>CM060407.1:77447387-78697387 GCA_030545235.1 Helianthus tuberosus
TGCTAAGGAGACATATCCAGCCAATTTCGTATAGTACCTGCATTTAGCCTTTTTGGAAAATACGTCAGTTTACACTGGTAAATACATTCAACTGACTCATTTTGGAAAAAGAGTTTGAAAAGTGATTCGAGTGCAAACGGCACAAAATATCTTGACACATTGATTAAAATGCACAGAGGCAAAATTAATCTTTTTAACTTGGGATAATTATTTAATATCATAATCTTGTGAACGATTTACATGTTACTTATGCGTTCAGTAGCCCGGAACGTATCCGGGTTAAAGATCAATAGACACACCACAATTCTAGAGTTATACACCGACAGGTGTACGCCTACACCCCGTGCTCAGGTCGTGGCTATCTCGTAAGATAATGCCGAGGATATCCGGGACATGGTCATTAACCCCCCAAAGGCTGTAAAGTAAACACATCTGTTTAAAACGAGCCGATCAAATTATTCAATTAACCACTAAGCGTGGAAGATTTGATGCTCGATCAAGCGGTACGCTATGTACCGTAACCCAAGCCCGTATAGGGAAAATAAGTTAAAAGTATTTACCTGAGCTAAATATAAATTCAATCCCAGCCGTATATCAAATCAGCAAGTACAGATAGCTTTTACTGGGCTCCTAATCTGGAACGAAGGTTTTTAACAACCTATTAGAATCCTAACGGGTCTTTAATTAAGCTTAAGCTTAGACCGGCTAGTTTCAAAGATACGGTTCGTACGCACGATTAAGCGAAGACCGGATAGAATGTGATTCTGACCCGACAAGTTTGAAGACTTGTTTAATATGGGTTTACTATTCACATTCTGGATTTTGAGATAAAACCGATAAGGTTTGACCCGTTTCGGCTAATTTATGTAAACTAGTTACATAAACCGAACCGAACGTGCATGAAGCGTAACGGGTATCCGTAAGAGTCATTTACAGGTTTCCTTAGTTAATATGCCTTAAATATGTTGTGGTATCAGTAGGATACCTTCCATTATGCCCAAAACGAGTTTAATCTCAATTTAAGCCCCGTAGGGGTATTTTGGTCATTTACCTAAGGCATATATACTACCTGTCATACAACTACTCGAACGATGTGACCATAAGGTCACTTAATGTGTTTGGTCGGATCCTAATGATCGACCAAACGGGTCGGGTTCGAAAGTATAAGCGATTGTTTAGATCGCTTACCTTTACGACCCTATATAAGCACTAAACTAAAGTGACGAGCTAAGCATGTTGAAACATGCTTAACTAAGTTAGAAAACAAGTTTGGTATGTTTTGATACCCATAAGTAGTTTGGTTACAAAATACGCAAGAATACGTATTCTGGCCGAAACTACGGCTCGTCACTGAGCCTAGATAACGTGGAAATCAGTAGGTATAGTCACTAGGGACTATAACCATCGTGATCACGCTCACGTTATGAAGTTCAAACGAACTTCGCATCGACCTTAAACTGGTCAATGCAGAAAGTCAAACAAAGTTTGACTTTCGGACTCGTAAAGCAATAAAAGAACGAAAGAATGCTTACGAAGGGTCCCCGAAAGCTAATCTCGATCAAAATAGCTCAGGTATGAAACAATGGTTCCAACTTAGAGCCTTTTTGATCAGATTTGTGGGTTTTGGAGTAATGGGGGATGGGGTATTTATAGTTTTCGGTCCACCGTTAGGATCGTTTCTTGGAGAAGAGGGCACGATCAAGGCCGTACACTTGTCGGGAAGTTGTGGTGCCTAAATTGCCACTAACCATAAGGTATCAACACTTGGCAAGGGATTAGGAAGTGGTTAACAGCTGAAAACAGGCTGTTACATACTCTGCATCTGGTCTGTCATAGGCTAGCGCACCGTTACATGTTAAGTGTAGCGGTGCGCTACACACAAGTTTGGCAGATTTGCAGTTTTGGTCCCTGTTGTGTAATTGGGCCATTTTCGACACGTTTAAGGCCCGTTAACCCCATTTCAAAGCTCTAAAATGAAGTTAAAGTATAGGGAACTTAAAATGTGCTCAAAAATATCTCGGATGTCGGTTCGTTTGGCCGTACGATCGCGATGTTCGGTTAATCACGACGGAATGCGCACAAGTGCGAAAAACGATCCAAATGACGCGACGAATTGATTTTTCTTATGGCGAACACTAAAATAAAATATTTTAGTGCTTACATAAATTTTTGGATGTCCAGATGTATTCAGAACGTAGGTTATGCGCGAAAATGCAAACTTATGCACTTTTTGAAGCTTTTAGTCCCTGATCCTTCTACACTTGATCTTAACATGCTTTCTTGCACTTCGAGCCCTCTAACTTGACTTTTATGGGCCTTAAGACATAACCATACTTTGTTAAGTCCTTGGGTAACTTTATGGTTACCCGAAAAGTCATAAATTTCAACGTTGACGCTTTTAACCCCTCTCACACGAATTTGATCATAACTTTCTCATACGATAACGAAACTTTATGAAATTTTAATCGTGCATTCTAGTGAGCATAATTTACATTTACAAAGCTTCGGGTTTGTCAAAAGGTCACTCAGAGGTATATCTTTAACATGTTGACACATTTAACCCCTGTAGTTTGTAATCTCTCACTTTTAGCTTCGTATGATCCATGATTCATTCGTTTGAAGGTATGAACATTGTGTAGGGTTAATGTTCATTATATTTTATTCACAGTTGACACTTAGAATCCGTATAGTTACATACTTTCCATGTTTGTCAACTTTAGTCCTTTTATAACATTCTTTCACACGTTCAAACTTTATGACACGTGTCAACACATTATAGGACGTGAATTTTCGAGGTGTTACACAAGGTCCATGACTAAACATTTTCTCAAACATAAGTCATGAAACCTATTTTCACAAAACCTATGTATCTCACAGGCATTTTTATGCTGACGTACCTATTTTCACATGTGTTTTTCAGGAGCTGTTGCATAAGATGATCAAGATACACATAGGCAGACTTGGGCTTTAGTGACAATAAAAGATGCAAGACTAGTTAAGTATGTTGTATTTCTTTGTTTGTTAAGACATTGTAACACTTTTAATCATTAAAACGAAACTTCAATTGCCATGGATTTGAAACAATTAATT
Source organism: Helianthus tuberosus (assembly GCA_030545235.1). Classification (NCBI taxonomy): domain Eukaryota; kingdom Viridiplantae; phylum Streptophyta; class Magnoliopsida; order Asterales; family Asteraceae; genus Helianthus; species Helianthus tuberosus. The sequence continues at coordinate 77,450,478 of CM060407.1, forward strand.
TTGTTACAACACTCCCCGACATTTCCGCCACGTTTTGTATGTTCTACGTGGTCGGGGTGTGACAGAAAAGATGGTATCAGAGCCAATGGTTATAGGGAATTAGGTTATTAGTAATGCTTTGACCTAGTCTATAACCTTCTTAGGACCCTAACGCGAGTTTACTTGCGTTTAGTCATAAAACAATACCGTCACCTATCCTTAGGCGACTACCACAACAAGAACATAAATTTCAAAACCGCTTTGAAAACTAATCATCTGTTCTAGGATGATTGATTACAAGGTTTTGAACCCTCCATTGTAAGGTTTTGAACCCTCTGTTATATGGTTTTGAACCCCTTTAAATTTTCAAAACTCTCGTCAAGGTTTTGGGTTTCTAATAATGTGAACACGTGCAAACTGGAAGGGTGAATGCCTGTATTCTGGGTTTTCTGTCTAGGCAAGCACTTCGTATACATCTCATCAGACGCGAGACCAGTTGTGCTTACCTGGGAATTCTTGGGATGAGTGTTCACTTATAGGCGAGCATGTCTTCACGATACATTATTTTTGACCTATTTACTTTGATTAATCACCGAGGTCGTTTGTTGCTTTGTAGTAACAAACAAATGACCACTACCCTTGCTTTCATCAGATTTGTTTCATCTCATTCTTTTCGTTTAATTCTCTCACTCGTTTCCTTTCATGTTTCCTCTTTTAGAATGCCTCCATGGCGCGAAAATCCGGTATTTATTGACGATCTGGCAGCTGTCATTACACAGCAAATGACTGCTGCAATCCCGAACGTCGTTGCTCAATGTTACCAAGCTATCAACAACAATAATGCCCTCTGCAGCTTCAAGACGTTCAACTCGGCCAAGCCATCAAAGTTTTCTGGGTCTCAAGGAGCGACTGCACTTCTGCAATGGTTCGAGAGTCTAGAGAGCACCTTCAGGCATGTTCAATGTCCAAACGAGCGAAAGGTAGATTTCGCATCTAGTGTCTTTGAGAAACGAGCTTTGACGTGGTGGAACAGTGTGGTGAGAGATAGGGGTGCCGAAGTAGCACTGGCTCAAACGTGGGAAGAACTTCGAGCACTAATGATGAAGGAATTTTGTCCTCGTCATGAGATCAGGGCCTTGGAAAGAGAATTCGATGACCTTAAGCAAGACAGCGGCGAACATCGAGCATACACTGATCGATATGAGGAGCTGAGCCTGTTGTGTCCTACCATGGTTAAGCCTTTGGATAAGGCTATCAAAAAATACATTGATGGTCTCCCTGACTCAGTTCAAGACATTGTTACCGGTAGTAACCCCACTACGGTTAGGCAGGCCATTGAGATATCTGCAACCTTGACTGAATCTCAGATCAGGAAACATAAGCTTTTCCGAAAGGGTGACAAGAAACCGGTCAAGGAATCGAAACCAATCGAGGAATCAAAGACCATGGATGAACCGACTGGATCCCCTAAGGAATCAAAGAAGCAAAAGGCTTCTCAGAACTTCGCCATGGTTACTCACAATGATCAAGCCGTCCCCAACCAACCGGCTCAACCCCGTACTAGGAAGCCATACAATGGAACTTCACCCTTGTGCAACAAATGTAACCTTTATCATCATGCTATGGTGAAGTGCCGCGAATGCCAAATTTGTGGACGTAAAGGTCATACAGCAAAAGTTTGCGTAGCCGCAGTTGCACCAAATCAAGCTAACAACAATCCTGCTCAAGCTCGTTTTCCACCAGGTTCTTGCTACAAGTGTGGCGAGATGGGTCATTTCCGAAGAAATTGCCTAAAGCTTGCCAATGCTAATCCAGCACAGAGATGAGCATCTGACCGACTAGAAGACAACACTCTTTAGAAATAATCATGTCTTATGTATTATCTTCTTTTGTTGTCAAGGTCCATGAAACAGTTGTTATCATTGTTTATAAATAAATCTTTTATTTACATTACAATGTATTTATGTGGTTGTATGTATAAACAACATATCTCTTACAATACCGACAATCAAGGAACCGTATTCCTTAAAGGACAGACTACCCCCAAACTTTCTTCCACTTTATGATTTCTTGCATTTTCCATGAAATTCCTAAGTACCCGTTTCTTCTAAGGGAAACGAAGTACAAGGCGCAAGTTACAACACTGGACGAATACCCAAAGTACCACTATAAATCCTTAATAGGGTACCTTAGGGGTATTTTCGTGAATCCTAAAATTGTTGTGTCCCTTAATTCAGATATTATGTTTCTTTGAAAACAAAATCGAATTTTTGGAAGATTTTCATATCTTTTTAGATAGATCCCAGAGGACATTGAAGTCCATTGACTGGTTTCCATATCCATTTTTCAATCGATAACAAGTTAATAACAAATTAAACAACTATGTGATTATGTGCTTATGTGTTTCCTTTTATGTTTTTGTGTAATCCAAGCTTTGTTATCCAAATCCTCGTAGAATCTTCCATATCTTCGTATAAGGGATTCATAGTAGGATATCCAAAGGTACTATATTAAATCCTCAATGGGCTTTTACGTAATAGAAAAGACCCTTGGATTATATTGTACTATTCCATGATTAGACCCCTAGAGAGGTCTAGTTAAACAGATTGATCCAAAAATCTGGTTAGGAATATCATGTGATGAGATAGCTGAAAGGACTCCTTGGTGGCTTAATTAAAAGGACCTTATGGTAGTCTAGTCACACTCATCACAGGTTTGATTTTTCCTTCACATTACAAGACAAACTGTGCGGACTATGCAAGGAATTACGTAATTATGGATGCATACATAATTATGGAATTCAGTGCACAGAAACCACAACAAGTTTTGTCGTGTATCTAGAGTTAACCCTATTCAATTTCCTTTCTGAAGAAATGGTGAAAAAATGACTCATTTCGTTCATTTTTGTTTCTGAAGAAATGGTGAAAAATGACTCATTTCGTTCATTTTTGTTTCTAAAGAAATGGTGAAAAATGACTCATTTCGTTCATTTTTGTTTCTGAAGAAGTTGTGTAAAATGACTCATTTCGTTCATTTTCGGTTCTGAAGAAGTTGTGGAAAATGACTCATTTCGTTCATTTTCGGTTCTGAAGAAGTTGTGGAAAATGACTCATTTCGTTCATTTTCGGTTCTGAAGAAGTTGTGGAAAATGACTCATTTCGTTCATTTTCGGTTCTGAAGAATGTCCGTTAAGGAAATGTTAGGATTATGCCTTTCATATCTTTGGTGGTTATTTAACACAAAGCCACAGATAGACTCCTACGAATGAATTTCGGGACGAAATTTCCTAAAGTATGGGAGACTGTGACACCTGTGTCACTCCAACCATCAAACAAATGCCAAGCCAATGAAATATTGTATTTCATACTTGGGATTTGTTAAAAATATGTGTATCGTTTGCACATATCAATTTTTGTTCGATTTCAAACTCTATATCACTTTCTGGAAGGTTATACACGCACTGATGCGTAAATATAACCAGTTTAATGTAACGAACACTCCGGAATAGTGAAATAGGCTTAACATACCTTGAATAACCTTTACTTAACTTAGAAATAAGTTTTGAAGGCTTTGGTATGGCAAAATCAAGTTAAATCGCTTACAGGGACTAAAGTTGACAAACTGCGAAAGTATGCCAATTTGAACTGTAACAGACATTCCGGAACATGACCATAAGTTAGACACACCATAAATATCCTTTACATAGCTTAGAAATAGGCTTTGAGGTGTTCGGTATGCTAAAATAAACTTTTGTGTCATTCAGGGACTAAAAGCGTCAAAAAGTGCACAAGTTTGCATTTTCGCGCATAACTTACGTTCTGAATACATCCGAACATCCAAAATTTTATGTAAGCACTAAAATATTTTATTTTAGTGTTTGGCATAAGAAAAATCCATTCGTTTCGTCATTTGGATCGTTTTTCGCGCTTATGCGCATTCCGTCGTAATTAAGCGAACATCGCGTTCGTACGACCAAACGAACTGACATCCGACATATTTTTGAGCATGTTTCATGTCCACAATGTTTAGGCATCATTTTAGGGCCTTAAAGTTGGCTTTACGGGCCTTAGAAGTGTCGGGAATGGCCTTAAACACGTGCAGGGGCTGAAACTGTCATTTTTGAAAGTTATATGCTGATCAGAAGGGCCATGCGGCCCGCATTAGATTTGTCTGGTCCTGAAGCGGGCCGCCTCAGCCTCCCATAACAGATCAGAACGAACAGTCAGCATATTCCAGCTGTTTTAACCACAACCACACACTCACAACTGCACATTCAGCTCATTTAGACCCATTTTTAGCTACCATGAGTTTCCGACAAGTGTACGCATAAGATTCGAGCACGGTTTCCATGAAACGATCTTAACGGTTCGGGTATTCCTATAAATACCCCATCCCCCATTGCTTCAAACTCACAAGAATCTGATTACAAAGACTCTAAGTTGGAACCATTGTTCCATACCTGAGTTATTTTGATCACGATTAGCATTCGGGGACCCTTCGTAAGTATTCTTTCGTTCTTTTCTTTCTTTTATTGCTTTTCGAGTCAGAAAGTCAAACTTTGTTTGACTTTCAGCGTTGACCAGCTTATGGTCAATGCGAAGTTCGTTTGAACTTCGCAACGTGAGTGTAATCACGTTGGTTATAGTCCCTTGGGACTATGCCTACTGATTACCACGTTGTCTAGGGTCGTAGGGTAAGCGATCTAATAAATCGCTTATACCTTCGAACCCGACCCAGTTTGGTCGATCATTAGGATCCGACCAAATACATTAGGTGACCATAGTATATAGGGAATAACCTTCCGAGGTTATACCTCATGGTCGCTTCGTTTAAGTAGTTGTATGATAGGTAGTTTATATGCCTTATGTCACACCCCGACCACGTAGAACATACAAAACGTGGCGGAAACGTCGGGGAGTGTTGTAACAGAATTAATTGTTTCAAATCCATGGCAATTGAAGTTTCGTTTTATTGATTAAAAGTGTTACAATGTCTTAACAAACAAAGAAATACAACATAATTAACTAGTCTTGCATCTTTTATTGTCACTAAAGCCCAAGTCTGCCTATATGTATCTTGATCATCTTATGCAACATCTCCTGAAAAACACATGTGAAAATAGGTACGTCAGCATAAAAATGCCGGTGAGATACATAGGTTTTGTGAAAATAGGTTTCATGACTTATGTTTGAGAAAATGTTTAGTCATGAACCTTGTTATTTGCTTTGTTTTGTAAATCATTTGAAAATCGATAAGATCAGATGATATGTATAAATAATGTATGATTAAATGAATAACCATGTAAAATGAGTTTGTATTAGATAAGTTGTTTGTAAATCAATGTCTTGTGAAAAGTATGTTATTTGTATAAAATGTTCTATGTATCAAACTGAAATGATTCAAATAACGCCACGATATGTAATACCATACAAACACTTATATATAGGAAGTACCAGCGGCGTATCCACCATGCTTGTATCATATTACACACGCCTCGTTACTTAAATCACTTACACAAACCAAACCAACAATGTAAGATGTCTATGTTTAAACCAATTGTCCTACCAAAATGTAAGCATATGATGAATAAGAAATGTACTAAGTATGCAACAACAGACATACATAGCATGTGAACTGAAATATCTGTACTAAGTATGCAACAACAGACATACATAGCATGTGAACTGAATATCGGTACTAAGTATGCAACAACAGACATACATAGCATGTGAACTGAAATATCGGTACTAAGTATGCAACAACAGACATACATAGCATGTGAACTGTACTAAGTAAGGCACACAAATGGGCACACGTAGCATGAAATGTAATGTAAAACGATGTACTAAGTAATGCACACAATGGGCACACCTAGCATAAACACAATGAAATCATGTACTATAATGTACTAATGAACATAGGAAGTATATGATGTGAAAACAGGAAAGCACGAAAGTAACAAGTAGGCACATGTGTTTCACCCCAAAACAGTTTGGAAAACAGTAAAAGAGGGGTCTATGTACTCACCTGAGATTGCTCAGTAGTTCTGGAGCGACAACTAAACAATGCTAGAGATCGCGGATATCAAACGGCACCTAGTATAGGTAACTATGTTAATAAACCGGACCTAGATCGGAAGATTGGGTAGCATTAGGGTTTGTAAACCAAACGAGTGTAGAGACTCGTGTCATTTGGTTTAACAAAGCCTACATACTAAATGAAACTTAACCTGAGTGATTTCGACCCATTACGACCCGTTTAGGTAGCTTATGCTACTTTAACGCGTCGTTCGCGTGAAACGCGTTCGGACCGCCTAACTAGCCCTATGACAAGTGTTATATGCCTAAACATATTACATAATCAGTTATGTGACAAAGGTTTAGGTTACATATGCTTAATTACCAATTATACATGAAAAGGGTATTCTGGTAATTTACCTAAGGCATATAAACTACCTATCATACAACTACTTAAACGATGCGACCATAGGGTATAACCTCGGAAGGTTATTCCCTACCTACTATGGTCACCTAATGTGTTTGGTCGGATCCTAATGATCGACCAAATGGGTCGGGTTCGAGGTATAAGCGATTCATCAGATCGCTTACCCTACGACCCTAGACAACGTGGTAATCAGTGGGCATAGTCCCAAGGGACTATGACCAACGTGATTACACTCACGTTGCGAAGTTCAAAAGAACTTCGCATTGACCATTACTGGTCAACGCTGAAAGTCAAACAAAGTTTGACTTTCTGACTCGAAAAGCAATAAAATAAGGAAAAGAACGAAAGAATACTTACGAAGGGTCCCCGAATGCTAATCCCGATCCAAGAACTCAGGTATGAAACAATGGTTTCAACTTAGAGCTCTCAAAATCAGAATTCTAGTGGGTTTTGATGTTGTGTGGGTTGGGTATTTATAGGAATACCCGAACCGTTAGGATCGTTTGTCGAAAATCGTGCCTTAATCATGTCCGTACAAGTGTCGGAATGTTATGGTGCCTAAATTGCCACTAACCATAGGGAATCAACACTTGGCAAGGGATTTGGGAGTGGATAACAACTGTAAACAGCTGTCGATACATCGAATCCGGTCCCGAAAATGCGAAAAATGAGTTTTCTGCATGTTTCTGCCCCAGACTAGGCAGTCGCGTAGCGCGACGGTGAGGGCCTAGGCAGTCGCGCTACGCCACTGACCCCCCAGTTTCAGAAAAGTTTCAAAAGTGGCAGGAATGGTCCCTGCACGTGTTTAAGGCCTTTTTCGATGCGTTTGAACCCCGTTAACCTCATTTCAAGGCTCTAAAATGAAGTTAAAGTATAGGGAACTCAAAACATACTCAAAAATATCTCGGATGTTGGTTCGTTTGGTCGTACGAACGCGATGTTCGCTTAATTACGACGGAATGCGCACAAGCGCGAAAAACGATCCAAATGACGTGACGAATGGATTTTTCTTATGGCGAACACTAAAATATAATGTAGTCATGCTTACATAAATTTTTGGATGTCCGGATGTATTCAGAACGTAAGTTATGCGTAAAAATGCAAACTTGTGCACTTTTTGACGCTTTTAGTCCCTGAATGACACAAAAGTTTATTTTAGCATACCGAACACCTCAAAGCCTATTTCTAAGCTATGTAAAGGATATTTATGGTATGTTTAACTTATGGTCATGTTCCGGAATGTCTGTTACAGTTCAAATTGGCATACTTTCGCAGTTTGTCAACTTTAGTCCCTGTAAGCGATTTAACTTTGATTTCACCACACCAAACCTTCCAAAACTTATATCTAAGTTATGTAAAGGTTATTTAAGGTATGTTAAGCCTATTTCACTATTCCGGAGTGTTCGTTGGATTAAACTGGTTATATCTACACATCAGAGCGCGTATAACCCTCCAGAAAGCGATTTAAAGCTTGAAATCGAACAAGAATTGATATGTGTAAACGATAAACATATTTTTACAAATACCAAGTATGAAATACAATATTTCATTGGTTTGGCATTTTTTTGATGGTTGGAGTGACACGGGTGTCACAGTCTCCCCTACTTTAGGAAATTTCGTCCCGAAATTAATTCGTAGGAGTCTATCTGTGGCTTTGTGTGAAGTAACCATCAAAGATAAGCAAGGCATAATCCTGTAATTTCTCTTTAACTAACATTTTTCAGAAATGAAAAATGAACAGAGTTATTTTCAACAGGCATTCTTTAGAAACAAAAATGAACGGAATAGTCATTTTACATCTTCAGAAACAAAAATGAACCGAATGAGTCATTTTACATCTTCAGAAACAAAAATGAACCGAATGAGTCATTTTACATCTTTAGAAACAAAAATGAACCGAATGAGTCATTTTACATCTTCAGAAACAAAATGAACAGAATAGTCATTTTACATCTTCAGAAACAAAAATGAACCGAATGAGTCATTTTACATCTTCAGAAACAAAAATGAACCGAATGAGTCATTTTACATCTTCAGAAACAAAAATGAACAGAATAGTCATTTTACATCTTCAGAAACAAAAATGAACCGAATGAGTCATTCTACATCTTCAGAAACAAAAATGAACCGAATGAGTCATTTTACATCTTCAGAAACAAAAATGAACAGAATAGTCATTTTACATCTTCAGAAACAAAAATGAACCGAATGAGTCATTTTACATCTTCAGAAACAAAAATGAACAGAATAGTCATTTTACATCTTCAGAAACAAAAATGAACCGAATGAGTCATTTTACATCTTTAGAAACAAAAATGAACCGAATGAGTCATTTTACATCTTTAGAAACAAAAATGAACCGAATGAGTCATTTTACATCTTCAGAAACAAAAATGAACAGAATAGTCATTTTACATCTTCAGAAACAAAAATGAACAGAATAGTCATTTTACATCTTCAGAAACAAAAATGAACAGAATTAACTCTAGATACATGACAAAACTTGCTGTGGTTTCCGTGCACTAAATTCTATAATTATGTACGCGTCCATAATTACGTAATTCCTTGCACAGTCCGCACAGTGCATTTCATGATGTGTAGGGGAAGAAAATATCAAACCTGTGATGAGTGTGACTAGACTACCATAGGGTCCTTTTAATCAGATCAACACATGATCTTTTTAATTAGACCTCCAAGGAGTCCTTTCAGCTATATCATCACTTGATATACCTAACCAGATTTTTGGATCAATCTGTTTAACTAGACCACTCAAGGGGTCTAATTATAGAATAGTACAATAAAATCCAAGGGACTTAACTACAACGTAGAAGCCCATTGAGGATTTAATATAGTACACAAAGATATGGAAGATTCTACGAGAATTTGGATAACAAAACTTGGATTATTCAAAAACATAAAAGGAAACACATAAGCACATAATCACATAGTTGTTTAATTTGTTATTATCTTGTTAATGATTGCAATTAACTTGGCACCTCGTACTTCGTTTCTTTTGGAAGAAACGGGTACTTAGGATCTTTGTGGAAAACGCATGAGATTGTATAACGGAAGAATTTGGGTGGTAGTTTGCTTTTCAAGGAATGCGGTTCCTTGATTGTCGGTATTGTAGGGGATATGTTGTTTATGCATACAACCACATAATATACATTGAAATGTAAATAAAAAGATTTATTTATTAACAATGATAACAACTGTTTCATGGATCTTGACAACAAAAGAAAATAATACATAAGATATGATTATTTTTAAAGAGTGTTGTCTTCTAGTCGATCAGATGCTCATCTCTGTGCTGGATTAGCATTTGCAAGCTTTGGGCAATTTCTTCGGAAATGTCCCATCTCACCACACTTGTTGCAAGAACCTGGTGGAAAGCGAGCTCGAGCAGGTTTGTTGTCAGCTTGATTCGGTGCAGCTGCTGCAACGCAAACCTTTGCCATATGACCTTTAAGTCCACAAATTTGGCATTCGTGGCACTTCACATTAGCATGATGATGTATGCCACATCGGTTGCACAAGGGTGAAGTTCCATTGTATGGCTTCCTAGCACGGGGTTGAGCTGGTTGTTTGGGGACGGCTTGACCATTGTGAGTAACCATGGCGAAGTTTTGAGAAGCTTTTTGCTTCTTTGACTGCTCAAGGGATCCAGTCTGCTCATCCATGGTCTTTGATTCCTCGATTGGTTTCTTGTCACCCTTCCGGAAAAGTTTACGTTTCCTGATCTGAGATTCAGTCAGAGTTGCAGATAGCTCAATGGCCTGCCTAACCGTAGTGGGGTTACTACCAGTAACAATGTCTTGAACTGAGTCAGGGAGACCATCAATGTATTTTTCGATCGCCTTATCCAAAGGCGTAACCATGGTAGGACACAACAGGCTCAGCTCCTCATATCGATCAGTGTATGCTCGATGTTCACCGCTGTCTTGCTTAAGATCATCGAATTCCCTTTCCAATGCCCTGATCTCGTGACGAGGACAGAATTCCTTCATCATCAGTGCTCGAAGTTCTTCCCAAGTTTGGGCCAGTGCCACTTCGGCACCCCTATCTCTCACCACACCGTTCCACCATGTCAAAGCTCGTTTCTCGAAGACACTAGATGCAAAATCTACCTTTCGCTCGTTTGGACATTGAACATGCCTGAAGGTGCTCTCTAGACTCTCGAACCATTGCAGAAGTGCAGTAGCTCCTTGAGACCCAGAAAACTTTGATGGCTTGGCCGAGTTGAACGTCTTGAAGTTGCAGAGAGCATTATTGTTGTTGATGGCTTGGTGACATTGGGCAACGATGATCGGGATTGCAGCAGTCATTTGCTGTGTAATGACAGCTGCCAGCTCGTCAACAGATACAGGATTTTCGCGTCGTGGAGGCATTCTAAAAAGGGAAACATGAAATGAAACGAGTGAGAGAAATAGACGAAAAGAATGAGATGAACAAATCTGATGAAAGCCAGGATAGTGGTCATTTGTTTGTTACTACAAAGCAACAAACGACACACAGTGACTGAATTAAAGTAAATGGATCAAAAATAATGTATCGCGAAGACATGCTCGCCTATAAGTGAACACTCATCCCAAGAATTCCCAGGTAAGCACAACTGGTCTCGCGTCTGATGAGATGTATACGAAGTGCTTGCCTAGACAGAAAACCCAGAATACAGGCATTCACCCTTCCAGTTTGCACGTGTTCACATTATTTAAAACCCAAAACCTTGACGAGATTTTGAAAACTCAAAGGGTTCAAAACCTTATAATCAATCATCCTAGAACAGATGATTAGTTTTCGAAGCGGTTTTGAAATTTATGTTCTTGTTGTGGTCGTCGCCTAAGGATAGGTGACGGTATTGTTTTATGACTAAACGCAAGTAAACTCGCGTTAGGGTCCTAAGAAAGTTATAGACTAGGTCAAAGCATTACTAATAACCTAATTCCCTATAACCATTGGCTCTGATACCATCTTTTCTGTCACACCCCGACCACGTAGAACATACAAAACGTAGCGGAAACGTCGGGGAGTGTTGTAACATAATTAATTGTTTCAAATCCATGGTAATTGAAGTTTCGTTTTATTGATTAAAAGTGTTACAATGTCTTAACAAACAAAGAAATACAACATAATTAACTAGTCTTGCATCTTTTATTGTCACTAAAACCCAAGTCTGCCTATATGTATCTTGATCATCTTATGCAACATCTCCTGAAAAACACATGTGAAAATAGGTACGTCAGCATAAAAATGCCGGTGAGATACATAGGTTTTGTGAAAATAGGTTTCATGACTTATGTTTGAGAAAATGTTTAGTCATGAACCTTGTTATTTGCTTTGTTTTGTAAATCATTTGAAAATCGATAAGATCAGATGATATGTATAAATAATGTATGATTAAATGAATAACCATGTAAAATGAGTTTGTATTAGATAAGTTGTTTGTAAATCAATGTCTTGTGAAAAGTATGTTATTTGTATAAAATGTTCTATGTATCAAACTGAAATGATTCAAATAACGCCACGATATGTAATACCATACAAACACTTATATATAGGAAGTACCAGCGGCGTATCCACCATGCTTGTATCATATTACACACGCTTCGTTACTTAAATCACTTACACAAACCAAACCAACAATGTAAGATGTCTATGTTTAAACCAATTGTCCTACCAAAATGTAAGCATATGATGAATAAGAAATGTACTAAGTATGCAACAACAGACATACATAGCATGTGAACTGAAATATCTGTACTAAGTATGCAACAACAGACATACATAGCATGTGAACTGAATATCGGTACTAAGTATGCAACAACAGACATACATAGCATGTGAACTGAAATATCGGTACTAAGTATGCAACAACAGACATACATAGCATGTGAACTGTACTAAGTAAGGCACACAAATGGGCACACGTAGCATGAAATGTAATGTAAAACGATGTACTAAGTAATGCACACAATGGGCACACCTAGCATAAACACAATGAAATCATGTACTATAATGTACTAATGAACATAGGAAGTATATGATGTGAAAACAGGAAAGCACGAAAGTAACAAGTAGGCACATGTGTTTCACCCCAAAACAGTTTGGAAAACAGTAAAAGAGGGGTCTATGTACTCACCTGAGATTGCTCAGTAGTTCTAGAGCGACAACTAAACAATGCTAGAGATCGCGGATATCAAACGGCACCTAGTATAGGTAACTATGTTAATAAACCGGACCTAGATCGGAAGATTGGGTAGCATTAGGGTTTGTAAACCAAACGAGTGTAGAGACTCGTGTCATTTGGTTTAACAAAGCCTACATACTAAATGAAACTTAACCTGAGTGATTTCGACCCATTACGACCCGTTTAGGTAGCTTATGCTACTTTAACGCGTCGTTCGCGTGAAACGCGTTCGGACCGCCTAACTAGCCCTATGACAAGTGTTATATGCCTAAACATATTACATAATCAGTTATGTGACAAAGGTTTAGGTTACATATGCTTAATTACCAATTATACATGAAAAGGGTATTCTGGTAATTTACCTAAGGCATATAAACTACCTATCATACAACTACTTAAACGATGCGACCATAGGGTATAACCTCGGAAGGTTATTCCCTACCTACTATGGTCACCTAATGTGTTTGGTCGGATCCTAATGATCGACCAAATGGGTCGGGTTCGAGGTATAAGCGATTCATCAGATCGCTTACCCTACGACCCTAGACAACGTGGTAATCAGTGGGCATAGTCCCAAGGGACTATGACCAACGTGATTACACTCACGTTGCGAAGTTCAAAAGAACTTCGCATTGACCATTACTGGTCAACGCTGAAAGTCAAACAAAGTTTGACTTTCTGACTCGAAAAGCAATAAAATAAGGAAAAGAACGAAAGAATACTTACGAAGGGTCCCCGAATGCTAATCCCGATCCAAGAACTCAGGTATGAAACAATGGTTTCAACTTAGAGCTCTCAAAATCAGAATTCTAGTGGGTTTTGATGTTGTGTGGGTTGGGTATTTATAGGAATACCCGAACCGTTAGGATCGTTTGTCGAAAATCGTGCCTTAATCATGTCCGTACAAGTGTCGGAATGTTATGGTGCCTAAATTGCCACTAACCATAGGGAATCAACACTTGGCAAGGGATTTGGGAGTGGATAACAACTGTAAACAGCTGTCGATACATCGAATCCGGTCCCGAAAATGCGAAAAATGAGTTTTCTGCATGTTTCTGCCCCAGACTAGGCAGTCGCGTAGCGCGACGGTGAGGGCCTAGGCAGTCGCGCTACGCCACTGACCCCCCAGTTTCAGAAAAGTTTCAAAAGTGGCAGGAATGGTCCCTGCACGTGTTTAAGGCCTTTTTCGATGCGTTTGAACCCCGTTAACCTCATTTCAAGGCTCTAAAATGAAGTTAAAGTATAGGGAACTCAAAACATACTCAAAAATATCTCGGATGTTGGTTCGTTTGGTCGTACGAACGCGATGTTCGCTTAATTACGACGGAATGCGCACAAGCGCGAAAAACGATCCAAATGACGTGACGAATGGATTTTTCTTATGGCGAACACTAAAATATAATGTAGTCATGCTTACATAAATTTTTGGATGTCCGGATGTATTCAGAACGTAAGTTATGCGTAAAAATGCAAACTTGTGCACTTTTTGACGCTTTTAGTCCCTGAATGACACAAAAGTTTATTTTAGCATACCGAACACCTCAAAGCCTATTTCTAAGCTATGTAAAGGATATTTATGGTATGTTTAACTTATGGTCATGTTCCGGAATGTCTGTTACAGTTCAAATTGGCATACTTTCGCAGTTTGTCAACTTTAGTCCCTGTAAGCGATTTAACTTTGATTTCACCACACCAAACCTTCCAAAACTTATATCTAAGTTATGTAAAGGTTATTTAAGGTATGTTAAGCCTATTTCACTATTCCGGAGTGTTCGTTGGATTAAACTGGTTATATCTACACATCAGAGCGCGTATAACCCTCCAGAAAGCGATTTAAAGCTTGAAATCGAACAAGAATTGATATGTGTAAACGATAAACATATTTTTACAAATACCAAGTATGAAATACAATATTTCATTGGTTTGGCATTTGTTTGATGGTTGGAGTGACACGGGTGTCACAGTCTCCCCTACTTTAGGAAATTTCGTCCCGAAATTAATTCGTAGGAGTCTATCTGTGGCTTTGTGTGAAGTAACCATCAAAGATAAGCAAGGCATAATCCTGTAATTTCTCTTTAACTAACATTTTTCAGAAATGAAAAATGAACAGAGTTATTTTCAACAGGCATTCTTTAGAAACAAAAATGAACGGAATAGTCATTTTACATCTTCAGAAACAAAAATGAACCGAATGAGTCATTTTATCGCACATCAAGTTTTTGGCCCCGCTGCCGGGGACACGAGGATTTTAAGAAAGTTAGGAATCAACGGCCTAATCATTTTTTTTATTTTTTTAGGATTTTCTTAGTTTTTCAGTTTCTGCAGAGCTCAGCACGGGCCGTGCTTGGTCAGACACGGGCCGTGCCCAGCATCATCACTGGCAGTTTTTATTTTCTGAGTTACAGAGAGCTGAACACGGGGCAGTGTCGGTGCAACACGGGGTCGTGTCCAACTCCCAGTAACAGGGATCCAAAAAACAATCACTGTACCTCTGACCACGGGCCGTGTTCGCTGAGCACGGGGCCGTGGTGAACATTCTGACCAACGTTCTTTTCTATTTTTATTGCAGGACTTGGAACCTAGGCGCCACATTTGAACCTCCTACGTAGTGCATGAGCTCCAGTTCTAGTAGAGACATAAAAGAACCTCTAGAAGAACCCGAACGCTTTCTCAGAAAAAGACTTAAAGCCAAAAATCAAGAGAAAGTTTCGGGGGCCCCACTTCCAATGGCGGATCAACGTACCCTCATGGATTACCTACGACCCACCGTAGGCAATCTCGGCGCCGCTATCAATGCACCAAATGTCGAAGCCAATAACTTCGAACTTCGGCCGCATTTGATACAAATGCTCCAAAACTCTGCAACCTTCCATGGGCTTGCGGACGAGGATCCCCATCTGCATATTACTAACTTCTTAGAAATATGTGATACCTTTCGGATCAATGGAGCATCGAATGACGCCATCCGCCTTCGAATGTTTCCATTTTCACTAAAAGACCGAGCTAAGGCTTGGCTTAACACCCTCCCAGTGGGCTCGGTAAACACTTGGGATGAACTTGCCCAAAAGTTTCTATATAAGTATTTCCCTCCTGCTAAAACGGCTAAATTAATGACTGAAATTAATACATACTCACAAGAGGATGGGGAATCCTTATATGAAACTTGGGAAAGGTTCAAGGAGCTTCTAAGAAAGTGTCCTCATCACGGTCTAGCAGTGTGGCAACAAGTATCCACTTTCTACAATGGGTTGTTGCCACACACAAGACAAACACTTGATTCAAGCTCCAGGGGACTTTTAGGTAATCGTCGCCCAAACGAAATATATAATCAAATTGAGGAAATTGCTCAAACCAATTTTCAATGGCACACTCCCCGAGGTAATAAATCTATTGCCCCGGGCGCCCATAAGGTTGATGAAAGAACCTCTTTACGAGCCCAAATTGAGGCCCTCTCTTCAAAAATCAAAAAGCTAGAAATGACAAAAACGACCTCGGTTATGGCTTGTGAAGGGTGTGGTGGGTCACATGAAAATTGGAGTTGTATGAAAGAATTAGATGAACAAACAGAAACGGTAAACTACATTGATAATAGACCTAGGCCGTCGGGTTCTCCAACGGGTACCTACAACCAAGGTTGGCGTAACCACCCAAATCTTGGTTGGAGAGATCCCGGCAATAGTAGTAACCAACAAAACCAACGAACTAATTTTCAACAACCACAAAATTTCTCTCAACAACAAGGTGGAAGAGAAAGGCTTGAAGATACTGTATCTCGCCTCATCTCTGAAACTGAAAAGAAAAACTCGGATCGATTTCAACAATTGGAATCGAATTTTAGAAATCAACAAGCTAGCATTCAAAACGTTGAAAAACAATTAAATCAACTAGCTCAAAATTTCTCCGAGAGACCACAAGGCGCGTTACCTAGTAATACCGAAACCAACCCGAAGGCACAAGTACATCTCATCACATTAAGAAATCGAACCGTGGGTCCCGAGGATGCTCCATTGCCGCCGAATGAAAGAAGCCAATCTAGCCAACCTGTGATTCCTCCTGCATCAGAAAAGGCTTCTCCACCAACTCAAGAGCCCACCAAGACTCCTCCAATTCCGTACCCCGGTAGGTTAAATCGTCAAAAGACCGATGAGCAATTCGCTAAATTTGAAAATTTTACTAAAACAATTGCATGTTAATATTCCTTTTATCGAGGTCCTAACCCAAATTCCTAAATACAAAAAAATTTATGAGGGATTTCCTCACAAACAAAAGGAAAATTGAATCATTGCAATTAGTTAACTTAGGCGAAGAATGCTCAGCCTTAGTGCTCAACAAACTTCCACAAAAGAAAATCGATCCCGGGAGCTTCACAATTCCTTGCTCGATTGGGGAATCTCCCGTTCGTAATGCATTAGCCGATCTTGGGGCTAGCATTAACCTCATGCCCACATCGATGTTCAAACGACTCGGCCTAGGAATAACAAGCCCTACAAAGATGAGCATACAACTCGCCGACAGATCCGTCAAATTTCCACAAGGTGTCACTGAGAATCTATTGGTAAAAGTTGACAACTTCGTTTTCCCAACCGACTTTGTCATCCTAGACATGGAAGAAGACATCGATGTCCCTCTCATCCTCGGGAGGCCATTTCTAGCCACCGCCCAAGCGGTGGTAGACATGAATGACAGAACGTTAACATTGAAGTTTGGGGATAAGGAGGTAAAGTTTGAATGTGGAAAAAGAATTGAGGATGAAGACCCGGTCAACTACATGCAGGTCATAGACTCAAGCTTGGATGATGCTCTCCGACGGTGTAACATGGGATGCAATACATCCCACTTGGGTGACATATGACCGGCTTTGGGTCTAGCCAAGGACCCTTATAAACGTGGCGCACCACGGAGGCATTCCGCGGAACTATCCTTAGTTTAAATTAGATTAATTTTTATGTTTTCTAGTTAGTTTTAATTTTCAGGAATAAAACACACTCATGGTGGTAAGGGATGAAAAGGGAACGAGAAAAATGACCCCATGCACAAGAACAAGGCAACCCGGCATCAATTTCTTCATTACAGTAAGCTCGGCATGGGCCGTGTCCAACCAACACGGCCCCGTGCTGAACCACCTGCAGAAAAACGCCCAGTTCAGGTAACTGGACACGGGCCGTGTTCACCAGACACACCCCCGTGTCCAGACTTCTGTTTCTTTCCTTTAATTTTTGTTACTGGCACCTGAACACGGGGCCGTGTCCGGTCCCCACGGGGCCGTGTCCAGACTACCAGTAACATAAATCTTTGCTCTTAACACCATTTTACACATCTAATCAACCTAAAAAATTATTTTTGGGACACATTGAGGACAATGTGTAATTTAAGTGTGGGGGGGATGCTAAAACCTTGAATCTTGCAAGTCCTTAATACAAGCCTTACACAAAACTCTATTGGAACCGCTAATCACCCCAAATTTTTTAAAAAATTTCATTTTTTTTACTTGTCTAGGTTTAACTCGGGAAATTCAAGTTCTCAAAAAGGTTATATTTTTACGAATTTACAACCAATAGCGTAGTGATAAAAAGAACCAACATAAGAAAATTATGAAAAGGCATGGCAAACTTAGTTAAAATTTGATTATATATACTTGATCACATAAAAACCCATTCCCACAAAAGTGAGTTTTGAGCCTTTATTGAGCATACAATTACATATCATTAAACTAAATGCTCATTTTTCGTTTCTTGTGTGAATAGCCGTTTGGTTCTTACGACTCTAGAACTTGCCATGACGATACATTCCCGGTCCTTATCAACTTAAACCCGAGTAGGTAAATGATGGAGGCATTAGGACTAACCCTTTTTATTTCTACACCGTTATTTTTCTTTTTCTTTTACCACCTACCCAAAAATCCCCCTAGTTAGCCCCTTTGAGCCTAAACCTTTTCATTTCATTTCCCAAACCAAAACCCTTTTACCCACCAAAACCTTTTTATTTTTAACCCTTTGTTTTAGTAACAAGTTCAGTTTTTTCGTATGATCGTTCAAAAAAAAAAAGAATGTGTTGATGATGAAAAAAAAATAAATAAACAAACAAGTTCATCCAAAAATAACTTTGTTTGAATAATAGCTTCATCAAAATAAAAGTTACAAAAAATAGAAAGTCCTACGAAAACCGACACTTGTTACGCTTTTCGCCCTTTTTTCTACTAACCACTATCCCAACCACCAACCTTTAACCCAAGCCTAACCCTTAACCCACAAAGTCCTCTTGATATTTACAAAGGTATAAAAGTTAAAAAGGAGGAGGATTGATTGCTTGGCAAGCTTATGGTAGGAATAAGTTCCATGCCGCTCTCGAGTGATTCACTAAAAATACACCTTCGGCCGAGTGTGAGTGATTTCTCCCGGGAGGTATGTAAACTTGTATATAAATGGAATTTTAAAAAGGCATGTTATGCCCAAATAAGTAATTTCTCCTATGAAACTTTCTAAATGAATCATTACGAATAGGATTGTAAATAGATAAAAATAAAACCCAAAAGGATCTTGGATTCCCAACACTCTACGACAAGCCAAAACCTTCTCTTCTACCCATTCCATTTGGGAGTGTAAGCCACATATTAAAGAGTTTTGCTTGAGGACAAGGAAAAGTTCAAGTGTGGGGGTATTTGATGTGTGTAAAATGCAACATATAAATTACTTCAAATGAGGCATAAAACTAACCCTTTTTAAGTACTAATATTGGAAAAAGAGTGTTTTTGTCTTCCTTTTGTATTTTCAGGATTAAATGAGCTCAAAAACACAAAAGAAGCAAAAAGACAGCTAAATCCAACATAAATACAAGAAAAGGAACATAAGTGGACTGCCCGACCCCTCAATGGCATCTTCCCAAGCAAAATAGAGAAGGCAGAAGACTGAACACGCCCCGTGCTCAGCCAGCACGGGGCCGTGCCCAAGAAGCAGCAGAAAAGACAAATCTATAGAAGCTTCTATTGCCCACCACGGGGCCGTGCCCAGTGAACACGGGGGCGTGGCGAAAGTACAGCAGGCGCATTAATTGTAATTGCGAATTACAATTAATGAAGAGAGAGAATGTCAGACAGGCACGGGGCCGTGCCCAGCGGACACGGGGCCGTGCCCAGCCTTCTGTTCAGCCTATAAATAGGAGTGCTTGGTTTCATTCCAACTCATCCCTTGGCACACCACCTCTCTCACACTTCATCCACCACCCACCACCATCACAACACCATCATCCACCACCATCATCCATTGTCCATCGTAGAGTGTGTGAGTCGTCTCGGGATCCAAGATTGATCGTAAGAGTTCTTGACAATCAAGGCCATGTTTGCCTAAGTCTCTTACATCACTTGGTGAAGACAAAGTGTCTAGTGTAATACTTTTTATTTCTAATCTTTTGCACTTTTTATTTGGTTTCGTATTAATGACTTTAATAACTAGTTGCTTATGTTGAATGTGATCTTTCTTTATCGTTTGTCCGTGGTGTCTTGAAATTATTTTACTGTCTATATAAAATAAAAGATTTTCACCATTCATATCTCCACGGTCTATATGGAGGTATGTTGGCTACCTGGTCGGGGGTTAAGGGAACGGTTTGGTAAAGGTCTTGCCATTGTTCAGTGTTTAGAGGTCCTGCAATGGACCTGGGTCAAATTTAGTAGGACCTCCTTCAATACTTCACGGTATTGGATGGCGGGGGCCCAAACTCTTTGATCCCCTCATAAGTTAACTACTATTAATACTATAACCTGGCTATTTAGGACTGTATCCCTGCTGACTCAGACTACTTAGCCGAGGGTAACGTCACCTCCAAAAGAGGGGCCTACCATAATATTGCATTAATAACTTAATTCATTATCTTCCAATAATCCACCCTTTTAGGATTGTATCCTTGCTGACTCAAACTACTGGGGTGAGGGTAACGTCACCTTCAAAAGAGGGGCCTACTACAATAACTAAGATAATCTCTTAATTATGTGCAAAAGTGCGGAAATAATCAAAGGTTATACTAGATACGAGTCGGAACCAAGTGATTCATCTTGTCTATCTGTTTTTATTTTATTTTTATTTTCAGCACTTTAGTTAGTTTTTATTTTTCTTAGTTTAAAACATTTTTCTAAACTTTTTATTTTGATTAGACGTTGAGGATAAACCGGTACTAAAAGCTCTTGTGTCCTTGGACGACCTCGGTATCTTACCAACGCTATACTACGCTCACGATGGGTGCACTTGCCCATATGTGTGTTTAGTGTTAGTAAAATATCGTGTTTTATAAATTTAAAACTTGGCTAAGAATAAGTGTTAAAAGGGCTTAAAATATACACCTAATATATATAACACTTTATCGCACATCAGGCCGCGTAAGATGGGCTCTCATCTTACACGGGGAGTGTAAGCAGCCCAGATCAGCAAATCTGATTTCCAGCCATTTCCAGTTGTTCCCCATGTTTGCAAATGGTTTTTATGAAACTATGGGCTTTTTTTTAACACCCATGGTATTCTATAACCATGGGCACACTTGTACGACTCAGATCGAAGCTCGGTTTTTGATGAACGATCTTAACGGTTACCCGAAAACTATATATACCCAACCCCATTTCATTTGCAACCCACACATTTGATCTGATTTCTCTAAGTTGGAGCCTAAGAACATTCATACCTGAGAAATCTTGGATCAAATCTCCATCGCTTGGACCTCTTGTAAGCTTCTTTCGTTCTTTTATGCGTTTTTAAGCACGAGTCAAACAATGTTTGACTTTCTGCTTTGAACAGTCAATGGCAACACGAAGTTCGTTTGAACTTCGTAACGTGAACGTAATCACGATGGTTATAGTCTCTTGTGACTATACCTACTGATTACCACGTTATTTAGGCGTAGTGACGAGTCATAGTTTCAGTCAAAATGCGTATTCTCGTGTATTTGCAACCAAACTATATTTGGGTATCAAAACCATTTGTTTTGATATCAAAATTGTTTTTAAACCTTGTTAAACATGTTTTAACATGTTTAACTCGTCACTTTTAGATTAGTGCTTATATAGGGTCGTAAGATAAGCGGTCTAAACAACCGCTTAGACTTTCGAACCCGACCCGTTTGGTCGATCATTAGGATCCGACGAAACATGTTTTGTGACCATAGTTGTATAGGGAATAACCTTCCGAGGTTATACCTTATGGTCACTTCGTTTAAGTAGTTGTATGATAGGTAGTCTATATGCCTTAGGAAAATGACCAAAATGCCCTTTTTACGCATAAATTCATTTTAAGCATATGTAACCTAAATTTTTACATCTAAACTGATTAGGAAACATTATTAGACATGTTAAGGCATATAATACTTGTCATAGGACTAGTTAGGCGGTCCGAACACGTTTTACGCAAACGACGCGTTAAAATAGCGTAAGCTACCTAAACGGGTCATAATGGGTCGTAAGCACTTAGGATAGGGTTCGATTTAGAATGTAGGCTTTGTTAAACCCTATTACATGAGTTCCTATACTCATTTGGTTTACGAAATCTTATTCTATCCGATCTTCCGATTTAGGTCCGGTTATTAACATAGTTACCTATATTAGGATCCGTTTGATTCCGTGATCCCTCTAGCCTTGCTTGGTTGTTGATCAAGACTTCTAATCACCCTTAAGTGAGTACATAGTCCCCTCTTTCACTGTTTTCAAACTGTTTTGGGGTGAAACACATGTGCCTACTTGTTACTTTCGTGCTTTTCAAGCTTTTATATCATATACTTGCTATGTTCATTAGTACGCATATAGTACATGATTTCATTAGGTTTTGCTATGTATGTTCACTTAGCATGCTAGCACATTGATTTTAGTATATTAAATTTTGTTGCATATGTTCATCCAGCATATGGACACATTATTTTACATTTTGAACCGTTTGAAGCTGTTTGATCTATGTGAATTATTTGCACTGTTGGAACCGATTGAAATTGATTGATTAATATAAACCATTTGAAACTTTTTGAACCGGTGGGTTAGGGAAGTGATTAGGTAACAGGGCGGGGGTAATGTGCTAAAAGCATGGTGGATACGCCGCTGGTACTTCCTATATATAAGTGCTTTTAACACATTATATTTCGTTGCGTTATCTAGATCACTTGGGCAAAGGTTATCAAAACAAAGTTATATTACAAGGTTTTTCTAAAAATATAAAACATTCGAGTTTTATTTCAAAAACGATTTACAATTTGGGTTTACTTAAACAAATGTTTTGAGTAAGATTCATGGTATCAAGGTTTTATAAAACAAATATGTTTTTGACATGATTATTTCAATTTACATTACAAGAATTTTACAAAGCTTGGTTTTCAAATTATCAATTAACAAAGGTGTTCAAGTTATTTTCAAAATATAAACGAGCCATGAATCTGTCACTCACATAAAACCTAGGTACTCGCCGGTATTTTTATGCTGACGTATTTTCACATGTGTTTCAGGTACCATAGTTGGTGATGTTTGATGATGATATTGATGCATGCTCACATAGAAACGGACGAGGCCTTAGTGACTTAATAATAATGGAAGTTAATTTGTTCATGTTTTGTGTCTAACTTCAATGTAATGTAATACACTTAATTCAATAAAACAAAACTTTTATCCATGTGTTGTGAAACAATGATTCTGTTACGACACTCCCCGACGTTTCCGCCGTGGTTTATTGTTTTAACGCGGCCGGGGTGTGACAGAAAAGTTGGTATCAGAGCTCATGGTTATAGGGAATTAGGTTATTAGTTATGCTTTGACCTAGTCTATAACCTTCCTAGGACCCTAACGCGAGTTTACTTGCGTTTAGTCATAAAACAATACCGTCCCCTATCTTTAGGTGATAACCACAACAAGAACACAAAGTTCAAATCCACTTTGAAAACTAATCATCTGTTCTAGGATGATTTATTATAAGGTTTTGAACCTTCAAATTTTTCAAAATCTCGTCAAGGTTTGGGTCTTATTAATGTGAACACGTGTAATCTGTAAGGGTGGATGCCTGTATCCTGAGTTTTCTGTCTAAGGCTAGAGTGTTCGTACAAATCCACATAATCGGACCAGTCACTCTTACCTGGGAACTCTTGGGGTGAGTATCCACTTATAGGCTAAAGCATTTCTTCGCGATACATTATGAGGACCTATTTACTTTGATTCAGCTTTTGTGTGTCGTTTGTTTGCTCCGTGGTTTGAAAAATGACCATCACCCAAGCCTTTTGGTCAGAAATTGTAACATCCTTACCCAATGCCATTTCACTTGTTTTCTCTCTTGTTTCCCCTTTTAGAATGCCTCCACGACGCGACAATCAGGTACCTAATGAAGAACTAGCAGCTATCATTCCACAACAAATGGCTGCTGCAATCCCTAACATCATTGCTCAATGTAACCTAGCCCTCAACAACAATAATGCTCCCTGCAAGTTCAAGACGTTCAACTCAGCTAAGCCATCAAAATTTTCTGGGTCTCAAGGAGCGACTGCACTTCTACAATTGTTCGAGAGTCTAGAGAGCACCTTCAGACATGTTCAGTGTCCAAACCAGCGAAAGGTAGAGTTCGCATCTAGTGTTTTTGAGAAACGAGCTTTAACATGGTGGAATGGTGTGATGAGAGATAGGGGTGCCGAGGTAGGACTGACTCAAACCTGGGAAGAGCTTCGAGCTCTAATGATGAGGGAATTATGTCCTCATCATGAGATTAGAGCATTGGAAAAGGGAATTCGACGATCTTAAGCAAGATAGCGGTGAGCATCGAGCCTACACGGACCGTTATGAGGAGTTAAGTCTATTATGCCCGAACATGGTTACGCCTTTGGATAAGGCAATCGAAAAGTACATTGATGGCCTCCCTGACTCAGTTCAAGACATTGTGACTGGTAGCAACCCCACTACCGTTAGACAGGCCATTGAAATATCCGCTACCTTGACTGAATCTCAGATCAGAAAAGGTAAACTTTTTCGAAAGGGTGATAAGAAACCAATCGAGGAATCGAAACCAAAGGATGAGCAGACTGAATCCTCCAAGAAGTCAAAGAAGTGAAAGGTTTCTCAGAACTTCGCCGTGGTCGTTCACAATGATCAAGCTGTCCCCAACCAACCAACTCAACCCCCTGCTAGGAAGCCATACAACAGAACTACACCCTTGTGCAACCAATGCAGCCTTCATCATCATGCCAGTGTAAAGTGCCACAAATGTCAAATTTGTGGACTTATAGGTCATACAGCAAGGGTTTGTCCAGCTGCAGCTGCACCAAATCAAGCTGGCAACAATACTGCTCAAGCTCGTTTTTAACCGGGGTCTTGCTACAACTGTGGCGAGATGGGCCATTTTCGAAGGAATTGCCCAAAGCTTGCTAATGCAAATCCAGCGCAAGGATGAGCATTTGACCGACTGGAAGACAACGCTGTTTAGAAATTAATTAAGCCTTATGTATTATTTTCTTTTGTTGTCATGGTCTGTGAAACAGTTGTTGTTGTTTATAAATCTTTTATTTCCATCGCAATGTATTTATGTGGTTGCAAGTATAAACAACATATCCCCTACAATACCGACAATCAAGGAATCGTATTCCTTGAAGAACAGACTACCCCCAAAATTCTTCCATTTCATGATCTCTTGCGTTTTCCACGAAAATCCTAAGTACCTCTTTCTTCCAAGGAAAACGGAGTACAAGGCACAAGTTACAACTCTGGACGAATACCCAAAGTACCACTATAAATCCTTAATAGGGTACCTAAGGGTATTTCTGTAAGTCCTTAATTGTTGTGTACCTTAATTCGAATGTTATGATTCCTTGTAATAAAAAAAATCTAATTTTTGGAAGATCATCCTATCTTTTCAGATAGATTCTTGAGGACGTTGAAGTCCATCGACTGGGTTCCTGGTATACCTTGAATACCCATGTTCAATTCGATAACAAGATAATAACAATTAATAACAAACTAATAACAAATTAATAACCAAGGAAACAATTATGTGCTTATGTGTTTATGTGTTGACCCAATCAAAGTTGTCTCAAGCTTGTTCAAATTCTATCCCTTTCACATTATAAAACAAACTGTGCGAACTGTGCAAGAAATTACGTAATTATGGATGCATACATAATTATGGAATTTAGTGCACAGAAACCACATCAAGTTTTGTCATGTGTCTAGAGTTAACTCTATTCATTTCCGTTTCTTATGAAGCACCCGTTGAAAATGACTCCGTCCGTTCATTTTTGTTTTTGAAGAATGTCCGTTGAGGGAAATGAATATCCTTTTGAGTTAATTCTGCTCATTTCCATTTCTGATGAAGCACCCATTGAAAATGACTCCGTCCGTTCATTTTCGTTTCTGAAGAATGTCCATTGTGGGAAATGAATATCCTTTTGATTATTGTATTCATTTCCATTTCTGATGAAGCACCCGTTGAAAATGACTCCGTCCGTTCATTTTCGTTTATGAAGAATGTTCGTTGAGCGAAATGAATGTCCCTTTTAGTTAATTCTATTCATTTCCGTTTCTGATGAAGCACAAAATGACTCCGTCTGTTCATTTTCGTTTTTAAAGAATGTTCGTTGAGGGAAATGAATATCCTTTTGAGTTAATTCTATTAATTTCCATTTCTGATGAAGCACCCGTTGAAAATGACTTCGTCCGTTCATTTTTGTTTCTAAAGATTGTCCGTTGAGGGAAATGAATATCCTTTTGATTATTCTATTCATTTCCATTTCTGATGAAGCACCTGTTGAAAATGACTCTGTCCGTTCATTTTCGTTTCTGGAGAATGTCCGTTGAGGGAAATGAATGTCCCTTTTAGTTAATTCTACTCATTTCCATTTCTGATGAAGCACCCGTTGAAAATGACTCCGTCCGTTCATTTTCGTTTCTGAAGAATGTCCGTTGAGGGAAATGAATATCCTTTTGATTATTCCTTCAATTCCATTTCTTAAGAATGCCCGTTGAGGAAAATGACTCCATCCGTTCATTTTCATTTCTGAAGAATGTCCGTTGAGGGAAATGATGGGATTATGCCTTGCATATCTTTGATGGTTATTTAACACAAAGTCACAGACAGACTCCTACGAATAAATTTCGGGACTGAATTTCCTAAAGTAGGAGAGACTGTGACACCTGTGCCTCTGCGACCATCAAACAAATACCAAATCAATTAAATATTGTGTTTCATACTTGGGATTTGTATAAATATGTGTGTCATGTGCACATATCAATTCTTGTTCGATTTTGAGCTTTAAATCGCTTTCTGGAAGGTTATACGCGAACTGATGCGCAAATATAACCAGTATAATGCAACAAACACTTTGTAACTGTGACATAGGCTTAATATGCCATAAATAACCTTAACATAACTTAGAAATAAGTTTTGTAGGGTTTGGTATGCCGAAATCAAGTTTATTCGATCACAGGGACTAATTTCGACAAACTGTGAAAGTATGCCGATTCGTACTGTGACGAACATTCCGGAACTTGATCATAAGTTAAATATGCCCTAAATATCCTTTACATGACTTATAAATAGGCTTTGAGGTGTTTGGTGCGCAAAAATAAACTTTTTGGTTAAACAGGGACTAAAAGCGTCAAAAAGTGCATAAGTTTGCATTTTCGCGCATATCTTACGTTTTGAATATATCCAGACCTCCAAAAATTTATGTAATCATTAAAATATTTTATTTTAGTGATTGGCATGATAAAATTCCATTCGTCGCGTCATTTGGGTCGTTTTTCGCGTCCGTTCGTGTTTCGTCATAATTAACCGAAAAACGCAACCGTACGAACAAACGAACCGACATCCGGCATATTTTTTAGCATGTTTCATGTTCCCTATACTTTAACTTCATTTTAGAGCTTTGAAATGGGGTTAACGGGGCTTAAGCGGGCCGCGAAAGATGGGCTCTCGTCTTACGCGGGGCATGTAAGCAGCCCAGATCAGCAAATCTGATTTCTAGTTGTTCCCCATGTTTTCAAATGTTTTTTTATGAAACTATGGGCTTGTTTTTAACACCCATGGTATTCTAAAACCATGGGCACACTTGTACGGCTCAGATCGAAGCTCGGTTTTCGATGAACGATCTTAACGGTTACCCGAAAACTATATATACCCAACCCCATTTCATTTGCAACCCACACATTTGATCCGATTTCTCTAAGTTGGAGCCTAAGAACCTTGATACTTGAGAAATCTTGGATCAAATCTCCATCGCTTGGACCTCTTGTAAGCTTCTTTCGTTCTTTTATGCGTTTTTCAGCACGAAAGTCAAACAATGTTTGACTTTCTGCTTTGACCAGTCAATGGTCAACATGAAGTTTGTTTGAACTTCGTAACGTGAGCGTAATCATGATGGTTATAGTCTCTTGTGACTATACCTACTGATTACCACGTTATTTAGGCGTAGTGACGAGTCATAGTTTCGGTCAAAATGCGTATTCTCACGTATTTTGCAACCAAACTATATTTGGGTATCAAAACTGTTTGTTTTGATATCAAACTTGTTTTTAAACCTTGTTAAACATGTTTTAACATGTTTAACTCGTCACTTTTAGATTAGTGCTTATATAGGGTCGTAAGATAAGCGGTCTAAACAACCGCTTAGACTTTCGAACCCGACCCATTTGGTCGATCATTAGGATCCTACCAAACATGTTTTGTGACCATAGTTGTATAGGGAATAACCTTCTGAGGTTATACCTTATGGTCACTTCGTTTAAGTAGTTGTATGATAGGTAGTCTATATGCCTTAGGAAAATGACCAAAATGCCCTTTTTACGCATAATTTCATTTTAAGCATATGTAACCTAAATTTTTACATCTAAACTGATTAGGAAACATTATTAGACATGTTAAGGCATATAATACTTGTCATAGGACTAGTTAGGCGGTCCGAACACGTTTTACGCAAACGACGCGTTAAAATAGCGTAAGCTACCTAAACGGGTCATAATGGGTCGTAAGCACTTAGGATAGGGTTCGATTTAGAATGTAGGCTTTGTTAAACCCTATTACATGAGTTCCTATACTCATTTGGTTTACGAAATCTTATTCTATCCGATCTTCCGATTTAGGTCCGGTTATTAACATAGTTACCTATATTAGGATCCGTTTGATTCCGTGATCCCTCTAGCCTTGCTTGGTTGTTGATCAAGACTTCTAATCACCCTTAAGTGAGTACATAGTCCCCTCTTTCACTGTTTTCAAACTGTTTTGGGGTGAAACACATGTGCCTACTTGTTACTTTCGTGCTTTTCAAGCTTTTATATCATATACTTGCTATGTTCATTAGTACGCATATAGTACATGATTTCATTAGGTTTTGCTATGTATGTTCACTTAGCATGCTAGCACATTGATTTTAGTATATTAAATTTTGTTGCATATGTTCATCCAGCATATGGACACATTATTTTACATTTTGAACCGTTTGAAGCTGTTTGATCTATGTGAATTATTTGCACTGTTGGAACCGATTGAAATTGATTGATTGATATAAACCATTTGAAACTTTTTGAACCGGTGGGTTAGGGAAGTGATTAGGTAACAGGGCGGGGGTAATGTGCTAAAAGCATGGTGGATACGCCGCTGGTACTTCCTATATATAAGTGCTTTTAACACATTATATTTCGTTGCGTTATCTAGATCACTTGGGCAAAGGTTATCAAAACAAAGTTATATTACAAGGTTTTTCTAAAAATATAAAACATTCGAGTTTTATTTCAAAAACGATTTACAATTTGGGTTTACTTAAACAAATGTTTTGAGTAAGATTCATGGTATCAAGGTTTTATAAAACAAATATGTTTTTGACATGATTATTTCAATTTACATTACAAGAATTTTACAAAGCTTGGTTTTCAAATTATCAATTAACAAAGGTGTTCAAGTTATTTTCAAAATATAAACGAGCCATGAATCTGTCACTCACATAAAACCTAGGTACTCGCCGGTATTTTTATGCTGACGTATTTTCACATGTGTTTCAGGTACCATAGTTGGTGATGTTTGATGATGATATTGATGCATGCTCACATAGAAACGGACGAGGCCTTAGTGACTTAATAATAATGGAAGTTAATTTGTTCATGTTTTGTTTCTAACTTCAATGTAATGTAATACACTTAATTCAATAAAACAAAACTTTTATCCATGTGTTGTGAAACAATGATTCTGTTACGACACTCCCCGACGTTTCCGCCGTGGTTTATTGTTTTAACGCGGCCGGGGTGTGACAGAAAAGTTGGTATCAGAGCTCATGGTTATAGGGAATTAGGTTATTAGTTATGCTTTGACCTAGTCTATAACCTTCCTAGGACCCTAACGCGAGTTTACTTGCGTTTAGTCATAAAACAATACCGTCCCCTATCTTTAGGTGATAACCACAACAAGAACACAAAGTTCAAATCCACTTTGAAAACTAATCATCTGTTCTAGGATGATTTATTATAAGGTTTTGAACCTTCAAATTTTTCAAAATCTCGTCAAGGTTTGGGTCTTATTAATGTGAACACGTGTAATCTGTAAGGGTGGATGCCTGTATCCTGAGTTTTCTGTCTAAGGCTAGAGTGTTCGTACAAATCCACATAATCGGACCAGTCACTCTTACCTGGGAACTCTTGGGGTGAGTATCCACTTATAGGCTAAAGCATTTCTTCGCGATACATTATGAGGACCTATTTACTTTGATTCAGCTTTTGTGTGTCGTTTGTTTGCTCCGTGGTTTGAAAAATGACCATCACCCAAGCCTTTTGGTCAGAAATTGTAACATCCTTACCCAATGCCATTTCACTTGTTTTCTCTCTTGTTTCCCCTTTTAGAATGCCTCCACGACGCGACAATCAGGTACCTAATGAAGAACTAGCAGCTATCATTCCACAACAAATGGCTGCTGCAATCCCTAACATCATTGCTCAATGTAACCTAGCCCTCAACAACAATAATGCTCCCTGCAAGTTCAAGACGTTCAACTCAGCTAAGCCATCAAAATTTTCTGGGTCTCAAGGAGCGACTGCACTTCTACAATTGTTCGAGAGTCTAGAGAGCACCTTCAGACATGTTCAGTGTCCAAACCAGCGAAAGGTAGAGTTCGCATCTAGTGTTTTTGAGAAACGAGCTTTAACATGGTGGAATGGTGTGATGAGAGATAGGGGTGCCGAGGTAGGACTGACTCAAACCTGGGAAGAGCTTCGAGCTCTAATGATGAGGGAATTATGTCCTCATCATGAGATTAGAGCATTGGAAAAGGGAATTCGACGATCTTAAGCAAGATAGCGGTGAGCATCGAGCCTACACGGACCGTTATGAGGAGTTAAGTCTATTATGCCCGAACATGGTTACGCCTTTGGATAAGGCAATCGAAAAGTACATTGATGGCCTCCCTGACTCAGTTCAAGACATTGTGACTGGTAGCAACCCCACTACCGTTAGACAGGCCATTGAAATATCCGCTACCTTGACTGAATCTCAGATCAGAAAAGGTAAACTTTTTCGAAAGGGTGATAAGAAACCAATCGAGGAATCGAAACCAAAGGATGAGCAGACTGAATCCTCCAAGAAGTCAAAGAAGTGAAAGGTTTCTCAGAACTTCGCCGTGGTCGTTCACAATGATCAAGCTGTCCCCAACCAACCAACTCAACCCCCTGCTAGGAAGCCATACAACAGAACTACACCCTTGTGCAACCAATGCAGCCTTCATCATCATGCCAGTGTAAAGTGCCACAAATGTCAAATTTGTGGACTTATAGGTCATACAGCAAGGGTTTGTCCAGCTGCAGCTGCACCAAATCAAGCTGGCAACAATACTGCTCAAGCTCGTTTTTAACCGGGGTCTTGCTACAACTGTGGCGAGATGGGCCATTTTCGAAGGAATTGCCCAAAGCTTGCTAATGCAAATCCAGCGCAAGGATGAGCATTTGACCGACTGGAAGACAACGCTGTTTAGAAATTAATTAAGCCTTATGTATTATTTTCTTTTGTTGTCATGGTCTGTGAAACAGTTGTTGTTGTTTATAAATCTTTTATTTCCATCGCAATGTATTTATGTGGTTGCAAGTATAAACAACATATCCCCTACAATACCGACAATCAAGGAATCGTATTCCTTGAAGAACAGACTACCCCCAAAATTCTTCCATTTCATGATCTCTTGCGTTTTCCACGAAAATCCTAAGTACCTCTTTCTTCCAAGGAAAACGGAGTACAAGGCACAAGTTACAACTCTGGACGAATACCCAAAGTACCACTATAAATCCTTAATAGGGTACCTAAGGGTATTTCTGTAAGTCCTTAATTGTTGTGTACCTTAATTCGAATGTTATGATTCCTTGTAATAAAAAAAATCTAATTTTTGGAAGATCATCCTATCTTTTCAGATAGATTCTTGAGGACGTTGAAGTCCATCGACTGGGTTCCTGGTATACCTTGAATACCCATGTTCAATTCGATAACAAGATAATAACAATTAATAACAAATTAATAACCAAGGAAACAATTATGTGCTTTTGTGTTTATGTGTTGACCCAATCAAAGTTGTCTCAAGCTTGTTCAAATTCTATCCCTTTCACATTATAAAACAAACTGTGCGAACTGTGCAAGAAATTACGTAATTATGGATGCATACATAATTATGGAATTTAGTGCACAGAAACCACATCAAGTTTTGTCATGTGTCTAGAGTTAACTCTATTCATTTCCGTTTCTTATGAAGCACCCGTTGAAAATGACTCCGTCCGTTCATTTTTGTTTTTAAAGAATGTCCGTTGAGGGAAATGAATATCCTTTTGAGTTAATTCTGCTCATTTCCATTTCTGATGAAGCACCCATTGAAAATGACTCCGTCCGTTCATTTTCGTTTCTGAAGAATGTCCATTGTGGGAAATGAATATCCTTTTGATTATTGTATTCATTTCCATTTCTGATGAAGCACCCGTTGAAAATGACTCCGTCCGTTCATTTTCGTTTATGAAGAATGTTCGTTGAGCGAAATGAATGTCCCTTTTAGTTAATTCTATTCATTTCCGTTTCTGATGAAGCACAAAATGACTCCGTCTGTTCATTTTCGTTTTTAAAGAATGTTCGTTGAGGGAAATGAATATCCTTTTGAGTTAATTCTATTAATTTCCATTTCTGATGAAGCACCCGTTGAAAATGACTTCGTCCGTTCATTTTTGTTTCTAAAGATTGTCCGTTGAGGGAAATGAATATCCTTTTGATTATTCTATTCATTTCCATTTCTGATGAAGCACCTGTTGAAAATGACTCTGTCCGTTCATTTTCGTTTCTGGAGAATGTCCGTTGAGGGAAATGAATGTCCCTTTTAGTTAATTCTACTCATTTCCATTTCTGATGAAGCACCCGTTGAAAATGACTCCGTCCGTTCATTTTCGTTTCTGAAGAATGTCCGTTGAGGGAAATGAATATCCTTTTGATTATTCCTTCAATTCCATTTCTTAAGAATGCCCGTTGAGGAAAATGACTCCATCCGTTCATTTTCATTTCTGAAGAATGTCCGTTGAGGGAAATGATGGGATTATGCCTTGCATATCTTTGATGGTTATTTAACACAAAGTCACAGACAGACTCCTACGAATAAATTTCGGGACTGAATTTCCTAAAGTAGGAGAGACTGTGACACCTGTGCCTCTGCGACCATCAAACAAATACCAAATCAATTAAATATTGTGTTTCATACTTGGGATTTGTATAAATATGTGTGTCATGTGCACATATCAATTCTTGTTCGATTTTGAGCTTTAAATCGCTTTCTGGAAGGTTATACGCGAACTGATGCGCAAATATAACCAGTATAATGCAACAAACACTTTGTAACTGTGACATAGGCTTAATATGCCATAAATAACCTTAACATAACTTAGAAATAAGTTTTGTAGGGTTTGGTATGCCGAAATCAAGTTTATTCGATCACAGGGACTAATTTCGACAAACTGTGAAAGTATGCCGATTCGTACTGTGACGAACATTCCGGAACTTGATCATAAGTTAAATATGCCCTAAATATCCTTTACATGACTTATAAATAGGCTTTGAGGTGTTTGGTGCGCAAAAATAAACTTTTTGGTTAAACAGGGACTAAAAGCGTCAAAAAGTGCATAAGTTTGCATTTTCGCGCATATCTTACGTTTTGAATATATCCAGACCTCCAAAAATTTATGTAATCATTAAAATATTTTATTTTAGTGATTGGCATGATAAAATTCCATTCGTCGCGTCATTTGGGTCGTTTTTCGCGTCCGTTCGTGTTTCGTCATAATTAACCGAAAAACGCAACCGTACGAACAAACGAACCGACATCCGGCATATTTTTTAGCATGTTTCATGTTCCCTATACTTTAACTTCATTTTAGAGCTTTGAAATGGGGTTAACGGGGCTTAAGCGGGCCGCGAAAGATGGGCTCTCGTCTTACGCGGGGCATGTAAGCAGCCCAGATCAGCAAATCTGATTTCTAGTTGTTCCCCATGTTTTCAAATGTTTTTTTATGAAACTATGGGCTTGTTTTTAACACCCATGGTATTCTAAAACCATGGGCACACTTGTACGGCTCAGATCGAAGCTCGGTTTTCGATGAACGATCTTAACGGTTACCCGAAAACTATATATACCCAACCCCATTTCATTTGCAACCCACACATTTGATCCGATTTCTCTAAGTTGGAGCCTAAGAACCTTGATACTTGAGAAATCTTGGATCAAATCTCCATCGCTTGGACCTCTTGTAAGCTTCTTTCGTTCTTTTATGCGTTTTTCAGCACGAAAGTCAAACAATGTTTGACTTTCTGCTTTGACCAGTCAATGGTCAACATGAAGTTTGTTTGAACTTCGTAACGTGAGCGTAATCATGATGGTTATAGTCTCTTGTGACTATACCTACTGATTACCACGTTATTTAGGCGTAGTGACGAGTCATAGTTTCGGTCAAAATGCGTATTCTCACGTATTTTGCAACCAAACTATATTTGGGTATCAAAACTGTTTGTTTTGATATCAAACTTGTTTTTAAACCTTGTTAAACATGTTTTAACATGTTTAACTCGTCACTTTTAGATTAGTGCTTATATAGGGTCGTAAGATAAGCGGTCTAAACAACCGCTTAGACTTTCGAACCCGACCCATTTGGTCGATCATTAGGATCCTACCAAACATGTTTTGTGACCATAGTTGTATAGGGAATAACCTTCCGAGGTTATACCTTATGGTCACTTCGTTTAAGTAGTTGTATGATAGGTAGTCTATATGCCTTAGGAAAATGACCAAAATGCCCTTTTTACGCATAATTTCATTTTAAGCATATGTAACCTAAATTTTTACATCTAAACTGATTAGGAAACATTATTAGACATGTTAAGGCATATAATACTTGTCATAGGACTAGTTAGGCGGTCCGAACACGTTTTACGCAAACGACGCGTTAAAATAGCGTAAGCTACCTAAACGGGTCATAATGGGTCGTAAGCACTTAGGATAGGGTTCGATTTAGAATGTAGGCTTTGTTAAACCCTATTACATGAGTTCCTATACTCATTTGGTTTACGAAATCTTATTCTATCCGATCTTCCGATTTAGGTCCGGTTATTAACATAGTTACCTATATTAGGATCCGTTTGATTCCGTGATCCCTCTAGCCTTGCTTGGTTGTTGATCAAGACTTCTAATCACCCTTAAGTGAGTACATAGTCCCCTCTTTCACTGTTTTCAAACTGTTTTGGGGTGAAACACATGTGCCTACTTGTTACTTTCGTGCTTTTCAAGCTTTTATATCATATACTTGCTATGTTCATTAGTACGCATATAGTACATGATTTCATTAGGTTTTGCTATGTATGTTCACTTAGCATGCTAGCACATTGATTTTAGTATATTAAATTTTGTTGCATATGTTCATCCAGCATATGGACACATTATTTTACATTTTGAACCGTTTGAACCGTTTGAAGTTGTTTGATCTATGTGAATTATTTGGACTGTTGGAACCGATTGAATTGATTGATTGATATGAACCGTTTGAAACTTTTTGAACCGTTGTGCTAAAAGCATGGTGGATACGCCGCTGGTACTTCCTATATATAAGTGCTTTTAACACATTATATTTCGTTGCGTTATCTAGATCACTTGGGCAAAGGTTATCAAAACAAAGTTATATTACAAGGTTTTTCTAACAATATAAAACATTCGAGTTTTATTTCAAAAACGATTTACAATTTGGGTTTACTTAAACAAATGTTTTGAGTAAGATTCATGGTATCAAGGTTTTATAAAACAAATCTGTTTTTGACATGATTATTTCAATTTACATTACAAGCATTTTACATAGCTTGGTTTTCAAATTATCAATTAACAAAGGTGTTCAAGTTATTTTCAAAATAGCCATGAATCTGTCACTCACATAAAACCTATGTACTACTCGCCGGTATTTTTATGCTGACGTATTTTCACATGTGTTTCAGGTACCATAGTTGGTGATGTTTGATGATGATATTGATGCATGCTCACATAGGAACGGACGAGGCCTTAGTGACTTAATAATAATGGAAGTTAATTTGTTCATGTTTTGTTTCTAACTTCAATGTAATGTAATACACTTAATTCAATAAAACAAAACTTTTATCCATGTGTTGTGAAACAATGATTCTGTTACGACACTCCCCGACGTTTCCCCCGTGGTTTATTGTTTTAACGCGGTTGGGGTGTGACATAAAGGATTAGGGGCTGGTATCCTAGGTATCTCCTCAGGGTTGAAATCATGCATTTGGACTTGGTTTTCGGGGTTGTCTTCTATCTCCATCGGCTGAGTGGGAAACAAAGGTAAGGGTTATGGGGCTACTAGTTGCTCCAGGTTTGGGTCGGCAGCTGTGGTTGCTAGGATATGACAATTGGCTAGGCTTCTATTAAGCATATCCTGTGTATGGGCATCTGACTCTCGTTTAGCGGCTGCTAGGACTCTCTACTGTTGCAACTTTCGCATTCTTTTCCTACGCTCGAATGCTCCCTTACTGAACCATCCTCTCTTTTTCTGAGGTAATGGCTCTTCAGACTGAGCCTTAAAGACAAACATCCCTTCTTCATTATCAGCGGCATACCCAGAGAGGGCAGGCTGTGAAGAGGCACCTTCACTCCTAGGTGAATCCGATAATTGACGATCCTTGATAACTCATACTGAAAACTAACAAATAGTCAAATAACACACAACAGTAAAATACAGATATGCACGTATTTTCATAATTAATTTCCTAACAATTTAAATAATATATTGATGTTAGCAGAACACTTCTGTGGCTGAATCAGTGGCTTAGCTCTGAAACCACCTTCTATCGCAACCCATGCCCCCTATCTGTCCCGGGAACGGGCGGCCGCAAGACCAGTTTTGGTGGTATCATTTTGTTTATTATTTGGCAGCGGAAATTTCATCAGGACCGTAGTTAGGAAATATTTATCAGAATAAATATCACACTTTTATAATATTAAACATATTGGGATAAAAACCAAGTTTTTATTACAAACATTTTCATAGGAAAAATCCCCATTTTATTGAATAAAACATCTTCTTTTATTTAGGTAACTTTTATAGCCTCTTTTCCAAGCCTTCAGTGCTGTCCAGCTGGCTTCTAGTTGGCTTTCACATTTTGTTACCCGAAACGCATTTAAAAACATTTTTTCAGTGTGAAATACTGGTGAGTGAATCCCAGTTTAATCAAGAAGATTTTTATCCATTAACAGTATTGAGAGCTATCACATTGTTTATTTCTACACAATTACTCATTCAGTATTGTCAATCCTGACTGGTGGGTCATATTACACATTGGCTAACTCTTTGTCCAATGGTAACGTGTTTCACATTTTGTATACAAAACCCCAACATACTGGTAGTAATTGAAGAACTATAAAGACTCAATCACTGCTTAATCACATTGTAAAATATTTAAGGTTTTGTAAAAACAGTTTACAAAAAGGAGATTACTCACATTGCTGTCTTAGATTTTCTGTAAGCGTTTCCTGGTGATTATCTATAATTTACACAAATGCACATATGTTAGTAAAACAACCCATTATTTACATTAGTAATACCCTCCCCGAGACGACATTCCAACGACTACATTGGGGCAGAACCTCGACAATCGTTAGATCAATCGAGCAGCGTATCTAATACGTAATCGGGGTTATAATACTTAAATTGGGGCAGAACTTCGTTTATAAGGGGGATATTATACATGAGAATTACTTCTACTACTTAGAAATTCGTAAGAAAGAAAACAGGAATGAGCGATCGTAGACAGAAGCCGAAGCGTTCAATTTATAGGGTTGATCTTTGGTTCTATCGCGCCCCGCGTAGCATTAGGCTAAGGCCTACGCGACCCGCCAGGGACTACGTGTCCGGTCGTAGGCTTGTCGAGTCAGCCCTAGCCCCACACGCGTCAGACACGTGGAGTGCTCCGGTGCGTCCTCGTATCCAGGTCGTCGCGCCCCGCGTAACCTTATGCTATATCCGTTGCGGGCCGCAAGCAACATTAAATTTTGATTTGTATTTTATTTTTAATGCTATATTGTATTTTGGGCTCGGATTTCACATACGAGGTGTATGTTAAGACATATAAGGTTATTTTAAAATATATTAGGGTGTCAAAATATTTTGGAGGGTTGTTATAAATAGAGTTCAGTGCAAAAGCAAAGACGAGTATACAAGTTTGGTACATAGCATAAAAATAGTTTAAAAATAGTCTAAGGCTCGTATCCAACATGAATCACAATATGCAAGTTACTAGTACGTTGAAACGGTGTCAAGTATATGTTCAAACCCAAGAATCCAATGCGTTAAAATAGCCTATCCCAAATAGAATAACGGGAGGTAACATGTTTAACTTAACAATACCCCGAGACTAGTGGGCGGTGCATTACTCCTATAGCGCTATAATTGTTAAGGTAGGCTTGTACGAAGTTAATGAGCATATAGACACAAAAAGTTTACATAATATACGAGATTAACAAGCATCATATAGTTTCATGTTAAAATATAGATAGAGAGTGATTAAAATAGTTTCAAGTGTTCGTGTTTTTAAATAGAATACATGTTGCACCCAAAAGTGTTTAGAAATAAAAATGGGTTCGAGTATACTCACAAAATTGCATATGCTTTCCGATTATCCATGGTGACGAAGTTGTTGAGACTGGAGGGTTGAATATGATCGATTTAGAATTCTAAGGGATGATTACATTAGGGTTTACGGATTTGAAGTGTAAGGACATGAAAATAGAAATATGAAAATAATCATCCATCACATATGATGCTTAGATGATATACTTACTAACTTGACAATGACCACTTGTTCATCATCAAGAGTTCAGTTTGTTTGAATGTTATATAAGTAGAACATAGGGTATACTATATCATATATTTCAAGCATGAGGTAGAAGATCAAAGTCTTCATTTAGGTACCTCTAAGTGTCATAGAATTCATACATGAGGTAGGAAGAACAAAGCTTCCATTTAGGTACCTATATTGTTCACCACTACACTTGTTGTTGTAAACAACAAGGAGGGTCATGAACTTACAAGAATAATGAAATACAACAACTAATCTATGAGAAAACATCAAGAAGTGAGTGGATTTTTATGAAGATAGCCCAAGCTAGTCTAACAATCACACATTCATCAAGCTTCAAGCTTGTACACTTCTTGTGGGTAAAACCCTAACTAAAACAGAATGTTTGGGAGGTTTTAACCTCTGATTTAACATTTCTCAGCCTTATTTTTAATCCCAACTAGCTATTCAATTGATTATGAGCATTAGGACATAGGTTTGAGATGAGATAGACTCAAGTTTACTAAGATTAACAAAGTTTAAGTGAAAACAGAAACGAACAGTCTACTTTGGAGCCTTTTTGGTGACATTCCAGGGCTTGGTTTTCCATGGAAAACCTCTGGAAATGTTCCTAAGGTTGTTCCAAGCAAGTGGGAAAAAATGGATGAAAAATGCCAAGAAATGAAGATGTTATGCTTGTTTTTTGTAACTTGTGGTGAATCTGTCCATTCTTCCAAATTTGCAGCTGAATGAGGGTGTTTGAGAGTGAGTTTGAGGTGTTTGAAAAGTGAAAATGGCTTGGAAGAGGCTTGGTATTTATAGGGAAGGTTTAGGTTAGGTTTTAGTTGGATAATAAATGTTAAAAGTTGATTAAAACTAAAAA
Organism: Helianthus tuberosus; assembly: GCA_030545235.1. NCBI lineage: Eukaryota > Viridiplantae > Streptophyta > Magnoliopsida > Asterales > Asteraceae > Helianthus > Helianthus tuberosus. The sequence goes on from CM060407.1 coordinate 77,490,283, forward strand.
ACACAAGAATTCGCGCTCAAAACAGACCTGGTCCTTTTCTGCATGCAGGACAACTTTGGCGGGCCGCGAGACTGGGCTTGGCCTCAACGTGGGCCGCCTGGGCTTCTTTTGACGAAAGCTTAAATGAATTAGGGACTAGGTTTTGTTCGATAAGAAGGCCGAAGTGCAGCGGTTTGGAGCGTGTTTGTGGAGACTGGTGACCCGGGTTCGATCCCCGTGGTCATCAGTTTTTGTTTTTGTTTTCTTAAGAGCTTTATACTTTAAATTTATTTGCACAAATAGCCCCTGTAAGTTTAAAAGTTCAGTAAATTACTCAAACACACCTTGACTTTAATTAAAATTTATGTTATGTTGTTTTAAAAAGGAACTAACTTTATAATTTAAACTAACTAAGTTAGTTTGTATTTACGAACTTTAAAATCTAACGAAACTAACTAAATTATTATAAAAATAACCGTTTAAATAGTAAAATTAATTAATTTAATTATTAAATAATGGATAAATAACCATATTTATAACGAATTAAATTAAAAAATAAAAGATTTCTTCAATGATTAACCATTTCGCGAAACTTCCGAGCTTCAAGAATTAGGATTCGATTTCCATTATTTTACGAGTGTTAACTAGTTTAACGAGCATCGAGTTTCATTGTGTAATAACGAACCAAGAGTCTGGGATAATATATCGATTGCAACGAAAGACGACATACGAGAGTACAAAGTTTCCAAAAATAGGATTTCAAGCAAAGGGTTTCAAATATAGAAAGTATGAAAATGCAGGGCATTACAGTCTCACCTCCTTTAGGAAGTTTTGTCCCGAAATTTATTCAAGAGGAAGACTTGAAGAGTTTTGGGAAAAAGGTGATTATTCAAAACTGAGACTTGAAATTTTCGAAACGACAAGATAAATTTGTAAAGGAGTTTGTTTGTCTAAATCGATTTGAGGTACCAACATAATTGAAAACGTAAGGGTACGTGTATGGGTAAAGCGAGTTTAAACAAGTTTGGAAATCTCAACTGGATATGTATTAAAATGCGTCGTATTAGGACGGGGAATCTTGTGTAAAACGGTTTGTATTTTGATGAAAGTGGGGTAGCTTGCATAGGAAGCTTTTAAGGATGGTACAAAATCACACATTTGTAAAAATTGTTTATTGAGAGGAACGAGAAGGTTTGGTAAATAAAGTGATAACGGTCTACTAAGTATGTTTACACAAGAATAAAGAATAGAAAGATGGTTTTAAAGATAAAGAGATAAGTTAGGATTCAAATGTTTAAACCGGTGTGACTGTGAACGAGGTTCGTATAAGAGGACAAGGAATAAAGGAGAATAATGAGGGTATAAAAGTGAACGATTGATGTTGAATAAACGAACATGCGTATCAGAAATAGTGTAAGTACTGGATAGATGCAAGTAGTGTGCTAAGAATGAAGTCTCGTCGTGGATAATCTGATATAATGCGTTTGTGAGTTGTTTAAAGTTTAAATTAGATCCAACAGGTTTGCAAAACACTGAATTTCTCATGGCACGTTTGACGGAAGTTTGGTAACATGGTGAAAACACTTATATATAGGATGTACCAGCGGCGTATCCACCATGTTTTGACCACGTTACGTCCATCTCATGTTCGGTGTCATGTTACTTTCCGTGTCTTACCATACGCGGTAATACCCTCTATGGTTCTCATATGTCCATTACTATAATCCCGTGTGCACCCGCGATTATACCAATCTTCGCATGATCCGCATAGCTTTGTACTAGTTGCGTATGAATCAAGGTATACATAAATTTTGAAAATAAGATTGTGTGTGTGAAGAAATGTAGCATATAAGCATGTTTGCGTTCCAAATAGTATAAGACCAACGTAAGCGAATCCCTCGGGTTTCACCCGCGTACGGGTGCGCAAGTATAAATTTCGAGTAAAAGCATGAGCATAGTATAAGTTTGGATATGAACACGCATGTGAGCATAAACACAAAACACATGTCAAGAGTATGGGTACAAGTATAAGCGAAACGTGTATGAAAAAGGAGTATAAACGTGAGTACAAATTTGAGCATAAACGAATGAACGTGAGCATAAACATAAATTGCATAAATGAGAGTATATATATGAGTATGAGTCTAACATAAATTGTATAAATGCGAGTATCACTATGAATATAAGTGTAATCATAATTGAGTTAGTATGAATAAGATATATATGGGTGTGAATATAAGTTTAAGCATAGTTGTATAGGTATAGGTATAAGTTAAGTAGGATGTATGTGTGTAAACATGCATATGAGTATTAGTGTAAACGTAATCGTATAAATGTGAGTGTATGTATAATTGTACTAAGTATGACTATAAATTTGAATATGAGTGTAGCATATGAGTATAACGTAAAATGCATGAATATGAATATTAGTGCAAGAGGTAAAGATTTTGTATATGGTATTAATCGTAATATATGAATTTAATTACGTAAAAGATTTGGGGAGTTTTGAGTATAAAGGAAAACAAAGGTGGGTAGTATTTCTGAAATTGTCGTGAGATATAAACTAAAACACGTAAGATAATATGAGTGTATAGGTGTTTGAGCAAGGCGTGAAGTTTAATTAAAATCAAAATAGATTAAGTTGACGTGAAATATAGAATCTGGTTTGTAAATATAAAGAGAGTATAAAATATCTGTTGGTCAAGTGTGTTGTACTTTGTGAAAGAATGGAAATGCTACTCTTGTTTTAAAAAGATTTATATACGTTGAAAACGGTTTATTCTTATGAGGTTTCCTTTCCCACACGTTTTAAATTTAATTAACGTATTGAATAATGGTTGGAAAGGTTCTAGAAGTAAATAAGGTTTCATTGTTTTAAATAACTTTTCATTATCGAAGAAATTCGGGGTTCAGAGATTTTTGTGGCAACGTTGATTCTTAAGAGGAGAGGATTTTGGTATACGAACTTAGCGATTGTTGAAAAAGTCTCTTTAACAAAACGTTTTATTGATTTTGGAAGAAGTTTTAGTAAATGATTGAATAATATTGGTAATATTTTTTAGGTGTGTGCGAAAAAGTTGGTTTGATTCCCAATTGAAAATAGAAAATCTCTCGTTTAATGATATGAGATGAGCTTGTTTCAATAGTTACGTTGAATACAAAATATTCATGGGCAATGGATTTATTAGACCGACTAGGTTGATAAGTAGCATTTCGTGAATTTTGAAAATCGAGGAATAAGCGTTTATGGTAAAAGTTAAGAATTTTGTGTGTGTGAGCTATATGAAAATAGATTGTAGGATAAGAAATTTGTTTAAATAATCATTGTACTTTGAAACAATCAAAGATTTGACTAATGATAAACGATTTAGATATAAATACGATCGTGTTTACATAATATAGTCCATTAAAAGAAAGTATCGGTAACGATCGCCTAGGTAAGGGAATCACCCCTAACCCATTGGCGAGGTCATTGTAAGATGAGAAAAAAGAAGCGGAGTTAATCGTCAAGGTAAGGAAATCACTCCTATCTTGATGATATGTCCCCACTTGTTGTTACAAAAGTATAAATAAAATTTCGTGAAATTATGCTTGCTAACAATGTATAATCGTATGAAAAGTAATAGTATGATGTATGCGAAAAAGTGAAATCTCAAAATAATTGGAGTTTGAAAAGGGATGATTGCATCATATAAGATTGATAATAGTAAAACGTAAGTTCGATTAAAACTTGGATGGTTCCAAAACGGAACTTTGACTAACCAAGTGGTCGAAAAGTCTTTTGAATTCGAGGAGCATGCTTTGGCCTAATAGGTGGTATACTCTCGCCGACATGTCGGTTAACGGTATTCACACTTCCAGTTTCTACATGTTTCAATTCAATCGAAAATTCGAGACTTGGCGGGATTTATGAAAATCAAGGAATGGGACTATTCGACGAGGTGCAGGTTTCACCCCTAACTTGACAACTTTGTACCCTAAGTGTGGTTGGTATTCGTCGGGTCAAAATTTAATTTCGACACGTTGACGAGGGTCCACTAGAATTTGAAATTTCCATCAAGATGTGGGTTTCACCCCTAACTTAATGGTGTAATCTCGTGCAAAGGTAGAATTTAATGTAATGGGAGTCATTTGTATAATATGAGTTTTGTCGGATTTAGAATAATCAAACAAAAGCCTTAGAAAAACATATGTTAAGGAAATAAACGAACAAGTAATAACACATAAGAAGGCTTGTCAAGAATAACACATAAGAATAGAACATTAAAACAAACGTCAACACATAATATAACAAGCACTAGTCTCAAAGGATAGCATGCCAAGTGTTAACACTTAAGTGACATATATGTTTAAAAGATCAAAGAGAATAAATAAGAAGCAATTAAAGTAGCATGCATGTAGTTTCAAGCAAAACATAAGAATAAGCTCTAAAACTATAGACTAGGTAAAAGCATTCATACTTTTCCTAATTCCCTATAGTTATGGCTCTAATACCAATCTTTCGCACCCCAACCGATGGAGGAAACATCGGGATGAGACGAAATAGATTGTAAAAGACTTCATAACACTATGTGACAATATAAATTTAATTCAAATTTCATTTCAATACTACAATTTGTGTACAAGAATCCAAATAAGAGAACAACATTGATTTCAATCATAACATAACAAAATAGATTAATCTAAGTGTGTTTCTAGGTCCACCTAAATCTTGTTTCTTCGCTTAGCATCATCTCGGCTGTCAACCCTGCAACATGTATTAAAATAGAGTTCAATGCAAAAGCAAAGGCGAGTATACAAGTTTGGTACATAGCATAAAAATAGTTTAAAAATAGTCTAAGGCTCGTATCCAACATGAATCACAATATGCAAGTTACTAGTACATTGAAACGGTGTCAAGTATATGTTCAAACCCAAGAATCCAATGCGTTAAAATAGCCTATCCCAAATAGAATAACGGGAGGTAACATGTTTAACTTAACAATACCCCAAGACTAGTGGGCGGTGCATTACTCCTATAGCGCTATAATTGTTAAGGTAGGCTTGTACGAAGTTAATGAGCATATAGACACACAAATTTTACATAATATACGAGATTAACAAGCATCATATAGTTTCATGTTCAAATATGGATAGAGAGTGATTCAAATAGTTTCAAGTGTTCGTGTTTTTAAATAGAATACATGTTGCACCCAAAAGTGTTTAGAAATAAAAATGGGTTCGAGTATACTCACAAAATTGCATATGCTTTCTGATTATCCATGGTGACGAAGTTGTTGAGACAAGAGGGTTGAATATGATCAATTTGGAATTCTAAGGGATGATTACATTAGGGTTTACGGATTTGAAGTGTAAGGACATGAAAATAGACATATGAAAATAATCATCCATCACATATGATGCTTAGATGATATACTTACTAACTTGACAATGACCACTTGTTCATCATCAAGAGTTCGGTTTGTTTGAATGTTATATAAGTAGAACATAGGGTATACTATATCATATATTTCAAGCATGAGCTAGAAGATCAAAGTCTTCATTTAGGAACCTCTAAGTATCATAGAATTCATACATGAGGTAGGAAGAATAAAGATTCCATTTAGGTACCTCTATTGTTCACCACTACACTTGTTGTTGTAAACAACAAGGAGGGTCATGAACTTACAAGAATAATGAAATACAACAACTAATCTATGAGAAAACATCAAGAAGTGAGTGGATTTTTATGAAGATAGCCCAAGCTAGTCTAACAATCACACATTCATCAAGCTTCAAGCTTGTACACTTCTTGTGGGTAAAACCCTAACTAAAACAAAATGTTTGGGAGGTTTTAACCTCTGATTTAACATTTCTCAGCCTTGTTTTTAAGCGCAACTAACCATTCAATTGATTATGAGCATTAGGACATAGGTTTGAGATGAGATAGACTCAAGTTTACTAAGATTAACAAAGTTTAAGTGAAAACAGAAACGAACAGTCCACTTTGGAGCCTTTTTGGTGACATTCCAGGGCTTGGTTTTCCATGGAAAACCTCTGGAAATGTTTCTAAGGTTGTTCCAAGCAAGTGGGAAAAAGAATGGATGAAAAATGCTAAGAAATGAAGAAGTTATGCTTGTTTTTTGTAACTTGTGGTGAATCTGTCCATTCTTCCGAATTTGCGGCTGAATGAGGGTGTTTGAGAGTGAGTTTGAGGTGTTTGAAAAGTGAAAATGGCTTGGAAGAGGCTTGGTATTTATAGGGAAGGTTTAGGTTAGGTTTTAGTTAGATAATAAGTGTTAAAAGTTGATTAAAACTCAAAAAAACACAAGAATTTGCGCTCAAAACAGACATGGTCCTTTTCTGCGTGCTGGACAACTTTGGCGGGCCGCGAGACTAGGGTGGGCCTCGTCGTGGGCCGCCTGGGCTTCTTTTGACGAAAGCTTAAATGAATTAGGGACTAGGTTTTGTTCGATAAGAAGGCCGAAGTGCAGCGGTTTGGAGCGTGTTTGTGGAGACTGGTGACCCGGGTTCGATCCCCGTGGTCATCAGTTTTTTTTTTTTTTTTTTTTGAGGTTTATACTTTCATTTATTTGCACAAATAGCCCGTGTAAGTTTAAAAGTTCAGTAAATTATGCAAACACCCCTTGACTTTAATTAAAATTTATGTTATGTTGTTTTAAAAAGGAACTAACTTTATAATTTAAACTAACTAAGTTAGTTTGTATTTACTAACTTTAAAATCTAACGAAACTAACTAGATTATTATAAAAAAAAACCTTTTAAATTGTAAAATTAATTAATTCAATTATTAAATAATGGATAAATAACCATATTTATAACGAATTAAATTAAAAATAAAAGATTTCTTTAACGATTAACCATTTCGCAAAACTTCCGAGCTTCAAGAATTAGGATTCGACTTCCATTATTTTATGAGTGTTAACTAGTTTAACGAGCATCGAGATTCACTGTGTAATAACGAACCAAGAGTTTTCGATAATTATCGATTGCAACGAAAGACGACATATGAGAGTACAAAGTTTCCAAAAATAGGATTTCAAGCAAATGGTTCCAAATATAGAAAGTATGAAAACGCAGGGCGTTACAGGGTCAACGTGAATACCAAGTTCGTTGACAGCATGACCAAGGAATTGAACCTCTTTTAACCAAAATTCGGACTTGGAGAATTTGGCGTATAGACGTTCTGTACGGAGTAGTTGAAGGATAAGACACAAGTGATGCTCATGCTCTACTTGTGTCTTGGAATAATGAGATTATCGTCGATGAAGACGATCACGAAACGGTCCAAGTACGCCTTGCACACGCGGTTCATCAGATCCAGGAAAACAGCAGGTGCGTTGGTCAAACCAAAGGGCATGACCACGAACTCGTAATGACCATATCGTGTTCGAAAGTCGGTTTTAGGTATATCTTCTTCGAGAACTCGAAGTTGATACCCAGAACGGAGATCGATCTTTGAAAAGCAAGCCGCCCCTTGCAATTGATCGAAGAGGTCGTCAATGCGAGGAAAAGGGTGTTCTTGACTATGAGCTTGTTGAGCTCGTGATAGTCAATGCGCATACGGAATGATCCATCTTTCTTCTTGACGAACAGAACAGGAGCGCCCCAAGGAGATGTACTAGGGCATATAAAGCCTTTATCAAGAAGCTCTTGAAGTTGACTCGAGAGCTCTTGCATCTCAGAGGGTGCTAGACGGTAGGGAGACTTAGCGACAGGCGTAGCGTCAGGTACTAAGTCTACAGAACGAGCAGGAGGCGGACCGGGAAGATCATCGGGAAACACATCGGGGAAATCACGTACGACAGGAACATCACTTATGCTTGAGCCTTTATCCTTATTTTCCATAATTTGGGCGAGACAGGCGAAGGTACCCTTGCGCAAGCACTTGTTCGCTTGAATACACGACATAAGCTTGAGACCTTGAGAAGGTTTCTCGCCGTACATGTGTAGAGAATCACCGTTTGGAAGAGGAAGACGAATGAACTCTTTAGAACATATAACTTTAGCACGAACTCGCCTAAGCCAGTCCATACCTACTATGATGTTAAAGCTACCCATCTGCATAGGTATGAGATCGATGCGAAATGTTAAGAATCAGAGAGCACCTTGAAAGGACGGAATCGACAAAGACGGATTTACCATCAGCGACTTTGACAGCGAATGAGCTTGGCAACTTAGAGCGTTTACACTCAAGCAAAGGTTCGAATTCTAACAAAAACTTTTATCGGCACCAGTATCAAATAAACAAAAAGCATATACATGGTTCACAAGGAACGTACCAGTAATGACGTCATTGGCGTTTTGCGCCTGAGCGGTGGTTAGGAGAAAAGCTCTGCCTCGAGTAGGTTGTTGAGCCTGTTGTTGTTGCTGCTGCTGTTGCGGTTGCTGTTGGGGCTGGTTTTGTTACGGACAGACGTTAGCCAAATGGTTAAGATCACCACACTTGAAACACGCTCGCACAGGAGCGACTTGGTTTTGAGCTTGATTGGGGGCAGGGTTTTGAGCTACCACAACCTGGTTTTGATTAGCCATGGGTGGTTTGTGGCAGTTTTGAGAAAAGTGCCCATATCGGTTACAATTGTCGCACTTGCGGCATGGCACGTTGGGAGTGTGATGGTATTGGCATTGGCCACACTTGGGTTGTGTCCCAGTGTAACCTTTGCGAGGAGGTTCAACGTTAAACACAGCAGGCATGGCTTGTAGGGGTTGAGGGTTTAGCGGAGTGATGACCGCACAGTTCTGGCTTGAAGCCTTCCGCTTCTTGCCACGGTTTTTCTTGGTGGATGAGGAGGGTTCAATAGTGGGTTCAACGGTGGTTTCCACGGTGGCTTGGTGCGCATTTTTAAGTGCGGCTTTTGCGGCATTTCTACGCATGACATGGTTGTTCTTTAGATGGGTGGCCAAACGAAAGGTTTCCTCAATAGTAGCTGGGCAAGCAGCCTCTATGATGTTCATGAAAGAATCGGGTAAGCAATGGATGCACTTATTGATGGTTTTCTCAGGGGTATCAACCTGGTTGGGACAAAGAATGCTAAGATGTTTGAAACGGGGGGTTAAACCATCGTTGTCGTCATCAACTTGTTTGAGGTGCCAAAACTCGCTTTCCAATTTCCTCAGCTCGTGAGACGGACATAAATCTTCCCCCATGATCCTTTTCAGCTCGGCCCATGGTAATGCGTTGGCAGCGTCCTCACCTCTGGTGCTTCGCTCAGAGGTCCACCAATCAAGAGCTCTTGATCGGAACACCCCTGTAACATTTTGGGTGCGCAAATCATCAGGACAACCACTTTGACGAAAAGTGATCTCCATAGCATCAAACCAAGTAAGTAGTGCGGTAGCACCATCCTTTCTAGTAAATTCCAATGGATTGCAAGCCATGAATTACTTGAAGAGAAAAGGTGTCTTTGGTTTCTCCACCTTTGAGTCCACAGAACCATGGGGCGTATCGGGATTGGTTTAGATATGGCTAACGATGTCGGGTATAACTCGAGCCATCTGATCGGCCATTTGTTCAGCAATGAGGCTTACGAGTTCCTTTTTGGAGATGGAACCTGAGCGAGAACCCTTATTGGACTTGGGCTTTTCGGTTGAGCTTGAAGAAGTCATCTAGAAGTTTGAAAGAAAAGAAAAGGATGAGACTTGATCATAAATTTTAAAACAAGGTTTTTGCACATATAAGCATGTAAGTGTTCACGTATCACGTATAATTAACATAATTTGCATGTATTCAACAAGTATAAACACGTATGAATGCGTAAAAGAGTATAAATTTAGTTTGTTCATGAGAATTACTATTGCTCTTGATTACGATAAACGTGCGAATTGTGTAACTACTTTGAAACGAACTAGGTAACAACTAACAAGTATAAAATCACATATAAATTGAATCACATAAAAGAGAGGCTCATAAAACATGCGAATGTTTCGGGTTTTGAAACGTCGACTATTCCAAAGTGAATCGAAAGTCCTTTTAAATTAGAGAAACGTGCTTTGGCCTATAGGTAAGATACTCTTGTCGAGAAGCAATTAACGGTATTTTACCCTTCCAGTTACTACACATCTCTAATCGATCGAAACAATCGAAACTTTGGTAAGATTGAAAATCGAGGAACATGACTTAATCGACAAGGTGCGGGTTTCACCCCTAACTTGACGATTTCGTACCCTAATGTGGTTGGTACTCGTTGGGTCAAAATATAATTTCGACACTTTGACGAGGGTGCACTAGAGTTTGAGTTGGAAATTTACCATTAAGATGTGGATTTCACTCCTAGCTTAATGGCGTAATTTCGTGCAAAAATAAAGTATAATCGGGATGAGAGTCGTTCACCAAATTGTGGGTTTCACGCCTATTTTGGTAAACTCATCTCTTTCGTATAAAGAGTGTCTTCAAGTCTTCAAGTGTATTGTGTAAAATGTCTTAGGAAGGACATAATGTAAGTATTTAGACCAATAGAAAGAGAAGAAGCAAGGCAGGAAGCATAATATTTTAAGCATGAAACAAGAATGGTAAAAAAAACATGTTTCCTACTATAGACAAGGTCGAACATGGCAATTCTACCTAATTCCCTATAGTTATGGCTCTGATACCAATCTGTCACACCCCAACCGATGGCGGAAACATCGGGATGAGATGAAAACGAGATTGCAAGACACTTCATAACACTATTTATGACAATATTTAAATAAACCTGTTTCATCTCATAATTTCAAATTGTCAAACATTACATAAATTTCAAATAACAACATGTTCAAACATAACAATAGCAAAATTTGATACAACAGTTAAACCTAGCACGTCTATATGTGTATCTAAGCATCGTCGCTACTTCATTTCATAGAAATCATCATCCTCAACCTATAACATGTTTAAAATAAAGTTCAATGCAAAAGCAAAGGCGAGTATACAAGTTTGATACGTACATAGCATTAAAGTCTGATTAAACGATTCCTAATGGCAAGCTTATGATACAAGATAAACATTAAAATTGGCATGTGTCTAACATATCAAACCAATGATGAAACGCAATAAGCTCATGACATAACCCAAAGTCTACAGGCGGTATGTTAATCCTATAGCGCTATATATGTCAAGGATAGGACTGATCGAAGCTAATGATAAGTCTAACACAAGATGAAATAAACCCAAGTTCATTGTATCAAGTAATCACGTATACAAGCATGTTATAGGGATGTTTGTGCATTTATATATAAAGCTCATGTGTAAGTTTATAAGAAAACATGTTACACCCCAAAAGTGGTAAACATAAAAGAGGGGATTCGAGTATACTCACGGTTTTGCAAGTTGTTCCTACTTGAATCCGCGAGAAAGTTGGTTGTTGGATTAGTTTGGAGCACCTTGTCCTTCTACACGAAGAAAACATAGGTGTGTGAGTTTGGGGAAATCGGAAGATTATAGACTCGGAATTTAAATAACATGAACATAGACTTATGAAAATAATCATCGAGTACATATGATACTTGTTCTTGACACTAGGAAACTCTAAGGAGTTTAAATGTTTTCATCGAACAAGATTCCATTAGAATCGTGACAAGTTATCATAGTCTAAGACGATATAATCTAGTACCTTGACATATGAACACCAATTCATCATCAAAGGTTCGATTATTTAGATAATATAATAGTATTATATAATGTTCATATAGTCATATAGGTCAAGCATGAGGTAGGAGGATGAATCCCCCATTTAGGAACCTCTTTGTTTATCACGGAAGTCATGTAGGAGGTAGGAAGAACAAGTCTTCCATTTAGGTACCTCTAGATGTTCACCACTACACTTGATGTTATGAACATTCAAGGAGGGTCATGAAATTACAAGTATGAAGTAAATAAGAACAACTAACCTAAGAGAAAACATCAAGCAATGTGTGGATTTTCAAATAGGATAGCCCAAGCTAATCCTAAATCACACAATCATCAAACCTTAGGTTTGAACATCACTTGTGGGTTAAACCCTTGAACAAAACAGAAAGTTTGTGAGGTTTACACCTCTGGTTTTGCATGTCTCAACCTTGTTTTTAAGTCTAACTAACCATAGAAGTGGTTATAAACATAAGGACATAGGTTTGAGATGAGATAGACTCAAGTTTAATCAAGTTTAGTAAAGATTGAATCATAACAGAAAGATCAGTTAACTTTGGAGCCTTTTTGGTGACGTTCTAGAGCCTGGTATTCCATGGAAAACCAATGGAAAAGTTCCTAAGGTTAATCCAAACAAGTAGGAAAAAGAATCAAGGCAAACGGTTAAGAAATGAGTGAGTTATGCTTACTTTAGTATGAAGGTATGAATCTGTCAATCTTCTGAATTCAGCTGTGATTTGTGTGTGTTTGAGAGTGTTTAGAGAGTGCAAAGAAAGTGAAAAATGCTTGGATAACACTTGGGTGTTATAGGGGAAGGTTGTGGTTGGGTAAGGTGAGGTTTAAATGCAAGAAACACACTTAGAACCACTAAAAACCCACCAAAAATCGCCCAACCAGCGAGCTGGTTGAGGGCTGTTCTGGATCACACTAGCTCGCGGCCAGCGAAGGTTTCTGGGGGCTGGGTCGCGGCCCGCGACTCTCCTCCAGACAAGTTTCATTTCTTTACAATTTTAGTCCCTTAAGTTTGCAATTTAGGGTTTTTAAGTGTTTCAAGGGTCCTTTTCGTCATATAAGCATAGTATAAGGGTAATACAAGTATGAAGAACATATACCAAGTATAATTAAACGTATGAGTGTCGTATTTAAGTATCGTATTCGTTCAAAAGACATATTATGCATAAGCTTCACGTATTTGCAAGATTAACACATAGTTTTCAAGGATTACGAATATGTAACAAATGTTTCACGAAACTAAACGTATAAACATGTATGAAGTATGTGTAACACGAATTTAAGGAAAGATGAGTTTTATTTATGATTCAAGTCTCGGATTTACAATGATTACAATGAAAGAACGATACAAGAACATAAAGCTTTCCAAAAATAGAAATACAAGTAAGACTTTCTAATTATGGAAAGTACGAAAGAGCAGTGCGTTACATGAGGAGTGAATGGATTTGGAATAAGTTTACTTAAATTCCTTGGTAAAGTCTTCTTTTTGTTGCAAATTGTGCATACAGGAGGTCATTTCTGTCGTGTGACTGATCTTAGATCGCCTACCAACCATGGATGCTCTTGAGAAAAGAAGAGTGCCAGTCACATCCTTGGTTTGCCCAGCATGCAGCGAATGTGTGGAATATGTGGAACATGTGGAACTTGTGTTTACGTCGTGTAGGCTGTCTCAAGGCGTATGGGATGTTGTAGCAAATTGGTGCAGATTGTCGTCTCTTTATTTTTATTTTTCTTTGACAATAAAGACCTGGTCAATTTTCATCACCATGTGAGAGGCTCCAAAATTGTGGAAGGAAGCAGTCTACACGGTTGTACAAACTGTTGTATGGTGTATTTGGAGGAACCGTAACCGTAACACAGTGGTCTTTGAGAGCAAATAACCGAACTTGGCTAGGATGACACAAGAGGTGAAGCTCTTGGGTTATCTCTACTTAAAAAATCGTTCTAAGGTGCATAACTTATCATGCGATCAATGGTGTAGGTTCGAAGTTAGCAGTCTAGGTGTGCAATGTTTGTTTCATGGGCTTCTGTTTGGTCGTAATGAGGCTAAGGCCTGCTGGTGTAAATGTATCTGTAATGTGGCTAACTCAATTGTTAGTCACTATTTCTTTTTTCTCTTAATAAAAATTCGTTTTCGTTAATCAAAGGTAATGTGTGCTTCTACTTTATAGTTATTATATTATAATGTATGTATATTTATATTAATATACAGATGTAATAACTGAATTTTGTAATTAGGTAGTTAATTATTTATTCTATCCATAGATTTATTATATTTCACATGGTATAAATATTTCATGTGCAATAGAGGTGAAGTGTAAGCCTTAAATGAGCTATAAATATTTGTATCATCAAAATTTGAGAAAGGTGTGGCATGACAAACAACCGATGATTAATTACTTGGATGATTCATATGGTTTACAAAGATTGCAACTTTCGTCCCTACTTTTTTATGCTACTGATAATATGCGTTTTTATTCTACAAAATCTTGGAAACAAGCTAATGACATTGGTTTCTTATGAGCGTTGGTGATTTTATCTGTTTTAAAATACAGGATACCATACATTTTAGTATAACAATCTTTCATAAACATGGACGTCAACTTTTCTTAACCAACTTACCTTTAATTGAGCAACAATATGAAGATATTAACAACGTCGAAGGTTATCTACAACTAAGTAAGGGTCGTAATTAGCAATTATAAGACATCTTATAGACATTGAAAATTTTGAAGCAGGCAAGGTATGTTTTTTAACATTTGTTCAAGACTTTAACATTTGTTTACCTTACTCCTAACTTATTCATTGTTGTGGATATCTATACTTTTGATTGAATAAATCGAAAAACGCCACCAACCACCTGTAATTAATAAAATCTCCATCTAAAATCAACGAAACTGTTTTATTCCTTTTCAAAACTAAGCATATATGTTTTTCTCTTATGTTGTAGGAGTAGAAAGACCAATGAAACCATTCACTTTTTTGCAATGCTGATGCAAGGTTGAATTTAAATAAAAATAATAGGTTTTTGGTTGAAGCCGCGTTTAACGCGGGCATTAGCCTAGTAATAATAATAATAATAATAATAATAATAATAATAATAATAATAATAATAATAATAATAATAATAATATAAACCAATCTAGAATTATTATTTCTATTTTCCAAAAACCTCAAAATAAAAATTCAAGAGTTAGTAGTAGACTAGATTTGGTTAAATTTAGAACCAAATAAAGAATTATCTATCACATAATTTTATCAATTACAATCGACTTCATTAGTGGCGATTTCAAGCGAGTTGTATCCAAGCAGTGCCGGCTCGAAGGGTGTGCGAGATGGGCGATGGCTCAGGGCCCAAACCCATCGGAGCCCAATTTTTTTTTATTTTTGTATTGGTTTTACACTGTAAAGTTAAATTATATACATAATTAATCGGAAAAAAACCATCCTGAAGCACTTGGTTTGGTGGTTTGAAAGTCACTTCAATAATAAGAAGACACGGGTTCTAATCCCGGCGTCCTCAGTTTTGTTTTTCTTTCTCTTTCTTATATATTTATTAAATGCAAATGATATTAGTTGTCTAATTTTTTCAAGTTACATTAAATTATTGGTGTTGATTCAAATGACATTAATTCATTTTCATATATTTCATTTATATATATATATATATATATATATATATATATATATATATATATATATATATATATATATATATATATATATGGTAGGGTTCCAGCGTGAACAACCTCCCAAGAGTGAACTGCGTGAACAGATATGGACCCTTGATTTCCTTTTTAGTTGTTAAGGGTAGGATTGTAATTATATAAAAAATTAGATTTAAATCATTATTTTAATAATTGAATTAAGTTACATCTTTCCTAATTTAAATTCATTATCCACATTATGTTTATTTATTAATAAGATAATTATCAAAACAAACTACAAATCACCAGATTTCAATTTTTATTTTTATTTCAGATTTCATCATCAGAATTCAAATTTTGATTTTTAAGATCCACGTAACCTTCATATTTCAACGGTATACACATGTGTACTTGGATATAAACAGAACAGTACACATGTGTACTCAGCATCGTACATATATGTACAGTAATTCACAGGTGTACATCAACATTCAGTACAAAAAAAATTCTAAGATATCACAAAAATAGACGATATACACATGTGTACATCGCATTTAAACAAATAATTATTTTAATAATTGAATTAATTTACATCTTTCATAATCCTTGATTTGATTTGTGAGAGATTTATGCAATCAATTTAAGAGGATAATTGATTACTTGATTTGTGAGGGATTTATGCAATCAATTTAAGATTAAAATTACACATATACCCTTTTTGTATTTAATTAAATGGAAAAAATTAACCAAATAATTACCATCATGCCACTCACATTAATCTCAAGATCATAAAAATCAAGGGCCCAGATCAGTTCACGCAGTTCACTCTTGGGATTTTGTTCACGTTTGAACCTAATTCTATATATATATATATATATATATATATAGGGGGCCGCTAGAATGAGAACCACCACGAGTTATGAGAACCGCGAGAACCAAGTGCCACGGAGGGCCGTTGACCACGAAATTTTTTTTACACCTAGATCCGTATATTTTAGGACCGGGTGTAAATTTTGGGTTCAAACGGCGCGCCCGAGGGGGTAGTTTTTTACGCCCAAAGTTTGGGTTTTTTTAATTTTTCTTTTTTTTTAACCAAACTTTGGGCGTAAAAAACTACCCCCTCGGGCGCGCCGTTTGAACCCAAAATTTACACCCGGTCCTAAAATATACGGATCTAGGTGTAAAAAAAATTTCGTGGTCAACGGCCCTCCGTGGCACTTGGTTCTCGCGGTTCTCATAACTCGTGGTGGTTCTCATTCTAGCGGCTCCCTATATATATATATATATATATATATAGGGAGAGGATCATGAGAAAACTAGATATAAATGAGAAAACCAAAAAAGCACTAAAAAGGAGGGGGGAGACTTTTAATGAAGGAGGGAGGGACTTTTAATGAAGGAGGGGTAAAATTGGAAAAAAAATATATATATAACTTTTCAAACATTTCTCATTTCTCCATACGTTATCATTTTAAAACAAAAATGGCACCATAAGATCACAAATTTTTGTATCTTTCATTCAAGTATATTCGAGCATATTTTTTATGACATAAAAAAAGATTTATGGTGTCGTCTTGTTTTCAATACTATTATTATAGTAGTGCACATATGCAATATAACATGTACTACAATTGCATTACATGCTTAAAATTAGCTTTTTGAGTCTAGTTTAGCTTTTAGGGTTAGTTTTTTTGGAGGTTTAGGATTAGGATTAGGTTTTTGGGTGTGGGGGGGGTTAGGTTTTTGGGGGGGTGGGGGTGGGGGGGTTTAGGTTTTTTTCGGGTTTATGTTTAGGGTTTAGTTTTTGGTTTTCGGGAGAGTGGGGGGGTTTAGGTTTTTGGGGGGTGGGGGGGTTAGGCTTTTGGTGGGAGCGTGAATTTAGGTTTTTGGGGGGTGGGGGGTTTAGGCTTTTGGGGGGTGTCGGTGGGGGGGGTGGGTTAAGTGGTTTAAGCTTTATGTATTAGTGCACATGTGCAGTACAACCAAAAAAAAAAAAAAAAATTTTGAAAATTTTTTTCCATACATAAAAAGTAGCGATTTTTATAAAAAAAAATTGTAAAAAAAAAAAGTTGGTATGTTTTTAGGTTTTTTTAGGCTTTTTTGGTTAGTTTTTTGGTTTTCTCATTTAAACTAGTTTTTTCATGATCCATCCCCTATATATATATATATATATATATAGGGTGGGGTTCCGCTACAAAGTGCATTTTTCCTACAAAGTGTACAAAGTCTTAAAATACTACAATTTAAGCCATAAAACACACTCAAAACCCACAATAACATAGTGAAGATCACTAAAACACAACATCAAAACCCTAGCATTCCTTAAAAACTTCAAACACACCATCGTACAACTATGAATATAAAACACAATATGATAATAAACATAAAACACACTAATATTAGTCATTCGATAATCAAAGCCTTATCATTCAAAACACAACACAAAACCCACAAATATGGTGTTTTAGTAACCTCCACTATGTTATTTGTGGATTTTGAGTGTGTTTTATGGTTAACATTATGGTGTTTTATGACTTTGTACACTTTTTAAGAAAAATGGACTTTGTAGCCAACTCCCACCCTATATATATATTCTTTTTAAAAATTTATATGTAAGGGATCCGTATTTTCTGTTCGCATAGAGCCTAAAGATTTTCGAACATTTTCGGAGACGGCCCTGTATCCAAGCCAAGACGGTCCCCTCTAAATGCTCAAAAATCTGTTCAGTTTGAAGCTGTGGTGGCAATACACGAGAACCGAATCTTCGTTCAAGATCTGGATTCGATTGAGACATGGTGGAGGTGGGTGTTTAGTGGTGGTGGTGGAGGTGGGATGGTGGTGGAGGAGAGATGGTGGTGGTGCTTGTAGTGGTGGTGGTTTAGGGTAGAAGAAGATTAAGTGGTGGTAGGGTAGAAGAAGATATATTGTTTTATTTTTGAGTAAATTACTATTTTGACCCTTGTGGTTTAGCCAGTTTAACTATTTTAGTCTAAAAATGAATCTTTTAACATATCAGACCCCAAAGTTGCATTTAATAACGGTTTTGACCCCTGATACTAACTTTGTTACTTTTTATGCGGTTAAGTGTAAGGGTAATTAGGTAATTATATACCTTATGGACTTTTTTTTATAATTACAAAGTTCTTTTAATATTTAAAAGATTATTAATGCAATTATTCAAGTTTTTTTTTATTATTTCGTTATTTTAACGATTATTATTTAACAAAATGTGTTTTATATATACAAATAAATATGTATTTTCATTAAGTGTTTGTTTTTTTATAAACGTCATTTTTAAAATCATTTTTTAACCTTTTTTTTAAACTGTCTATCTTTTTTAAGATTATTCATTTTTAAACCCCTTGTTTATTAAAATCGTTCTTTTTAAAGTTGTTTGTATTTTAAAGTTTTTATAAATGATTCATTTTATACCGTTCTTTTTAAAATCATTTTTTTAACTTTTTTAAACAATTCATTATTATAAGTCATTAACTTTTAAAATCGTTTCTTTTTAAACCGTTCATTTTAGAACCGTTTTTTGAAATCGTTCATTTTTAAATCCTGTATCCAGTTTCGTTATAGCCGTTAGGGAAAAAGAACATAAGAAAATGAACGATTTCAAAAATAGAAGGAATATAAAAACAACCAATTTTAAACGAACGAGTGGTTTAAAAAACGAAGATTAAAAAATGTTTTATAAAAAAAGCAAAACCTTAAAAAAATAAGTTAATAAGTGTAAGGAACTAAAAACACACGAATTTAATAAAGGAAAGGTTAAAAAATAACGAATTTTAAATAAACAAACGGTCCAAATAAATGGAAGATTTGAAAAAAAAAAACATTCTAAATAAAGTTTGAAAAAAGAGCGATCTTGTGCAAACTTTTTATTAGAATGTTTTTTTTAAATCTTATATTTCTTTTGTTTTTTATGCACGTTGTTTTGTAAAATTTAAAAAATGAGTGACTTAAAAAAGTGAGTAGTTTAGAAATCTTTAAAAGTAAATGGTATTAAAAAGAATGGTATAAAATAAAGTGTTTAAAAAAACTTTGAAAGATAAACGACTTTAAAAGAACAATTTTAACAAATAAATGGTTTAAAACAGAATAATTTAAAAACGATAAAGGGTTTAAACAAAATGTAAAATAATAAATTATTTTTTAAAACGACTTTTATAAAAATAAACGGTTAATGAAAATACATATTTATTTGTATATTTAAAACATATTTTTTATATAATAATCGTGAAAATAACAAAATAATAAAAAAAAACTTGAATAATTACATTAATAATCTCTTAAATATTAAAAGAACTTTGTAATTATAAAAACAACCTATAAGGTATATAATGACCTAATTACCCTTACACTTAACTGCAAAAAAAAGTAACAAAGTTAGTGTCAGGGACGAAAACTGTTATAAAATGCAATCTCGGGGTCTGATATGTTAAAAGATTCCCTTTTAGACTGAAATGGTTAAACTGGCTAAACCACATGGGCCAAAACAGTAATTTACTCTTTGTATTTTTTTTTTTTTTTGTTTTTCTTAATAGGTAATGATATTATAGTCATTTAACAAGATGTAACTAAGAGTTTAACATAGATTAGTGATAAGGACCACACAAGTGCAAAAATTACAACCACCAGGACCACCAACTCTGTAATTATTAAATCACTAGGATCAAGTCTGCAATATCTGCACACCACAAAGACCAACCATGCATTTAATTCTAATATTATTGTATAAAAGATAATTACAAATGGTATGAAAATACAAAAGGTTAAAAAACGGTGTACATATCACATATAGTTGGTAAGCCGCTAATGATCTCTAGATCAAGTGGTGGAAGGTATGCATGTCTCTTGAGAGATGCAGGTTTGACTCCTCCTATTTGATGCATAGTGAGGCACTGGTGAGCAATGATAGAAGACACTGAAAAATCTGGGTTTGATCCTTGAGCCAACGGGTTTTACCAGTAATTTCACCATCATGCCTGCCGGCGGGTGGGTTACCGGGTTTTCTATGAAAATGGTGGTGGACTCGGGTTACCTTCGAAGTACTCTGTTTAGTTCAGTAAATGTCCCAAGAGTGCTCGAGGTTGATTCTATTCGATTTAAAAAAAAGCCACGTGCGTGCGTTAAGGCCTTATAAAACCAAACCGAGCTCCCAAGTTTGTACAAACCACACGTAAGAAAGAAGTATAACAGCTTGTGAACCGACTCACTCACGAACGCCTGCCTGCAAATTTCTCTTCGGCTTTACCTTTTATGGAGCTTGAATCACCAACAGTTAACTATCTTCTTCTTGCTTCCGCCGTTGCGCTGTTAACAGGCATCTTTCTGCTCTACATTTTGATATCAAATTCGAAAACGCGTCGTAAATCGACGGAGATTCATCGGAAATGTGTTGGTGACGATGGATTGCAGCTCACGGAGACTGACGTTATCATTGTTGGTGCCGGTGTTGCCGGTGCTGCTCTTGCGTGTACTCTTGCCAAGGTTTGTTTTCATCTCTCTATACGAAACATCTTTGCTTGCTTTTACGGTTTATATAATATGTATGTGTTTGTTCACGATTTTAAACGTAATGATGTTTGTTTGCGAATATATATTAGTATTCGATTATAGTTTGGATCTAAGTGTTTGTTACATTTTCAGTTTTTCACTCCAGATCAGCTTTGCAATTGATTCTTTTTCCTCTAGGAATACTAGACCGAATTAATGTGTTTTTTTATGGATTATTGAGAGTATTCTAGATAAGTAATTATATAAATATTACTAATTGGATGAAAACGCGATACGGCGGGAACAACACACACTTAACATGTTAATTTTGTTTTTTTTAATTAAAGAAAAATATAACATCATACTCAAATTAAAGAGAATAAAATGTTCGTTTTTATGGTGTAATTTTTTAGATATTAACATATGAAACGTTTAAAAATGGTTTATTTAACTAAAGAAAAAATATAGCAATATCATACTCAGATTAAATCAAATAAAGAGAATAAAATGTTCGTTTTTATGATGTAAGTTTCTTTAGATATTAACATATGAAAAGTTATGGCCGTTTAAAATTTGGTATAAGTTTTTTTTAGATATTAATTAGTGAAGAGTCAATGGTGTGTTTATGATGATTGTAATATAATGAGTTGGTTCCGGTACAAACCATATCTATGCTACAAATCGTAAGAACAGATCCTAGCACTTAAAAAAAAGTTAAATTAGCATATACCAAAACAATACATACATAAAAGTAGCACTTTTGAATTACATTAGCACATGAAAATTAATCAAGATAATTGATTTTAGCACATATTTGAATGATATCAGCACTTTTCTTAATTAGCACACAAATTGAAAACAAAAGGAAGATCCAAATAAAGAATTAATTGCTTGTTAGCATATTTATAGGGGATTTAATATAATTGATATTGTTTACGATATTATTTTATTATTCTCTATAATTGGTTGGATGTCACGTGATACTTTTTAAATGGTTCTTATAGTTTGTATGCGTAATATGGTTTGTATTTGATCCTTCTCTAGTAATATAATATAGTATAAAACTATAGATAATCGACAACAAATATTGGTGGGAGTATTATACAGTTCTTGGACAATAATTGTCATAGTCTAAGCTGACCCTGAATATGCCAAAAGAGACAATGTGACACAGCTCAGCGAATAAGAGATAAGATTCTATTAAGCATATATTTTTTTCTACATAACTAATGCATTTGAGTAGCTTAACTAAACTGTGGGCATGTTGGATCTGGATAAAACAGCTTCTAACAACTGGTCAAATGTTACCGTTTGGTAAAAAGAAGATTCAAATCCAGTTTTATATGATATATTTTAAACCACTTGATCTTATTAGTTCCTAACTAAAACAGGATGGACGGCGAGTACATGTGATTGAAAGGGACTTAACTGAACCGGACCGAATTGTCGGTGAGCTTCTGCAGCCAGGAGGCTATCTGAAATTGATTGAGTTGGGTCTTGAGGGTAAGGTTCAGATTCCTCTTTAAGTCTTTATTTTGACTAAACCTTATGAAACTTGTGTAATATGATACTTTTGAGTTGTTGCAGATTGTGTGGATGGAATTGAGGCTCAACAAGTTTTCGGTTATGCCATTTACATGGATGGTAGAAACACGAAACTCTCTTATCCTTTGGAAAAGTTCGAATCGGATATATCTGGAAGAAGCTTTCACAATGGGCGGTTTATTCAACGGATGAGGGAGAAAGCTGCATCTCTTCCAAAGTATAGTTTTTCCCTGTTCTCATATAATCGATATTGAATTTACTGACATGTTATGAATGACATTTTTTGTATCTTAATTACTTACTAGTGTGAAACTGGAACAAGGGACAGTAACATCATTACTTGAGGAACATGGAACAGTTAAAGGGGTGTGTTACAAAACCAAAGACGGACAAGTGATGACCGCACACGCGCCTCTCACCATTGTTTGTGACGGTTGTTTTTCTAATCTACGGCGTGTCCTTTGCAAGCCTAAGGTATTCATAACTTTATACAAATCATTTCATAACAAGATTATTTTTTTCTTAAAAAAAATTGAATCTATTTTATGTAACAGGTAGAGGTACCCTCTTGCTTTGTGGGTCTGGTTTTGGAGAATGTTGATCTTCCATATGCAAACCATGGGCATGTTATACTCGCGGATCCTTCACCAATTTTGTTTTATCCAATTAGTAACACGGAGGTTCGTTGTTTGGTCGACGTCCCTGGACAAAAGGTTCCTTCTATTGCCAATGGGGAAATGGCCGATTACCTCAAAACCGTCGTTGCTCCACAGGTATTCAATTCACTAATCACTATCCCCAATTTCTTTCTATTTAGCCTTTTGATCTAACCACTCTATGCTAAAATTATCAGGTTCCACCCGAGTTATATGCCGCCTTTGTGGCAGCAATAGATAAAGGAAACATAAGAACAATGCCAAACAGAAGCATGCCGGCCGATCCACAACCTACTCCAGGTGCACTTTTAATGGGAGACGCATTTAACATGCGACACCCATTAACCGGTGGAGGAATGACCGTCGCATTATCAGATATCGTTTTACTTCGCGACCTTCTTAGACCACTAAGTAATCTTAATGATGCACCTACACTTTGCAATTATCTTGAGTGCTTCTACACTCTCAGAAAGGCAAGTCACTCACAAGTAGATTTTAATACTTAACTAATAATATAATCTCAACATATATCTAAGACTAATAGAATTTTATTTTATTTTATTAATTTTTTTGCAGCCGGTGTCATCTACGATAAATACGTTGGCGGGTGCTCTATACAAGGTATTTTGTGCATCACCAGACCCAGCAAGAAAAGAAATGCGGCAAGCATGCTTCGATTATCTTAGCCTGGGAGGCATTTGCTCACAAGGACCGATATCTTTACTTTCAGGACTCAACCCGCGCCCCATAGTCCTGTTTCTTCATTTCTTTGCTGTTGCTATCTATGGTGTTGGCCGTTTGCTCATCCCGTTCCCATCACCAAAACGGTTATGGCTAGGGGCTCGACTCATCTCGGTTAGCTTTTTTTTTAATATGTTTAAAACGAATCGTTATTTATGGCCATATGTTTGACATTTGAATTAAACTGTTTGCAGGGTGCATCTGGGATCATATTTCCAATTATCAAGTCGGAAGGGGTGCGACAAATGTTCTTCCCAGCAACGGTTCCAGCATACTACAAAGCTCCTCGAGTTGCTTGACCTTAGCATGTGTTAATACGGATAAATCATATCTTGAGTATTGAATGTTTGAATGGTATTGGTAAACCACATGATTTTGATTCTCCAAAATGTTACTTTCACCAATTAAAAGCTTCCAACTTGTTAAATTAAATGTGCAGCTTAACCAATAACTACTTTGATAATTAAATGCCAACTTTTATTTTTTGGCCAAAATATGAATCAAACTGAATTACTAGTTAAGGAACGACAAGACGTCTGAATCAAACTGGATCACTCGTTAAGGAAAGACAGGACGTCTATCCACCGACCGAAGTGTCACATGCATTAATGAACGAGCAAGACATACGTTTCTTCTGGGTTATTAGACCATTCGTAGTGGTTCACATTCACCCTCTTTCTAGGTTATTAGACCATTCGTAGTTGTAAGAGGCCGATGGTATGCAATGGGATCGATGATCCTTTCCCTCAATTCTCATTCCAATATAAAGATACAGATCTCCTCTATTTTGGGAGAGATACAACTAATTTCCATAATACACGCGATTGCTATCATATCTATATTTACAAATATTGACTAGAGCTATTACACCCCCGCAGTCGAAGCGGGAGGGGACCGGATGCTGAGACTGGACCGAAAATCTTCAAAGAGAATCCGCGGAAGGCCTTTGGTGAAAATGTCAGCAACCTGATATCTAGAGGGAACATGTAACACACGCACCTGTCCGCGTTGAACTTGTCCGCGAACAAAATGTATATCAAGCTCGATATGTTTCGTGCGTTGATGCTGAACCGGATTTCCCGACAAATAAATCGCACTAATGTTGTCACAATAGACGAGAGTGGCGAGTAACGGTGGTCGGCGAAGTTCCAATAGGAGATTACGAAGCCAACATATTTCTGATACTACGTTAGCAACCGCCCGGTATTCGGCTTCAGCACTCGATCGAGAGATAGTCGGTTGCCGTTTCGAGGACCACGAAATAAGATTGTCGCCATAATAAACACAATAGCCACTAGTCGACCGACGGGTGTCAGGGCAGCCGGCCCAGTCGGCGTCCGTGTAGGCAACGAGTGACTTGGAGCCAGTGGGGCCGAGTGTTAAGCCGAATGAGGTTGTACCTTTAATATACCGAATGATTCGTTTCAGATCTAGCCAATGGCCCGTTTTAGGGGCGTGCATATGCATGCATATTTGTTGTACCGCGTAACTGATGTCTGGACGTGTAAAGGTGAGATATTGTAACGCACCCGCCAAGCTGCGGTAAAGAGTTGGGTCGGAAAAATCATCACCGGACGAGGCACTGAGCTTGGCATTAGTGTCAACGGGAGTAGATACCGGATTACACTGTGTCATGTTGGCCCGTTTTATAATATCAAGTGCATAAGCTTGTTGTGACAGGAACATGGAGTCTTGGGTTCTTGAAACTGAGATGCCGAGGAAGAAACTTAGAAGGCCAAGGTCTTTCATTGCGAACTCGTTAGCAAGATGTGCCATAAGGCGTTGCCGAAGCCGGTCAGAAGAAGTGACAAGGACAATGTCATCAACATAGAGAAGCAAGAAGGCAATGTCCGTTCCGTGATGGAAAATAAATAAGGATGCGTCGCACCTGCTTTGGATAAATCCCACAGTGAGAACATAATCTGTAAAACGTTGATACCACACCCGTGGTGCCTGCTTTAACCTATATAACGACTTTTTGAGGCGACAAACATGGTTCAGAAAATCTCGATGCCGAAAGCCCATTGGTTGATACATGTATACCGTTTCATGAAGGTTACCATGTAGAAACGCATTGGTAACGTCTAATTGATGCACAGACCATGAGTTGGAAAGAGCCAGTGACAAGACTATACGAATGGTAGCCGGTTTTACCACCGGACTAAACGTATCACCACAATCAATACCCACTTGTTGAAGGCGACCATCACATACTAACCGTGCCTTGTATCGTTCCAAACTACCATCCGATTTAAACTTATGCTTAAAAAGCCACATACTTCGAATAACATTCATGGTCGGAAGTCTAGGAACCAATTCCCAAGTCTCATTTTTAATAAGAGCGTGAAATTCTGTTTTCATGGCGTCATACCATTCGGGAATGGACAAGGCATCAGTGGGTTGTTTAGGTATGGGAATGATGGAGGAGGTGTGAAGATTGAGTTTATGAACCGGCTTAGTTATGCCATCCATGGCTCGTGTGCGCATGGTTCGAGCGGGTGGAGTGGGGGGGAGAAGGAATATGACGAGAGTTAGGTGGGCTGGGTGGTGTTTGAGTAGAGGGTGAGGACAGTGGGGCAGAGGGGTCGGCAATAGGGTTGGGCGAGTGTGGTGAAGGTTGGGCCGAGTGGTGTGGGCCAAGGGTGTGGTGAAGGGTGGGCTGAGTGGTGTTTGGGCGGGGCCAGAGGTAGAGGTTTGGGCAGGTGATGAGGCTTGGGCCGGAGGTGTATGGGCCGTAGTGGTGTGGGTTGGTGATGAGGTTTGGGCAGGAGGTGTATGGGCCGAAGGGTGTGGGGCGTCGGGAGGTGTGGTGTTGTTGGTTGTGGGTGTGCCAACAAAAGGCCAAAGATGAGGTGGAAAGGGGTCTGTCAAGAAGTCGTATGACGGAGGAGGGGTTATAGTGTGCGAGAACGGAAAAGTGGTTTCATCAAATGCAACATGACGGGAGATGATGATCTGACGAGTTTGAAGGTTTAAACAAGTGTAACCTCGATGGTTGGATCGGTAACCGAGGAAGACACAAGGAAAGGAGCGAGGTTCAAGTTTATGGATGGAGGTTGAAGGGATAAGAGGGTAGCACAAGCAACCGAAAACCCGTAAGTGATGGTATGTGGGTGTGCGAGAGTAGAGGAGTTCAGTGGGGGTTTTATGGCGTTGTTTGGTTGGGAGAATATTTAAAAGATAGGTGGTTGTGGCAAGGGCGTAATGCCAAAAAGTGTTGGGTAAGGAAGCATGGGTGAGGAGGGTGCGGATCATGTTGTTTATGGTTCGTATTTTACGCTCGGCCTTTCCATTTTGGGTAGAGGTGTAAGGGCATGAAAGACGGAAAACCATTCCATGTTGAGAAAAGTATTGTTGGAAAGCCGAGTTTACGTATTCTTTGCCATTATCGAATTGAAACATTTTTATTGGTTTTTCAAATTGAGTGCCAATAAGTTTATGAAATTGACAAAAAAAAATAGAAAATACTTGTGACTTTTTGGATATGGGGTAAGTCCATAAAAAATCGGTCAGATCATCAAGAAATAATACATAATAACGATGACCTTGTGAACTAAGAATTGGTGATGTCCAAAGGTCACTATGAATAATATCAAACGGTTGAAAAACACGAGTGTAAAAGTAGCAAAAGGTAATCGAATACTTTTACCAAGCACACAAGATTCACAAATGTCTTTATTATGTTTACTAAAATCAATAAAGGTAGATTGTTTCAAATAATTCAAAGATGGACGTCCTGGATGACCAAGACGTTGGTGCCAAAGTTGAGAAGAAATGGCTGCAAAGGTGGATGGTGTCCTGGTAGTCCCGGATCCAAGCGTGAGAGGGTAGAGATCACCGCTGCTGTTGCACCGGAGGATAAGGATCCGGGTCTTGTAGTCCTTCACAAGAAAACCAAAAGGGTCAAATTCGACAGAAACAGAGTTGTCGGTTGTGAACCAACGAACGGAAATTAAATTTTTGATTAGTTTAGGTGCATATAGGACGTCTTTAAGGATGAGTGGGGGGAAAGGTGGGGGGAGGGTTTGTGTGCCTTGTCCAACAACCGGTATGGTTGATCCATTTCCAACAATGATATTTTGATTCACGCTATTATAAAAATAAGATCGAAAATTAGTTGCCGAATTAGACATATTACCTGTTGCTCCCGTGTCCATGTACAGGTTAGGATCCGGTTGATTGAGAGACATAGTGTAAAGCGCCTGTTAGATGTCGGTCGGGGCATAAGCGTTGTGAGCTTGAGTGGGCATGGGGTCGAGAAGCCCATTGCCGCCGTGAGTGTTTGCTGAATTGGGCCGAGGAGCTGTGGGGTACGGGCAAGGAGGGGCCCAAGACTGATTCTTTGATGCAGCCCATGGCTGGGAGGAGGTAGGCTGAGGATAACCGGGCCCAGTCCACTGTTGTTGCTGGGCTGAGTTGGGCCAGAAAGGTTGCTGAGTGGGCCAACTGGAGTTGAAATTGGGAGGGTTGTTGTTGCGGCTTCGACCCCAGCTGCCCCGTCCTCTACCTCTGCCACGGGAGCGTCCGCGACCCCAAGAACGTTCAGAATCTTGACGATATTCGTTGTACTCACCGGTGGTTGCGCTTTGTTGGAGTTTGCATTCAAGGCGGTGCCCGCAGTTTGGGCTAAAATAAGTGCCTGTTCTGCCTTACGCGATTCGACTAGCATAACTTTTGACCGAGCCTCGTAGAAATTCGGAAGGGGGGTCCTGTTGCTGGAGAATGGTAGCAATACCCTCGTACTGTTCGTTGAGGCCTGTGATAAGTTGAAGAACCAGGCGATCATTATCAACCGGACTGCCAACGTTGGCGAGTTGATCGGCCAGCACTTTGAGTTGCTGGCAATATGCCGAGACGTTGGGGAACCCGTCAAGACGTGTGTTCGAGAATTTGTGTAGAAGATGAATGGAATGAGAAATTTTGTTATCTTGAAAGATTCCTTCAAGTGTCTTCCAAGCGTCATACGCAGTTGTGTTCGGCTTCAGAATAGTATGAAGAAGATCGTTGGATATTGTTGCATAAATCCATTGGAGTACAATGGCATCCAAACGATCCCAGGAGTCATCGGCTGGAGAGTCTTTGTCGGATTTGTCTTTATCAGCGTTCTTGTTTGTACCAGAAGAGGAGGAGGTTCGGGGTAAAAGATGATCGATGACGAGAGATGCACGGCACTGTATTTTGAAAAGTTCGGACCATGAGGCATACTGCCCAGATTCCATCTCGAGAACAACCGGAATCAGGCTTTTAATGTTAGTTACGGTGGCAGCGGGATGAATCTTGGGCTCCATTGAGAAGATGATAAAACAAGCGAGGAAGATGGGAAAAACAGAGGAGAAGATCGGCTGAAAAGGAAAAGGAAGGAGGGAGGTTAGGATAGGTCTCGTGATACCATGTAAGAAGCCGATGGTATGCAATGGGATTGATGATCCTTTCCCTCAATTCTCATTCCAATATAAAGATACAAATCTCCTCTATTTTGGGAGAGATACAACTAATTTCCATAATACACGCGATTGCTATCATATCTATATTTACAAATATTGACTAGAGCTATTAGTAGTGGTTCACGCTCACCCTTTTTGGGGCTTTTTTCAGTCATCATTGCCATTTTTAACCAAAAAATTGTGTAATGGTTCATCCCTTTCATGCTCATCCAATGATTACCCAATGATTTAATACATTTACAAATTTTTATTGTTATTTTCTATGTTAAATTAACAAGTTGATAAAAGAAAATAAATAAACAAATAGCATAAGGTTGGTTGTTGTTGTTGTTGAAACGAGCCGAGTGGCTTGCGAGCTACTCGAGATCGGCTCGAGAAAAAGCTTGAAATAAGCCAAGCCTTATCGAGCCCGAGTCGAGCTTGAGCCTAAAATAAAAGCTCGTTTGTTTATTGAGCCCGAGCTCGAGCCTGGCATGTGAAGCTCGTCAGGCTCGTCGAGCCTTATCGAGCTTTAGTGTAAAAGAGCCGAGCCGATCTTATTTAAACTGTTTACGAGCCGACCCCGTATCTAAAAATAAGCTTATTTAGTAAACGAGCTCGAGCTCGAGCACGAGCTTCAATTATCGAGCTCGCGAGCCTGAAAAGTCTATTATTTATATTTTTTTATATAATATATTAGTTAATAGATAATAAACGAGCCGAGCTCGAGCTTGAGAAAATACCAACGAGCCGAGCTCGAGCTTGAGAAAATACCAACGAGCCGAGCTCGAGCTCCCATAAGTTAATTGAGCTCGAGCCTGATCAAGCTCGGGCTCGACTCGGCTCGTTTGCACCCGTATGTGGGGATATATATATATATATATATATTGTAACACTCATCTTAAAGAGTAAACTGCAATTTTACCCCCTGTGGTTAGGGGTGATTGGCACTCTTACCCCCCTAAGGAAATAATTGCAATTTTACCCCCCACTGTTCACCCTTATGTCGCAACCTTACCCCCTAAGCTCAGTCAAAGGTAGTTTGACCATTATATGTAAGGGTATTTTGGTAATCTTACCCTATATTTATTTTTATTATTAATTTTATTATATATAGAATCCTGAACCTCCATCATCATCATCATCCCCGCCCCAAACCATCACCGTCGCCATCATCACCATCCCCGCCCCAAACCTCCATCATCATCATCTTCAACCATCACTGTCGCCATCTGAACCGCCACAACCACCACTGCCGCCACAACCATCACCGTCGCCATCATCACCATCCCCGCCACAAACCTCCATCATCATCATCTTCATGCTTCTGCCGGTTCCGAACTTGAAATCAGTGGTTAATTTTCTTGTTTTTGAAGGAAACCCTAACTGAATAACACCAAAAGGAAACCCTAACTGAATTCAATCTTTTGGTGTCTCGTTTCTCAGATCCAGTTCACCGCCATGGTTTTATCAGCCAAGATCAAATCTGTTGATTTCTACAGGTGTTAATTCGATGAATCTTTTGTGTGTGACCGGATTTGATTGATGTGCGTGTGAATTTGTTTCTGCTTCTAGTGAAGTTGTTATTAGGAATCGAATTTGTATATAGTCAGTTGATTTGTGTAGTTGATGTTAGGGAACATGAGGTTTAGATCTCGAACTGGAAGTCTGGAATTATAGCTTAGTTGCTTCCGCATTTGAACCGATTTCTCATTCCGATTGCGATATGAAGCTGTAGCGATAGAGCTCCCAAATTTAGTGTATGGTTCAAAGTAGGTGTTGTTATGGAGAAGTTGCAGGTGGTGATTATGAAGAAGATGACGGTGGTGATTGTTGAAGATGAAGGCGGGTGGTGGGTTTTTTTAGAGAGAGAGAGGGGGGGAGGAAGAAGATGGCAGTGGTGGTTGTGGTGGTGAATGGCGGTGGCAGTGGTGGTTGAGGGTGGTGGCTGGAGGTGGCAGTGGTGGTTGTGGTGGTGAATGGCGGTTGCAGTGGTGGCAGGGGGTAAAAGTACAGAATAAACAAAACATAGGGGGTAAAATAAAAGGGTAAAATAGTCATTTCACCACCAAGTCAACAGATCAGTCAACAAAATTGAGCTTAGGGGGTAAGGTTGCGACATAAGGGTGAACAGTGGGGGGTAAAATTGCAATTATTTTCTTAGGGGGGGTAAGAGTGCCAATCACCCCTAACCACAGGGGGTAAAATTGCAGTTTACTCCATCTTAAATCTCTATCAATTTAAAAATAAAATACGAGTTTCTTTTTTTCTTTTTTTCTTTTTTTCTTTTTTAAAACAAAATGCATACTTATCAAAACTTAGTTAATAAGTTAAGTTACAGATCGTTTAGTGACTTAATATAAGTAACCATCAAGTCCAAAGTGTTCACATCTAATAGAGTTCACAAAATATCATTGTTTAGATAAGTTTAGATTAGTGCGGAAGCTTCAAAAATGGTGTTCGGTTCTTGGTTTCACGCTTGAACGGCATCCGTAGCTAACGAGCATCACCTATGGTCAAAACCACAATAATCGTTAGTTTTGACATCTTAATATTAAGTAAAAACGAGTTCTATTGCTTAAATAATGAAAAACAAACAAATTAACTGCCAAACTGTGAGTCACGGTTCAGGACTGTGGCCCACGGTTCGCCCAGCTCAAAACATAACTGCCAGACTGTGAGCCACGGTTCAGGACTGTGGCCCACGGTTCGCCCAGCACAAAACAGAATTGCCAGACTATGAGCCACGGTTCAGGACTGTGGCCCACGGTTCGCCCAGCTCAGAACAGAATTACCAGACTGTGAGCCACGGTCCAGGACTGTGGCCCATGGTTCGCCCAGCTCAGCCTTCTTATTTTTTTTTTCGCTTAATTCCCCATAACTTTTTATTTACATATCCGTTTAGCCGATTCTTTTTCCTAAATGTCCGTATTAAAATTACGGATCTAACCATATAAATTTCACTTAACGAAACCCGGATTATGAACGAATGGCCCACAAAATCCTTGTTTCGATTATTCGACCCATTAACTATGTGTTCAAATTGTTCGCCAATTTATTCTTTGGCATTCTAATCTTATTTACCCATTCCCCGTGCTTGAAATTCTTGGCGTATCCGTACCATTACATGGCTTTACGCTCGTATTCGAATTTCATGCTTGTTTTCTATAAATTCAAGCATTGCCACTTTATGCAATTCTTGCAACTAGTTTCTACCATTCGACCCGATAACACGGATTCATAACCTTAACTTAGTATAACCATTCATTGCTAAAATTGCTATCTAGCACCAGCGCAATATGAGATTTTCAAATCTTTACGCGCAAGAATCGATATAAGGACATAGTTTTGACCCGTTTGGTTGACGAGTGAAAATCCTCACTTTAATTTCAAGCCAAACTATTTTTAACCAATATTTTGACCCGTTTGAATGTCGAGTGGGCTTCGCCACTTAAACGACACGTCAAACGCATATACTACATTATGACACTATTAACAAGCTAAAACCAAACGTTTATACGTAATGTAACGGGACCAAAGTCACGTACCTTTGAAGCACCCCTTTCAAGCGCGCGTCACCACCGGCTTGTCCACTTGACGCTCCGGTTTCTTTTCCTATAGAGTTCAATCACAACCCGTTTAGAACTCTTTTGTTTACATAATACGCATAATTTGCCATAACTATACAAACACGCGTTTTAGCTCAAATTTCCAGTTTTTAATCCTCTTTTAGGCATTTTCACAAACACCTTAAGGGCATAATTTCTCACAATTCATAATGAAGTTCAACACTTGTTATTTAGCCAAGATAAATATCAATTTAGGCTAATTCACATCAATTTTCATATTACTCAAATCTGAACTTGTTTCATAGAACTCAAATTATACTAAGATAACATCATAATCCTAGTGTTCAACATGCTTCTACAAAAACCCACCTATCACCTTCAATGGTGATTATGGATTTCACAAGAAATAGGCAAAATTTCAACAAGTAATTGACTAGGGTTTATCCCTAGACACTATTTCATTCCAAACAACTAACATGCAACATCAATTCTGAATTTCTTGAATTCACTCAAAAATTTGGATGAAGATTTTCCATGGAAATTACATACCTTATGATCCCTTTTCAGAGCAGATCACAATTTCATGCTTGAAAATCGATTTGGAACTGATTTGAACCTCCAATTTGATCAATTTGGCACAAGTTAGGGTTTGGTGGGGGAGCTCTTGTTCGCCCCTGTTGTTTGATCGACCAGACACACCTTTGTGTGTGTTTGGTGTGTGTTATTTTGTTTTTAATTAAATTAAGTTTCAAGTTCTACACATAAGTCCCTAAACTTTTATATAGTTTATAATTCAGGCTTTTTAATTCATTCATGTGTTACTACAAGACCCATAACTAACTGGGTTATTTATTTCCTAGTTAGCTTATTCTCGTTTATTTTGTACTTTATAATTCTAATATAAAGTTTTATAAATTTCGGGGTGTTACAAGTCCATCCCCCTTAAAAGGGTTTCGTCCCCGAAACCAGAATACGTACCGAAAAGTGTGGGGTAGAGACGTCTCATCTCCTCCTCGGACTCCTATGTGGTATCCGAACCTTTCCTGTGTTCCCATTTGACCTTTACTTGGTCAATTTTTTTGTTTCTTAAACTCTTCACTTTACGATCTAAAATTGCAATCGGTTTTACTGCGTAATTAAGACTGTTATCCACCTCGATGTCGTCGTAGTGGATATAAGCAGTTTCGTCGGCCAGACATTTTCGGAGATGTGACACGTGGAACGTGCTATGTATCCCACTTAACTCCTCGGGCAGTTCGAGACGGTATGCTACCTTACCGACCCGTTCGATAATTCTGAATGGCCCGATAAACCTCGGGCTTAACTTTCCCCTTTTTCTGAACCGAATAATCCCCTTCCACGGCGATACTTTTAACATAACCTTGTCACCGACTTGAAACTCAATTGGTCTTCTCCTTTTGTCTGCATACGATTTTTGTCGATCCTGAGCAGCTTTCAAGTGAGCTCGGACCAAGTCAATTTTCTCATTCGTGATTCGAACTACATCCTTATGAGCAAGTTCTCGCGGACCAACCTCACCCCAACACACCGGGGTTCGGCATTTTCTTCCGTAAAGCATCTCGTACGGAGCCATACCGATGCTCGCGTGGTAACTGTTATTATATGAAAATTCGGCCAATGGTAGGTAGACATCCCAACTACCCCCGTAGTCGATAATGCATGGCCGTAACATATCCTCTAACGTCTGTATTGTTCTTTCACTTTGTCCATCCGTTTGTGGATGGTACGCGGTGCTAATAAACAATTTAGTTCCCATTTGTTCTTGAAATTCGCGCCAAAAGTTTGAAGTAAACCGGGTATCTCTCTCGGACACAATAGATATCGGTACCCCGTGGCGTGCCACTATTTCATTAGTATATACCTCTGACATCTTTTCGGAAGTATAAGTCTCACGAATCGGAATGAAGTGAGCACTTTTTGTCAATCTATCCACAACTACCCATATAGCATCGAAACCGCGGTTGGTTTTGGGCAGTTTGGTCAACAAATCCATCGTGATTTGTTCCCATTTCCATACTGGGATATCCAACGGTTGTAGTTTACCATACGGCTTTTGATGTTCTGCTTTGACTTGCAAACACGTCATGCCCTTCTCCACATATTTTACAACATCCCTTTTCATTTCGGGCCACCAATAATTTTGCTTTAAATCATTATACATCTTGGTTGCCCCCGGATGGATTGAATAACGTGATTTATGGGCTTCGTCAAGTAGGAGTGCCTTAGCTCCACACGAATTTGGAACCCATATCCTCCCAAAACGCGTCTTTAACCCTTGGTTACCATCCGCCAGTTCTTTCAATTGGCCAACTATTCTTTCCTTCTTCACATTTTCCTCCTTCAATGCTTCGATTTGAGATTGCCGGATTTGTTCAAGAAAACCTGATGTTACAATTAGTTGCATTGATCGCACTCGAATGGGCGTATAATCTACCTTTCGGCTCAACGCATCCGCCACCACATTAGCTTTTCCCGGGTGGTAATGTATATCACAATCGAAATCTTTGACAGTTTCTAACCACCGCCTCTGCCTCATTTTTAATTCCTTCTGATCGAATAAATATTTCAAACTTTTATGGTCGGTAAAGATCGTGCATTTTACCCCATACAAATAATGCCTCCATATCTTTAAAGCAAATACCACCGCCGCCAATTCAAGATCGTGCGTAGGATAGTTCTTTTCATGCGTCTTTAGTTGTCTCGAGGCATAGGCTATAACCTTGCCCCGTTGCATCAAAACGCACCCAAGACCCGAATGTGACGCATCCGAGTAAACTACCATGTCGTCAACCCCATCAGGCAATGTCAATACCGGAGCGTGGGTCAACCTTTCTTTAAGCGTTTGGAACGCTTTTTCTTGATCTTCGCCCCAAATAAACTTTTCATCTTTACGGGTTAGTTTGGTCAACGGCATAGCAATCTTGGAGAAATCTTGTATGAATCTCCTATAATAACCCGCAAGCCCCAAAAAGCTTCTGATTTATGAAGGATTTTTCGGCGGGTTCCATCTTGCCACTGCTTCTATTTTTGACGGGTCTACTAACACCCCGTTTGCACTAATGACGTGCCCGAGAAACTGCACCTCTCGTAACCAGAAGGCATATTTCGAGAATTTTGCATACAGCTTCTCTCTTCTATACGTCTCCAACACTTCACGTAAATGACTTGCGTGTTCTGCCTCATCTTTTGAATATACCAAAATGTCATCGATGAATACTATCACTGACTTATCCAACATTGGCTTGCAAACCCGGTTCATGAGATCCATGAAAGCCGCGGGTGCATTAGTTAATCCGAATGACATCACGAGGAACTCAAAATGTCTGTACCGCGTACGAAAGGCTGTCTTCGGTATGTCCTCTTCCTTGACTTTCAACTGATGGTACCCCGATCTAAGGTCGATCTTGGAGAACCAATTTGCGCCTTGCAATTGGTCAAATAAGTCGTCAATTCTTGGGAGCGGATATCGATTCTTCACCGTGAGTTTATTCAACTCCCGGTAATCGATACACATGCGCATGCTCCCATCCTTCTTTTTCACAAATAGTACCGGTGCGCCCCACGGAGACACACTTTGCCGAATAAACCCCTTGTCGAGCAGGTCTTGGATTTGAGACATCAATTCTTGTAGCTCTGATGGCGCGAACCGATACGGCGTCTTGGCCACAGGTTTCGCGCCCGGAACCAATTCTATTCCGAACTCTACCTCCCGTTCTGGCGGTATTCCCGGTAGATCCTCCGAAAATACATCGGCGTATTCACGTACTACCGGTACGTCTTCAATCTTTGGCGATCCTTTGTCTGGTTCGTTCGCATATATCATGAACGCTTTACATCCACGCCTCATGAGTTTGTGAGCCTTTAGCATCGAGCACATAACAGGATTACCCCCTTTTTCGCCATAGATGGTAACGTGTTTTCCACTTGGAGATGTTAACTTAATCTCCTTGCGGAAGCACACGACCTTCGCGTGATGTCGGGATAGCCAGTCCATCCCGATCACTACTTGGAATTCTCCCATCGACATTGGAATCAAATCTATTGAGTATTCTTCACCGTTAATACTCATCTTACAATTTTGGCATACGTCACATACAATGAAACTTTTATTATCACCTATTTCTACTTCTAAAGGCATAGGTAATTTTGTCAGTTCGAATGAAGGATGTCAAATAAATCCATGTGAAATAAAGGATTTATTCGCACCCGTATCAAATAACACATGTGCGGGGATTGAATTTATGGTGAATATACCTGAGACCACATCGGGTTCCACCTTCGCCTCGGCTGCCGTTAATTGGAAGGATCTGGCTTTTGCTTTTGGAGTCTCTGTATGTGATTCCTTGCCATCCTTTTTCCCCATTAGTTCCGGGCACTCTGATTTCTTGTGACCCGGTTGATAGCATTTGTAGCACACCGATACCTTCCCGGGGCATAATGCAGCCGTGTGCCCTGTCTTCTCACATATGGGACATGGCTTATCTTTGAACCGGCACTCACCTTTGTGCCCTTTCCCGCATACCTTGCAGCTTGGTGACCCGCTTTTTCCTTGACGACTCTGTCGTACGTGCCTTTTTTGTAGGGCTGGGATTAACCACTTGTGCCCTTCTTTCACCCCTTTCAATCTGCTTTTTCAATTCAATTTCCCGTTCCCGAGCAACATTTATGATCTCGGTGTGGGTCTCATACTTTGAAGGAGTCATAAACTCCCTATACTCGTTGCTCAACATATTGTAGTAATAATATATTTTCTGTTCTTCATTTGTTATCAGTTCATCACAAAACTTCATTTTATCCATGAACGTTCCCGTGATTTTGTCGATGGACTCACCCTTGTGTCTAAGCTGCATGAATTCTTCTTTGATTTTGTTAATGACCGCCTTGGGACTATGATGTTTAAGAAACGGCGTCTTAAATTCATCCCATGTCATAGCCTTAGCCGCTTCACTTCCAATTTCTTTCTTCTTGTTATCCCACCAGTCTTTCGCTTGACCCCTTAATTGACCCGTACCATAGGCTACGTAGTCATCTGTATCACAATGGGTCCTTTCGAACACTCCCTCGATATCGCTTAGCCATCGTTGGCATACTATCGGGTCAACCTCCCCATTATAGATTGGCGGTTTGCACGCCATGAACTCTTTGTATGAACAAGGCTTTCGTCCTTTGGGCTTTTCCTTCGCTAAATTGGTATTATCTTCCAATTTCTTGATTCTCTCATCCACCACTGATAGTACCGTGTTTTGGATTTTATCGATGAAACCAGACAAACTATTTTCGATTGCCTTTCCAACCTCCTCGGCAATCACTTCTCTCATTTGCTCGGTGACTCTCGGCACCGCATCATCGTTATCTCTATCCACCATCTTTAAAACTGAAATGTTTATACTAGCCGTTAAACATTTCATCTATAATCATATATTTTTTATTTACTTTGGTTTAGCCAAGTTCATAACTTGCTTTAACCGTTCCAATTTAATGCACTTTCCGGGTTTGAGTGTGTTAATACACTCTTCCCGTGCACGTCAATTCATGTTTCCTTTCTATATTCAATAAATCTACTTAAAAGCAATTAACTCTTACCGGATGCTTGATCAAGCTTGAACCGAACACACTTTGTTAACAACCTTGAGCTCTGATTACCAACTTGTAACACTCATCTTAAATCTCTATCAATTTAAATATAAAATACGAGTTTCTTTTTTTCTTTTTTTTTAAAACAAAATGCATACTTATCAAAACTTAGTTAATAAGTTAAGTTACACATCGTTTAGTGACTTAACATAAGTAACCATCAAGTCCAAAGTGTTCACATCTAATAGAGTTCAAAAAACATCATTGTTTAGACAAGTTTAGATTAGTGCGGAAGCTTCAAAAATGGTGTTCGGTTCTTGGTTTCACACTTGAACGGCATCCGTAGCTAACGAGCATCACCTATGGTCAAAACCACAATAATCGTTAGTTTTGACATCTTAATATTAAGTAAAAACGAGTTCTATTGCTTAAATAATGAAAAACAAACAAATTAACTGCCAAACTGTGAGCCACGGTTCAGGACTGTGGCCCACGGTTCGCCCAGCTCAAAACATAACTGCCAGACAGTGAGCCATGGTTCAGGACTGTGGCCCACGGTTCGCCCAGCTCAAAACAGAAGTGCCAGACTGTGAGCCACGGTTCAGGACTGTGGCCCACGGTTCGCCCAGCTCAGAACAGAATTGCCAGACTGTGAGCCACGGTCCAGGACTGTGGCCCACGGTTCGCCCAGCTCAGCCTTCTTATTATTTTTTTCCGCTTAATTCCCCATAACTTTTTATTTACATATCCGTTTTAGCCGATTCTTTTTCCTAAATGTCCATATTAAAATTACGGATCTAACCATATAAATTTCACTTAACGAAACCCGGATTATGAATGAATGGCCCACAAAATTCTTGTTTCGATTATTCGACCCATTAACTATGTGTTCAAATTGTTCGCCAATTTATTCTTTGGCATTCTAATCTTATTTACCCATTCCCCGGGCTTGAAATTCTTGGCGTATCCGTACCATTACATGGCTTTATGCTCGTATTCGAATTTCATGCTTGTTTTCTATAAATTCAAACATTGCCACTTTATGCAATTCTTGCAACTAGTTTCTACCATTCGACCCGATAACACAGATTCATAACCTTAACTTAGTATAACCATTCATTGCTAAAATTGCTATCTAGCACCAGCGCAATATGAGATTTTCAAATCTTTACGCGCAAGAATCGATATAAGGACATAGTTTTGACCCGTTTGGTTGACGAGTGAAAATCCTCAATTTAATGTCAAGCCAAACTATTTTTAACCAATATTTTGACCCGTTTGAATGTCGAGTGGGCTTCGCCACTTAAACGACACGTCAAACGCATATACTACATTATGACACTATTAACAAGCTAAAACCAAACGTTTATACGTAATATAACGGGACCAAAGTCACGTACCTTTGAAGCACCCCTTTCAAGCGCGCGTCACCACCGGCTTGTCCACTTGACGCTCCGGTTTCTTTTCCTATAGAGTTCAATCACAACCCGTTTAGAACTCTTTTGTTTACATAATACGCATAATTTGCCATAACTATACAAACACGCGTTTTAGCTCAAATTTCCAGTTTTTAATCCTCTTTTAGGCATTTTCACAAATACCTTAAGGGCATAATTTCTCACAATTCATAATGAAGTTCAACACTTGTTATTTAGCCAAGATAAATATCAATTTAGGCTAATTCACATCAATTTTCATATTACTCAAATCTGAACTTGTTTCATAGAACTCAAATTATACTATGATAACATCATAATCCTAGTGTTCAACATGCTTCTACAAAAACCCACCTATCACCTTCAATGGTGATTATGGATTTCACAAGAAATAGGCAAAATTTCAACAAGTAGGGTTTATCCCTAGACACTATTTCATTCCAAACAACTAACATGCAACATCAATTCTGAATTTCTTGAATTCACTCAGAAATTTGGATGAAGATTTTCCATGGAAATTACATACCTTATGATCCCTTTTCAGAGGAGATCACAATTTCGTGCTTGAAAATCGATTTGGAACTGATTTGAACCTCTAATTTGATCAATTTGGCACAAGTTAGGGTTTGGTGGGGGAGCTCTTGTTCTCCCCTGTTGTTTGATCGACCAGACACACCTTTGTGTGTGTTTGGTGTGTGTTATTTTGTTTTTAATTAAATTAAGTTTCAAGTTCTACACATAAGCCCCTCAACTTTTATATAGTTTATAATTCAGGCTTTTTAATTCATTCATGTGTTACTACAAGACCCATAACTAACTGGGTTATTTATTTCCTAGTTAGCTTATTCTCGTTTATTTTGTACTTTATAATTCTAATATAAAGTTTTATAAATTTCGGGGTGTTATATATATATATATATATATATATATAGGGTGGGGTTCGGCTACAAAGTCCATTTTTCCTACAAAGTGTATAAAGTCATAAAACACCATAATTTCAGCCATAATACACACTCAAAACCCACAAATAACATAGTGAAAATCACTAAAACACAATATCCAAACCCTAACGGTCCTTAAAAACTTCAAATACACCATCTTACAACTATGAATATAAAACACAGCATGATAATCAACATAAAACACACTAATATTAGTCATTTGATAACTAAAGCCTTATAATCCAAAGCACAACACAAAACCCACAAATATCTTGCTTTAGTAATCTCCACTATGTTATTTGTGGGTTTTGAGTGTGTTTTATGGTTGACATTACGGTGTTTTATGACTTTTTACACTTTGTAGAAAAAATGGACTTTGTAGCCAACTCTCACCCTGTGTATATATATATATAGGGGAGCGCTAAAATGAAAACCACCTCCAGTTATAAGAACTGAGAGAACCACTTTTCAACCATTAGATCTTCAAGATCAATGGATGAGATTAAAAGTAATTATATATAATATTAAATATTTTTTGTCTTATTATATCTTTAATATTTTAATCCAAAAGGGTAGTTTAGTAAAATTACTCTATTTTGTCTTTTTGTCATAATTGTTTTTTATTATTTTTTTGTATTATTATATTAGTTTTTATTTTTTAAACATAACTTTTTTATTAAAAGCATTTTTTAATTCAGATTTTTTTACAGATTTTTTTAACTTTTTACGTTTTACGTTAAACTTTTTACGTTTTACGTTAAACTTTTTACGTTTTTACGTTTTACATTTTTACGTTAACCTTTTTTCGTTTTACAAAACCCCAACAAACAATACAAACGAAGTGGAAAAAGAGAGGAATTAGGTTCTAAGTTTTACGTTAAACTTTTTACGTTTTACGTATAACTTTTTACATTTTACTTTAACTTTTTATGTTTTTACGTTTTACGTTTTACATAAAACATTTTACGTTTTACGTTAAACTTTTTACATTTTAGGTTTTACGTTTTTACGTTTTATGTTTTACGTTAAAAAGTTTACGGTTTAACTTTTTTTCACAAAAACTTTTTTACACAAAACGAACGCACCCAGAAATCGCGAACTCGGTAGGTGTCTCAGATAGATTGTTATTATCATCGACTGGGGGAAAATATAAAAAACCAACAACATCAAACAATGTGTATCTCGAAAAAAAAAACGGGGTTTGGCTCAGATTTTTCGATAATCAGAGACTGCAAAGTGGGGTTGCATATTCAAAAACCTACCCTCCACCATCCGCGACGCGCCATCAAAATATGCGTTTTTTTTTGTTGCATCATCACTGCCAAGAACGCCATCGTCAATATCAATTGTCGGAAAAAAGGTTTCGATCGGCACAACTGGGCACCATCGGCACCGCTTGCAAAATTGGTCACCCTGTAAAAACAGTCGACATCGAAGCCGGCCAACAGAAGCACACAAAAAGCATCTCTAATAAAAACATCCAACACCCATTTCATATAGAATACCAAAATCAAAGAAAACCCAGAAAACAAAATCAAACAAACATGCTGTACAGACCCATCAAGCATCTCTAATAAAAATATCCAACACCCATTTCATATAGAATACCCAAATCAAAGGAAAACCCAACAAACATAATCAAACAAACATGCTGTACAGACCCATCAGGATGGATGAGACCCAAAAATCAAAACTCATTCAAAAACAAATTGAGTGATTGCAAAAACAACAGAAACAAAATCGAACCTTTGGACCCCCACCAACCACCTGCACCAGCACCGACTTTCGAACACCCCACCCCCATCACCGTCTTCCGCCACCTCCTACCACCTCCCACCAACGTCTTCCCCACCAACACCTCCCCACCGCCGTCCTCTTTCTCTGTCCTCGGTGAGAGAGAGATGAGAGAGAAAGAGCATATCTTACTAGAGAAAGAAACACCCTTCAAAGGATGACGTTGAAGAAACAATAGCCGGAGTTAGACGTTGAACAGTTATTGCAGAAGAAACAATAGCCGGAGTTGCAGGTTGCACGTGAGGATGACGTTAAGGATGATTGTCGCCGGAGAAGACGATTGTTGGCCGGAGATCGTGGTGACCGGAGGGTGGATAACGGTGAGAATGGTGGCTGAGATTATCAGAGATGATGTAGACGATGAAGCTCTGGTTTTGGGAATATGGTGGGGGAGATGATCGAAGATGAATATGGTGGCTTGAAGATGGAGATCTGCTTTTTGAAGCTCTGGTTTTGTGAAGATGGAGATCTGCTTTTTGAAGAGAGAGACAAATGTCTGGTACATTTAAAGGAAGAGATAGACAAATGAGGAGAGAGACAATGTCTGGTACATTTATGAAGAAAGAGGGTGAGATTTGATATTTGGGGTAAATAACCAAACTAGCCCTTTTTCTGATTGGTTGAGAGTGGGCGGCACTCACGGTTCTTACAACTGGGGGTGGTTTTCATTTTAGTGCTCCCCTATATATATATATATATATATATATATAGAAAGGTTAACATACTTCACGGCTTATCATACTTCACGTAGGAGACAATGGTAACCGTTGGATCAGGGGTATAATCACGCATGGAACATATAATCACGCATGGGACCACATAATCACGTATGGGATCCAAAATCACGCACGTTATTTTGGTCAAAAAAATAATTACGCATGTTATATATTTCGTGAAGTACGTTAATGTACGTTAAGGCGTGAAGTACATTATACTTTCTATATATATATATATATATATTGCGTTAGACTTAAACTCCATATAAAATAAACTAATAGTAGAAGGTTGGTTTTTGTTTTTATCAAATCATGATCCAGGACTAGAGATGCATAAAAAACCGTAACTGGAATCAGACCCGGTAAAAAACTTGGAACCGGTTTTTTTAATACCCAGGTATTTTATACTCGAAACCGACCCTACCTGTAGGGTATAGATAGGGTATGCATTCTGATTTCAATACCTGTAACCGGAGCCGATCATACCCGATTAATACCCAAAACCGGACAAGAACTGAAACTGGAACTGACTATACCCGATACATGATTCTAATATCTAGCTATTAAATTTATGTTAGTGCATTTATTTTAATTTTCTCACATTATACAATGCATATTTAATAATAATAAACAAATAGACGAGAAAATAGAATAACAAAAACGTAATAGATTTGAAGGGGTAAGGTCCCAAAAACCCTGCTTCAAGTATTTGGGACCATACCACAATCCCGTCAAAAAGCCCT
Organism: Helianthus tuberosus; assembly: GCA_030545235.1. Taxonomy (NCBI): domain Eukaryota; kingdom Viridiplantae; phylum Streptophyta; class Magnoliopsida; order Asterales; family Asteraceae; genus Helianthus; species Helianthus tuberosus. The sequence continues at coordinate 77,534,187 of CM060407.1, forward strand.
CTTTAGACCTTGTGCGGCCGCGCACTGGTCCTACAAAGAGAACTTAGGAAGAGAACTATGTTTAAAACTTACGCGCCAAAAGGAAACTAACAAATCCTTGCACCGATCTCCATAACAGGAATGATAAAAATCCTAACAAACACTTCCGCATAATTAACATCCAGACTTGGATAAAAATAACTTCTCTGAAACTATACAAAGTTAACATGAGGAAGAGCCACACAGGATTACAGCTGTACTCTTCTAGAAGGCTCCATCGTGCACCACCATTTTGTTATAACCGAATGGCCACGTGGCATCATCCCATGCTCCTTCAAAGCCACGATGATGGCACGGAATTGAAGAGAAATCCATACTTGTCCACTTTCCACGTGGCAATACCCTAACCGTTGATCAAAATCGCGATCCGTGTGCACACACACAATCGTTAGCGATTAACGGGAAGGAAACGTAACCGCTTACGGAAAAGTATCTTCCGTCAAGTTTTCACCAATAGGTTTTCCCGCCCAAAACTTCGGCTATAAATAGAAGGATAATTCAGGTACAATTCTCAAGTTACATTCACTTCACTTTCACTTCTTCTTCTTCATTAAAACCTGTACTTATTCTCACGCCGGAGGGTGGTCACGGAGAGAACCCCCATTCTCCCTGTGGTGAGTCTAACGCCTGTTGTTTTGCAGTGATCGTTAGAGGAAGAAGATTAACCACCCACGTGTAGGATCGTGAAACGACCTAACGAGTCGATCAGAAGAGTGCTCAGACCGAATCAGAGGCGGAATTCATTGATTCGGTCTTCGTTTAGCTTGGATTCACTAATAAATGTCTTGTTTATTGATCTTGAAAGAATATACAGCACAGAGACACTTCGACAGGGCTTCGCCGTCGGAATCTAGAATGTTACAAATGAGAAAGTTTGAAGGGTATTTATAGGACAAGACCCTCCCGTTTGAAGATGGCATGACATGCTTCAAACGGTCACCCCTTCAAACTGTCATGACACTTTCAAACATGACCTCTTCAAACTAGCAGGTCCTTCAAACTAGCAGGCTTCAAACTAGCAGCCTTCAAACTAGCAGGCTTCAAACTAGCAGCCTTCAAACTAGCAGGCTTCAAACTAGCAGCCTTCAAACTATTAGTCCGAGACTCGATATAAGACGAGACTCGATATTGATGAATCTGTCGACTTCGTCTTATATCGAGTCTCAGACTAATAGTTTGAAGGCTGCTAGTTTGAAGTCTGCTAGTTTGAAGGCTGCTAGTTTGAAGCCTGCTAGTTTGAAGGCTGCTAGTTTGAAGCCTGCTAGTTTGAAGGACCTGCTAGTTTGAAGAGGTCATGTTTGAAAGTGTCATGACAGTTTGAAGGGGTGACCGTTTGAAGCATGTCATGCCATCTTCAAACGGGAGGGTCTTGTCCTATAAATACCCTTCAAACTTTCTCATTTGTAACATTCTAGATTCCGACGGCGAAGCCCTGTCGAAGTGTCTCTGTGCTGTATATTCTTTCAAGATCAATAAACAAGACATTTATTAGTGAATCCAAGCTAAACGAAGACCGAATCAATGAATTCCGCCTCTGATTCGGTCTGAGCACTCTTCTGATCGACTCGTTAGGTCGTTTCACGATCTTACATGTGGTATCAGAGCTCAGGAGGAAGAGTTCTTACCGTTTAGCTCGTTTTCGCTAGCAAATTCTGATTTTCTACACCTTCTTTCACAAAATTGATACTTTTCACGGTTAAAATCGGCTAAAACTTTCACAATGTGTGCGTAATTGTGTTTTAACAAATCCTTGAAAGTTTCAGCTTAAAATTCAAAGTAAAAATGGTAAAAATGAACTGAAAACTGGTGCCCGTTTGAACGTAACCTGACCCTACCGTTTGAAACTGGACTGACAGTTTGAAAATTGACCTTCCCGTTTGAAACTGTCACCTTACAGTTTGAAAGTTGCCATCGTGACTGTTTGAAACTGTCCATCCCGTTTGAAGCTAGTCATCCAGTTTGAAACATGGTTCCAGTTTGAAGGTGTCACCCGTTTGAAACTGCCACCTTCCGTTTGAAACTGGCTTCAAGTTTGAAACTGACTTCAAGTTTGAAACTGGCTTCAAGTTTGAAACTGACTTCCGTTTGAAACTGGCTTCAAGTTTGAAAGTGTCTAAAAGTTTGAAAGTGGTGTAGTTTCAAACGATACAGGACTATTTTGTTTGAAAGGTGATTTAGCTTGGACTTGATATTTCGCTTAACTGGACTGTCTTGAAAAACGGGTTTCCGAATCATGGATATTAATTTCTTTAATATGTCTCAAGAAACATTTGATAGAATAAATGTATTAAAGAAAGAATTTGATTCATTTTCAGGTTGTCCAGGAGAAAATACAAAGAGCATCATTGAGAGGTATAGCCATCTTGTTCGTTCATTGTCTGAGAAGGGTATTAAAAAAGAATCAGATGAATGGGTTGAAAAATTGGCCAATGCCATACCTCAACAAGAGTGGGGTACATATCTTTTGGATTTAAAAAGAACTGGAGAATACTCTGAATTAACAATTGGTCAATTCATTAAGAAACTTGAAGAACAGATGGAGAGAAATGCTGAGAAGAAGAAAAATCAAAGTGGAAAATCAATATTAAAGAAGAGCAAGAGTAAAGGTGTTCAAGTGGGAGAGGAACAGACTGAAGAGATTTCAGTTATGAAGGATGAAAAGAAATCTGCTGATAAACAGATTCTTGTTTTGCAGGAAAATTGTGAGAAGTTGAAGTCTGAAAATGACAAACTGTTAAATGATTTGATTAGTTTGACATTAGAAAACAAGGTTTTGAAAGAGAAAGAACAAGATTTTGAAAGCAAAAAGAAATTTTCAGAAGATGAAGATTTCTGGATAAAATTGGAAAACAAAAATCTGAAAGCAAATGAAACAAAATTTCAAGAACAGTTAAAAGTTTTGGAAAATGAAAAATCTGTTCTTGAAAACATTAAAATTGAAAACGAAAAAACAATCAAGTCTCATCTTGAACGAATATCTCAGCTTGAAAACGAAGCTGAGAATTCAAGGAACAAAATTGATGAGCTTGAAAAGAAATTGAAAGGTTTTGTGACTTCATCTGAGTTCCCCTGTCCAAAACCGATCAATTCAGTTCCAATAAGTGACGATGTCACAAACTATGACAAAGTCATAGTTGAAGATTGTGATGAGAAATCTGATGTTGAAAATGAAAAAATTGAGAAAAAGAATTTATTTTTTGAAGTTAAAAGAAAAGTTTCAAGAAACTGTTCCACAATCAACTGAAAAGGGAGAATGCTCTAAGCAAAAACCTTTGAAGAAGAAAGTGGAACAAAAACAAAAAGAGAAAATTTTGAAAAATGTTCAAAAAGGAAATAAAAGTTCATCAGATCAATCATCCATTCGCAATCAAAAATTACAAAAAGTAAAAAATGAAAACTCAAAAATAGTTGGTAATAAGTGGTGCAGGTTGGACCACAGTGCACAAAAGCCAAATCCAGCTTACAAGAGGAGAGATGGATATCACCAAGCCAAACAGTGCTTTGATCTGAATGTTTGGGCTGAAAATGGTGATTGGTATGATAACAGAGTGTGTTACCGATGTGGTTATCAAGGACACATTGCTGTTAACTGCCAAGGTTGGAGTTATGAGACGAGGAGAACCCCTTCAAACTGTCATGACACTTTCAAACATGACCTCTTCAAACTAGCAGGTCCTTCAAACTAGCAGGCTTCAAACTAGCAGCCTTCAAACTAGCAGGCTTCAAACTAGCAGCCTTCAAACTAGCAGGCTTCAAACTAGCAGCCTTCAAACTATTAGTCCGAGACTCGATATAAGACGAAGTCGACAGATGTATGCACCAACACCACGAATCGGACAAGAAGATTTAACCCTTTTATGCAGATTCAAACCCCCTGGTTCAGTTGATTCCGGTCAATTAAATCAGTGTTTCTTCATTGGCGCCCACCGATTTCTCAGTTGTATTCATCTCTTTTCGTTTCGATTCATTTTCTCTTCATCCTCTGTTTCATATGGCAGAGAACTCGTCAATTCACTCATCAGGTCCTCGATCTGAAGTCAAGGGTACTGTAACCCAAGATATCCAGATCGACAGAATCATGGGCAACGAAGAAAGCTACAGAAGTTATCTGGAGGAAAAGGGCTCCATGATACAAACAGGAGTTCATAAACACCCAGATCTACTCTCGGAGGAAACTCCAGAGTGCTGGTTCACCAGGTTTCCAGAACGCCATGCACCAAATTTTTGCACAAAACACCAGATCTGAGTTAGTATACAGCAGATCTGATACCCAAAAAGGTACAGCACAAAATTCAGAAGAGACCAATCACCAGGGAGTCAAGCCAAGGCAGATAAATATGGTACAAGGAGGTCCCTCACAAAGGCCGAACAAACGAAGCCATAATCAGCATTGGCGAGAGCAACAAGTAGTCTTCCCTGTTATCCCCGGAGGTCCCCAGGAAGAACGTCCAGTAATTATCACCGGTATCTTCGGTCATTACCAAACTGATTATATGTTCATAGATCCAGGAAGTTCAATGGATATAATCTATGAACAATGTTTCAAACAACTCGACCCAGAGGATAAGGCATGCTTAAAACCAGTCGATTTTCCTCTCACTGGTTTCTGCAACGAAGCTGTCTTCCCGCTGGGTCAAATCACTTTTCCTACGACTCTCTCAGATGGTGAACACTCACGCACTGTCACAGTTAATTTCATGGTTATACCAGCAACGTCGCGCCATGATGTACTGTTGGGGAGACGATCTCAGAGGGAATTCGGCATGATTACTTCCATACCGCACGCCGCTTGCGGATTTCCGACGGAAACCGGAGTAGCAATTTTATATTCCAGCAAGGAAGTCATGTATGTGGACGATGAAGCAAAGGTTGCCAAACCCTCAACATCAAACGAACCAGAAAAATAGGTTCTCAATGAGGAATATCCGGAACAAACCATCTTATTAGGGCACGCCATCTCCTCGGCAATCCGGATAAAATTGAAGGAATTGCTCTCCAACAACATGGACATCTTCTCCTGGTCCCCAGCGGACATGACTGGGGTTCCACGAGACATAGCACAACATTGTTTAAATGTCCGACCCTCAGCAGAACCCGTCGCGCAAGGAAGGCGCAGTCTCAGCGCAGAAAAGGCAGAAGCAATGAACGAGCAAGTAATAGAATTGCTTAACACTGGGATCCTGCGCGAAGTACAGTACCAAACCTGGGAAGCCAACCTAGTAATGGTACAAAAACACAATGGTGGGTGGCGCATGTGTGTCGACTTAAAAGACCTCAACAAAGCCTGCCCGAAAGACTGTTATGCACTTCCGGAAATAGACAAGAAAGTCGACTCTCTAGCATCCTTCCGCTAGTAGTGTTTTCTAGATTGTTATAAAGGCTACCATCAAGTACAGATGAAAGAGGAAGATGAAGACACGATGGCCTTCCGTACATATAAAGGTATCTTTTGCTATACGAAAATGCCTTTTAGCCTCCGCAACGCAGGGGCCACTTACCAACGCTTGATGGATAGAGTTTTCGGGGAAGACATCGGAAAAACAGTGGAAGTTTACTTGGATGACCTCGTCATCATGAGCCAAGAAGAAGAAACCATGCTCGCAAACATTCAGCGCACGTTTGACTCTTTGCGCAGCGTCAATCTAAAACTGAACCCAACAAAGTGCTCCTTCGGAATGGAGGAGGGAAAATTTCTAGGGTTCATAGTAACCAGAGACGGTTTCAAGGTCAACCCGGAGAAAGTACAGGCCATCCAACTAATGCCATCACCAGCAACAGTTAAAGAAATGCAACGACTCGCGGGACGACTAGCGGCACTAAACAGATTCTTAGCAAATCACGCAGCGAAATCTTATCCGTTCATTAGCACGTTGCGCAATTGCGCCAAGAAGAGCCATTTTCAATGGACACCAGAAGCGGAGAAAGCCTTCAAACAAATGAAGGAATGTCAGATCCAGTTACCAACTTTAACAGCACCATGAGAGGAGTAGCCGCTAATCCTATATCTGTCGGCAGCAGAAGTAGGGGTTGGCGTGGTATTAATGGTAGAAAGAGATGGCATTCAAACTCCGATATACTACATTAGTAAGATGCTAACCGGCCCAGAGACACGCTACTCTATGATAGAAAAACTCATCCTCGCATTGGTACACGCGTCACGAAGACTATGCCGGTATTTCTCTGGTCATGTTATTACAGTACTCACTAATTATCATCTAGGTCAAATTTTGTCCAAACCTGATGTCGCGGGGCGTTTGGCTAAATGGGCCATCGATCTAGGAGGATACAATATCCTATACAAACCACGACCGGCAATCAAAGGACAAGTATTAGCGGACTTCACCACCGAAGTTCCCGTTGACAAAATACAAGAATACGAGGCAATCCAAAACCCTATTCCAGTTTTTGACGATAGGGTTTGGACGTTGCACACAGACGATGCCTCCAACGATGACGGTGCAGGCGCAGGCCTCCGACTGGTTAGCCCAGACAATCACGAGCTCACATACGCAATACGCCTAGATTTCAAAAGTACAAACAATGAGGCAGAATACGAAGCATTTCTTGCGGGCCTCCATCTGGCACTTAAAATGGGAGCAAAGAACCTCGAAGCGCACGTCGATTCAAAGCTAGTGGCGGAACAAGTCAATGGACATTACAACGCTAAAGGCGAAGCCATGGCTTTATATTTGGAGCAAGCACGAATGCTTATCAGCCAGTTCCAAACATTCAAGATAATCCATATAAATAGAAGTGAAAATAAACATGCGGAGGCACTGAGCAAACTGGCCACCACCAGTTTCAAACATCTAGCAAAAGAAGTCTGCATTGAGGTATTATCTAATCCATCCGTTCCTCTAAGGCAAGTGAACATCATCGAGGTCGGCAATCCATCCTGGATGTCCCCGATCATTACGTACTTACAGCATGGCAAACTTCCAGAAGCAAAAGAGGAAGCTAGGAAAATCCAAAACAAAGCGCTGAACTACGAAATGGCGGATGGTATCTTATAGCAGAAATCATTCATGGGTCCACTTCTATGCTGTGTCGATAAAACGGATGCGCAATATTTAGTCAGAGAAATTCACGAAGGATTATGTGGGATTCACGCCGGACCACGCATGGTAGTGGCGAAGTTAATGAATGCAGGCTACTATTGGCCAGGAATGCATGTGGACGCAGTGGAACTACTGCGCAAATGCGCAGCATGTCAGTGCCACGCACCAAAAACACTCCGTCCAAAAAATCATCTAGTCCCGGTTACCTCGGCATGGCCTTTTCAACAATGGGGTATCGACCTCGTCGGTCCTTTCCCTGATGCGCCAGGCGCATGTAAATTCATCGTAGTGGCAGTCGACTACTTCACTAAATGGGTGGAGGCTAAGGCATTAGCATCAACCACAGCAATGGTAATCCGCAAGTTCATATGGGAACATATTATCTTTCGATTCGGGTTGCCATTACGCATCATTTCCGATAATGGCACAAACTTTGCTTCGGAAGACCTCCAGAAGTGGTTTAAAGAAATGAAAATCGAGCACAGTTTCGCCTCTGTGGCGTACCCACAAGCAAATGGGCAGGTTGAAAGCGTGAACAAACAAATAGTAGATGACATCAAGGCAAGATTGGGAACTGCGCGTAGGGGATGGGTAGATGAGCTCCCTAGCATCTTATGGGCCCATCACACCATGCCAAAAACCAGTACAGGGGAAACTCCATTTAGCCTTGTATATGGTTCGGAAGCAGTAATACCAACAGAAATCAGCCTCCCATCGCCGCGCATGATCGCCATGGAGAAACAAGATAATGAAAGAGAACGAAGAATGGATCTAGACCTTCTCGAGGAAAGGCGCGAGAACGCAGCCATCGCAGAAGCAAGGTATAAATCCAAATTAGAGAAATACTACAACGCGCGCGTACGCGTGTGCACCTTCGTTCCAGGAGATTTCGTCCTGCGCGACAACGAAGCGTCCAACGCAGAAAAGCCAGGAAAGCTAGCACCTAAATGGTAAGGGCCGTACATCATCCATGAAGTCCTAGGCAAAGGGGCATACACCTTAAAGAGGCTCGACGGAACAGACGTTCCCCGCACCTGGAATGCGCAGCATCTGCGTAGGTACTACATGTGACCGGCCAAAACCATCCGGCGCAGAAGGCCAGACACTTATACAGGCAATGTATTTATTCTAATTATTCACTTTGTATCCATTGGCCCCACACCTTATCAATACAAAGATTATCCTTATATATTTTATTGTGTATTACAAAGTGCATGTAATTCCTTTTGGTACACGCGAAAACAATATGGTGAAACATTGTCTCATGAACGGTCTAACGGGCACAAGTCCCGCGCACAGTCCAGACCTACGTTCACACATGAGCTCAATACCATCCTTATTCGCTCTACCTAAACAAAGTAATTATACACATACAACATATTGTAATTCAAACAAAACTTATATCACTAGCGCACCACGCGCAATAACAAAAAACATATATGCATAACAGTGCATCAAAAAGCTACTTGTGCAACAACGCACATTAATAGAATTTACAAAACACGACAGTGTATCAAAACATTAGAGGCAAAGTAAACAAACTACACACCATGGAACATATCCAAAACACCCAACAGGGTGTGCAGTACTTCACCATAGCAGGTAATAGGATGAGGATCAACAATCCAAGGGTTTACACCCTCCTCATCACTCACAGCAGGAGCAACCACATGATCACTGGTCGGAATCTCGGCCGGAGGAGCTAAACAGGGACCACGGCGACGCCGTTGGTACACAATCGAACAACGGCCTCTCCAATCAGCTGGAAATGCCCGAGTTACGGCATATGCCGACAGTCTGGTAACCCCCTCGTTATTATCATCGGCAAAATGAGAAAGGGCAGGATTCCTTGTGAACTCCGGGCGAACAACTCTACGAACACCTTCTTCTCCGGCAACAGTTCCAGTCGTCAGGCCGGAAAGGAGAAGCAGACATCAGCAGCATCAAAAACCTTGAGAATTTCGGAAATCTTCCGACGTCGACATTGTCGCCTAGCCCTCATTTTTTCCAAATTGGGGAAAATATCCACACACTAAAAATGAATATATAAGCCGGAAAGATAACATCAGCATTGAAAGGGGGGCTTGTGATGATTAAGTGTCAAATCACTCCCCTTAGAAACGGCGCTGCCATTGCAATCGTCATATCACATTAAATGATCTCTGACAAGCCCGCACATATTCCCAAGGCTACAGTTCAGTTAGAAGACGAAGAGGTAATAAAAAATACATTTTTACGATGACGTAAACAGCAGTCAGCTCATGATTAAAAAAGCTTCTCGCTCAAGTGAACAGTTCAGAACAAAGAAAAAAATACAAATATCTTCTCCACGAAGATTTCCATTTTTTTTTCAAAGACAAGACTTTCAAAAACAAAATCATGAGCAAGAGCATCTTCCCCAAGAAGATTACCCATTTTCGCGCCAAAAACTCTACAGTAAAAAGCACCCATTTCTCATAGTCCAGTGCTTCACTTATTTGCATAAGAGCAACACTAGACTGGGGGACTTGAAGGGGTAAAGTCCCAAAAACCTTGCTTCAAGTACTTGGGACCATACCACAATCCCGTCAAAAAGCCCTCCTTAGACCTTGCGCGGCCGCGCACTGGTCCTACAAAGAGAACTTAGGAAGAGAACTATGTTTAAAACTTACGCGCCAAAAGGAAACTAACAAATCCTTGCGCCGATCTCCATAACAGGAAGGATAAAAATCCTAACAAACACTTCCGCATAATTAACATCCAGACTTGGATAAAAATAACTTCTCTGAAACTATACAAAGTTAACATGAGGAAGAGCCACACAGGATTACAGCTGTACTCTTCTAGAAGGCTCCATCGTGCACCACCATTCGATTATAACCGAATGGCCACATGGCATCATCCCAGGCTCCTTCAAAGCCACGATGATGGCACGGAATTGAAGAGAAATCCATACTTGTCCACTTTCCACGTGGTAATACCCTAACCGTTGATCAAAATCGCGATCTGTGTGCACACACACAATCGTTAGTGATTAACGTGAAGGAAACATAACTGCTTACGGAAAAGTATCTTCCGTCAAGTTTTCACCAACAGGTTTTCCCGCCCAAAACTTCGGCTATAAATAGAAAGATAATTCAGGTACAATTCTCAAGTTACATTCACTTCACTTTCACTTCTTCTTCATTAAAACCTGTACTTATTCTCACACCGGAGGGTGGTCACGGAGAGAACCCCCATTCTCCCTGTGGCGAGTCTAACGGCTGTTGTTTTGCAGTGATCGTTAGAGGAAGAAGATTAACCACCCACGAATCGGACGAGAAGATTTAACCCTTTTATGCAGATTCAAATCCCCTGGTTCAGTTGATTCCGGTCAATTAAACCATTGTTTCTTCAAGATTATTAAAAAAACAGAAAATAGGGTAGTAAACAACTCGAAAATATGGTATAGAAAAACCCGAAAATATGGTATTTTAACACCCGATTTCTTAAGAACTGGAACCGAACCCTACCCGAAACCAGGCACATAGGGTTTGGTTTTTTTGGTTAAATAACCAGAACCGAAACCGAACCGGTTATAACAATAACCAGTTCCAACCCTTAAAATGAGAAACCGAAACCGGTTATTAAAAATATCCAATTTGTGCACCTATATTCAGGACTATTTATTTGGGCTCTTGGAAATTTTAAAGGCCTAGTAACCTTTAGTAGGTGTGATACGGGGTAGTCCAATCCTCACCGATTTTTCTTTTGTAGTGATAATTTTGCCAAAAATTTCTGGGTTTTTTTTTTGTAGTATAAAATATTGGATTTTTAAAAGTCCGGCCTCCATCGATTTGGATTTTGAGAGTCCGGCTCTCACTGAGTTTTCGTTCAAGCTCCACCACTTTATACACACACCATGCACACCCTTTCTCTTCTATCTTTCTCTTTTCTCTACCTCCACCACCATTGCCACAGCCAAAACCACCCAGTCTATCTCGGCACTCGTACGTCATCTCTCCTTGTCGACAGTCGTACCAAATATCAGTACTATCTGTCTTTCCCGACATACCAAACATCATTAATTTATTATTATTTTTAATTTAATGGTAAAAAGGAAAATTAAAAAAAAATAAGTGTGTAAATATATAAATGTGTGTGTATATATAAATGTCTGTATATGTATATATATTTTATTTATACTTATATTTATTGTTTTTAGAGAAAAATGCCCGGATAGTCCCTGTGGTTTGCTCTATTTTCACCTTTAGTCCCTAACTTTCTAAAGTTACAGCTATAGTCCCCTACTTTTGCAATTTCGTTCCCGGATAGTCCCTAGCGTGGATGAGGGTTAGTTTTTTGTGTTAAGTGAGTGTAAAATGACTAAAATGCCCTTGATATTAAAAAACTAAAACATTACAAAAATATAATATATTATTTAAAATTTCAAGTGGACCCCACCCCACCCCTCTTCCACCCCATCGTGTAAAAAAGAACATTCACCAGAGGTAGGTGGCAGCAACCCGTTCACCGCCATCATTCCGGCATCACCAACCCCGTTCCACTCCAACTTATAACTTGAGTTTAAAACTGACGAAGGAAACTTAATACGTGAAACGACTAGTGTTTTACAACCAGGGACTTTGAATATCAGTTGCTGGAAAACTTGAAGCGACCAAACATCACCGGATCACCCATTCAATTCCCTATCCGCAAGAAACCCATGAATCATTCGTCTTAGCTCTCCACCATTTGGTCCATTTCACCATCAATCTTCAACAACCCAAGTCGTTGTTCAAGCCCTGGAATTGAGGGCTTTCAGGGCGAGTTCGTGGGCTTCTTGTAAGACTATGGAGATTTTGTCGAGTTGGTGTTGATGGGTTTGGGTTAATTCGACGCCGGAGTATTTGATTTCGGTTATGATTGGTAACGGTTGGTTGACGGTGAGGATGAGTTGTTGGGCGATTGGTTTGCACAAACAGGTTTTTCGGGTTATTGTTATTAGCATTTTGAGTAGCTCGGTGGCGATTTCTGCGGTGAACCAGTCTGTTACCGCCATTGTTGTTGCAGAGAGAGAATGGTATATGATGAAGAAGAGAAAAGTAAAGGTGTGAGAGGGGTAGGGGTGGAATCACTCACACCCAATTCCATCACTGACAACATCCAATCAGGTTCTGCCATGTCATCAACCATTATTTCCATCACTCACACCCTTTTTTGCTGGAAATGGTCATCACTGGTACAAATTCCATCACTCACTAATTTTTTAATTTTTTATTTTTTTAAATTATAAATTAACACAAATAAATATTCTGCTACAACTCTATATGAAGTTTCTGTTCAAAAAAAAAAAAAAGAAAAAAAAATCACATACATAATCACCATGAACCCTAGTTCAAGTTAACACAAAATTGAAGGAGATAAGCTTATAATCTCCTAAATTGATATGGGGCTTTCGCTCACACAGTGAAATCGACCCACAATCACCTAAGAATACCTGCTATTGGGGACCGAATGACGAGAATAGGTTGTTGCCGGAGCTCCGACGCCGACGGTTTCTCCGGTGGACACGCAGAAGATCAGCAACAATGGAGCTTTTGTGGTTGCTGTTGCCGGAGCTGCTGTTGTTGTTGGTCAAATGCAGCAACAATCATCCCCAGGTCAAAAATCAAATGCAGCAACAATCATTCTTCAACGCGTCATACGGTTCACGCGTTAAACATTAAACGCGTTAAAAACGAAGGCGGCGGCGGTGTTGGCATATCTTCCACGCGTGATATTTGGGTATCACGTACCCACCCCGGGTCCTCTGAGGGTGAAGGGTTAAGGGTATGGGGTGGGTCCTATATTATAATCTTTTAATGTTTTAATTTTTTTAATATTAAGGGTATTTTAGTAATTTTACACACACTTAACACAAAAACCTAACCCCCATCCAAGCTAGGGACTATTCGAGAACGAAATTGCAAAAGTTAGGGACTATAGCTGTAATTTTAGAAAGTTAGGGACTAAAAGTGAAAATGAAGCAAACTACAGGGACTATCCAAGCATTTTTCTCTTGTTTTTATATAATAATAAAATAAAATTTATAAAATTAAAAAACAAAAGAATAAATGGGAAAGTATCAAAATTGTCATTAAGGTTTGAGAATAGTCAAAATCGTCCAAGGGAATTAGCGATACATTTTAACTTAGTGATTTGGATGAAAATGACAACAAAAATGAAACCCTAAGCGGTCCAGTAACAAAAGTTTCATTTTTAGATTGAAGTGGCAAAAGTGACGAAACCTCAGAGACGATTATGTAATTGTTTTTTCCTCCACGGCTAGCTTCTTGCCAGTCGAGTATATATTTATATACATCCTCTGTTATTTAGAAACAAAAATGTTCTAAAAAAAGTGTGTCAAACATGCGCCACGTTCTTTCTTTTCACTTCACGTTCCCTTCTTCTCAATCGGAATGGGAACGGGCCGAGTATGAGACGAGCATAGGTTATCTTAGTCATATAATTAAAAAGTCCAAGTCTTGTACCCAGTTTCATACATGCTAGTTACCTAGTACTCAATACTCATCGGGTTCGTGAGTATCAAGTATTCCCGTTAAGATGTCATTACCCGAAACTTGATCATATGCTCACCTAAAAACTGACTTGAATTATAAAAGTATTCGACTACACTTTTTAGTAATTCTATAACTATTATAATTTCAAGTTTTTGAAGAGTTTTACAAACTGTTTAATATATATTATATTAAACAATATAATATGTTAATATTTTAGGTAAATGAATTCAGGTAATACCGCAGGTATCACCTAATCTTAGACCGTGGGGTATGGTGGGGCGTGAGTTGGGGCATGGTGCGACATGTGGAGTATGGGGCACCCAAGACCAAAAGCCAATTTCAAAGGGGTATGGTGGGGCGTGGCTGGGGTGGCGTGGCTAGTGCTCTTGGCCAATGAGGTTTCACCATGTCATGTGGGTAGCCCCGCCCAATACCCGGGCTGAATCCCACGTCAATGGGGCCACGCTGAAACATTTTATTTCCTTTTATTTGAATTCATTTTTCCAAATAGCAAAAATGTGGCTAAGCGAATTAAAGCAACAATCATATACAAATTACTAATAGTGATTTATAAAACTAATCTCATAACCGATCTTATACTCTGTCCAAATATTTCGGGTTTTGAATTTCCCTCCGGGTTGGAGAATTTTTTCCATCCCTACTTATAAATTGCAAGTCTATTTGACTATTTCTTGCTCTTAATAGTATTATTATAATGTATCAGTTATTTGATTACGGGTATAATGCTACCAATCGACTTACTACATTTTTTTTTGAAAGGTGAACTTCTTAATGGTGACCATTGTCACATCCGTAAATCACGGACCCTCGCCAAGAACGTGGGCCCAGATAGCAAGGCCAGCGCTGGGTTAACCAGTCTTGGGTCGAAGGCTTTCCTCCGGAAACTGTACTGCCTCTACACGAGTTGCCTCGCTAGAGTAACAGCCGGATGAAAACCGGAGTGACGCTCAGGATCAAACCCTCCTCGGTAGTTTCACCATCATTACGCACGGGTGTCCTACCCCCTTTCGCCACAAGCGGGAGTCGAACCGGTGACCTCTTGGAGGACAAACCGGCCCCCAACCACTGGGCTATGAAGGAAGGACAATCGACTTACTACATGGGCTGCAGAATTCCAACTTAGGCCCCAACTATTGTGACGTCAGGCAAATTATCGTGGATTTACTCTTTATATAAAACAATTCTATATTTTTACATAATGTTTAAGGAAAAATTAATTGGATAAAAATATTGAAACGTCTAATGGATTTACCATTTACATATTAAATCAACTCTAAAATGCATTTAAAAGCAGATCTGATAAATATCGAATAGTGAACCGTGAATTTTAAAGCCTACTACAATATCATATGTATATTTTTTGGGAATGTTTGAAGGTGCTTAGATTTCACCTCAAAAGAACTAAATTCATCTCCTAGTGTTTACAAACTCATGTGCCTTTTTTCACATCATATATATAATATATACACACACAGACTTACAAGAGGGTGTCCACGTGATGCGACGAAAACACACACATTTTGGCAATTACATGGCATGTTATTTTTTGTAATAAAAAAACACTATACCAATAACATACTCAAATAAAAGGAAATAAAATGTTTGTTTTTATGATGTATTTTTTTGGGAAAATATTAATAAATTAAAATTACGTGAAACGTATCGTAAACCTATATGTTAGTGTTTAAACACGTTCAAGACGGAGTTTTAGATAGACGTGATAGGAACGAATAGACAAAGATTTTATTGATATCGAAAGAGTTTACATCGATTAAGCTCTGGGAGAATCAAGTGTGATATCTCCTCTCAAATGAAACTTATCAAGTTCAAACGCATGACACCGTTATTTATAGCTCATGATCCATGCGTTTGGGAGCTTCAAACGTATGGCTCATTTGCTTGAAATGTACGTTTGACACATTCAAACGTTTGGTGCTTAGTCAAACGTAACTCTCATACGTTTGACTATTCTCATGTGTTTAGACACGCTCTAACACGCATATTAAGTATAGACTCTATCTAGCCTATTCGCACAGTAACGTGCTCAAATATGCGCAACAAACATGTTTTAAATTATTGTATCATATGTATTAGATGTTGTAATTACTTAAATTCTTAAAAATATGCAGACTTACTTTTTTTGTTCTTCTCATATGTATTATAATATAGTGTGTGTCTACAAAGGACATTTTCCCTTTAAAGTGTGAGAAATCTATGTAGACATCATATTTTAATATTTAGGCATGTTGTTTCAGATTTTTTTGGCATGGTATAATAGAGAAAGATATCAAACGTTACAATTTAAAACACTATCACATGTATTTTAGGCACTGAATTTAAAACACACCGGTTAACTTTCTTCGTATAATGTTTTAGATTTTTTTTTTGGAATGACAATATATATTAGAATCACAAACAAGGCACAAAGCCTTCCAGCGAGACACTGGATACAAAGAGGGAAACAAAAAGCAACACAGAGACAAAAACAAAACTAAGCGCAAACGCTAATCGGGTCAGAAAACCATGTCATCCAGGTGCAATCAAAGTGTTTAGACTTGTTAATGATCTAATGAAAGAGAGTGGAAACCATCTCTTCACAACTTGATATTCCTAAAAACCTTCTCGTTCTGTCACGCCATATCATCCAGATAGTCATGTACATCAAACAGAGCAGAATTTTTCTCCTCATACCAGAAGTATCATCCATGACATGATAAAACATTTGATCCGTACTAGAGAAACCTGTGAAGTCCCAACTAGACCATATTGACATCCTTCTCCACACATTTTTCGCATTTGTGCAACCCAAAAAATCATGGTCAACCGATTCTAGCACCCCTGGCACTCGACACAACAGTCTGCATTGAAAACAAGCCCACAGACCCAGTTTTCTGCCACATGTAAAGCAATTAACTTTAATCGGTAACCAGTTAACCCATTCAAGCAGCAACCCATCATATTCAAAGGAAGTGAATTCAAGCGTCTTCCTCGCCAACTGAACTAAGAAACCTTTTATCATATCAGCCTTTTAAAGCCAGGTGTCCGAATCATTGCGATATAGAAATAGATTTCATGCCTATAATACATTTCATTATATTTTAAGTTGTAGTGGATCTAAATTTTTCGTAAAAATAGACTTATAATCACAATATACATTAGCACCACATTCATCATTTACCCACAAACTCTTCTCAAGTCATCAACTCATCTTTACATTTTCATCATCACCATCTTTTACAATTTTGTTTTAGAACCAAAGTTATTTATTATTATGATAAGGTACTTAATTTTTTATATCATGTATATTTATATACATATAACTTTTTTTCGTTTTAGAACCAAAGTTATTTATTATGATAAGCTATTTAAGTTTTGATATCATATATATATTTATATACATATAACTTAAAAGTTTAGATATCTATAACCTGTACAATTTTTTTAACCGATTAAAACTTTTCAAAAGTATAAACTTATAACCGTTACATTTTTTAAAAGTTGATCAAGTTTATTAAGTTTAGAATTTTTTTAAGAGTTTGCAAATTTTTAAAATATTATAAGTTTATAAATTATTTGAAAGAAAAACATAACCTATTTTTTCATATTTAAGTAAAATGAAAATAAAAATCCCCCATCCCTCCCTCTACCCCCCCCCCCCCCCCCCCCTTCCTCTCCCCAAAAAAAAAAAAAATAGAAAATAAAAAAAAAATTGACCTTCCTCACCCCATTACATCCGTGGTCGTTCGTCCAAACACACGCAACATCACATAAGTGATAAGTTACCAAGGCGTCCGTAAGCTTGCATGTACACTATAAGTTGGCCTTTTAGCACCATGTTATGTTACAGGTGCTCTTAAAGCAATTCATTGGTGCTTACAATAATGTGGGTTATTCAAATGAGTTTTCTTTTTTCTTTTTTTAATTTTTTGTACAACTTTATTAAGAAAAAAAAACAACTCACACTCATTTAATCTTTTCATAAATTTACATTAGCAAGAGGACTTGAACTCTCGACCTTTAAGGGGAGTGGGGGTGGTCACTAGTGATAGAATTCCATTACTCACAAACATCCAATCAAGTTCCGTCATGTCATCAACCACTATTCTATCACTCACAAGCATTTTTAGTGGCGGTGGTCATCACTATTGGGGTGGCAATAAAAACCCAAACATGATATTTTGGGTTATTTTGGGCCTTTTTAAAAAGTAAATAAGTCAGAATGGGCTGGGGATTTAGTTAAGATGGGTTAGGATGGGTTTTAAAATACCCATCTAAATTTTAAGATGGGTCAGAATGGGTTTTTACTCTCTCACCCTAAAACACGCATCAGACTTGAATGGGAACGGTACGTACCATCTCTCAAACCTCGTCATCAGATCCCTAAATCACCATCATCATCTGATTTCAAACCTCATCATCAGATCCCTAAATCACCATGATCGTGGATTCAACCCTAAATCACCATCATCATCTGATTTCAAACCAGTGATTATCGTTTCTAATTCTTCCTGTTTTCACCACTAACATCAGAACGGTACGTGTTTCAGTTGTTTCGTGTTGTGTGAATTTGTTGTTGCTGTCATTGTTTTTGTCTGCGTTTCAGTTGTTTCATGTTGTGGGGAATTTGTTGTTGTTGCTGTCATTGTTTTTGTCTGCTTGATTTTTCTTTTAGGACTTTGAATTTGTGCTTTGACATTGTGTTGGGGCATGCTTTATTTTGGGGGAATTGGATGTGAGGTGACTTCATATGGACTTACTATTCCAACGATTTAGATTTCTACATGAACAAATCATACCAACTGGCAAGAATGGTCTCACACATTTGATTCAGGTGAAATATTTTAATTTTAATTTTAAACGGGTGAAATATTGGTGTTGTTTTGATCGTTATTCAGGTGGACCCTGTGTTGTTAAAAGGGGGTGATGATGATGATGATGGGTTAAGAGCCGAAGGTGTGCAGTTCATGAAGGTCGGGTTATTATGTGTTCAAGAGGTCACAAAGCTTCGGCCCAAAATGTCTACGGTCATCATAAAAGTCAATACAAAAAAGTCGACTTCTATTTTTTAATAGTTAGTTGATGTCTAGTTTTTTTTTGGTAAAGTTGATGGCTAGTTTTGAAACGAACACGAATCCCGTAAGTTTGTTAATTGATATCTGACAAGTTTGCAACAATGTCATGGTTCATATGGGTTCGATATTTGGCTACTTCATCTTCAGCTTCATCTTTGGCTTGTTTAACCCTGTTCGATTTTGCTAATGATAGAAAAACAAAAAAAAATCATTATTTGATAACAAACAGGTTTGATTTCTTTACATTCTTTGACTTTAGTTCTTTTTTTTATCACCATTATAAACATTTATACCTAGTGAAGCAAATTACAGTTGTGTCCCTAGGTCCTGAACAAAACACATAGGAGGAGATAAAGATCATGTTTTTTGACCTGCAGATGTCAATAAGTCACTAAATATGGTTGACATTTTTTTTATATATTTGTTTGTTAGACTGTAAGCTTGCAGCCCCTTGCAAATCTTGGAAATTGATGTATTGATCAACTGAACCTTTTTTTTTAATTTTTTTGATTTTTATAATTTTTTTTTATTTTTTATATGTTTTTGATTTTTTTTTATATTTTTTTATTTTTTTTATTTTTTAATTTTTTTAATTTTTTATTTTTTTAAGTTTTTTAAAATTTTTTTGATTTTTTTATTTATTTATATTTCTAGCCTATCATGCCCAAATCCATCTTGACCTAAACCCATCCTAACCCATTTCTTAATAAACTCATTCTAACCCAAACCCATTCAGAAATGAATTTCACTAGTGATGGAATTCCATCACTCACAACTTTTTTTTTATTTTTTAAATTAGAAATTAACAATAAAACACTAAATTATAAATTTCATTAAAATTAAAAAATAAATTACATAGAAAAATAAAAAACAACTAAACATTGGAAAAAAAAACTTAAATTAAATGGGTGGCATCTCCCAAACCCACCTTTCGCAAATCTCGTGTTTTTGTTGAATTACAACCGATTTAAATGGTTCGTCGAGATGGGCAATTAAAATTTATATAAAGATGAGGGACCTGAATTGCAATTAAAGGAAAGCTATTTAAAAATAGCTAACAAAAGTTGAGGGGCTAATTTGCACTTTTCATCAAAGTTGCTATTAATTCAACATAAAACGACAAAACAATCTCAAACGGAATTTGTTTCAAAAAAAATTTTCAACGGGTGAAGAAAATAACGGAATTTGTTTTCAACGCGTGGACATTTTCGGTGGCGGTGGAAGTTTTGTTTTTATCACGCGTGGACTTTGGCTATCACGGTGGATTAACGATCCACCCCCACTGCCCTAAGAAAGGATAGCACTTTTTAACATATCAACATTAAATTGAGCTAAATACATTTGTTCTAAATAATAAGATACTTCAAAGTTCTGTTTTGTACTTTATTGATTTAATGCTGTTAAACAAAAATGCACAAGATATGATTATGTCAAAAAGATATGTGGTCCAAAAACCCACAATTATGAGATTTACAAAACAGAAATAAGCTCAACCTTTGTATATATTTTGTTATAACTTTGTCATTGTGGTCCCAAATTGTTCTATATTCCATTGGATGATCTGCTATTACACTCTAACGACTTGGAAACAAGAAAAAAGTTTATATCAAATACATCAAAAAACCAATTTATTACATCGGTAATCATATTTTTTTTTCCAACGGCTAACTATATCACCGGATAAGCATCCTGGGATGCCCTCAATCGAGCAAATGCATCCTCTCCTTCATAACGGTCAGAGTTGGATGCATACACGAGCCACCAAGCCACCAGTTCCGGGGAAACCCGCCCGCCCGAAGGCCCACTGCAGTAAAACCTGGTTCAGCTGACGACCTCCAGAGAGGCCTAGTTCTAAACTTCATTGTTACCATCAATGTCCTCCAAAGTGATGCTAATAGGAGTTGAACTTAAGACCTCAAGGAGACTAACCACTATACCAACTTATCAGGACCATCATTTTTTTTTAATAGCAAATTCGGATCACTGACGGACCACTGAAGTATTATCATGCCATCACCGGAACCACCCAACATATCCATCTTCATCAGGCTATAATGCCTACACACCAATTTAGAAGGAAACCCAATAAATATTGGAAAAACCCCCTTATGGAAATCGAACCCAAGACCTATTGATCATAAAACCTTGTCTCACTCTCATGATACCACTAGGCTATAAAGCCATAGGTATCAGGACCATCATTAATCATATTAATTGCATCATGGTGGATTCATATATTGACTTATTGAGTACCAGCACTAATTTGTTTTCTCTGTCTTATATGTATTTGATATACTATGGGGTAATCCATTTGATAGAGACATATGCTTTCTAAAGGAAGGTGTCAGGTTCAAACCTGAACAAGAAAAATATTTTAGAATATTTGATGTAAATTAGAGGGGGTAACCTTTGCCGTTAAAAAGTATGTATTTGATATACGGGTAAATATCATATATTTTTGGATGACATGATTGTATGTTGTCAAACGCTAAAACGTACGTAATTACAATAAAGATATTATTGGGGGTATTTTGGAGTTGTTTTAGGCTTTTATCAAAAGTTGAGTCATGATATTGTCTACACCACGAGGCTGTTTGTTTAACTCACACGAAATGGTGACTGTTTGTTTCGTGAGCACATGTCTGAATGATTCAGACATTTGCCTCTGAATAGTTAAGCATTATACTAAGTCTGAATGGTTAAAACGTCTTATCTGAATTGGTCAAACAATTACCCCTGAACGGTTAAGAATTGTACTGGCTCTTAATGATTCAGACCTCAGTTCAGCACTTAATGATTCAGACCTCTTGTTGAGACCTCAGTTCAGCACTTAATGATACAGACCTCTTGTGGGTTAGTAGTTACCTATTCAGAAGTCGTTAAAGAGCCCCTACTTATTACACTATTTAGACCGTGGGGTATGGTGGGGCGGGGGGTTGGGCTTGGGTTGGGGCATTTGCTGACACCTGTAAAGGGAGCCCCCCACTGCCTGGTTACGTGTCCGCGGGGTATGGCGGGGCGTGGGTTGGGCTTGGGTTGGGTGCACCGCGTGGCAGAATGGTTTTTTTTAAAAAAAAATACAAAAAATTTATAAAAATCACAGTGGGGTAGTGGGGTAGCGGGTTTAAGAATGGGTAGCCGGTGGGGTTTCGGTTCGTGGGATGGGGGGACCAGTGGGTTGGGGGTTACAAATATATAGAGGATGTTGGGAGACCGGGGTGGCGGTTGGGTGGTATGGGGGGACCGTTTGAATTTTTAAATTCAAAATTTGAATTCGCCGCTGACGTGGCGGGGTGAGCCAATGAAATACGGCCAGCTCGCTTGGCCATTCCACCCCACGCCCGGCTTGAAAGCCAAGCCCCAAGGGGCCACGCCCCAACCCAAGCCCACCCTGGGTGGTGGCTTGGGCGTTTTACCCCAACCCACGCCCCATACCCAACGGCCTTACAATATAGTTTTCATGATTTTCCCTGATACAAAATTATCATACATCTCGATATTTGTACCTCAAATGCTATACAAATACCCTTGAACACATCATCATTTTTGTCAATTCTTCATTTTGTACGGTGTTCTTGATTCTTACAACGAGTTATACACAAATTTTCTTCCAGTATATTTCGTTATGTCGGTTTCTAACTCGTGGGGTTTGGAGGTTTTGATGTATGGATGCTTCAAAAAGTTCATTGATCTTTTGAGTCTCTTAATTCTGTTTTATTTCAGTTTGAAATATTTGCATTTTAACGTATTCAACTTGGGGGTTTTGAACCGGTTTTGTTCAAGAAATTGCAAGTGTGGGTTGATCAACTTTATGAATTTTTCAAACCCACCAATGATTTGTCAATGGAAGGTGGTTAAAGAAACTGTAAATTGTAGAAAAACAAGTGGTTTTGATGATCAAGATGATGGTAATCAAGAATGTTATGATGAAGATGAAGTGTTCGATGTAATGTCTCTGAGAAAACTGGTGAAGATGGAGAGGCAACGAGCGAATGATACTTACTTAGAGCTTGAGAAAGAGCGAATGGCGGCTACTACTGCAGCCGAGGCGGCCATGGAGATGATTCTGCGGCTGCAGAATGAGAAAAGTGCGGTTGAGTTGGAAGCCCAACGACACCGGAGATTAAATCATGAGAAGCAGTTACATGATCAAGAGGTTATTCAATCTTTGAGGTGGATTGTTATGAAGCATGAGTCGGAGAGGAGCTTGTTAGAAGATCGGTTGCGGGTGTGTAAGCAAAGGTTGATGCTTTGTATGAATGATGATGGTGATGATGATGGGTGTGAGTTGTCTTTAAGTTATCTTGATGAGCGGCTCGTTAGCTCGCTCGATTTGGGTTTGTCACCGTGGTAAGTCGTAGATATCTAACTTACGGTCCTTGGATATGCATGCAACAGATCGAAGGGTATTTTGGTCATTTTATGAGCGAACTCGTTTTTATTTTAAGGGTTGTCTTGATTTGACTAGGGTATGTTACTACTATAAAAAAATGGTATGCAACAACACAAGAATAATAGGGAGACCCAAATGCATGTAATTTCAAAAGATTGAAATTGGCAAATAAATGGATGTACTTGGGAATGTTTGATTGTGACACCTCAAAAGAAGTGAAGTGATCTCCTTGCTTTTACAAAACATCTCAATTCCATGACCAATTGACTTTCACAACTTTTCCCAACGTTCAAATAAAAACTAACACCCTATAGATTGCAAAGGGTTTGGTTTAGGATGGTTTTAGGTAATCGTTACTCTATACTTGATTATAAAAATTTGTTTTATACTTGACCTAAAACCTGTCGCGTATTTCTTAGGTAACACCTGTCAGATATCTATCTGACATACCCACGAGTTTCGGGAATGCCTGTTAGTGTATTAAAAGTATACGCTGGATATGCATGGCCCAAAACTCATCGGGTAACTATTAATCAAATGTTTCTTGAAACGGAAATGGTCCAATGGTATAAATTATTTAGAAAACAAATGTTTTAAGTATTTTAAAGTCTATACAAATGTTTCAAAGTTTTGGGAATGGCATGGGAATTGGGATGGTGGAATTTGATAATATAAACTTAGAATAAATAATAAAAAAAGAAAATCATGGCAGTTATATAATCACGTAAACATGTATATGTTCTTGGGTAATCAGGTCAGGTAAAACAAGTATATCACCAAATTCCATACCCACGACTTTTTTGAAGGTAATTCCATACCGGTCCTAGACCCAATTACCTGGACCTAAACCCGTCTCAGATGGTTCAGGTTTCGGGTATTCCCATCGGGTTTGGGTTTCATTGTCATCCCTAAACACCCATAGCCTAGTGGTCTAGTGGTATGATGCTCCCCTTATATATATGTAAGTTTTTATTTTGCGTGTTCTCGCGATATATATTGTACAACATAGTTCTTTCCCCTATATGTGTTGTATATAATTTTTTTAGTTCATTGGGCTTTTTCGTTAGGTTTGGACCTTTTTTGGCATCCCTAGCACACATAGAGAACTTATTAGAAGGTGATCTGAGTCTATAGTCCTGGGAAACACAATCAAGTTCATGATCGTGATGTATCTAGATCGATATAATATACATATAAAATGTACAACAATATATGTATAACTAAATGGATAATATTAGAGGGTCGGGAGAGATGCCGAAAGGAGGAAAAGGAGGGAGTAGGGAGCCTCTCTTGTAAAGGGAATGGTTATAGATTGGATCAAGCCCAATGATCCATTAAACCTATAGGTTAAGTCCGAAATTAAACCTACAGTCAGTAGCATAATTTTTCATCAAGGATTGCATAAAATGGGTCATGCTATACAACAAGACAGATCATAACAAGTCGAGTAACAAACTTACATCAAAACATAGCAAAAAAAATCGAACTCCAAATATTAGGGCAGAATTTAAGTAATAATATTGGCAACCAACCAACAATATTGAATATTTTAACTGGACATAAATTTGGGTTGTCAAGGAGTCTAACCTCATAAGTTACGACTAGAAGATGCAATTTCGCCAATTCACAGAGTACAATGAGAACAAGTAAAAAGAACAAGTATAAATAACAGAAAAAATCTAACAGTAGGAAACACCTTAATGGCTTAATGAATATGCAATTTGGGTTTCAAAGGAGATGCCAAATGCTCAAATGAGGTGTCTAAATTTGAATTTATAAAGCTGAACTAATGCACCAATATTGTGAGTAAAAGAGCAATAAAAATAAATTAAATCAAGTGATAACAGTTGTCTAAACAATTTTATGTTTATCGGTCACAAGACAGAAATAAACCATGGGCTTTGGAAAAACACATGATTTAAGTGGACTTGAAAGAAAATGGAGGGCACTTGTGGGCCTGTGAAAAAAATGGATGGGGCCCATTTAACTTTGGGTTTATTTTTAAAGGAAAATTAGTTATGGGGATTGGGAGGGGGAGACTTGGGGTGAGTGGTGCACAAAAAACCCAAACCTCAGGAACCGGGTTTTTTCTATAAATCCAGGTATTGGGTACCTGAATGGCTGAATCTGTACCCAATCCTACCCGAAAACCGGTTCTGGATCGATACAAGAAGCCGAGTTTTTTTCCATACCTGATATAGAAATGTATCTATTTATGTTTTTTGAATTCTTTTATCATGGTAATATTTTTACTTTCTAATACAGATGCACTTTTATGTTATTTATTTATATTTACCATATTGATTTTGAAGTTTTTATGAAAAAAAATGGATTAAAAAAAAAGTGCAACCACTTAAAAAACCAGATCTATACTTGAAAAATACCCTGAAACAGGGTTTTTTTGCAGTCCCTTAAAAATCCGATCTATACACGAAAAATACCTTGAAACCGGATTTTTTGATACCCGAAAATAGGGTATTTTGATACCTGGGTATATGGTACCTGTAGTCTAAGGGTGAGCAATAACCGAACCGCTAACCGAATCCGAGCCAAAAACCGATGAAACCGAACCAAAACTAACAGAAACCGAACCAAAATTAACCGAAACCGAATTAACCGAAAATCGGTTATCAATTATTCTTTTGTACCATCGGTTAACCGAAATTAACCTACCATTTATATATTCATATATTTCTAGCTTTTATACCTACATTTCATGTTTATACTTCTATTTCATGTATTTATACCTCCCTTTTATATTTTCATATAGAGTAAACTGCCATTTTGGTCTCTGTGGTTTGGCCAGTTTTGCCACTTTAGTCCAAATCTCAAACTTATTACATCTGGGTCCCTGTGGTTTGCATTTTGTTGCCATTTTAGTCCAAAATCCAAAAACCCTATTTTTTTTAAGGTTGCAACCTCCTATTTTGTTCTGTAGTGCAGGGGCATTTTGGTCCATGTTAATTTATTATAACATTTCAATAATTAATAACATCATCTTCAAGAACATCATCAAACTTCATCATCAAAACCCAGAAAATCCAGAAAATCAAGAACATCATCTTCAAGAAAATCAAGAACCCAGAACAAAACCAGAAACCATCACAAAAATTAAAATACAGACAACAACAAATCAAAACAAAAACCGATTTGTAAAAAGAAACGAGGCTCCAACAACAAATCAAAACCGATTTGTAAAAAGAAACGAGGCTCAGATCTGTATCTTCAAGAACATCATCATCAAAACCCAGAAAATCCAGAAAATCAAGAACATCATCTTCAAGAAAATCAAGAACCCAGAACAAAACCAGAAACCATCACAAAAATCAAAATACAGACAACAACAAATCAAAACAAAAACCGATTTGTAAAAAGAAACGAGGCTCTAACAACAAATCAAAACCGCCATGGTTGCAAACAGAGGTTGCAAGCGCACTTGCCCTCCTCCGATTCTGCCACGCCAAGCTGCGAAAAATCTCAAATGTTGACCCAATTTTGACTCGGATTAGGTGAAATCATCACAGCCTCGTGGTGAATAAAATGAATGGATTCACAGATCATCATCCATCACAAAATCACAGATCAACACCCACCAACACCCGAAACCCACCACCACCAACGAACACCTCCACCACCGGGCAGGCCACCACTACCGCCGTAACCACCACATCAGCCTCGTCGCCCCCTGCTGCTTAACACCGCCACAACCATTAAGATCCACCACCACCATCGTCTCCACCATCCGCCGCCGTCGGCAGATCCAGTCGCCGGAATTCCTCATCTCTCTCACTAACTCCCTCTCTCCCTAACCCTCTCTCTCTCTCCGGTAAGCGACTGTACACCACCACCGTCTTTCTTCCCCAAATCTCAGATCCGTCATCGGAGTTCCTTCCGCAAATCAGTGTGCTGCTGAGTTTCTTTCTAGAGAGAGAGAGGGAGGAGGTGGCGCCGTGGCGGTGGTGGTGGTGCTATAGAGAGAGAGAAGAGAGAGAGAGAGCATATTTCATTGATCTGGGTAATAAGAGAGAGAGAGAGAGCTGATAATCTTTAATAAGAGAGAGAGAGAGAGCTAAAAAAAATAATCAGTTTTCAATTTAAAAAATGACCAAAATGCCCCTGCACTACAGGACAAAATAAGAGGTTGCAACAGTAAAAAAAATAAGCTTTTTGGATTTTGGACTAAAATGGCAACAAAATGCAAACCACAGGGACCCAGATGTAATAAGTTTGAGATTTGGACTAAAGTGGCAAAACTGGCCAAACCACAGGGACCAAAATGGCAGTTTACTCTTTCATATATATCTAGCTTTTGTACATACATTTCGTGTATTTATACCTCCATTTCATTTATTTATACATCCATTTCATTTATTTATACATCCATTACATGTATTTCTAAGTAAAAAATAGCCCTTGTTTGGTTTGGTTATTAACCAAACCCGAACCGAATCAAAAAACGATAAATTAACCGAAGAAACCAAACCAACTAACTGGTGACTTCGGTTACGATTTCGGTTAATACTAATAACCGAACCGTGGACACCCCTAACCTGTACCCGAACCCTACCTGGTACCGGTTACACCGGGTATGGTTTTTCAGGCCAATACCCGACCTGAACCCGAACCCAAACATGACCCAATTATTACCAATATCTGAAAAAGCCATACTCGTACTCAAGTCCATACCCGAACCCGGGTAATAAAAAAAACCGTGCATCAGGTGTGCTACGCTTTCTAGCGGTGGTCGAGTAGTCGGCCTTAGGACATAGCTCCGAAAGGGTGGCTTTACACGTGGAAAGCAGTTAGTCGTTCAAAAAAAATTATTTTGTAATAATAACTACTATATTTTAGTATTTGTATTTAAAAAAAGTTGGACAATGTGTTTTATTTAATAAAAAGCTTTTTTATGAAATCTTATAGAATTTGGAACAAAGTCGTAGACGATCAATAAGTTACTAATGGCATGAATCTACGGTAATACAAATAAAGTGATTGCTTTGGGAGGAGCGTTCATTTCAAAATTAAAAAAAAAATTGAAAACTAAAAAAGCACATGTCTCCAGGGCCCCTTCACCAGGCACCCTGTCTGGATTAATTTTATTGGGTTCACTTAACAGGCCCAACTATCATTCTTGATAAGTCTTTCATATCATCTTTCCTGTAAGGTCATTAATGGCCTGCAACAAGAGAGAGAAACGCGCAGCCAGAGAAGTACGAGGTAGGTACTAACCTCATTAATTGCAAAGGCCATCTCTCCAGTAAGAAAGGGACATGTAACTCACATTATCAGGGGTATTGGCTGGCACATGGAAGAACGTTAGATCGTCCAGAGAATCTCGGCTGGCTGATATGCTTATCTCTATATATAAGTCATCCTCATGATCATCCAAGGTATGCATTAATAACCCTGGCATTTACTCTCACAAAACACATTAACTCTGAACATTCTCTAAGCCACATTGAATACTCGAAATCCAGGATTCACACCAGATATTCTAACGGCACTAGCACGTCGGAATCACCTTTTGTCTCTGGCAAGTTTACTTATTCTCACACCGGAGCTTGGTTCCGTGACGAGGCTAACGGTGTTTTGTTTTGCAGACTCGAAGGAAGGCCCATCGGAGCATTGACACGTCTCTTCAACCTCCAACCGGAGTTTGGGGATTCGACATTGGCGCCATCCATGGGACCTCTGTCAACAGAGATATCCCAATAAAAACTTTTACGCTGTGAAGGGTTTTTCTTTCTCTTTCAAAAACGATCCACAAAATGACGACCCCAACACCTCCTAACTCTAAGATTACGAAGGTAACTCAGACAGCTGGGGAGCAAGTCATTGTCGAAGATATCACAGGCGAGTTCGAAGCCATAAATGACACAGAACCACCGTCCAAAAAGAGTGATATCACACCAGAATTTGTGTCTAGACACAAAGATGAGCTACGAAGACAACTTGACGATCTGAAAAAATGGAAAGGTTGGAAAGTTTGCGGTCAAGGCTCGTTTTTGACACACACACCCAAAATGAAGGTAACACTTCTTCTCACGATGGGGGTACCAACACAGACCCTTTGGCAACTTTCCTGGCAATATTCAAGCAAATGACTCCTGAAGAAAAGGCTGCGATAATGAAGGAGAAGGGAGATGACAAAGGAGACCACAAGGATGATGGGGGTAAGGGTAACAATGTACTGGACAAGCCCTACCTTCCCAAGGACCTTGCAGAGATCTCAAAGTTCACTAAGAGAATTATCGAGGCACCTTTGCCTCCAGAGCTTAAGCCACCCAACAACCTGGACAGGTATGACGAAACCATGGATCCAGAGGACCATCTCCATGCTTTCAGGGGAGCCGGTCAGGTGGGCAGATGGTCCATGCCTACCTGGTGTCACATGTTTGTGCAAACATTAACTGAAGGAGCCCGCCTTTGGTTTGATAAAGGAATCATGGATAGCTACGAGGATTTATGCGAGAAGTTCCTCAGGAATTTCAACCAACAAAGGAATGTGGTCATGAACCCTAATGATATCATGCATATCCATTAAAAGGACAATGAACGGGTAGACCAGTACATGGAAAGGTTAATCAAGGAGAGCATGAACATAAAGGGAGTCCCCGAGGTAATGAAGATAACCAGCTTCAGTAATGGGTTAAAGCATACTTAGCTATGTGAGAAGTTGGGGGAAGAGTTCCCCAAGACATTTGATGGCCTCATGGACAAGGTCAAAGCCTTCGTCAGGGGAAAAGACACCAGCAACAAGGCCAAGGAGCTAGACGTCGGATCCCGGAGGATCAATCCCGCCCCCCGACTAGAAGAAAAAGGTTACATTTACTCTAAGAGACCTCTTTATGATAAAACACAACATGACAGGTCTAGACCCACTTTTTCCCCTTATAAGCCCCGAGGAAGGGGAACAACCCCTTACTATGAAAGTTTTACCCCTTTGACCAAGATGCCAAGTGAGATACTAGCCACTGAAAGGGTTAAAAACTCTTTCCCAAAACCCCTTCCCTCAAGCACAGACCAAAGGCTTATCCGAATGAATTATTGTGAGTTCCATAAGGGATATGGTCACAAGACCGACAATTACATGTACTTGAAGAGAGAGATTGAACTAGCAGTTAAAACGGGGAAGCTGTCCCATTTGATAAAAGAAATAAAAGAGGGAGAGGACAGGAATGGGAGAGATACGAAGATGGAAGAGCAGGAAAGCAGTTTCATAAAAATGATTAGAAGGAGAGAGGAATACAGTTCTACCCGGAGTGTCAAGGCTAGAGTGTTGGGACCTCCGGATTGTATGAGAGCCCCTATACTCATGCCCCACCTGGAGGAGCACGAGGTCCAGAGGCTCCCCATCAACATCTCATCCAAGATAGTGGGGCATAGAGTTGCACGAATACACGTAGACGAGGGGAGTGGGGTGGAAGTGATATATGACTATATGAGCATTGTTTCCCCAGATTTGACAGAGGCATAAGTGACAGATTGGAGGAGGACTCCATACCCCTGGTGGGCTTTAATAACATCGTCTTGCACCCTTTAGGGAAGATAAGGCTTCCATTCACAGTGGGAGTGGGTGACAAAGTAAGAACTATTAAGCTAGTATTCACTGTGGTCAGAGCATCCTCAAAGTATAATGCCATATTGGGGAGACCGGGAATTGGGGACCTTCAAGCATAAGCTTCAACCCCTCATGGAGCCTTGTTATTCCAAACCCCCAGAGGGCTTGCTTGGGTAAAGTCTTCCTACGAGGTAGTATCATCAGTCTCAAAAGGAGGAGCTGGAAAGAAATCCCAGCAGGAGGGGATAGTGGAATGGGTCCTGAATGAAAGATTCTCGGAGCAAGCTATGCGAGTGGGTGCACATCTAAGCGACAAGTGTAAAAGTTCCCTCAAGGAATTACTGCTCTTCAACATAGACGTCTTTGCATTTCAACGTGGAGACATGTGTGGCATACCCCGAAGCTTGACAGAACATCGGCTCAACGCCCATAGTTGGGTAAAGCCTTTTAAACAAAAGAAACGATGTATGGGATCGGATAAGAGGAGAGCAGCATGTGAGGAAACCAGGAAGCTCTTTAGGGCGGGCATTGTGAGGGAAGTCAGGTATCCTACCTGGATCGCAAACCCAGTCATGGTAAGTAAAAAGGATGGAGGGTGGAGAATGTGTGTGGACTACAAGGACCTGAACAAGGCATGCCCGAAAGATTGTTACCCCCTACCAGAGATCGACGTGTAGGTGGAATCGCTAGCTCAATAACCCCTTAAAATGTTTCTTGGACGCATACAAAGGGTACAACCAGATACAAATGTCCCTAGAAGACGAGGAAAAGACAACATTTGTAACAGATGAGGGGACCTTCTGTACACCAAGATGCCATTCGGGCTCAAGAATGTGAGAGCGACTTACCAAAGGTTTATGAACACGTTATTTAAGGACCAATTGGGGCGAAACCTAGAAGTCTACGTGGACGATATTGTCTTTAAGAGCCTCACGAAGGCTGTTATGCTAGAAGATGTGGCGGAAACCATCAGGACCATGCAGGAAGTAAACATGAAGTTGAACCCGCGGAAGTGCTATTTTGGAATAGAAGAAGGAAGGTTCTTGGGGGTAGTGGTGACCAAAGGAGGGATCAAAGCAAATCTAGAAAAAACGTAAGTGGTTGTAGAAATGAGATCCCCAAGGTCCCTCAAGGACATTCAAAAGTTAAAAGGAATATTAATCGCACTCAATTGTTTCCTATCGAAATTTGCAGACAAGACACTTCCTTTCATGAAAGTCCTGAAAGATTGTTTGCAAACAAATAGGTTTCGTTGGAGTCCGGAGGCTGAGGCGGCCTTTCAAGAAATGAAGAAGCTCATGTGCAATTTGCCTACTCGAGCCACCCCTGTACCCGGAGAAGACCTTTTGTCATACTTACCAGCGTCCAAGACGGCGGTTAGTACTGTCATGATGGTAGAAAGACAAGGCAAGCAAATATCGATATATTTAATTAGTAAGGGGCTGGAAGAGAGATATCTGCCCATGGAAAAACTGACATTATCACTAGTCTTTGCGTCAACAAGACTCATAAGATATTTCCAGGCACACAAAGTAGTTCTACTCATAGAACAGCCCCTTCAAAAGTTATTGAGAAGACCAGAACTCTCTGACCGGCTTGCCAAATGGGTGGTAGATCTGGGGGAACGCGCCATCGAGTACATGACGAGAACATCTGTAAAGGGACAAGTCTTGGCGGATTTCCTCGTAGAAGTCCCTGAAGTAGAAAAAAATGAGCTCCTTAAGTGGAAGGAACTAGAAGAGCAAGAGAAAAAGAAAGAGGAGAATGCAGTATAGAAGTTATACACCGATGGGGCATCCAGCGAAGAGGGTAACAGTGCAGGCATCACCCTCTTCAGCCCAGAAGGAATCGAACTAACATATGCAATCAAGTTAGACTTAGAAAACACTAATAATACAGCTGAATATGAAACCCTTCTAGCTGGGCTAAGGCTGGCCAAGAAAATGAAGGCAAGAAACATTGAGGCCAACTCGGATTCACAACTGGTGGTTAAGAAATATAATGGGGAGTATGATGCCAAGGACGACACCATGGCCCAGTATGTGGCTCAAGTGAAAGAACTCGCTAAAACCTTCACCACTTTCAAGCTGGAATACGTGCCTCGAAGAAGGAACAGGAAGGCAGATGCTCTAAGTAAGTTAGCCTATGTGGCCTTCTACCACCTGGCCAATGAAGTGAAAGTAGAAGTCCTGACCTCATATTCCATCTCGTATAAGGAAGTAGCTTATATTGAGAAAACAAAGGAGTCCTGGATGACCCCCATTATTGAGTTCATAGGGGAAGGAACTCTCCCTGAGGACGAAGCAATGGTCAGGAAGATAAGAGTAAAGGCTCTTCAATATGAAATCATAGACGGCCAACTCTTCCGAATGTCATACCTGGGACCATCCATAAAATGTGTGGACGAAGAGGAAGCGAAGTATGTGATATAGGGAATACATGAGGGCATATGTGGGATGCACTCAGGGACCAAGACAGTTGTAGCTAAGGCGATGAACGTCGGGTTCTATTAGAACAACATGTATGACAGTGCCCTGGAGGAGATAAGGAAGTGCGATAACTGTCAGGTTCATGCCCCGCTGACCCACCGACACAAACACCCCATGGTCCCAGTCTCTACGTCATAGCCGTTTCAGAAATAGACCATTGATATTATTGGACATTTTTCAGAAGGCCCGGGAGGGTTCAAGTTTGTAGTAATTTCCATTGACTACTTCACAAAGTGGTTAGAGGCTAAGCCTCTAGTAAAGATCACAGGTGAACAAATGAAGAGATTTGTTTTGGACAACATCGTCTGCCAGTTCGGGATCCCTCTAGAATTAGTCAGTGACAATGGGGTCCAGTTTGCAGGAAAGCTTTCAAACCCTGGTGTGAGCAAATGCAAATACAACAGGTCTTCACACCCGTTACTTATGCCCAAAGCAACGGGTTAGTGGAAAAAGTGAATCAGAGTCTTATTAAAGGGATGAAAGGAAGGCTGGGAATAAAATAGAAGGGTTGGCTGGAAGAGCTACCGTTTGTCCTTTGGGCATATCGGACAACTCCTAAGACCTCCAACAGAGAGACACCTTTCAGCTTGACCTATGGAATCGACGCAGTCATCCCTGTTGAGATCGGCTCCCCCACAGCTAGAATGAAGCTGAGGGAAGCAGAAAATGAGCATGACCTCAGAATAAACCTCAACCTGCTGGAGGAGAGACAAGAAATCACGACAATAAGAGAAACGGGATACAAAAAGCAGATGGAGAAGTACCACAATGCCAGATGAAGAGGCTAAACTTGGTTCCAAGGGACCTGGTCCTAAGGGACAATGAAGTTAGCTTAAAATAAAGCACCGGAAAGTTAGGGCCCAAATGGGAGGGACCCTAGAAGGTCAAGTGGGCAAATGAAAAAGAGGCTTGCAAACTTAAAACACTTCAAGGAAAAGAGGTTCCGAGAACATGGAACCTGATGCAGCTTAGGAAGTACTATGTGTAAAAGACTGCCCCAAGGAGCGATGATGAGAGAACAAGAAATGGGGCCTAAGTGCCTGTTTTGTGAAGCTAACGATGGGGAAATAGGTTCTCTCTTTTTTATTATGTATTTTAAACAAGGAACATGTACTGGAGTATCACTCCAACTTATGGTAATAAATGGTTTGTTTTATAATTATTCAAACATTTAAATGCTATCAAAACATAGCCCAATAATAAGGCAATATACCATGACAGACGTGTCTAATGGTTCTGAACCTTATATATGTAAAAAAAACTTGTACACGATGTTAGGCCCTAAAGGTTTATGGATTAGTAAGATTATTGCTAAATGGACCAAGCTTCTAGAAGGTGGGTTATTGGAGTGGGCTTTTGGGATTATGGACCTAGGGTTTAGGGAAAATGTTTCCTAACCCTTCTATAAATAGTAAATGACAATTAGGAGCATGGGGTTGGTTTACTTGTTTTAGAAACTTGTATTAGACAATTTTGTATGAAAGTTTAAGCATTCAAATCAACAAATCTTTCTTCTTCATCTCTTTTCTTTTGAATCATAGTTTGTTTGTTTGATTCCGCCACCAAACAAGCTTGTGTGATATCATTGTGATCTCGTTTCGGGACTTACAATTGGTATCGGAGCCTGTTGAACCTGTTTCTAGGATCATGTCTAATATTACACGGATTATGTTGCTCGGATCGCTGCTGGTTCTGTTCTGATCGTGTCTACTGTTGAAGATTGCCATCTCGGGTAGATTCCTGCCATCTCGGATAGATTCCTGCCATCTCGGATCATTCTCTTTGAAGTTTCTCTGCAGCAGATAGAGATATACGGAACTATTAGTGAATGTATGCCGATGGACACCAAAATTGAGGGTGACCAGTTAAGGATATCGTTGAAAGACTTTAAAGCTCATGGAGAAGGGTTTTTAGAGGTAATACATAATATATTTTACAACATGCGATTTTGACTAACCCATGCGAATTCAAATTATTTTTCAAGAAACTCATTTTTTACACATGCGATTTTGTTCACCTACACACGCGATTTTATGTTTTGATTTGTTTTATTGTTTCTGTAGGTGTGTTTCAAGAAACTTGAAGAAGATGTAACTGCACAATGTAGTTGTCTGCGTTTCGAAGAGTATGGGCAGTTATGTAAACACTTCTATTTTCTTTTCAAGATGTTTGGAGTTAAAGAAATACCAAACAAAGATGTTATGAAGAGATGGACAAAAGATGTGGTTCTGAATGAATTAAACTCCACGTTTGATGTAAAGGTCGATGCAAAGGATGAGCAATACAAGGCTAAACAGATTGCTCGTGAAATCATGTATACATGGGAGTATATGGTTAGCAATTTGATTACTGACCTTGATCAACTCGTTCTAGTCAGGGATCAAATGAAGGAGATTAAAGAAAAAGTGGACCAGAGTCGCATAACCAAGCCTCTTGAACCAAAGTTTAACAATTTTTGAAAGTTAATTGGTTATCAATAACTAGCAACTGATGCACTGCCTACTGTCCGTGTCCCAACTGGTATAAGAAACAAAGGTCGTGGCTCGCATAAAAGGATTAAATCAAAGAAGGAACAAATGATCAGCCGAAAAGGGAATAGGACAAGGACATGTAGTGTATGCAATGAAAAAGGTCATGATATTTGGAGTTGCGGGGTCCTGAAAGGTAAAAAACAAAAGAAGATGAAGGGAGTCCAGATTGAAAAAGATCCCAGCCACGAAGTCCATGAACTCGAAGATGAAGTTGATGAAGAGGAAGATGAGTTCGAAGATTGTACTGGAGGGAGTGATGATGGCAGTGAAGAAGATGTCTGGGAAGTGGTTTCAGATGATGAAGATTAAAGAATCATGCCATTTTCTAATTGTACATGTGATTTTACAGGATAAACATGCGATTTTATATACATGGGTTTTTAGTATAATAACATGTGATTTTAATATCTAAACATGCGATTTCATATACATGAATTTATAAGTAATGCAACATGCGATTTGTATGTGTTTCCATTCTATGACATGCGATTTATGTTATCTTGAATATGTTTCCAACATGCGATATATATATATATATAGGGTAGGGATCCTAAGAGAAGTCCACCCTATTTGAGAAACTTGAGAAGCAATCTGGACCACACATTTTCCCTAAGCAAAAAAAGGTGAAAAATGTAATTTTTTTTTTTTTGGAAAAATCGCAGTTTTTTCTTTAAGGATTAATTTTTTTTTATTTATACACATGTGTATATTGTTAATCTTTTAACTATACATATATGTATATTGTCAATTATACATATATGTATATACATGTTTAAAATTGAAAAAATATGTGTTATAAATCCTAAACCTTATACCATAAACACTAAAGCTAAACCTTAATGCTAAACCCTAAACCCTAAAGCTAAACCCTAATTCTAAACCCTAATGCTAAACCCTAAAGCTAAACCCTAATGTTAAACCCTAAAGCTAAAACTAAACCCTAAAGCTAAACTCTTAATGCTAAACCCTAATGCAAACCCTAAAGATAAAGCTAAACCCTAGTGCTAAACCCAAAAGCTAAACCCTAATGCTAAACCCTAATGCTAAACCCTAAATACTATTGCTAAACCCTAATGCTAAACCATAAAGCGAAACCCTAAACCCTAATGCTAAACCCTAAATAACACTTATTTTTCAATTTTAAACATGTATATACATATATGTATAGTTAAAAGATTAACAATATACACATGTGTATAAATCCCAAAAAATAAAATAAAAAAAAATAAAAAATTAAATCCTTAAAGAAAAAGCTGCGATTTTTCCAAAAAAAAATAATAATAAAAAATTTGCATTTTTTTTTTACCTTTTTTTGCATTTTTTTGCTTAGGGAAAATGTGTGGTCTAGAATGCTTCTCAAGTTTCTCAAATAGCCTACTACTTCTCACATGATCCTTATCCTATATATATATATATAATAAACCATCAGATGTTTAACACAAAATAAGCAGAATACAACATAATAAACATAAAAGTATTGTTTAACACAACAAAAGACTATAAAATATCAAGAGAAACCTAATTCCTTGAAGCAAAGATCTTGTCACGTTCGGTCGAGCTGAACTCCATCTTCTCTTTCACTGTAGATAGAGCATCATTCAGAAAGGAGAAGACCAAATCATAAGCTCGAGACTGTTCCTTGATGTGCTCCAATGCGGCGTCTCTGAAGCTCGATGGTGGTTCTTCAAGGAGTTTTTGCCACATGTTTTGTTTTTTTTTTATTTCTGCAAGAATCTTCCCCTGCACATCAAGAATCAAGTGAGAAGAGTTGACATCAGTGCTAATTTCTGTCAATGTGCGAGTTGACAATAGTTCCTGTATTGCGATGTTCTTCAATTGTTCAGAATCATCAAAAGACTTTTTTTTTTTGTTATCTCATATTTTTCTGTGTGTGGGTTTTGTGTGTGTTTGTTTTGGTGTCTTAATATGGAAGGTTGTTATGGATGAGTGTTATACATTAAAATAGTGAATTTATTATGTAGATAGGGTGGTAAGTTTAGAGTATTTATGTTAAAAGTGATCATTACAAGTCACATTACAGTCACATCGATATTAAATTCATTTTTTTATTCATATATTGGTTTTTTATATTTATTATAATTTTCAATTCCTAATTTCTTATTTGTGCCCTTTAATAAACGTGGATATAGCTATATGAAATCATCAACATCAATGTATATAAAATCGCATGTTGCTCGAACAGACTTCGCACATTATAAAAAACCAGGCTATTAGATTTCGCATGTTATATCTCTTTTTCGCATGTTATAATAAACCAAACCTATATTCAATGAAGCATTAGATTTTGCATGTTATAACTCTTTTTTGCATGTTTATAAAAACCATAACCAAGACATAACTTAATATTTTTCAAATGTTTTTCGCATGTTCAAATGAATTTCCGCATGGTCTAAAAAACCCTTCTTCAAAAACACTGAATTCACATATTACAGTAATCAACCTGGATCATATTCTTCGATTGCTGGTCGATCGATGTTATTGTTGTTCAATTAGAACTCCCAATTCAGCAGTTCTTATTATAGGTTGAAGAAATCACAGCAAGAATGCCAAGAAAAACGAAGGGAGGTTGGGAAGAAGAATCTGACGTTGTTGAATTTGATTTAGGTTTTGATTTTGAACTATCTTCTGTCAGTTACAGAGATTACGATCTCGTATTGACGATTTTAACCTTTTCGGTAAGATTTGAATATATTAATATGATTAATTTAATGATATAAATTAGTTTAGCCCACGTTTGATGGATTGAAGATCGTACGGTTGTGGGCATCACGTACATAATGTAGGATAAGAGGTGTTGTACTTTAACCGGGCTATATATATATATATATATATATATATATAGCAATTTAACACTAACAATTAAGTATACTCTCCTACCATTAACAAATTAACCTTTTGCAACTTGCAAAACATTAACAATTGTAGTAAGTAGGAACTTACTAAGACTTAAAACACTAACATTTAACAATAACAACTAACAATTAAGACTTAAAACACTAATAGCAACAATAAGAAAAAAGACAGATAGTAGAACTAAGAAGAAAGGTACTGATATCGTGAAAATCGGTGATATATTAGTCAAATATAGGTCAATATCGCTGATATTATCGGTACAGATATTCTGACCGATATTTTGTACCGATATCTCGGCAGGGGACCGATAACCGATATATCACCGATATATCACTGATATATCGGTTGATATATCGGGATATTAACTACATAGATCGTGAGTATTTATGACGCGAAGCTAATGAATCACATGGTCTATTCTATGCTCAATCAGGTGAGAACAGACGTACAAGTATTGTTTCAAAACAAGAAGCCTTTGGTGAAGTTCGGTGCTTTTCCTGAAATTGTTGAACAAGTACAAGCACTGATCAATGCAGTTGTGACTGATGAGCATGATGTGCAAAGTATTGATGCTCTTCCTGGATCTAAGGAGCCGATTGGGAATGTAGATTTGACGGGAGTTGTAAGCGAAGAGGAGAATGTGTTTGAAGAGGTGTTGATGAATGACACAAAGTTTAATAAGAAGCTGGGTGAGAATGAAACAGAGATTAACACAGGGAGCCTCACAACAGACAAGCCTAGTGAAGATCAACCATTGAGTGTGAATCATCCTCACACTTAAACAGTTGAGTCTATATCAGCTGAATCTGAGAACGTGACAGAAGATCCCACAACTGATCTTTATCCTAGGAAACGAAGCAGAAGAGATCCTAGGATCAGCCATGAGACAGCTGATGAGACAAGCACAAACCCAGAACCGACCATGCCTGTAGTTACTGAACAACCAATGGTTCGTGGTTCTGGAACACCTATGAGTGACGGGATGATTGATTTTCTGTTAAACCCAAGAGTTGCGATGTATATGCATGCACCCAAGACTGTGAAGGATCAAGCAATACTCCATCTAATGCTGATGTGTTGAGAGTTGCGGAGTTATTGCAACAGGCTGCAAAAGAAGTTGCAGCTGCTACTGAGCGAAACCAAGAAAGAACAAACGAAGCATCTAGCAGCCCTGATAGCGAGGAACTATTTGAAAACAATGAAGTTGAAGTTCTTATGAAGAGGATCACTGATCTGGAAGAAGATAAGATTTTCAAAGATGTCCAAATTGCGAGCTTATTGGAAGAGATAACCCATAAGAATCAGCAGATTCAAGAGCTCGAGACAAATCTAGGATCCCTTACAGCGGTGGTTATGGATCTCAAGCAGAAATTAAAGGGAAAGTTTCCAAAGGAGTTTGCTGAGCCTCCTAAAGAGTATACTGCTGCTGAAAAGGAGCAAATGGATAAGGAACATGAGGAAGCTATTGATAGATATATTCAAAATCCTTCGCGCACAGTTAATTAGAAAAGAAAGCAAAAGGAGATGATTATGAGAAATGTGGGTGCTGAAAAGAATTATGGATATCAAGACCTGCCGGACAGATATGTAATCACAACAGAAAAGGATAGATTTGATGTGTATGGCAACAGGTCTGATTATAAGTGTTGATGCATGGAATGTCTGTTGACTACGTCTACATTAAGTCTTAGGTCAAGATAGGTCAACATAGGGTCTTGAAAGTCAAAATTAGGTTTAATATTGTAATTTCGCTCATGTGTACATCATTAGTATAGGTTTCGCTTATTAGGACAAC
This sequence comes from Helianthus tuberosus, assembly GCA_030545235.1. Taxonomy (NCBI): domain Eukaryota; kingdom Viridiplantae; phylum Streptophyta; class Magnoliopsida; order Asterales; family Asteraceae; genus Helianthus; species Helianthus tuberosus. The sequence goes on from CM060407.1 coordinate 77,574,541, forward strand.
TTGAGGTTTCGCTCATAGGGTTGCTAGGTGATTTCACTTATAAGTGCACATGGGGTTTCGCTTATATGGACTGCCATATAAGCGAAATCAGTCAACTATATATACCTGTTGTGTGACTTCATTTGTAACCATTGGAGCGAAACCGGTTCATGTGCTAGGTATTAAAACTCTATCAAAATCAACTCAGAAAGCATAAATAAAGAAGGAATTAAAGAGAAAAGCTGTTGTTACTTTGCGTGTATTGATTCCGCTTTTATACGTGAAGATGAACTACCTTGACTGACTTTTCAGGGTCATAGAACGGTCCAACAAGTGGTATCAGAGCTTCAGGACGAGGAGTTCATACTAGTATAGCTGATTCGACCGAATTCTCTTACTTCTACTCACTTTCTTTCATACTTTTCTGATTTGAACTGGTTCCTACGGTTGAAATGATCTGATTTTTGAGTATAACGTGTAAAATACAGTAATAACAAACCCTAAAAAGAATCAGGTTAAAATACGACTTAAAAATGGTGAAAATATACTAAAAACTGGGTTTCGCTTTTACGGACATCGAGTGTAATTTCGCTCATACGGACATTCCAGTTGTCTGATTTCGCTCTTAGGGATATCATGCTATTTCGCTCTTAGAGACATATTGCTATTTCGCTCATACGTACATTACCTATTTCGCTCATAGGGTTTCGCTCTAAGGAACAGATCTGATTTCGCTTATCAGTCATTGACTAATTTCGCTTTTGTGACAAGGTGTTGTTTTCGCTTTTGTGTCATCACATCTGATTTCGCTTATCTGTCATAATCAGACATTGATTTGATTTCGCTCGAGTGTTCATCGTGATTTTGCTCATAAGTGATTTTGTTTGATTGTACAAAACTTGGTTAAAATGTTTGATGAACAAGAAAACAAGAATCTTGAAAATTTAAATAATTGGTCTTGTGAATCTTGGTGTGAGATGAGATATGGTAAGGATGTTTATGTTAAAAGATTTGAAAATTTTTTATGTATGAAGAATGAATCAGTGGAGATGTTGAAAGAAAGGTTTTATTAGCTAATCATCAAGTTAGAAAAACATAAGATATATCATTCAAATGATGAAAGAATTTCAAAATTTGTTGATGCTTTACCTTTGGAATGGGATAAATTCGTGAATAAACAAAAACGGAATTCTAGTTTGTCACACTATGATTTAAGAAGTTTTATCAATACAATTACAAATCATAGGAGTGATGAAGATTCAAGAAAAAGGAAATTATTGGATGAAATAAAAGAAGAATCAAGAAAGATAGATTTGGATGTAATAATTGAAATGAGAAAACGAATCACTGTGTGTCTTGCAGCAAAAAATGATATGAGATATGATATTAAGAGGGGTTGTTATATTGATGAAAATATGAATCCTCTTGATTTTGTTAAAATTTTCTGTGTAGGAACATACAAGATGGAAACAAAGAAAGAAGCTGATGATGGAGAGATAAATGGAAAATGCTCGAAATGCGAAAAATCAGAAACAGACAATGTCAAACTTCTGAAGAATGTAGAGAGTTTAACATTGAAAATCAAAAGCTTGAAGGATGAGAAAGAATCTGATAATAAACAGATTCTTGAAATGCGAGAAATTTGTGAGAGATTGAAGTCTGAAAATGTCAAACTGCTTAGTGATGTGAACAGTTTGACAGCAGAAAACAAAATTTTAAAAGAAAAAATTGAAAATTTTGAACATGAAAAATTAAAATTTGAAAAGATTTTCAAAGTCAAATTAAGATTTTAGAAGATGAAATATCTGTTATTTTTCAGAATAATCTTGAAAAACAAATTGAAATAAATTCTCATCTTCAGAAAATCATTCGGCTTGAAAATGAAGCTGAAATTGCAAGGAACAAAATTGATGAGTTTGAAAAGAAATTGAAAGGTTTTGTGAATTCTACATCACATGTCTGTCCAAAACCGATCAATTCTAAGTCAAAATTGAAGATTGCGATGACAAAGCTGATGATGAAATAGAAAAAGAAAAGAAAAGAAAAATATTTTTAGAATTACAAGAAAAAATTCAAAATACTATTTTGCAGTCTACTAAAATAGGTGAATGCTCTAAGCAAAAACCTGTTAAGAAGATTGTAGAACAGAAACAAAAAGTTAATATGAAAAATTTTCAAAATGAAAATAAAAGCTCATCAGTTAAGTCATCCAATCATTATGAAAAATTACAAAAATTTAAAAATCAAAATTCAAAAATAGTTGGTAATAAGTGGTGCAGGTTTGACCACAGTGCTCAAAAGCCAAATCCAGCATTGAGGAGGAGAAATGACTATAACCAAGCCAAACAATGTTATGATTTGAAGGTTTGGACTGACAGAAGTGGATGGTACGATAACAGAGTGTGCTACACCTGTGGTGTGAGAGGACACATTGCTGTTAACTGCCAGAATTGGAATTATGAAACAAGAAGATGCTATAATTGTCATATCAGAGGACATATTGCCAGAGATTGCCCAAGGAGATCAATGGGAAGATCGAGGGTTGAATCTCAAAGAATGGCAAAGAAACCAGTCAACGTCAAGCCCAAAGAACAGAAGGTTCAAGAACCTAAAGTTCAAGAAAAGAAAGTGAAGCTTTCTCGGGGGCAGAAAGACAGACTGAGGAAGAAGAGGAAGAAGGCAAGAGAATATCTGGAGAAAATTTTATCTTCGGGTTCACCGGACAGATTGAATAAGAGTTCTGATGAATCAACTAACTCGATTGCAAAGTCAAGCAAGACGAATTCATCGGATACAAATCTGAGGATGAAAGAAGAAAAGAAGAAGAAGAAAATGGTCGGCGATGAATCTGATGTGTCAAAATCAGACAAGCCACCATTAGGCGATGAATCTGACGTCTCAAAGTCAGACAAGCCACATTCAGGCAATGATTCTGGTTCGTCAAAGCCAGAAGAGCCCGTTGTTGAGGTAAAATCTGAGAATTCAGGTTTAACAATGGATGATGCAAATTTTCCATCATTGTTGAACAAGAATTCAAAATCACCCAAGGCTGGTCAGGCTTGGGTGAATCTTTTCAAATAGAAAAACCTGACTTGCCGGAGTTCCCAGGTTGGTAAGCGTGGAACATGAATCGGCATCTTTCTTGAGAAATTTCACTCTGGTGATTTTTCGCTTTACATGTGGTAAATCAGGGACATTAAGTTGTACTTGATTTCCTACAAGTGTTTGTGTTGATAGAATCTTGAACTGTTAAATTTTTCAAAATGGTTAAAGGAGAACAAAGTGATGAAGTAATCCCCTAACCAACAAGTGGTTTGTTAATTCAACAACACTAATTTTCCGAAAGAAACATTTGATTAAAACAAACTTAAGTGTTTTGAAATCACAATGGGAAAATAGTTTGTTGTCAGGGGGAGTTCTGATTGTTTATGCCAAGTGGATGGCGAATTGAAGTAATTCGATATCGGTTGTCAGTTTGTTTTCAAATTTTCCTTGAAAATCAAAATTGAAATATATTTTGATTTTAGGGGGAGAAAAATTTAAAAAAAAAAATTGAAAATTTGAAAATGCCAAAAACATTGAAAAAGCAAAAATGAGTTTTGTTGTGAAAAAGAGGAAATGATAGTAAATCAGTGAACTATCACAGCATCCTAAAGATATGAAATGTCAAATGTGATAAACGGCTTCACTGATGATGTGTCGATAGGTTTTCGCACATTTAGTAGATTTATTCGGGATATAAACCTAAAATTTCAAACTTGTGAAATTCGTGGGGAACACTACTTGGATATATAGGTAACCCCTGAAATCTCGTTTGAAAGGTCTCATATTCTGATATACTAGGTTTTTATACTCAATGATGTCTGGGGTATTATTCCGGGACTTCTGCTGAATGGAAGTTCTGACCTAGTCCTTGGATAATACTTTCCTCAAATGCTTGAACATAGCATAAACCCTCAGCATGCAGATGAAACAATAAAATTGATAGTCGCTGCTGTTGTAGCTAAAAGATCCTCTAAAGGGGACATACCGTAAAGTCGAAGCTGATATCTCTCTGCGCATACGGAAGTATCGACCTGAGATCCCTCGGCCCTCGCATTACCTAATTTATGTACATATATCATTGTAGTATACTCACCTGTAAGACTGAATATTAGGATTCTGGATACGGGAGTATATTCAAGAGGTGGGACACATGAATGAGCTAAGTTCATAAGACATCTAAATCGTATCCTGAGTAGATTGAAATTTGTGTAAGGATTTAAGATGGATCAGTATATCGACAATCAAGGTGAATCGTTTAGAACTTAAAATGTCAAAAGCTTAACGATGCTTGTGATGTGTCTCATAAACTGATATGATCCTCTTACACAAACTCACAAAAATATTGTTTGTATATATTTGTTTACAGCATTTCTTTCAAAAACAAAAATTCAAAAAGATTTTTGACAACTGATGTTGAAGAGCTGATATTCAAAATTCGAGTGCTAAATATGATGAACTACATTGGATTGGGAGAATATGTTGAAAACTTTGAATGTCATATACAAATGTTTTGAAAGATTGTGTGCTTAGTTAATCAAGGTCATTCATTTGAACTTGATGTAACTAGTATGTTTGTTGAATAAATGATGTCTACCAGTACGTTTAGTAAATTCAATTGTGAAACTTATGTTGAGGTAGAGGATGTGCAGGGTAACAGGTTTTGAACTTCATTATTCCCACGAAAGCTAAATGTCAAAGCTTGAACCAGATCAAGACCTCAGATTCTAGCATATTGAGAGGGGGAGTATGTGAAAGGGGGAGTCTAGATCAACGATCAAAGGGAAGTCTGAAGATGAAGCCAGGACTAGATTGTGAACCTGTGAAGATAGAATGTTTATGATGTAAAGACAGAGAGTTGGAGAAAAGACCAAGACTGAAGACTCGGAGCTGAAGACTTCGTCAACATCCAAGGGGGAGTCTGTTGATGCATGGAATGTCTGTTGACTACGTCTACATTAAGTCTTAGGTCAAGATAGGTCAACATAGGGTCTTGAAAGTCAAAATTAGGTTTAATATTGTAATTTCGCTCATGTGTACATCATTAGTATAGGTTTCGCTTATTAGGACAACTTGAGGTTTCGCTCATAGGGTTGCTAGGTGATTTCGCTTATAAGTGCACATGGGGTTTCGCTTATATGGACTGCCATATAAGCGAAATCAGTCAACTATATATACCTGTTGTGTGACTTCATTTGTAACCATTGGAGCGAAACCTGTTCATGTGCTAGGTATTAAAACTCTGTCAAAATCAACTCAGAAAGCATAAATAAAGAAAGAATTAAAGAGAAAAGCTGTTGTTACTTTGCGTGTATTGATTCCGCCTTTATACGTGAAGATGAACTACCTTGACTGACTTTTCAGGGTCATAGAACGGTCCAACAATAAGTTGGGCATACAATGATGAAAAGGGAATGTTTTTAGTGAAAAGAAAGAATGGGGGCAGTGGAGTATTACAATAACTTTGATGCCTTCGAGTCATGGACGGCAGTGGATCTTGGTGAGCTGAGTCGAGCTCCTTATCATGATCAGTGCAGGGATCACAATTGCAAGATCGGATGGAACTTCTATAACAAATTGCATAAACAAGCGCAAGTGAATTTCAGTGATATGAACTTGGTGCAATTGTTTATCAGGGTGCATGAAGATGTCATAGATCCTTCCACCAACCAACCGCTAAAGACAGTGATGTGGCCTCCCACGAAGCAGACAAAGACTGTTCCTCTGCTAAAGGATCTTCCAAACAACAGCTTAAAGGATTCACAATTCTGGATGTATGATCCTGTTACATGTCAAGCGGTGATTGTTTGTGCAAATGAAGAGTACAGGGTTGCGGATGTGAAAGATCTTATGCGTTTTGGAGAGAATGATACAAAGTTGATGGGAAGGACGCAAATCAGGTGTAACGCCTCGCTTTTCATAACTTTCTGTTTTTAGAAAGTTCATCTTGTAATTCTATTTTCGGAAACTCGTTTCCTTTGAAATCGTATTTCGTTTCAAGCTATTGTAAATCTGAGACTTGATCGTATTGAAAGGAATCTTTTATATGAAATATACATCGTTTATACATTATTTATACATTGATACATATGTTTGTTTGACACATGATTCGTAATTCACATAAACATAAGCTTAACTCGTAAACAATGATCGTGTATTCGTAATCCTTAAATCTTCATACATTCAAACACTTGGTTATTCGATTATAAGATTAAGTTGTATGTTTTTTTCACTTGATCATACCAAACTATAAACCATACATACTTGTTACATTTCATGTGTAGTACACACCTATGTTATCACACTTTTTGCTAAATTAAAACATGTCATTTATGCATTTTGGACCTTGTTACAAGTTACATACATACTAGACACCATGTAACACTTTATTAAACATCAAATATATACCTTCTAATGTCAAAAAATAAAATAAAATAAATATTATAGGGCTGTTAACAGCCTTGCATCAGCCCACTTAATTTCTTTGTTTTAAGTTATTCAGCCCACTAAACACTTCCAAAGCCCAACCTAATGAAACCCTAATCCATCCCCTATATAACCCAAGCCTCCTCCAAGCATTTTTCACTTTCTAAACACTCTCCATTCACTCTCAAACACTCCAAACCGTAGCTGAATTCTGAAGTTCGAGCAGATTGATACTACTTCACTAAAGTGAGCATAATGTAGGATCGTTTTGCGACCCGAACGAGTCGTTCAGAAGAGATTTTATCAGTTTCAGAGGCGGAAACTAAGAAACTGAAGTCGAAACAGCTTGCGTATCACTTTAACTACTGATTTGATTGATAATAACACGAATACAATCAGTCTTCACACCGGCAGCACCTCGGTGTGGAATCTATGAACTGTTACAAATGAAATGACAAACATCCTATTTATAGTGTTGAGGGTTCGCTTGGAAACACTTCAAGCGAAACCCACCAATTTCCTTTCAAGCGAAACCTATCATTTCATTTTGTCTTTAAGCGAAACCTACAAATATGGATCATTCAAGCGAAAGCTTTCAATGATACTTTGCCTTCATGTGAGATGATGTCATTGATGATGTCATCTTGATGATGTCATCATCAAGAATGATGACATCACTCTTGATCAGATTTGCAACGCAACCCGAGACTCGACATAAGACGAAGTCGACAGATGAATGCACCAACAGACTCCCCCTCAGATGTTGACGAGTCTTAAATGTCGAGTATTCTCAATCTTCAGTCTTTATCAGTCTCTTTTCTTTCTTAGCATATACCAGGATCTTCTCTTTGGCTCTAACCTCGTCAGACTCCCCCTCTCATCATGATGGGATCGCCGTTTGGAATTAGTTATCACCTTGAGATTGTATCCTGGCTTTAACTCTGTTCAGATCATCTCCTTCACAAATTTTCTCACCACTACATAAGTTTTTACGTAAAACAATAAGAAAAACTTACTGGAAGTAGTTACATCAAGTTCAAATTAATGATCTCGATTAACTAATCAAACTTTTCTTTCTCAAAACAAATTTCTACTGTTAAACTCACACTCCCAAACCTGTTCATCCTGTTCAGCACTTGAAATTTTGAAAATCAGCTCTTCAACATCAGTTGTCAAAAATCTTTTTGGATTTTTCAAAATTTATGCTAAAACACACTAAAATCTTTTTGGATTTTTAAAACAGAAATGAAATGCATTAACGAAATATATACAGACAATATTTTTGTGAGTTCGTGCAAGAGGATCATATCAGTTTACGAGACAAATCACTAGCACCGTTAAGCTTTAAACATTTTAAGCTCTAAACGATTCACATAGATTGACGATATTTTTGTCCTCTTAAGCTCAATCTAAAAACTTTCAATTTGCTTACCGATACGTTAGATATATTTAGATAGCACTAAATTCTTATGGACCCCACGATCTCAGCATATCCCCTCATCATGCAATACACTAGCTCAAGTAATGCCTTTAAACTTTATCAACTGTGATTTGTGCGAAAACAAAGCAGAATGTTTAAACATTAACAATCAGGTCGATACTTCCGTATACGCAGAGAAAGTCCAATGTTTAAACAAAATAAGAAAAATAAAATAAGTTGAAGTTGTTTAGGCTTTAACCACCAGGTCGATACTTCCGTATACGCAGAGGTGATCCAAAGCTTAAACGAAACACCAAAGAAAATAAAGCAGAACGTTTAGGCAACAACATCCAGGTCGATACTCACGTATACGCAGAGGATGTCCGATGCTTAAACAAAATAAAGAAATAAAACAAGTTTAAATCTTTGCAAAATAAAATGCACAATCACAGCGACTTTTCAGCAAAGTTGTGAAAGTTCACAAACTTAACCAGTTTTATGTCTTTCGACAATCAGCGATTACTGAGTAGGCACACAGTCAAGAAGGACAAAACTAAGTACTATGCTTTCAACCATGTTTCCCACTAGAACTAGGCTTTTCATTTTAGGTTTGTATCATTATCGCAAATCTACTAGTCTAGATGAGCCTATCGTCACATCTTTAGTGAGATCATTTATCACATTTTGACTCTCCATTTCTTTAGCATGCTGTGACAGTCTCACTGATCTACTATCATTTCCTCTTTTTACAACAAAACTCATTTTTGCATTTTTCAATGTTTTTGACATTTTCAAATTTTCAAATTTTTTTTTAAATTTTTACTCCCCCTAAAATCAAAATATGTCTCAATTTTGATTTTCTGGGAAAATTTGAAAAACAAGCTGTACAAGAAATGTGACAACATGATGAGAATCACTTCAATTCTCCATTCACTTGGCTTGAACAATCAGAACTCCCCCTGACAACAAAACATTTTCCCATAGTGATTTCAAAACACTTAAGTTTGTTTTAATCAAAATGGTTTTTCCGGAAAATTAGTTTTGTAAGTCATTTCTCAAATATGGGATTTCATCACCTTGTTTTCTTTAACCACTTGTAAAAACTAACATTTTTAAGATCAATCTACAAACATCACTTGTAGAAAATCAAGTACAACTTAATGTCCCTGATTTACCACTTGTAAGATGAAATATCACTTTCGTGAATTTCTCAAGAAATGTGCCGATTCATGTTCCACGCTTACTAACCTGGGAACTCCGGCAAGTCAGGTTTTTCATTTAAACAGATTCACCCAAGCCTGACGGTCCTTGGGTGATTTTGAATTCTTGTTCAACAATGGTGGAAAATTTGCATCATCCATTGTTAAATCAGAATTCTCAATTTTTACCTCAACCAAAGGCTCCTCTGGCTTTGACGAACCAGAATCATTGCCTGCACATGGCTTGTCTGACTTCGACATGTCAGATTCATCGCCTGAGGGTGGCTTTTCTGACTTCAACATGTCAGATTCATCGCCGACCATTTTCTTCTTCTTCTTTTCTTCTTTCGTCCTCAGATTTGTATCTGATGAATGCGTTTTGCTTGATTTGTTGTTCTTTGGTGAGCAAGACAATTTATCAGAACTTTTATCTGTTTTACCAGTTGTATCCGAGGACAAAATCCTTTCGAGATACTCTCTCGCTTTCTTCCTCTTCTTCCTCAGTCTGTCTTTTTGCCCCTGTGAAAGTTTAACTTTCTTTTCTTGAATTGTCTGTTCTTGAACTTTAGGTTTTAGAACCTTCTGTTCATGGAGCTTGACATTGACTGGAATCTTCACCTGCTTCTGAGATTCAGCCCTCGATCTTCTCATTGATCTCATTGAGCAATCTCTAGCAATATGACCAATGATGTTACAGTTAAAGCATTTCCTCGTCTCTAAACTCCAACTCTGGCAGTTAACAGCAATGTGTCCTTGATAACCGCATCTGTAACACACTCTGTTATCGTACCAATCACCATTTTTAGTCCAAACATTCAGATCATAGCACTGTTTGGCTTGGTGATAATCCTTGCTCCTCTTGTTTGCTGGATTTGACTTTTGAGCACTGTGGTCCGACCTGCACCACTTATTGCCAACTATTTTTGAGTTTTCATTTTTCAATTTTTGTGGATTTTTGTTGCGATTGGATGATTGAACTGATGAGCTTTTATTTTCTTTTTGAACAATTTTCGGCTTTTTATCTTTTTGTTTTTGTTCCACATTCTTCTTTACAGGTTTTTGCGTTGAGCATTCACCTTTTTTAGTAGAATGTAGAACAGTTTCTTGAAACATTTCATTTAATTTCAAAAATATTTTTCTTTTTTCATTTTCATCATCAGTTTTCTCATCACAATCTTCAACTTTGACTTTGTCAAAGTTTGTGACATCGTCACTTATTGGAACTGAATTGATCGGTTTTGGACAGGGGAACTCAGATGAAGTCACAAAACCTTTCAATTTCTTTTCAAGCTCATCAATTTTGTTCCTTGAATTCTCAGCTTCATTTTCAAACTGAGATATTCGTTCAAGATGAGACTTGATTGTTTTTTCATTTTCAATTTTAAAGTTTTCAAGAACAGATTTTTCATTTTCCAAAACTTTTAACTGTTCTTGAAATTTTGTTTCATTAGCTTTTAAATTCTTGTTCTCTAACTTTATCCAAAAATCTTCATCTTCTGAAGATTTCTTTTTGCTTTCAAAAACCTTTTCTTTCTCTTTCAAACTTTTGTTTTCTAATGTCAAACTGTTCAATTTACTTAACAGTTTGTCATTTTCAGCTTTCAGCTTTTCACAATTTCCCTGTAAATCCAGAATCTGTTTTACATCAGTTTGCTTCTCATCTTTCAACTTCTCGACTTCCGATTTCAAACTTTCCGCATCCTTCAAAAGTTTGTCATTGTCAGTCTTAAAGTTGTCACATTTATAGCACACAGATTCAGAATTTAAGGATTCATTCATCACAGATTCTTCAATCTCTGATATTTCCTTTGTCTCTGTCTTGTATGTTCCTGCACAAACAATTTTAACAAAATCAAGAGGTTTTAAATTTGCATCAATATAACATCCCCTTTTAAAGTCATATTTCATGTTATGTTTTGCAGCGAAACACATACATATTCTCCTATCAATTTCAGTAATTACATCCAAATTGATTTTATCTAGATTTCCCAAATTCAATTCATCTAGATTCCTTTTGAATTTATTCATCAATATTTTCTTCTTATCAGAATTTTCATAACTATGTTTTTGAAGTTTATTAATGAAATCAGATGGATGTAATTTTGAAAATTTAGGCTCTTGTTTTAATTTCTTTAAAACATCATCCCATTCGGCAAGTAAAGCATCTGCAAACTTTGATATCTTTTCAGTATCTGTCAATTTTATTCCAAACAATTTTAACTTGTCCATCAAGTAATCAAATCTCCTTTCCATCTCTTTCACGGTCTCATCCTTTTGACATGCAAATCTTTCAAGTCTAAGCATCCAAATCTTCTTATCATCTTGTTCATATCCGCTCATTTGATACTAACCATATCTATTTAATCTTTCAATAAACTCATTCTCCTTTTCATCAAACATTTTTACCATATTTCAAATAATCTCGACAAGTTTCACTCAAAACACACTTTCAATTGTTCCGAGTATGAAGTGGGCTGCACTAAACAATGATTTGTTCGATGATGATTACATGCAATTGCAAATCTCAATCCCCCTAAGCTGACACTTTCATTTGTTCAATAATTCTGAATAAGGCTGATAATACTTGATGAGTCAACAGTCACATGGGCCTATCACCAACACTTAGTGGACGACAACTTTGATACCAAACTATATATCATTGGGCCGCATCTTTTCAATATTTATCCAAACCTTTTCAATTTATGAATCTTTTAGTCTCACAATGATCTAATATATTCAATCAAGGCTGGCCGACAACATCACATGCAACGAATATTAAAAGCCTTTTGAAATAAACCACTCCCATTGGACCGAATAATCTAGTTCACGTGATGACAGTAGTGATTTATATGATTCCAATACTTGTTGACTGACAATTTGTACACTAGTTCACGTGATTTCTTTTCCACTTTGTAAACCCGAGACACTTTATCAAATCTGTGAATCCAATTCACATGCGCCTGACACACAAACTTGTGATTTCTTGTCCCAACTAACTGACAACCTCGATTTACGTTTCACACAATTCTATGTATTTTCACAATCCACGATGTACACACTCAAGCGAAACACGTGAATTTCAAGCGGTCGTTTCAAGCGAGAGCTAGAATCAAGCAGACTCAACACGTAACTTCAAGCGAAAGCCATATGACATCAGCAAATACGAACAACTTTTCAAGTGAAAGTTCAATTTGAATCAATTTTAAGCCGATTTTAGATCTGAAACTTTCCAGGATATGTTAATACATGTTTACGCACAATATGTGAAAGTTTGAGCCGATTTTAACCGTGAAAAATTTTAATTTTTGAAAAAGAATGGTGTAGAAACAGAAAAAGTGACGTAAACAGGCTGTTTTGGCAAGATCTCTTCCTCCTGAGCTCTGATACCACTTGTAGGATCGTTTTGCGACCCGAACGAGTCGTTCAGAAGAGATTTTATCAGTTTCAGAGGCGGAAACTAAGAAACTGAAGTCGAAACAGCTTGCGTATCACTTTAACTACTGATTTGATTGATAATAACACGAATACAATCAGTCTTCACACCGGCAGCACCTCGGTGTGGAATCTCTGAACTGTTACAAATGAAATGACAAACATCCTATTTATAGTGTTGAGGGTTCGCTTGGAAACACTTCAAGCGAAACCCACCAATTTCCTTTCAAGCGAAACCTATCATTTCATTTTGTCTTTAAGCGAAACCTACAAATATGGATCATTCAAGCGAAAGCTTTCAATGATACTTTGTCTTCATGTGAGATGATGTCATTGATGATGTCATCATCAAGAATGATGACATCACTCTTGATCAGATTTGCAACGCAACCCGAGACTCGACATAAGACGAAGTCGACAGATGAATGCACCAACACATAACTCACTCAATTCTTATTCGATTCACTCGATTCTTTTTCCTACTTCTTTGTATTGACCTTAGCTACATTTCAATAGGTTTTCCCTGGAAAATCAGATCCTGGAACGTCTCCAAAAGGGCTACAAAGTTGGCTGATTTTTCTGTTCTTGATTCAAACATTGATAAACTTGAGGAAACTCATCTCAAACCTATGTCCTTATACTTATAACCACATCTATGGTTAGTTAGGCTTAAAAATAAGGTTGAGACATGTAAAATCAGAGGTGTAAACCTCACAAACTTTCTGTTTTGTTCAAGGGTTTAACCCACAAGTAATGAACAAGCTTCAAGCTTGATGGTTGTGAGATTATAGGACAAGCTTGAGCTATCCTACTAAAAAAATCCACACATTACTTGATGATTTCTTAGATTCGTTGTAATTATTTCCTTTCTTATTGTATGTTCATGACCCTCCTTGAATGTTCATAACATCAAGTGTAGTGGTGAACACCTAGAGATACCTAAATGGAAGACTTGTTCTTCCTACCTCCTACATGACTTCTATGATACAAAGAGGTTCCTAAATGGTGGATTTATCCTCCTACCTCCTACATGACCTATAGGATATGATGGACACTATGTAATACATATATATATATTATCCAAATAATCGAACCTTTGGTGATGGATTAGTGTTCATTTGTCAAAGTATTAGATTACATCATCTAAGACGTAATAACTTGTTATGATTCTAATGGGTATTTGAACCCATGAAAACATTCTAACCCTTGGGGTTTCATAGTGTCAAACAAGTATTATGTGACTAGGTGATTACTTTTCATATGTTTATTTTCATGCCCTCGAACTCCAAATCCTTAAACCATATGTAAACATCTCTTAAACTCCAAATCGAACACATTTAACTTCCTAATCTCTTACACTCGTCAACACTTGGATAATCGGAAACTTAGCAATTTTGTGAGTATACTTGACCCATTTTACCGTTTTCACACTTTTGGGTGTAACATGTTTTTTTATACAAAACACACTTAGTATACATATTCTTATGCAAATACATAAACAAACAATCATATACATGCTTACTATTTGTTATGCTTGATTCGTGTTTTCTGGGTGATTCTTATGTGATGAACTTGTCATTAGCTTCGTACAAGCCTCTACTTAACATGTTTAACGCTATAGGAGTAACGCACCGCCCGTGAACGAGAGGTCATGTTAGGTTTATTCATTCATACTTGTGTAAATAGAGGGTTGACTTGTTAATCGCATGCCAGTTTATACATTAATCTTGATAACTAGTTTTGCCATGTGGATTGTTCCTTATCGTTTTTATACTTCTATACTACGCACCAAACTTGTATGCTCGCCAATACTTTTGTATTGAACTACACTTTTAAAACATGTTGCAGGTTTAGCGATGATGTTGGTGATGCATGGAATCTAGTAGGATGCTTAGATACACACTTTAAACTTTTATTCTTATTGTATCGTTTTTCATTATTTATGTTGTATTGTTTCAAATCCTTGTAATTGACTCTTTAGATATGAAATGAAAATTTATTATTTAAATACTTGTTACAAATAGTGTTATGAAGTCTCTTGCAATCTATTTCGTCTCACTCCGATGCTTTCGCCATCGGTTGGGGTGTGACATCAGGAGTGATCCAAAATATGAAGTCCGTGCAAAGAACTTCACTGCTAGAATTGCTCAGATTACTTTATTCAAGATGTGGTCTGGACAACGAGGGAGAGTGGAGACACAATTGTTTGGTCCGTATGTTGGAAGAAAGCTGCCTGATGCTCAACAACAAAAGAAGAAGAAACACAAGTGAAGCATGAGCTGCCAAGACAACATAAACCTAGGGGGATATTGTAAGGGTATGTACTTGTAGGTTTACGTTTGTCTTGTGGTTACTAGTTTTGGTTTAGTGTTTGGGCTTGATCGAACTCATAGGTGTGCGGTTAGGGTTTGGGCTTGGCCCAGTTGTAATAGGTCATCAGATGGGTTATAAATAGGATGCACCTAAGTCATTGTAGGTTGTTGATTGACTTGCTTGTAACCAGACATGTACCAGACGATTCTTAGCAATCGTTTGCACTTGGATATCAATAAAATTGACATAATCCTTCTTCTTCTACACTTTTCTTATTATTCCGCAACTTGTTTAGGTGTATTGCGATATTTGATTGGGTTCTTGGACTTACACCATAAACTTAGCGCTCTTGGGAGGCAACCTGAGGATGTAGAGTAGTGTATTTTTGTTTTGTTTTGGTGTGTGTATGTGTTCTTGCATGTTACACGTTTAAATCTCCACGGATGCAATTACCCAAATGTGGGGACGTTTGGTAAATTCCATGTAATATATGACCAGAACATCCATCACAGAGAGTTGAACAGACTAGAGTCGCAAAGAATCCAAGAGATGTTTACATCCTTGTTAGATGACAACAGCCGCACTACTTCTGACACTCTCTGATTGACTGATCAGGTCCATGTGTCTTTCTATCTTGCATTTTATTTTTTATTTTCGTATTTGGTGGCGTGAACTTATGTGTTGGGAGTGGTTTAATTGTGTTTAATTGTTGGTATGGTTGGATTTATTGGTCGCTCATGGATGTTGGGTGGTAGCTCTCGGGTTAGATCTATAAAATGCACCATACATTGGGGACAATGTATCCCAACTGTGGGGATGTGGTAACCCGAGAGGGGATTGGTGATGTTGGGTAATTAAAGATGCTTGAGTGTTGGAATTGGTGAAAAAATGAAAATTTTGAAAAATTTTGTCTTAAGCATGTTTGGACGACATGAAAACCAAACTTTTCAATCGCTAAAGGGTTTCTTGCTGATATTAAACTGACATAGATCCTTTGTCATGGTTGTCCCTTTAAGTTTCATGAGAGTGTTTCTGGCAGGTGTTTTTAGAGGAGATTGAAAAGAGATGCCTAACTAGGGGTAACATGCTTTAGGAAAATACACATGCTACATGTCGGTAACCCTTATCCTTTCGTTTTGTGAGATTCTTGAACCTACTAGAACTGTTAGTCTAATTTGAAATAAATGTTCATTTGTTGAGAGTAAGTTGTATGTTACTTTGTTTCAGAACTTGTGTGGTTTGATACATGCTGAGACTGTGGATTTGGCGTATGCACATAGATGAAAAAGGCATTAGGATCCTTTCTCTATTACACTTTTAATTATTCATCCAACCAACCTTAGTAACCCATCTTAAACTGTATACCCTTTGTTTGTTACACCCAATGTGATGTGTTCAATTACCAGCCGTGAATGACAATTTGTGTGTTTAGATATTTGTCATGAAAAAAAGAAAAAAAGAGAAAAGAAAGAAAAAGAATTATGTTCGTATTATATTTGAGTCGAAAATAACCCAAAGTATTAGTTAGTTCAGTGTGAATAAAGATTGTTAAGGTTGGTCTATCTTTCTCTTTTAGCCATGTAAAAAGCCAAAAATTCCTTACCTTTACCCGAGCCCAAAACCCATAAGTTCTTTTGATATGTGCTATGTTATGTGTTACAGTAGAGGTGTGATTGTCATACAAGCTTATGAGTACAGATTTTCATATTCGGGTTAGAGTGACATATATACTAGCACATTACACGCTAGTCCAGATAAAGCCGAGAGGAGTGTTTATTGTGAGGGGCGTGTTGGTATGTGTGTAGGACCATAAGCATGTTAGTTTTGGTTAGGCAAGTCTTGGATTGTTTCAAATGTGCACCATCTACTTGTCAGATTGTCAACCTTGATTGTGCCAGTCTATGGGACAGGGTATGACTTAGGATCTTAAAATGTTAAATCGGTAAGGGATTTAGAAGTGATTTGTTAATACGATGATTAATGTTTATGATGGTTGCTTGAGGACAAGCAAGGATAAGTGTGGGAATGTAATGGGGAGAGAAAAATGTGAGCATTAATGTGTTTATCTTTTGGGTTTTATTGTGTTTTACGTGATTATATTGTTTAACTATGATAACTATGAGAAATTGTGGTTTTGCAGATTAATCGCTTAAACCGAGGGAATTAAAGTGCTTGGAGATGAAGTGGAACACCCGAAGATGATAAGCAAGGCAAAAGATAATGTTCGGGATTTGTTTCGGCTTGGAGAATAACTTGAAAACATGAACAATGTAGAAGAATGAAGTTCGGGTGCCTATTGGTCATTTTGTGAAAGTTAAAAAGGAAGAGACAAAGAGGGCAGAAAGTACCTGTCGTAGCTTACGGCTGGGGGGCCGTAGCTTACGGCCAGGTGAAATAACAGCAGACATTGGCTGCCGTAGCTTACGGCAGGAGGGCCATAGTTTACGGCGGGATCCGGACTGAAACGCAGGGTTTGGTTTTCGAGGTATAGAAACAAGTTTTTAAAACCCTAATGGAGGCATTCAGCCGTGTGATGACTCTAGGTGATCAAGGAGCACTTTCGAATGAATTTTCCATCATAGTTTTCACCAAATCGAAGATCTTGAAGATGCAATCAACCATGATTCAAGCTTCTGAAGACTAAATCACCAACATGAGTGGCTAAATCTTCTGTGGTTTCCTCCGGGTGGAGGATTCTTGTAAGTGGACAGATTTTATGTGTTTTTATTGTTTTTGATCTTGGTAATCTAAGCATTCAATGCTTTTTACCGGTTGATTCAATTGATTGGTTGTAAAAGATTGATTTTTATTTAAACCTTAGTTCTAATTCATTCAATCCCCAAGAGTTCTAGTAATTGGGGTATATTTAATAGGGATTGGGGTTGGTAATTTCAACTGATGTTCATATGATAACCTTCCGTTGTTTTGCAATCGAAGTACTTAGTCTTTGAATAATCACAACCTATTAATTGAGTTTACAATCATGTCTATTTAATTGTTACAATTGAACACATAATTGAAATTCACTTTGAATCTAAAATCCAGAGAAACCATTTTCTTTCTCATTGTTACAACCTTATGTTAGTAAATCTTAATTTAGTAAAACACTCAAACAATCGATTTTACATTTCTGCAATTAGCTTTTAATACTTAATCAACAAACACTTTCCACCATACTCCTTTGGTTCAATACCCTACTTACTCAAGCTATCTAGTTTATTTAGGTTTTTGTATGACACTCAACACACACACACACTAATTTCATATTTTATGAACAAAAGCCTAGATTAATCAATGGGCGCATCAACCAGTAATCGCAACAAGTGTGAATCTTCACCATCTGGGTCCAATAATTATAATCTCCACTTTGCTAAGAAACTCAACTTTTTTCGTCTCACATAGATTCAAAGAAAGTTTCAACAAGTTCTGTTTCAAGATTCAGTCTTTATAGAAGTCATGTTTCAAAACTCATTCTTTATCCCCAAAGGTAAACACCAATTAATGTTGATGAAGATGAGAGTGTTGATATGGTTGAAACGGTGGAGGATGAGAAAGAGTATAATAATGTTTTAGTGGAGTGGGGGGTAGATTGTGGCAAGGTATATGAAGCTGGATTGAAAGGCGGCATCTGTGTATGCGTATGTAGAAGTGGCATCGAAAGGGAGTTGACATGATGCTTCTGCCAAACGAGTTGGGTAAAGAACACAAGAAAGAATGAGAAAGATGAAGAAAATGGATGAATATAAAGTTCTTCTGGTTGTTTCCATGGTGGGTTTTTGGTAAAGATTGAAGCTTTTTCATTATTTTTAGATGATAACTAAATAAGTGGAAATAGTGATTGGAAACTTTGTTTTTAGAGAGGCAATGTAGTCATTTCATCAAAACTTAACATTATATATGGATGAAGTTAATGAAAGTGGGTTTAATTGAAACACAAATGAAACTGCTGAAATGTTTAACAATTTTTAAACTAATGAATTTTAATAGTTATTTTCAACAAACCACGTTAAAAAGAAAAAGTAAGGGTGTGTTTGGCTAAGCTTATTTAACTCAAAAATGTTTTTTTTTTGTGAAAAAGAACTTATTGACTTATGACCTTTTGAAAATGAGTTTTTAAAAAAGTGTTTAGATTAGCTTACGGGGTGGGAAAAACCAATAAGTTAATAAGTTGTTTTTTAAAAAGTGTTTGGCTTAGCTTATTCATGTAAATGACTAAAAGTCATAAGCAGCTTCAAAAAATCACTCCTTACTAACTTTTCAAAACTAACTTTTCCTCCCTATGCAAAAAGTAACTTTGAAAAGTGGTTATGAGTTTGCCAAACACTTTTTCTTTTTATTAGTATAATTTTGTATAAAGAATAATACACTTTAAGTAATATGTCTATACTAAAAATAACCAAACATGGTGTTGACTTACAATCAAATCATTTATATCATACCAAAACGTAAAACCATATTTTTGGTAAGAAATTTAAATTACAAGATTGTTATGAAGGAATTTAATATAATAAAGGAAATAATATTTCCATAATATTTAACATACTTTCTTAAAATACTTTCACTACAACAATTGTTTATAAGTAGTCATATTCTACATAAGTTTGCAAGAGAAAAGCTCTCAAGTCATTCCATCTACTACGATCTCATATTCATCAACAATACAATTCGGTTAGTTGATTCTTTGGTTGTTGTGTTTTGTTTCTCTTACGTTGTTTTTTCATTCGTGCTTAAAATACAAAATTGATTAGTTTTCATGAATTGGTTTTCTACAGATCTTAGTTACTAACTGAGCTGTTTAGTTTGTCTATTATGTTACAACTTTATTGCTGTCTTTCAACTACTCATTGAAATCATAAACCTATGCATACGACCTATTTTATGCTTGCAATATAATTTAAATCTAATTTATGTTTTTGAAATGTAGTTCATGTCATGGAAGGTTTAGGATTTGAAATGGTAGTTAATGAAATTGTGTCCAGACTCCCAACAAAGGCAGTTGGTCGTTTGAAATGTGTGTGTAAACAATAGCGTCATGAATTGTGTACACATCTCTTTGCATTAAGGCATTCTCGAGAGTTGACTAATTCTCAAAACCGAAAACTAATCTTGCTGATTCTTCTATGGATGATGTTTCTTTTGCATATTATTTTATTGATGTGTATAATAAGTAATTATGAACTCTACTCTTTATTCAATGAGTCGCACAATGAAAATTGTATAAACACATTTATTACCAATCATACGAACATGTATTTAATGGTGTAATTGATGAATCTATATTTTTTCAATGTGAAAGCCATGTCTAAAAGATCAAAGCATCAATGTAACACCTCGTAAAATCACGTCCAATGATGTATTGACACGTGTAATAAACCCTAATAAAGTCAAATAGTAAATTTAAGGGACTAATTTTTCGAAAAATTGAAAACTTTGATTAGGAAAGGATTGGAAGTGTTAGCATACCTAAAATAAGTTTCTGAATAACCTCTCACGATGATTATATTCACAAATGAGCCACTTGACGATCGAGTGTAGCCGTTTGCGTAAGTAATTGAAAGTTTGCGCAATGAAGGGTTAAAAGCGTCAACATGTTAATTCTTACCTCTGAGTGAGCTTTTGACAAACCGGGATCTTCATGATAATTGAATATACTCTCGGGAATGCCAAACATTGGCCGTCTAAAGTTTTTATGCCTATAAGTAAAGTTGCGCGCAACTTTGCAAGTTAGAGGGACTAAAAGTGTCAATATGTTTAATTATACATCTGAATGACCTTTTAGCTAACCCGAAACATCGTGATGATTGACAGTACTTCCAAGAATTCCTAATATGGATTAGATGAGGCTTCAATGCTATTAAATGATGAGATGCGCAAGTTTACGCAATAGAGGGACCTAAAGCGTCAACTTTTGAATCTACGCCTTTCGGTGACCATTTAAGCGAACGGGAGCGTAGTAATATTTAAGTATATTCTTGGTAATGATCAATATGGGCCATGTAGGGCTTGGATATCATTAATTGACATTTCGCGCTACTTTGTGCGATTAAAGGACTAATTGCGTCAAATTGCAAAAGTATGTCAATTCGTAGGGTATCGGACCTTCCGGAATATGACCATGAGTTAAACATACCCTATTTATCCTTTATATAGCTTAGTTATAGGCTTGGAGGTGTTTAGTGCGCAAAAATAAACTTTTAAGTCATGCAGGGACTGAAAGTGTCAAAAAGTGCACAAGTTTGCATTTTCGCGCATATCTTACATTCTGGATATCTCCGGACACCCAAAAATTTATGTGAGCATTAAAATATTTTATTTTAGTGATCGCCATGATAAAATTTCATTCGTCGCGTAATTTGGACCGTTTTTCGCGTCCGTTCGTGTTTCATCGTAATTAGACGAACAACGTGACCGTACGGCCAAACGAACCGACATCCGACATGTTTTTTAGCATGTTTCATGTCCCCTATGATGAGGCATCATTGTGGAGCCTTGAAGATGGCTTAACGGACTTTAAACGTGTCAGAAATGGCATTTAACATATACAGGGACTGAAACTGTAATTCAGCAAACTGTTTCTGATCATAACAGCCCTCAAAAGTTGTTTTAGACCTGTAACCATCTGATTCAGAGGTCAGAAGGACTAAATATGTCTTTTATAAGATGTACGGGTTTATAAAGGGTTGTTATATGCAGTTATGTACTCACAGGGACTGAAACTGCCACTTTTGGAACTGTGTTTTGCTTGTTTGGACCTGCAGGCGGGCCGCGTAAGCTGCCTGGGTTCCCTACGCGGGCCGTGTGGGCTGATCAGATGCAGAACAGCTGCAGACAGCCTGTTATTTGCTGGTTTTTGTTCAAATCTGGTTTTCATGCTCACAAATATCATTCTATGGGCTGCCCATAGTATTAGAAAACCATGGGTAAGATGTGTAAGGCTCAGATTTAATCACGGTTATCGAGGAACGATCCTAACGGTCCTCAAAAATCCTATAAATACCCCATTGTTTTGGTGTTCATTTGCACCATTTCCTTCAAATCTGCTTATTCTCTGAATTAGGAGGATCTTGAACCCTTTGAGAACCTCCTTCAGTCCTTTGGACTCTTGTAAGTAATCCCGTCATGCTTAGTTTATTGGTTTAGCGTTTAAAAACCGAGAAGTCAAGCGTTAGCGACAAACGCTTTGACTTTTAAACGGTTGAGCCATGGTTCGCAGCGGACATGGTTACGTGACCGTAATTAGGTAGGTGTTTAACCCTCAAAAGGGCACCTCCTAGTTACCACGATTACTTAGTTAAATTGTCGGGTCAAATAAAAGTCAAACGGGTTAGTTTTAAATAAAATACATAACTATTAATATAAAATCAGTTTTCTCACTTTAATAACTTGGTAAATATTAGTTGAACATGCCTAAGCATGATTCAACCCGACAATTCTAAGTATAGGCCCGGTTCGGAACCGATAGTCGCAAAAAGTTGACTTTCGCTTTGACTTTCAGTTCTGACCCGATTTAGCTTAGTTTAGATATGCCTTAGGATTCCTTTAGGACCAGGTTATAGGTTAGTATAACCCTTCGAAGTTATACAACTTGGTTCCATAGAAATCCTAGTTCATGCTTGTTTCCGTTAAATGCCTAAATGTTGACCGTTATGCCCTTTTGACCCTAAAATGAGAATTTTGAAAATGTGAGAGGACAATAATCTTTATTACTGATTTATAAACTTGTCCCTAAAATTTGACATCAGTTTGAGGTCTAGATTAGGAGTTATGCTCAATATCGTAATTAAAAAGCCTTTTATTAATTAAACGGCGTAATTAGCGTATATCCTATCTAAACCCAATTTTTGATACCAAACTTTTTACATACTTATATAAAATAATATTTTGGGATTTTTAAAGATTTTTATTTATTTTTAGGCTGAGCATAACATAGGGTTCTAGGCTTGATTCGGTAATTGCCGGTTTTGCCCTTTTGGGCCATAAAATGAGTTTTACAAATCCTTTTGACCCCAAACCTTTTTCTACTGGTCTAATATGATAAATAAAATATTTTGAGCCTTCTGGAATAATAAAAATATCAGCTTTCTATACAAAACCCGGAAATGGCTCCAAATCGCCTTTTTAAGCGTTTTTAACGCATAGTATGTATCGAAACTAGTTTAAATATATAAGGGTTGATGCCTACTGATATTTTCAGTAAATTTCTTTATTTTAACAGTAAGCAAAAGTTTTAAACTCAGATTCTCTGTTTTGCCATTTTTAAGCCTATGTGGAATTACCAAAATGCCCCTACGGTGCATAGTATGGTTATAATTAATAAATTTCACATATATATGATACCCTACTGATATGACTTATTAAATTAAGTATAATTACTGATTTAATCAGACTTGTAACTCAGAATGATATTTAAACTCTCTTATAACCTTTAAAATGACCAAAATACCCCTACGGGGCATAAATTGGTTTTAAATTTGTTTTGGGCATAAGGGAAGGTATCATACTGATATCACAACATATTTAAGGCATATTAACTTAGGAAACCTGTTCATGACTATTTTGGTTACCCGTTACACACTTTTCGCGTTCAGATCGGCTTATGTAACTAGTTTGCATAAATTAGCCGAAACGGGTCAAACCTTATCTTTTTATCTCAAAATCCAGAATGTGTTTTAGCTTACCCTTATTACACAAGTATACAAGCTTGTCGGGTCTAAACCACATTCTAATCCGGTTCTCGCTTAATCATGCGTTTTAAACCGTGTCTTCCTTTTTAAAATTAACCGGTCTAAGCTTAGGCTTAATTAAAGACCCGTTAGGAATCTAATAGGTTATTAAAAACCTTCGTTCCAGATTTAGGAGCCCAGTAAAAGCTATCTGTACTTGCTGAATTGATATACGGCTGGGATTGAATTTATATTTAGCTCAGGTAAATACTTTTAACTTATTTTCCCTTGTACGGGCTTGGGGTACGGTATATAAAATACCGCTTGGTCCGGCATTGAATCTTTAATCGAATAGAGGTTAAATCATTGATATGCTACGCTTTGAAATGTTTGTTTGCTTAAAGCCTTTGGGGGGTTAATGACCATGTCCCGGATATCCTTGGCATCATCTTACGAGATGGCCACGACCTAAGCACGGGGTGTAGGCGTATACCCGTCAGTGCCCAACCAAATAATGTGGTGTGTCTATTAATCTTTTACCCGGTCTACGGATCAGGCTACTGAACGCATAAGTAACATGTAATTCATTTACAAGTATTATATTCAAATAATTATCCCAAGTTATAAGAAGTTTTGTGCCGTTTGCACTCAAATCAATTTTCTTAAACATTTTCAAAATGAGTCAGTTAAATTGTATTTACCAGTGTAAACTGACGTATTTTCCAAAAAGGTTAAGTGCAGGTACTAATCGGAATAGGCTGGCTACTCCTAGCATCAATAAAGAGTCTCACAAGCTTAGATGCCTAAAGTCTGTTGAACAATGTTTCATTTTATTTTCGATCCGCCTGTGGATCCTTTACATTCCGTTTGTAATACTTGATATTACTTTATATCGGTTTGTAATATATTTATCTTTTGCTTCCGCTGTGCATTTAAATATTGTGTTGTTTGACTATGATGATATCAACTACGTCACGATACTCCCCACCGGGCCCACCGGTAATACGTGGAAATATCGGGGTGTGACAATCAACCTTCGTCTTCATGCAATGATCAATGGAATTTAGATACTTCAAAAGGTAACAATTTTGGTTAACGAAATATAGTCTTTTATTAAGTAATTGTTCATGTGACGTGTTTACAAACTACTATTTTATGTATGTTTTACTTACAGATGTTGCCGGTCCCATGTCAAGGATTCCGTTTTCAGATATTACGAATGGTATTATATTAACCAATCTTTTTTGTTATATATCTATAATATATATATATATACATTATAGATGTATATGTAAAAGTATTTTATTTAATTAACTGTTGTAGATCTAACATGCATTCAACGGTTCTTAACGTTTACAGTTTCTACTCCGGACAGCACGCAAAATGAGGCAAAAGATAGACGTAGAAAACGAAAATTATACTTGGATACTCGGAAATCTCATAATCTGCATGTACATTCAAATTGTGCAACGAACATATTGTCAAGTAGTATTCCAACAGGTAACTATACTGATAATCATAAAGTGACGTCCTATTTGGGAGATGACCATTCAAAATCAAGTAGTGAGGCTGAAGTCTAATTATTTAGCAGGGTAACAAACAACAACACATTATGTAGAAGCCACTAAATGTATAATATATTACTTACATATGAAGGGTCCCAAACAAACATAAACCAAAATATTTAAACAGGGTCCACAAAAACCATATCTACATACTTATCTACTTTTTGCCAAAACCGTTTGTTAGCCAAAATTACCATATAAAATGGTTGAACGGTTGATCTATGATACTAACACCATTATTCTTCGATTACATCCCTAAGAAAGAGCGTAGGCATATCCGGATACCACTCTAAAACGCAAAGATAACCCTTCTTGATGTCGTTTTCACGAACCCATGCTGGCCATCCCAATACACTATACCTGTTTTTCTTTTTTCCTCTTTTTGGTTCAGCCATGATGTTCAAGGTGGTTTCGACACCACGCCTATTTTTTATTGTTACCTTTAGGCAGCGATCGATTCCCATGGCTTTTGCGACCTTTACCGGTATCCGCTAAAAATGCCAAAAAATTATTCAGACTGTAATGACAAACAAACTAATGACGCCATAGAACACCAACAGTTAACTTATTATACAAAGAATCGAGCTAACGACTTACAAAACGTAATCTGTACGGCATAAAAATGATATTTGGTTCTGGTTCGTTCCAGTCAAAGTCTTCCGAAGTGAAAGAGTCGTCTGAGTCCGAATCCGTTAGCACTATTACTTCCTTTTCTTTCTTTTCTTTCTTTCGCTCATGTGAAGAACCCACCATTGACTACATATAATTATTGTGATAAATACTCGATATTGATTATCACTGAACATGTCGATTAAGGAAAAACTCCCAAATTGAGATCGCAAATATGTAAGACTAATGCAATTAAAGATCTAGGTTATGTGAGAACATCAGTTGGAATCGTACCTGGTAGTGATTTCTCTTTGTTTGCCGATAATGTGAATGCCGAACCAGAGATACTGAGTGTCTCCGTATGAAGTTTGAAGCTTTGTCTGTTCTTTTTACTCTGTATACACATATAGAGGGGCAATGTACAAAGAGATAAGAATCCCTGTAGAGATATCTGATATGTATATTATATTCATAAAGACAATTTTTACTTTAGTTGATTTACATAAATAATCCCTTTGTTTACTTAACTTTTATAAAGTTATATCTATACACTATAAAATCTATTTGTTTCCTAAATGTCATTACATTCTACATAGAAAACCTGTTGTTTTATAATAAAAAAAATAATAATTATAACAGATTATTTTATAATTAAATGAAACAAGTAATTTATAGTTTAGCGATTCACTTAATGGTTACATTTAATTTGTATTATCTCAGATCTTTCCTACCCAGCACCGCTTACCAATATTTCAAACGGTATGACTTTCTGGTATCTTATTATTTTAGCATTTTTTTTCTTAGCATACATTTAAACTCATAACATTACTATTTAATGTGAGATTTTTTAGTATTAGTATTCTTCATTGTATTGGTCGTTTGACAGTTGTTATACCAATTGTTACCCAAGAAGAGTACAAAAAGAGGCGTAAACTAAGAAAACTATATTTGGATAGTAAACGCTCTAATTTTAAACGAGTTGCATCGGAATCCGTAAGTAATTTAACACCAAATACCACTTTGACGTCCACTCCGTACAACACATGCAATGCTACAACTGAGGGGCCGATTACATGTGCAGGTAAAACTAAATAAATGCTTTTAATTGTCATATACGATTTTGTGTAAACAGTAAACATTAGCTTATTTATTGTTGTTTGTTCATACTATCCCATTTTTTAATACGACACGTTATGCAAATGATGTTACAGAGAAACGTAGATTAAGGAAGCTATATTTGAGTAATAAAAGATCTATCACACCTGGCGGATCAATCTCCAAACAAAATTTAACTTCGTCTGCTGATCCCAAATCCATAGACCCCAACACGCACAATGTTACACGTACCCCCTCGGTTTTACCTACAAGTAAATTTTTTCCAATATTGAATCAATTGATGATGTTTTGTACATTTTTTTTCTTGCTAACATATAAATCACTTTGGTTTTTATATTATATTTTTTAGGTAATGTTGGTTCTGTTAGAAGTAACTCTGCTCCTCATACAAATATTGTTCGCTTTTCTTTATCTTCAAACCTCACGGCAACGAATAGTATATCACCTATTCTTGAAAATTCTACTTTATCAAGACTATCTCCGGGAAATTGTAAATTAGTACGCAAAGCACAAGTTACATCTTCTATACCAATGATTGATTTGTCTACAGAAGAAACTATAGTTGAAGATCCATACAAAGGTGTCTCACAAGGTAATTTGGTATTATTTCTTTTTCAAGTTATTTAACGATTTTTTTCAAGATTCCTTAACGATATAACTAACTTATTTTACTGTTACGCCTAATCAACTAAACAGAATATTTGGACCATGGTGACCAGTGTATTACATGTGACGTATGTAATGCAAAGTTATGGGATGCAGAAAAAGGCAGGGGTAAACACGAGGATGGAAAAACGTCCTATTCCTTATGTTGTGGATACAGCAAGGTTGAGCTTCCGGATTATAAAGCCGCACGGCCAAATTATGAAAAACTTTTTCGGTGCGTTGATAAAGAAAGCAAGCACTTTTTGAAGAACATTCGACGTTATAACTCTATGTTTGCTTTTACTTCAATGGGTGGTAAGGTTGATCCGACTGTTAATAGAGGTAATGCTCCCTTTTGCTACCGAATCAGTGGTGAAAACTATCATACCATTGGGAGTCTCTTGCCAGAAAACAGATCAAAACCTAAATTTTGTCAGCTCTACATATACGATACAGAGAACGAACTTTCAAATAGGCAATCCATATTTAGGTAATTAACAGACAATATTATATTTTTTATTATTAATGTTACTTTATATTAAAATCCCTTCTCATCTACATAAATTAATTGTTCACAACAACTTATTTATGTACACAGTTCCTCAAAGGATGCATCTTCGTCGTCTGCCGCCGCCCTTGATCGTCAATTGATAGATTTATAAAGGGTGTTTTAGACACAGACAATCAGCTGGTTAAAAGTTACAGAATGGTCAGGGATTCTTTTCAACATAACCCGCAACTATCTCTAAAGTTACGCCTTATTGGAAGAAGGGAGAAAGATGGTAGGACATATAACCTACCAACGGCTGGCGAGGTCGCTGCTCTTATAGTTGGAGATCTTGACAGCACGATTGACAGTAGAGATATTGTTGTGGAAACCCAAACAGGTGCTCTAAAACGAATAAGTGAATTGCATCCTTCTTATCTTGCTCTTCAATACCCGATTTTGTTCCCTTATGGGGATGATGGTTATAGAGTTGACATCCCTCATAGAGGTGTCCTAGATGTTACCAATAAGAAGCGACCAAATTGTACTATGAGAGAATTCTTTGCGTATCGTGTTCAAGATAGGATTAATCAATTTTCATTGATTCTTAATTCAAGGAGACTATTTCAACAATTCTTGGTTGATGCATATACGATGATTGAGAGTGAGAGACTCAACTATATACGTAATCAGCAAAAGAATCTTAGATCTGATACATATGATAGTCTTCAAAAGTTAAGAAATAACGGTCAACAAGATATATCTAAGGCTGGTAAAAGTGTGATGTTGCCTTCTTCATTTACCGGCGGTGTTAGATATATGATGCAAAACTATTTAGATGCCATGTCTCTATGCAAGTGTTTTGGTTATCCCGACTTTTTTATAACCATCACATGCAACCCAAAATGGCCGGAGGTAACAAGGTTTCTTAGAGACACCACACTTAAACCTGAAGATAGACTAGATATTCTGTCAAGATTATTTAAGTTGAAATTGGATGCTATTTGCAAAGACTTAAAGGAACGCCATCTATTGGGAAAAGCTGCCGCAGGTTATTTTATCTATATATTGTTTAAATTAAACTATTGGCTATCATTTTTAAACTTATATTATTTTTTTTCCTTTTTTATGTAGTTGTTTACACTATCGAGTTTCAAAAACGTGGATTGCCTCATGCACACTTATGCTTATTCATGGAGGATGAATATAAACTTCCTACACTGGACCATGTTGATGCATTTATATGTGCTGAGATTCCAAACAGAAATGAGGACCCGGAGTTATATACACTTGTGAAAGACTATATGATTCATGGTCCATGTGGTCTTGCTAACCTAAGCTGTTCATGTATGGTTGATAGAAAATGTTCGAAAGGCTTTCCAAAAAAGTTTCAAGATCATACGACATTAGATTCAAATGGATTCCCAGTGTACAGAAGAAGAAACGATGGAGCAACAGTTCTAAAGAACCGCATTGAGCTAGATAATAGAAGTGTTGTACCATACAACAAAAAGCTGTTGAAAAGGTATCAGGCGCACATAAATGTTGAGTGGTGCAATCAAGCTGGGTCTATCAAATATTTGTTTAAATACATCAACAAAGGACCTGATAGAGCAACTGTTGTTGTTGTGCAAGGCGATAACCAAAACGAAGAACCATCAAAAGATGAGATAAAAGAGTATTATGATTGTAGGTACATCTCAGCTTGTGAGGCATCTTGGAGGATATTCTCTAATGAGGTACACTATAGGTATCCTTCTGTTACAAGGTTACCTTTCCATCTTCCTGGACAACAAAATGTGGTTTTTGGCCCTGACGAAGATATAAATTTCATCCTTAACAAACCATCTGTCAAAGCGTCAATGTTTTTGTCTTGGATGGAACGTAACAAAGACCCGAATGACCCAGTGGCCCGTACCCTTACTTATGTTCAGTTTCCAATTCTTTATGTATGGAAGATTGAAAAACGTTGCTGGGAACCTAGACAAAAGGGAAAAGTGATTGGCAGAATTCACTCTGTACCCCCTTCTTTTGGTGAAGCATATTTTTTAAGGATTCTTCTTAACAAAGTCAAAGGGCCAAAATCGTTTGATGACATTAGAACCGTTAATGGTCATGTACACGATACCTTTAGAGATGCGTGTTACGCACTTGGTCTTTTGGACGATGACACGGAGTACATTGAAGCAATCAAGGAAGCAAATGAAACAGCAACATGTTCATATATTCGTGTTGTGTTTGCAATGATGTTGTTATCAAATACTCTGTCTAGACCTGAGGTGGTATGGCAAAGCACGTGGAAATATATGACGGATGACTTTATTTACAGATTAAGAAAATTTCATCGATCTGAAGGTAACTTTTTTTTAATTATATTTTTTTACAATTTGGTTATGTTACTGTTACTTTAAAGTCATTTGTTATGATACAATAGTTGTTTAGTCTGTTTGTATAATTTAATTAATGTTTGTAATTAATTATATTAACTTGATTTCACATTTTACAGCTTTGTCAGTTCCTGAGGACCACCTTAAAAACTATGCTCTGGGCGAAATAGAAAAATTTTTAGTTTGAAATAACTCATCTCTACGAAGGTTTGTAACAATGCCATATCCTGATGAAGCGTCTTTACCTGATTCACAAAATCACCTGATATATGAGGAGCGTTGTTACACCCAATTAGATCGTGGAAACGAGTACGAAAGCCAAATGAGTATGCTAAACGATGAACAACGGTCTGTTTTTGAAGAAATACTGAAAGCCGTTGACGGTGACACAGGTGGTGTATTCTTTGTCTATGGATATGGTGGAACCGGTAAAACCTTCTTATGGAAGACATTGTCGGCGGCAATTAGATCTAAGGGTCAAATTGTATTAAATGTCGCATCAAGTGGAATTGCATCGTTGCTACTGACTGGTGGCAGGACTGCACACTCCCGGTTTCATATTCCTTTAAATCTTACTGAGGATTCAGTTTGTCATATAAAACCAGACAGTGACACAGCTAGATTACTACATGAAACCAAGTTAATTATATGGGATGAAGCCCCAATGGTTCATAAACACGCCTTCGAAGCTTTGGATAGAACGATGAATGACATATTCAATATGGACTCTTCCATAGGTTCTGAAATATCATTTGGAGGTAAGGTTATTGTTTTTGGTGGTGATTTTAGACAAATTCTTCCTGTTGTCCCCAATGGTGGAAGACAAAAGATAGTGAAAGCCTCGCTATGTTCGTCATATTTGTGGAGTAAATGCAAGTTGCTAAGGCTAACAAAAAACATGAGATTAACCATTGGACGCTCTACATCGGATATTGAAGAAATCAATAATTTTGCCAAGTGGCTTTTGGATTTGGGTGAGGGAAATGTTGGTTGTCCTAATGACGGGGAAGCAACAATTGAAATACCACCGGATCTTCTAATTAAGGACACCTCTGATCCCATTTCATCTTTAATTGATTTCGTTTATCCTTCAATTTTAGATAACTACAACAACCATAACTACTTTAGCGAGAGGGCTATACTTGCGCCTAAGAACGAGGTTGTGCATGAGATAAATGACAGGTTGTTAGCGTTATTCCCAGGCGAAGAAAGAGAGTATCTAAGCTCCGATAGTCTTTGTCAGACTGAGAATCCTAATTCAACACATCTAAAACTATACTCACTAGATGTGTTGAATGGTCTTAAAGTATTAGGTTTGCCTAATCACAGGTTAGTACTCACAGTTGGTGTGCCAGTAATGCTATTACGTAGCATTGACCAACAAAATGGTTTATGCAACGGTACGAGGTTACAGATAAAAAGATTATACAACCGTGTCATAGAAGCAGAAATCATATCTGGAGGAAATATCGGCACTCGCACCTACATACCGAGACTTAATTTGATACCTTCAGACAAAAAGATTCCTTTTGCGTTTCAAAGGAGGCAATTTCCGATAGCTGTGTGTTTTGCGATGACTATCAACAAAAGTCAAGGGCAGTCGCTATCAAGGGTTGGTTTGTACTTGAGACAACCTGTTTTTACGCATGGTCAGTTGTATGTGGCTTTATCAAGGGTAAAAACCAGAGACGGAGTCAAATTGCTTATATTAGACAAGGACGGCAAACCTACCGATAAAACATCAAATGTCGTTTATAAGGAAGTGTTTAACAAATTGTGAACTTTGTCTTCTTTGTTTGTTTTCAATTACGTGTAATGTTGATAAAGATGCTTGTAGTTCAACGTTTATTTAATTAAGATGTTTACTTAGATGGTGTTGAATAATATTAATTATTGTTGGTCCACCCGTGTAACACACGGGTACTTAGACTAGTTTTCAACAAACCACGTTAAAAAGAAAAAGTAAGGGCGTGTTTGGCTAAGCTTATTTAACTCAAAAATGATTTTTTTGTGAAAAAGAACTTATTGACTTATGACCTTTTGAAAATAAATTTTTAAAAAAATGTTTAGATTAGCTTACGGGGTGGGAAAAACCAATAAGTTAATAAGTTGTTTTTTAAAAGGTGTTTGGCTTAGCTTATTCATGTAAAATGACTAAAAGTCATAAGCAGCTTCAAAAAATCACTCCTTACTAACTTTTCAAAACTAACTTTTCCTCCCTATGCAAAAAGTAACTTTGAAAAGTGGTTATGAGTTTGCCAAACACTTTTTCTTTTTATTAGTTTTTTTTTATAAAAGTCAATAAGTTATATGAAGATGTTGAAAAGCTTAGCCCAACATCCCTAGATAACGCCAAAATATATAAACTCATTTTAAAAAGAAAAAGTAAATAACGCCAAAATATATAAACTTTGAAAATCGGAAAAAAAAAAAACAAAAACACGAAAATATAACCAAAAAGGTGGGTTGAGTTATAATACAAAAGATTTAAAAATAAGAAGGGTAAGAAGGCACCAGAGAGTGACAAGTGTCCTATGGGTAATTAAATGGAAAGGGTAATTTTGTCTACAAGAGGAAAGAGAATATGCACATGCAAGTCACATGCTATTTCCCCCCTAACTTTTAAACGTCCGTAACTTTTTTATACATCATTTGTTTTAAAAAAAAATTATACCATAAAATCGAGCGTTTTTTTATCTTTAATATGAGTACCATATTGTTATATTTTTCAAAAAAATTTCAAAAACCCAGTTGCATATTACACAATGGACATGATGTAAAACACAATGTAAATTAGATTAAAAGCACAATCAATGACAACAGATAAAGACACAATGGACAACATACTAAAACACAATGAACATAACGTATAACACAATGACGATAACATATAACACAATAAGAATCAGACTAAAAAAAAAACACAATTGATGGCAACAGATAAAAGACACAATTAATGACAGCAAATAAAAGACACAATGGAGAGCAGATGAAGACACAATGAAAAACAAACTAAAAACACAATACATAACAAACTAAAACATAATGAACAAGATAATAAAAAAATTAAACAAATTATTAAACCACATGGACAACATATTAAAACACAATGAATAACATATTACACAATGGACATGATGTAAAACACAATGTAAATTAGATTAAAAACACAATCAATGACAACAGATAAAGACACAATGGACAACATACTAAAACACAATGAACATAACGTATAACACAATGGCGATAACATATAACACAATAAGAATCAGACTAAATAAAAACACAATTGATGACAACAGATAAAAGACACAATTAATGACAGCAAATAAAAGACATAATGGAGAGCAAATGAAGACACAATGAAAAACAAACTAAAAACACAATACATAACAAACTAAAACACAATGAACAAGATAATAAAAAAATTGAACAAATTATTAAACCACAATGGACAACATATTAAAACACAATGAATAACATATTACACAATGGACATGATGTAAAACACAATGTAAATTAGAATAAAAACACAATCAATGAAAACAGATAAAGACAAAATGGACAACATACTAAAACACAATGACCATAACGTATAACACAATAAGAATCAGACTAAATAAAAACGCAATTGATGACAACAGATAAAAAACACAATTAATGACAGCAGATAAAAGACACAATGGAGAGCAGATGAAGACACAATGAAAAACAAACTAAAAACACAATACATAACAAGCTAAAACACAATGAACAAGATAATAAAAAAATTGAACAAATTATTAAAACACAATGGACAACATATTAAAACACAATGAATAACATATTAAACACAATGACCAGAACTAATAACACAATTTATAGAAAACCCAGATATAACAAAATCTTCATTGTGTCATATATTGTGTTATAGGTTTTTATAAAAACGCAATGGATAGAACTAAAATTAACACTGTGTTATAGGTTTTGATAATAACACAATGTATAGAAACTCTACTGACCAAAACCCAGTTAAAAGACACAATGACCTGAACCTTTAACACAATGCCAAAAAACCCAGTAAAAATGAAATTTTTTATTTTATTTTTATATGATAATATGGTACTCATATTAAAGATAAAAAAACGCTCGTTATTATGGTGAATTTTTTTTTGAAAAAAAATGTCGTATGAAAAAGTTATGGACGTTTTAAATCGATGGGGGAATTGGCATGTGCCTTGCATGTGGAGAGAGAAAATCCATAAATATAGGATTTCTTTTATGCCCTTCTATTATCTTCTTTTCCCTACAACCAATCTCAACCCTCAAAATCTAAGATCAATGGACTAGAATCCTTCTTACACTTCTTATTTATTTTATCCTTTGTATTTGATTTTAACCCCCAAAAAGGTTAAGGTAATATGAAATATTAAAACCTATATAAATTAGCAAGTTTTCTATGCATAAGGACTTGTACATTATGCTTTGCACATTATTCAAAAAAAAACTTGACTTTTTAGTTTTAACCCAAAGGTTTGTATCTTTTGCAATTTTAACCCTACATAATTTGTTTTTTTAACTTTAACCCAAAACTTTTCATTATTTGCAATTTAACTTCACAACTTTTGTCACTTATACTTTTTATCTTTCGCAAATTTCCGTTTTACGTATAGTTCTAAATTTTTCGAGTTAATACGACGCAACGTGCATGTGTGGTTCAATGTTTTTGTCTCTATTTTTCCATGTTTGACAGGTTCATCACAACACGCATATCCTAGGTCAAGTCAGTGTTGGTGGTCGATGACGGTTGTGTGACATTAGTACTATTTGACACCGTTTTACGCCCCGCTGCAACGCGGGGTGTGCTTTGTGGGTTTTTCAAAGAAAAAATGGTTATGCATATGGTTGTCGTAACGTGGCTTTAGGGGTTTTCCAAAAAAAAAAATGATTTTTTTTTTTATTTTTCACCCAAAAGTATTTTATAAATTACTTTTAACCCAAAACTGTTTGTTTTTTACTTTTAACCCAAAACTTTTTATCTTTTGCAATCTATCTTCATAGCTTTTTTTACTTTCAACTTTGTTCCTTTATAGTTTTCATTTTCCGTAAATTTTGCGCTTTATGCTTGGTTCTAAATTTTGTGACATAACACATCACAGCGTGCGTCTTTGGCTTAACGTTTTTACGGTTCGTTCTAAATTTTGCGAGTTAACACGACGCAACGTGCGTGTGTGGGTGAACATTTTTATATCGTTTATTTTTTCCCCGTTTGACACGTTTAACAACATGCGTGTGTGGGTGAACGTTTACATCGTCTATTTTTTCCCCGTTTGACAGGGTTAACATAATGTGCGGGTCCTAGACCGACTTAGTTATAACTAAAGAATCCCCACCGCATTACGGCGGGTCGTAATCCTAGTTAATATTAATAAGCAAGTAAAAGTAAAAATAACAACACTCATCTTTTATTCCTCACGATCAAGGTCTCTTCGTCGTCCTCTGGCAAGCAGGTAAATTTCCAAAAACTCGTATGAGTTGCACCACTTTTCCAACCAAACCCTAGCTATCTCCCCCCAATTTCATTAATCAACAACTTGATTATGCAGTGAATTACAACAGAGGTATGCTTTAATTGTGTGAGTTCAAGTTACTGGTCCAGTTATACTAATTCTTTTACCGTTTAATTTATGAAATTCGATGATTCGGGTACGTATACAATGTGGCATGCTTTCTTCGTGTGATTCGTTTCTTCATACACAATTATAGCCTGTAAGAATCACTGTTTTTAGGGTTTATACTCGATACTTTTACAATGGATTTAATCTCTTGTGTATATATGTTTGGTGGATTATGAACTGAAAGAGATTACTAAAATGTTACTACTGTGACATATGATTTGAAGAAAATGGAGTTTGATATCATCAAGAATTGATTCGGTTAATATATGTTTACAGGATTCGTGTAACAAAATAGAGCTTTTGGAACCCTAATCTGTCAATCGGATCAGCGCCTTTTGAGGTGACTTTTAATATCTCTACCTATCCCCTATGTTGATTCACATTTGTGCAACTAAACTGATGTCTAATCTAGATCATGGATTACCTAATGAGTTATGAATTCAGGAGAACATTATTTTTTTGTGTGTGTGTGTGTGTGTTTTGTGAGGATATTTGAGTGGATGAATGTATTGCTATGATAAGACATTGTGTCTTTGTGATGTAGCTGCTTATAGAATTACTTACATGCTTAAATGAGGGTGTGGGGTTGGTCATTATTTTGAGTCTCTGACACACAGACAGTGATGCACAAAGTAAATAAATGCTGGTGCCTGTCTTTTTCTAATGCCGTATGTGATGCATAGGATGTTTTCATGTTAATGCGAAAACTTAGTAAATAAGATAAGTGACACAGAGAGAGGATTAAAGAGGGAGTTAAGTTATAGAAAAATTAAACTACAAAGTAATGTGATGCTTCATCGCGATTTAGAAGCGGGGACAGTACTATGAAGAAGACAGATCTTGTTTGGAACTACTTAAGTTTCTTTGGTTTGAGCTTAGTACATCACACACCCAATTGATAATCTTGGCGTGAATGAATTTTAAAACTGCAAAAGTGGAATTTAGCATGTCTGTTACGGTATACATTCGGTAGTTGCTATAGCATTTATGAAAGATAGAAGGAAGGAGCCCATATTGGCTATTATACGATGACGAGAAACATACGTATCAATGTATCATATATAGCACGCTACACTAAACGCATTCCTTGAAAATCAATATGGTTGGTATATTTGATACATTATCATTAATGATACTAGTGATAACAGAAGCTACAAAGAAATTTTTTAAGGTAATTGTGAACTTTAAGATTTCATGTGTTGAACATTAATGATACAGGTAACTGCTTGGTGATGGATGACTATGATGTCATTTCCGATACTCCACAGATGCTCCCACCGCCACCTGGCAGTTTCCCCGATCGCGAAGAACTTATCCAACACGTTGGGGAGTTTGGGATATCTCAGGGATACGTCGTAACTATCAAACAATCAAAAAAAGAAAAGGTTGTAGTTCTTGGATGCCAACGAGGCGGTGTTTATAGAAACAGACGTAAAACAATCGATGACGGCACGAGTGAACTCATTCGCAAAAGAAAATCTGGTTCACGGCTTACAAATTGTCCGTTCGAACTAGTGGGTAAAAAGGATGACGGGTTCTGGGTACTTTCGGTTAAGAACGGGTCGCACAATCACGAACCGTTGAGTGATATCACACAACATCCGTCTGCCAGACGGTTTACAGAGGATGAGGTTTTGCTTATCAAGGAGATGACGGAAGCGGGTTTAAAACCGCGTCAAATTTTAAAGAAACTACGACAACACAATCCCGAGCTTTTATCGACTCCGAAGCACGTGTACAATATAAAGACCAAGCTCCGTCAAGGAAATCTTACAGGTGTGTCTCAGGAATCTAAAAGATTAGTTTTTCATTACTCTAGACATTAAACAAGGCTTTAACTTATAATATTCTTATTCCTGTCTCGCTATTATTATGCTTTCATGCTCAGTTAAGAGATATAAAACATTGAGGCCTCAGACTTCAGCTCAAGGAAACTCTAATTCATCAACAACGTCAGAGCCATCATGGAGACAGCGATATCCTCCTGTAAGAACGCATGATTCATATAAAGTTACTCTAGAAATATTTAACGTAGGCCTGTAAACGAACCGGACAAACACGAACAAAGTCATGTTCGTGTTCGTTCGTTTAACTTTAGCCGAAGTGCCGAACACGAACATATAATTGAACCCTTTTTTGGTCATGTTTGTTCATTAAGAAAATGGGCATGTTGAACATGAACAAACAAGCTTAAACGAACATTATTTAACAAACATAAAACAACACAATGAACATAATTGAACAAACATAAAGAAACACAAATGACCAAACATATACGGACATAAAGTAGCTTTTTTATATAAATTATTGGTTAATTACGATAAGTTCCATTAGAAAGCCCATTTTTATTACTAGAAAGCCCAATTATCAATTAGTTATATCTATATAAGTAGTTAGAAAACTTTTTGTATGCTTATATGTATATAAATATAACTACTTATGTATTTATTAAAATTTAAACGAAAGAATACAAATCAACAAACATAAACGAACATAAATGAACAAACATAAACGGACGTTCACAAACACAAATGAAGGAACAACACGTGTGTACATGTTCATTCGTTTAATTAAATGAACAAAAAAAAATTGTTCATGTTCGTTCATTTATTTAATAAACGAACTTCCCGCCTAACAAGACCACGAATTGTTCATGACCGTTCGGTTCGGTTACATGCCTAATTTCACGAGTACCATTCATTGTAAGCTTCCAGTTTGTACATTATTTTGCTGAGATGATATCTGATGTAATCTAACATTCATAATGTTTTGTGGGATGAGAGGACCATTGAAAAGAAAAATACATTTCAAATATCATAACTTGAGTCGTTTGTTTATTTCTCAGAGGGTGCCAAATTTCATTGGTGGTATGTTTATAGACTCACAATCAAGAACATCTATCGATGTTATAAACCCTGTAAGTTTACTAGTTCTTAGTCCTTTTCGTTTTTGTTACCTATAATTTCCCTAGATTTGAATAGCAAACGAATTGAACATTCAGCGAGCAGTTCATGGACCATTCGGCGGGAAGTTCTTTGTGTTCGTTCGTATAATAAATGAACGAACAAGAAATTTCGTTCGTTTAGTTTAATGAATGAACATGAACAAAGGCCGCGTTCTTTCATTTATGTTGGTGAATGTTCGGTAACGTGTTCGTTTATGTTCGATAGCTCATTAGTGTTTTTAATTTTTATATTTTATTTAAATACTGTAAAAATCCGACAAAGAAAATATTTAATAAGTTTAAGTGTATTATGTATTCTATCCATGAACGCTTGATTGTGTTCGTTTGTTTTTATTTGTGTTCATGAACATCCGTTTGCGTTCGTTAGCTAAAATTAACAAACGAACACGGACAAGTTCATTTCCTTAACAAACTAACACGAACATAAAATCTCGTTTGGTAAGTGTTCATGAACACATATATTTCCTTAACAAACAAACATGAACAAGGTCTTGTTCGTGTTTGTCCGGTTCGTTTGCAGCCCTACTTAATACTTTATGTGCCAATCAATATAGGCAACCCAACAAGTGGTATCCCAAGTTCCTCTAACTACTGGTGAAGAGTTTAGAGCAGCAGTATATGCAGCTAAATGCTCTCTTCCATCATGGCGAAATACACCTGTCATGACACGTCAGCGTATCATGTTCAGGTTTCAGGAACTTATTCGTAGAGACATTGTAAGCGTCTACATTTTGATTACATGCCATCCATAGTATTGCATACATCATCAGTTTTCCAATTAAATAAATAAATAATACTAATAGAAGTTTTTATTTTTTTTATAGGATAAGATTGCTCAAAATATAACTTCAGAGCAGGGAAAGACGCTGAAGGATGCACGTAATGAGATGCTGCGTGGACTTGGTGTGAATCTTTCGTTAACAGCTTTTAGGTACATTTATGAAGTTTACCGAAATTGAAACTTACGATAACTGGTATTTACTTGTAGAGGTGGTTGAACATGCGTGTGGGATGACATCACTCCAAATGGGGGATTTTGTTTCGAACATCAGAAGCGGAGTTGATAGCTATAGCCTGCGGGAACCACTCGGTGTTTGTGCTGGAATATGTCCTTCTAACTTTCCCGCATTAGTTCCTTTGTTGGTAAGCCCGTTTGAACTTGTTTTGATAATTTGATTTATTGGATATTTATTTGTTCTGGTTTGGTTTTTTTTTCTGAGGCTTACTGAACTTTGTTTTCTTTTTGAGTAAAATGTCATTCTCATCCAAAGGTTTGCTTTTCCGCATCTGGATCCAAAAGGTTTAAAAACTTGCCATTTTCATCCGATTCGTTAACTCCATCCATTTTTTAATGTTAAGTCGGGTATTTTCGTCCTTTTACATATTTGTTAATGTTTATAAGAAAAGTCATAACTAGAAAGTCAACAGAGGTGTAACTTTTTTTAATAGTGTTTTTTATTTTAATAAAAAAATGTCTAAAAAGACGGAAATACCCCTCATTTAATGGAGAAAAATGGATGGAGTTAACGAGCCGGATGAAAATGACAAGATTTTAAACCTTTTGGATCCAGATGAAAACAAACCTTTGGACAAAAGTGGCCTAACGCTCTAACCTCAGGGACGAAAATGACATTTTACTCTTTTGTTTTGCACTCTAATTTTGTATGATATAATGCAGATGTTTCCGATTGCAGTAGCATGTGGTAATACGTTTATTCTTAAGCCATCTGAGAAAGATCCAGGGGCATGCATGATACTTGCAGAATTAGCAATGGAGGCTGGTTTGCCCAACGGTGTACTAAATGTCGTTCACGGAACCAATGTAAGTACAACCTATGTGTTAACTAATGTTTTCTTTTTTGCATGCTAAACTTTTCATTGTCATTATGCAGATTGATTTATTGAATTGTTTTGTGATTGATTGACCAGGACATTGTCAATGCCATATGTGATGATGATGATATCAAAGCCATAACATTTGTTGGTCCAGATTCTGTAAGTTTCATCTACTCTATGATAGTCTTCAATTGTTTATGGATACCATTATCTTTTTGTCAGGCTTTAAATATACGTATGTAGGGCCAATGATGTAAAGCCTTCCAGAATCAGAACTTACACATAATATGTTCTCCAAATATTGTCAGGCCTTCTAGAATCAGAACTTACACATATGTTATCCAAATTTTGTCAATGCATACAAAAGCCTGAAAAATATTTTTTTTTTCTGCAGTCTGGTTCACACATTCACGCAAGAGCCTCTTCAAATGGTAAACGTGTACAGGTATCATGCATATTGTCTCATTTTCATAATATTAGTTCAGCTTTTGCTATAAAAATAAAATCATCTTTTTTCTCAATTCGCCTCTTTTATCAGTCAAATATTGGTGCAAAAAACCATGCAATTGTAATGCCTGATGCAAATATGGACTCCACATTGGACGCTCTTGCTGCTGCCGGATTTGGTGGTGCCGGACAAAGGTGTACAACGCTGAATACGGTTGTATTTGTTGGAGGTTCAAAATCATGGTATTCTTTTCTCTATTTGATTATGTTTCACTCTTATTTGTAGTATTATACTCCTTTTTATTTATTTTTAAATTAATTACTGTTTTGATCTTCTGCAGGGAAGAAAAACTAGTGGAGCGTGCCAAAGCACTTAAAGTAAATGTTGGAACCGACCCTGATACAGACGTCGGCCCTGTGATCAATAAAATGGTGAGTACATTAATACTTTTTGACAATCAAATGATCCTATAACCTTTTCTGTTAATTTTTGTTCTAAATATTTATTTATTAGTCACAACAATCTTTTTTTTTTTATATTGTGATGCATTGACAGGCAAAGGAAAAAGCAAATAGATTAATCCAAATAGGTATCGAGGCTGGTGCTAGATTAATTCTGGATGGAAGACATATTGAGGTACATATTTTATTAAATTCATGTGAAATGACCATTTTACCCTTGATTTCATATATATCTATATTTTTTATTTTCGTTTTGAAAACTCCAGCCTTGTATGCTAATATGAAAATTTTGGGTCTCACAATAGGTTCCAAAGTATGAAATGGGTAATTTT
Source organism: Helianthus tuberosus (assembly GCA_030545235.1). Classification (NCBI taxonomy): domain Eukaryota; kingdom Viridiplantae; phylum Streptophyta; class Magnoliopsida; order Asterales; family Asteraceae; genus Helianthus; species Helianthus tuberosus. Next base: position 77,616,523 of record CM060407.1, read on the forward strand.
ATCGGGCCGACCATCTTATCTGATGTTACAGATGGAATGGAATGTTACAAGGTACCTTATTTGTCTTATATGTGATACGTCTCCAATCTTATCATTATAGACGGTACTTTAATCTTAACATCGCTATCTTTGTCTGCTCAGGAAGAGATTACTGGCCCGGTTCTTCTCTGTATGCAGGTTGCCGTAATAGTCAATATTATCATCACCATATGTACAAGATTGATAAGTTGACTTTTCAACATTAATGTTTCCATATGTTTTCAGGCTGGAAGCTTAGAGGAAGCCATAGCGATTGTCAACAGAAACAGGTGATTTTCAATTTTTCACATTCATCATAGAATCTATCATCTAGCTTGTTTTATGCTCTATGTTTGCTTCTGGCTTCATTAGGTATGGCTTCGGTGCTTCAATATTCACTAAAAATGGTGCATCAGCAAGGAAATTTCAAACTGAGATAGAAGCTGGGCAGGTAAACGATTTTACCCTCCCCTACCTTTTATAAAAGTCGAGAATAATTGTATATAAACTTATATTAAGTTTCCACGACACAGGTTGGTGTAAATGTCCCCGTCCCGGCCCCACTACCGTTCTTTGCTTTTACTGGAACAGAGGCGTCTTTCTCAGGAGACCTAAATTTCCATGGTGAATTTACCGGTCATTGGGTGGTTTGATCGTTAAAGAAATCATGAAGTTGAGTTTAATAAATGTTTTTGTTGCAGGTAAAACAGGGGTTGACTTTTACACGCAGATCAAGACGGTGAGTCAACAATGGAAGGATTTTAGGATTAACGACGAAATACCACTGGAAATGCCTCCAACCAATTTTCAGAACAGTGACGGAACATCTTTGTTATTACCGACTCACAATTTTCCCAATACCGATGATGACAGAGGGCACCTGGCATCCCCGTCAGATAACCTTGATTGTGACAATGGACCATCGTTTACGATACCACATAAGGATTTTCAAACGGGTGAAGCTGTGTCTCTTGGTTTGCAGCTCAGAGATTTTCAAAACAGCGATGGTGTATCTCCTGCTTTGCTCATGTCGGATGGATCACAGGACCCCAAGTTCTTGACCCATTTTCTTAACTGGTAATATTCTTTTTTTCAAAATACTTGTAAAATATTTTGAAATTAAGAACATTATATAAATAAATGTTTTTGGTTTCAGGAGCCGCAACGCTCAATAGTATTCATGCACTTGTCAATGTAGCGGGCTTTAAGAGAACGTAGTATTCATGCACTTGTGGGTAGTCCTCGAAAATGTTGATTATGTCTTGTAATGTAAAAAGATATACAATTTAGTTAAGTTTGGTGTAGTTAAGTTATGAAGTGATAAATGTTACATGTGATTAATGATTGATTGTTGTTAAATTAATGGGTTTTAAAATGATCTTGGTAATGTTTTTATGTGCGATTAAATTTAATAGGTTGAAAAAAAAGACTTTAACAAAATACTTTGTTTATAGAAACATTAAATGAGGTTCACAATTACATTACATACTTCAAAATCATAGCAAATCAAATTAAATTGTTTTTGCAAAGCCTAACAAGAAGCTAAAGAAGAGGATCAAGCTTGTCATACGCCTGTAAACGCTTTCTTCCCACCGCTAGAAGATCCAGCTGGAATCACCTTCAACACGTTGAACCTCACTGTCTTGGATAATGGTCTAAACAAACAAAAACCAGTTTAAAACCAAATATCGTAACAGCAATACACATATAAACTATAACTAAAAACATGCACAGGTAAAGCAAACCTGCACTGTCCAACGGTGACATGGTCACCTTCTTTCACACGGAAACACGGCGAAATGTGTGCTGGGATGTTTGAATGGCGCTTCTCATAACTGCATACAACACATATAATAAAAACTTCAAAATCATGTCAATTGGATAAGTATACCGGTAAATTGCAGCAAAGGGTTTTGAGTCTAACCGCTGATACTTCTTCACATAATGGAGGTAGTCCCGACGAACAATAATGGTCCTAACCATTTTCGCACTGTGGCATGTACCAGCAAGAATACGACCTCTAATGGAGACGTCACCAGTGAAAGGGCACTTCTTGTCAATGTAGGTTCCTAAAGTAATCAAATATCGGACCATGATCAGTTAGTTCACCAAAACTCATTAGTTTGCAGCACAACAAAACAATTCACAAAAATTTCATTACTTCAATTCAAAAAATACATACTAATTCATAAAAAAAACAGAATATAACACCTCCATATAATAGTATAGTTGGGTTGTAATAATAAGCACGTTAGCCCGGTACTAATGTAGGTTCGGTTTTGACAGTTTGTAACTTGAAACTTAACTGGCCGGCGGCCGCTACAATAATCACTCTTTAAAAAGCAGATAATGATATTATATGAAGATTGGAAATAAGTAAAAATGACCTTCAATAGCTTCTCTTGGAGTCTTAAAGCCAAGACCAATACTCTTCCAGAATCTGTTTCCACCCTTCCCAGGCCTCTTTCCCTTTCCACTTTTCTTGGAACTATCACAACAACAACAATCATCTTTCCATAACAGATTGAGCTATATATAATAAAAGTGCAAGTTTCTCACCATAAAAAGACCTTGGGTTGCTTCAAAAACGCCTTCTCAGTCTATACAACAAAACACAAAATGTCAACGTCTGTAGGACAGGTGAACAAAAGATATATAAATGTTAAGAGATTATGTCACCTGTTCCGCCATTGTCGAAGGGATCCGAGCAGTGACGGAGGCACAAGTAAAACCCTAGACTAGAGAGAGAGAGACTGTCTTTCGTTTCTCTATTTCACAATGCTTAATATGGGCCTAATGGGCTTTTATTGGATTATTGAATGTTGTTTTGTGTTGGTCAACAAAAAGTCAAAACTAGTTTCGGGTTTAAACCGGTTTGGGTTGTATCGGTTTGTTGACCGGGTTTGGTTTGGTTTGGTTCGGTTTCAAGCCAATTTGGAGAAGGTTTTACCAGTTCGATTTAGGTTCAAATCTGTTTCAAAGGAGTGGGTTAGAAACTGGTCCCAAACCTACGCGTTTCGTTGGATTGGGTCTCCATAAAGTTCAAACCAGTTACGGGTTGAGTCGGGTTTCGATTTCAGATCACCTTTACTTTTTAGGGAGGTGATTCACTTATTTGTAGTTTTATCACTTTGTCCTTTGCTAACATTTATTGTTAGCTAATTTGACACTCGGATCATTTAATAACCAATATTATGTAGAGAATAACTGAACAAGTGCGTGCACATAGTGCTTCAAAACATGTTAAGACCATGCGTAATGGTCATGTGATTTGCAAACCACTAAGGGGAACACTACCCCCTTCTACGTGGTTGTCACATTTTGGGTTTTGTGGTTGTGTAATTGGTTAGGCAATGACTTTACCAATCATATGTTTTTTTCAGTTCCAAACCATATACCTCACTACTACACCTTTTTATCAAGTGGTTTGATTAAGATAATATAGACACCACATGTAAAAAAAGGCATATAGTTTGCCAAACCACTACTCATAAGTCTAATGGAAGGGGTGGTAAGTGGTTAAACTCTCTTCCCTACACTTTTTTTGAATTTATTTCATCCATGCTGGTTTTTTCTTGAAAAAGGATTACAATAAGCACATATGCATGTAGGTAATACGCATCTATGTATTTAGTCAAAATGCTATGAGTATCATTTAAAAAAGGATTCCACTGTTTTCACACCCCCAAATCTTATGTAAAAACATATTGCAATCCATATTTATTTTTAGTCAAGTTACATAATAAACAATACAAGGGTTAGAACGGTTGTTACATCAAATTATTGTCGGTTATAATTGGTGGTAGAGACTTTTGCCTGTAATTTAGTATTTATTGGTTTAGTTTAGGATAGGTTTGTGCAACAGTTCAAAACCGGACCGAACCGAAACGAAACCGTTTAGTGCTAAATATAAGAACCGGAACCGAACCGTATTCTAACGGTTCCTGTTCAGTTCGGAATTGGCTTAAACGTTTCTCATGTAAACGGTTCTCGCTGTAACCGGTTGTCAATTAAATCCTTAAACTAACAACAAAATAAAAACAATTAAAACAATCAAACCTTTAAAACATATAATTAAGAATTGTAACATCCAAAATTCAAACCAATCAAAATAAAATTAGCAATAATAGAATGTTTTAAACCATGAAACGAAAGTACACAATGTAAAAAACAAAAGTTAAATAAAAAACTTTTAGTTAACCATCAAAAAGACTTCATTCAAACATTATGTAAAAACTATTTTTATATTCTTTAATCTTAGAAACATTTTTTTAAATATAATATTTAAAGTTTAAATAAATTAATAGGGTTTTTGAATATATTATTTAAAGTTTAAATCAAAACCGGTTTTAGCGGTTCTTTAGATGGACCCATCGGTTATAACCGGAACCGAACTGGGAACCGTTTTCTCTCATATTTAAGAATCGGACCCGAAATACAACAATACGGTTTGGATCTGGGTGTTATGTTTCAATTCCCTGGTTCTAGCGGTTCAAAACCATACACCACTCGGCCCTAGTTTAGGAGTAGGAGTAATATAACCTTTGCCATTAAATAATAATAATAATAATAATAATAATAATAATAATAATAATAATCTATACTATATTATAATGCATGAGGGAAGGGTATTTTAAGATACCAAAAAAATAAGAACTTCTCTGATTTCTCCCCCTTTATTTATAGAAAGGCCCTTAAAATGAGGGTAGTTTGGTCTTTTAAACACTATTTATTTTTTAGCCCATAAACTTATTACACTTAAATCCCTGAGGTTTTAACAAAATTATATACAATTAGTTACAATTCACCCATCCACAACAAACTTATAATTTTCATACGTATTCTTGACATATCTTATAAACTATAATGTTTTTAAATAATCCAAAGGCACCATGACAACCTACTCATTTTTGTCGAATTTTCGATAGTTGTATTATTCAGTATTGACATGCGGATTAAAAGGTACAAGTAGATGATACCTTATTGTACAAGTGATTAAAGCCCAATGTACTTAATCATTATCACATAATGTTTAATAGCTAAACCGAACTAAATAATTAATCTATCATATATTATTTATCTATACTGTATATTGAATGGATACAAATATAATTTCACCAGATTAGTTAAATACAAGTTTTAAACCACAAGTTACAAGCCTTTGAAGCATACATGGATTTTTTGGGCGGCCAAATATGTTCCACTTCTCTAGCATCCAGATTTTGAACTCCCGCTCCCCATATCAAACTCCTATTATCATGTGTTATTCTTTTCATTTTAGAGAGAGAACAAAATACTAGAGGGAGAAAATCGGAGGGTTCCAGCCACCGGCGGTGGCAATGGTGGACTGGCATTTAGAGTGACGGAACGTGGATAGGTCGGTACAATCACAAACCCTGACGGCGACGCTAGGATTTCGCCATGTTTAATGGGGTTTGTAACTGGTGGAAGGATAAGTAACACAATGCAAAATGTCACCCCGCCGCATCGCGCGGGCACCCTGCTAATAATAATAAACACCTCTCCTACTTGATATAGTAGCTAATCCTTCCAGACCACCAACCACTAGCCCATTTTCGAAACCTGGACGGTCTCCAAGCCTTCACCAAAATTGTTTTATTTATTTATCAATTAAATAAAAGAGCAACAAGATTTGATATATAGATAGAGGCATTGCAACAAGATTTGAAATATAGATAGAGTAGAGGCATTATTATTACATAATCATTCCTGCTTCCCTTATTATAATAATATTCTTTGTTGAACATTTTGAAACATAAACTGGAGAGTGAAAACACTGAATTTGGAAGGATTATTGATGAACAAATGCTTGTTTGCATGACCTTTAATGGTCTTTTGATTGCATACAACCTTTCACCTAACTAGATTTTGTACTTCATAACGAAAGGGCTCATTTCCATGTAATTAGGTTTTTGAATCTTTTTTTTTTGTCGGAGATATGGATGAGACCATCTCTTATAGTTTCATTATACAAGAGACGAACATGTTGCAATCTTAGACCACCGTTTTGTTTAGATCCGTGATAAAGACAACACAAAACTTCGGTAGGTGTTTTGGTCTTGCACAATTAAGAAAAGAATCAACACACAAAACTTCGCATCCTCCCTTATTACATCACTAGCTCATTGCAATAAATCACCTTTTGATCCAACTATTTTAATTGGTACCTATTACAAATCATGCTAGAGGTGTTGAAACGGTGATCCCTAGTCGATTATCAAGTGGCAGCGGTGGTGGTTGTGGATGACAATGTGGTTGTCATGGTCAGGTTGCAGACTCTGGTTGCTAAAAGGAAGGAGATCAATGACTAAGGTGGTGTTTGGCCTTATGTCTGCGCCGCGCAGACGCGGGCAGACGTTTGGATGTTGCAGCTTGTTTGTTTTCTCGCAGACCTTTCATTAAAAAAGGTCTGCGAGACCTCTTCACCACGCAGACAATGACCCATGTCTTCTTGGAACCTCTTCACCACGCAGACCTCTTCTTCCCTGCCACCACCTCCACCACCACATCCCTGCCACCACCGCCACCACCTCCACCACCACATCCCTGCCACCACCACCACCACCACCACCACATCCCTGCCACAACCACCGTCACCAACACCCACCTGCCATCACACCCCACCTGCAACCACCTCCACCTCCGACACCACCTCCACCTCCGACACCCCTGCTCCGCCACCACCTGCACCGATGGCAAACAAAACCCCCAAATCCCCAAATCGATCTGTTATCAAAACCCCCAAATCGATCTGTTATCAAAACATCATCATCGTCATCATCTGCGGGTAGAGAGATTGTAGAGAGGGAGAGTTCAAGGCTAGGGTTTGCGGTGGTGGTGAAGGCAGAGAGAGAGATCGAGGGAGGAGAGAGAGAGACGGTGAAGGGCGGTGGTGTAGTGGTGACGACGGTGGTTGTGTAAGGCGGTGGTGCTTGGTGGTGGTGAGGAAGGCAGAGAGAGAGAGCAGATCTGTGTGTGTGTTTGTGTGTGTGGGGGTGTGAAGATCTTTTTATATAAAAAAAAACAAACCCTCTTCTTGCAGACTGCAGACATTTGGTCCACCTCTTCTCCTGCAGATGCCTGCAGATGTGGTCCGCAGACTGCAGACCTTTTCCCACAGAAAAAACAAACAGCACCTAAGTTTGGTGTTCATCTGGTGATCATCTGTCGGATGATGACTGGAGGGATGAGATGATCGCTGGATACATCAGAGCGGTAATACTTGTTTGTAGAGTGTAAAGAGAGAAACCACTCAAAGAATACCAAGTTAGATTCACGCATGAATCTAATATAAAAACAAACTACACATGATTTTGCAGGTAAGTTATTTAGCGCATTCAAAAAACAAACATGATCAAACATCCATGCCATTATTCATCACCAAAGTGCTTTTAAGGTCAAAACTTCAACTACCAAAAATAAAAGTATCAACGAATAATATTTTCAGCAGCATCACTTCACTCAAGCAGCAAGACCTGAGCTCTTCCTGCAGCTAGACAGCATATCCATGTAAAACTGGCACTTGCTAATGTCACTGCCATAGCTGTTAATGCACTGCATCAATAACAACAAACATCAAACACATGTTTCATATATCATTTTAGTAAAGGAACACACGTGCATACAAAGAGATAAAGAGACATACATCTTGGAACGCCTTGTAGTGCATGCCACAAGCATCAGAATTAGAGTTGGCTGTGGCAGCCGATTCTGGAGCAGCAGCGGGAACAGTTTCATGACGAATTGTACGAGGACCCATTACAGCATCCACAGCCCTGTGAGCAACAGCACTGCCGCCACCAAATGCCATGCCTACAAAGAACAAAAAACATAACAATATAAGAGAAATAGAACACTCACAAACAGAATGATGTTGGGACAACAAAAGTATTTGTAGATGTACCTTCAGCTATGGTTGAACCAATGCTACCGAGCACTGATCCACCACTGCTCGGGGCAGGGACAGGAGGGGGTGCTTGTTTGACTGCAGAGCAAAATTCCAACATATTAGACGGGACAGATGCATGCAAATCTTAACAATACACAGTGATCATAAACAATAAGATATATAAACTAGTACAATACAATACCTGGTGCTGGAGCGCTGCGTGCTGGACGAGCACGAGCAGGTGCACGAGCTGGCCTTCCTGCAGTTTAAAAATCAAAGCATTTAAACATAACAGATTAACATCCACAATAGAAATCAGTTTTGATGTAAACCAGATAGGCAAATTGAATAAAAGAAAAAAAAAAACATAACAATGAAGTGTGTTTGCATGATTTGTGAAAAGTTAGTGGACCCCATGCTCCCATCCCCTCACGCCTCACACATACAATAACGCCTACCTGTAATGGTGTGCGGGGCGTTAGGCGGATGACATGGCTTGGGCGTTATTCAGCTACATATAGTCTTTGTATTACAATAACTATGTGCAAGCCATAGTTGTTAATAGCGAATAGTGACAAGGGACCTATATGTTACATAGCGAATAGCAACAAATAGCGACCGCTATTTTATAAATAGCGATACACTAGAAAAAGAATTTTGAAATTTTTTATATGTATATTATATCAAAATACCTTGGTATACATGTTATTTTACATGTATATTTAATTTAACAAAAACCTATAAATCCAGCTATTTTATAGCTATATCTAATTGCTATTTACATAAAAAAAAAACCTAACTGTCGCTATTCACGCTATTGGTCGCTATGACTCAGATAGCGACACTTGGTCACCTCGCTACATAGCGCGCTATAGCGGTCGCTATAGCCGCTATTGACAATTATGGTGCAAGCCCAAAAGCATAGGTGATAGGTCCCATAAAGTAAGCACATATAATACAAATTACAATTGCATAAGCCAGATATAACAGATACAATCAAAACTCAGAAACCTAACAAGACAACAAGCAAGAACATAGCAAGACCCATGCACAAAGCAATGTAATAAATTAATCTTCAGCTAAATGACCCAAATAATGATATTGCACACTGAATAGTGACCTACATGTAACTGTTTTAAGCTTAAAAACCAACTTCATTCGCCACAAATAAGAAATTGGTGACATTAAAAAGAACCAAACGTTAATTTATTAGTATTATATAACAACGTATAGAAACAGAATACACCGAGCATTCACATTGGAATCCCTATATCATTACCAACCTGAAAAGTTTCAGGTTTTTATGAATTTATACACTAAAAAAAACACAATACAAAAGAATAAACAAATTTTGTGACTGGCTACAAGTAAAAGAAACAGAAAAAATACATAACAAAAGAATATAAACAAATGTATTATTTAGTTAAACAGAAACAGAGTTGAGAGAGTTTTTTAGAAGGTGAACAATTTTATGAATAAAAACATTTTTATTTTGTTAAATTATTATAGATATAAAAATAACCAGACAAATCTCCCATAATTCGTACAAAATCAAGATGACGATTCCCTAACCCTAAAAATTAAGATATAACAAAACGAAGGGAGAAAACCCTAGAAATAGAAATGCAACGTGACGTAGATCTGTCTGTATCATCTTCCTCAAACAAACAATCATACATGTAAAAGATTAAACATTGAACAGTTAGTAATCGTTGCGTTAAATTCTTACCACCGGAGCTTTTGCGAGGCATGATGATGATGATGGTGAATTCTAGAGAGAGAGTAGATAGAGAACAAATTATATGAATATGAATAGAAGATTTAAGATCAAATTACGCTGCTATTTATAAGGAAACGTGTGGCTATAAATAGTTGTACGTTACGCTTTCTAAGTTGTACATTGTGGTGTGATGACTTGGCAAATACAATTGATTTGTTCTTCTGGAAGCGTCTATTTTTGTATTTTATTTTCCCCTTCCCCAAGAATCTCATTCTAGTTTATTTTTCTATATTTTTAGAAATTGTTTTCTTTTGTTAGGGTGGACAGTATGCTTTCGATGAGTGAGGCGGTGATGGCAGTTTACTGAGCGGTGATGCTTTGCCAACCCTTGTCTGTGGGTCGGTGAGGGACTAAGGCGGTGTATACTCGGTGAGTGAGAAACTGAAAGAGAAGAGAAGATAAAGAGGAAAGAGGGAGAGAGTTAATGGTGGGCTCCAACCCCTTTCAACCAATCACATTTTTTTAAAATTGTTTAACACTCTTCATGTTTGATCATTGCTAGTGATTGAGTACAAAATGAAAAGTGAAGTGAGGATTGACATGACATTATTGGCTAGAAAATTGTTTAAACACTCACCAAGGGGTGACCACTCCCTCCACCCTTACGCTGGGTGTGATATATCACCCCTAGCCACATCACCGCTTTTAGCGCCCCTTAGCGTCCCCTACCCATCCCCTGCGTACCAAAGAGGTGTCATCGATCCTCCGCCAGCCCAGTAACAAGCACTATTAAGTATGTATGTGGGACCCATTTCTTTTCCACCAATCATATTTCCCTTCTTTTTATTTCCTTTTTCTTTTTTATATTATTTAAAAGGTGTTTTAAATCATTTCCTTTTTCTTTTTTCATACTGTTTAAAAGGGGTTTTAAATCATTACAAGGATTTTAAAAGAAGTGACTTTAAAAGCCCCCATATGAGATGAGGCATAAGTGGAGCTGATGTGGCGTGATAAGCCCCTTAGGGCTTTAAACCACACCCTCTAGCCTTAAAATTTTTAACTTATTCGCATAAAAACGTTCGTAAAATTAATATAAAACATTTTTAATATCAAAATACAAGTTAGATAATAAAGAAGTAAATTTAAAAAAAAACAAGAAAGAGAATGAAGTGGAATGGTATTTGTCTCGGGATTTGTTGTTAACACAATTCATTTAAGGTTATGTATAGTCATAAAGCCACTTTGTGGGCGTTATGCGATACGTGTCGTGCCACATCACACAGGGGCTTTATGGGGCGTTATATCACTAGAGCCCGTAGTCATAAAGCTCTTACCTCATCATTACTCAATTAATTAATAACCCCTTCAATTATACATACATACATACATATGTATGTATGTATATATATATATATATATATATGTAAGGGGGGGGGGGGGAGGTTTGCAAATCCTACACGCCGCTATGAACATGTTCTCTCTCTTAAAAGAGTTTGTTTGTTTCGCAGGGTATAAGAACCGTAACAATGTGTAATGTCTGAGATGACTCGAACACCCGAATTGAACAAGAGTTGTTAGAAGGAAGATCAAGAAAAGATTGCTGGAAGTTCTTTGAGAGTTAAGACAAGAGTGTGATGGTTTTGTTGTTTTTTCCCAACCAAAGCCCACCTTGGTTTTACAGTGAAACAAAAGTCAAAGCAACTCAAAAAAATTAAAACGAAAAAAAATGCATTTATTACCTATATTCATTTTTGAATTCCAACTTGAAAATACAGACTTTCGCAAGCACCCATACGCCTACGCAACAATTAGTTTTCCATCCAAACCACACACATGCCATATTGTGCCCGCCTGCCCGACCTAGACGACTCACGCTAGATACCACACATGCTAATTGAATCCTTGCTCGCGCACCCACCATCTGGACCAGATGACCGCATCACATACGCAAATAGATATGCCTAGTCAAGCCACCCACATGTGTGCAAAGTGCGTTTTCAAAGCACCAAATTGCCCCGTCACCCATATCATGCACGCACGGGTGCACGTCTAGGGTGCTTCACACCCTTGGGAACCCTACTTGTGTGTGCTTCTAGGGAAACAATAAGCAAATGATGGCTCTCACTTAAATACCACTTCAAGTCCCTCCTAGGTGGAACAAGTTCACACCTTTTCATTTTCCATGCTTTTTTCTTAGAATTTTCTCAAACTTTCACAATTTCACACAACTTTGAGCGTTGATATTTATTCATCATAGCTCTATTTTGTACATGATTTGATATGTTTTAAAGTTCTCACATGGTTAAACATAAACCCGTATGTGTGTGTCCAAAGCTAGGATTATTTTCCTATTTTGTGATAAAAACTACTTTTTTACTATTTTTTCAACATTATTTGTATAATCAAAATACATCATAACGGTTTTACCATCAATAACAAGCGTTCTCACAAAAGTGTGTAATTGTGTGATACATTAGTAACATCTATAAACTTTTCTCAAAAAATACGCTAATTTTACAAACATGTTACAATTTTCCATATTACATCCACTTTAAAATTATTTTTTATTACCAAATTATATCTATATCTATATGTAACACCCAAAAAATGAGTTTGGTAATCAAATCACGTTAATATTAAGGAGCGGGTAAAGTACCGTTAGTGGTAAAAGTTAAACCGTTAACAAAATAACTAGGAACAAACTAACCTAGTTAGTAACATGTATATAGGTTATAAAAACAATGAGTAGTAGTAGCTTATCTAAACAAAACTAAACTTGAGGGACCAAAGTTGTCAAGAAGGAAACTAGTGTTTAAAAAACAAAAGTTAAACATAACACACACATAGAGTGTATGTATGTCGATCATCTGGAGAAAAAGGAGATAAAGGAAAACCCTAGTTCATCCAATATCATCAAAATTGAAGGAGATTTTGGACCTCAAAGTCTTGTATGAACATGAATTATTGATCACCTAGGCTAGGGGATCATAAGGTATATCTAAAAACTTAGATTGATGAAAGTCATAACTTGAGACAAGTAGAATACTTGCAATTAGATTGTTGGATTATGATCCAAAGATGAAATTGAGTGTTTATGTATGCTTATCGTTAGACATAATGAAATTATATGAGATAATTAGTGTAAGATTAATTCTAAGTGATTAACAAGTAGATTATGAAGTGGGTTTTGATAATATGATGAATGTAACACCCCGTGTTTCTGAAGTCAAAGTCAAGATTAAAGTCAAAGGGAGAAAAAATTGCTAATCGCAATCTGTCTCTCCTTGCTCAATTCCTGTTTTGACTTCTTTGACTCGTAGATAGTCTATTTTGTTTTCGCTTTAGTTGTATTATGAGGAGTATCTATTAATAATCGCTATTTATCGCATGTTTAATCGCTTTATCGCTGTCGCAATCGCACTCGCAAATCGAATTACACATTTTGGTTACTGTTATACGTGTATGTGTGCCTTATGTGTTACTTGTGCATGTTTATTTATGTTATGTTGTGGTAATCAATCGAAACTCAATCGCAATCGAATCGCAAACACTCAACGAACACGAAATAAGGATGCTTGTATGTTGATATAGTAGTTGGGATTAAAAGTAATTTGACTAGGACACTCAATCGCATCGCAACGCGCTACACGCAAATCGAAACGGAAAAACTCATCGCGCCAAGCACTCGAACCAGGTGCCAGCCGACCGAACTGCCACCCGACCGGGCAGCCACCCGACCGAGGCACCACTCGACCGAACTGCCACCCGGGCGAGTTGCCACCCGAGCGACCAGCCCATTCTTCCCTTTCCACTTTGGGAAACCCTATAAATACCCCTTGTCACTTTCATTCTTTCTACTTTTGGCAACTGACGTCCGACCAGTGCTCCTGCTCGCGTTTTCCTTCGATTTCTCACAATTCCGGTAAGATCTCGTCCTAAATCTTGTACTTCCTTGATCTACACGCACTCCTACACCTTTCTATCTTTTGAATCTTAACTTTTAACCGTGAAATCATCAAGATTCAAGGTGTCCTAGGATGACGTCATCATGTGTTCTTGAAGAACTTCATGTTTTGGCCTCAACCCACCAAGAATAACTTGGATCTAATCGATTTCCACATAAACAAACAAAGATCTTTCATAGATCTGAACATAATCGCAATGAAAAGGATTGAAAGATGGTTTTCCAACTTTCTTTCAACTCTTTTACACTCAATGCACTCAAACCCAATGGAACCGGACCTAATGTTGATCACCTACTCATTCTTAGCGATGTATCAGTGCTAGATCCAAGTTCCATTTGAAAGATAGTGATTTCGGGTTTGGACACGAACAACTGCCTCGAACCGTGATGTAACACCTCGAAAATTTATGTCCAATAATATATCGACACGTGTCATAAGCTTTAAACGTGTAAAGAATTGCTTTAGAGGGACTAAAGTTGACAAACAAAGAAAGTATGTGAATATAAGGGTTCAAAGTGTCAACAATGGATAAATATACTTTACTGTAACCCTACACGATGTTTATACCCTTAAACGAATGAATCATGGATCATACGAAGCTAATTGTGGAAGAAAGTGAGAGATTACAAACTACAGGGGTTAAATGTGTCAACATGTTTAAAGTATACCTCTGACTGACCTTTTAGCAAACCCGAAGCTTTGTAACGATAAATTATACTCACTAGAATATGTGATAAAAATTTCACCAAGTTTCGTTATCGTATGAGAAAGTTATGATAAAATTCGTATACGAAGGGTTAAAGGCGTCAACGTTGAATTCTAGGGCTTTACGGGTGATCACAAAGTTAACCGAGGACTTAACGATGTTTGTATATGTCTTGGAGCCCTTAAAAGTAAGGTTAGAGGGCCAAAAATGCAAGAACAAGACTTAAAACCACGTTAGAAAGGACCAGGGGCTGAAATGTAATTAAGTGAAACTTGTTTGGCTGGTTCTGGGAGGCCAGGCGGCCCGCGTAAGATGGTCCTATGGGGCTACGCGGCCCGCGTGAGAGTGCCAACGACAGAATTCACCTGGCAGCGATATGATAGGAATCAAAACACGTTGCGAATTCTTAATCCGAACCCCTAGGGGATGTATCTATTGACAGATGGCGTCAGAAGTAAACAATTAATATCGTTACCAAGCATGTCGTATGTGTGGTAACAGTTTTGAAACAATTATTACTATATATGTTTTGTTATCTTAATCTCACTTCAGACTTTTTTTAATTTTTACTTTTTCCCTAAAATTGGTTTCTACTAAATATAAATCATATCATGCATACCATTAACGCATTTCCTTTACAACTTTTTCACACATTGTTTGTTTTACTACCTTTACGTAGATGAATTCGTGTGTGTTATCTATTACTCTACCTTCATTTGTTAATGTATATTTTTATGTTCACACTTCCGGTGCAAGTCATTTTCGACAAAAGGCATGAAAACATCATAATGAAGGTTTTGTTGACAAAACTTAATGTTTAACGAACATTATGTCGATGTACTTTTGGGACGTGCTCAACTGTCTCAAAATATTAGGCTTAACAAATCAAAGTTTAACGGTTATACGTTTAAATTATTTTATTTGTTTAGTTGGTGTTTAGCCACCCGCGAAAGTCGCGGATTCTTAGGCTAGTATTGATACTATATTATATGGAAATCAAATCGTAGAAAAGTATACACGTGGGTCAGGTTATCATAATATATCAAGTGAATTATGCTTGACAAATGAGGGTAATATAGTAAATGCTGATGGCTTGGTGGCTAATGATATAAAATACGCAAGTAGAGCAAAAATGAGAAACAAAGTTTTGTGTCAAACGTTGGTTAAGCTAGACAGTCAATTTATGGAAAAAGGCAATGACGTCTATTGTTTACAATTATATGACTATTTAGTTGGAGCCGAACTATTTGAGCGAATTAGTTTGATAGTGGACGGTATACAAGCCAATGCCCCGTTTGACCCCGGTGGCACATATCTAAAGTTGAAAGAGCCGACTTGTAAAGTTGGGTTGGTTATGTGGGTCGTGTTAATAACAAAGAGGAATTGAGTTGATGTTCCTTTTGATCCAAAGACAAAACTCGAGGACGAGTTTTTTCGAAGACTGGGAGTATGATGCTGGATATATACGAATATTATTTTATATTTATTTCAAATTTTAGTTTCCTGATATTTTGTTATTTAGTTTCCTTTTGGATTATGATTCCTATCATATAAATAGGATGTCTTGGGTTATTGTTTATTTAGTTTTTGATTGAATTGAATTAATAAGAACTTTGTTCTTGAACCTTTTGGTTCCTTTTTGAGACGTATGATTATCAATTGTTCTTGAGCCATTTAATCGCACGCGAAACTGCATCAGTTTTGATTTCTTTTAGCCATTGTGAACTAATGCTCGAACTTCACTCATGGCTTTTGATTTCTTTTTAATATTTGAAACACAACAGTTATGATGTTTTTGCGAATTTTATACTTCACATGTCCAGTAAGTCTCGAAATTATTTGTATATATCTTGTTGAAGTATTTATATCTAGTGCATGTGATTATATTTGGTTTGATTATATATTGTGATTGTGTATTGATTATAATCTAACAAGTTTAGTGTGTGTTTCTAAGCAACATACACTCCCGTCGTGCATTATGACATATACGTCCTCAGTTCTTGTTATATTTTCTCTTGGCAAACCATGTTACCATAATCGTAAACAAGTGCATTACCACTTCATTAGTCATCGTGCATATGTACATAAGTGTTTGTGTGATGGGTACACAGATGAGTGTGTACCTTTAAGTGTGATGGTCCTGGTGACAGAAATAGCAACAACCATTGAGGACATATGCGTCTAATTAAGGTCAGAATATCTTGCTTTGAATCATGATCATACCTGCAAGTTAAGGAAATTCAACACATTGCTATTTTGTCATGGACAAAGACAGATATACCATCATTGTAAGCCATAGATTAGGATCTCATCTCATTTAATATAACAATCCTGATAATATAACTATCCAACTTAAAACTATATTTGTTATGTTTATAGGAATCTTTTCTAAGCATTAGTATTGGGGGGCATACACAACCATGTTAAGGTATCTTTGTGACCCATATGAAAAAGCTAAGAACCGAAAACTAAGAGGTTCTCAATGAGGTTTTTTCGAAGATAGAACTTCTAATTATGAAATTAGAGACACCTAATGATTGTAGGAGCCCCCAACATCTTGTTCAACTACAATGACCAGCTTCTTTTTTACAAGACGGGGTAATGTATTTAAATCCATTACATTACAAGATGTGTCAAATATACCATACATATTGTGGTAATGTGTATGTAATTCTGTGATTTGTAATTTGAATATTTGTGATTCAAGAATTTTTAATAACATTCCACGACTTATATAATTATATGTAATTAGCTGAATTGTTTGTATTTTTATTGAGAAAAACTAAAAAAAAAAAAAAAAAATCTAAATTGGGTGTTTGACATGTTTTATGAATGTTGGTTTTGTTTTGGGCTATTTAAAACCCACCGATGCCGATTGTTTTGGGGTTTTTAAAACCCGCATATGGAATGCGAGATGATTGTTGGGTTTGGATGTTGTTTCTATCTGGCATGCATCCTGAATCCTCTTGAGTTTTTGCTAACAGTCTGTTGTGGAGATGATAGTGGCCTGCTACCTGGCATGACAACTCCGGTTGCAGCCATAGCGGCAACTGAGCCACTTTATTTTCCGGTGATGATGTGATGATTGTAGATCCCAATCGGTTCTATTATTTTCTTTCTTTTGTTACCTTGGTAATGGTGTTGTTGTTAGTTGTGTTTACATTTGTGGTTTGGTTGGTTTTACCTCACACCCAGTTTATACTTCATAGTGTGAAAATTAACATAAAAACATATTTTGGTTGGCGTTTTTCTAACATGGTAAGGATACCTTGTCAAAGTTTATAAGAACAGGAACTATATAACACGTACACCTGTGACCAAACAATATAATAATAGAGAATCAGGAAAATAAATATGTGATATAGGCCAGATCATTTGTTAATACATCGTAAAAAAATCAGTTTCTATTATCTTAGAGAAAACAAGGGATGTGAAGTTGATGATTATTTGGGGAGGTGTTATGTTGGTTTGTGTATGTGTTTGGGGTTGGATGCAAGTTGGATTGGAATTAAATGGGAAAATGAATTGAATGATATATGTTAGGGCTTATGATGGAAGTATGGGGTGGACGTGACCACTACAGATATTGTAAAGTACATGAAAGATCTGTGATTAAGTTTGAAACTTGTCAAATTGGCCCATTGGGTGTAGGGGAGAAGATAAGGTTATTATATGGCTTTTACTTTACAAGACTGAAAGAATGGTTGTTATAAAAACATAGATTATATGAGTTGTTTAAAATCATAGATTATATGAGTTGTTTATGTGATAGATTAAAATTTGTATTTCGTTTAAGAATTTGAAATTATGCGTTTTTTATTGTTTATGGAGTTGCCGTGTATTCCGTATATCCCTACAATGTATGTATGTAGAATGCTTGTATTGGGCAGACGGCATGCTAAAGCACTTTGACGGCTTTTCATACCACCAAGCTCCCGGCCGCAACACGGCGGGGCGGGGCGTACATCTAGTATATGTAATTATACACATTAAATATAATTTGGTTATAACACTAAATAATAATTGTATGTCTACACGTGAGAGAACATAACATATGTAATAAATAAATAATAACTATTGGGGTTTTCTCACGCTACACAATGAAAATTTGGTTGGTTCTGATTCAGTTTGTTATGGTAGGTATGCTATTAGGGCTCGTATAACAACCAAAAGAGTTAACCCAAATCAAAATAATGAAATGATAAACGGCGTCACTTTATTATATGTAAAAAAACTAAGCCGTAAGACAACTTTGATAACATGTAAGTTTGTGTTTCAATTACTTTTTCTTTTTAACATTAGGTAGTGTTTGATATGGGGTAATGAGGAGGGAATGAAATACACCATTCAAGTGTAATGAAACTAACATTGTTTGGTTGGTGTTGAGAATGGAATGGAGTATTACATAGCTAAACCATTCCTGTGCTCCCCCCTATTTTTTTCATTCTGTTGCCTATGTCATCCTTATATCTCATTTTTTCTTAACGAGCCTTCAATATATAGGCCAGTCAGATCCCTATTTCTGCGTTTTTTTTAGAAACATTATGAACTGGTGATATTACAACATACTGAAACAAATCGACTCTGTTATTGAAATCCTCTGTCATGGGTTCATACCTATTTAATCATTGTGTTTACTCGAAGGTTAATTTCACATGATAAATACTCCATTTACTTGTGTTCTAGATGAAGAATTTATAATTTTTAATGTTGATTTCTTGTGTGTATACGCCTTTTTGCTTTTGTTCTTCTGCCATATGTCAATTCCAAAAGTTACTCTTGAGTTTTGAGAATTTGATGTGAACATTAAAATGCAGAATATAATTAAGAAGTTGAAGTTGCTATTAAGTTTGTTGAATCAATCGATTCAGGACAATTTATATGATTATAAATATGAAGATTATAATTAAACGATTTTGTGTTCATATGGCAACGAAATAGTCAAAATTATGAAAATATTGTATCTTTTATGTAAGGTAGGGGCATTTTTGTCATATTCAATAAACAATATTCCATTCCGTCGTCTTTTCTTATCTACCAAACAACACAAGATAATGATTTATTCTTTTCCAACAAGGATAACCAAACATGACAACGGAATGTAATGTTCTATTTCATTCACTCATTCATTCCATTCCCTAGTTCATTCCATTCCGTCGTCTATTACATTACCTCATACCAAACAGACCCTTAGTTCTTAGATGTCTAGGATAGGGTAAAGTTCTTGTACAAATAATCTTAACATACTAAACATACAAATTGAAGGAAAACTCAAAAAGACAAGGTGACATTTTTGTAATTATCAATAACTATAAAAGTTACTCTACAAATATACCTAAAAAAACCTAACCACTCCCCCCCCCCCCCAAAAAAAAAAACCTAAACCCCCCACCCCCCAAAAACCTAAAAAAAAACTAACCCCCCCCCCCCCCCCCCCACCCAAGCTAAAATGCTAAAAACTAAACCCCCAAAAAACCTAAAAAAATAAAAAAAAAACATACAAATTATTTTATTTTATTTTTTTAACATTTTTTATTAAAAAATCGCTACTTTTAGTAGCAGCAAAAAAAAAAAAAAAAATTATTTATTATTTTTTTTTTTGCTAACGAAATGTAGCGATTTTTTAATAAAAAATGTTAAAAAAAAATTGTGTTTTTTTAGGTATTTTTGGTTGTAACTTTGATAGTTGGTGGTAATTACAAAAATGCCACCTTGTCTTTTTGGGTTTTCCTTCAATTTGTATGTTTAGTATGTTAAGATTATTTGTATTTGATCTTTTGCCGTCTAGGATAAATACAACACTTGCAGATCCATCCACCAACCTTGTTAATTATTATTATTATTATTTGGTTTTGTATTTTTCGGGTGTTACGTCTACTATACATGAGCAAGATGATCTCACCTCTTGTTCTCCCATGTAATTTGTCTTTGAGGTTTGAAAAAAGCCAGGCATGTCAAGACTGTGTTTGGTATCCTCAACTTCAATTTCCTGAACACCAGATAGTTTCTTCGAGATAAAGGAACCAATGAGTTGAACATATTATCGCAAATCTTAGTTTTTTTCTCCTTTTTCGACACCTTGGCAAAAGTCGAGTCGGTAATCATTGAGTGCACATACAAAGTTTTCTAGAGATCAGATACAATAAAAAACAAATGATAACAAAAAAAAAAAACAATTGTAATAAACGAGTGGACCCTGGCGGCTAAGCACAAGGGGTTGAATTGGGTGAATTTGTTCAAAAAAGCACGCTGAAAGTGATTAATTTTACTATTGACTATTGGCTCTGCCACCTTCGACTATCACTTTGACACCCGTCACCCCTAACTTAACACTTATTGTGTTTTGTCACCAAGTCGTTAACTGATCGCTAACTTTTGATCTCGTTACTATACTTTTGGGGTGTCCTAAGACCCTAAAACCTTCCTAAGATCCATATGGCACCCCCAAAAGTATAGTAACATGATCCAAAGTTAGTAATTAGCTAACGACTTGGTGACAGAACACACTAAGTGTTAACTTGGGGGTGACGGGCGTCAAAGTGACATTTACGGGTGACAGCAGCCAATAGCCAATAGTTGGGGGTGATAAAATCTAATAACCCTTTTTAAATAAAGTCCTGACCGCTGCCTAATTACAAAAGGAAAATATATTATAATCAAATCGAGTCCTGACTGCCTAATTACATATACTACCAAACAAACCGAACGAACACGAATGAGACCTTGTTCGTGTTCGTTTGTTAAAGAATATATATGTGTTCACGAACAGTTCATGAACACTTACCAAACGAGATTTTATGTTTGTACGTGTTCGTTTGTTAAGGAAATAAACCTGTTCATTTCGTTTGTGTTTGTTTGTTAATTTTAGGCAACGAACGAAAACGACCGTTGAAGAATACAAATGGAAACAAACAATCAAAAACACGCTAGATCATATAATACGCTAACACTTATTAAATACTTTATTTGTCGGGATCTTGTAATATTTAAATAGAATATAAAAACAAAACCCTAATGAACTATCGAACACGTTACCGAACGTTCACGAACGCGACCTTTGTTCATGTTTGTTCATTTAGCTAAACGAACGAAATTTCTTGTTTATGTTCGTGTGTTTAATAAACGAATTATAATCAAGAAGATATAGCAAAAGACATGTGTTCATTTAATTAATGGCTTTTTCGGTGTGTAGATAAGTCAAAGGCTAGATCTCTTTTTTTGATCAAAAAGGTTGTTTTAGTAATTTCCCAAGAAGATAACCCAATTTCCCCGTTGTTTCGTCCATATCGCCTTCTCATTCATAAATAGTTTATTTGAATGCCAATAGACTCACCAAACCCACCAATCGCCTTCTCATTCATAAATAGAAATAGGTTCTTTGAATGCCAATAGACTCACCAAACCCACTAAAACATGAATAACTCTTGTTCAGTGTTTCTCTTAGTTCTTTCTCTTTCTTTTTGTGTTTCATTTGGAGCATTGTCTTCCATTTTTGATGTATCTTCAACTTCTGAAGATTTCATAACCTGTCTCCAATCCAACTCCAACAATGTCACCACCATCTCTCAACTCATTTTCACCCCGGTCAACACTTCTTACATACCCGTTTGGCAAGCTGCAGCCGACCCTATTCGGTTCAACAAATCCTACATTTTTAAACCATCGGTCATCGTTACTCCCATCGACGAAACCCATATCCAAACCGCTCTTTTATGCGCCAAGAAACACGGATACGAGTTCAGGATCCGGGATGGTGGGCATGATTTCGAGGGCCTCTCATACGCCGCCAACGCTCCCTTTGTCATGCTAGATCTCGTCAACATGAGGGCTATAGAGATCAACCTTGAAAACCGGACCGCGCTGGTCCAGGCTGGCGCTTTGCTTGGCGAGCTCTACTACACTATTTCACAGTTAACCGACACCTTGTATTTTCCAGCTGGTATTTGGGCTGGAGTCGGTGTTAGCGGGTTCTTGAGCGGTGGTGGGTATGGAAACCTGTTGAGGAAATACGGGCTTGGTGCCGATAATGTTTTGGATATTCGTTTCATGGATGTTAATGGAAACATTCTTGATAGGAAATCGATGGGTGAAGATTTGTTTTGGGCGCTTCGTGGCGGTGGTGCTTCCAGTTTCGGAATAGTTCTTTCGTGGAAGCTGAGGTTGGTTCCAGTCCCGGAAAGAGTTACTCTTTTCACGGTGAATATAACTTTGGAGCAAGGTGCTACGGATATTTTCCATAAATATCAATACGTGTTACCAAAATTTGATCGTGATTTAATGATCAGAGTTCAAATTAACAGTGAAAATATTGGCAACACCACCAAGAAAACCGTAAGACTATTGTTTGACGGTCTTTATCAGGGCAATATTGACACGCTGCTTCCGTTGTTGAACCAAAGTTTTCCGGAGCTCAATGTGACACGAGAAGTTTGTAAAGAAGTACGAATGGTCCAGACCACCCTTCAATTTAGTGGCTTTACCACCTCCACCCCGCCCGAGGTTCTTGCGAACCGATCAGCCATCCCCAGGCTGAGCTACAAAGGCAAATCAGACTATGTCCGGACTCCAATTCCCAAAAGCGGGCTCAGAAAGATATGGAGAAAGATTTTACAAAATGACAAGTCAGAGACTCTGTTCATGTACACGTTTGGTGGAAAGATGGAGGAGTACTCAGAAACAGCAATCCCGTATCCTCACAGAGCTGGAGTGTTGTACCAGGTTTTCAGGAGGGTGGACTTTATAGATCAGCCTTCGGACAAGACCGCGATATCGCGCAGACGTTTAGCTTGGATCCGAAGTTTTGATAACACTTTGGAACCGTACGTATCCAAGAACCCGAGGGAGGCTTATTTGAACTACAATGATCTTGATTTGGGCATTGGAAGTGCTACATATGAAGAAGCAAGTGTTTGGGGGGAGAGGTACTGGAAAAGAGAGAATTTTAAGAAGTTGATTCGAATCAAGGCCAAAGTTGATCCAAAGAATTTCTTTAGACACCCACAAAGTATACCAGTGTTCTCAACACCTTTTTCAGATATGTGAAACTTGTAGGAACTAGGTTCACGTTTTATTAATAAAATAAATAAAATAACGAGACTCTCGTTATTTGTGAGAAATTCGACTAGTACAATACTGGTTACAAAACTAAATAAACGAATATAAAATACAACTAAATTGTACCAATCTTGATTCAAAGCCAATGTCTTTGAAAACTTCAACCGCACCTACGAGATCAAAACTCCGCTGCAAGACAAGCAAAATTGTTGACGGTTTTGGTTAAGGCACATGTTCAACACGCTTCCCTTAAAACAGATTCCGCGCCTCCTCTCAGACGGTTCTGTCTCCCAGGGTACAACAACCGGAACAATATGTGTACTGCCGGAGATGGCACTCGCGCCCGAGATAGCACCGTTTATCATAGTGTTCTAATTTACGTGGGAAAATAAAGATAAGTTTGTGATGGTGGAAAAATTAGAGAGTACTCCTCTCTAAATTCTATAAAACATTGTGCATAATTTTCTCTAGTATATTTCTTTCATCTCATTTTTCTCTATTTTCTTTCTTCTCATCCATCAAAGAGTCATAAGTTCCTTTTATAACCAAGGTCGAAAAGGTAAACTTCATGATCACTCTTTGATATTATAACCATAATCTCTTTTTTAAATTATAGACATGGTTTGACTTTTTAGGTCAAAGTTTTATATTGCAAGTCCAAAACCTTCATGGCATGAACTTTGGTACAAATTCATCTTTTAACACATTTTTATTACTATAAAAATACATTTCATTTATGGTTGAAGTATATTTTGATTCAATTTTCTTAAAAGCTTTGTCAAGCCAGACTATAATTTTCAAACATGGTTTGAGTTTGAATCACTAACATTATAACATTTTTTCTATCAACGTGTCATTGGCGTAGTTCTCAGCTACATTAGATTCAAAATGATGATAGATTTCTTCGGTAAGTATCTCCATGATTGGGTTATTTTCGTCATTCATGCTCAAGTTGCATAATGAGTGAGTTAGATTACAGGGCAAATCGGTTCAAGAGTAAAAAAAAAAAAGATGCCGTGTAGGTTTGGGCCACCTCACAAACAACTTTGTGTCCATTTTTTATACTATATAAATCTAGAGATGAGCAATCGGTGCTTGGTACCAAAAATACCGGTACCAAATCGTACCGTACCCATTGAATTTTGGTATCAATTTGGTATCTATTTTTGACATTTTTTGGGATCGGTAATTTCGGTACGGTACAATATTTCACCCACGTTTTACCTTTGAATACCGTATTGTACTGATAGTCCGATACCTTACCGAACATTTTCCACACCAGTATCGGTACCCATTATTGGCGATTTTCAGGATCATTGCTTTTGATACCGATATGTTACCGACTCGTCCCTGTATAAACTTTAACACGAGCCAAGTTATTTTTTTGAAACACGGGTTAAGTTAGTTTGGGCCGACCCCCTCAAAAACGGTTAGTTTTTTGTCCAGTTTTTCAATTATGTAATTTAACTATGTGATTTATATGATTACTAAATCTATATTTTTTAATAAGAAGTGTTAGACATTAGACAAACAAAATAACTTAATTTTCATACTTAAGAGTTGAAATGGGTCATTTTTTTAGAATAGGTTGAAACAATCCAGAACGGGTTTGCTCTGTGATCTACATGCAATTTCAGTTTGCACTAACAATATGAGATATTTAATGGCTTTACTAGCACAACGAGCCCTATTGATGTGAGATTTATGGTGTTGCTCACCGGCATGGTGTGGGATTAGCAATCAAATTCAAACATGCAATATGCAGATTGTTAATGTTACGATGCCAACAAATTATTTCCATGTGTTACGTCGGCATGTGCGTTCATCAAACTTATTTTTTTTTGTTTAAGTTTTAACGCTTACATTTTATTGTTGTTTTTTAGCTGCATATGGAGTTCCATAAGCCGCTTATCATAATGTCTTCTAAAAATTTGCTTCGTCGCAAAGACTACAAGTTGAATTTATTTGAGTTTGATGTTTTCAAGGATATCATCCCTGGGTATATTAATATGAATTTAAATAAGAATTTAGATATTAAAGTTTATATAAACTTCATGTAAATCAAAAGGTTAGAAAACCATGACTTTTCGTTGATCTATTAAAGGTTCGCTGGTATGTAACAGATTTTTGCAGAGGGAAGTGATCACTTTGTTCGGTTATGGGTTTCTACCGGTTAGGGTCGTGTATTGTTTGTTTGGGACCTGTTTCAACCCTTAGACGTGAAGCCTAAGTTTGGAAAAGGCCTAGAACAAAACTGATGATCTACATGGGCTTCAATGCCAGTAGATATTATATGTTTGTGTTATGCCACCCGCGAAACTCGCGGGATCTTAGGCTAGTGTAACACCCCGTGTTTTCACGAGTGAAAGTCAAAGTCAAGGTCAAAGTCAACGACCGATTTCGCGCAACTCGACTCATAGAATTGTTTGTATGATATTCAGATTATGTGGAGTAATTGTCGTACATTGCAAAAATCGAATCATTCTAGCCGTATTTCGATCGACCTACGACCGTGAACAATAGGAAGTAACAATGCGATAAAGTTAATCAAGCTATGCTAATCGAATCGACATCAAATCGTAACTCGAGCTATGTATTTTACTTGTCATTATACGTGTGTGTGTGCCTTACGTGTTACCTGTGCATGTTTATTTTATGTTGTGTTGTGATAATCAAGCGAACTCAATCGAACTCGAAGTATAACCCGAATACAAACGAACCCGAACCCCGAGTCGAACCATATAAGAAGTAGTTGGGACTGAAAGTAATTTGACTAGGAACCCTATCGAATCGCTCGTAAGCCGAAACCGAATCAACATCGCGCCGAATCCACCAAGGGAGGCGGCATCCGCACGGATGGCCAATCCGCACGGATTGCCAGTCCGCACGGATGGCCAGTCCGCGCGGGTAACCTACCCGGGTGCGTGCCATGCGCACGACCCATCCTTACCCCTTTTGGCATCTTATAAATACACGGGTCACTCTCCACTTTTTCCACTTTTGGCAAGTGACGTCCGAACCATACGCATTCTTCGCCTTTTTCCCAGATTTCTTCCAATCCAGGTAAGATCTTGCACTTATTCTTGTACATCTTTGATCTCGACACAATTCTACACATTTCTATCTTTCGGATCTTCGATTTTAACCATGAAATCATCCGGATTTGAGGTATTCACGGGTGACGTCATCATGAAGTTCATAAGAACTTCAAGCTTGACCTCATTCCACCTAGAATATCTCAGATCCAAACGATTTCTACAAGTTTTTACAATAATTTCACCTAGATCTAAACTTTTCTAAGGATAAAAGAGTTGAAAGACATAGACCAAAGTTCTTTCCCACTTTTACCCTTGAAACCGGTACAAATCCGATCAGTCCTTGTGTTTTACTCATCAATAGTAATGCCCTAGTTCCAGATCCGGAATTCTACCCATAGACAACTGATTTCAGGGTAACCGGGAGAGCTGTTCCGAGTCGCCGACAGGCTGAGTTAGGGTGATTCCTGGCCGGTCTAGTCACGCGGGTGGGAACACAACTCTAAGTGGTTGCTGCGTGATCAGAACGTCTCGATAAACGACAACAGAAACCAAGTGTAGACGAACGGAACAACCAGACTCGTTGTCCGCACGGACAAGCTATCCGCACGGACTAGCTGTCCGCACGGACTAGCCGTACGCACGTACAAGCCATACGCACGTACAGGTCATACGCACGAGTGGTGATCCGCACGGACTACCCTTGGGGCCCACTTTCCAAACAAGGTTTGGGTATCGACGAACGAGCAATCCGGACGGACAACCTCTGAATGGATTACTCTTCGGATCATGAGATACTAAGGCCTTAAAGCGAAAACCAAACAATTTTCATCCGCACGGCCAAGACGTACGCACGGACAGACTATCCGGACGGATTGCCTCTGCCCGCGCGCACGGTCTGTCCGCACGGACTACCATACGCACGGACCGCCGTCCGCGCGGCCGGCTTGAAAGGTAGAAACACTTTGGTGTTTTCAAAATGCTACAACGAAAACTTCAAAGCACAAGCCATCATACACAAACACATCTTAGGAAGAAACAATCCACTTGAACATTCATCCACACAAGCAACCTAACCGTACGGATAAGTCGTCCGCACGCACAACTAGTCCGCACGGGTTGCCACCCGCACGGACAGTCACACGCACGGACAACTTACCCGGATGGAACACCATCCGCACGCACCACCATCCGCACGGATAGGTCATGCGCACGGATGTCTGATCCGCACGGTCAGTCATTCAGCCCACTCTCACCTGTACTGTTTTACGCGACACTTATCGTTACGTTATCAAATCTATTCAGGCTAACCGTACTCGCTGTAAAGCGCTCCCTTCAATCCACTATCGCTGTGAGTATACTCGAACCCTTTTTGCTTTAGCACTTTGGGTGTTACATACGTTACAACTATTCAAACTACATCTAACACACTACTCAAGCTATTTTAACGCTTAACCATTAATGCATGTTATACGTGGCTTATGAATGCTTGTTTGTTATGTTTACACATGGAATGATGTCTACCTGCCTTAGCAACGATAGTACTATAGTTTGGACTCAGCACCCGTTCACACGGGGGTTGTTAAGGATCTTTTACTTGCATGGATTACAGTGGTAATCGTGTATTGCGAACTGCCTCGGGCAGTCAACCCGCAGTCATTGGTATCGATGGATCTGTGTCGATAACTAACGTGCTTCATTTCACTATGTGTACGTGCTGGTTATGCGTAAACCAATTCGAACTCTATATGCTATTATCAAACTTGTATGCTCACCTTTACATTTTATGTATTGACATTATTTTAACGTATGTGACAGGTGCTTAGGACGCATATGTGGTAGGAAATGGAGGCTAGAATAAAGCTTTAGAGCCCAACAAATAGTTGTCTGTAGATAACTTATTAGGGGTCTCTAGAAGCAGATAAACAATTGCTACTTATTTGAATCTGAGTTGTCGGAACAGAATACTTGTTTTGATGTTGCCTGTAATAACTTGTTTGACTATTTATGTTATGGTATGGGACGTAATGTTTACTTAAATGGTGATGATAGTTGTTATGGAAACTTCTGGACAATCTGTTTCGCTCAGTGCCGCGCCCCGATGATTCCGCCATCGGTTGGGGTGTGACAGATTGGTATCAGAGCCATAACTATAGGGAATTAGGCAAGACTCGACCTAGTCCGGGTCGGAGTCTTAGAGACCTAGTCTATAGTTAAGAACCAACAGACCAACTCACGCGTATGCGTAAATTCGTTGTTATCACTCACTCTTATTGCACTCGAAATTTTCAAGTTGTGAACAGACAATAAGGTCGAGAATAGGCGTGAAAACCCGAAACTCACGGCCAAGGTTGCCTAACCAGCTTGCATTTTAGCTACGAACGAGGAAAATTATACCAAATCAGGAGTGAAATCCATATTTTGATGAATAATCTCCTCAATTTTTATCAAAAACGAGGACGGAAGTTGCAAGATAGGGGTGAAACCCTAACCTTGACAACTCGTTCCGCTTTTATGCAAAACTCCACCAAGGTTCGATGGACTCCAACGGTCGAAAGACACAACCTAACCAATGGGAATTGCGCCAATGCCCAAGAATCGAGGCAAAGGCATAGTCCTGGAGGTCGTTGTGCAGAATCCTTGTGAATAGTCGAGCCACATTGGTTAGTCGAAGTCTGTTAGCCGCAGACAATCCACCCTTGATTTGTCGATCTTTATGAAGATTTCAATGTATTTTCTGTTATTTGTTAACGTTTTGAGATACTAATGGTTTCAACCTAACACGATCGCTTCTGTTAAAACACAAAACCCACACAGCCTATCGCTAGCAAATCGACACTAGGAGCAGTTAGAATGCCTCGTATGCTCGTAGGAACTTTTAGTGGCTAAGTATAGGTGTTTCCTTGCTGTGTGATTACGTGGTTAGGAAAGGTTGTGATTATGTGCTTTGTATGTTTATGTGATTTTGTGCAATTCTGTGAATTTGTAACTATATGCGTTTAAATGATACGTGTTACTGAGCTTTAGTAGTAGTAAACGTGTGAGGTGAGAATCGAATACATGTGTTGAGTTCCGTGGCGATGACTATTGCAGACAATGTCGTCTGGATCTCGTCATACACTCTCTCGTCAGGAAAAGAGGGACAGACGTCTCGCCTCCATTATTGCGAAAAGCGTTGCAAAAGCTGTGAGCGATGCCTATGAGAACGCCAGCAAATCATCCGAGGAGTCGAGGACTGAAGGTCCAAAAGCTGCCGCAAGACCTTTCAGCTTCAAACAGTTCAAATCATGTGGACCGAAAGAATTCACAGGCGAAGGAGGTCCTACTGCTCTATTCCACTGGTTTGACTCTATCGAGGTTACTCTGCGACAAAGTGGTTGCCCTGATGACCTTCGAACTCTGAACGCTACCGGCGTCTTCCAGTCCCGTGCTTTGGACTGGTGGACGGCCGAGAGGAACAAGAGAGGGAATGATGCAGCTTACGGTTTGTCGTGGGAAGAGCTCAAAGAGGTCATGCTGGAGGAATTCTGCCCTCCTCACGAGCGTCAAAAGCTTGAAGACGAATTCTGGCACATACATCAGAAGGATGGAGACAATGCTGGCCTTACTGCTCGCTTCAAACAGCTCAGCATCATCTGTCCTGACCAAGTTAAGACCCCTGAGATGACCATCAAGAAGTACATCCGAGCGTTGCCCGACTGCGTCGCTGATTTCGTGCAAGCGGCTAAGACTACCACGATCGAAGAAACCTATCTACTGGCCGCTGAGATCAATGACAAAAGGGTCAAGGCTGGGGTGTGGGATAAGACCTCCAAGCATCTGCATCAAGCTACCACTGCTGCACCAACTGTTGAACCCACGTCGTCAAGCAACAAACGCAAGAACAAGAGAAAGAACAAGAACTGTGCGATTACTGCTGCACCGATCCAAGCCGTACCTGCCCAACAGCGTCAAGTAGCGGCGCCTGTGGCCAATGCACCACCTGCAAAGCGTGCATATACTGGACCACATCCACTCTGCCCTACTTGCACCTATCATCACCCGACTACTATTCAATGCCGCTTCTGTGCCCATTGCAACGTCTACGGCCACTTTACTGCCAACTGCCGTATTCGTCAAGCTCCTGCCAATCAAGCTCTACTCGCTGCCCCACAGGGCCAACAAGCTCCTCCGGCACCCGCAGTCAAAGCCAGAGCATGCTTTACATGTGGCGATCCGAACCATTTCGCCAACATGTGCCCAAACAGGGTAGTGAAACAAGAACCCCAACAGCAGCCACAGCAGCAACAACAGCAGCAGCAGCAACAACAGGTCGCATGAGCTAGAACCTTCAATCTCAATGTGCGTCAAGCCCAGGCCGACAACAACGTGGTCAATGGTACGTTCCTTGTGAATGGTATTTATGCTTCATGTTTGTTTGATACTGGAGCCGATAATTGCTTTGTGTCACTCGAATTCGAGAAACTCCTTAGTCGTAAACGTTCCCGACTCTCCTCTGCATTCGATGTTGAAGTCGCTACCGGAAGAACCGTCGCCGTAAATTCTGTTATTCATGATTGCACACTCGAGCTCAACAATCACATCTTCTCGATCGATCTTATTCCGATGCAATTAGGAAGCTTTGATGTCATAGTAGGCATGGACTTTCTTCGCGAAAACCATGCCGAAGTTGTGTGCTTCGATAAAATGATTCGTTTTTCGCTCGCCAACGGTGATTCATTGTGCGTCTATGGTGATACTATTTCGAAGGGTCTCAAGCTTATGTCATGTCTACAAGCCAGCAAGTATCTCCGTAAGGAATACAGGGCTTTCTTGGCTCATGTCGTAGCAGCGGAGAAGGAAAAGAAAGAAAAGAAGAAGGTGAAAGACGTTCCAGTGGTTCGAGAATTTCCTCGAGTTTTTCCAGAGGATCTTCCCGGACTACCTCCGAAGCGTGATATTGATTTTCGCATAGATCTCATTCCTGGAGCCAATCCTGTCGCCAGAGCTCCTTATCGACTCGCGCCGTCCGAAATGCGCGAACTCTCAACTCAACTCCAGGAATTGCTTGAGAAAGGCTTTATTCGCCCGAGCACCTCTCCTTGGGGCGCACCAGTTCTTTTCGTCAAAAAGAAGGACGGGTCGTTCCGGATGTGCATCGACTACCGGGAATTGAATAAGTTGACTATCAAGAACCGCTATCCTTTGCCTCGAATAGACGATTTGTTTGACCAGCTACAAGGCGCTACGTGTTTCTCGAAGATCGATCTACGTTCAGGATATCATCAGCTGCGTATACAGGAGGAGGATATACACAAAACCGCGTTTCGTACTCGTTACGGCCATTACGAATTCGTTGTCATGCCTTTTGGCCTAACTAACGCACCAGCAGTTTTCATGGATCTGATGAACCGGGTGTGTAAGCCGTATCTTGACCGTTTCGTCATTGTGTTCATCGACGATGTCTTGATCTATTCCAAAACAAGAGCCGAACACGCGCAACATCTACGTTTGGTTCTCGAGTTACTCCAGGGGAACCAACTCTATGCCAAGTTCTCCAAATGCGAATTTTGGTTAGGGGAGGTTCAGTTTCTGGGTCACATCGTAAATAGTCAGGGTATTCACGTCGATCCAGCAAAGATTGAAGCTGTTAAGAGCTGGGTTACGCCTAGGAACCCGACTGAAGTCCGCTCTTTTCTCGGGCTAGCGGGCTATTATCGACGGTTCATCGAAGGATTCTCGAAGATTGCTGTACCCCTTACTTTTCTCACTCATAAGGACGAGCCTTTTGTCTGGGGAACCAAACAAGAGTCTGCCTTTCGAACCCTCAAACACATGCTGTGCAATGCTCCTGTTCTCACACTACCCGACGGGAACGATAATTTCATTGTCTACTGTGATGCTTCTAACCTTGGTCTCGGTTGCGTCTTAATGCAACGAGACAAGGTTATAGCTTACGCATCTCGTCAGCTCAAAATCCATGAGAAGAACTATACAACCCACGATCTCGAGCTAGGCGCAGTTGTTTTTGCATTAAAGATTTGGCGACACTACCTGTATGGTACCAAGTGTACGATCTTCACCGATCATAAGAGCCTACAACATATCTTTAATCAGAGGGAACTGAATATGCGTCAACGCCGATGGGTAGAACTTCTCAACGATTACGACTGTGAGATTCGTTATCACCCAGGCAAAGCAAATGTTGTTGCCGACGCACTTAGCAGACGGAGCTATTTGCTTAGCACTCGTAATGTTCAAGCCCAGCACAATCTAGAAGCTCTTATTCGCGACGCCCAGCATGCATGTTTCAACGAGCGCACCTTGAAGAAAGAAAGAATCTACCACGATGGAGCCCAGCTTGTGAGCAAATCGAACGGGATATTCCACTTCTTAGACAAAATCTGGATCCCCAAGCGAACAAACCTGCGACAGATTATCATGGATGAAGCCCACAAGTCCCGATACTCCATTCATCCCGGTGCCGACAAAATGTACCACGACCTTCGATACAGGTACTGGTGGCCGGGCATGAAACGGGATATCGCTCTTTACGTCGGAAGATGCCTAACCTGTGCTAGAGTCAAGGCTGAACATCAACGACCCTCTGGCTTGCTCGAACAACCTCCAATTCCCATGTGGAAGTGGGAGAGCATAGCTATGGATTTCGTAACCAAGCTTCCAACCACGTCATCAGGTCATGACAGCATTTGGGTTGTAATTGACCGTTTGACGAAATCAGCTCACTTTCTCCCGATACGAGAAGACTACAAGGTGGAACGATTAGCCCGAATCTACACCGACGAGATCATCTGTCGACATGGGACGCCTCGTGACATCATCTCTGATCGCGATGCTCGGTTCACTTCACGATTGTGGGGAACTTTCCAAACGGCACTCGGTACAACGCTTAATCTAAGTACTGCGTTCCACCCACAAACCGACGGTCAGACTGAAAGAACGATTCGTACCCTTGAAGACATGCTCCGCTCGTGTGTACTAGATTTCGGAGGTAATTGGGATAGACACCTCCCGTTAGTCGAATTCTCGTACAATAACAGCTATCAGGCTAGTATCCAGATGGCACCTTTCGAGGCCTTATACGGAAGAAGATGTCGATCGCCTATTGTGTGGCACGAGGTCGGTCACTCGCAACTAACCGGTCCGGAGCTGCTACAAGAAACGACAGACAAAATTTTCCAAATTCGGGACAATCTAGCGAAGGCTCGAGATAGACAGAAACTTCTCGCCGATAAAAAGCGCAAACACCGTGAGTATGGCGTTGGTGACTACGTACTCCTAAAGGTATCACCTTGGAAGGGTGTAGTCCGATTCGGCAGAAAGGGGAAACTTGCGCCTCGATATGTGGGACCTTTTAAGATTCTGGAAAGGATCGGAAAAGTCGCCTACAGACTCGAATTACCGGAAGAACTTAACAATGTCCATCCGATCTTCCACGTGTCAAACCTCCGAAAGACCATCTACGAACCGGACTTACATGTTCCTCTAGATGATTTACGAGTGAACGAAACATTACACTTCGTGGAAAAGCCTGTCGAAATCATGGATCGCCAAACCAAAGAACTCAGGCGCTCACGCATTCCTATTGTGAAAGTCCGGTGGGAAGGCAAACAAGGCGCGGAGTTCACGTAGGAACTCGAAAGCGACATGAAGGCAAAATACCCACAGTTGTTCAACGGGTGAGCAATGACTGGGAAGAAAAAGGGCAAGGTGGCAATATTGTAAATAAGAGAAACTAGAGAGAGAAAGTTCTTGTACGTTATCAAATCAATCAAAGAATCACGTTAAGGAAAAAGATTGCATGTTCTGTCTGTTCGATCACGCACGTTCAACGGATTCCGCACGTTCACGAATCGGTACGCAATCGAAACGAATTCAAACCAGAACCGACAACGATCAAGACCTTGAACATGAAAAATTAAAAATTGAAAAAGATTCCTCTAAAACGACTTCGAATTGAAATCTAAAACTTTATAGGCTTTTAAATCATGTATATTCGCACATCATATCCAAAAATGAGCGAAGTTTTAACCGTAAAATCTTAGTTGATTTGACGATTTAACAATAATACAAAGGACTCTCACGCGTGATTCACGAATTAGTTACAGCTTCCGGCTTAATTTCGGGACGAAATTTCCTAAACAAGGGGAGGCTGTAACACCCCGTGTTTTCACGAGTGAAAGTCAAAGTCAAGGTCAAAGTCAACGACCGATTTC
Source organism: Helianthus tuberosus (assembly GCA_030545235.1). Taxonomy (NCBI): domain Eukaryota; kingdom Viridiplantae; phylum Streptophyta; class Magnoliopsida; order Asterales; family Asteraceae; genus Helianthus; species Helianthus tuberosus. The sequence goes on from CM060407.1 coordinate 77,651,146, forward strand.
GCGCAACTCGACTCATAGAATTGTTTGTATGATATTCAGATTATGTGGAGTAATTGTCGTACATTGCAAAAATCGAATCATTCTAGCCGTATTTCGATCGACCTACGACCGTGAACGATAGGAAGTAACAATGCGATAAAGTTAATCAAGCTATGCTAATCGAATCGACATCAAATCGTAACTCGAGCTATGTATTTTACTTGTCATTATACGTGTGTGTGTGCCTTACGTGTTACCTGTGCATGTTTATTTTATGTTGTGTTGTGATAATCAAGCGAACTCAATCGAACTCGAAGTATAACCCGAATACAAACGAACCCGAACCCCGAGTCGAACCATATAAGAAGTAGTTGGGACTGAAAGTAATTTGACTAGGAACCCTATCGAATCGCTCGTAAGCCGAAACCGAATCAACATCGCGCCGAATCCACCAAGGGAGGCGGCATCCGCACGGATGGCCCATCCGCACGGATGGCCAATCCGCACGGATTGCCAGTCCGCACGGATGGCCAGTCCGCGCGGGTAACCTACCCGGGTGCGTGCCATGCGCACGACCCATCCTTACCCCTTTTGGCATCTTATAAATACACGGGTCACTCTCCACTTTTTCCACTTTTGGCAAGTGACGTCCGAACCATACGCATTCTTCGCCTTTTTCCCAGATTTCTTCCAATCCAGGTAAGATCTTGCACTTATTCTTGTACATCTTTGATCTCGACACAATTCTACACATTTCTATCTTTCGGATCTTCGATTTTAACCATGAAATCATCCGGATTTGAGGTATTCACGGGTGACGTCATCATGAAGTTCATAAGAACTTCAAGCTTGACCTCATTCCACCTAGAATATCTCAGATCCAAACGATTTCTACAAGTTTTTACAATAATTTCACCTAGATCTAAACTTTTCTAAGGATAAAAGAGTTGAAAGACATAGACCAAAGTTCTTTCCCACTTTTACCCTTGAAACCGGTACAAATCCGATCAGTCCTTGTGTTTTACTCATCAATAGTAATGCCCTAGTTCCAGATCCGGAATTCTACCCATAGACAACTGATTTCAGGGTAACCGGGAGAGCTGTTCCGAGTCGCCGACAGGCTGAGTTAGGGTGATTCCTGGCCGGTCTAGTCACGCGGGTGGGAACACAACTCTAAGTGGTTGCTGCGTGATCAGAACGTCTCGATAAACGACAACAGAAACCAAGTGTAGACGAACGGAACAACCAGACTCGTTGTCCGCACGGACAAGCTATCCGCACGGACTAGCTGTCCGCACGGACTAGCCGTACGCACGTACAAGCCATACGCACGTACAGGTCATACGCACGAGTGGTGATCCGCACGGACTACCCTTGGGGCCCACTTTCCAAACAAGGTTTGGGTATCGACGAACGAGCAATCCGGACGGACAACCTCTGAATGGATTACTCTTCGGATCATGAGATACTAAGGCCTTAAAGCGAAAACCAAACAATTTTCATCCGCACGGCCAAGACGTACGCACGGACAGACTATCCGGACGGATTGCCTCTGCCCGCGCGCACGGTCTGTCCGCACGGACTACCATACGCACGGACCGCCGTCCGCGCGGCCGGCTTGAAAGGTAGAAACACTTTGGTGTTTTCAAAATGCTACAACGAAAACTTCAAAGCACAAGCCATCATACACAAACACATCTTAGGAAGAAACAATCCACTTGAACATTCATCCACACAAGCAACCTAACCGTACGGATAAGTCGTCCGCACGCACAACTAGTCCGCACGGGTTGCCACCCGCACGGACAGTCACACGCACGGACAACTTACCCGGATGGAACACCATCCGCACGCACCACCATCCGCACGGATAGGTCATGCGCACGGATGTCTGATCCGCACGGTCAGTCATTCAGCCCACTCTCACCTGTACTGTTTTACGCGACACTTATCGTTACGTTATCAAATCTATTCAGGCTAACCGTACTCGCTGTAAAGCGCTCCCTTCAATCCACTATCGCTGTGAGTATACTCGAACCCTTTTTGCTTTAGCACTTTGGGTGTTACATACGTTACAACTATTCAAACTACATCTAACACACTACTCAAGCTATTTTAACGCTTAACCATTAATGCATGTTATACGTGGCTTATGAATGCTTGTTTGTTATGTTTACACATGGAATGATGTCTACCTGCCTTAGCAACGATAGTACTATAGTTTGGACTCAGCACCCGTTCACACGGGGGTTGTTAAGGATCTTTTACTTGCATGGATTACAGTGGTAATCGTGTATTGCGAACTGCCTCGGGCAGTCAACCCGCAGTCATTGGTATCGATGGATCTGTGTCGATAACTAACGTGCTTCATTTCACTATGTGTACGTGCTGGTTATGCGTAAACCAATTCGAACTCTATATGCTATTATCAAACTTGTATGCTCACCTTTACATTTTATGTATTGACATTATTTTAACGTATGTGACAGGTGCTTAGGACGCATATGTGGTAGGAAATGGAGGCTAGAATAAAGCTTTAGAGCCCAACAAATAGTTGTCTGTAGATAACTTATTAGGGGTCTCTAGAAGCAGATAAACAATTGCTACTTATTTGAATCTGAGTTGTCGGAACAGAATACTTGTTTTGATGTTGCCTGTAATAACTTGTTTGACTATTTATGTTACGGTATGGGACGTAATGTTTACTTAAATGGTGATGATAGTTGTTATGGAAACTTCTGGACAATCTGTTTCGCTCAGTGCCGCGCCCCGATGATTCCGCCATCGGTTGGGGTGTGACAACTAGCTACCTTATAAATCATCTTTTTAGGGTAGATTTGTAATTTAATTTTAATTTAAGACACTTAAGAAAATCTATAACGCATTTGATACAAGTTTTGATGCATAGCGAACTTGTCATTTACCATTTTATCAGTCGTGTGATATTAATGAAATATGAACATAATATTTAATGAACATAGTATTTATTGACATAGTGAAAGGGTAAAATGAGAATCACCTTGAGTTGTGAGAACCATGGGAACTAGGCTTTCCAAAAGATTTTTTTTAAATTCTCAAAAATCTTAAAAAAAATCACTTGTTCCAGCAAAAGAAAATAATAAATAAAAATGTCGCATGCAAAAATTTACATTGGCTGTAACAAAATTTACATCGCTATACACAAATTTTACATTAGGCCAAAATTTACATAAGGCGTAACTATCGACTTGACAATATTTTTGTCTTTTTTTAAGATGTGTTTATAACATTTTTATCTACATTTGTGCAAAAAATGGTGGCCAACTCGCGCGGAAAGTAAGAGTTCCCATGGTTCTCACAACTCGTGGTGGTTCTTAATTGAACCAAATCATTGACATAAATTGTACAAATATAATATTATGTATTTTTATTTATAGGGGAATGTTTATTTAAGAAGAAAATTTAATTGAGAACAAAAGGAACAAATGGTACAATTGTAAAATATTAAATAATATTTTTTTCATCTCATTTATTACTATATTTAAGTAATTAATTACTCGTAAAGACTATTATTCTCTACACTAATTTTTTGTACTAGACACATAAAAAGTTATCCTACATATTTCGAAAATTTGTCCTACACATATTTAAATTTATCCTACATAACTCGCAATTTATCCTACACACCTATAATTTGTCCTACACTCTAAATTTTTTTTTTTTTTTTTGAAAAAATATATATCTTGAAAATAAGTTACAAATTTAATATAGTTAGCTATTAAATAGAGAAAAATGCCCGGATAGTCCCTGTGGTTTTGCATTTTTTCACCTATAGTCCCCAACTTTCTAAAACTACCTGAATAGTCCCCAACTTTTCATTTTTTGTTCCCGGATAGTCCCTGGGTCTAACTTCAGTTTTTTTTCTTTGTTAAGTGGGTGTGAAATGACCAATTTACCCTTTCCTTTAAAAGGCCAAACCACAGGGACTATCCGGGCATCTTCTTCAAATGGCCTTAGTTCTCTAACCCTAATCTAAATACACACATACATCCACAGACACACCACAACTCAGCCAAACACACCTGCTCCCCTCGAGTTTCTCCGACAAACCCCTCCCTTCTCTGGTGGAATCGGAGACGATGCAGGTGGATTCTCCGACGAAACACCCTTGCACCCATGTTACTCCGACGACCTCACCACCCGCAGCCACACCCCCTTTTCCCTCGAATTTGCTGGACGACCTCACCACCGCCACTGCCGTCACTCGACCCACCACCGAACTCGCGTCATCACCCAACCCTCACCGTCAAACCTCCGTCGCTGTTGCTGCCAACAACACCACCACCGCCGCCGTCGTGATGCTGATGCCGGTCACCGGAGGGCTCCGTCGTGATGCTCCTAAAACCTTCATCAGATCATGTCTCAACCTAATCAGATCCCACAACTTGCGTTTGCTTAAGGGGATGATGTGGATCTGCAATTCATCAGAGACCAGTGCGGCTGCAATTCTGATGATGACGGTGGCGATAAGACATGCTTGTATCAGTCGTTTTTCCGGTGATGGTGGAGGCGGGCATGGTGGAGGGTGGAGGCGGCGGACTGTTTACCCCGCTTTCCGAGCCTTTCTCCGGCCGAGGTCTGGCGACACACTCAGGTGAAGATGATGAGTGATATTAGAGAGTGGTTATATGGGTATTTATTAAGGATTGAGGTTTACAGGTGAGTGATTTTGGATCTGAGGTTGGTGGTTTTATTTGGCCAAACATCGATGCAGATCAAGAAGAGTGACTGTGGCGGTGATGGTGGAGGGTGGAGTAGGGTGATGGTGGGTGGAGGTTGAAGATGAAGTGTGGTGGTGGGGTTTTATAAACAAAAATGAAGAAGATGCCCGAATAGTCCCTATGGTTTGGCCTTTTAAGGAAATGGTATTTTTGTCATTTCACATCATTTTAATAGAGAAAAGTAACTGAAGTTAGACCCAGGGACTATCCGGGAACAAAAAATGAAAACTTGGGGACTATTCAGGTAGTTTTAGAAAGTTGGGGACTATAGGTGAAAAAAGGCGAAACCACAGGGACTATCCGGGCATTTTTACTAGACACATAAAAAGTTATCCTACATATTTCGAAAATTATCCTACACATATTTAAATTTATCCTACATAACTCGCAATTTATCCTACACACCTATAATTTGTCCTACACTCTAAATTAATTTTTTTATTTTTTTGAAAAAATATATATCTTGAAAATAAGTTACAAATTTAATATAGTTAGCTATTAAATAAGAAAACTAGAAATTAATGATCTTTGTAAGTTTACAAATATACCCTTACATTAAAATTAAATGCAAATATTAAATAAGTAAAATGAAGCATTCTTATTGATTGAAACTTATTCTTTTTTCTTTTTACACAAAAATTCTTCTCATTTGAACTCTCCACTTTATTTATAACTTAATATTTAATATTTATTAATTAGTTGAATTTAATATTTTAATTTGTTATTCATTTTTCTTTTAATAATGTTTGGTATTTAATAATACGTATTGGCCGGGACAGATCGGGCAGCATGTCACATTAGAATAGGTCACATAAAAAGGCTTATGTTGTTCGAGAGAAAACAGGTTCTGGTCAAAAGAGTTTCGATTCAGACCAATGTTTAAGGCATGTCGGGTAAAATTGTGTTCTCCAAAAGAGCTATGTTTACTATCTATATCTTTATAACTAAATAGTATTTAAATTATATCTTGTTTATAATACTTGCTGTTTGGCAACTTCTGAATGGTTAAGTGCTTAACCAGTAAGAGGTCTGAACCATTAAGTGCTGAATCAGTAAGAGCTCTGAACCATTAAGAGCTAGTATAATGCTCAACCATTCAGAGGCAAATGTCTGACGAATTAAGATTAGAGGTCTTAAGCATTCAGACTTAATATAATGCTTAACCATTCAGAGGCAAATGTCTGAACCATTCAGACATCTGCTCGCGAAACAAACAGTCTGAACCATTAAGTGTTTAACCAGTAAGAGATCTGAACCATTAAGAGCCTCATTAAGAGGTAAACGAACAGCCCCTTAAAATTAATATATAAATTCACATAAAGAAACACAAACATGTTTATTTATGTTTGTGAACTGTTCGTTTAGGTGGTACACGGACGAACATAAAGAAACACGAACATGTTTATTTTCTTAAAGATCGAACATAAACAAAAAAAAATGTGTTCGATTATATATCGTTTAGGTAGTACACGGACGAACATAAAGAAACACGAACATGTTCATTTTCTTAAAGAACGAACATAAACACAAAAATGTGTTCGATTATATGTCCGTGTTCGTGTTCGGTTAAAATTAAATGAGCAAACACTACCATGCTCGTATTAATATTCGTTCAGTTCGTTTACAAGCTTTCACAAATTGAGCCTTCATAATCTAGTAACCTAATGGTCCAGAGTAAACTATATTAGCAATTTAACAACACTTTTCATTGCCAGCGCCAGCTCCTACAACGTCATTTCCATCGTCAACAAGCTCCAAGACATGTTCTCTCTGCTTGGAAGTTTTTTTACTATTGAGCTCCCTCTTGTAGCGGTTGTTGGTAGCCAGAGCAGTGCTTGAAGCTCTTGGTGGTCTTGACTTCTTTCTGAAAGGATCAGATATCTACACTCGCCGCTCTCTTGTGCTTCCGCTTCTTCAGCCGAAGCAAAAGCTCAACGGTACAGATGAAGAGTCAAGAGTATGTAATGTGTAAAGAGATTCATTTACTTCTTACAAAAACATATGTATACATGTTTGAATAAATGTTATAATACCTCACAAACAAATTCTCTTGCTAATCTATGATTTACTAGCATTTTAAAATTGCTTCAAATAATACATGATTTGCTGCTTGTATGGGTTGATTTTCTTTTCAACACTTGATAATCTCCACTCACCAACCACATCCTTTATACAACTTGATCATTTTTATTGAAGTTGTTCGTTAGAAAGATGTTGGCATGTCGATTTTTAATGAGTGATCTCATTAACACAACTCATTTATCCTATGTATCTTCAGTGTTCAATGGTGATCATTTCACCCAGTGTACCTGAAATCACCCTCATCGATCTATTGGTATAACCAAAGTTCCTGTCGGTGACCAGCCGTCTAGTTCTTGGTCTGTGAAGATGCGTTGTTAGGTGCTCCATTTTATTTTCCCATTGAGGCCGAACCTAAACCTGTGCTCGAGAGATAGCTGTCCATACACTGATAAGGGATGTATGGATTCTCGAGAAGAGAGGAGCCATGGTGGTATCGTTTAATACTAGTTGTCACACCAGCACATTCTAACATTGCCAACTTGGATGCATTTCAGATCGCTAGAAATGCAGATCCTGAGGGTAGGCTCTGATGTCATAAATAACCGATTTTAATACTATGATTGTTTATTAGTTGAGTCTTATCTCTTTTGCTTGACTTTTTTTCTTCTTGTGCATTCAGGTTACCCAACATTCATATGTTTGTATGCCTATCGACATAAACTTGTAGCAGATTGATTTCTCAAGATTTGCTAAACCTCATTTGGCCCGTCTTCTTTGCAGATTTTGGTGCAACATATTGCAACAATGCCAGCAGTCGCATGACCTATCTTCTTTAGATTCATTACCTCGTTTAATCATACAAATAGAGAGTTGCGCAATGTCTGTATTGACAAGTTATACAGCTAAGAAAGAGCTTGAACTACCTTCGAGATGACGGTAGATCGCTCGAAAAAAAATTCATCCTTGATTTTCATGTGAATTGATAATTTTTATGTTCACTTCCGACTTGTTACCGCTGTGAATAGATCAGAAATAGAGTAGAACTGTTCAACACATACAGAAACGAAGAAACTCACAATCCGAAAAGTAAATTATAATCTCATGATAATTGTAACAATGCGACCTCAAGACATGAACAGATATATCTACAATCTTTGTGACAACTAATGTGAGTTTGTTTATGAATGCAACATCTTCCCTTATTTCTCTTCAAATATAGCCTCACCAACCTACCTTTCAGGTGCCACAGCTGAACCGTCTCCATTAGAGGCCATTATTATAGCATTCACATTTACAGCATCTGTCTCATTTGCTTCCACATCACTCTGCCAAGAAACCCACCTGGCATCAACATTATTTTCATTTCAAATATAAACGGGAGTGTGTGTGCGTACCTGCTCTATAGACTTTCCAGTAGGGTCTGGAGCTCCTGATGCTGAAACCTTGTTAAGGTCTCGTAGAACTCCCTGCACACAAGTCATTGGCAATATTCAGAACGAGAATGTCGAATAATCGTTCATAAGAAACAAAAATAACCAACTTCTGGGAGTAAAATGCCATTTTCATCCCTGAGGTTTGGCTACTTTTGCGACTTTCGTCCAAAGGTTTGTTTTCCGCATATGCATCCAAAAGGTTTGAAATCTTGCCATTTTCATCCAACTCGTTAACTCCATCCATTTTCTAACGTTAAGTCGGGTATTTTTGTCTTTTTAGACATTTTTTGTGATGATTAAAGGGTTTGGGTGGAGAGAAAGTCAACAAAGATGGATCTTTATTTAGTATAGTGTTTTTATTTTAATAAAAAAATGTCTAAAAAGACAGAAATGCCCTTCATTTAACGGAGAAAAATAGATGGAGTTAACGAGTTAAATGAAAATGGCAAGATTTCAAACCTTTTGGATGCATATGCGGAAAAACAAACCTTTGGATGAAAGTCACAAAAGTGGCCAAACCTCAGGGATGAAAATGGCATTTTACACAACTTCTGGATACAAACCTTGTTGGCCCATTTGAGTCCGCATGCATTGCACAATGTTCTCGGGCCAGAAGGCCCACGACGCATCATTGGAGTAGCCTTTGAGCTGATTCCACAGTGTCTACATCTGCAAATATGTAAACACAAGCAATTTGAGTGAAATATTGGCTAAAAAGACCATAATATGATTCAAGCAATAAAAGGACACAACAGTAACGAAAACCAACATTGTTTCTTCATCCTGGGCAGGACCGCCGTTCCAATCTGAAGTAGCTGTACCTGCTTCATCAGAGACTGCCTTGGATGATGTAAACTGACCCTTCTTCCGCTGCATTCTGTAGTGCAAATACCAATCAGAACCAAAGTCAAACAAGCCAACAATGTTACACATGTGTATAGCCTATAGCATGAATACAGATAGAACGGGAACGCATTACAAGCAAAATGATATTAAAAGCAAAACTGAATATATATGTATGCATAATATACAGAAGAGTGCATATGCTTATAGCATGAAACTAGATAGAACATATTGGCATGTAATATGTAGTAATCTGGCAAATCAGCAATTATTATGACCAAAGAAGCAACGAAAACAAACTTGAAAACACCAAGAAAGATGTAAATCACAGAAAGCAAGTAAATAATCTCAAAAGCTCTAGCATCTGTAATACCTAAGAGCAACTTCCTTCCGTACACTATAACGGATTTTCTTATCAAAGCATCTTTCTTTACGCTTTTCTCTGAACCGACTCAATGAAGCAGCCCGTTGTGGTTGACTTGATCTTGCAGGGAATTCAGTCAACCCCTAGACATTCACATAAAAAAAACCAATTAACCTAATTTAAACAAGAATTCCAGTATCCAAACTTACACCAACAGTTTTCCATACTCATACCCTGTGGTTTTGAGGAGGCATCCCCAAAGTCGGAGCACCAGTTGGTACCTCATACCCACCCAATAGCAACAACACAGCTTGCACCTGCAAAATCCCCAAAATTATATAATTTCCATCAATTAGCAGCAAATCAAGAAACTTTACCCAATTAGGTCAATAACCAGTGTTGTAAAAATCGTTAGGCACTAGTCGGCCAGTGAGGTACTAACTAGCAATTAATCAGTATGTAATTTTTCAAACTTACGTATACAAACACATCGATATGAATATAATACCTCAAAGTCTACATAGCATAGTTCAAACACATTAAACTTAAACATAACAAATCAAGTACTTAAAAATTCAAAAATTAGCATACTAGTTCAAATACTTGGAAAAAATAAATACTGTCCGACTAGGTGAAATTTAATCGGTGAACCACGATTAATCCCGATATTTACAACACTTATTAACAACAAATGCACAATGAAGAAACAAAACCCTAACTCCCCAACAAAGAAACTGCGAAAAGCTTTCACCTTTTCGGGCGAAACAGCATCAAAAACATAAACTTCCCCTTGAAACGACAGCGTAAGCTGATCAACACCAGCAGCAGCTCCACCAACAGCACTAACCGGATGCATCTCAGCATCCGGAACATACAAGGGGTGAATTTCAGCATCCGTAACCCTAATATCCTCCATTCCACCTTCCTGCAAACCATGATGCTGCTGCTGATTATTGTTATGATGATGATGAGGATCGTAACGGATCTGGCTAGGGTTATCTATGGACTCTTCAGCACCACCTGCAACATCATCGTCTTCTTGAACAACCACATCGTTGTTATTGTGTTGTTGATGATGTTGATGTTGATGATGATGGTGGTGGTGGTGGTGGAGATTAGCTGGTTGTAGGTTTACGGATTCGTAGATTGATGAATGATGGTGGTTGTTTGTGTTGGTTTCCGACATTCTTCAATTGCATGAAGCAGAAGGTGAAATTGAATATGATTTTGAGGTGAATTGAAGCGAATGATTTGTATGTTTTAGAAAGGGGGAAAAAGCAAGTTTTTGGAGCCCTAGTTTTTGCAGGATGAGGATTTCACAATTTTGGATTGAAAATGTGATGCACGCGCTCCATATGCTTCATCACTTGTACCACATTTCTTCTTGTAAGGCTTGGGTTGTGGTTTAAAGTCCCAACGGTCTTTATACCGCTACGTCAAAGCTATATTAGCGTCATGTCAAATTAGGGGGCTTTAAAGCCATCATTTAACTTGTATGCAATGTTTTATCTCCTAGTTGAAGCCCCTCTGTTAAAAAAAAAATAAAAAAAACAAAAATAAAGAGAAAAAAAAAATGATTTGCTGAAAACAATGAATTCCACTAGCCCTTCCTTTTAGCGTTTGTTATTGGGCTGGCGGAGGATCGGTGATGCCCCCCTTTGGATAGGAACGCTAAAGGGCGATAACGACGCTGAGGTGGCCAGATGTGGTATACCACAACCCTTGCCTAAGGGTGAGAATTTCAAAATCAATCATCTACTAATTGTACATAGTGATAGGTAGGGCATTATTGTATTCTAAAGCATACCACCCCTGTAGGACATGATATACATTCATATAATGTGGAAGGGGGCATATCACTAACATCACATAAAAATACCATTATGTTTCACTCATTATATTTACAATACCATGTAAATATCACACCTAATCATATTTTTTTTAAACGGCAAGGAACGATGTACCAACCACCGTGACACCGGACGCTATGGTCAAGGTCAACTACTTGACCGCTGCCAGCCCCTTGGCTCTCCAAGATGCGCGGAAACCCGACCTTCACCGGCCCAAAAGCACGACAGTGGAATAATCAGTAATATATTAAATTGTATTTAATATATTATATATCCATTTAAATAATTAATGTTATTATTTTTTGTATAAAATTATGATAAAAAAATAATGTGTAATATTATATATGTGTATACATGCATATATTTATATAATTTAAATTAAATAATATATAAAAAATAATTTTAAATGTATATAAATTAGTTGATAAATATTAAACGATTCAAGCCCAGGCCGAGCTTAAGCTTGAAAAACTAGTCACAAGTGTCACACCCCAACAATGGCAGAAACATCGGAGTGAGACGAAAACGAGATTGCAAGAGACTTCATAACACTAATGTGACAAGTATTTAATAGTAAATTTCATTGCTAAAAGAATCAATACATTGTTTGAAATAGAATACAAAAAGTTGAAATAAAACGAATTACATTACAATAAGTATTAAAGTTTAAATGCGTTTCTAGGCATCCTACTAAGTTTCGTGTATCATCAACATCGTTATAAACCTGCAACATGTTTTAAAGTATAGTTCAATAGAAAAATATTGGCGAGTATACAAGTTCGGTGTACTAGCATATAAGTATAAAACGGACAATGAACAATCCTCATGGCAAACCTAGTTATCAAGATATAACAACCCTCCAAAATAATCCTGACACTCTAAATATGTTTAAAATGTCCCTATACTTTCTAAAATACACCCCGTATACGAAATACGGCCCTAAATACCTTTAATTTTACAAAAGTTAAATAAAAACGAAATTAAATGGGTCGTCGCGGGGCGCGACCCCCCTTGTCTCTAGTCATCGCGGGCCGCGACCAGGTGGACAGCAGGCGCAGCCCTAGGCCGCCACGTGTCCCACTCGGTGTCAAAGCTACCCCATGACCGGACAACCCTATGCCCTACACCCCCTACGTCGCGGGGCGCGACACCCCCTACTTCCGTCGCGGGGCACGAAAGGGTCGACGAACAGCCCTATATAAGAAGGCCCTCAGCCTTCAGTCCAACTCGTTCAATTCTCAAACATTCTCTCTCAATTTCTACATAGTAGGCATTATACCCGGGCATTATACCCCCTAAATAACGAAGTTCTGCATTGTTGTAAGTATCATAACCCCCGGTTACGTATTAGATACGCTGCCCGATTGATCCAGGGTTCCGTAACGGCTGTCGTGGTTCTGCCCGACGTAGTCGTTGGAATGCCGTCTCGGGGAGGGTATTACTAATGTAAAGATTGGGTTATTATACTAACGCGTGTGCATTTGTGTAATTAATAGATAATCACCAGGAAATCCTAAAGGAAAACCCTAAGACAGCAATGTGAGTAATCTCCTTTTTGTAATCCTTTTTGTAAACTGTTTTTTACAAAACCTCAAATGATTTACATTATATTAAGCAGTGATTGAGTATTTGTATTCTACAATTATCGTCGGTATGTTGGGGTTTTGTATACAAAATTTGTTACTACATTGTGAGTAGTAACATGACCACAAGTCGGGTTGACAGTACCGTGGGTGGTAATTAAAGTAGATGGAAACAAATGTAATTGTGCGACCGTCCTCAATGCTGTAAAATGATAAAACCTGTTTTGATTAAACTGGATTCGCTCACCAGTATTTCCCACTGACAAAATGTTTTTAAAACGCGTTTCAGGTAACAAAATATGAAAGCCAAATAGAAGCCAGCTGGACAGCACTGGAGGCTTGGAAAAGTGGCAATAAAAGTTACCTAAATAAAAAGATTTTTTTATTTAAATAAAATAGGGTTTATCCCTATGAAAATATGTGTACTTGAAACTTGGGAATTTCCCATGTGTTTAATATTATAAAAGCGTGGTATTTTACTCTGATAAAATATTTCCTAACTACGGTCCTGATGTAATTTCTGTTGCCAAAATGATAAACACCGATACCACCGAAACTGGTCGCGTCCGCCCGTTCCCGGGTTGATAAGGGATGGGTGTTGCGACAGAAGGTGGTATCAGAGCTAAGCAACTGATTCAGCCACAGAAGTGTTCTGCTGACACCAAGGTATTATTTAAAATGTTAGGAAATTAATTACGAAAATACGTGCATATCTGTATTTTATTGTTGTGTGTTATTTGACTATTTGTTAGTTTACAGTATGAGCGATCAAGGACCCTCCGACTCCTATCGTCAGTTGTCCAGCTCACCTCAAAACGAAGGTACCTCTTCACAGCCTACCCTCTCAGGGTATTCAACTGACAATGAAGATGGGATATTCGTGTTCAAGGCTCAGTCTGAAGAGTCATTCCCTCCTAAAAAGAGAGGATGGTTCAGTAGGGGAGCGCATGAACGTAGGAAGAGGATGAAAAAATTACAACAACAACGAGTTCTAGCAGCCGCTAAGAGAGAAACAGACGCTCACACCCAAGATATGCTCAATAGGAGTCTAGCAAACTTTCATATTCTAGCAACTACAGCTGCAGACCCTAATTTAGAGCGACTCATAGCACCCCAACCATTACCTTTGTTTCCCACACAACCAATGGAGATTGAAGTCAACCCGGAAAACCAAATCCCAGCACCAGCTTTTGACCCAACTGAGATACCTAGAGTACCAGCACCCAATCCCTTAGACCCAGACTACGACTCGTGGTTTGATGACCATAGGGATTATCAGCAATGCTACCCAATATCAGAAGAACCCATGCCAAACCTAGATGCTTACCCAGGTCTGGACCCTCTAGATCCCTATTATGATAATAATGAATACATTAGGGAAATCCTAGAGAATCCATATCCTCATGAAGAATCCATGCCACAGTACCCAGATCTAGTACTAGCACCTGCACCCCCAATGAGCACAGAAAATGTGCAAGAACTCCGAACCTTTGGTGAGGAGATTTTTAGAAGAGAGCGAAAGGATGAGGCAAATAGGGGAACGACTCGTCTGGAAATATGACGAGCGTAATATGGACTTTTGGATGAACCCCTATCATTAGTAATAATAATAATAATAATAAAATAATATATATATATATATATAATATGTGTGTATTAAAAAAATGATAATATATATATATATCGTAGTATAGACCACCTAGTGGTTAGTGATGCATATTAGTATTGTATTTTATTCCAGTTGTATTGTAATAATTATAGATGCATATTATAAAATAGAGTAAGTCGCAATGCTCGACGATTTTGATCCACATGCTTGTCGTGTGATTGTTTGAATTAAATATTGTCATGTGATATTAATACTTGGTAATTGTTTAAAATCCAGATGGCCGACACAGCAAATCCAGAAAACTAGAATAATGAAAATCAAATGAATAATAGTGAAATTCGACACCTTGTAACTCAAGGAATTAGAGATGCCATGCCAGCCATTATCCAAAATGTTAGGGATGCGGAAAATAATGATTAATGTAGTAATGGAAGTAAACAAACGCATACAGAACCTAGTCACAGCGTGCACAATGGACCCATACTTCAAGTGCCCATTCCAAAAAAAAAGAAGAAGAACCATGTCTTATGGTTGTTCTTACAAAGAATTATGGTCTTGTAAACCAATAGAATTCTCAGAAAATGAAGGGGCCATTGTAGCCTTACGCTGGATAGAAAAGACTGAGGTAGTCTAAAAAATAAACAAGTGCGCAGAAGAAGATAAAATAATGTTTGCCTCCAATCTGTTTAAAAACTCAGCATTAGAATGGTGGAACACTATCCTCCAGTGTAGGGGAAGTGACAGGATTTACAATATGGAATGGGAGGAATTTAAGAATATGGTAGAAAGGAAATTCTGTCATCCCAATGAAAAAGAACAGATAACAAACAAGTTCCTAAACCTTAGGATGACTGGAGTGGATAGTAAGGGTTACACTGCTTTATTCTTTGAATATGCTAGAATAGTGCCAACCCTTGCATCACCTGAACCAGTATTAATCTCCCGTTATATCTGGGGATTAATCAGTGAGATAAGGCATGTAGTCAAGGCAGCTAGACCTCAAACTATAGAAGAAGCCGTAGAACTGGCAAACACCTTGACTGATGAATTAGTGCATACACGAGAAGAGGACCAGAGAAGAAACCTAGCTCAAAGGCTTACCTAGGAATTTCGCTACGGTAATTCCAACCGTATTAATTGTTGTGAAGGCTTGTGAAAAAGGCAATATGCGTGGTGTATGTTTTGGTCTTAGAACCAAATTGGTCAGGTTATTTGGGCTTAGATACTCGATCACCCAAAATCCCAAATTATCTAGAATAAAAATGCGCAAAGTTAAAAATCAAGATAATGTTGATTTTCATCTGTTAAGGATGATACATTTTTACACAAAATCAAAGTGAGGAAGAAGGTGCATTCGGGTGATGGTGAAGAGTATGCTAGTGTTCAAGGGTGTTATGGGTTGGCACCAGCTGATACGAAACAAAGAAACATTGATGTATTGAAGATGATAGTTACAATTGAAGATGATTATGGGAACTACTCACAGGAGGCATGGGAAGGGCTAGGTATCGGCTATGGTTTAATCTACTGTGGCAATTCTAGCACTATCAACCAGTGGCCTAAATTGTTGAAGGACGGTTGTCAATGGTCTCATGATCAAATACAGGTTCCGATGTTAAGAGTAATGAAGCATAAAAATGATAACAAGGATGAGTGGGCAACTCGATATCATGTTGAGGGAAGTAGACAAGCTGAGTTGGTTATTTTAACAAAAAGCAACAGCTGGTTTTTAAATGGTCAAAGAAATGTATTATGGGTGCAAGTAGACAATGTAGAATTGTTATGATGTTGCTGCAGCTTGAAGTCCAAGAGGTTACTCTATGGGTATGGGATCCTGGTCCTACAATAATTAACGGTAGTAAAAGTAGTAAGATCGGTAGTGGGTGGAACACCATGATCAAGGGAAGGTGCTGAAATACAAAAAAACAGATTACAAAGGAACTGAAGACTGGACTGTGTCACTTTAGCAACTGAAACAAGTTGTTATTGGGTCATATGTTGCTACTGATGTGTAAAGAAACAATTTTCATGGTTCTATTATGTGGTTGACCATTGCAATTGCTTGCTCAAGAGGCTTACCACACAAGTAAAGATATTTTACAAAGCCCAGGCAGTTCTGCACCATCTCGTTTACATTGCTTTCTTTTTCAGTTTGTTTGGTCTTTGGAAGTTGACTTTTGAGGTCAAAAGTCTTTTATAAGAGGGAGGTATTGTTACATGTCAAAATAAGTAGATGGAACCAAATGTAATTATTGTATAGTGTAGGGGGTTATTGGTAGTTAGTGGCTATATAGTGTGTGCGTTGTAATAGACTTAACCATCGAATGACTTGAGTTTTCCTCTTCTCTTGTGTTCTTCTTCTCTATCTTTCGATCATCTACTGTTATTATGAAACCGTTCGTAACAGCAATTGACACCTGTTTTACATCGATTGAAAACCGTAATAACGAATGTATGTACTGAAGTATCGTTGTTCGGTTGGTATTGGTTCTATTCGTTACGGTATCAGGATGGTACCTTCACTCGATATAGCTTATAATCCCCAAAATTTTTTATTGCGAATACAACTCCGTATTCAACGAATTTTATACTGGCACATTGAGAAAAAATCATAAAAACGAATACAATACATGTATCGATGTTAACCCCCACGTTGCGAATGGCAGGGTCATAAAACCGTGCTAAGTAGTAAGCAAACATCGATCAAAACCCAGAAAAATCATAAAACAAAAACTCGAATTTATACCATCACATGATCTATAAACATAGGGAAAAGCAAACGCAGACTTATACCGAAAATTACCTTAATACACATGCAAAGTCACTACAAGGCAAAGAACAAAGACAAAAAAACACTATAAAACAAGAACCATAAAAAAAAAACTCACTATTCACAAAAGGCTTCATCATTTATTATTATATAAAATATATATATATTATCAATAATCAAAGTGTTCTAGATGATAATATAGTGATAATATAACTAATTAAAGTGTATAATGATAAATTTTGAAGAAAATGATAAGAAATTATAGAAATGGGATTCAAGCAGTGAAAAATGAAAATTATGGATAAAATCAAATATAAGTTTAAAATGTATTAAAAATATACAAGAATTAAAATTTGAGGTGAAAAGCGTTAAAACTAAATTTGGTGAGTTTTATCAACTAATGAGTCGAGCTGGGTTGAGAAACTCTGATCTTTTGAACTAAGATCAATCTTATTAACCAATAAGAACTCACTTTTAAAAGACGTGTTATAAATATAGACACAATGACATTGGAGAAATTAAATAGAAAGTAAATCAACGGATCAATGGCTAATTTAAACCGTAAATTGTGTAATAACAAAACATTACGTGCTTTAGATGAAAGTGTGAAGTTAAAGAAACTAAAGATACGAAAAGATTCTAATGGCCAAGATAAGTACGCTCTTCATAACCCAAAACCCATGATGGATATACACAGAGTATGTGAATACAAATCAAGGGCATTGTCTTTTGTATTTGAGTATATGCCTTTTCGTTTCACACTTTCACATAATAAATGATACATGAATCAGATTCAAATATGTTTTTCCATTCCATAAATATAATAAATGATACACAAAATTGATTCAAGTATTTGTTTTCTATATCCATACCATCTCCTAAATTAGATGATACGTGTTTATATTCTCATCTAACTCATGTTTTTTTTAAATAGAAAATCACTATATATTATGATTATAACCTTGAATTATTAGGGTGAACGGAGTGGGTTCGGTAAAGTGGTTGGTACCGAATCCCACTCCACCGCCAATGTTTTACTGAGCCAACGTTTACCGATTGGGGGAGAGGGAGGGAAGGGGGGGAGAGAGATGGGTGTGTGGTGGGCTCCATTCCTTCTCAACCAATCACACATTTTTTTTAAATAGTTTATCTAAACCCCATTAGGTAAACCACTGCCAACGTTTTTGAGCATTAAGTAAACAATTTAGGTGACTTGACATGGCGCTATGTGATTGTGTGAATTAGGAGTTTACCTATTTGAAATAGGTAACCACTCCCCTCACCCTTATGACCTACTCTTAAAAATGATTACTATGATTTATGCAAAATACAAATATATTTTTTATTTCCGTTTTGTTACAACCAGAATATAAAAAATAATATGTTATGATTTTTTGTAAATGCATTTCTATTGTGAGAGAGACAAAAATAGGAGGATATAAATTGGTGGATATGTGCATATGATACAACATGAGATCCCCTGAAAACCCAACAAACAAACATTCAATAACACCATGGACGTCGATCAAGAAATTCAGCATCTTAGAGAAGAAATCAAACGTCTTGGCCACAAACAAACCGATGGATCTTACAAGGTAATCAATGTTTACATTTACATAAACCGAATGCAAATGCATTGTAGACATTAGATCGTTATCGTTAATCTAAAACGGTCGCAAATAACAATTTGATCGAGTTAGGGCAATGATGCTTGCACGTTATACCATGCTTAATGGGACATATTAGCTCCCATTCATGCAAACACCGCATCGGTGCTTCGTAAGAGGGGCGTGAGATAGATTGATGACATGGAGAGTGAAATTTTTTGGTAAAATGAAAATGGGGGGAGCCAATTATGCATGTACCCTCTACTCACCTTTTTTTATTTATTGTTACAAAAAAATTTAAGTTGAAGACTTGTTTTGATTGTTCTTAAATAGCTTTTTTTTAGTCATTTTAAAAAAAACTAAATATACGATTTTGTTTTTTTTTTTTTTTCTTCTAACATTTTTTTTAAACAATTTATAGAAAAAGAAGTTATAAATTTTTTTTGATGTGTAAGTGGTTTTGACACGTAGTTGGATCGACATTGTACCTACACTCACCTTTTTTTTTATTTATTATTTCAAAAAAATTAGTTAAAGACTTGTTTTGATTTTTCTTAAATAGCTTGTTTTTAGTCATTAAAAAAAAACTAAATACATGGTTTTGTTTTTTGTTTTTTTTTTTTTTTTTCTTCTTCTAACATTTGATATACAATTTATAGAAAAAGAAGTTATAATTTTTTTTTGATATGTAAGTGGTTTTGACACGTAGTTGGATCGACATATCGGATGATAAGTAATTAAACGTTTTAGGTTTCCCTCGCAGGATTTAACAATTTATAACATTTTAGAGATTTTCAGTTTTGATTGACCGTGTTCATTTCGACTTGTTTGATTTGGTTCACCCATTGCTGATTTTGAAAACTGAATGATGAAGGTGACATTCGGAGTGCTGTTCAACGACGATAGGTGTGCTAACATCTTTGAGGCACTAGTAGGAACGCTAAGGGCGGCCAAGCGGCGCAAGGTGTTGACATATGATGGCGAGTTACTGCTACAAGGTGTGCATGATAATGTTGAAATTGTACTCAAATCATCCGCTTGATTAATCATAACTTGCTTTACAAGTAATCATAAGTTTGTTCCGTGTTATAACCATTACTTGTATAATCGACATGCTTATGATACAATATGTTCTAAATTGTCTATCGTTTGTACATTGTGCGTGTGCTGCAGTTCCCGGTTACAAGGGGTGAGCAAAAAACCGATTAACCCAACCACGACCAAATTAACCGACAAAACTGAATGGTTCGGTTTTGGTTTTTTCAAAAAAACCGAAAAAAATACAGTTTGGTTTTGGGTTTTTTTTTTCAACCGAAAAAACCGAACCAAACCATATTGTTTTACTATTTCATTTATTTTTTTTACTTAATTATTAAAGCAAACTTTTAGACCCCAAATTCATTATTTCTGGGCATTTTGGCCCAAAACTTTCAAGCCCAAACAGCAAAACCGAAACCGAACCCATCATGAAAACCGAAATAATAAAAACCGAATGGTTTTTAAAAACCTAAACACTGACTTTTCGGTTTTTGGTTCGGTTTGAGATTGAAACCGACCTACAAACACCAATACCAGTAATGCTAGGGCAAAAGGGTATTAAACATATGACCAAACAAATGGATTGCTTTGACTTTATTAATCTTGTTGACTTTGACTAGATGGGTTTAGGAATTTGACCAAAGTCATGATTGGTTAGAAAGTATCAATGCTTGAAGGTGACTGGGATTGATCAATTGCTCCTGAATGTGGCATTGTGATCAGTTGTTCCTGAATGTGGCTCCTGCAGTGCAACCTTTGCACCCAAAATCTAATTTGACACAAAACGCGCATGGGCCGGGGGGCAATTCTGTTTACCTGATATCCTAATCCCACAAAAGCAAGCAGTCCTTACCCATCGTGACGATTTAGATTGCTTTCATTCCTTACCATAAAACGAACCAATCACATTATGCAGTGGAAGAGAGATATAGAGGATGACGGTTAAAGCAATAGTTACAAATGTTTATGTCGTTAAATAACAATAGTTGAATCTTTAATCTAGAGATTACTTCTCGATGAGGCATAGAATCAAACAATTTCTAGGAAATCGAACAAAATGCTAACCTCCACCATTTCATCAGCAGGCAGTGCACAAGATGGCAGTTTATCTTGAACCAAAATCCACCTGACAACACTCTTATCTGCTAGTGCACGAAAGCCAAACCTCCAGGTGCAAAACTCCCTCCATCAGCCACTGCATCAACAAGCCTCTTTTGCAACTGAAACTTCACTGCTTACATCACAATTACTTTCTTAACTAACGATACAGTTCTGTTTCCCGAGATATTGGTGACAACGGTGACCACGCGGTCATCAGAGCCAGAAATTGGGTCCTTGACTTGGATTTTCACTGAGGTTTCCTACAATTGTTTAATGATGGCACAATCTATGTTTCATCTACACTGGTTGTCCGTGTAGGGGTTTTGGAGCAGGGTGCTTTTCAGTGGCGTACACTGCATGCACACCCTTAGTACCCGTCACATAAGTTGTTTCAATGTGTAAACAGGCGTTTAGTTTTGGCGATTCTGGTCAAAAGGCCGTATAGCAATGTATACATGTGGTTAAACGGCCATATAGTATAAAGCGCGTTTAACTCCTGCTTTTCACATTTTAAATGACCATATAACATCGAGTGGTTTGTGATTAACTTGTCATTGATGTGTATTTCCCCCTTTAAAGTATGACCAAAGATAAATTATGATTGTTGCTCCAAATGCAAGTTACGATATTATTACATCAACATCAAAGGAAATTTTATTTTTTTCACGTAGCAACTTAGCATCCATAATACATCAATAATAATAAAACCAGAAAATATACACAAGAAACGAAGCTTTTTATAGCATTTAATCTTAAACCACTTGAGTAAGCATAAATAGACATAAAACATGATACGAATAGAAGTATTTTTTACAAATGATTTTTAGGCAACAAAGGATCAGAAACCACCTGGGGCTCGAAATCAGGCTTCACATATCGAGAAAGCATGTCAGCATATAACTCGTATCTAGCCGTCATACGGAACCCCCATTTGTCCTTTAGCTGTCTGCAGAGGTTAAGATCCATGTCTGATATCAACAACCCGTCTTTGTTCCTTGAAAGCGATGGCGTACACGAAGCGTCCGGCGCTGAAACATGACTTGAACCGTAGAAATGACCAAAGTCTGCATGTTGCGGCTTTCCATCGCCTGATGTGAACGGATTCGGGAACACCTCTGTCCCCACCCGGTTGATGGACCCCACAAAGTAACTATTTGCTATTGCAGCATTTCGTGCCTAAAAGATATATATAAATATAAATATAATGTATATGCATAGTAAAAAAAGGCAATTGCTCTTAAATAAAGGTAAAAACAGAAGAATTCGTGGGTACCTCGACGGGCCACATTGGCTCGCTGAGTTCACCAACAGTGGCAGACGGATTAAAGACAATTTCGGCACCGTTTAACCCAAAGGCTAACCAGTTTAACGGATGGTGTCTTCCGTAGCATATGTTGACACCGATCTTTCCGTACGCAGTCTCGAACACCGGGTGCCCCGTATTGCCCTCCATGTAATACGTACTCTCGTTAAAATCCCCAACTCGAGGTATATGATTCTGCCATTTGAATTACCACAAGTTTTTAACCTTACCAGAAGAGGAGCAAATAATAATATTTTTTTCAACAATCAGATTATGACATGATAACATGGTTTTCTAATTTCCAATTTCATTTCGCATTATGGTCATTTGTAGGGATGCAAACGAACCAAACTTTCAACGAACAGTTCATGAACCGTTTGGCGGGAAGTTCTTTGGTTTAATAAATAAACGAACACGAAGAAGAAATTTCGTTCGTTTAGTTAAATGAACAAACATGAACAGAGGTCGCGTTCGTTCATTTATTTTCGTGAACGTTCGGTAATGTGTTCGTTTGTGTGTGGGGATTTTAATTTTTATTTATATATTTTCGTTTGTGGGTGGATCCATTTAATGTCTGTGATGCTGATTTTATTCGAAATTTAATATATGTTCGTTTGTGTTCGTTTCTGTTCATGAATGCTTGTTTGTGTTCATGAACGCTCGTTTACGTTCGTTTGTGTTCGGTACCTAAAATTAACGAACGAACACGGACAAGTTCATTTCCTTAATAAACGAACACAAACAAAAAATCTCGTTCGGTAAGTGTTCGTGAACACATGTATTTCCTTAACAAACGAACACGAACAAGGCCTCTTGTTCGTGTTCGTTTGCAGCCCTATGAATTTGGTAACATAAGACAAATTACAATGTTTGATAAAGTTAATAACTTGATAAGAAATGAAAACAAATTAAGAACTTACCTTCCTGTGCTTGCCAATTATGTTACCGTTATTCCCAATTATAACCGCAGTATTCCATATAGTCTCCCCATGTTTCAAATCTCTCTCGAGTATCGGGTTTACTATGACCATGTTATATTTCCTCGCAAAACCTTGAAGAAACTGTGTTGATTCTCCATCTGCAGGCTCAGCAAATTCACACCATCTTTTCTCACGGGTGCAAAAGGCAAAAGGCATCATCCACGCCTCCTGTATATCCGTTATATATCGTTTCTTTAATCCAAAGATTAAGGAAAATCGTGTTATCAACAAGAGTTGATTGTTATAGTTTGGCTTACTTGTAGACATAATATATTGACTCCAGAAGCACCTGCGGCATCAATTATGGGCTTTAGTTTCTGAAAGATGGCTTTCTTCTGGTCGAGAAATGGAGCGGTAGTTGGTAGAGAGATGGAGTTTTGAATTAGTCCGACACGCACTATACGTGGTTCTCTTAGTAATTCCTTGTCGGCATTGAATTTGAATGCCTGCAACATGAATTGAAAAGCTTGTGTAAACATATCGTATATCAAATATTTCTTGTATATTTTACAGGTATACCCGTTGGAGATAACTGCCTACCTGAATATCGAAATCATGTTGTGAGGACAAATCTTTGGCGGTTTCTACTATCGTCAAGGGCTCAAGTGCTTTTCCACAACTCAGTCCAATAAGCAAGCGGCTGACTTCCTGCAAAAAGAGTTGCAATTCAGATCATCAAATAAACAACAGCATAGTTTAAAAATCAACAATGCACGATTGCACCTAAATATGCCATTTGTCCTTAACTTAAGATATGTGTTACAAAAGGGCTGCTTATTAATCTAACCTCACAAGTTGTGCAAATGCAAGCAACAGATTATTTGGCTATTAATCAAACACCTAGCATAAACAAATGAGAATCGTATAGAGTAAAACCATGATACTAATTTCATAGTTTGTAATGGTTATTGATGACAAGGAGGGAAACGTTTAATTTAGTAGACAAAAAGAAGTTTGTTTGGTTATATTAGAACGAAGAGAGTAAAATCAAAGAAACAAGCTAAAAATAAAGCAGACCAAGACCAGACCAACAGTTTTCGCCTTTTATTGTGTCGATAGTCCTAAAAATGCTAAAACACAAGCCCAATACCATAACTAATACTTTCAGGACAATGAAATGACTGAAATCTAATTAGCAATTAAAAACACCCCCAACCATCATGTATGATTGATAGTAATTTAAAAGAACATTTAGGTATTTGATACGCCCCGTTTGCGGTGTGCACATATAATGTATATATGTGCAGGCCCGGGAGGGCAAAAGTGAAATTGCACTAGTTTTAACGTTATTTTACTAATTTTGTGAAAATAACGTTTAAAGCGGGGGATGGTTAATCATGCATCATGTATTGGCGTTGATAGCCGAAAGACAAGGGGATAATGCACTAATCAGCCTTTTTGCCGAGAGTTATGCGCCTTGTGTCCAAGGCTTGATGCAAAACTACTATGGAGCCGGGGGTCTCACTGAAAGCAGCCTCTCTATTCCTACGGGGTAGATGTAAGGCTGTCTACATCTTACCCTCCTCAGACCCTGCCTTAGCTTTTCTGAAACCGGTAAACATTTTCATTTTCGGTAAGATCATTGACTTAAACTTACCGATAAATCGGCGTCAACATTACTTCATATTCAGCACTGGCTATTAAACTTAATTAGCTACCAAACTACTTTGAATAAAAGTCAACACCTTACACCCTATCAATTTTAATTCTGAAGCAATCTTTGACTCAAAAAGTCAACGTGCATCATCCCACAAGTAGAGCAAAATTTAACAAATACTATATCAAGATTAAAAAACTAACATCAAATTCTAATCTAATTATGAGATCGTAACACATAACAGAATTAAAGTATAACAACAAACAATTAATCCAATCAAACATCTAACAAAAGATATATAATTCAAATGATATGATAAACCGAAAATTATATAACTTTATGCAATGATAATCACACACACACACACACACACACACACACAGTGAATGAGTGAATCGGTGGTACCTTGAAAACTTGAGGAGAGAGAGACGATTCAAGGAGGCGATGAAGAGATTGAAATCCACAAATCGAACCGTCTGTTGTTGGGGTTAGGGTTTGTGATGATTCTTCTGAATTTCTATTTTTATTATTTACGATTTCTTCCTTCATTTCCATTTTTCTCTGCAGAAGTGGTGATGATTGCGTCTTGCAGTGATGCACTCGAACAAGTGATAACTATATATTTTATTAAAAGTTACAATAATGGTCCCGGAACTGTTACAAACCAACACTTTGGTCCTTTAATATATATTTTTAAGGGATATTGGATTTAAATAACACTAACTCTCACCGATTGGTTGATAACACTTCTAACTTTCGATTTGTACACCAGTACTTCCAACTTATTGGCTGATAACACTCCTTAACTAACTGAACCCTAACTCAGTTAGCTGATGTCAGTTGCCACGTCACCAAAAATTATACATCCGGCACAGTCAAAGACCTTGCAACTAAGGGCTTCAATCGATGCCTTCAAGCTCACCTAACTAAATGCCATGTCAACTGACACATCAGCCGCCACATCATAAAAAATGCCACATCAACTGTTACATCAGTTGCCACGTCATAAAAAAGCCACATCAGCTTCCACGTCATATGCCACATCAGCAAAAACTAACTGGGTTAAGGTTCAGTTAGAGCATGTGTAGTGGTAAGGTCTTATAAGGGGGTTATGTGATAAGTGACGAAATGTGTAAGAAAGGAGGGTTATATAATTTGAGTGTGTAGTGGAAAGTGGGATATAATTATAGATATATATCTAGGTATGTGTGTGAGAGAGAAACAAAAGTTGACGGCGCTATGCATATCACGCCATGCTCCATAACCCCCCATAACGCTGGGTGGGGCGGTGTTCCGGGGTGCCATAGGGCGTTATGGGGGATGGTGACGCCATATAAGCTGCGACTATAGATGACCTTAGTTAGGGAGTGTTATCGGCCAATAAGTTGAATGTTGGGAGTGCTGGTGTACAAATCGAAAGTTGGAAGTGTTATCGGCTAATTGATGAAAGTTGAGGTTATTTAAATCCAATATCGCTTTTTTTAACGGCCAACGAATAACAACCCGGCTATCTGGGGTAACCCGATGACACAAGACGACCCCATATGCTCGCGAGGTCAGACAGTGCTGGGTAGCCCATTATTTCTTTTGCTCCTTCAATATTTCTTAGTTTGATCTTTTGACTAAACAAATATTTGGTACCGGATTTGTTCCTCTTTTAACTTTATTCACCAATATATTCGTGTAATCGTGTCATTATTCAACAAAATATTCTCTAGGTATTCAGTGTTAGGTTATAATGCTGAAACAATAATATTATATACCTTATATTAATTAATCTGATACTCGGAAAGTATTAGCTAAGGTAACTACTAGTTTTTTTAACAGCAAAGCTCTTTATATATTTTATATATGTATATAAAGGCCTAACAGGGGACTAGAATCCAAATGCAGCGGAAAGCAAAAACAGAGAAAGAAAACAAATTACAAAAGATGGGTAACATCGAAGTCGACCCAATTGTCCCAAATCGGTAAAAAAACTACTATCTTAGCTTTTAGCTTTTATTTATTATATAGGTTATTTCTCATGTAATATACGGGTATAACAAATCAAACTTGTATAAACTTTAAAGCTATAAGTAACTGGGATTACACAAAAATTTAAATAATTGAGATACAAAAATTTTATTAGAATTAAGACACGGACTAAGAGAGAATATAAATGCATTAAAAAATATACAAATAATTCATAAATTTGTGAATATTGGTTTATTGGTAAATGTGTTGTTGGTGTTCTATTTTGTAGATCATACATGACAATTTTCAAAAAAATTTGATGATGATATCTTGTTAGAATTTGTTGTTTAGCTATCATATTGGATCTATGATAATCCAACAACTATTTTTTTTTTTAAATTTAGGCCTCTCGACAGCGTTGGTATAAGCATTGTCGAGGGTACAAACTACAAGAAATATATAGATTTTTTTTTTTTGAAAAACTAAAGTTAAAAAAAACTCATTAATAATGTATGCATATATAAGGTAATATATATCATACCATCTAAAATATTAGATAAAAAGTTATTTACTCATCACCTACAAAAGAGTAAGTCAATGTTGTATTTTTGTTATTTTACCTGTGTCACGTTATATTTTAAAAATAGAACTCGTGAATAGTAAACAACATACAATTTAATGTATTGGTGTTGATAATTTTTTAGAAGATCTTTTTTTTTTGAGCCTTTGTACTTTCATTTCCTTGTATGGTAGGTGTGAAAGCTTAATAATATACGTAGTTTTGTTAAATAACTTTTATGCTCAACAATTGTATAGATAACGAAATTTTTTAATTAATTAGTTATCTTTTTACTCGCTATTAAAGATTACTGTAAGTCCATGAACTATCAATTGGATATCACATACACAAATCTAAGAGCGGAATAACAAAGAAAAGTGTAGAAGAAGAACACAAGTTTCGATTGTTATAAGATGATTGCACACAATCTCTATGATTGTCCGGTACAAAATAATGAATAGCAAAACAATCAACAACCATTGAAGACCTAGGTGCACCCTATTTATAACAACATAGAGGCGACCTAATACAACTGGGCCAAGCCAAACCCGCACACTAATACCATGATCGACCAAGCCCATTTAAACTATCTAACCAACCCATAACTAATATATACAAGACAAATGTAAACCTATTAGTACATGTCCTTACAATATCCCCCTAGGTTTATGTTGTCTAGCTTCACTTGCTTTTCTTCATCTGTTGCTGTACATCGGGAAGTTTGTTTCCAATATAAGGACCGAACAATTGTGTTTCCACTCTTCCTCTTTGTCCAGACCATAGCTTGAATAACATGATCTAATCAATTCTAGAGTAAACGATTTGGCACAAACTTCGTACTGCGGATCACTCTGTATTTGTGTCCTTCCTAGCAGCTTGATGTCATTCTCTCCAAAACGCATAAGATCTTTCACATCAGCAACTCTATACTCATCATGCACTTTTCTCGAACAATTGGGGATACTTGTGTTTCATTCGGTCTTCTCGTTCCCAGGTAAACTCTGGGCCACGACGGGAGTTCCAACGAACTCGAACATGAGGTATTCTGGTACTCTTGAGAACCTTAACATCTCGGTCAGTAATATCTACTGGTTCCTCGACGAATCGCAGCTGATCGTCGATAGTGAGTTCCTTGAGAGGAACTACGAGGGTCTCATCTTACAGACACTTCTTTAGATTCGAAACATGGAATACGTTGTGAACTCCACTGAGTTCTTCAGGTAGATTCAGTTTGTAAGCCACCTTGCCGATTTTCTCAATGATTTCGAAAGGTCCAACATATTGCGGGTTGAGTTTGCCTCGTTTACCAAAACGAACTACACCTTTCCAAGGTGAGACTTTAAGTAGCACTCGATCCCCAACCTGGAACTCGAGTGGTTTCCTGCGCTTATCAGCGTAGCTTTTCTGAAGGTCACGAGCTGCCACCATTCGTTTTCGTATCTGAGCAATCTTCTCTGTTGTATCTACTACAAGTTCTGGGCCAGTGATTTGGCTATCGCCAACCTCTGCCCAACAAAGAGGTGATCGGCACTTCCGTCCGTACAATGCCTCGAACGGAGCAGCCTGGATACTGGTGTGGTAACTGTTATTATACGAAAACTCCACTAAAGGAAGATGCTGTTCCCAGCCATTACCAAAGTCGATTACACATGCTTGAAACATGTCTTCAAGGGTTTGGATGGTGCGTTCAGACTGCCCATCCGTCTGAGAATGATACGCCGTGCTCATGTCTAATCGAGAGCCAAAGGACTTGTGTATCGCTTGCCACAATTTAGATGTAAAACGTGAGTCACGATCAGAAATGATGGAGGTTGGCACCCCGTGCCTAGTAACCACTTCTTTCAGGTAGACATCTGCAAGTGTAGAAAACTTATCTGTTTCCTTGATAGCCAGGAAGTGTGCAGACTTTGTCAATCGATCCACAATCACCCAAATGGTGTCGTTTCCTTGTTGAGATCTTGGTAGGCCAGTAACGAAGTCCATGGAAATTTGCTCCCATTTCCATGTCGGGATCTCTGGTTGTTGAAGTAGGCCTGATGGTTTCTGGTATTTAATCTTGACCCTAGCAAAGGTCAAACATTTACTAACATAGGTCGCTATGTTAGCTTTCATATGGGGCCACCAGTACGTAGCTTTGAGATCGTGGTACATCTTATCCGAACCAGGATGAATCGAGTAACGAGACTTGTGTGCTTCATCCATCACAAGCTCGCGTAAATTACCATACAATGGAACCCAGATGCGCCCTGTCATGTAGTAAGCGCTGTCTTCCTTTTGTTCTAACCGTTTCTTCGATCCTCGCAGGGACTCAGCCCTGATGTTCTCTGCTTTCAATGCTTCAACCTGAGCATCACAAATTTGAGCGGGAAGACTAGAGTGAATGGTAAGCTGTAACGCGCATACACGCTTAGGTTTAGTCTCCTTTCGACTGAGGGCGTCGACCACAACATTGGCCTCGCCCGGATGGTACTTGATCGCGCATTCATAATCATTCAGGAGTTCGACCCACCGACGCTGTCGCATGTTCAACTCCTTCTGTTCGAAGATATGCTGGAGACTCTTGTGATCGGTGTAAATGGTGCACTTGGTACCGTACAGGTAATGTCTCCATATCTTGAGTGCGAAAACAACAGCTCCCAGCTCCAGATCGTGGGTAGTGTAATTCCTCTCGTGAACTTTAAGTTGGCGTGATGCATAAGCAATGACCTTGTCCCTTTGCATCAACACACAACCAAGTCCTTGAATTGACGCGTCGCAATAGACCACAAAATTGTCCGTGCCCTCAGGTAACGAGAGAATAGGCATGCTACAAAGTCTCTCCTTTAAGTGCTGATACGCGGATTCCTGTGCATCACCCCAACGATAGGTGACACCCTTCTGAGTTAGTGAAGTGAGAGGTTGCACAATATTTGAGAAATCCTTGATAAACCTTCTGTAGTAACCCGCCAAACCCAAGAATTGGCGGATTTCAGTCGGTGTACTAGGTGCATGCCAGTTCTTGATCGAGTCAACCTTTGATGGATCCACATGAATCCCATCCCCGTTTACCACGTGGCCTAGGAAATGGACTTCACGAAGCCAAAAGTCGCATTTCGAAAACTTAGCATAGAGCTGCTCTGCTCGAAGGAGTTCCAAAATAAGTCGCAGATGATGCTCGTGTTCCTCCCGACTCTTAGAATAGATCGGGATGTCGTCGATGAACACAATAACGAACTTAACCAGGTAAGGTTTGCACACTCGGTTCATGAGATCCATGAAGACCGCAGGTGCATTTGTCAACCCGAAAGGCATGACTAAAAACTCGTAGTGCCCGTAAAGAGTTCTAAATGTTGTCTTGGAGATGTCCTCATCTCTGACTCTCAGTTGATGATAACCCGATCTCAGATCAATCTTGGAATAGAAGCTCGACCCTTGCAGCTGGTCGAATAGGTCATCGATACGCAGGAGAGGATAACGATTCTTCACGGTCACCTTGTTGAGTTCGCGATAATCAATACACATTCGGAAGGTACCGTCTTTCTTCTTCACAAACAAGACTGGAGCTCCCCAGGGTGAAGAGCTAGGACGAATGAAACCCTTGTCCAAGAGTTCTTGTAGTTGAGCGGACAGCTCTTCTAGTTCTGATGGAGCTAAACGATAAGGTGCACGAGCTATTAGTGCCGCTCCAGGAGCTAGCTCGATTTGAAACTCGACCTGACGATGAGGCGGAAGACCAGGTAATTCCTCAGGAAATACCTCTGGAAAGTCGCGCACAATAGGAAAGTCTTCTATCTTCTTCTCTTTCATTGATGCTTCAGTAACCAGGGCTAGAATAGCTGCGTGGCCCTTTCGTAAGCACTTCTGGGCCTTAAGGAAAGATATGATGCCTACTACAGCACCACTCTTGTCACCACGAATCACAAAAGGTTCTTCACCAGAACGAGGAATGGACGATTTTATCCTTGCAAAGAATCTCCGCTTGATGTTGAGACAACCAATCCATCCCAATGACGACGTCAAAGCTACCAAGAACGATGGGGATAAGGTTGATAGAGAATGTCTGACCAGCAAGAACAAGATTAGAACCCTTAACTATGTGTGTGGCCTCGAGACTTTTACCGTTTGCTAGTTCTACAGTGTGCTTGGTGTTCAAAAGTGTTGGGGTACGCTTAAGCATCTAACTAACTTTTAAGGACACGTAACTACTATCGGCACCCGAATCAAATAATACTGAAACAAAGAAGTCATCCATAGAAACTTACCCGTCACAACGTTGGGATCATTCCTCGCTTCACCCTGACCAATCACGAAAACACGTCCCCTGGCACTATTGCCATCATTGTTACCCCCATTGTTTCCATTCCCTTGATTATTGTTATTGTTCTGATTCTGATTCAACTGTGGATAGTGTCTCTTGAAGTGACCCTCAGCACCACATTGAAAACATCCCTTATTACCCTGCTGTTGCTGTTGGTTCTGTGGAGCTTGTTGCTGTTGCTGACGATTCTGATTTGCAGGATATAGGCTCCTGCAATCCTTTGCTGCGTGACCAAGCTTGTTACATCTATGACAACGACCCTTGTTGCACGGCCCGCTGTGGTGCAAGTTACATCGATTACACTTAGGGTGGTTTCCCTTGTACCCACCCTGACCCTGATTCCCAGAAGACTGCTGACTGGGGCTCTTGTAGTCGTCAGTCCTTCGCTGCTGAGACTGAGACTGAGACTGAACAGAGGTAGAACCCTTGCTTGAATTTCCATCCCATTTGCGCTTGTTGTCGCTAGGAGCATCAGAAGTAGTGGTAGCACTAATACGCTTAGGCAGCTTATTCTGCTCAACTGCCTGATTAGTGAGACGATGGGCTAGCCGTATGACTTGCTAGATGGTACCAAGGTTAGCCGCAGTCACATGGCTCTGAATCTATGGCACTAAACCTTTGAGGTACAGCTCGATACGTTTGATAGGAGGATCCACCATAGTAGGACACAATACAGCCATTTCGTTCGATCTCTTCATATACGCCTCGATTTCAGACCCCGTCATCTTCAAATTGTAAAACTCCACCTCTAACTTGTGAATGTCGTCGCGATGACAGTACTCCTCTTTGATTAGATCTTTGAAGTCGTTCCATGGGGTGGCGTTAGCAGCTGCCAACACTAACATTTGAACCTGTGCTTTCCACCAAGTTAACACAGCACCTTCGATATAAAAATGAGGGACTTCATGATAGAGTTTTGTCTAGTAAGTTATATGTTGTCGTCCTTCCAACTGAGGACGGAGGTACGTAATCTATCCAAGGAGAATACGCAGGTTTAATGTTGTCATACTTCTCAACGAGGATGGAGGTACATATTCTACCCGAAGAGAATATGCAGGTTTTGTTTTAGTTTCTTAACCCATTCCCAAACCACCAGGAATCCTATGCCTTATAGAAAGTGTGAACTCACCTCGGTTTGCTCGGTATGATTAACTACTTGTTCATAAATAATTCAGTCAAAGCCTATAGTATTCATACATACATAATCAGTTGACATCCACATAGTTCACATATAAATCATGATCATAATGTGTATTTCAAGCAACAATCACCACATAGCACTTAACAGTTATTCAAGCTCATCTAAGACCACAGTTTGCATGTATGTTCAACATTACATGTCCTAGTTATGATTTCACTAACATAGTCATCCATCAACAGAATTAACTTAGTTCACTGTGCTTATTTACCCTCTTGACGAAACCCCTGTTTCGTCGTGATCCCCTTTGGCGAAACCCTCAGGTTTCGTCGTGATTATCCATTGACGAAACTCCCAAGTTTCGTTGACAAAAGATGGCGAAACTCCCAAGTGTTTCGTCGAGAATGCTAATGACGAAACCTCCAGTGTTTCGTCATCAACATAGATGACTAAACTCCCAGGCCTTTCGTCGAGGTGTTAACAGTTTCAAGCATTTGCCTAACTACTCCCGTAAATCCCGTAAACACTTCCTAATTTCCCCAAGGTGGATCAAACAAGCAACCCTAAACATGAACCCTAGATTAACAGAGCATCATTATGCACATATCCATACCACCTATCCATTAACTATACATAAACAACTGAAAACCCTAACTATTGACAATTTCATCATTTAACCATCTCGTAACAGATTATCAAATCCACCATTTACAAATATCATTCTAATCAAACGATTAAATCTCGATATACATAATTATCACAACAATCTAACCATTTATAATCCCCTAGATCATCAATCATCATCATAAGCCATGAAATCATATCTAGCAATCATTGCACAGTAACAAATCAAAGCATCCTACCAAGGTATAATGTAACCTGATAGAAAGTTGAATCAGACAATTGGTATCTATACACTAACCGGTTACGAGATGAACTAGCAAGGATTCGAGAGGGTTGGTGATTACCGTCGCGTGCAAGAGAGAGAAGAGAGCCTAGGGTTTGCAAATTGATCAACTAAGTGACATCATGCAACCCTACTTTGTTATATATGTGCGTACAAGTGTTGGGCCCTTACTGGGCTTCGGAGAAACCTGGGCCGGCGAAACTCCATGTTTCGTCGTGAGGGTCATGACGAAACTCCTAAGTTTCGTCGAGTGAGGTGTGGTGAAACTCTAGATGTTTCGTCGAGATGGTTTATGGCGAAACACCCAAGTTTTGTCGAGGTAGTTCCTAACTTTAAAACAGTTCACAAGTTTATCTAACTAAACACCTTAATCACATTAATTAAATAATAACACCACATATCAAACAAACATCTCAAACATATAACTAACGTGCACAATTACAAGGCAAACAAGTTATGCAAACACAATTGTGAAACAAATAGTGTGCCGAAGAAAGACCTTGAAAACTCGAGTTGTCACACTTCAGCAGCGGAATGGTCTTTGTCTGTTTAGTTGGAGGCCACGAGAACATACAATTCATCGTAGTCAAGCCCTTCAATCTATTTAAAGCCCTGCACCGCCAGTCTTGCCTTGTTTCTTACAAGCATTCCACTATCATCTCTTTTGTTTCGATAAACCCATCTAGTTCCGAGTGATTTCATTTCGGCAGGCAACCTAACTAACTTCCACATTTGCAATTTTTCAAACTGGTTCAGTTCATCATGCACGACATCTACCCAACTAGGTTCTTGAAGAGCCATAGAGGTAGTTTTAGGCTCTACTTGAGAAACGAAACACAAGTACATGCATATGTTGATGTCTCCTGTCTGACTTTTGGTCAAAACCCCAGCCCCAATAGGTCCAATCTCATTCTCTACTAGATGATCCCCTTGAACACTAGTAGGAACAGCAGATTCTGGAACTGTTCCTGTTGATGGCAGATTTGTCAGGTTTTCAGTTGCCTCTGGTTCCAGAGGTTCAATCATAGGTTCCTCCACAGATTCGTCCAAAATATGCTCGTCTAGAATATGATCATTTGAAAACAGATCATCGTGATGATTCGATGAGTCTTCATCTTCAAACGAATTTGAAGCTTCCTCTTCTGTGTTGAGAGAATCTGTATGATCCGGAACTTTTTGCGTTTCAGGCGCAGTTGTTGAAGTTGAGGCTGCAGTTGTGTTATCCCCCACAACTTCAGCATCCCCTGTAGCTTCAACATCCCCCTCTTCATCAGCATTATTTGTAATAATTGAGGAGCCTGGAGCAACATTTAAAGGATCTGCTTTATCTGTAGAAACAACAGGAGGTAAGTCACCAAGGATATCAAACGATTTGAACAAATGAGCATAATTATAGAGAGTAAATGGCCCGTTTCCAGCGTCTGTCTTGTTGTCCTTAAGCCACTGTACATCGAATGACTCGACGATCTGCCTTGTCGTTTTCTTGTACACTCTATATGCAGTCTTGTTCTCGTGTGTAGCTTTACCAGCATAGCCGATAAAGTAACATTCATCACCCCTAGCGTCAAACTTTGGAATTGCGTCTAGGTGCAGCATGGTACATGGGTAACCAAAAGCTTGAAAATGGCCAACAGATGGTTTGTCTCCAAACAGAACTTCATGAGGTGTCTTCATACATGATTTGTTTATCAAAACCTTGTTTTGAACGTAACACGCTGTGTTTATCGCCTCATCCCAAAAGAAGACTAGGAGTTTAGAGTCACACAACATAGTACGGGCTGCTTCAATTTGGGTTCTATTCCTTCTTTCCACAACCCCATTCTGCTGTGGAGTTCTAGCAGCACTGTACTGTCTAGCAATCCTGTTTTGAGCACAGAAGAAGTTCAGCTCAATATTCTTGAACTCGGTGCCATTATCGCTTCGAATTCCCTTCACCTTCTTGTTGGTTTGATTCTCCATAAAAATGATAAAACGCTTAACAAGCTACAGTCTCACTTTTATTAGCTAAGAAGAAAACCCAAGTAAAACATGAGTAATCATCAGTAATAACTAAACAATAAGATTTTCTTGAGATGCTGAGTACGTTCACATGAGCAAAAAGATCCATGTGAAGTAGCTGCAGCACACTGTTAATTGAATTCACCAACTTAGGAAAGTGGGGTTTTCTATGTTGTTTACCCTTAGCATAAGAGACACATATTTCAAAAGTTATGGAATCTTTAACGGGTAGATCCCATACCAACCCCAGTTTTGTAGGACGGTTCAAGTTTTTGACAATTGCATGTCCAAGACGACGATACCATAACATGGCATTGTGTTCAGAGATTTTTGAAAACAAACAGGTAACGCTTTCAGAAGGTGGTTTATTCATGTCAATTATGTAAGTGTTCCCTTTTCTGTCAGATTTTAGCAAAATCCAGTCCTCAGGAATGACAATTATTGGTTTTAAAATAAGACAGTGTTTGTCGGTGAAATAAGTTGAATAATCATTGTCACAAATTTTGAGAAACACTCAGTAGGCTATGCTTCAACTCAGGAACGTAGTTTACATTCTTGAAACAGAGTTCGCCATTCCTTACAGTGCCTCGTTGGGTGATCTGACCCTTCCCACCTCCCGCAAAGGCAACAAATCCACCGTTGAATTCTTCAATATCACTTAGCTGGGATAAGTCGCCAGTCATATGCCTGGAATAGCCACTATCAATATACCAAAGTCTAATGATAGCCCTCCATAGCCGTTCCTACACATTATGCGGGATCAGTAAGATTTGGGTACCCAGGCCATAATGGTGGTGGGTAAACCCTTCTCATTCACGTAAGTTACTTTCATCCATAACATATTATTTTCAGAACAATTAGTTCTATTTCTAGAACACGAGGATTTTGAAGGAGTGGATTGAACAGGGCTTTTAGGTCTCCAAATTTGCTTATTATTTTTCAAAACTTTTGTATTTTGCAAAGTTAGATTTGAAGACCTCAACTGATTCTTCTTGTTTAATTGTTTAGCCTTGTTCCAATCTCCATCAAAAGGCTTCACCTTGGAATCCAAACTCTTCGCAGGTTTAGATTTTTCAACATTCACCTGTTTAGGTTGTTTGTTATTCCCTTTTTCGAGCCTTTTGATGTTCCCCTTCCTTGAGTTTTTAAGGACGATGTTGATAATTTCTCGCTATGTTACTAACGACGCGACATGTGTAACATATTTGACATTTCACATGAGGCTTCGCTCAAGATCTATCAACCTTTTTAGGACTAGATGTCGTAGCCCCCGACCCCTGCCCCGGGAGGCGGGTGGCGGCGGACACGCAGAGCTGGTGGTATCGGTGTTTATTTAATTTGGCAGCAGAAAACTTTCATCGAGACCGTAGTTAGGAAATGTTTTATCAGAGTTAAACACCAAACTTTTTATAGTAATAATTGGGATAAAACCCAAGTTCATTTAACAATACATTTGTAGGGATAAACCCTAATTATTGGAAAAAAACTCCTTTTTATTTAGGTAAATTTTATAGCCACTTTTCCAAGCCTTCAGTGCTCTCCAGCTGGCTTCTATTGGCTTTCACATTTTGTTACCTGAAACGCGTTTTAAAAAGATTTTATCAGCAAGAAATACTGGCGAGTGCATCCCAGTTTAATCAAAACAGTTTTACAACTTTACAGTATTGAGGGCATCCGCAATTACATTTGTTTATATCTACTCAATTACTCATTCAGTACTGTCAACACCTGACTTGTGGGTCATATTACT
Source organism: Helianthus tuberosus (assembly GCA_030545235.1). Lineage (NCBI taxonomy): Eukaryota > Viridiplantae > Streptophyta > Magnoliopsida > Asterales > Asteraceae > Helianthus > Helianthus tuberosus. The sequence continues at coordinate 77,688,590 of CM060407.1, forward strand.
CATTGGCTATCTCATTGTCCAAAGGTAACGTCTTTCACATTTTGTATACAAAACCCTCACATACCGGCAACAATTGTAGAATCACAAATACTAAATTACTGTTAAGTGTAATTTAAAACATTTGAGGTTTTGGTAAAATATTTTTGACTCACAAGAATATATTTAAAAAGGTGACAAAAAGAGAATGTACTCACATTGTTTACTTAGGTAAAACTAAAGCTTCCTGGTGTATCTCCTTGTTATTATCTATTAAAATTAAACAATGCACACGTGTTAGTAAAATAACCCAAATCATATTAACCGTAAAACTAGAGACAGAACTCCAATGACTGAGTTAGGCAGAGCCTTGACATGCATTACGGAGTCGTAGATCAATCGGGTATAACACGAGTCAGAACTCCGACGACTGAGTCAGGCAGAGCCTTGACATGCGTTACGGAGCCCTAGATCGATCGTGTAGGGTAACAAATAGGGTTATAATACTTACAACAAGGCAGAGCTTCGCTTTATAAGGGTATAATACCTGGGTATTATAACTAACAGAAAGTTGAGAGAGAATATTAGAATTTGAACGAGAATCAAATGAGCCTCTACCTCCTATTTATAGGCTTGACGGACGGTGAGTCGCGACCCGCGACAACTTTGGCTTCGGCCTTCGCGGCCCGCGAGAGCATACGTGTTGATTATAGCTTGGTCGATTCAAGGTGTAGGGTTGTTGAGTCACCGGACATGTGGCGCAATGCCTTGTCCGTCAATCCAAGCTAGTCGCACGCCGCGACAGACCCTAAACATTGGGTCGCGGCCCGCGAGGGCACTAGGTTTGGGATTTTATTTGATTTTTATAAATATAAAGGTATTTTGGGTCCATTTCTCATATACAGAGTATATTTGAAGACGTTTAGGGTCACGTGAAGGGTTCTAGGAGGGTTGTTATTTCCTCCCCACCTTGTTTTAGATCTCGTCCTCGAGGTCTACTGGAACAGGTGTGGATATTTCCTTTGCATTTCTGATTCGAGCTCCCAAGTGTATTCCGGTCCTCTCTTGGAATCCCATTTTACTTTGACTAGAACTAATCTCTTGTGTTTAAGATTCTTGATCTTTCTATCTTTGACCTGAATGGGTTTCTCTACAAATTTAAGTTTCTCATTTACCTCTATGTCCTTTAGAGGTATTACTAATGATTTGTCTGCCATGCACTTTTTGAGATTACATACATGAAACACATCATGTATTCCTACCATTTCCTTTGGTAGTTGTAGATGATAAGCTACAGGTCCTATTCTTCTAATAATCTCAAAAGGTCCAACATACCCGGGGCTTAGCTTTCCTCTTTTAACGAATCTGACTACTCCTTTCCATGGAGAGACTTTTAACAATACCTTATCTCCCACTTGAAATTCTAAAGGTTTTCGTTTGTTATCTGCATAATTCTTTTGACGATCTCGTGTTGCTTTTAGTCTTTCCTTAACTTGAATTATCTTATATGTTGTTTCTTGCACTACCTCTGGTCCAGATAGTTTCTTTTCTCCAATTTCTGTCCAACAGACTGGAGTTCGGCATTTTCGTCCATAAAGTGCTTCAAATGATGCAGCATTAATGCTAGTATGATAGTTGTTATTATAAGAAAATTCTATTAATGGTAGATGATCATCCCAATTTCCTCCGAAATCAATTACACAGGCTCTAAGTATATCTTCCATTGTTTGTATCGTCCTTTCGCTTTGTCTATCCATTTGTGGATGATAAGCTGTGCTTGGATTTAACCTGGTCCCCATTGCTTTTTGGAAAATATAACTTAGCTAACTGTTCCATACTGAAAGTTTCCTTTTCGTGTCTTGGGTAATTTGGTAACAAAGTCCATTGTTATCAATTCCCATTTCTATATTGGCATTTCTAATTGTTGCAATAACCTTGAGGGTTTCTGATGTTCAGCTTTAACCTGTGAACAAGTCAGACATTTAGCAACATAGTTTGCTATATCCTTTTTCATTCCTATCCACCAGAAATTCTTTCTTAGATCTTGATACATCTTATCACTTTCGGGATGTATCGTATACTTAGACTTATGAGTTTCTTCTAAAATTATGTGGCGTAGGTTTCCTTGTTTAGGTATCCACATCCTTTTCTTATGGAACTTCCCAATTCCATCTGATCCTTGTTCTAATTCTTTAATCATTCCTTTTAAACCTTCAGCATCGTCCTTGAATGCTGTTTCCTGTACTTCTCTAATTTGCTCATTTATATCTATCTGCAGATTTAATTTAAGAGAGCGTACTCATTTCGGCTTTTCATGATACTTTCAACTTAAAGCATTAGCTACTACATTTGCTTTTCCTGCATGATACTGGATATCATAATCATAATCACTAAGAATTTCCATCCAGCATCTCAGTCTCATATTTAATTCTTTTTGCCCAAAAATATACCTTAAACTCTTATGATCTTTGTAGAAAACAAATTTATTTCCATATAAATAGTGTCTCCAAATCTTAAGGGCAAAAACTATGGCTCCCAACTCTAGATCATGGGTCGTATAATTCTCTTCATGTTTCCTTAAGTTGTCTAGAGGCATAAGCTATAACCTTTTGACGTTGCATCAACACACATCCATATCCTAATTTAGACGCATCACAATAGACTATAAAGTCTTCAGTTCCTTCTGGTAATGCGAGTATGGATGCGTTGGTTAACCTTTGCTTAAGAATCTTGAAAGCTTCTTCCTGTTTTGGTCCCCATTCAAACTTAACTGATTTGCAGGTCAGTTTGGTTAATGGAATGGCTATCCTAAAGAAATCTTGGATAAACCGTCTATAATATCCTGCCAGTCCAAGAAAACTTCTTACTTCTGTTGGCGATTCAGGGACTTTCCAATTAGTAATGGCCTCGATCTTTGTTGGATCCACATGAATTCCTTCATGATTAACCAGATGTCCAAGGAATTGCACTTCTTGTAACCAGAATTCATATTTTGAGAATTTAGCATAAAGTTTCTCTTTTCTCATCAATGTCAGAAGTGTATGTAGATGCTTTGCATGTTCCTTTTTACTCTTAGAGTAAATTAGAATATCATCTATAAAGACAATTATGAATTTATCCAGGTATGGTTTACATATCCTGTTCATCATGTCTATAAATACGACTGGGGCATTGGTTAAACCAAATGGCATGACGGTAAATTCATAATGACCGTACCTTGTTCTGAAAGCAGTTTTAGGAATGTCTTCTTCCTGAACTTTTAGTTGATGATATCATGAGCGTAAGTCGATCTTAGAAAAGAATCGAGCTCCTTGAAGTTGATCGAACATATCATCGATTCTCGGTAATGGGTACCAATTTTTAATCGTAACCTTGTTCAATTCTCGGTAATCAATGCACATACGCATCGATCCGTCCTTCTTTTTAACAAATAACACCGGTGCTCCCCACGGTGATGAACTTGGTTGTATAAAACCTTTGTCAAGAAGTTCGTCCAATTGTTTCTTTAGTTCCCGCATCTCCGTTGGTGCTAATCAATATGGTGCTTTGGCAATTGGTGTCGTTCCTGGTATTAGGTGACTCCTAAATTCAACCTCTATCAGGCGGTAATCCAGGTAACTCTTCTGGAAAGACGTCTGAAAATTTAGATATTACAACGATATCTTTTAATTCTTTTCCTTTAGTATTGATGATTACAGAAATCATATATACTATTCCTCCCTTCCTTTCATAACTTGCAGCTTTCATCACAGAGATGAATTTTATCGATCTGGTTGGCTTATCTCCTTTAATTATGATCTTTTCACCTGTTGGTGTACTTACTTGTACTCGCTTTTGATCACATAAAATACTGGCACGATTGGCTACTAACCAATCCATTCCTAATACAATATCGAATCCGGCTAGATCTATTGGGTAAAGGTTAGCAAAGAAATGATGGTTTAAAATTTCTATTCTTGCTCCGTGGAAGATTTCACGTATCTTAATGGATTCTCCGTTTGCTGTCTCTATCAGACAATCTTGTTGAAGTTTGGTTAAGGGTTGGTCGAGAAGTTTGTAGAAAGAAGTATCGATAAAACTTTGGTTTGCACCAGAGTCAAATAATACTTTGATAAATATATTATTAACTAAGAACGTACCGGCAATCACATCCAGAATCATCTTGGCTTCCTCAGCTGTCAGAACAAATGCTCTTGCATTCTTCTTAAGTCCTTCAGTTGTCTTAGCCTTGTTGGTTGTTTCTGGAGCTAGTTTCAGACAGTTCGGTCTGATGTGCCCAGTTTATCCACAATTGAAGCATATATTATTGCTAGGTTTCTTCCTACAGTCTTCTTCCTTGTGTCCAGATATTTTGCAAAAGTTGCAGTATATGGAGCATCTTCCAGAGTGCTTTCTTTTGCAATACTTACAGTAGGGTGTAGAGGAAGAACCTGTACCTTTCCCACGGTTGGAATTACCGTAGCGAAATTCCTGGGTAAGCTTTTGAGCTAGGTTCTTTCTTTGGTTTTCTTCTTGTGTGCGTACCAGTTCATCAATCAGGGTATTGGCTAGTTCTACTGCTTATTCTATGGTTTGTGGTCTAGCTACCTTGACTACGTGTCTAATCTCACTAATTAATCCCCAAACGTAACGGGAGATTAACACTGGTTCAGGTGAGGCTAAGGTTGGCACCATCCTAGCATATTCGAAGTATATGGTAGTGTAACCTTTGCAGTCTATTCCAGTCATTTTAAGATATTGGCGATTTGTTCCTTTTCATTAGGAGGACATAATTTTCTTTCGACTATCTCTTTAAAGTTAGTCCATTCCATATTATAAACTCTGTCACTTCCTCTAGACTGGAGAATAATATTCCACCATTCTAAGGCTGCATTTTTGAAAAGATTAGGAGCAAACATAATCTTATCTTCATCTGCACATTTACTTATTTTTATGACTTCTTCTGTCTTTTCTATCTAGCGCAAGGCTGAAATGGCTCCTTCATTGCCTGAGAATTCTATTGGTTTGCAGGCCAAGAATTCTTTATAAGAACAACCGTAAGAAACGGGTCTTCTTTATTTAGGAATTGGAGCTTGGATTATTGGTCCGTTATTATCGTTTACACTGTGACTTGGTTCAGTGTGTGGGCGTTTACTCCCATTTGCATATTTATTATTTTCTTCTTCTTTAACAGTCTTGATAATATAGGGCATAACAACTATAATTCCTTGTGCTAATATATGTTGGATGACACTGTTATCTATTTGGTTTCCGTTATTCTCATTATTCTGATTTTCCTGATTTTCCTGATTATCTGGAATGGAAACATTTATCAGGTACTAATTATCACAGAATAAAGTCCAATACAAACAATCACATCAACAGATTGATAAAAAACGTCGAACATTGTGACTTTTACTCTTTTTATATATATTTGCATCGGTTACATACTACAACTGGAAATAAAATATACTAGTAGTTATGCATCTGTATCTATTTTAGTCTTATTGGTTATATATATATATATATATATATATATATATATATTATCAAAATACAAAATTACATATATATCTATGCATTTTCTAAGTGCCGTTCATCCAGTACTGCATTTCATTCTCATCATATTTCCAAACTAGTTTCTCTCTTATCTGTCGAATTTTATTCCCTTCATCCACTAAACTTTCTCCATACAAATGGAGTTCCTATGCATATTCTCGACTCATTGGTGGGTTTACTGGGTCGGGGTAATGAGGTATGGGTTCCTCATAAGGGTCTGTGTTATTCATTTCATGAAATGTTCTATCGTCATCCCACCACAGATCACGTTCTAAAGGGATTGGGGTTGGGATTCTAGGTAACTCGTTGGGGTCAAATGCAGGTATTGGGAATTGGTTTTCCTGGTTGGGTTCTAGCATTTGTTGGTCTGGAAATAAAGGTAACAGTGATGGTTTAGCTATTTGGTTTAAGTTAGAGTCTACTGCTGTAGTGGCTAGCATATGGAAATCTACCAACTGTCTATCTAGTTCCTCTTCCCAAGGTAGCCTATTGACTGTTTCCTGAGTTTGTGCATTCGCTTCCCTATTAGCTCTAACTATTGCTCTCTGTTGTAATTTCTTCATCCCCTTTCTTCTCTCATGTGCTCCCCTATTAAACCATCCTCTGTTTTTAGAAGGGAACGGTTCCTCAGACTGTGCCTTAAAAATAAATATTCCTTCCTCAGTGTCAGCTGAGTAACCTGAGAGATTTGGTTGAGATGAGGTTCCTTCATCTTTTGGGGAACTAGCTATTTGACGATAAGCATCTGATGTACCTTGCTCACTCATACTGTAAACTAACAAATAGTCAAATAACACAAAACAATAATATACTTATTTACACATAATCACGTGTCAGCAGAACACTTCTTTGGCTTAAACCAATGGCTGTAGCTCTGATACCACCTCCTGTCGCAATACCTGACCCTTGCCCCGGGAGGCGGGCGACCGCGGGCACGTAGAGCTGGTGGTATCGGTGTTTATTTAATTTGGCAGCGGAAAACTTTCATCGGGACCGTAGTTAGGAAATGTTTTATCAGAGTTAAACACCAAACTTTTTATAGTATTAATTGGGATAAAACTGTAACATCCCGAAAATATAAAACCTTATATTGGAATTAGAAGGTATTAAATAAATGAGAACGGACTAACGGGGACTAGATAACTCCTTTAATTAGTAGTCTTGTATTAACTCATAAGTAAGTTAAAACAACCAAATGTGAACTAAAGAGAATTGAGGGACCAAAAGTGTTTAAACTGAAACTAATGTTTAATAAAAACATTTTTATTAAAACACAAACCCACAATTTTGTGTACTGGGGATCGACCAGAATCAAGGGGGGGGGGGGGGGGCGACCAAGCTTTTCAAAACCCTAAATTCCACAAAACACCTAAATTGAAGGTTCAAATCTGATCCAAAACGAAATCCGAGCTGAGATTTGTGATCCTCATCGCAAGAGGGTTATAAGGTATGTAAAATTTGATGAGAATTCTCTACTTGAAATTCTCATGAATTTGGGAAATCTGAAATTTGATGATGCATGTTTGTTATTTGGGTAGAATAGGAATGATATAGTGTCTAGGAGTAAAACCTAGATAACAATATGTGAAATCATGCCTAAATTCTGAAAATTTCATGAACACATTGAAGGTGATTCATGGGTTTTGTGAGAAAATGATGAACACTAGAGTTTAGAAGGCTATCCTAGTGTAAATTGATTCATAGAAACTGATTTATGAAAATTTCATGCTTAATTCTATATGTGGTAGCTCAATTAATGTTAATCGAGGCCAAGAGACAAGCCGTGAACTAGAATATAAATGATATAAAATTCTGCCCTATAAATGTTTGTAGAAATGCCTCAAAGAAGGCTCGAAACTGCAAATTAAGTTAAAAACGCGTATTGTGATGTTTGGGCGGATTATGTAATGTATAATTAAAAAGGAATTCTAAACATGCTATGGTTGAACTCTATAGGAAAGGATACCGGAGCGTCGAGCGGACAGGCCGGTGGTGACTTGCGTTTGAAAGGTGTGCATTGATGGTATGTAACTTGATTCGTTACATTGGGTAATTTTGATAATTAGCATACGTGTAGTTGAATTGTAGAACAAAGGTTATGTTGATTTAAAGCGATAACGTTCGCCATATTGAATAATAGGTCAAGAATTGGTTAGATCTCGTTGGTAGTCATCATAATGGAGGATTCCGTAGATGAGCCAAACTGGTCGAATAATCAATTAATGCGTGGCTAATGCTTCGTCATATGGTTAATTGGTCTTTTGTTATTGTTAATAAATGACATATTAGAATACGAGAATTTAGCGAGTTGGTTTGTTAGAATGATGAAGTCCATACGGGTAAACTAAATGGGTCATTAAGAGAGGGTATGAATAGAATAACGGTAGTATCTTACTTGTAGATTTTGAGCCCAAGTGACGGATAGCGAATTACTAAACACGCAAACCGGTGATGGGAGCGTGGGTGTTGAAAATGAGAAATCCGAGATTTGGGTTTGGGTGAGATAAACAAATCAGTCAAAACATAACATTTCAGAGACTACCGTAAGTTACGGTAGATACCGTAACTTACGGTAGAGGCTAAAATGTTACGGCAGATTCCTACTGCCTTACGGTAGGTCAGTTTTGTCCAGGAGCTACCGTAACTTACGGTGGCTACCGTAAGTTATGGTAGAGCCCTGCCATGAATGTTGAATTTTGTATAACTTAGATAATCGAATCCGTTTTTGAGCGTAGTTCGATTTTACAAATTTTCTAATATTTCTAATACTAATATTTGTCAAATTTTCTAGTTTCTAGGTATTGCAAGTATGTGGATGACGATCAAGTTGATGGTTCAAGAACCGAACACGAAATTTTTGGACGCTTCCGCATTAATCTGATCTAGATAAATTATGTAGTTTTGTAAACACTACTGAATGAATTGTGTTTGAAACTAGTTACTTGACTATGTTAATTTCTATGGAGAAGTGTAACTTAGTTTACCAACTAAGTTTTTTTTTAGTTAAATTTTTCGTTTATTAATTCCACACTTCATACGATTAATTAATGAAATAAATGGACGGGTGTTACAAGTTGGTAATCAGAGCTTAAGGTTGTCAACAAAGTGTTCGGTTCAAGCTTGATTGATCTTCCGGTAAGAATTAACTTATTATTTTAATAGATTATATCTTATGTAAGAAATGAGAAGTGAATTGATGTGCATGGGAAGAGTGTGTTATTCACTCAAACCCGGAAAATGCACCAAATGTGAACGGTTAAAGCAAGTTAGGAACTTGGCTAAACCGAAACAAATGAAGCAATGTTATAAATGAAATGTTTAACGTTTAATGTAAACATTTCAGTTTCAAGATGTCGGAAAGAAACGATGATGATCCGGTGCAGACAAGCATCGAACAAATGAAAGAGATAATTGCCGAAGAAGTGGGGAAGGTAATTGAAAGTAGTCTATTCGGGTTTATAGACAAAATTTAAAACACGGTGTTGTCACTTGTCGAAGAACGAGTCAAAAAGGTTGGAGGATAGTGTCAACCTTATGAAGGAGAAATCGGGAGAACGTAAAGGGTGTTCATACAAAGAATTTATGGCGTGTAAACCGCCAATCTACAACGGGGAGGTTGACCCGATAATTTTCCAAAGATGGTTGGGCGACGTTGAAGGGGTGTTTGAAACGACCCATTGCGACGAAAGTGACTTTGTTGCTTACGGAATGGGTTAGTTGAGAGGACAAGCCAAAGATTGGTGGGACAATAAAAAGAATGAAATAGGGGCCGAAGCAGCAAGGGCCATGACATGGGAGGAGTTTAAGAGGCCATTTCTTAAACATCATAGTCCCAAGGAGGTCATTAATAAAATCAAGGAAGAGTTCATGCAACTTAGGCACAAGGGCGAGACCATAGACAAGATTACGACGACGTTTATGGATAAGATGAAGTTTTGCAGTGAATTGGTGACGAATGAGGAACAAAAGATATACTACTACTATAACATGTTGAGCGCCGAGTATAGGGAGTTCATGACTCCTTCAAAATACGAGACCCTTACTGAGATCATAAACGTTGCTCGGGAACGGGAAATCGAGCTGAAGAAACCAGTTGAAAGGGGTGAGCGAAGGGCACATGATGTGAATCCAAGCCCTACAAAGAAAGCTCGAACTGGAGAATCAGGAAAGAAGGTTGATGCTAAAAGTGGGTCGCCAAGTTGCAAGGTGTGTGGAAAGGGGCACAAGGGTGAGTGCCGCTTCAAAGACAAGCCGTGTCCGGTATGTGGAAAGACGGGACACACCGCATCGTTATGTCCCGGAAAGGTTTCGTTTTGTTATAAATGTTATCAGCCCGGCCACAAAAAGTCTGAATGCCCAGAATTGGTTGGAAAGAGAGACACTAAAGAATCTCCAACGGAAGCTCCAAAAGCGAAAGCTAGGTCCTTCCAACTTACGGCAGTTGAAGCAAAGACAGAACCCGATGTGGTCTCAGGTATATTCGTAATAAACTCGATCCCCGCACGTGTATTATTTGATACGGGTGTGAATAAATCCTTTATTTCACATGGATTTATTCGACATCCTTCATTTGTATTGACGAAATTATCTGTGCCCTTAGAAGTTGAAATAGGGGACAACAAAAGTTTTATAGTTTGTGATATTTGTCGAGGCTGTAAATTAAGCATCGACGATGAAGAATACTTGATAGACCTAATTCCGATGTCAATGGGGGAATTTCAAGTAGTCGTTGGGATGGATTGGCTATCTCAGCACCACACAAAGGTGGTGTGTTTTCGTAAGGAGATAAAGCTAACATCTCCGAGTGGGAAACACGTCACTATCTATGGCGAAAAAGGAGGTAACCCCATAATATGCTCGATGTTGAAAGCACACAAGCTTATGAAGCAAGGATGCAAGGCGTTTATGATATACGCGAATGAGCCTGAGAAGGCATCACTGAAGATTTATGGTGTACCAGTAGTACGGAACTACGAAGATGTGTTTCCAGAAGATTTACCGGGGATACCGCCTGAACGGGAAATAGAGTTCGGAATCAAATTGATTCCGGGCGCAAAACCTGTAGCTAGAGCACCGTACCGACTCGCGCCGTCGGAATTACAAGAGTTGATGTCCCAGATTCAAGACCTGCTTGACAAAGGATTCATAAGGCCGAGTGTGTCTCCTTGGGGCGCACCGGTACTGTTCGTGAAAAAGAAAGAAGGAAGCATGCGCATGTGTATCGATTACCGGGAGTTAAACAAACTCACGGTAAAGAACCGATACCCGCTTCCGAGGGTAGATGATCTATTCGACCAATTACAAGGTGCGAACTGGTTTTCAAAGATTGACCTTAGATCGGGGTATCACCAACTAAAGGTCATGGAAGAAGATGTGCCGAAGACGACTTTCCGCATGTGATACGGACATTACGAGTTCTTCGTGATGTCATTTGGGCTAACAAATGCACCCGCGACTTTCATGGACCTCATAAAGCGGGTTTGCAAGCCAATGCTAGATAAATCGGTTATCGTGTTCATCGATGATATTTTGGTGTATTTGAAAAGTGAAGCTGAGCATGCACACCACTTACAAGAGGTGTTAGAGACACTTAGACGAGAAAGGTTGTATGCGAAGTTCTCTAAGTGTGCCTTTTGGTTACGAGAGGTGCAATTTCTCGGCCACATCATAAGTGCCGATGGAGTATTGGTAGATCCGTCAAAGATCGAGGCCGTGTCGAAGTGGAATCCCCCGAAGAAACCTTCGGAAATTAGAAGCTTCTTAGGGCTTGCGGGATACTATAGTTGATTCATTCAAGATTTCTCCAAGATTGCGTCGTCACTAACAAAGTTAAACCGGAAGGAGGAGAAGTTCATTTGGGGTGTTGAACAAGAAAGGGCGTTTCAAACGCTAAAAGAGAAGCTAACTCAAGCTCCGGTATTAACATTGTCGGACGGAGTCGAGGACTTGGTGGTTTACTCAGATGCCTCATTATCGGGTCTTGGATGTGTTCTGATGCAACGGGGCAAGGTTATAGCTTATGCCTCGAGGCAATTGAAGATACATGAGAAGAAATATCCCACGCACGATCTTGAATTGGCTGCAGTGGTATTTGCATTAAAAATATGGAGGCACTACTTATATGGGGTAAAGTGCACCATATTCACTGATCACAAAAGCTTAAAATACTTCTTCGATCAGAAGGAGTTAAATATGCGCCAGAGACGATGGTTGGAAACGGTGAGGGATTTCGACTGTGAAATACACTACCACCACGGAAAGGCAAATGTGGTGGCGGATGCTCTGAGCAGAAAAGCGGACTATGTCCCAATACGAGTAAGGTCAATGCAGCTTGTGGTGACCTAGGGTATACTTGAACGTATCCGAGAGGCGCAAGTAGAAGCAGTAAAAGAGGAGAACTGGAAGAAGGAAAGAATAATCAACCAGTTAAAAGACTTGTCGGATGGAAAGAACGGGTTGAAGACTCGATCCGGAAGAATATGGGTTCCAAATACTTGTGGAGTGAAGGCGCTACTACTTGATGAAGCCCATAAATCCCGATATTCTATTCATCCGGGTGCGACCAAGATGTATAACGATCTGAAACAAAATTATTGGTGGACTGGAATGAAGAGGGATGTGGTGAAATATGTACAGAAGTGCTTGACTTATTTACAAGTCAAGGCGGAACACCAGAAACCTTATGGGAAACTGCAACCTTTGGCGATCCCGGTTTGGAAATGGGAACATATTACTATGGACCTATTGACCAAACTACCTAAAACGATTCGGGGATTCGACGCCATATGGGTGATTGTGGATAGATTGACGAAGAGTGCACACTTTATTCCTATACGCGAAACATATATTTCAGAAAAGATGTCCGAGGTGTATACAAACGAAATAGTTGCACGTCACGGAGTACCGGTATCTATTGTGTCGGATAGCGATACCCGGTTTACTTCAAATTTTTGGCAAGATTTCCAAGAACAGATGGGAACGAAACTCTTCATTAGCACCGCCTACCATCCTCAGACGGATGGGCAGAGTGAAAGAACAATACAGACGCTAGAGGATATGTTAAGGGCATGTATCATCGACTTCGGTGGAAGTTGGGATGTTTATCTACCCTTGGCCGAATTTTCATATAACAATAGTTACCATTCGAGTATCGGCATGGCACCTTATGAGATGCTATATGGTAGAAAGTGTAGAACCCCGGTGTGTTGGGGTGAAGTGGGACCACGCGAACTGGCCCATAAAGATATTGTCCAAGCCACTAATGAGAAAATTGAAGTGGTACGAGCCCATTTGAAAGCAGCCCAAGATAGGCAAAAGTCTTATGCCGACAAAAGACGAAGACCGATTGAATTTCAAATAGGCGACAAGGTTATGTTAAAGGTTTCCCCATGGAAGGGCGTTATCAGATTCAGAAAAAGGGGGAAACTAAGCCCAAGGTTTATCGGGCCATTTAAAATCATCGAACGGGTTGGTAAGGTAGCCTATCGCCTCGAGCTACCGGAAGAGTTGAGTGGAATACATGGTACGTTTCATGTATCACAGCTATGAAAATGTCTGGCAGAGGAAACAACTTATATCCATTACGACGATATCGAAGTGGATAATAGCCTGAACTACGCAGTAAAGCCAATTGCGATTTTAGATCGCAAGGTGAAAGGTTTGCGGAGCAAAGAAAGCGATCAAGTAAAAGTCAAATGGGAACACAAGAAAGGTGCGGATACCACATGGGAATCCGAAGAAGAAATGCGGCGCCTCTACCCGACATTATTTGGTACGTACTCTGGTTTCGGGGACGAAACCCTTCTAAGGGGGGTGGACTTGTAACATCCCGAAAATATAAAACCTTATATTGGAATTAGAAGGTATTAAATAAACGAGAACGAACTAACGGGGACTAGATAACTCCGTTAATTAGTAGTCTTGTATTAACTCATAAGTAAGTTAAAACAACCAAATGTGAACTAAAGAGAATTGAGGGACCAAAAGTGTTTAAAATGAAACTAATGTTTAATAAAAACATTTTTATTAAAACACAAACACACAATTTTGTGTACTGGGGATCGACCAGAAGCAAGGGGGCGACCAAGCTTTTCAAAACCCTAAATTCCACAAAACACCTAAATTGAAGCTTCAAATCTGATCCAAAACAAAATCCGAGCTGAGATTTGTGATCCTCATCGCAAGAGGGTTATATGGTATGTAAAATTTGAGGATAATTCTCTACTTGAAATTCTCATGAATTTGGGAAATCTGAAATTTGATGATGCATGTTTGTTATTTGGGTAGAATAGAAATAATATAGTGTCTAGGAGTAAAACCTAGATAACAATATGTGAAATCATGCCTAAATTCTGAAAATTTCATGAACACATTGAAGGTGATTCATGGGTTTTGTGAGAAAATGATGAACACTAGAGTTTAGAAGGCTATCCTTGTGTAAATTGAATCATAGAAACTGATTTATGAAAATTTCATGCTTAATTCTATATGTGGTAGCTCAATTAATGTTAATCGAGGCCAAGAGACAAGCCGTGAACTAGAATATAAATGATATAAAATTATGCCCTATAAGTGTTTGTAGAAATGCCTCAAAGAAGGCTCGAAACTGCAAATTAAGTTAAAAACGCGTATTGTGATGTTTGGGCGGATTATGTAATGTATAATTAAAAAGGAGTTCTAAACATGCTATGGTTGAACTCTATAGGAAAGGATACCGGAGCGTCGAGCGGACAGGCCGGTGGTGACTTGCGTTTGAAAGGCGTGCATTGAAGGTATGTAACTTGATTCATTACATTGGGTAATTTTGATAATTAGCATACGTGTAGTTGAATTGTAGAACAAAGGTTGTGTTGATTTAAAGCGATAACGTTCGCCATATTGAATAATAGGTCAAGAATTGGTTAGATCTCGTTGGTAGTCATCATAATGGAGGATTCCGTAGATGAGCCAAACGGGTCGAATAATCAATTAATGCGTGGCTAATGCTTCGTCATATGGTTAATTGGTCTTTTGTTATTGTTAATAAATGACATATTAGAATACGAGAATTTAGCGAGTTGGTTTGTTAGAATGATGAAGTCCATACGGGTAAACTACACGGGTCATTAAGAGAGGGTATGAATAGAATAATGGTAGTATCTTACTTGTAGATTTTGCGCCCGAGTGACGGATAGCGAATTACTAAACACGCAAACCGGTGATGGGAGCGTGGGTGTTGAAAATGAGAAATCCGAGATTTGGGTTTGGGTGAGATAAACAAATCAGTCAAAACATAACATTTCAGAGAATACCGTAAGTTACGGTAGATACCGTAACTTACGGTAGAGGCTAAAATGTTACGGCAGATTCCTACTGCCTTACGGTAGGTCAGTTTTGTCCAGGAGCTACCATAACTTACGGTGGCTACCGTAAGTTACGGTAGAGCCCTGCCATGAATGTTGAATTTTGTATAACTTAGATAATCGAATCCGTTTTTGTGCGTAGTTCGATTTTACAAATTTTCTAAGATTTCTAATACTAATATTTGTCAAATTTTCCATTTTCTAGGTATTGCAAGTATGTGGATGACGATCAAGTTGATGCTTCAAGAACCGAACACGAAATTTTTGGACGCTTCCGCATTAATCTGATCTAGATAAATTATGTAGTTTTGTAAACACCACTGAATGAATTGTGTTTGAAACTAGTTACTTGACTATGTTAATTTCTATGGAGAAGTGTAACTTAGTTTACCAACAAAGTTTTTTTGTTAGTTAAATTTTTCGTTTATTAATTCCACACTTCATACGATTAATTAATGAAATAAATGGACGAGTGTTACAAAAACCCAAGTTCATTTGATAATACATTTGTAGGGATAAACCCTAATTATTGAAAACAAAAACTCCTTTTTATTTAAGTAACTTTTATAGACACTTTTCCAAGCCTTCAGTGCTCTCCAGCTGGCTTCTATTGGCATTCACATTTTGTTACCTGGAACGCGTTTTAAAAAGATTTTATCAGCAAGAAATACTAGCGAGTGCATCCCAGTTTAATCAAAACAGTTTTACAACTTTACAGTATTGAGGGCATCCGCAATTACATTTGTTTATATCTACTCAATTACTCATTCAGTACTGTCAGCACCTGACTTGTGTGTCATATTACTCATTGACTATCTCATTGTCCAAAGGTAACATCTTTCACATTTTGTATACAAAACCCCAACATACCGGCATCAATTGTATAATCACAAATACTCAATTACTGTTAAGTGTTATTTAAAACATTCGAGGTTTTGGTAAAATATTTTTGACTCACAAGAATATATTTAAAAATGTGACATAAAGAGAATGTACTCATATTGTTTACTTAGGTAAAACTAAAGCTTCCTAGTGTATCTCCTGGTTATTATCTATTAAAATTAAACAATGCACACGTGTTAGTAAACTAACCCAAATCATATTAACCGTACAACTCGAGACAGAACTCCAATGTCTGAGTCAGGCAAAGCCTTGACATGCATTACGGAGTCCTAGATCAATCGGGTGTAACACGAGACAGAACTCCAATGACTGAGTCAGGCAGAGCCTTGACATGCGTTACGGAGCCCTAGATCGATCATGTAAGGTAACAAGCAGGGTTATAATACTTACAACGAGACAGAGCTTCGCTTTATAGGGGTATAATACCTGAGTATTATAACTAACAGAAAGTTGAGAGCGAATATCAGAATTTGAACGACAATCAAATGAGCCTCGACCTTCTATTTATAGGCTTGACGAACGGCGAGTCGCGGCCCGCAACAACTTTGGCTTCGGCCTTCGCTGCCCGCGAGAGTATACGTGTCGATTATAGCTTGGTCGAGTTAAGGTGTAGGGTTGTTGAGTCACCGGACACGTGGCGCAATGCCTTGTCCGTCAATCCAAGCCAGTCGCGCCCTACGACAGACCCTGAACACTGGGTCGCGGCCCGCGAGGGCACTAGGTTTGGGATTTTATTTGATTTTTATAAATATAAAGGTATTTGATGAAACAGTGGTTAACCAAGAGAGGTTAATTCACTGGTCTCGTCAAGTAGGGTTAATCCCTTCTTTCCCAGGATCGGTGGCTGGACCGTCAGCTGGGCTGTCTCCTGCACAAGGAAAACACACCGTGACTCATAACAAGGAGGAAGGGGTGGGGGGTGCTCCTTGTTACCACTCTCCGGCGTGAGAATCAGCAATTTTCTTGGGAAGCAAAGTGTGTGATAGTAGTATTAGTGATAGAGTTGTGAAGAGATACCTCAAACCTGGTTTGGGATGGGTATTTATAGCCGAAGAGTGAAGGAGGGTGGTTGAGTGGACAGACTAACGATGCGCCGCCCTTATGCAGGTGTGTCAGGCTTGTCGGCTATGGAGGTGAAGTCACGTCCTACTGCGGTGTCAGTCTGTTGCTTACGTATGGGCTGACAGGCGATTGTCATTGGTGCCACTTGCTCTGTGGTGTCAGTCCCACTTTCCTCGTGGGCAGGATGCGGTGCCGCGCCGCATCGCTGTCTGCGGTAACTGTTATTGTTTCCACGTTCTCAATCTGGCGAATACTACGGGATGCGGTGCCAGGCCACATCGCCACTTGTGGTGACTGTTGCTGTTGTCCAGATCCCTTGTCGTGACGAAAGTGTTCATAGGATGCGGTGCTAGGCCGCATCGCTATGCGTACACCCATTTTCATACACAAGGTAAGTCTTCTTCCTATCGCTTGGCCGATTGGATTCGACTGCTGTGTTCGCGCGTGCCCGCACGGACACAGATAAGTTCTTGCTGGTGGGGGTTTTTTGATAAGGGTAATGGTCACTCGCAGCCATGCTGGTGCGAGATCTGGGACCATACCCCTTCAAGTCCCCCCAGTCTAGTGTTGCTTCCTCATGCAAGTTGCATGTGGGAGGAATACTGGACTATGGTGTCTAGAAGGTACTTTGAAGTTTGGAGAAGATTATAGGCCATGCGGATGGCTCCTGCTTCAAGTAAATCAAGATGGGGATTCGGTAGAGTCGTGTGACGTCTCTTCCGTACCGGTGAGCAAGTTCCGTCTGATGCAGAATTCTCAGCCGAGGATTTTGATCCGGTAGTATGGTCTACCTTTTTCTGATGTCATCATGGTTGGTTGCCACCTGTTGGTGTGTCGAACCAACCTTTGAGACCGTGACCGAAGATGTCAGTGGCCGCAACTCTAGTTGTAACCTTTGCGGCAGCAGATGTAATGCTGTTAGTGCCTTGCTCTCGCTTTATGTTTATCAACTGGACATGCAACGATGATCCCTATTTTGTGGGGTGTTCATGTTCTTCCAGTTTAGCTCTCAAGTAACCGCACATCCTTTTGCGGTTACCTCGTTCCTTTGCATTGTTGGCCATGTTTGGTCGAACAATGTGGGGTACTTGTGTCATTGTTGGCCGTGTTTGGTAGAACAATGTGAATCTGGATAATGGTCAAATAAACATGGTCATAGGCATGGTTGTGCCCACCATTGTTTATTCTATGCAGCTCATAGGTGGGCAAACAAAGTCATAAGCAGACTTGTTACCACTATTGCTTGGCTTGTTGCTCAAGGAGATCACCTTAGATGCTTGGGAATCTGGGTGAATCTTGTCCGCATTCGTTCTGTAGCCACTTTCCTTCACGCTTAGTTGGAAAGCAGTTTTTCTGGAAGTAGCTTTGCTCAACCATGTGATGGCTTAGTCGTGGCTCTTCCGTAGCTACCGTTCGTGTATTTTCGTTTCGCCGCAGCTACTCATGAGTGTTTGCGGTTTGCAGCAGAAGAACCGCTTTAAAAGAGTTTTATGCTTGGATATGGCTCTTGAATGATCAGGAGTCAGGGTTGCTGATGTGCGGTCGCTCATCATACTTATCCTTTTCCCTAATGAGAAGCTGTTTGCGTCCCCTCTGTGGTTGTGAACCGGACACAAGGGATTTGAAGCTTGAAGAAGTTTGACGGGACTGCGGTTTGCCTCATCCTGAGAAGCGGTTTTCGCAGTCCAAAGAACAACGCTGGTTCTGAGTATTTGACACACCTGTACGGGCTCGTGTGTGTCATCTCCGCATATTCCACGTGTGCTTGTGGGTATATGAGGAAATTAGTTATACCCCTTTACATAATGTAGAGATATATATTTTTGCCTTTTTTGAGGGGTATGTAAAAAACGACATGCGGTCTAGGTTATGGTTATGGTTTGAGAAACCATAAAAAACCGCATGCCACGTACATGAGAGTTATCTTCATTTGTAGCTTTTGTAAACGTTATAGACCGAACGTGCGAGCTGGTGGAAGTTGGTGAGATTTGCCTGACATGTGCTGAAATGAAAGGACATTTGCACTGCCCGAGGTAATCACTGTACTGTAGCAGGAGTGTAAAAGTCTCTTTTGTCAGGCGCGTAGGCAGCTACTTGCGCGTGGTAACCGTCAGCGAAACCGTCGCTGTACACGTGTCGTCGCATGGTTCGTTCCTTTTACACACGACGTTTCGGTTACTGTTCCGCATTAATTGCGATGAGTATAAAAAGGGGAAACCGTTTGGGGTTTCCCCTCCCTTGTTCGAAAATTCAAAAAATTTCTGGTGAGAGAAGTTAAAAAACCTTCGTCTTCTCCGATCAATCCTTTATTTTTCCGGTGAGGTTTGTTTTTAAACTCATCTTCCGTTTTCTTTCTTCTACATTCTGATGGCTGAACCATCCAATCCCCATACTGCTGAGGGTGAAAACCCTGACCCTTCGTCGCCGACGGCGGCAGCGGAGGAGGAAGGTGGTGGTGCCCCCGAAGGAGGCTTGCCGGTGCTAAAATTGACGAGGCCTCAGTTCAAGAATCTGATGACCGATATTCAGATGCCCCAAGAATATGTGGCTGTTTATCCACAAGAGGGTGACACTGGCGGTGATGCTCCGGCGGGCTATGTCACCATGTGGGCAGATTTTTTCGGTGACTGTAACCTCTGGTTACCGTTGACGGTATTTGTCGCCGAGGTTTTGGAGTGGTATAAGATCCATATCTCTCAACTGAGCCCGTTTGGGATGATCCGGGTTCGAAACTTCGAGTACACCTTTCGTGCTCTTGGTATGTAACTCACCGTCGGAGACTTCCGGCGGTTTTATCAGTTGACAGTGCATACGGGTTTCCTCTCTTTCGGTCAATGGCATGGCAGCCCTAAGCTGTTGGTCCCTGTCACACCCCCAAAATCCACACGCGGAGTATCACCGCTTGGAGGCGTGACTGACCAGGATCAAGCCACCAATCATATTGAACATTGTAATTAGTAAATGTAATTCAACCAAACAATATGAAAGGTGTTCAAAACAAAGGTATAGTATCAATGTTTAGCGGAAGCATAAATGAAAAACCCAACATAAGTAATAAGTTTGAAATGTCATAAACGTTTAACATGGCATCCACGATCCATGTCCCACAACGACTGTGCCTCCCCGTGCAAGTTCCATGAGTACCTAACGACTTGCAAGGCATGTAACAACGAGTCAACAACAAAGTTGAGCGAGTTCACAGTTGGTTGTTTAGTTATAGTATTCGTTCGTAAATCATTTGTTCGCTTGTACCAGGTATCGTATTAATTCGTATCGCGGTCTCCCAGACATGTGTGCGGAGGTTAGTGGGGGTTTCCCATGTATCCTAGACTAGTTGTATTTGTATTTGTATCACGGTCTCCCAGACATGTTTGCGAAGATTAGTATTCGTATCGCGGTCTCACAGACATGTTTGCGAAGATTAGCATTTGTATCGCGGTCTCACAGACATGTGTGCGAAGATTAGTGGGGGCTTCCCGTGTTTTACTAGTCTAGCTGTATCTATAGGTGTCCTACACCTAACGAGGTCAGTGGTACGTATTTCAGTAGTGATGTAAGTACAAGTAATCATTCAATCCCATTCCCAACCCCGGGAATCCCATGCCTTGGTAAGAGTGTGAACTCACCTTGGTTGCTTGGTATGCTAAACTATGTGCTCACAAGTAATCAATCAAGTCCTATAGTTATGCACGTATTCGCAATCAGTTTACATCCACACAGTTCGCGTATATAATATGGTCATACAGTGTAATTCAAGTAACAAGCACCACATAACATTTAGCAGTTGTTCATGTTCAGTTCATACATTACATTGGTCACATACATTCACAGTGTGTATCATAGTAAGATCATGGTTAAACAGGTAACAATCACTTTATCTTGTAAATCACAATAATAGATGATTTACGGTACATGCTAAACACATCAGATTAGATTAACAACCTAACTGTTTTATACATCACTCACTACCCAACACTATTTATGGATCTCATGCCTTACCATATCATCAAGTTCTATTGACATGCAAATATTCTAGTTCATAAGTATGACATTTAATATCACAAGCATCATGCATCCGTTTACAAATGTTGGATTGGTTGCTTACTGTCTCGGCCCAACCCAATCCGAATATAAAGCCCAACTGTGATATGTTTCTATTGTCCCTCATTACCCTAGTTTCCTTCAACCAACAAAACATCATGTCACTGACAATATTAATAGAATACCTATGCACCTCTAATTGTCTATTAAAAAACATACAAAAAAAAAAAATCAAATCATTAATGCATGTGAAACAACAGCAAGGTTGGTCGGCCATTTTTACTTGAGTGGCCCAATCATATAAAAGGTCCAATTAAATTTCATAACCTACTGTTGTGTGGTCCCATGGTAGTTTAAATCTATTCAATTGATGTCAGCCATTTATTAAGTTGATTTGATCAATTCAAATCGGCTTACATGCATCACGTGAAAGGGCATTGAATAGTGTGTACACACATGTAGTTATAAAAGAGATTCACATGTAGTTACAAAAGAGATTCGGTCCAATCACAATTAAAATAACATAATCAATATTCAATAGACATCACCCAACATCAGTATTCAATCAAACGTAACATACAGACATGTAATCAAATTATGCATGACTCGAATGACAGTGCAACTAACCGATATAGGGTCACTAACTTGATCGAAAGGGAAAGCTTGAAAACTGGTAGTTGCCGTCGCACAAGAAAAAGGACTCTAGGGTTTGGTGATTAAGCTTTTACGTAAAGTGGGGAATAAGGCATTAAAACAGATTGCTAATGGGCCAAAGCCCATTTGTTGTTTTCGCCAGTTAGTAGTGGACGAAAACACCAAAGTGTTTTCGCCACAGGGTGTTTTCGAGTGGGAGGGTTTTCGGCTAGGGGTGTTAGGTCAAAATTCCACTTTTAATTACACATAACACAAAATCAGCATGAAACATATTATTAACATACACCCAATGTAATGCACACCATATGTATATATATATATATATTAATCACAATATGATTTAACATATTGCAACGTGTACCGTTGTGAAACCAACAAGTCGTGTAAACAAACAACTTAAACAATTAACGTGCAATTAATTCGAAGATGGAAATCTTGGAAACTCGAGTTGTCACATTATCCCCAACTTGAAAGAAATTTCGTCCCGAAATTTAGCACGTAGTTACTGAGGAAGCTAGTTGTGTTGTGTAGTTTACTGGTTTTCCTGGGGTGTCACATCATCCCCCCGTTGATTTGGAATTTCGTCCCGAAATTCTGTAGTAGCTTCAGCCTCAGTAGTGGTTGCACTGTTTCCGAACAACTGGGGATATTTGAGTTTCATTTGATATTCACGTTCCCAGGTAAACTCTGGGCCACGACGGGAGTTCAAACGAACTCGAACAAGAGGTATTCTAGTATGCTTGAGGACCTTAACATCTCGGTCCGTGATTTCAACTGGTTCCTCGATGAATCGTAACTGATCGTCGATAGTGAGCTCCTTCAAAGGAACTATAAGGGTCTCATCTGACAGACACTTCTTCAGATTCGACAAGTGAAAAACGTTGTGAACTGCACTGAGTTATGTTGATAGGTTCAGTTTGTAGGCCACCTTGCCTATTTTCTCTATGATTTCGAATGGTCCGACGTAACGCGGATTAAGTTTTCCCCGTTTGCCAAAACGAACCACACCCTTCCAGGGTGAAACTTTGAGTAGCACTCGATCCCCAACTTGGAACTCGAGTGGTTTTCGGCGCTTATTTGCGTAGGCTTTCTGACGGTCGCGAGCTGCCGCCATGCGTTGTCGTATCTGAGCAATTCTTTTGGTAGTATCCACTACGAGTTCTGGGCCAGTGATTTGGCTGTCGCCAACTTCTGCCCAACAAAGAGGTGATCGGCACTTACGCCCATACAGTGCCTCAAATGGAGCGGCTTGAATGCTAGTGTGGTAACTGTTGTTATACGAAAACTCCACTAACGGGAGATGTTTTTCCCAGCCGTTGCCGAAATCGATTACTCATGCCCTCAGCATGTCTTCTAGGGTTTGGATGGTGCGTTCAGACTGCCCATCCGTTTGCGGGTGGTAAGCTGTGCTCATATCTAATCGTGAGCCAAAGGACTTGTGCATCGCTTGCCACAGTTCCGAAGTAAAACGTGCATCACGATCGGAAATAATGGAGGTTGGCACCCCCTGCCTTGAGACAACTTCCCTAAGGTAGACGTCTGCTAGAGTGGAGAACTTATCCGTTTCTTTGATAGCCAAGAAGTGTGCAGACTTTGTGAGTCGATCCACGATCACCCAAATAGTATTATTCCCACGTTGAGATCTAGGCAGGCCAGTAACAAAATCCATGGAAATTTGCTCCCATTTCCATTGTGGTATCTCTGGTTGTTGGAGTAGGCCCGATGGTTTCTGATATTCAGTCTTGACTCTCGCACAAGTCAAACACTTGCTAACGTAAGTTGCTATAAGAGCTTTCATGCTAGGCCACCAATATGTAGTTTTCAAATCGTGGTACATCTTATCCGAACCAGGATGTACTGAGTAGCGAGACTTATGAGCTTCATCCATTACAAGCTCGCGTACGTTGCCATAGAGTGGGACCCAGATGCGTCCCGTTACATAGTAGGCGCCGTCTGCCTTTTGTTCCAACCGTTGCCTTGAACCGCGTAGGGCTTCAGCCCTGACGTTTTCTGGTTTCAATGCTTCTACCTGAGCATCTCATATCCGAGAAGGAAGACTAGACTGAATAGTGAGTTGCAACGCCCGTACACGCCTAGGTGTAGTATCCTTTCGACTGAGGGCATCAGCCACAACATTGGCTTTGCCCGGATGGTACTTTATAGCACATTCGTAATCATTCAGTAGCTCGACCCATCGATGTTGTCACATGTTCAACTCCTTTTGCTTGAAGATATGTTCGAGACTCCTGTGATTGGTGTAAATGGTGCACTTGGTACCGTACAGGTAATGTCTCCATATCTTGAGTGCGAAGACAACAGCTCCCAGCTCCAGATCGTGTGTCGTGTAGTTCCTTTCATGAACTTTAAGTTGGCGTGAGGCGTAGGCTATGACCTTGTCACGTTGCATCAACACACATCCAAGACCCTGAATGGATGCGTCGCAATAGACCACAAAATTGTCTGTGCCCTCTGGCAATGACAGAATAGGTGCGCTACAGAGCCTATCCTTTAGGTGCTGAAATGCTGATTCCTGTGCATTTCCCCAACGATAGATAATGCCTTTCTGAGTTAGTGAGGTGAGGGGTTGTGCGATCTTTGAGAAGTCTTTGATGAACCTTCTGTAGTAGCCCGCCAAACCAAAAAATTGGCGAATTTCTGTTGGTGTACGCGGTGCAGGCCAGTTCTTAATCGAGTCTACCTTGGATGGATCAACATGAATCCCATCCTTGTTTACCACGTGGCCTAGAAAGTGGACTTCACGAAGCCAGAAGTCGCATTTTGAAAACTTGGCATACAACTGTTCTGCTCGAAGAAGTTCCAAAATGAGTCGTAAATGCTGCTCGTGTTCCTCCTGACTCTTGGAGTAGATCAAAATGTCGTCGATGAATACAATCACAAACTTATCCAAGTAAGGATTGCACACTCTGTTCATAAGATCCATGAAGACTGCAGGCGCGTTTGTTAGCCCGAATGGCATGACCAGAAACTCGTAATGGCCGTAGCGAGTTCTGAATGCTGTTTTGGAGACGTCCTCATCCCGGACTCTCAGTTGATGGTAGCCTGACCTCAGGTCAATCTTCGAGTAATAGCTCGACCCTTGTAACTGGTCGAATAAGTCATCGATGCATGGAAGAGGATAGCGATTCTTCACAGTCACCTTGTTCAGTTCGCGGTAATCTATGCACATGCGAAAGGTACCGTCTTTCTTCTTCACAGATAATACTGGAGCTCCCCAGGGCGAAGAGTTAGGACGAATGAAACCCTTTTCCAAGAGTTCTTTTAATTGCTTGGACAGTTCTTCCAGTTCGGTTGGAGCTAAGCGATAGGGTGCTCGAGCTATGGGTGCTGCTCTAGGAGCGAGCTCGATCTGAAATTCGACCTGGCGAGGAGGCGGTAGCCCAGGTAAATCTTCAGGAAACACCTGAGGAAAATCGCGTACTATTGGAATATCCTCTAATCTCTTCTCTTTCGCTGATGCATCAGTAACAAGTGCTAAGATAGCAGTGTGGCCCTTTCGCAAACACTTCTGAGCCTTCAGGAAGGAGATGATGCCAACCACGGCACCACTCTTGTCGCCTTGAACCTCGAGAGGTTCTTTACCATAACGGGGAATACGAACAATCTTCTCCTTGCATATGATCTCTGCTTGTTGTTGAGATAACCAATCCATACCAATGACGATGTCAAAACTACCCAGAGCTATGGGAATGAGATCGATAGAGAAAGTCTGACCAGCGAGGATAAGATTACAACCCTGAACTACGTGTGTGGCCTCTAGACTTTTACCGTTAGCTAACTCTACGACATGTTTGGTGTT
The DNA here is from genome assembly GCA_030545235.1 of Helianthus tuberosus. Lineage (NCBI taxonomy): Eukaryota > Viridiplantae > Streptophyta > Magnoliopsida > Asterales > Asteraceae > Helianthus > Helianthus tuberosus. Next base: position 77,713,922 of record CM060407.1, read on the forward strand.
CAAAAGTGTTGGTGCGCATTTAAGCATTTGGCTAACTTTCAGAGACATATAACTGGTATCCGCACCCGAATCAAATAATACAGTAACATAAAAGTCGTCGAGAAGAAACTTACCCATAACCACATTCGGATCGTTCCTTGCATCACCCTGACCCAGCACAAATGCACGACCCCTAGCACCATTGTCGTTATTGTTTCCCCCATTGTTGTTCCCGTTGCCCTGATTATTGTTGTTGTTATTCTGATTCTGGTTTAACTGGGGGCAGTCCCGCTTGAAGTGGCCTTCAGCCCCACATTGAAAGCATCCCCTATTGCCTCGCTGTTGTTGTTGTTGTTGCTGGTTTCGTGGAGCGGGTGGTTGTTGTTGCTGGTTCTGATTAGCAGGTCGTGAGCTCTTGCAATCTTTAGCCTCATGACCCATCTTGAGACACCGCTGACAACGACCCTTGTTGCACTGGCCATTGTGGTGCCTGTTGCATGTATTGCATCTTGGGAGATTTCCTCTATATCCACTCTGTCTTTGACTACCAGAAAATTGCTGACCAGGGCTCTGGTAGTTATCAGTCTTCCGCTGCTGTGCCTGAGACTGAGCTATAGCTGAACCCTTGCTGGAATCCCCATCCCATTTCCGCTTATTGTCACTGGGAGTAGTGGAAGTAGTAGCATGAGTAGCACTGATACGTTTGGGCAGCTTGTTCTGTTCCACTGCCTGATCTGTGAGGCGATGAACAAGATGAGTAACATCCTGGATAGTAGCAAGGTTGGCCGATGTCACATGACTTTGAATTTCTGGTACCAGCCCTTTGAGATACAACTCAATACGCTTGATAGGGGGGTCCACCATGGTTGGACACAAGATGGCCAGCTCGTTTGACCTTTTCGTATACGCCTCAATCTCTGACCCCGTCATTTTCAGATTAAAGAACTCCACTTCTAACTTGTGGATGTCATCACGTGTACAGTATTCTCGCTTGATTAGTTCCTTGAAATCGTTCCAAGGGGTGGCGTTAGCAGCTGCCAACCCTAACATCTGAACTTGCGCATTCCACCAAGTCAGCGCAATGCCTTCTAGAGTACCAGTGGGGTACTTCGCCCTGCGAGCCTCAGGGCATTCACACATCTCAAATACGAACTTGAGCTTTTCAAACCAATGGAGGAGTCCAACTGCTCCTTTCGTGCCACTGAATGTGCTAGGACGACAGTCCATGAAAGTCTTGAAGGTGCAAATAGGTGGCTGAGCGTGCTGACCTGTTGTGTATAAGAATCAGGACAAGGTTAAACACAAGAGTTATTTTAGGGGTGTAGGATCTAAAGATCCTAGTGTGAGTTACGACTGCAAGGTATACCTCCTGCTTGTGCGGCTGCAAATGCCGCAGCAACTTGTTCATTAATCAGAGCCGTCAGCTGGGCTTGAGTCATGTTAATGCGTCCAACCATGATCTTCATATCAAAGGCAACATAGGTGAGGGAGGTTCGCGAGAAATGCGATGACAGAAGAGTGTAAGCACACAAGTGTTCTCAAGCAATACCAATCTGTCACACCCCCAAAATCCACACGCGGAGTATCACCGCTTGGAGGCGTGACTGACCAGGATCAAGCCACCAATCATATTGAACAATGTAATTAGTAAATGTAATTCAACCAAACAATATTAAAGGTGTTCAATACAAAGGTATAGTATCAATGTTTAGCGGAAGCAAAAATGAAAAACCCAACATAAGTAATAAGTTTGAAATGTCATAAACGTTTAACATGGCATCCACGATCCATGTCCCACAACGACTGTGCCTCCCCGTGCAAGCTCCATGAGTACCTAACGACCTGCAAGGCATGTAACAATGAGTCAACAACAAAGTTGAGCGAGTTCACATTTGGTTGTTTAGTTATAGTATTCGTTCGTAAATCATTTGTTTGCTTGTACCAAGTATCGTATTAATTCGTATCGCGGTCTCCCAGACATGTGTGCGAAGGTTAGTGGGGGTTTCCCATGTATCCTAGACTAGTTGTATTTGTATTTGTATTTGTATCGCGGTCTCCCAGACATGTTTGCGAAGATTAGTATTCGTATCGCGGTCTCACAGACATGTTTGCGAAGATTAGCATTTTTATCGCTGTCTCACAGACATGTGTGCGAAGATTAGTGGGGGCTTCCCGTGTTTTACTAGTCTAGCTGTATCTATAGGTGTCCTACACCTAACGAGGTCAGTGGTACGTATTTAAGTAGTGATGTAAGTACAAGTAATCATTCAATCCCATTCCCAACCCCGGGAATCCCATGCCTTGGTAAGAGTGTGAACTCACCTTGGTTTGCTCGGTATGCTAAACTATGTGCTCGCAAGTAATCAATCAATTCCTATAGTTATGGACGTATTCGCAATCAGTTTACATCCACATAGTTCACGTATATAATATGGTCATACAGTGTAATTCAAGTAACAAGCGCCACATAACATTTAGCAGTTGTTCATGTTCAGTTCATACATTACATTGGTCACATACATTCACAGTGTGTATCATAGTAAGATCATGGTTAAACAGGTAACAATCACTTTATCTTGTAAATCACAATAATAGATGATTTACGGTACATGCTAAACACATCAGATTAGATTAACAACCTAACTGTTTTATACATCACTCACTACCAAACCCTATTTATGGATCTCATGCCTTACCATATCATCAAGTTCTATTGACATGCAAATATTCTAGTTCATAAGTATGACATTTAATATCACAAGCATCATGCATCCGTTTACAAATGTTGGATTGGTTGCTTACTGTCTCGGCCCAACCCAATCCGAATATAAAGCCCAACTGTGATATGTTTCTATTGTCCCTCATTACCCTAGTTTCCTTCAACCAACAAAACATCATGTCACTGATAATATTAATAGAATACCTATGCACCTCTAATTGTCTATTCAACAACATACAAAAAAAATCAAATCATTAATGCACGTGAAACAACAGCAAGGTTGGTCGGCCATTTTTACTTGAGTGGCCCAATCATATAAAAGGTCCAATTAACATTTCATAACCTACTGTTGTGTGGTCCCATGGTAGTTTAAATCTATTCAATTGATGTCAGCCATTTATTAAGTTGATTTGATCAATTCAAATCGGCTTACATGCATCACGTGAAAGGGCATTGAATAGTGTGTACACACATGTAGTTATAAAAGAGATTCACATGTAGTTACAAAAGAGATTCGGTCCAATCACAATTAAAATAACATAATCAATATTCAATAGACATCACCCAACATCAGTATTCAATCAAACGTAACATACAGACATGTAATCAAATTATGCATGACTCGAATGACAGTGCAACTAACCGATATAGGGTCACTAACTTGATCGAAAGGGAAAGCTTGAAAACTGGTAGTTGCCGTCGCACAAGAAAAAGGACTCTAGGGTTTGGTGATTAAGCTTTTACGTAAAGTGGGGAATAAGGCATTAAAACAGATTGCTAACGGGCCAAAGCCGATTTGTTGTTTTTGCCAGTTAGTAGTGGACGAAAACACCAAAGTGTTTTCGCCACAGGGTGTTTTCGAGTGGGAGGGTTTTCGGCTAGGGGTGTTAGGTCAAAATTCCACTTTTAATTACACATAACACAAAATCAGCATGAAACATATTATTAACATACACCCAATGTAATGCACACCATATGTATATATATATATATATTAATCACAATACGATTTAACATATTGCAACGTGTACCGTTGTGAAACCAACAAGTCGTGTAAACAAACAACTTAAACAATTAACGTGCAATTAATGCGAAGATGGAAATCTTGGAAACTCGAGTTGTCACAGTCCCTCCCAAGGGAATTACGAAGTGGAAGACAAAGTTCTTCTACATTAAGGCTGCTGCGGTCACTGCCAAATTGACCTTTCGGGATGTGACCGAGACGATCATAGCGGAGACCATTGCTATCCCCAGGGCTGATACGGTGGACTGGTTTCCGAGGTTGCGGCTCATCGGGTTGCAGAAACTGGGCAAAACGCAGTTGTGGGTGATGCGGATGATGCTGACGAGGATAAGCAGGAAGGCGAGGCCCGTTGTGCGGGAAAAAAATGGTGGTAGGTATTCCTTTTCTCTGTGCGGTATCTTGCTTTCTCATTTTTATCACTGAATTTTTTAAATGTGCCATCAGAGGATGCTGCCCTTTGGAGGATATTTGACCCGGACTTCAAAGGCAAGGTTGAGGTGCTTGCTTGTGCAGATGGTGAAGAAGGGTTCAACTTCACCATTCGTGACAACTTTCGGTTGCCTGAACGGGAGGCAATGGAAGCAGAGTTGCCGCAAGGCAAAGGTATAATAGATACACTCTCCTTACTTGTTTCATAAATAAGTTAGCCTTGCTGATTGTTTGTTGATGAATGAAAACGCAGGTGATCTTGAGGCTTTGGGAGACCCTGATGTGGCAGGTGTTCCCAAAAAGCATGTGGAGAAAACCATGCGGATCCGTACTTCGAAGAAAAAGCATGAGCCAACTTTTGTGCCTCCGTTGGTGCCGCAGGCGGCAGGTATCTCTCGTACTCGTTTACGTAGATACACCGATTACGTGGTAGTGTCTGACACCCTTGAGGGTTTGGGTGTTCCAGGTGGTAGTGCGGCTGCGGGTGGATCTTCGGCGGGTTCCAAACCTGCTGATGAGAAGAAGAAACGGAAGGTAGAGGCCGCTGGTGCTGGTGAGCGGAAACGTCCGAGGTTGAGAACGACTCGGACAGCTGCTGTCTCGCAGCCAAAGCCTGTGGTTGTGACCAGTAAGTTTGACCATTCATTTACAAGTGTTTGTCATTTATAACTTGTACTTTATAGTTGTTTTTTGCTTGTTGTAGAACCGCTTGAGGAGACTTTCTCCTTCTTTGAGGCTCGTTCTTCTCCTCCGCGAGACGCGGGTGCGGATTTGGGAGCGAATAAGGAGTTCCGGAGAAGCCCTTCTATCGAAGTTGTTACTGCGCCCTCTGTGCAAGCGGAGGATGCTGGGAAGATGGCCGCGGATCAAACTATCTTTGATACGGTGGATTCTTCTGACAATTTAATCCCCCCGCGGGATATTGATGTTGAGGGGGGGGGGGGAATAATCTGAAGTTTGCTGATGCTGAAAAGTAAAAATCCCCCGCTGCCGAGAAGGCTTCTGGTTCTATGATGTACACAAAATGCAACATATAAATTACATCAATTGTGGCATAAAACTAACCCTTTTTTAGTAGTAATGTTGGAAAAAGTGTGTTTGTGTCTTCCTTTTGTATTTTCAGGATTAAATGAGCTCAAATGAACAAAAGAAGCAAAAAGGCAACTAAATCTAACATAAATATAAGAAAAGGAACAAACATGGCATACCTGACCTCCCCGACATCATTTTCCTAAGCAAAACAAGAGAACAGAAGACTGAACACGCCCCGTGCTCAATGAGCACGGGGGCGTGCCCAAGTGTCAACAGAAAAGACAAAGCTGTAGAAGCTTCTATCGCCCACCACGGGGCCGTGCTCAGCGGACACGGGGCCGTGGTCAACTATAAGATTCGCAGAATCCAGGCAAATCTTGATAGTATAGATACGCTTCTGCACACGGGGTCGTGCCCAGCGGACACGGGGGCGTGGTCAACTAATGCGGACAAACTGCAATTAATGAAGACAGAGAAGGAGGATGGACACGGGGCCATGCCCAATGGACACGGGGCCGTGCCCGGGCTGCTGTTCAGGCTATAAATAGGGGTGCTTGGCTCATTTGCAAACCATCCCTTGGCACACCACCTCTCTCACACTTCACCCACCACCATCACAACACCATCATCCGCCACCATCATCCATTGTCCATCATAGAGTGTGTGAGTCGTCTCGGGATCCTAGATTGATCGTAAGAGTTCTTGACAATCAAATGCCATGTTTGCCTAAGTCTCTTACATCACTTGGTGAAGACAAGTGTCTAGTGTAATACTTTTTATTTTTAATCTTTTTGCACTTTTTACTTGGTTATGTATTAATGACTTTAATAACTAGTTTCTTATGTTGAAGGTGATTCTTCCTTATCGTTTGTCCGTGGTGTCTTGGCATTATTTTACTGTCTATATAAAATAAAAGATTTTCACCATTCATATCTCCACGGTCTATATGGAGGTATGTTGGCTACCTGGTCGGGGGTTAAGGGAACGGTTTGGTAAGAGTCTTGCCTTGTTTAGTGTATAGATCCTGCAAGGACCTGGGTCAAATTTAGTAGGACCTCCTTCAATACCCACCGGTATTGGATGGCGGGGGTCCAAACTCTTTGATCCCCTCATATGTAAGCTACTATTAATACTTTAATCCGGCTACTTAGGACTGTATCCCTGCTGACTCAGACTACTTAGCCGAGGGTAACGTCACCTCCAAAAGAGGGGCCTACCATAATATGCATTAATAACTTAATTAATTATCTTTCAATAATCCGACCCTTTAGGATTGTATCCTTGCTGACTCAAACTACTGGGTTGAGGGTAACGTCACCTTCAAAAGAGGGGCCTACTACAATAACTAAGATAATCTCTTAAAAAGTGCAAAAGTGCGGAAATAATCAAAGGTTACACTAAACACGAGTCAGAGCCAAGTGATTCATCTTGTCTATCTGTTTTTATTTTTATTTTATTTTTCAGCATTTTAGTTAGTTTTATTTTTCTAGTTTAAAAACCTTTTTCTAACTTTTGATTTGATTAGACGTTGAGGATAAACCGGTACTAAAAGCTCTTGTGTCCTTGGACGACCTCGGTATCTTGCCAACACTATACTACGCTCACGATGGGTGCACTTGCCCATATGTGTGTTTGGTGTTAGTAAAATATCGTGTTTTATAAATTTAAAACTTGACTAATGTGTAAAAAGGGCTTAAAATATACTTAAATTTTCATAACACAGCCAATAGACCGTTTTCTATAAATACAGCCAAGAATCCTGCACATTTAGACCATCCAGGGACAGAGATTTGAGAGGATCTTCTCACCTTCCATCCTAGGTATTTTCTAAAAGAAGGTTCTAACAACCATCTTGTCCCTTCCTCTTTTATCCATTGCCTTCTTCTTCATCTTTCTTGCCTCAACACCTCCATTGAAGCTTGAGATCACCATAATCCCAAGCTTTATTGTGATGTTTGTTAGATTTTTGTCCAAGGAATCTTGTTAAAAATAAGTTGTACAACATTGTTTTAAGTTATTTCTGCTAAAAAATGCTTCATAAGTTGGAAAAATAATTTGAAAATTCAAGATTCCTTGTTCCAAAAATCTGCAGAAAGGTGAACACGGGGCCGTGTTCATTGAACACGGGGCCGTGTCTGGAGATACTGTTCCATTAAAATGAACTATTTTTGTTGTGTAAAAATAGTGGAACCTCTTCTGCGCACTCCAGAAACAGTCGAAGGGAAAGAAGGTTATCAATTGAAGCAACTCTCGTACGCTACGTAATGGCATTACGTGAGGCTCTTGATGAGATGACGTCGGCTGAGGAGGTCCTAATAGACCGTATAAATTATCTTACGGTGGGGTTGAACACAGTTTTCAAGAAATCAACCTCTTGCACCAGAGGTTGAACATTCTTGTGACACCTCCCATGGAACCAATCCTCCCTCAAGAGGATTGGAAATTAGCACTTGGAATCAACAACCCGACCGGATGGGACGACATTCCAGCGGAACCTCCTCTTGAAGATCTACAAGAATTCCCGGTGGAGGTTGCACCCCCTCAAACCAACGCCAATGAGCCCGCCTTTCTTCTCCCTTGGGAGATAGAGGAGTGGCTCGCCGACGTGTGAGGGACCCATGCTCAGAGAAAGAAGTTTTTCAAGCCGCATCCAACCGAGGGAATTATCTTTTTGGAAATTTTGCTAAATAGAATAAGTTTTAGGCTAGAACTTCTTGGTTTAGATTTCTTGTGTTTCTTTGACCTATTTATCTAGAATTTTAACTTTTAGGACTATTATGTAATTCTCTCTATGTTTTAATGAATGATGGGTTTAGCTAATTTGGTGTTTGGATGATGTTGTAATGGATAAAACACACTCGGGATGGTGAAGGATACCAAGGGAACTTGAACCAGCACCCCATGCACGAAAACAGGGCCATCCGACAAAATTTTCTTCATTACAGCAAGTTCAGCACGGGCCGTGCCCGCCCAACACGGCCCCGTGCTGCACAATCTGCAGGAAATGCCCAGTTCAGGTAACTGGACATGGGGCGTGCTCACTGAACACGCCCCCGTGCCCAGGCTTCTGTTTCTTTTTGACAATTTCTGTTACTGGCGATCTGAACACGGGGACATGCCCGGACACCACGGGGCCGTGTCCAGACACCCAGTAACATTAATTTTTGCTTTTTCACACCTTTTAACACATTCAATCAACCTAAAAACTTATTTTGGGACACATTGAGGACAATGTGTAATTTAAGTGGGGGGGGGGGGGTGCTAAAACTTTGAATCTTGCAAGTCCTAATCACAAGCCTTACACAAAACTCTATTGGAACCGCTAATCACCCCAATTTTTTTTTTCAAAAATTTTTCATTTTTTACTTGTCTAGGTTTAACTTGGGGATTTCAAATTCTAAAAAGGTTATATTTTTACAAATTTACAACCGATAGCGTCGTGATAAAAAGAACCAACATAAGAAAATTATGAAACGACATGACAAGTTTAGTTAAAATTTGATTATATATACTTGATCACATAAAAACCCATTCCCACAAAAAGTGAGTTTTGAGCCTTTATTGAGCATACAAATACATATCTTTAAACTAAATGCTCATTTTTCGTTTCTTGTGTGAATAGCCGCTTGGTTCTTACGACTCTAGAACTTGCCACGACGATACATTCCCAGTCCTTACTGTAACAACTCTCATCAAAAGTCATAATTATTAAATTAATTTGACCAATAGGAAACCCTAATTGAGACACCCAAGTGATTCTGCGCAAACCCTAAAATTTTCAGAACAATCAGAATCAGGATCGGGGCCCCTAAAACTCAGGGGGGGTATTTCCTAGTTACGATTATCTAAATTATGTGCTGTCAAAATCGAATTAATGAAATTCATCAACTTAGCGGGCCTAGTCCCAAACGTGGCAACACTATGAGCATGAGGTGTCCCTTACGGACCGTAAGGGTTAAGTCTTACGGTCCGTAAGCAAAGTGAAATTTCGACTATAAATAGCAGACATTGACACTTGAAATTCTGCGTATGTTCGACGAAGAAATTCGTTTTAGGCACCGAGTTACGTTCTGTTTACCACAATTAACACACACGGATCACTAATCGACGCTGCAATCAGGGTAATAACTCGATCGCTGATACGATTCAATGTCCGATTGATCAAAATATCCAATGGATGTTTAAGTGCTTGCCCACATTAGGGTTTATGCTTTGTCATTAGTCGTGATTCCGATGGATGTTTAAGTGATATCACTTTGTCATTCGTTGTGAATCCGATGGATGTTTAAGTATCGCACTTTGTCATTCGTTGTGAGGATTTGATCTCGTGAGTTATCGTAAATGCTGTATTAAGTTACTAACCGAATTATGTGACTGTTATTAAATTAGGTTGAAAAGGCTAAATCAGTAGGCTAAACTCTGCCCGTATAAATCTGCAATGTGAGTCATTCTCTTTTTATCAACTATTTTACAATACCTCAAATTATTTTCAAGAGTTATAATTACAGGGACTAAGTCGTGGATATCTTGAATCACTGGCTAGTGGGGTATTGTGCACATTACTAATTTTCTCCCAGTTAGGTTCATTGACCTACTAGGGATAATCACTGTTAGGTTCATTGACCTATAGGGATACTCATCACTATTTAGGTTCATTGATCTAATAGTGGTATGACCATCGTCACCATTGTGACATGTCACCATTGTGACAGAGCGCCAGATAAAAATAAGATAGAAGCCATTGTAATCGCTCTTATGCTGTAATTAATAACTATGCATCATTATGCAAAATAGAATGATTCACTCAGTATTTCCCGATGACAAAACCTTTTTCAAACATGTTTCAGGTGACCTGTTATGAACCAGGAAAAGTGCCATATAGCACTACAAGCTTAAAGGAAGTGGCTCATGATAAAATAAAGAAACATGTTTTGTAAAATAAAAGATTTCTTCATGAAATCTCAAGATTGTAAATTACCGGGTTTTATCCCGCGTTGTGAAATAAAATAATCGGGAAATATTTCAGTTTTAAAAAGATCCTGATGTTAAACTTCCGCTGTTAAACTCAACTAATTAAATACCACGGGATTTCTGTCCCGCGGCTCCTGAAACGGATCAAACCGGGTCGGGGGCCGTGACAGAAAAAAGGTGGTATTAGAGCCACTTATTTAAGCCAATTAAGTATTTAGAAAATACTTAATTTTTATTAATTGCTATTTTGTGATTATGTGTTTTATTATCTGACTAATTGTGTACAGTATGGGCAGATCTTTATATGCTAACCACTGTAGCAGTAAATACAAGTCTTTAAATATTTTAATTCAAGTTTTAGCATCCTTATTAAATATAAGCCAGAAACCTGATTCAGTAAATAAATAAATTTACAAATAAAACTTAGTGTGTTTTAATTTTTAGTTATTTTGATAGTTACCCAGTATGAAATAATATTCAAAAGTTTTTCTATAAAAATTTGCTATGATTTTTAACTTAGTAATTTTGGGTATTTTGCTAAACAGCATGAGTGACTTTTCTGACGTCCTTCAGAATTTAAATTTTTATCCGGCAAGAATAGAAGTTTCCAGAGATTTCAATAGGTATATACCAGACATAGAAGAACCTATAGAATTCAACGCTTTACCTCTCGAGAAACCCAAACCTAAGAAAATGGAAATTGGGGAAAGCTCTAGGCAAATTGAGGGGTTACCATCTCAGGAAGAGCTAGATCTGATATTGACAAGTTATGATACTATTAAGCCGAGTAATGAAAATGTTTTTATTCATTCTCTTAAAACACAACTACCAATGAACTTAGAACCAGCTATTCCAAAACTTTCAATCCACTCGCAAATAGACGAATGGTTGACTAATGAAATACAGTTACAAAACAATCCCTATAAGCTTTTTCCTCAGTTCAATCCAGAACCTTTACCAAATCCACCAATGAGTAACGAGAATATGGCTGAACTCCGCCACTTTGGCGAAGAACTAATGGATGCTGGGAATAGGATTCAAGAGATTGGGGGACAAATCTCCTGGAAATACGATGAGAGGGAACGCCGTTACTAGAAAATCATCTGACAAAGGATATGGGATTTATGGAACTGTGGTTGTGTAATAGTAATAGTAAAAATCAGTCTGTAAAATAACTACAAATAAAACTTTGTGAGATAAATAGTATGTATTGATGCATACTATAAAATATAAAAATGGGAATTGAGAAATTGATAGTTTTGACTATATGTGTATTGTGAAATTGTATGATGATTTTATGTGTAATTGTTATTTATTTGATACTAATAAATTATATATATTAATTATCAGATGGAAAACGCTAATAATGAACCAGTTAATGAAGTTAATCAATCTGAGCAACAACCGGGGGATCAATTTATGACTAGGCAGGATATAGAAAATATAGTTGCTCAAGGGATAGCCAACGCTATTCCAGCAATCGTTGCTGCTGTTAAAAATCCAATAGAACCGCAACAAATAGTTCCTAGCAAACGTATTTCTGAAGATAACTTCAGTAATAGCATAAACGGAGGCAATGATCATGTTAATGAACCACGGCAAGCTCCGCTCCCTAAGAAAATGAAAGCTGCAACGCCTGGTTGCACTTACAAAGAATTTCTTGCTTGTAAACCTACTGAGTTTGCAGGCAATGAAGGAGCGACTGCGGCACTGCGTTGGTTAGAGAAAACTGAGGCAGTAATTGCCATAAGTAAATGTGCTCAGGATGATCAGGTCATGTACGCGTCAAACCTTTTCAAAGAAGGGGCGCTAGAATGGTGGAATACGGTGTTACAAGCAAAAGGAAGGAAGTAGCCCAAAAGATTACCCAAGAATTCCATCCGGGTAACCATAACAATTTCAAGAGAAGAGGAAATGGGCAATCTTCCACTAGTCCATTTTGCAATTCTTGCAAAAGGAAGCATTTTGGAAGATGCAAAGGATATTGCAATTTTTGCAAAATTCCGGGGCATCAAGAAGAAGACTGCAGGAGAAAGAAATTTTTAGTCTGCTACAACTGTGGAGAAGCTGGACATCTTAGGCCAGATTGTCCAAAACTAAACAAACCATCTGACAATAAAGTCAAACCTGCAGAAGGAGCAAAAAGGAATGTAAGAGCCTTCCAACTGACTGCTAAGGAAACAGAACTCATTCCAGATGTGATAACCGGTACGTTCTTAGTACAACGTTTACACAAGAGTATTATTTGACTCTGGTGCAAACCAAAGTTTTATAAATACTTCATTCTGCCAAACTTTTAACTTATCTTTAACCAGCATTAGGCAAATTTCTACAGTAGAAACGGCAGATGAGAATTCAGTTAAAGTAAATAAGGTTCTGCAAAACGTAGAAATAGAACTTTTAAGTCCTAAATTTTCTGCAACCCTATTATCTATGAAATTAGTTGAAATTGATGTTATGTTAGAAAGGGATTGGTTAGTAAACAACCATGCTCGAATTATCTGTGATAATAATTCCATAGAAATTTGTGCATCCACTGGAGAAGTAATAATGATTACAGGAGATAAGCCATGTAAACGCATAAAGTTCATATCTAATGAAAGTTGCTAATTATAAACGAAAGCAAGGAATAGTATATATGATTTCAGTAATCATTAATACTAAAGATAAAGTAGTCTCAGAATACTCAGATATATTCCCAGAAGAGTTACCAGGATTACCACCAGATAGGGAGGTAGAATTTAGAATTCATCTAATTCCAGGAACTATACCGATAACCAAGGCACCTTATCGGTTAGCACCCACACAAATATTAAAACTGAAATAGCAATTAGATGAATTATTAAGTAAAGGTTTCATACAACCTAGTTTATCCCCGTAGGGGGGCATCAGTGTTGTTTGTTAAGAAAAAGGATGGTTCGATAAGAATGTGTATTGATTATAGAGAATTGAATAAAGTTACAATTAAGAATCGATACCCATTACCTAGGATTTACGATCTTTTTGATCAACTTCAAGGAGATAGATATTTTCTAAGATCGATTTATGTTCCGGATATCATCAATTGAAATTACAAGAGGAAGACATACCTAAAACTGCTTTCAGAACTAGGTATGGTCATTACGAGTTTACAATCATGCCCTTTGAATTAACGAATGCACCTACAACATTCATGGACATGATGAATAGGATTTGTAAACCGTATAAATTTGTAATTGTCTTCATCGACGATATACTTATTTATTCCAAAAGTCAGGAAGAACATTGTCAGCACTTGCATGCACTCTTAACTTTGTTAAGAAAAGAGAAGCTTTACGCCAAATTCTCGAAGTGTGAATTTTGGCTAACAGAAGTGTAATTTCTAGGTCATATGGTGAATCATGAAGGTATTCACGTAGATCCTGATAAGATAGCAGCAATTACCAAATGGTAGGTTCCGCAATCCGCAATGGAAATTAGGAGTTTTGTAAGTTTAGTCGGATATTATAGACGGTTTATTAAGGATTTTTTTTCCAAGATAGCTATACCATTAACTAAGCTAACCTGTAAAACAGTTAAGTTTGAATAGAGATCTAAACAAGAAAAAGCCTTTAGGATCTTAAAGCAGAAATTAACAAATGCCCCAATCCTAGCCTTACCGGAAGGAACAGAAGATTTTAAAGTATACGGTAAAGCTTCAAAGCTAGGATTTGGATGTGAGTCAATGCAACGCAAAAAGGTAATTGCGTATGCTTCAATACAGTTGAAAAAGTACGAAGAAAATTATACGATTCATGACTTAGAATTTGGAGCCATAAATTTTGCCCCTAAAATTTGGAGACATTATCTGTATGGAAGTAAGTTTACTGTCTATACGGATCATAAGAATTTAAGATATATATTTGGGCAAAAAGAATTAAACATGAGGCAAAAGAGATGGATAAAAATCCCAAGTGACTACGACTGTGATATTCAGTCTCACGAAGGAAAGGCTAAAGATGGCTAGAGATCACCAGAAGAGTTATACAGGTAATAGACGAAGGCCGTTGGAGATTCAAGTTGGAGACAAAATGCTATTGAAAGTATCTCCTAGGAAAGGAGTTGTTAAATTCGGTAAGAAAGAAAAGTTAAGTCCAAGGTACGTAGGACCATTTCCAATAATCCAACGTATAGGACCAGTTGCTTATCATTTACAACTACCAGGAGAGTTAGCTGGAGTACATGATGTATTTCATGTTTTTTTTTTCCAATCTCAAGAAATGTCTATCAGACGAATCTTTGGTAGTACCTCTTCAAGATATGAAGGTAAAATTTAAAATCGGTAGAGAAACCTCTTCAGATAGAAGATAGAAAGATCAAATTTCTCAAAACACAAACGATTAGTGTTAGTTCAAGTAAAGTAGGATTCAAAGAAAGGACCCTAATATACTTGAGAACTGGAATCAGAAAAGAAGCGAAAGTATCTTAAATTATTCCAGTAAATCTCTAGGACGAGATTTTATTAAGGTGGGGAGAATGTAACAACTCTCATCAAAAGTCATAATTATTAAATTAATTTGACCAATAGGAAACCCTAATTGAGACACCCAAGTGATTCTACGCAAACCCTAAAATTTTCAGAACAATCAGAATCAGGATCAGGGCCCCTAAAACTCAGGGGGGTATTTCCTAGTTACGATTATCTAAATTATGTGCTGTCAAAATCGAATTAATGAAATTCATCAACTCAATAGGCCTAGTCCCAAACGTGGCAACACTATGAGCATGAGGTGTCCCTTACGGACCGTAAGGGTTAAGTCTTACGGTCCGTAAGCAAAGTGAAATTTCGACTATAAATAGCAGACATTGGCACTTGAAATTTTGCGTATGTTCGACGAAGAAATTCGTTTTAGGCACCGAGTTAAGTTCCGTTTACCACAATTAACACACACGGATCACTAATCGACGCTGCAATCAGGGTAATAACTCGATCGCTGATACGATTCAATGTCCGATTGATCAAAATATCCAATGGATGTTTAAGTGCTGCCCACATTAGGGTTTATGCTTTGTCATTAGTCGTGATTCCGATGGATGTTTAAGTGATATCACTTTGTCATTCGTTGTGAATCCGATGGATGTTTAAGTATCGCACTTTGTCATTCGTTGTGAGGATTTGATCTCGTGAGTTATCGTAAATGCTGTATTAAGTTACTAACCGAATTGTGTGCCTGTTATTAAATTAGGTTGAAAAGGCTAAATCAGTAGGCTAAACTCTGCCCGTATAAATCTGCAATGTGAGTCATTCTCTTTTTATCAACTATTTTACAGTACCTCAAATTATTTTCAAGAGTTATAATTACAGGGACTAAGTCGTGGATATCTTGAATCACTGGCTAGTGGGGTGTTGTGCACATTACTAATTTTCTCCCAGTTAGGTTCATTGACCTACAGGGATACTCATCACTATTTAGGTTCATTGATCTAATAGTGGTATGACCATCGTCACCATTGTGACATGTCACCATTGTGACAGAGCGCCAGATAAAAATAAGATAGAAGCCATTGTAATCGCTCTTATGCTGTAATTAATAACTATGCATCATTATGCAAAATAGAATGATTCACTCAGTATTTCCCGCTGACAAAACCTTTTTCAAACATGTTTAAGGTGACCTGTTATGAACCAGGAAAAGTGCCATATAGCACTACAAGCTTAAAGGAAGTGGCTCATGATAAAATAAAGAAACATGTTTTGTAAAATAAAAGATTTCTTCATGAAATCTCAAGATTGTAAATTACCGGGTTTTATCCCGCGTTGTGAAATAAAATAATCGGGAAATATTTCAGTTTTAAAAAGATCCTGATGTTAAACTTCCGCTATTAAACTCAATTAATTAAATACCACGGGATTTCTGTCCCGCGGCTCCTGAAACGGGTCAAACCGGGTCGGGGGCCGTGACACTTACCAACTTAAACCCGAGTAAGTAAATGATGGAGGCATTAGGACTAACCCTTTTTCATTTCTACACCATTATTTTTCTTTTTTTTACCACCTACCCAAAATCCCCCTAGTTAACCCCCTTGAGCCTAAACCTTTTCATTTCTTAACCCAAACCAAACACCCTTTCACCCACCAAAACCTTTTTTATTTTTAACCCTTTGTTTTAGTAACAAGCTTGGTTTTTCGTATGACTTTAAAAAAAAAGGTCTTACGAAAACCGATGTTTTTTACGCCTTTCGCCCTTTTACTAACCACTAACCCAACCACCCACCTTTAACCCAAGCCTAACCCTTCACCCCAAAAGTCCTCTTGATATTTACAAAGGTGTATAGTTAAAAAGGAGGAGGATTGATTGCTTGGCAAGCTTATGGTAGAAGTAAGTTCCATGCCGCTCTCGAGTGATCCACTAAAATACATCTTCGGCCGAGTGTTGAGTGATCCCCCGTGAGGTATGTGAACTTGTATATAAGTGGAATTTTAAAAAGGAATGTTATGCCCTAATAAGTAATTTATCTTATGTAATGTTTTAAATAAACCATGACGAATAGGATTGTAAATAAATAAAAATAAAACTTAATAAAGAATCTTGGAAATCCCGACACTCTACGACAAGCCCAAAAACCTTCTCTTCTACCCATTCCATTTGGGAGTGTAAAGCCACATTATAAAGAGTTTTGCTTGAGGACAAGCAAAGATTCAAGTGTGGGGGTATTTGATGTACACAAAATGCAACATATAAATTACATCAATTGTGGCATAAAACTAACCCTTTTTTAGTACTAATGTTGGAAAAAGTGTGTTTTTGTCTTCCTTTTGTATTTTCAGGATTAAATGAGCTCAAATGAATAAAAGAAGCAAAAAGGCAACTAAATCTAACATAAATACAAGAAAAGGAACAAACATGGCATACCCGACCTCCCCGACAACATCTTCCTAAGCAAAACAAGAGAACAGAAGACTGAACACGCCCCGTGCTCAATGAGCACGAGGGCGTGCCCAAGTGTCAGCAGAAAAGACAAAGCTGTAAAAGCTTCTATCGCCCACCACGGGGCCGTGCTTAGCGGACATGGGTCCGTGGTCAACTATAAGATTCGCAGAATCCAGGCAAATCTTGATAGTACAGATACGCTTCTGCACACGGGGTCGTGCCCAGTGGACCCGGGGGCGTGGTCAACTAATGCAGATAAACTGCAATTAATGAAGACAGAGAAGGAGGATGGACACGGGGCCGTGCCCGGGCTGCTGTTCAGGCTATAAATAGGGGTGCTTGGCTCATTTGCAAACCATCCCTTGGCACACCACCTCTTTCACACTTCACCCACCACCATCACAACACCATCATCCACCACCATCATCCATTGTCCATCATAGAGTGTGTGAGTCGTCTCGGGATCCAAGATTGATCATAAGAGTTCTTGACAATCAAAGGCCATGTTTTCCTAAGTCTCTTACATCACTTGGTGAAGACAAATGTCTAGTGTAATACTTTTTATTTTTAATCTTTTCGCACTTTTTACTTGGTTATGTATTAATGACTTTAATAACTAGTTTCTTATGTTGAAGGTGATTCTTCCTTATCGTTTGTCCGTGGTGTCTTGGCATTATTTTACTGTCTATATAAAATAAAAGATTTTCACCATTCTTATCTCCACGGTCTATATGGAGGTATGTTGGCTACCTGGTCGAGGGTTAAGGGAACGGTTTGGTAAGAGTCTTGCCTTGTTCAGTGTATAGATCCTGCAAGGACCTGGGTCAAATTTAGTAGGACCTCCTTCAATACGGTATTGGATGGCGGGGGTCCAAACTCTTTGATCCCCTCATATGTAAGCTACTATTAATACTTTAATCCGGCTACTTAGGACTGTATCCCTGCTGACTCAGACTACTTAGCCGAGGGTAACGTCACCTCCAAAAGAGGGACCTACCATAATATGCATTAACAACTTAATTAATTATCTTTCAATAATTCGACCCTTTAGGATTGTATCCTTACTGACTCAAACTACTGGGTTGAGCGTAACGTCACCTTCAAAAGAGGGGCCTACTACAATAACTAAGATAATCTCTTAAAAAGTGCAAAAGTACGGAAATAATCAATGGTTACACAAAACACGAGTCGGAGCCAAGTGATTCATCTTGTCTATCTGTTTTTATTTTTATTTTATTTTTCAGCATTTTAGTTAGTTTTATTTTTCTAGTTTAAAAACCTTTTTCTAACTTTTGATTTGATTAGACGTTGAGGATAAACCGGTACTAAAAGCTCTTGTGTCCTTGGACGACCTCGGTATCTTGCCAACACTATACTACGCTCACGATGGGTGCACTTGCCCATATGTGTGTTTGGTGTTAGTAAAATATCGTGTTTTATAAATTTAAAACTTGACTAACGTGTAAAAAGGGCTTAAAATATACTTAAATTTACATAACACACTGATGCACATCATTCTGCCTCCGCGGGTACGGGCTTTGAAGAACCATCCATTCAGCCTGGTGAGTTTGAATTGGAGTTCTATTACCGTACTTATACTTAAAACCGGGGTGTGAACTACCATCGTCCCCCTTGGAGTATTATGCAAGGGGATGATATTTCGAATGATCCCTCCGCTTGTAGGGATATCTTGAGTGGTTTGGGCAGGCCGTTTGAGGTTCTTCGGGCCCGTGGTTTGCCCCGTGAGAGCCGGATAAATCAACTCTCCTCCATGCTTGTTGGGAGTTCCATAATGGCGAGTGCTATTATGGAAGATTACAATGTTCTGGGCCGCAAGGAGGAGGAAACCGCGCGCTTGCGGGCTGAGGCTGAGGCGATGGCTAAGGCTGCTCGGGAGGGTGCGGAGCAGCTTGAAAGAGAGAAGGCTGCTTTTGAGAAGCACAAGCAGACTGAAGCTTGGGCCGTGACAGCTGGCCTTAAACAGGTTCGTACTCTTGCTAAGTTGCTTTCTGATGAGCGCAAGGGTTGGAGGGAAGCTTGCGCTCGAGAAAATGAAAAACTTTTTCGTGTTCCTCAGGAGGTGACCAATCTCAAGGCAGCGAATGCTACTTTGGTAAAGGAAAAGGTCGCAGCCGAAGCGGCTGCTAAGGTGGCCAAGGAGGCGGAGGCACGTGGTGCCAAGGCTCTTGAAGAGGCGGATGCTGATCGCAACAACTTGAACAAAGTTGTTGAAGATCTTAAGGTATGAACCGCGATTCTACTTGAGTCTGCTTCCTTTTCTTTTAAAAGTATAACTGATTGCCTTCCTATACTTGTATTTTCTTTGCTGTTGAAAGGCTGAAGTGCAGAATCGAGTGACTATTCTTGAGGATGTCACTGCCTGCGCGGCTGAAGCTGAAGCGCGGGCGAGGGAGGCTGCTGAGGCCAGAGATAGTCTGATTTCTTCCTTGGATCAGCTTAAGGCAGACCGTGACTGGATTCATGACCACAGTATCGGGCATGTAAGTATCTGGTGCCTTTGTTATTGTTAGGTTTGCCTTTGCTTACCCTCGTTAGTTGTGCTTTGCAGATTGTTGGAACTATTCTTGACGCTCCTGAGAATGCAGCTGCTGTTAATGAGCTTAAGGAGCGTGCGCAGGAGGTGGGGTTCAAGGTTGGGTACAACGAATGCCCTAATCATGTGAACCCTTTCTACCAGAGCAGGTTTACTGAATAAAGATTTGGGTTCCATGGTGTAGATACTGAGGCTCGGTATGTTGCGGCTATTAACGCATACAACAGCTTGTCCATTTCTGCCATTGATGATATTGATAAATGCTTGGAGGCGGAAGATTATGTGGACCGCTTGCGGTTGTTGTATGCTGATCCTAAAGAGGAGGAGGAGACCGCTAGTGACGCAAAGGGTGATGCGGGTACCAGTGGTACGAAAGAAGACTTGGTTGGCCTGCGTGCCCTTTTTGACTTTTCTTTTTGATGTAAATGTTCCTAGAGGAGAACTGATGTAAACTTCTTTTGCACCGCAATGGTGTAGAAATATTTTGGAATATATAAAGTTTAACCCTTTTGTTCGATTTGTACAAGTCTTTTTACTACTTGCATTCTTGAACATGTGTGAGTTAATGTTTTTGTGAATAACATTAAGTCTGAATTTGCCTTTTGCATATCTAGGTGATATGCAGGTATGTGCGGCTCAGAGTTCATAAGTAAAGAATATTTACTGTCTTTGTGTGAGCGCAGTTGAAATAGTGTTTATTTAAGGCCAATGTTTCAGGCGCATGTAAATAATACTAAATCATTGTTTGCCATTTGCATGTCTAGGTGACATGCAAGTATACGGATAACTCTGTTAGCTATAAAGCGCAGTTGAGTATACTCGACACCTTTGTCGTGTGAGTAATAGTCAATTCCTGTTTTTATCCCGTTAGGGTTTAGGAATTGTGTAGGTTTTGTAAAAACCGTATGTGCGTATCCAACTAGATAGACATTGATGTTTTGCCTTTGGTGGCCTATTACAATATTTGTGTGTGGTTACCACTTTATGTGGGTATCGCGAATGAAGATTTTGTCAATCTGTTTTTGCAGATACCGCGAAGTGGAACACGCATTTGTAATAGAAGGAAAACAAACAATATTGCATTGGATCGTTCATTTATTTATTTGCAAATGGCCTGCGGCCCGATAGGTTACATGGAAAATGTAAAACATGGCTTACATGTAACAGCGTTGAAGCTGCTGTACATTCCATGTGCGTGCGACAGGTTTGCCTTCTAATGTTTGTAGTTTATATGCGCCTTTGCCCAGGAACTCTTGGATGAGGTAGGGTTCTTCCCACTTGGGGGCAAGTTTCCCTGGGCGTTCTGCGTTAGATGCGAACGTGTGCATTGTAGTACTTTTCAAGTTTGGTTTTGTACTTGGCCTCGTTGATTGCTGCGTTTTCACGCCTTTCTTCTAGGAGGTCCAAGTCAAGCCTGCGTTTATCGTTGTTGTCAATCTTGTTGATAGCCAATAATCGGGGTGAAGGTAGACCTACTTCAGTGGGGATCACCGCCTCAGAGCCATAGACCAGGCTGAAGGGTGTCTCACCGTGACTTGTCTTTGGGCTAGTCCTATGAGCCCATAGGATACTAGGGAGTTCATCGACCCAGCCACGTCTGGCCGTTCCCAACCGCGCCTTTATGTCTTGATTCCCTCTACTTGGCCATTTCCTTGCGGATGCGCCACTGAGGAGAATATGTGTTCAATGTTTAGTTCCTTTAGCCAGTTTTGAAAGTCTTCGGCAGCGAAGTTGGTGCCGTTGTCGGTAACGATGCACATTGGTAGACCGAAACGGTAGATGCTATGTTCCCAAATAAATTTCCTTGTTATCATAGCGGTGGTAGAGGCGAGCGGTTTTGCCTCTAGCCATTTTGTGAAATAGTCAACAGCCACTATGATAAACTTCACCGCACCTGGTGCATCTGGAAATGGTCCCACCACATCGATTGCCCATTTTTGAAATGGCCATGCGGTGGTGACGTGGATTAGGTTGTTCTTGGGGCGCAAGGTTTTGGGAGCGTGCCGCTGACAATTGAAACACTTGCGCAAGACTTTGACCGCGTCCAGGTGCATGCCGGACCACTAGTACCCAACATTCATGATTTTGGCCACCACCATGCGTGGGCCTGCGTGTATGCCACATATTCCTTCATGTATCTCTCTGATTAGATACATGGCATCTTGGGGGTCGACGCATCGTAGAAGTGGCCCCAGGTATGATTTGTGGTATAAAATACCATATCCCATCTGATAATGACATGCTTTGTATTGCAACTTGCGTGCCTCTGCTTTACTTTCGGGAGTAACACCTGATTGCAAGTATGCAATGATTGGTGTCATCCAGGATGTTGTACCCTACTAGATGACGTTGACTTGACGGAGGGGTACTGAGGGATTTTGCAGAATCTCAAATGCGTATCTCCTTTGCCAGGTGTTGGAAGCTGGTGGATGGGAGTTTTGAAAGTGCATCCGCGGGTT
Source organism: Helianthus tuberosus (assembly GCA_030545235.1). NCBI lineage: Eukaryota > Viridiplantae > Streptophyta > Magnoliopsida > Asterales > Asteraceae > Helianthus > Helianthus tuberosus. Next base: position 77,735,979 of record CM060407.1, read on the forward strand.
TGTTTTCACTCCTGTTGATATGGCGGATATTGAAGGAAGTGAACTTTGATTTTAGTTGCAGGGCTTGTTCGAGGTAGAGGATCATGATATCCCCCTTTGCGGTATAGTCGCCGCGCACTTGCCCTGTAACTAGTAGTGAGTCGACGTGTGCCTCTAAATGTTGGACGCCGAGTTTGACTGCAAGACGCAACCCTGCCAGTAGAGCCTCATACTCTGCCTCATTGTTTGTGCTCCTGAAATCGAAGCAGATTGCGTAGGTGAGCTCTTGGCCATCGGGGCTGGCGAGTCGCAGACCTGCACCTGCACCGTCCTTGTTGGATGCACCATCGGTGTATAGTGCCCAGTTATCCTATGAGGATGGTGGTGGTGTAGGGTTTTGTTCTTCTTCGCATTCTTGGATGCGATTTGCCGGTTCCTCGGCAACAAAATCTGCTAGAACTTGGCCTTTGATCAGTGGGCGCGGTTTATAGATTAATGTGTGTGCACCCAGTTCAATGGCCCATTTTGCTAATCTCCCAGAGATTTTGGGTTTGGAGAGGATCGGTCCGATCCTATAGTTGGTTAACACGGTTATGACGTAATTTGCAAAGTAACGTTGTAACCGTCTCGATGCGTGCACCAGTGCGAGTACCAACTTCTCCATGATGGAGTACCTTATCTCTGGGTCATTGAGCATTTTGCTGATATAGTAGATGGGTGTTTGAACTCCCTCTCGCTCCACTATGAGTACCGCACCCACCGCGTTGTCTGCAGCGGATAGGTATAAGATAAGTGGTTCTTTCTTCCGTGGTGCGGTTAGAGTTGGAAGTTGGATCAAACACTCTTTTATCTCCCGGAAAGCGTTTTCAGCCTTTGTGGTCCACTGGAATTGTTCCTTTTTAAGCAGTTCCGCAGAGTCTTGATGAAATGATAAGATTTAGCTGCATGATTGGCTAAAAATCTGTTTAGCGCTGCTAGCTGGCCGGCTAGTCGTTGCATTTCCTTCATTGTGGAAGGCGATGGCATACGCTCGATCGCCTGGACCTTTTCCGGGTTTACCTTGAATCCATCTTTGGTGACGATGAATCCAAGGAACTTGCCTTCTTCCATTCCAAACGAGCATTTCCCTGGGTTGAGCTTCATCTTGACGCCGCGCAGAGTTTGGAATGTTCTTTCGATATCGTTGAGCATGGTATCCTCTTTCATGCTCATGACGACTAGGTCGTCCATGTAGATTTCGACACTTTTGCTGATTTGATCACCAAAAGTGTCATTCATCAACTTTTGATAAGTTGAGCCCGCGTTGCGCAACCCAAACGGCATTTTTGTATAACAGTAATTCCCGGTAGGTGTGCGGAATGCCGTTTTATCTTCGTCTTCGATTGCCATCTGCACTTGGTGATAGCCTTTGTAACAATCGAGGAAGCACTTCCATCGAAACGGGGCGAGGTTATCGACTTTCTCGTCGATCTCGGGAAGTGCGTAATAGTCTTTGGGGCAGGCTTTGTTGAGATCTTTATAATCGATGCACATGAGCCAGCCCCCGGTTGGTTTTTCTACTATGACTGGGTTGGATAACCAAGTCTGGTATTTGACTTCCCGCAGGATGCCGGCGGAGAGCAGTTCTTTGATCTGCCCGTACATCGCCTCGTTCTTTGCGGACCCAAGGTGACGTTGGCCTTGGATCACCGGCTTGATACCTGGCAAGGTATTCAATAAATGTTGCGCGACTTCGCGTGGCACCCCTGTCATGTCAGCGGGTGTCCATGCGAAAATATCTTGATTTCTGAAGAGGAGTTGCTTCAGGCGCGCTCTGATGTTGTTGGACAAGGAATGTCCCAACGTGACCGTTTGTTCTAGGTGTCTTGCGTTAAGAACCCATTTCTCTGATTGGGTGTTGGGGGTAAGCCTTGCCGTCTTTGTCGGACGTAGCTCGTCCGTGGACACAACCTCTCTGCGGGCATAGATTATCGCAACCCCCGTCTCGGTTGGGAAACCGATGGCAGAGAAGGGGACGGATGTAATCATCTTAAAATTGTGACACCCTAACCGGAGGCGGAAAAGTCAAAGGCATCACGAAACATGGCAGAATGCATTTGAGCAAATGATGATTAAATTAAGCTGAAATATAGTTTAGATTCAATTAAAGAGATTGCATTCACATCCGAGTAAATAAGAGTACATAAACAAAATACATCATAACAAATTGTTTCACAAATACAATAGATTCGGATTTAATCTAAGGCATAAATCTTGATCAATCCTATATGAAATATTCTTGCAAATCATAGCATCAAACATTGTCACCTGAAACATATGTTAGAAAAATATTGGGTCAACAACCGGTTGAGTGAATTCATAGGTTTTGTTAGGCAAAAATAACAATGTGATATGAAAATGGTTTAACACTGTGGCATGTGATATGTCTTTAAGCAAAAGAGTAATACAAGTAGTCACTTGGTGGTACATTCAAACCTTCGTTATGACGTAACACGGGTCTATCACCACACTTCCAAAAAGTTTCACATGAGTATCAACAACAACAACAACAATTGCAACAAATAGTTTCACTGGAAGTGAGATGGGGCGTCACACCTATAGCGCTATAATATAACCGTTGGGCTTTTGCAAGTTAATGAACGTAAACGCGTTAAAGCAACAACAACAAGTATTAAGAAAATGCAAGGACAATCGGGGGAACCACAAATAGCAAATAAGTTTGTATCACATCGTATCATATGTTTCATCCCAAAAATAATGTAAAAAGGGACTATGAACTCACCTTGATTGCGGGTAAGTCCAAACACGTATGTAATTGTAAGAGTTTTTGGAAACAAGATTCCACGTCACTCTAATTGATTGAACATGCAACAATATAGAATTTGTATCAATAAAAGCGTTTAATTGTTTTTGAACGGAAATCCTAAATCTATAGAATTTAATAGGGTTTGGATAAACGGTGATTATGTGGTTTGGATAACCTAATAGAGAACTCGGAAAATGAGTATGATATAAAGGAATTATTTATAAGAAAATATTCAACTAACATAAATTGCAAAATTATACAATTGATTTAATATAAACATTTGTATAATAAATCAAATATAATTAACTAGTATAATTAAATAACATAGTTAAATAATTGATTATAACCAAAATATTTTACAAGTGATATTATTAATTTATAAAAATTATAAATTAATTTAGATGCTCAAAAATATATATTTATTTGATAAATGATAATTATATAGTTTAAAGGGATAAATATGATAATTATATAACTAATTATCAAAATGATTATATTAAACCTGAATAATTAAAAATAACATTTTTAATTATTGAACTTGAATATCACTGATTTAAAATAATTATTATGGCCTTGGAATCATTTTAAATAAATAAAATGAATTAAAGTGGTTAAAATAACAATAAATAAGTTTATATAAAATTAATTATCTAAATAATTTAATATAATAAAAATTCAGACTCTAAATTTATATAAACTCAGTAATATGTCTATTTTGTCATAAAAATAATTTTGGATAAAAATTATATAGTTATAAATTAAATTAAACTATATTTATAAGTAATAAAACTGATTTAATTATATAAATATCAAAATTGTATAAAATATCAGTAAAATCATTATTTTTGTGAAGTTTACCACTTAAAATAATTAACATAAAAGTTTCAGTATTTAATTCCTGAAAATTGATTTATTATGAATTATTTAATAATAAACTGTTTTAATATTATAAAAAATAGTTTTATAAATAAATTGACTAACTTTATATTTTTAATAAAAGTAACAGTGTCTAATAATGTTATAAAAATTACTGAAATGCTAAACGTATTAAAAATAAAAAGATTTGGTTGTCCCAGGATTCGAACCCGGGTCAACCGGTTGCAAACAAACAGACACAACCACTGGGCTAGGCCTGGTGGTTATGTTTAAGTTTAGTTTAAATAAAATAAATACAGAAATGGAAATTGGTCATCTTCCCCAATTGTTCAGACCGAGTCAAACAGAAAAGTCAAACCTTTCAATTCTACGAGAAACCTATGTTGTATCTAAATTAACTTTAAGGAATCATTGTACAAGCATATTTGAACTAATTGACCAGATAAAAACTAACCGGTATCGTCTAGATCGATGGTTCGACAAATTCCGGCGAGAGTTACAGACGTGAACAGGTGGCTTGTTTCGATGTTTTAGAGGAATGTGATGGGTGTAAGAGGTTCGTATGGATCTAAAGAACTTATATACAACCTCAATTAGATCTCAGATCCAACAAATCTTAGTGGTTTTGATCTGTTTTTATTTTTTAAATAAAAAGTCCGATTTACAGCAATTTTGGCACCGAAGTGTGTCGATTAAACGTTCAATTGAGTTGGGTATGGGTTGTAGACCCTTTACACATGTTCTGGACAGATCGATGACCACTAAACAATCGTTTAGGATTGATTTCGGTTCCTCAGTGCGATCTATGTTTGTTTGAAATAATAAAGTTTAATATAACGAGTATATAAATACAATATAACTTCAAGTTATGTCAGCTCCGAGAAGGAGGATAAACTGGTTAAGACGTTGGTGTTGTACAGCGGGTGTCCGAGTTCGATCCTTACAAGGGCCGGTTCTTACACAGAAGACCCCCTTTTGACCGAATTTTTGAATATTTACACTTTGGTCCCTAAAGTTTCAGTTTTTACACAAATAGTCCTTGTACTGTTCAGTTAAGTATGCTAACTGAGTTAATGTTTAAAGAAGGAAACCTTTATAAAAGGACTAACACAGTTAGGGTTTTCAGTTTATATAAGTTTAAAAATAACAGATTTGGTCCCTAGAGTTTAAGTTTAAGAAAATGACCATTTGAACCCTAGACTTTTTAAAACAATTTATATATTTTTATTTCTTTTATAAAATATGTTTCAAAAATTATAAAAAGAACCCTAAACTTGTAGTTTGAAATAATTGCACTTTAACCCTTGTATTTATATAGTTTCAAAAATGACAATTTAGCCCATGGACTTGTACTTTCAAATAATTACGGTTTTAGTCCATGAACTTAAAAAGTAATAGATTTCAAGCAGGTTTTAAAGAATGTCAAATAGGTCCCTCAACTAGTAGTTTCATAAGTAGTCACAATAAACCCTTATAGTTTATGTAACCGTGTTTAATAGTATAAAAACTCAACAAATTTGAAATTGTTTCACGTGTTTGTATCGGTATGAGCACAAAGCAAGTAGGATCAAATAAGTTTCATTCCAAATACGGTAATTGTTACAATGCAAGTCAAAACAAATACAAGTGTGAAAACCAAGGTGGTTACAGTCTCCCCTACTTTTGGGAATTTCGTCTCGAAATTGGTGTAGGAAATTCTTTTGCAAAGAGATGCGGATACTTGGTCTTCATATCACCCTCACGTTCCCAAGTGAATTCTGGGCCACATTTGGATTCCCAACGTACCTTAACGATAGGTATGCGGCTTCGTCTTAGTTTCTTCACTTCGCGGTCCATGATTTCTACCGGTTTTTCAACAAAGTGCAAGGAGTCGTCGATGCGAATGCCGTCGAGTGGTACATGATGGTTTTCATCAATAAGACACATTCTGAGATTGGAGACATGAAAGGTAGGATGAACATTGCTGAGTTTAGGAGGTAACTCAAGTTTGTAGGCTACTTTACCAATCCTTTCGATGATCTTAAAAGGACCAACATATCGTGGAGCTAGTTTACCTTTCTTTCTGTTAGTGCAGTATGTCTATCGCCTCCGTCAATCAAAACCATAGCAGAAATAGAAGAGATCTAGACTTTGTGTTACATGATGTAGTTAAAAGGGCAAGGTGGCAATCTTGTAAATAAGGTGAAATCTCTTATAATCTTGTGCCTATAAATAGGGAGCTATAGTGTTAGACATAAGACTTTTTGCTCATTTGAGATCTAGGAGCTTAGTACTTAGAGAGAGAAAGTCTAGAGAGAGAAAGTCCTCACGTGATTCTCGGCACTTTGTACTCGTTATATTATTCTATAGAATCACGGTTATAGTACGTTCTTGTGTGTTCGGTCACGTTCGTGTACGGATTCCGCACGTCACACGTTCGTTTTGCAATCGTTCGGTGTCAAATCCGATCCTACAAGTGGTATCAAAGCTCAGGACGAGGAGTTCATACCATTGCAGCTTGAAATCATCGGATTTTCTTACTTCTACTCATTCTTTTCTGATTTGGACATAATTTTACGGTTGAAATGGCCTGAATTTGACATATATCAAGCGAAACATAGTGTTAACTAATCCTTGAAAGTTTTGGACTAAAATTTTGCTTAAAATTTGATCAAAAACGTATTTTCGCTTGAAACTGTTTGTAAAATGATGACATCATACTGATTTCGCTTGAAAGTTTTGAGTGATTTCGCTTGAAGATTACACATATTCATCATTTCGCTTGAAACAGTTGTCAGATTTCGCTTGAATACAGGTTTCGCTTGAAAGATTCAAGCGAAATAAGAGATTTTGCTTCAACTTGATTTCGCTTGAATTTGATTTGTGATTTCGCTTGAAAAGTTATCTTGTTTAAAGCTGATTTCGCTTGAACAGATTCCGCTTGAATCTGTATTTTTCAAACTCAAGAATTTTCTAAGTGTTTGTTGATCATTTTCAGGTACGTGAAGATGGATGATTTCAATCCGTTTTGTGATATTTTTGCCTTTGCTGGAAATGGTGGAGATGATACTTCAAACGACACGTTAAACAATACAAATGAGAAAACTCCGAGTGCGAGAAAGACTCTTTCGGATACGTTAAGTGTTGAAAGTGCGTATGGGACGTATAACAAACCTCCAAAGTTGCTGGCAATAGAAGATTATAATAGGTGGGCTACAAGATTTGATGAGTGGCTTCAAGCTTTTGCATATCCAAGTTGGAAAAGTTTAAAGATTGGTTATACTAGAGGAGAAAGATTTGGTGAAAGTTTGACAGATCCTGATGAAGTTGAAAGATATATTTCTGAGCAAAAGTGTATCGCGTTGATTCATCAGTCTGTGAGAGATGATATAATTTCATTGATTGAATATGTAAATTCAAAAGATCTTTGGGAAAAACTGAGGGTAAAATGCATAGGTAGTGCTGAAATAGTCAAAAACAAAAAGAAACTGTTACGAAAAGAGTTTAATTTGTTTGGTTGTTTAAAGAACGAGTCAGTTTCCAAGATGATTGAGAGATTTGGGCATCTGAAGTTGGAGCTTGCTAGACATGAAATTGTTTACACTCAAGAAGAGCTGGTAGACAAGTTGTTCGACTCACTGCCGAATGAACAAGATTGGCAGTACTTTGCATTAATGCTGAAGAATACAATCAAGTCTGAAGAGTTGACAGTGGATCAGCTTATTGAAAGACTGGAGAGTCACGAGTTGGAGATTAAGAAATCTAGCAAAGTCAACAACACATCTTATCAGTAGAATGTGGAGTTGTACTATAGAAGAAATCTACCAAAGACTGGTTCTCCAAGAACAGCATTTTCTGCAGAGAGTTCAAATTCTGTGAATCAAGAAACTCCTCACAGTGGTTTTCATAGTGGATCTTCTTCAACAACTTCAAGCCAATCTGCATCAAAGAATCTGTTTCAATGCAACATTGCTGTGGATCTGAAGAACGCTCAAAATTTCAGTGAAGAGTCAGCAAAACAACAGATGGTGTTCTTAGCGTCTGTGTTAGAATCGTACGAGAGCCTCGTGGCGGGCAAGATTAGAAACACCAACCTGACTAAGGAGGACTATGATCAGATAGATCCTGAAGAGATGGAACTGATCGACATCAGGTGGTGTATGGCCAGTGCAGTCCGAAGAGCCCAAAGGTTTATGGAGATTACAGGCAGACATTCAATTGGTGGACCATCCACAAAACTTGGCTTTGATAAATCAAAAGTCTCATGTTTCAAGTGTAAACATAAAGGTCACTTTAAGAGAGAGTGTAGAAATGCTTATACTGATGATACTGCAAATCCGTTTCGGGAGGATTATTACAAAAGAGCGATCTATCATTAGAATAAATCAGAACCGCCCAGAATGAAGCAGCTTGAGGATGCCTCCAAAGAAAAATCAAGAGCTCTTGCTGTTATTCATGATGATGAAGGTTTTGATTGGAGTGAACTGCTACCAGAGGAAGATGCAGTAGGGTATGCATTTGTAGCAAAAGAAGATGATATTCCTGTTCCTAAAGATACCAGAACTGAAGAAGAAAAATATCAAGCAACAAAGCAGAAAGCAGAATACAAGATGCTCAGATTATCTAAGGTGTTCAACGAATACAAGAGAGCAAAGAGATGGGATGCGGATAGAGAATGTTACCTTGATCCTCAAGGAAACATTGCTATTGATGCGAAAACTCTTAGTATAGAAGCTTTCATTGAGGAATTCAAAGCTGAAGAAGATGCCAGACAGAGAAAATGGTGGGGAGGAGGAGAATCTGATGAGAAAGAGAAAGAGACAGCAAAAGAACTGCAGTCAAAGAAGATTGATGATGGGATTATCGATACTTCAAAAGAATTTACAGCTGAATATTTGGGAAAGATGGCTGGCAAAGTGTTTGCTGCAAAAGAACTTGAGGTAGACTCTAAGTCTGAATCTGAGTCTAAAAGCAAGGTCAGTCCAAATGTTTCAACAAGTGAGACAGGTAAGAAAGTCAAAGGTGATAATGACTGCAAAAGTTGCATGAAAAACTGCAAGTTTTGTAGTACAATTGCTTACTCTAGACCGTGATAAAATGCTCAAAGCTTCAAATGATCATGCTAAAAATTTGACTGAGAAAATTGAAAATGATAAAATTGAAGTAGAAATAATTAAGAAAGAAAATGAGAAATTAGTTGAAAATCGTAAAATTTCAGAAAATTTTGAAAAATTAAAACGAACGGTAAAGGATTCTGATGAAAGAAACGGTAAAACCAATAAAGAAAATGAGCATTTAACTGTTGTTCTGAGACACAAAGAAGAGCAAATTAATCAACAACTGGATGAGATTGCTAAGTTGAAGCTTCAGTTTGAAGAAGCTAAGATTGAGAATGAGCGTATCAATCTAAAATTAACCAGTTACAGCTCCGCAAGCTTTGTTTTGCAACACATTGTTCCCAAACCAATTGGGAAAAACAAAGCAGGTGAAGATGTTTACTCGGATGGAACTGGGGTTGGGTTTCATCAGGTTCCACCGCCAGTGCTCAACAACTTTTCAAAGAAAAATTCCGGGTTGGTTAATGATGAAGATGAAACGAATGAAATAAAACTTCCAGAGTCAATTGATGTGACATTTTCTTCATCATCATCTGATGATAGTATTCAAACTGAGATTGTTAAAGGCATGGCTGAAAGTGTTTTGGATAGTGATTCAGCTGAGGGTGAAGAGTGTTTTCTGGACAATTACATTCCGAAACCAAAATCCAAAAACAACTTAGGTGATGCACCGGGTCTTGTGATGTACAAGATGGCTGGATCTGATAAGTTGTATTCGGATTCTGAGTTTCCACTGGAGAATGTTAATGTGAACAAATTGAAAAACATTTTCAAACTGGTTGAAATTGATTTATCTAAAATAGAATGTTTGAATCAGACAAAGAGGCAAATGAATTTTGAAAAAGATAAAGCTTACTATAAAAAACCTGTTGTTCCACCATGTTTTTATAACAACAATCGAAACAGATGGTCGGGTGGATATCAGGGTGGTAAGAACTATCAAAGTAGAAATGTTCAAAACAAGAAGTTTGCTGATAAAAGGGTGTTTGTGAAAGGTTCAAGTTCACTTTCTGACGAAGAATCTGAGATTTTTTCGAAGTCAAATGAAGAATTTTTTTCAAAGAAGGCCTCACAATCTCAGACTAAAGGCACAAGTCGAGTTGTTGATACTCGCACATGCTTCAGATGCAACAAAGTTGGACATATTGCACGAAAGTGTACCAACTTCAAGTCTAAGTCTGAAATTGTTGAGAGTCAAAAGAAGAAAGTTGATGTGAAGGGAAAAGCTCCATTGGTTGTTGAGAAAAAGATTTTGAAAAATAACAACATCAAGATCAAAACTGAACCTGTTAAAAAGGTGGTAACTAAAAATGACAAGTTTTACAAACGGGTTGCATCATCTCAACAAACATGGAAGCCAAAAGTGGTTGAAAAGAAATCAAGTGTTTCAAAACCAAAGGTTTCAGTGTCAGAAAAACAATCGTCTTCTACCACTTCGGTAATTGGAATATTATGAGAAACTTGATCCAAAAGAAGTTATTACTTCTGAGAAGAAAGGTGTTTCAAAGAAAGACCAACCATCTGGTCAACCTCAAAAAGACGAATTTTTCTTATATAAAAAGGTTGAGGTTGGGTCTGCAGAGAGCTTAAAGATGAATGATAAAAAATTTTCGCCACTTTACACTACAAAATCTCACATTAAAGTCCGGTTACCTGAGTTGAAAGAGGCTTGGGTAGCATCAAAATCTCATTAAAATGTTTCTGATATGTGCAGGAGCTTCCAAGATCCGTTTCAAGATGGATTATGGATAGTGGAGCTTCTCAGCACATGGCAGGGAAGACAACATTGCTGTATGATGTTAGAAATTTCAATGGTGGTTATGTGGGATTCGCAGGAAATCAAGGTGGTAGAATAGTTGGTGAAGGAACGTTATCCAATGGGATTGTTACGTTTGAAAGAGTTAACTACATTGCTGAGCTGGAGAATAATCTGCTGAGTATCTCGCAGATTTGTGACAGGATGTATACCACTCACTTTACTGACAAAGAATGTTTGATCTTGAAGCCAGGATTTGTTATCCCTGAAGAATGGATTATCATGAGGGCACCAAGAGTCAATGATCTGTACGTGTTGGACATGAGCGTAGCTACTACAACCATGGGTCAGGCTCATTGTTTTGTGTCTAGAGCAACAGAGAAAGAATCACAATTGTGGCATCGCAAGATGGGCCACATTCACCTACGAAAAATGAATCACTTGGTACACAATGATTTGGTTATGGGTGTTCATGTCAAAGGTTTTCATCTTGAAGGGGAGTGCATTAGCTGCATCAAAGGCAAGCAGAAGAAGAAATCACATCCTCAAAAGAAAGTTAATTCAGTTTTGAGACCTTTAGAGTGACTCCACATGGATCTGTTTGGTCCAGTAAACATCAAAAGTATTACAGGGGATCTTTATTGTCTAGTTGTCACAGATGATTACTCGAGGTTTTCATGGGTTTCATTTTTGCAATAAAAAGACCAAACATTTGGGAGTTTAATCACATTGATCAAAAAGCTTGAAAACTTGTACCAAACTCGTGTTCGAAGAATAAGAAGTGACAACGGTACAGAGTTCAAAAGTAGCAAAATGGAAGTGTTTTGTGATGAAAAAGGTATTTTGCATGAATTTAGTGCTCCTTCCACTCCGCAGCAGAATGGAGTAGCTGGAAGAAAGAACATGACGCTAATCGAAACGGCTAGGACAATGCTTGCTGATTCAAAGCTACCAGTCAATTTTTGGGCAGAAGCAGTATCCGCCGCATGTTATACACTCAATCGGGTTCTCACTGTAAAGAAATTCAATAAGACGTGTTTCGAGCTGATCAATAACCGCAAGCCGAACCTGAAGTATTTAGAACCGTTTGGGTCTCCCTGCACAGTTCTAGAGCCTTTTGGGAAATTTGGTCCAAAGATCATTGAAGGAATTTTCGTTGGTTATCAAAATCCATTGAAACGAGTCTTTGTTCCAAGCTTGAAGCGAATTGTTGAAGCACACATTGTTGAGTGTCAAAGTCACACAATGCCACCGCATAATCCTTGAGATTCATGGCGTTTTCATTATGACACTTTGTGGGATTCGTTTGACATGGAAGAAGAAAAAGAAGAAGAAGAAGATTTCTTTGACGAGTTGGATATTCTGAGAGAATATGAAGAATCGCAGGAAAGGTTCCCAGCTGAGTATTCAAGAAGACCGCGACAAACTTCGAATGACGATGAAGCAGATCCAAGCAATGCTGGAGAACATGATGATATTCAACAAAATGAAGTTGCTCATGATAATCAGACGGTAGTCAATGATAATCAAGAATCTGAGAACATGCCAGTATTTGATCATGGTGATTCAGATTCTGAGGGGGGGGGGGGGGCAAATTCAGATTTCAAGTCAAACAAACCCAGTCAGTGAACAAGGTGCAAATCAGAATGTTACTAATCTGGAAGGTGAGGTAGATGTTTCAGGCGAGGTGATGCCAAGAACTCTTTCATACCATCCAGAAGAACTGATCATTGGAGAACTACAATTAGGCGTTCGCACTAGACGTCAAATTGACCAAGGCCTTACTTGTTTTTATTCTACAGTAGCATCTTTACAAACTGAGTTTTCACTAAGTTGTTTTATTTTGCAGATCGAACTGCGAACATACAAAGAGGCGCTAACTGAAGATTCTTGGGTCAATGCTATGCAAGAAGAGTTGAGTCAGTTTGAGAAGTTAGGTGTGTGGAAGTTAGTAGACTTGCCTGATGGTCAGAGGAAGATAAACACCAAGTGGGTGTTCAAGTGTAAGAGAGACGATAGAGGGGTTATTATTCGTAACAAAGCTCGACTCGTAGTCCAGGGTTTCAGTCAGCAAGAGGGTATAGATTTCACTGAAGTGTATGCTGCAGTGGCTCGACTAGAAGTGATCAGAATCTTCCTAGCATTTGCATCTTGGAAAAATTTCAAAGTATATCAGTTAGATGTTAAATCGGCGTTTCTCTACGGGAAGGTAAAAGAGGAGGTATACGTCGGACAACCACCAGGCTTCACCGATCCAATCCACAAAGACAAGGTCTACTTGCTAGACAAAGCGCTGTATGGTTTACACCAGGCCCCGAGAGCTTGGTACGAGACATTGTCTCAACACCTGCTAGCCAACAGCTTCATTCGTGGAAAGGTGGATGCCACTCTCTTCACCAAAGAGGTCAGCGGACATCTTCTGATAGTTCAAATTTATGTGGACGACATCATATTTGGGTCAACAAATGAAAATTTGTGTAAAGATTTTGAACGAGTCATGAAGCAAAAATTTGAAATGTCATCGATGGGTGAGATGAAATTCTTCTTGGGACTTCAGGTTGATCAACTACCTAAGGGAATTTTCATACATCAAACGAAGTACGTTCATGATATCTTGGAGAAATTTGGGATGTCAGGTTCTACTCCAGCCTCCACCCCATTAGCGAAGAATCATGGGATAAACCCTGATCTCACCGGAGAGAAGGTAGATGAAACGATGTATCGTTCCATGATCAGATCACTGATGTATTTGACAGCTTCAAGACCTGATATTATGTACCCAACCTGCCTCGCAGCAAGATTTCAATCTAACCCAAGAGCTTCGCATATGGTGATTGTGAAAAGGATATTACGCTACCTGAAGGGAACTCCATCATTGGGGTTGTGGTATCCAAGAAAAGGCGATTTCACGCTCGAAGGGTATTCCGATTCCGATTTCGGAAGCTGCAAAGTTAACACTAAATCAACAACAGCGGGGTGCCAGTTCTTTGGATCACGATTGGTTACCTGGCAATGCAAAAAGCAAACCTCTGTGGCTTTATCCACATGTGAAGCGGAGTATGTATCTGCTAGCAGCTGATGCTCACAAATCTTGTGGATCCAGCAACAGATGCGCGACTACGGTTTGCAATTTCTTAACACCCCTATCTTTGTTGATAATGAGGCAGCGATTAACATTTTAAAAAATCCTTTTCATCACGCTAAAACCAAACACATTGAAATTCGTCATCACTTCATTCGAGATTGTTTCGAGAAGAAGTTGATACGAATTGAGAAAATCCACACTGACGAGCAAAAAGTTGATTTACATACCAAAGCATTTGATAAAACACGTTTTCAGTATTTGCTAAAACTGAACGGTATGAAGCTTTTATCAGTGTTGGAGGAGATTCTTGGTGTTGATGATGGAGACATTGTAGATGATGTTGAGAAGCAATCTGCAATGGTTTGTCGATTTTTTACTTGTTTTGGTATTTAGGGGGAGAGTATAGGGTAATATTTTCAGAAAATACAAAAACAATAAAAAATGACAAAAATATAAAAACATGAGATATTTTCAAAATCCAAAAACAATAGAAAACCGGAAAAGAGCTTGTGTAAAAAGGGAAAATGATAGTACATCGGCTTGACAGTTACGGTATGCTAAAGATATGGAATGTTTAAATGTGATTAAACAGTCTCGCTGATGATGTGCCGATAGGTTTTTGCACATTTAGTAGGTTTGTTCCGGATATAAACCTAAAATCCTTACTTGCTTATTTCGTGGGGAACACTACTTGGATATATAGGTAACCCCTGAAATCTTGTTTGAAGGATCCATCTTTCTGAGATACTAGGTCTTTATACTCAGTAATATCTGGGGTATTATTCCGGGACTTCTGATAATGCGGAAGCAATGGCCTAGTCCTCGAATAATAATTTCTGCATTGCTTGAAATATAGCGCCGCCCTTAGCATAAATGATGAGACAATAAAATTGCTAATCAATGCTGTTGTAAAAAAGATCCTCTAAAGGGGACACCCCAAAGTCGAAGCCGTCATCTCTCTGCTGAACGGAAGTTCTGACCTGAGCTCTCACGGTTCTTCGCAATTTAACCCCTTACAGATATCATATGTGGTATACTCACTTGTAAGACTGAATATTGGGATTTGGATACGGGAGTATATTCAAGAGGTGGGACATACATATAAGTTTAAGTCTCTAAAACACTAAATCCGTATCCTGGACAGATTGAAATGTGTGTGAAAATTTAAGTGGATCAGTATATCGACAATCTAAGCGAATTGTTTAATTCTGATTATGAAACTAAAGCTTAACGATACCTGTGACTTGTCGAATAGCTGATATGATTCCCTAACACGCTCGCCAAAAATATGTTTGTATATAGTTTACTTTCACTGCATTTTATTTCTGTTATTCATTTTTAGTTTAGAAGCTTTATTAAAAATCCAAAAAGATTTTACATTTCTGTTTTATTTTCTAACAAACCAAAGTGGAAAGCTGATCTTCAGAGTTGAATTGAAGCAGATGTAGGAAGTTTCTGGACTGGAGGATGAGTCGTGAGCTAATCATGATAAGTTTGTGAAAGATGAAAAGTTAAAAACAAGTTCATTAATTTGAAACTTGTAAATTTTCAGAAAATGTTTGAACAAAATGTCAGTGTGAATTATCTCAGATCATCCGAGGTCATTAAGTTGGACTTGGTAGATTAATTGAGTAATTAGGGTCATTAATTTGGACCTGAATAGTTAAGTGGATTGCTTAACACTGAAGGTTGAAAGGTTAGTTTGAATTGAAATTATTATTGTCATATATCTTATATTTGGGTAGAGATTGTACAGGAATCAAGTTTCCCATGGCAAAGAATATGTTAAAGTTTCAACCAGAATTTAAAGCCCTAGCTTATCGAGAGGGGGAGTCTGTGAAAGGGGGAGTCAAGATTCTGGATCAACACTCAAAGGGGAGATTGAAGTTTAAAGTTTGAAGATAAAGATTGAAGGGAGCTTTTACAATGTCAAGACAAAATTTGGAAAGAGACAAAGACTAAAGACTTGACACCGAAGACTTCGTCAACATCCAAGGGGGAGTCTGTTGGTGCATCTAGTGTCTGTTAACTTCGTCTTAATCGAGTCTTATGTCTAGATAGGATGAACGAGTGCACAATAGGATAGAAATTAGGGTTAGATTACATGTTTGTATGTAATTTCGCTTGAAGGTAACATGAACCAGTTCAAGCGAAATCAATACATGTGATTTCGCTTGAACAGGACTGTGACACATTCAAGCGAAATCATGCTGGCTATAAATAGGATTGTGCTGGTTCATTTCAAGCAAACCTGGTCAGTGTGTATGAGTCGAGGTGCTGCCGGATTTTTATCAGAAATCATTGTAAAGGCTCAGAAAATCAGTAATAGAAAAGAATTGAAAGGAAACAAGCTGTTTGACATTGTTTGCATTGATTCCGCTTTTGTAAATGATGATGAACTACTCAACTTGACTGTTTAGGGTCACCGGAATGATCCAACACTTTCCAAAGCATATAACACCTTTCCAAGGAGAAACATTGAGAAGTACCATCTCACCGACTTGGAATTCAAGGGGTTTGCGTCGTTTATCAGCATAACTCTTTTGACGACTTCTAGCCACTGTAAGGTTGTCACGAATTTTAAAGATCTTGTCAGTCGTTTCTTGGATTAGTTCAGGACCAGTGATTTGTGCCTCAGTAATCTCGTTCCAACAAACAGGAGAACGACACTTGCGACCATAGAGAGCTTCAAAAGGCGCCATCTCAAGACTTGAGTGGTAACTATTGTTATAAGAGAATTCAATCAAAGGTAGATGTGAATCTCAATTACCACCAAAATCTATAACGCAAGCTCGTAACATATCCTCAAGGGTTTGAATGGTTCGTTCAGACTGACCATCAGTTTGAGGGTGATAAGTTGTGCTGAGATTTAGTCGAGTTCCCAAAGCAGATTGCATAGTTTCCCAAAAACGAGAGGTAAAACGGGCATCACGATCATAAATAATGTTCAAAGGCACACCATGACAAGCAACAATCTCGTCAAGGTAGAGTTTAGCAAGTTTAGCAACAGAGTAATCTTCTCGGATTGGCAAAAAGTGAGCTGATTTGGTTAGACGGTCAACGATCACCCAAATGTTGTCATAACCTCAAGAAGTGCGTGGCAACTTGGTTACGAAATCCATAGCAATTTCCTCCCATTTCCACACAGGAATCTCGGGTTGTTCAAGTAATCCATAAGGTCGTTGGTGTTCAGCTTTAACCTTCAAACATGTGAGGCATTTGGACACGTAGAGAGTAACATCCTTTTTCATTCCGGGCCACCAGTAAAGGTTTCGAAGATCCATGTACATCTTGTCCGCACCGGGATGAATAGAATATCGGGACTTGTGGGCTTCGTCCATCAAGAATGTACGAAGGTTTTCACGATTAGGAACCCACAGACGGTTTTTGAAATGTCGTAAGCCATCTTCTTTGGTCTCGAGAAGGAGATCAAGTTTATGAGGTAATTCAGTAAGCAAATCACCGCTGGCCACAACATCTTGCTGAGCTTGGAGAATACGGGTTTGGATGTCAGAATGGATTTGTATGCTATGAAGTTGAATGCGTTCTTTACGACTTAAAGCATCGGCAACAACATTTGCTCTTCCGGGGTGATAGCGAATCTTGCAATTGTAGTCGTTTAAAAGTTCAATCCATCTACGTTGGCGCATGTTTAAATCCTTCTGATCAAATATGTGTTGGAGACTTTTGTGATCAGTGAAAGTCACACATTTTGTACCATAAAGATAATGTCTCCAGATTTTGAGAGCGAAGATTACGACACCCAATTCAAGATCATGGGTAGTGTATCTCTTTCCATGGTCCTTTAGTTGTCGAGATGCATAGGCTATGACTTTGCCTCGTTGCATGAGGACGCAACCTAAGCCAAGTTTGGAAGCATCACAATACACCACGAAATCGTCGTTACCATCGGGGAGAGTCAGAATAGGAGCATCACAAAGTTTCTGTTTAAGAATTTGGAAAGCTTCATCTTGTTTTGGTCCCCACTCAAAAGGTTTACCCTTGTGAGTTAAAGACATAAGCGGAACAGCAAGTTTGGAAAAATTGGCAATGAAACGTCGATAATACCCAGCTAAACCAAGGAAAGAACGGATTTCAGTTGGAGTGGTAGGAACACTCCAATTCTTTATGGCTTCAATCTTCGTAGGATCAACATGAATTCCTTTGTTGTTTATGATGTGTCCCAAAAATGGAACTTCCTTAAGCCAGAATTCACATTTCGAGAATTTGGCATAAAGCTGTTCTTTCTTTTGGAGGTCTAAGATCAATCGAAGGTGATTCTCATGATCAGCTTTGGTTTTGGAATAGATAAGAATGTCATCAATGAAAACAATGACAAATTTATCTAGGTAGGGCTTGTAAACATGGTTCATTAAATCCATGAAGACCGCAGGGGCATTGGTTAAACCGAATGGCATAACGGTGAACTCATAGTGACCGTAGCGTGTGCGAAAAGCGGTTTTAGGAATGTCGTCTTCAAAAATGCGTAGTTGGTGATAACCAGAGCGTAAGTCGATCTTTGAGAAGCAAGTGGCACCTTGTAATTGATCGAAGAGATCATCAATGCGAGGCAGGGGATAACGGTTTTTGATGGTGAGTTTGCTCAGCTCACGGTAATCGATACACATATGCATGGAACCATCTTTCTTCTTGACGAACAAAACTAGAGCTCCCCAAGGAGAAAAACTGGGGCGAATGAAACCTTTGTCAGAAAGCTCTTGAAGTTGGTTAGCAAGTTCTTGCATTTCCGAAGGTGCAAGACGATAGGGAGATTTGGCAATAGGATTAGCACCAGGAACAAGATCGATAAGAAATTCTACTTGACGCACGGGAGGTAAGCCAGGTAGATCATCGGGAAAAACTTCAGGAAAATCTCGAATGATTGGAATATCTTTAATGTTCTTGGTTTCTTCCTTCATCTCCCCCACGTGGGCTAGGAAAGCCACGTGGTTCTTGCGCAAATACCTCTGAGCTTGCACGTAAGATATGAGGTTGAGACTTTTATAGGGTCCTTCCCCATAGACCTTCAGAACTTCACCAGACGGCAATGGTAAACGAACGAATTTATCATGACAAACAACTTCGGCATGATTTGGAGCTAACCAATCCATGCCTACTATGATATCAAAACATCCAAGTTTCATGGGAATAAGGTTGATCGGAAAAACATGGCCATGAAGTTCAAGTTTACAATTGGTAATGACAGAATTTAACACGGAGTGATCGCCACTAGCTACTATAACTTCAAATGATTCACTCAGTTTTATACGTGGTAAGGCAAGCAAAGGTTCAAACTCAAGTGAAACAAAACTCCTATTTGCACCCGGATCAAACAAAACAGAAGCATAGCGATTGTTAACGAGAAACGTACCGTTGACCACATCATTTGCGGCACGAGCCTCATTGACATTCAGGTTGAATGCACGACCTCTAGCGGGTTGAGCATTTGCAAGTTTGGGACATTCCCGTTTGAAGTTATTCGGATCACCGTAATTGAAGCAAGTTCCAACGGGATAACGAGGTGGTGCAGCAGCTTGAACAGTAGGAGGAGCAACAGCTTGATGTGTACGGCATGTGGCTGCAAGATGACCAAAGTGCCCATAACTTGTGCACTGTTTACAAGGAAAACGGGCTTGATGATGGTAGTTACAACAGTTGCATAACGGTGCTTCACCAACATATGGCTTCTTGGCAGGAGGAGTTTGGTTGGCGGGAGCAGGAATTGTAATGGCAAAGTTTCTGACTACTTTGCGTTTGTTTGCATTCCTGGTTTTCCTCGAAGATTGGGCTCCATCATTTGCCGCTTTGATAGTGTCGGATGCAGCTTTGGATGGTGTCTTTTTGTCGCTCTTTCGGGATAAGTTCCATTCCTTGACTTGAGCATCCGTCAAGATAGCAGAGAGTTCATAAGCGTCTCGAAGTGTGGCTGGTCTGCTTCCAGTCACTATGAGCTTGATGCAACTAGGCAGTCCACTAATGAATTT
Source organism: Helianthus tuberosus (assembly GCA_030545235.1). Lineage (NCBI taxonomy): Eukaryota > Viridiplantae > Streptophyta > Magnoliopsida > Asterales > Asteraceae > Helianthus > Helianthus tuberosus. The sequence goes on from CM060407.1 coordinate 77,755,561, forward strand.
CTCGATCAAGCGATCGAGAGCTAGGTTTATGGGACAGAGGATGCACAATTCTTCGAACCGGTTTATATAAGCGCGGTTTTCTCCACTATCTTGTTTAAGGTCGTGGAACTCATCTTCCAGTGCTTTTATTTCGTTTCGATGGGCAGAATTCCTTTAACATGAGAACTTTCAATTCTTCCCAGGTCAAAGCCATAGCAACTTCGGCTGTGCGATCCTTCATGATTCCATTCCACCAAGTTAACGCCCTCTTTTGGAAGACGCTAGAAGCAAATTTGACTTTGCATTCATTTGTACACTGATTGTGGCGGAATGTATTCTCCATACTTTCGGTCCATTGAAGGAGTCCAGTAGCACCTTCATTCCCTGTAAACTTAGTGGGGTGGCAAGAGTTGAATTGTTTGAAGTTGCATGGAGTGTCATGATGGTTTCCGTTGGTTCTGCTGCTACTTTTCCTGTTGGTGGCTTGAGAAAGTTGTGTTACAAGGTCGGGAAGTATTGCAGCTATCTGTTGAGCAAGAAGAGCTGCCATTTCTGCGTTCGGGACATTGTCTTGTGGTGCACGTCGAGGAGGCATCTACACGAGGTAGCTAAAACATAAGATCATGCTGGTTTCATAATGGGATAAAGTAGTTTCATAAAATCAATGAGGATAAGAGAAAACATGTAACAAGATGGATATCATTTATTCCACGAATAAACAACATCAATGACAAGTCAAAGTAGTTGGGTTCTTATAACTTAGTGAAGTCATGCTTTAGCCTATAAGTGTGTAACAACCCTCGGTAAAACCAACATCCTTATAATATTTCCGACACCCTATTACATCTTAAAATATCCCTATATGTCTTGAAATACACCCCCTATGTGTAAACCGAGCCCGAAATACGTTATAGCATTTAAAATAAATTAAAAACCCTAAATATTGAGTTGAGGCGGGTCGCGTAGACCCACCCCAACAGTTCACGCGGGCGGTATCAAGTCTGGAACCTGACTCCGCTGATTTCTTAAGTTAATACGGGCCGCGTAAGGCTTAGCCTTACCTTACGCGGGCCGCCTGAAAGTCGTATATCAGCAATATAAATAGAACGCATCAATTTTCGTTTTCCGTCGCCCATTCTCAATTCTCAATCTCGAATTTCTGAAGTTATAAGCATAATAGTTGGGTATTATACCCCTAATTAGCGAGGTTCTACTCCGTTGTAAGTATTATAACCCTGGTTTCGTAATAGTTACGCTGCCCGATAGATTTAGGGTTCCGTAACAACTATCGTGGTTCTGCCCGACGTAGTTGTTGGAATGCCGTCTCGGGGTGGGTATCATTAATATTTTCAAAGGGTTATGATACTAACCAATGTACATTTGTATAAATTATAGATTACATCCAGGAAATCCTTAAGCGAAGTCTAACATAGCAATGTGAGTTTATCCTCTTTTTTGTTAACCTTTTTGGTAATGTTTTACCAAACCTTAAATGTTTTACAATGAAATTTAGCAGTGATTGAGTCTTTGTAGTTCTTCAATTACTGCCGGTATGTTGGGGTTTTGTATACAAAATGTACTACACTGTGAGTAGTAAGTCGAGGATGAAAATACGTTACCATTGGACAATGAGTTAGCCAATGGGTAATATGACCCACAAGTCAGGGTTGACAGTACTAATGGAGTAATTGTGTAGACATAAACAATGTGATCGCTCTCAATACTGTTCACTGTGACTTTTTATTTAAACTTGATTAAACTGGGATTCACTCACCAGTATTTCCGACTAACAAATGTTTTTAAAACACGTTTCAGGTAACCCAATGTGACAGCCAATTAATAAAAAGCCAGCTGGAGAGCACTGAAGGCTTGGGAAAATGTGGCTATAAAAGTTACCAAATAAACGGTGTTTTAAATTTAAATAAAATAGGGTTTATCCCTATAAATGTATTGTAATAAGAAACTTGGGTTTTACCCATGTGATTATTAATATTAAATGAGGTGGTTTTACTCTGATAAACATTTCCTAACTACGGTCCTGATGTAAATTCCGCTGCAAGATTAAATAACCCTGATACCACCGAAACTCTGTGATCGCGTCCGCCCGTTCCCGGGGATAAGGGATCGGGGGTTGCGACAAAGTGGACACTCATCCAAAGAATTCCCAGGTAAGCACAACTGGTTCCTCGAGTTGGAATTTATACGAAGTGCTTGCCTAGACAGAAAACCCCGAATACAGGCATCCACCCTTCCAGATTGCACGAGTTCGTTATTAGAGCCCAAGACTTTGATGAGAATTTAAAAATCAGAAGAGGTTTTGAAAATAATCACCTAAGGATAGGTGATGAGCATTTGTAATATATAAACCTTTATCCACGGTGACGAGGCATTGGTTACAAAAGATAAGGATAGGGATGAAGACAAAGGCAAAGATAACGGAAGAGTTTGCTAATGGAAAGTGTCCTAGGGAAGTTATAGTCTAGGTCAAAGTATTACTAATAACCTAAATCCCTATAACCATGGCTCTGATACCAATCTGTTACACCCTGACCGGAGGCGAAAAAGTCAAGGGCATCACGAAACATGGCAGAATGCATTTGAGCACATGATGATTAAATTAAGTTGAAATATAGTTTAGATTCAATTAAAGAGATTGCATTCACATCCGAGTAAATAAGAGTAAATAAACAAAATACATCATAACAAATTGTTTCACAAATACAATAGATTCGGATTTAATCTAAGGCATAAATCTTGATCAATCCTATATGAAATATTCTTGCAAATCATAGCATCAAACATTGTCACTTGAAACATATGTTAGAAAAATATTGGGTCGACAAACGGTTGAGTGAATTCATAGGTTTTGTTAGGCAAAAATAACAATGTGATATGAAAATGGTTTAACACTATGGCATGTGATATGTCTTTAAGCGAAAGAGTAATACAAGTAGTCACTTGGTGGTACATTCAAACCTTCGTTATGACGTAACACGGGTCTATCACCACACTTCCGAAAAGTTTCACATGAGTATCAACAACAACAATTGCAACAAATAGTTTCACTGGAAGTGAGATGGGGCGTCACACCTATAGCGCTATAATATAACCGTTGGGCTTTTGCAAGTTAATGAACATAAACGCGTTAAAGCAACAACAAAAAGTATTAAGCAAATGCAAGGACAATCGGGGGAACCACAAATAGCAAATAAGTTTGTATCACATCGTATCATATGTTTCATCCCAAAAATAATGTAAAAAAAGGGACTATGAACTCACCTTGATTGCGGGTAAGTCCAAACACGTATGTAATTGTAAGAGTTTTTGGAAACAAGATTCCACGTCACTCGAATTGATTGAACATGCAACAATATAGAATTTGTATAAATAAAAACGTTTAATTGTTTTTGAACGCAAATCCTAAATCTATAGAATTTAATAGGGTTTGGATAAACGGTGATTATGTGGTTTGGATAACCTAATAGAGAACTCGGAAAATGAGTATGATATAAAGGAATTATTTATAAGAAAATATTCAACTAACATAAATTGCAAAATTATACAATTGATTTAATATAAATATTTGTAATAATAAATCAAATATAATTAACTAGTATAATTAAATAACATAGTTAAATAATTGATTATAACCAAAATATTTTACAAGTGATATTATTAATTTATAAAAATTATAAATTAATTTAGATGCTCAAAAATATATATTTATTTGATAAATGATAATTATATAGTTTAAAGGGATAAATATGATAATTATATAACTAATTATCAAAATGATTATATTAAATCTGAATAATTAAAAATAACATTTTTAATTATTGAACTTGAATACCACTGATTTAAAATAATTATTATGGCCTTGGAATCATTTTAAATAAATAAAATGAATTAAAGTGGTTAAAATAACAATAAATAAGTTTATATAAAATAAATTATCTAAATAATTTAATATAATAAAAATTCAGACTCTAAATTTATATAAACTCAGTAATATGTCTATTTTTTCATAAAAATAATTTTGGATAAAAATTATATGGTTATAAATTAAATTAAACTATAATTATAAGTAATAAAACTGATTTAGTTATATAAATATCAGTAAAATCATTATTTTTGTGAAGTTCACCACTTAAAATAATTAACATAAAAATTTCAGTATTTATTTCCTGAAAATTGATTTATTATGAATTATTTAATAATAAACTGTTTTAATATTATAAAAATTAGTTTTATAAATAAATTGACTAACTTTATATGTTTAATAAAAGTAACAGTGTCTAATAATGTTATAAAAATTATTGAAATGTTAAACGTATTAAAAATAAAAAGAATAAAAAGATTTGGTTGTCCCCGGATTCGAACCCGGGTCAACCGGTTGCAAACAAACAGACACAACCACTGGGCCAGGCCTGGTGGTTATGTTTAAGTTTAGTTTAAATAAAATAAATACAGAAATGGAAATTGGTCATCTTCCCCAATTGTTCAGACCGAGTCAAACAGAAAAGTAAACCTTTCAATTCTACGGGAAACCTATGTTGTATCTAAATTAACTTTAAGGAATCATTGTACAAGCATATTTGAACTAAATGACCAAATAAAAACTAACCGGTATCGTCTGGATCGATGGTTCGACAAATTCCGGCGACTGGAATTCCGGCGAGAGTTACAGACGTGAACAGGTGGCTTGTTTTGATGTTTTAGAAGAATGTGATGGGTGTAAGAGGTTCGTATGGATCTAAAGAACTTATATACAACCTCAATTAGATCTCAGATCCAACAAATCTTAGTGGTTTTGATCTGTTTTTATTTTTTAAATAAAAAGTCCGATTTACAGCAATTTTGGCACCAAAGTGTGACGATTAAACGTTCAATTGAGTTGGGTATGGGTTGTAGACCCTTTACACATGTTCTGGACAGATCGATGACCACTAAACAATCGTTTAGGATTGATTCCAGTTCCTCAGTGCGATCTATGTTTGTTTGAAATAATAAAGTTTAATATAACGAGTATATAAATACAATATAACTTCAAGTTATATCAGCTCCGAGAAGGAGGATAAACTGGTTAAGACGTTGGTGTTGTACAGCGGGTGTCCGAGTTCGATCCTTACAAGGGCCGGTTCTTACACAGAAGACCCCCTTTTGACCGAATTTTTGAATATTTACACTTTGGTCCCTGAAGTTTCAGTTTTTACACAAATAGTCCCTATACTGTTCAGCTAAGTATGCTAACTGAGTTAATGTTTAAAGAAGGAAACCTTTATAAAAGGACTAACACAGTTAGGGTTTTCAGTTTATATAAGTTTAAAAATAACAGTTTTGGTCCCTACAGTTTAAGTTTAAGAAAATGACCATTTGAACCCTAGACTTTTTAAAACAATTTATATATTTTTATTTCTTTTATAAAATATGTTTCAAAAATTACAAAAAGAACCCTAAACTTGTAGTTTGAAATAATTGCACTTTAACCCTTGTATTTATATACTTTCAAAAATGATAATTTAGCCCATGGACTTGTACTTTCAAATAATTACGGTTTTAGTCCTTGAACTTAAAAAGTAATAGATTTCAAGCAGGTTTTAAAGAATGTCAAATAGGTCCCTCAACTAGTAGTTTCATAAGTAGTCACAATAAACCCTTATAGTTTATGTAACCGTGTTTAATAGTATAAAAACTCAACAAATTTGAAATTGTTTCACGTGTTTGTATCGGTATGAGCACAAAGTAAGTAGGATCAAATAAGTTTCATTCCAAATACGGTAATTGTTACAATGCAAGTCAAAACAAATACAAGTGTGAAAACCAAGGTGGTTACAAAAATCGCCTTGGGACTCTCGTCCGAGAAGTACGTCGTATTGGGAGGTGTGGGGTAAAACCATGAAGTTTACCTCCTCCCTTCGCATGTGCCTTCCGTTGGTAAGGCCCACGGGGAAAGTGATTTGGCCCAGGGGGAATACGGTTTCCCCCTCGAATCCGGCCAAAGGGTAATCTACCGGCTGCAACCGATCCTTGTCTTCTTGATCAAACTGGTTGAAGCACTGCTCATATATAATGTCAGAAGTACTGCCCGGGTCGATGAATAATCGCTCCGTGCAGTAGTGAGATAGGTAGTCTGTAATGACGACGGCGCGCCTGTCGCGCGGACCGCCTCGGACTTTTGGAAAGACGATTTGTTTGTCTTCCCAGTCATTGTCCGGTCTTCTTGCCCCCTTGCGCGACTTTCCACGTCCTCCATTGATCATGTGGGTTGAGGCCGCATACATGGTCCTTTTACCCGTGGAGGTGCCCTTGTTGTGGGGGGTAATGCACTTGGTTTGCTTTGCGCGACTGTCAACAAGTGTTGCAGCTTCCCCTCCTTCGGGCTCGCTCAATCTCCAGTCGGAGACTAATGCAGTTGTTGGTTGTGTGGCCCGAGTCTTTGTGATACTCATAGTAAAGCGTGAGATCTTGGTTCTTTTTGGACTTCATTGGTTGGGCCAGTCGCAAGAATTGTGCGTCCGTGAGGAGGACGTCACTTGGCGACTGGTTGATCTCGGTCCAATTACGGTCCCGAGATTCTTTCTTGGATGCCCGGTTGTCGCACTGGGCATTGATCGTTGCCCTTGCGTCGGGCTGGTGGCTGCGTGGGACGTACGGTTTGGAAGCGTTGCCACGATTCCACATGTCCCGGTTGCGCTTGTTATTGTGCTTGGAGTCTTGGCGGGAGGATTGACCTTCTGCTTGGGGCTGTGCCTTGGCAGTGTGCGGTTTGAGAGACCGCTGAGTTTTGGCATACGTCTTGACCGCAGCTATGACGTCGTCCCATCTTTCTGGCAAACCCTCCTTGCCTGAGATGGTCATAACCATTTCATCGTCCTTGACGGCTCGAATGAAATGGTTACGTGCCATTTGATCTGCTACTCTGCCGATCTCGAGGCACTCTTTATTGTAGCGGACGACAAACGACTCCAGACTTTCGTTGTCTCCGCGCCAGATGTTCTTGACGTCCATGGAATCTCGTTTGTGACGTTGCTGCTGGCTGAAATGTGCAAGGAATCTTACTTGCAGGTCTTCAAAAGAAGCCAGTGATCCCACTGGCAAAGAATCGAACCATGCCCTCGCCAGACCAGTGAGGGTCTGGGGGAAAAATGACACCAAGTGGCCACGTCCCACTAGCCATTGCACCCAGCGCCGGTAAAAATGTTCATGTGGTCGTCCGGGTCGGACGACCCATTGTACTTCCCAATCGTTAGTGGGAGTTTAGTCATTGTGACATCGGCGTGGGCAATCTCCGGTATAAATTTGGAGTTTTCAGTCATTGATTTTGGCCTGTAGGACTGGGTTTGGTTGCGCTTAGCAGCGCGGAGGTATGTAGTGCGGGGTGCCGTGGGAGGAACGTAATTGTGTCCCCCTGGTCGGCTGTTAGTTGTGTGAGACTCCCCGCAATATGTATGGTCGTCCGGGTCGGTACGATCATACCCCTCGTTATGGGGTTGTGGTCCCAGGCGGCTATGGATGCCGGAGCCGCGGTGGGCTGTAGACTGCCGCCTAGTTTCGCCATGAGGGCCTAGGCAGCTATGTATTGGGCCCCAGAGGCGGGACCCATATGTGGAATCATCATCATCGAGCGTGAGGACGTCGCAGTAAGAGGAACCGCGATCCTCGTGCCTACTGCGAGAGGCTGGGTGTGTGGGGACCCTACCGTCGTATTGCAAGATACGACCCCGCAGGTGTATGTGGTGCGGGGGTGGGACAGCCGGGAATTTGCGCTTCGGCGCAAGCTCTATTGTATGATACGGCCAACATAGTTTGTTGTTGGTAATACCAGGCATGGAGATCCATGCCCGGAGGTATCACCGAAGCATACTATGAAAAATCTGGTGCAATGTGGGGGAGTGCCCCCTTGTGTGGATGTGCTGATGTGGCCAACGTTTTGGGCTGGGGAGCAGTCCCCGCAGGCCCTGGGTTTGCGGGGTTTAGACTTTCCCGGGTAGCATTGTTTGGACGATCAGACATGATCTCAAGAAAGAAAGAGATGTGAAAAAAGTGCTAAGAGTAGCGGTGGGCGCCAATGATGAAACAGTGGTTAACCAAGAGAGGTTAATTCACTGGTCTCGTCAAGTAGGGTTAATCCCTTCTTTCCGAGGATCGGTGGCTGGACCGTCAGCTGGGCTGTCTCCTGCACAAGGAAAACACACCGTGACTCGTAACAAGGAGGAAGAGGTGGGGGTGCTCCTTGTTACCACTCTCCGGCGTGAGAATCAGTAATTTACTTGGGAAGCAAAGTGTGTGATAGTAGTATCAATGAGAGAGTTGTGAAGAGATACCTCAAACCTGGTTTGGGATGGGTATTTATAGCCGAGGAGTGAAGGAGGGTGGTTGAGTGGACAGACTAACGACGCGCTGCCCTTATGCAGGTGTGTTAGGCTTGTTGGCTGTGGAGGTGAAGTCACGTCCTACTGCGGTGTCAGTCTGTTGCTTACATATGGGCTGACAGGCGACTGTCATTGGTGCCACTTGCTCTGTGGTGTCAGTCCCACTTTCCTCGTGGGCAGGATGCGGTGCCGCATCGCTTCCTGCGGTAACTGCTGTTGTTTCCGCGTTCTCACTCTGGCGAAGACTGAGGGATGCGGTGCCAGGCCGCATCGCCACTTATGGTGACTGTTGCTGCTGTCCAGATCCCTTGTCGTGACGAAAGTGTTCATAGGATGCGGTGCTAGGCCGCATCGCTATGCGCACACCCATTTTCATACACAAGGTAATTCTTCTTCCTATCGCTTGACCTCTTGGATTCGACTGCTGTGTTCGCGCGTGCCCGCACGGACACATGTAAGTTCTTGCTGGTGGGGGTTTTTTGATAAGGGTAATGGTCACTCGCAGCCATGCTGGTGCGAGACCTGGGACCATATCCCTTCAGTATTCTTGGTCCGTTTCTCGTATACGGGGTATATTTGAAGACGTTTAGGGTCACGTGAAGGGTTCTAGGAAGGTTGTTATACTAGAAGACCTGTGTGGATCCCGAGGCCTTGACGAAACAGACTTACTTTGATTCGTGCCCCGCTTTTTTGTTTCTTGTGTTTTCGAAGTTTTATTATCTAGATTATTTGCACACACATTTTTCGATTTCGACTTAGGTGGAACATATTTTGTTTCTCCACCCTGTCTAGCTTGTTTTACCAACTAATTTTTAGACAAATCAGATTTACTGGGCAAAACAACGGAATTTAAGCAATCAGAAACAAAATCAAAGCAAGTATTCAAACATCCATCGCTCTTAAAAACAAAGCCCACACAATTTAAAGCATCAACAAAAATTGAAACATTGTTTAAGTTTTCAGAAACTAAAAGATTGTTTTTCTCAATTTTTAATTTTAAATCATGCAATTCAACATCATCATCCTCGTCATCCTCTACCCAATATTCAATAATCACTTTTTCTGCATATGAAGTAACCGGGTTAGTAACTTTCATTTTCTCACAAATAGTGTCAGTTGAATCTGCAACACTGCTCTCAGTTTCAAGTGACACCGTTTGTTCAGCAGATTCAGAATCAGCAACGTTCTGTGGCTGAACAGAGACGGATGTTGTTGATTCAAGTTTAATAGGTGACGTATCACTAGATTCAACAAAAGCTTATGTTATGGGTTCTGATTATGCTTTCATTTGTTCTGATTCAACTTCTTCAGATGATTCATCACTAGATTCAGCAGATTCAACTAATTTTGAGTTTTCACAATTAGCTGTTTCTGAAGAATCACATGAATTATCGAATGAAGTAGTTGATTTAGATTGTTTGCTAGACTCAAACTCTTTGATGAACTTAGCCAGATCGTTCATCATATAGCAAACTCAAGACAGGTCGATTTAATTTGAGACTCTTCCTTTTGATTTTGCAATTCAGATGGTTTTTAAGAAATTGTTGATTCAGTATTATTTAATACTTGAAAATGTTTATCAACATTCGCATTTTTCTCAAAAATTAGAGTCTCAGTCTGCTTTGAGACATCAGCAAGTTTTATAAAAGTTTTATTAAAGGCCTATTTCTCTAACATAATTTCAGTTTTATCGGGCCTTGTAATTTTGACTTTCTTGGGCTTGGCATATTCAACCTTTGCATCACTAGCCCGCCCATAGACCATGTCAGGCATGTTGGCGATCTCCTCTTCAGTCATAGGAATAAAGGTATAGTTGTGATTGTATGGTGGAAGAATACATACAAATCTCAAGCCCTTATTCCTAGTTTCCTTTTGAGTGTATTTTAACTGTTTGTTTATCATTTTCTCAAATTTTTCACTTGAAACGTCGAACTTTTTAAAATTAAACTCTGTATTTTCAAAAGTTGATTTTAGAGAATCAAGTTTAACAGTTAATTTTTCTGAAAGTTCTTTGAAGTGGTGATGCCTACACTTTTCTTGAGTCAAGTCATTTTGCAAATGGTGGATATCAAGCTTTTGCGCCTCCACCATATCCTTGTATCCATTAATTTTCTTTTTAATCTGATATAAACCAGATTTGGATAATTGCAGTTGCATAATGAGTGAGTTTGCCTGTTCTTTATAACCACTAACTTTTTCCCTACAAGCACTAGTACAACAAATATTATCTACACATACCTTAGTAGGAGTAGGGGTAAAGTCGTGCATCTGAGCCATGAAAGCTTGATACACAGTATCTTCAGTGATTCGCAAGTCAGCCATCTGTGCTAACCAATCAAATCCTTATCCCTCCTGAACCACCATAGCATTGTTTGGATTTGCAACTGAAGGTGATCCAGAGACAGTGCTTTGGTTTGTGGCAGATGTATTTGAGGTAGAACCAGTAGCGGGTCAAGTGGTAGAAACAACAGCAGGTCTTGAAGCTGAGCTAACGGTGACAGTCATATTCGAATCTGATCTCTCTCTCTTAGGCTGTCGACATTCACGAGCAAAGTGCCATGGCTCACGGTAGTTGAAGCATCTGAGCTTAGACTTGTTCCATCCAAGGTCCTTGTTTGCTGCTTCCAAGTTGTTTCTGCCAGTTCTTTTGATGAAAATTTTGGCACGAAACACAGCCATAGCCATTTTCCAGGTGATGTCCATCTCTTCAATGTCATCTGGATGGACTTCATGTAGCTAATATGCCCCGATGTTATGGGCAGTCAGCTTCCCAGCAACAAAAGCATTATAGCAATTCATAACTCCCGCCATGAACGCCATATTTTGCTCAAACTCTTTAGAGACCACGAAAGGAGTTGCGGTGCTTGACGCAGTACCAGATGCAACAGGAGTTGGCGCAGACTGAACCGGATTCACTGGTTGAATTGGAGTGGTAGGCATGTAAACAGAATAACCAGGGTGGGTGGAAGTATTGGACTAGTTGGGAACACTAGGACGAAACATTTGAAATGACCCAACCCCATGTTGTGATACCAAAGCTGTGTTGGATAGAGCAACATTGTTATAACTTGAGGTGTGGTTGTAGAGTCGTTGCTTGTCACCCATTTCATAAGACTTGAGTAGAGAAATCAGTTCAGCAACACTCAACGGGACAAGTCTTTTGTTCTCTTAATTAGTGTCACATTAGTATCCCAACTTTTTAGAAGAGCATTTAACAACTTCTTGTTGACAACAGAGTTCTGAAGCATCATATCATGTGTCCTCATCTCACTAATTAGGGAGATAAACCTTTAGATTTGATTTTCAAGGGTTTCTCCCGGGAAATGAGTAAACATGTTGAACCTCTGCGTCAACATCTCCCTTTTGCTTTCCTTCATCTCTTCATTGCCCTCATACATGGCCAAAAGAGCATTCCACAGCTCCTGGGTAGAATTAGCTTCCCTAACCCCAACATCAATCTCAGGAGCCAACGCGGAGTGTAGCACAGTCAGAGCCTTGCCATTAATCTCAACCTTTTCATGATCCTCTTCACTATAAGCTGTTGTAGGCTTGACTGCAGTGGTCCCCTTTTCCTCATCTACTACATAGGTGATCACAGTTGGTCCATTGCAGATAGATCTCCAAGCTTTCGGGTCTTTGATCTTCATATATTGAATGAACCAAAACTTCTATTCTGAAAATGATCCCCCTAACAGCATCTGCATCATGGGGATCCTGTTGTTGGTTCCTATGATGTTATCGAGATCCTGGTTCATGGCAGCCGTGTCCTCGACGAGATCTAGTTAGTGGTTCCATTTCTGAAAAATCAAACTATAAGTAATAATTGAAAAATTAATTAAGTTTAGTAGTTTCTAATTTTTCAATTTTATTATAAGTCCAAAATGGTCCAAATGTGACAGTCCAAGACAGTCGCACAGTCAACTAGGTCAACACGGGTCGCACAATCCAAACAGTCCAAAATTTATAAGTTGCACGGTCCAAAGGTCTAAACAGTTCAACAATGAGGTCGTACACTGTTCTTTAAGTCGCACACTATTAACTTGGACCGCACACCCCTTAATTATTGGGTCGCACACTTCCTTGTTGGGCCGCACACCTTGTTGGGCTTCAAACTAAGTGATGTCAAAATAACGTAAGACCGCATACTTATATCAGGACCGCACACTCTTTGATGGACCGCACACTTCTTTTAATGGACCGCACACTTTCTTTGATGGACCACACACTCACTTATTGGGCCTGTACACTAAAGTCCAATCCACAAGTTACTTATGAGGCCGCACACTTGGTCCGCACACTGGAACTCGCACACAACAAGTTTTATCCCGTACACTCCCAAAAACTTAATTTTGGTAACAAAAATCAATCTTATACATCAAAATTACGAAATTGTAGGAGATCAAAATCAAAATCTCATTGATTTCTTTCCACCAATATTCCCGAAAAATCTGCAAACAACTTCTCAATTGTCCAAAACAGATCAACTAGAACTTTTAACAAGATTAATAAAAATTGTTTAAACTGTTCTTTCAAAAATTCTGGATTTTATAAAACCTTCGACCAAAAAAAAAAACTAAAACACAACCTGTCAAACAACTCAAATAGAAAGGCCAGTTGAATAATAAAGATTAAACGATGAAACAGAACCAAAATTCAACCTTTTTAATCTTCTTTGAATCAGCAGTTGTTTCTTCGGTCTTGTTCTTGGATGTAATATCCAACAAATCGAGCCTTCGAAAGACTTCTTAGGCTCTGATACCAATTGTAAGTCCAGGAACTATCAATTGGATATCACAAACACAAATCTAAGTGCGGAATAACAAAGAAAAGTGTAGAAGAAGAACAAAAGTGTCGATTGTTATTAAGATGATTGCACACAATCTCTAGGATTGTTTGGTACAAAACAATGAATAGCAAAACAACCAACAACCATTGAAGACCTAGGTGCACCCTATTTATAACAACATAGGGGCGACCTAATACAACTGGGCCAAGCCCAACCCGCACACTAATACCATGATCGACCAAGCCCATTTAAACTATCTAACCAACCCATAACTAATATATACAAGACAAACGTAAACTTATTAGTAGATGTCCTTACAATTACTTGTGATCCATTAATTATGATAGATAAGTAATTGGTCTAATAGAAAAATTCTCTTCTCTTTTAAAATAAACAAATGATTAGCATATGATAAATTATATTAACTTATAAATGAAGGGTGGAGATACAATAGGAAGTTTATTTGGCTAAGAAGTCTAGGAAGTGATCTTGACCATCCATTTAGTTAATCAATGGCTAAGATTAAATGATGGAAATTGAAGGGAAGAAAAGAGGCGCGTGAGTTTGTTTAGGGGTATTCTAGTCAATGCAAGGCAATAGTTTCTCTCTCCTCCAATTCCCCCCCCCCCCATTTTTTAATCGTTGATAACTCTTTCATACGACATTATTTTTTTTATAAAAATTGCACCAAAAAATGAGCTTTTTTTTATCTTTAAAACGAGTATACTATTGCTATATTTTCAAAAAAAAATTAAAAACCCAGTTGCGTAAAACGCAATAGAAAAACCCCTAGTTACGTAAAACGCAATGAAAAAAAACCTAAAAATGACATTTTTCTAAAACGCAATGCACAAAAAACACAAAGAAATGTCTTATTTGTAAAATGCAATGGCCAGAAAACACAAAGGAATGTCTTATTTCTAAAACGCAATAGCCTAAAAACTCAAAAGAAAATGTACTTTCTAAAACGCAATGGACTAAAAACACATAAAAATGTGTTTTACCTAAAACGCAATGCATCAAAAACACATACAAATGTCTTATTTCTAAAACGCAATGGCCAGAAAACACTTAAAATGTCTGTTTTCTTAAACGCAATGGACCGAAAACACATAAAAAAGTGTTTTACCTAAAACGCAATGCACAAAAAACACAAAAAAATGTCTTATTTGTAAAATGCAATGGCCAGAAAACACTTAAAAATGACTCATTCTAAAACGCAATTGCCTAAAAAACAAAAGAAAGTGTTCTCTGTAAAACGCAATGGACTAAAAAAACCTAAAAAAGTGTTTTACCTAAAACGCAATGCACCAAAAACACTTCAAGAATGTGTTTTTATAAAACGCAATGGCCAGAAAACACATAAAAATGTTTTAGTTCTAAAACGCAATTGCCTAAAAACACCAAAGAAAGTGTTCTCTCTAAAACGCATTGAACCATGACAATAGTTTTGTCAGCTCAACCCCAGCCAGGGGCTCTGCCCCTTGGACCCCGCTAGGGGCTGCCGCCCCTGAGACCCCGCAACCAGGAGCGCTACCCCCGGACCCCCGCCAAGATCGTAAAACGCAATGACTAAATCAAAAACCCAGATCGTAAAAATGAAATTAAAGAATTTCTTACATGGATCGAAGTGATTTCTTCAACAATTAGCGAATTTTGAATGATTGAAACACTTATCAGCGCTCGAATCGAACGGATCGAGTGATTATCTTCAAAATCACTCGAAAAAACGAGATTTTGTATGAAATTAAACTGGGTTTTCTTCAAAAAAAAAAAGCCGAAGAACACGTTGATCGGGTGTTTGAATCATTGATTGGTGATGAAAATCGCACTATAATGTAGTGATTATTGAGATAGAAAGTGAAGAAATGGTTGAAGATGGTGGGTTTTGAAAATGGTGGGTTTTGAAGTTCTGGGTTTTGAAAAGGTAGAAGAAAGGGTTAGATTGACTAAAATACCACTTTCTTTATTTTAAATGTTGCCACATGTCCTAATCCTATTGCTTCCTATACTTCCTAGCCAAAATAAACTTCCTATTTGATCATTTCCCTATAAATGAATAAACTAAAATAATTTCACAAATTATATTAATATGGTCGGTTATTAAAGAGGCCACACAACCGGCTCATCGAAACTCTGAAGTATTGTCACGTAAACTTCACAAATTATTTCAGAAACTACAAGTTATCACAGTATGAAGATTATAATTTTAAGAGTAAATTACTTTTTGAGTCCCTATGTTTTATGTGTTTTAACTAATTGAGTCCAAAAGCAAAAAGTTTAACGACCTGAGTCCCTATAAGCATTTTCTTTAATCATTTGAGTCCAAATTTCTAACTTCGTTTAAATTTTTTGTTAGTTTCTCATTAAAAGACTAAATTACTCATGTATTATATTATTATTATTATTAAAAAAAGATAAACAAATACACCTACACACACAAACCACTTTCTCATTACCCTCTTTCATCTTCACCACCGATGCACCACCACAAATCACTTTCGTTAAATTGATTTCAGATCTAACACATGCATCTGAACCCTAACCCCCAAATTAATTTCAGATCAAGCAAGATTGCAATCTGTTCCCAAATTCATTTTTTCATACCAATTTGATACGAATCAAAAACCATAATATTACTGAAGAAAAAAAAGAGATAGTTCCTAAATTTTGAGAAGCAGGGGCCTCCCACCAAAGTTCAAGACTCACATATTTTCAATAATACTTAAAATCACGTAGCAACATTTTCATCGGAGCAACACCTGTAAATTCTCTAAATTCTCACATGTAATTATCCCTATATAATCGATTATCTAAAAATCACGCAGCAACACCTCATCGGAGCAGAGAGATCTCATCTCAGGTTTGTTTGTTGTTGTTGAAAAATCGGAGGGTCTGGATTTAGACGGAGATCTCATCTCAGGTTTGTTGTTGATCTTTGCCGGAAAACGGAGGGTCTGGTTTTAGACGGAGATCTCATCTCAGGTTTGTTGTTGTTGAAGATCGGTGGTGGTGATGGTGGAGGTGCAGCGGTTGTGGGTGTTGTGGTGGTGGTGACGGTGGAGGTGCAGCGGTGGTGGGTGTTGTGGTGGTGACGGTGTAGTGGTGGTGGTGACGGCGGAGGTGTAGTGGCGACGGTGGTGTTGATGGTGTGGCGACGATGGTGTTGATGGTGGAGGTGTGGTGGTGGGATGGAGATGCATGGTTTGGGTAGAGAGAGAGAAAGTTCTGAATTTATGATCTGGATATATGATACAGAGAATGTATATATATTTAATAATAAATTGTTTTTTTTAAATAAAAGGGTAATTTGGTTATTTAACAAAAGTTAACAGAATAATTTTAACAGTGTTAGAAATTTGGACTCAAATGGTTAAAGAAAATGCTTATGGGAACTCAGGTCGTTAAACTTTTTGCTTTTGGACTCAAATAGTTAAAACCCACAACACACAGGGACTCAAAAAGTAATTTACCCTAATTTTAAATTACCTATCATATTTATTTGAATATGATAAATTTATTCGAACGTATATTAAGAAGATGATTGTTAGTAGATATATACAAAATTTGGTATAATTGAAAAATTGTTAAGTTATCTTTTTATTCATTAATAAACATTACTTAATTGTCAATTAATTATTAATTATGGGGGAAATGGACTGTATCACCCTTAACTATGCAAAATTGGCCAATATCACGCTCAACTTTCAAGTTGGCTCCCACCACCCCCTACTCGACAAGTTGGTGTCACTGTCACCCCTTCGTTAAAAAATACTAATTGAGTTAGTTTTTTAAGCCTATGTGGCATGCAGATGATGACTTGGAAGCATACGTGGACAGGAACTTGATATATCATCTGTTTAACATCAATTTAACCATTTAACCCTAATTCCCAAACAAAGTCATCTTCTCCCCATCAATTGCAGACGAAGATCAATTGCAGGTAGAGGGTCATCGCTGTTCTTCCCTAATACCTCCTCCCCATAGCCGTTATTGCCCTAATTTCCCATTCAAACATTCAGTCAACATGTCGTCGTCTTCTACCTCTGGTCTAATTCGAAAACCTAAAGTCTTCAAGGTCGATTTGGATGGAAATGTGTACTGTCGTCACGACATTGTTGCTGTTCTTTGTGTAGCTGGTCTTAAAAGTGAAAGACATGGTGAAGAATTTTACGGCTGTTCTCACTGGCCTGTAAGATTTGATTGCTTATCAATTTGGTGTTATTTAGATATTCCATTGCAATTTCCTTATAGTTGTTGTGTTTTGTAGAGAGGGGATTGCAAATTCTTCCTCTGGAAAGAAGATGTTGATAAGATGTTCGTTGAACGTTCATACGACACCTCAACTCAAGTGACATTTAAAGACATGTAGATAAAGAACCTTCAATTACACAATATGTTGTTAATAGAAGAGAACAAGAACTTGAAAGCAATGAGATTTGACACAAAGACGAAGTCGAAGAAACCATATGTGCTAACCTTTGTAATTGCAATTGCCATATTGTTGTATTTGTGGAATTAGTGTTTGTAACCATTTGTGCCCACTTGTTATGAAATGAAGTGTTTTGTTACTTTGACTCAATTGGACATCTAAGTTAATGTACATGTTGACCATACTTGCAAGTGATTCAAACTGCATATGCAGCCAAAATGGCCAATGTTTGAACCAAAATTGACAAACTGTGTAAAGCAAAAGTGGCCAAAGTTTGACCAAACTACAGTCAAACTGTAAGTAGGTGCAGAATTGCCCAAAGTTTGACCAAACAACAGTCAAACTGTAACTAGGTGCATAATTGGCCAAAATATGAACCAAAGTGCAACTGCACTTGCAAGTGACTCAAATTGCATAACTAGGTGCAAAATTGGCCAAAGTTTGACCAATTTGCAGTCAAACTGTCACTAGGTGCAGAATTGGGCATATTATGAACCAAAATGCAAGTGCACTTGCAGAAACAGCAGACCAAAGTGCAGAAGCACTAAACCAAACTGCTGTTAAACTATAAGTTGAATCAAAATTGGCCAAAGTGCAGAATCACTAAACCAAACAGCAGAATCACCAAACCAATCAGCAGAATCACCAAACCAAACAGCATGGTCATCAATTTTTTGAGTCAACCTATGAGAGTGTACACAATGACCATAATGGAATATGTACACCAATGTGTGACTCAATCAACAACAAAAGTCAAACAACACAGAAAAAGTCAAACAACACTGAAAAGTCATACATTGACTACTTAACTGGTCCCACATTACTAGAAGTTGTTTTTAGACAAAATATTAGAGTCATACATAACATTGCCTACTTAAATAAGTCATACATAACAGTGCCACAAACACAAAAGATCACATATAACTTCAACCTTGATTGGTCTTTCTATTTCCCTTTTGACTTGACTTGTTGGTTCCCTTTTGAGTAGATTTTATGAGTTGCCTCTTGAGTGGACTGCTGGGTTGCCTCTTGAGTGGACTGCTTTGTTGCCTTCTTAGTTGACTTCTTCTGTCTCTTTGGAGCAGAACCACCTGAGACACAAACTTTAAGCCATGTAATTAAGTAAAGAATAAACTTAAACTTAATAACATTTACCTTCAGTTGTTTTCCCCTTCTCAGTGCACTTTATTTTGTTGTGACCTCTAGCCCCACAGTTACTACATTTCATTATAACCCCATGCTTTGTGAGTTTCCCAGGCCTTTTTGGATCTTCATGAGGATCCCTCTTCCTATTCTTGTTGGGCCTACCAGGAGCAGATTTGATTGGTGGTGGATCCATTGGCTGATTGATCTTGGTCCAATACCTTTCACTAGGCAATGGAGGTATTGAGAACTCATAAGCCTTCATGTATGTATCTTTGTGATAACACACATCAACATAGTCTTCAGCATTCTTATGTAAAAAACCAGCAACAGCACATACATGTTTACAAGGATATCCCCTTAAATCCCATCAATATACTGAGGTTGATCAAATGAGAAATCAAGACAACCACCGTACCAAAGCATAACATCTATACGCTCCATAAGTTAAATCAGTGTGTAAAATCACAATGCAATCAACCCTAACATAAACCTTACCTCTTGGGAGTCTGAATTTTGCCTGCAATCGACGATGATCATGGAACTAGGGTTTGATCGCCAACATCGAAGTGAACTGGTGAACTGGGTTTTGATGAAATGCAACTGATTAGAGAGGGAAATGGGGTATTTATTGAGGCTCTGTCCACATATGCTTCCAAGTCATCATCTGCATGCCACATAGGCTTAAAAAACTAACTCAGTTAGTATTTTTTTAACGAAGGGGTGACAGTGACACCAACTTGTCGAGTAGGGGGTGGTGGGAGCCAACTTGAAAGTTGAGCGTGATATTGGCCAATTTTGCAGAGTTGAGGGTGATACAGTCCATTTCCCTTTAATTATGATAGATAAGTAATTGGTCGAATAGAAAATTCTCTTCTTTTATGACTATATAAATTTATTTTCCGGTATGAGGAACACAATTTTAAATTACTTAATAATAAATTAGCGATATAATCAAATTCAACAAAGAAACTTGGAAATTTTTAGTAAACCAAAATAACAACGCAATTTAACATATAAGTTATCTTTTTATTCATTAATAAACATTACTTAGTTATCCATTAATTATTAATTATGATAGATAAGTAATTGGTCGAATAGAAAATTTTCTTCTTTTATGAGTATACTAGCAGGGACCCGCGCGATGCGGCAGCGATGACAATTTACAACCCGGTTGTTGTTCATAGTTGGTTTAACAATCGCTTCGTAATTTTCTGTATAGTATGCCTATATCGTTTTGGTTCATTACAGTAGTGGTATGACACCAACATTCGGTATAGCAATACAAAAAGATATGCCAATTGGGATATTCACAACTCGATTTTAATGAAAAACGTAAACATAATACTCAAAACAAAGACATAAATAACAGCAAGTAGCAGCCTCATCTTCAATCTGCATATCCATTCCTATAGTTGCAGCCATAACACGCCAAGCCCAATTAATGGTCTTCAAGGCAACAGTCTTAAACCTAATCTTTTTGGCAGCAATGACACCATTCTTAACCAGAACCCATTTAACACCAACTTTCAATCTAAAATCACCTTAACTTTAAATCCAAACAGAATTATAAACTTCAAAGCAACTTTGACTTCCTGAATTATAGTCTTTAAATTCTTTAGACCAACACCCTTGACCACTTCATATCATTCATCATATTCTCTCAATTTCTTGCATAAAATACAAAAAAAGAAGTGTGCCCCTTTACCACATTTATTAGAGATTATGTCATATTTCTAACAGGTAAAATCATATAAAATAGCTTTAAAAGAAATGGATCAAATGATCAAACGGGTCAACAACCGTCCAACTTGCACTTTTAATGCTAAAATCTCTTTTAATTGTTTCATTCGAAAATTTAGTTTAGGGAATATATGTGATCATATCTTAAACTAATTATTTATTAAAAAGATAAATATGTTGAACAATTGTCTTGGATCAACGTAACCAGGCCTGTATCGGCCCGCACAAAATCCATCAGCCCAACCAGCCCATTTTCCCACTTCTAACATGTATGAAAGAACAAATTATTAAAGATGTAATACTCTGCCTTTTTCAGATACTTTTTATGAATTTTTAGTGCTCCTGTCAAAGCCTTTTTTGCATCCAAGCTTCCAGTTATATCACTCATGCTCTGAAACAATAAACGATTATAAATTCCAAAAAACCAAAAAGAAATAAGAGTAAAGTGAGGTTGGAACCATTCTCTGAAACAATAAACGATTATAAATTCCAAAATACCAAAAAGAAATAAGAGTAAAGTGAGGTTGAAACCATTTATTATGAACCTTTTTTGCATCCAAGCTTCCGGTTATATCACCCAACAACCCACCCCTTTGTCGTTCACACTGATGGCACATAACCGACTACATACTTCAAAACTCCCTACAAGTAACACAATTTTTACAATAATAATTCAAGTGTAATCAAGTCTATATAAAAAAGCATAAGCCAGTGGACATTCTTCATATGCATTGGGGATTTATTTAAACCTTTTTCTATAGTGAAATTATGCTACAAGGTATGTAACAGCACAAATTTTATGGCATACCTCTTTTGCAGATCACTGCCCCTTTGTTAAAGGGCTTGTAGGCCGAGTTGTCCTCTTATAAACAATAGCATAGTTGTTCAATCCAGTACACATATAAGTAAATCATTATTTCAGAAGTGGCATACCCATTTAGAGATCACATTTTCTTAAATCCTTGATGAGGCCATTAGAAGAGCAACCCACATCTCCATAGCTGATCTCGTCATTTCACAATCACTCATCTAGGGGCATTCTCATTGCTTATTTCATAGGAGTTGGTAACAAAAATACCTGCAAACCAAACTCTAGTAGACAA
Source organism: Helianthus tuberosus (assembly GCA_030545235.1). Lineage (NCBI taxonomy): Eukaryota > Viridiplantae > Streptophyta > Magnoliopsida > Asterales > Asteraceae > Helianthus > Helianthus tuberosus. The sequence goes on from CM060407.1 coordinate 77,777,119, forward strand.
AAAAAAACACAAAACGAAACCTTAATTAGCTTTTAAGAAACATAAGTTCCACAAAGTTGAACAAAACCAAACACTAAATAAAATAGATTAACCTGAACAAATCAATAGCCACTCAAAGAGTAAAACATTTTAAAATGCTTAAAACCTCCTAAATTGCGAACAAATTTATGAAATTAATAAATGAATTAAGTAGTGAAACATCAAAACAAAATGAAATGTAACACATAAATGAAAAGCAAGATTAATTCAGAAAACAAATGAACCAAACCCCAACTAAAAAACAGAGATTTATACCGGCAAGTTCCCCGCATCGATTTGCATTACGACATGAAACTAGAATGGCTTCCCGCGGTCCTTCCGACTACCGTTGCAAATAATACACTACAAATTGGTGGGTGAAACCGGAATCAGCGTGCGACTTGTAGGATCGTTGAATCGATCAAACGAGACGTTCAGAAGAGTTCTTGATCAATACGAAAGGCGGAAATAGACGTATTGATGTTGTAGCAGCTTGATTTACACTTAGAATCACTTTAACTATCTCTTGTATTGATTTGGAACAGTTTACAGATCTGGAGACACTTTGGCAGAGCTTCGCTACCAGAATCAGAAGTTACAAATGAAATCTCAAGACCACTATATATAGGACAGCCACTTCGTACGAACCAGCACATGCCCAGTTCGCACGAACTGGTCAGTTCGTACAAACTGGCCACTTCGTGTGAACCTGCTGGTTCGTCCCAGTTTCCCGTTTCTTTCGTACTATGTGTCTTGATCTATCTAACTTGTTACAAGACTCGATACAAGACGAAGTCGACAGACATATGCACCAACAAACTCCCCCTTGGATGTTGACGAGTCTTCGGTACGAGTCTTAAGTATGACAAGTCTTCAGTCTTGATTAGTCTTCTCGCTCTCTCCAAAGTGTATGTCTCTGTAAGCATCCTTCAATCTCTATCTTCTCTTCTATCTCTCTCTTACTTTCCCAGAATCGCAACCTGACTCTTCAAATTCTCTTGATCAGATCTCTTGATTCTTTAAGTTCTTCAGCATTAGCAGCTAGCGTGGACAGCATGATTCAAACCTGGCTCTAATGTCTTCAGACTCCCCTTTGCTAGCAGACTCCTCCTTAAGTCATTCCGAGATCGCAATCTGACATAGCTCTCGTTCTAGGATCGTAACCTGGCTCAAACTCCTCTCAGGCTAAGACATGGGGACCTGCATGAATCTCTACCCAAAAGGAAATTTCTCAATTTTTTAAAAATTTAACAATTTTAGAAACCACTTGTAGATATCTTTTAACATTTTTCAAATTAACCACTTGTATTCGAAACACACAAATTTCGACATTTCATTAATTTGAAACCATTTAATCATTTCAAAATCATTTCTCATTTCAAATAAACTCTCCCAACCTTGTTGTCCATCATGTTTAGCACTCGGAATTTTGAAAATCAACTTTTCAACATCAGTTGTCGAAAATAAGATGAAATAAAATCTTTTTGATTTTTCAAAATTTTATGCTAAAACATACTAATGAAAAGCAGTAACGAAATATTTACAGACAATATTTTTGTGAGTTTGTGTCAAAGGATCATATCAGTTTATAACAAATCACTAGCACCGTTGAGCTTTAAACACTTTAAGTTCTAAACGATTCACTTAGATTGTCAGTATACTGATCCACTTAAAATTTCACACAAATTTCAATTGTTTTGAGATACGAGATTAGTGTTTTAAGGACTTAAATTCGCGTGTCCCACCTCAGAATATACTCCCGTATCCAGACTCCTATATTCAGTTTTACAAGTGAATGTACACTAATGATATCTGTAAGTGGGTGAAGGCGAGACCATGAGAGCTCAGGCTATTGCTTTCGCAAAATCAGAGAGATGATGGCTCGACTTTAGCTGTGTTCCCTTTAGAGAATCTTTTTTTTTTCAACAGCACATGATTAGCATTTTTCAATGTTTCATCATTTTTTATGCTGAGGGTGGGCTTTAAGATTAAAGCAGTGCAAAGTATTATACGAGGACTAGGCTATTGCTCCCGCAAAATCAGAAGTCCTGGTATAATACCCCAGATATCATCACGCACAAAGACCTAGTATGTCAGAAATAGAAAGCCCTTCAAACAAGATTTCAGGGGTTACATATATATCCGAGAGATGTTCCCCACGAGATAAGTAAGTATTGATATTTAGGTTTATATCTCGACAACAATCTACTAAGCGTGTAAAAACCTACTGGCATATCATCAGTGAGACCGTTTATCACATTTTAACTTTCCAAATCTTTAGCGTACTGTGATTGTCTACTGATGTACTATCATTTCCTCTCTTTCACAACAAAACTCATTTTGAATTTTCGATGTTTTTGGATTTTAGATTTTATCATGTTTTTGGATTTTTCAAATTTAAAAAAATCTAAAATTTTTATACTCCCCCTAAAATCAAAAATATCTTTCAATTTTTGATTTTCAAGGAAAATTTGAAAATAAAAGTAATAAACTGTACAAATAAACTAACAAACTGATATGAATTGCTTCAATTCGCCATTCACTTGGCATAAACAATCAGAACTCCCCCTGACAACAAACTATTTTCCCATTATGATTTCAAAACACTTAAGTTTGTTTTAATCAAAATGGTTTTTTCCAGAAAATTAATTTGTTTGTCATTTCACAAACATGGGGATTAGTTCATCATTTTGTTCTTTCAACAACTTGTGAATGAAACCCCTTTTTCTTTAACCATTTGAATGAAAGTTAAATCAAGTTCAACTCAATGACCTTGAATAACCACTTGTAGGTACTCATCAATAATACCACTTGTAAATTGAAATATAACAGTTTTGAATTTCTCAAGAAAGATGCCGATTCCTACTCCCCAATTACCAACCTGGGAGTTCCGGCAAGTCAGGATTTTCAGTTAAAGAGATTCACCCAAGCCCGACGGTCCTTGGGTGATTCCGAGTCATCAACACTCGGTTTCTTTACTTTCTTCTTCTTTTCATAGAATTCCTTTACCCCTTTGACCTTCCCGTCAACCATTTTTCCAAAAATATTTAGAACTTTAGGGTTAAAGGCTTTTTCAACATCAAATTCTTTCTTTTCAGAAAGAGAATTGATTTGAAATCTCAATTTTGCCAATTTTTTGCTTTAAGTTTCCGTTTGAGAATGGTGGAAAATTTGCATCATCCATTGTCGGAACAGAATTATCACTTTTTAGCTCAACTTGTGGCTCCTCTGACTTTGACGAATCAGATTCATCGCCAGAAAGTGGCTCCTTTGCTTCCGAAGAAACAAACTCATCGCCAGATTTATCATCTGATTTCTTAACAACGCACTTTTGATTGTTAAGATTTACATTTCTTTTGTAAAATCTTTTAGAACACTCACCAACCTCAAATTTTGAATTTTTGAACAATTTAAATTGTTCGGTTGGTGGTTCAATATCAACCATCTTTTCTTTCAATTTTTCAGAAACTCCCTGTTTTGTTTGGGCTGCCTTTGGACAGTTCAATGCAATGTGCCCAACTTTTTGACATTGATAACAGGTTCTTGTTTCCTTCTTCTGAGTAACATCCTTCTTCATTTCCTCTTGCTTCTTAGCAAGGAATTCTTCGTTCGATTGCTTCCAGAATGAGCTCTTTTCCTCTTCTTCCGAACTTGCTCCTGAAACAAAAACAACTTTCGATTTAAAATCTTTAACATATTTTTCATTTTTATGATTTTCTGGTGGAATAAAACCTAATCCTTTCTTTTTTGAAATTACTGTTATGGTTTGGTTTCTTTCGATAACCAGAACCAGAACTGTAACCATTTTTCTTGTTTAATCTTTGTTGAACTCTTGAAGTGTATTTTTTAGGTTTTTCAGTAAGATTTACATCTTTTATTTCAGAAATATTAATTTCTGTTAATTTGAAAACCTTATAAATCATTTCAGTTTTAATACCTCTTATTGGAAATTCTTCATCAGAATATAATTTGTTAGAATCATTCAAAGTATATGCTACTTTGAATGTTTCATCATTCAAATTATTTTGTGACATCAGAAAATCTTTATTGTAAACCCTTTTGTCCTTTTCGACTGTTGGACTTGAAGTGTCAGAATTTGACTTTGACGTTGACTCTGACTTTGAACTCTTAGATTCAGACTTTGACTCTGACTCCTCATCCTTCTCAAACACCTGATCGACCGCCTTCTTTATTAACTCAGACTCATGATCAGTGTCAGACGATGTGAATGTGACATCAATATTATCTGGCAATCCATCTGAAGGTTCAGATTCCCACTTTAAATTGGTTGCCTTTTTGACTCTTTCTGAATTAGGATTTCGTGGAGAATATCCTTCTTCAAGCAGAGGTGGACACTTGGTATAATTGACACTGTGTTTCTTACCAGTATCCTTTACTTCAGATGTCTTCTCTTCAAACGCTTTCATGCCTTCTAATGTAGGATAAATCCTGTCAATCACGTAAGAAGCACATGAATAACTTTTAAATAACCTGTTTACCCTCTCAGTTTCAATCCTCTGAGTTTCCAATTTTTGTTCAAGTTCAGCACATTTCTCAATGTACTGATTGATGATTTTCTGCTTCGTCATGAACGCTCCATTGAGTGTCTTCATAGCTATCGCTTGTTCATTGCTTGACTTGTTATATTGATTCATAGCTTTGTTTAAAACATCATAGGATTCTTTTAATCTGTTCATGTTATGAATCAATTTGTTGTTGTGCCTTTTCATAGTATCACAATTTTCACACTTCTCAGGAATCTTTTCAGTATCAGCTTCCTTCTCAACCTTGATAGCTGGAATTACTTTAACCTGCCTTTTTACTTCTTGAACATTTTCCTCAGGTTTGACCTTTTCTTTGATCTCTTCCATTTTACCTGCAAAATACAAATTATCATCATCACTATCAGATGAAAATTTTCTTTTATAATATTCAAGTTTTCGAATTTCTTCACTATCATCATCACTCTCTTCATCTGATGAGTGATCAAAGATTGGTGCTTTTTCTGAAGCCTTTTTTGTTGAAACTGGTTCTTCTTCTTTCTTTTTAGGACTGTATTGCTGAGATTCGTAATAAAAATACGCTAATTCATCTTCAGCAGTTGAATCTTCATAAATTTCAGCAACAAATGCTTTAGACACTGAAGGTCTGTTAGGATCATAATTATCCCAACTAAAACCTTCTGGAAGTCTTTCATCTTCTTGATCTATCAGACCAAGACAAACTTTCTTTGATGGTTCTTCGATCAGCTCCTTCCTAGCATGTGAAGTTTGTGGCGATTGTTGTTGATGCGGAGCAACTTGATGATAAATCGCCTTTCGATGATAATCATTATTGACGAATGGATTTTGAGCTCCACTAGCTTCGCGATTTATGCATTCTCGTTTAAAGTGCCCCTTTTCCCTGCAACGAAAACAAGTAACTTTAGATTTATCAAAACCTAAAGGTGAAGTTCCAGCATCACGGAAATCATCTCTTCCAGTGATCTGTTTAAACTTCTCAGCTCTTCTCAACACACTAGCCATACACCACTTTATATCCATTAATTCCATCTCTTCTGCATCAATCTGATCATAATCCTCTTTTGTCAACATAGGATTTCCAATCTTTCCCGCAACCAAACTTTCATAAGACTCTAAAACGGTCACCAACAAAGGCATATGACCTTTGGCTACCTCTTCCGAGAAATTTTGACCATTCTCAAGATTTAATGCGATGTTGCATTGTAGTACTTTGCCATTATTGGTTGCTGAAAAATTTGGATCAAATGACGGATATGAAGAAAATCTCTTATTGTTGTTTGATCCTTGAGATGAACCTCCAGAAGAATTGTTTGCGTTAAATGCAGTTTCGATCTTTGGTGCAATGTTGGTCTTATCAACCGTACTTCCTTTGTAGTACAAACCAATGTCCTGTTCACCATTAAAGTCCTTCATTTTCACCATCTTTCGTTGTTCCATCTCTTGAACTTCGAGTTTTTCAATGAACTTACTCAACGATAGATTTGCAAAATCATCATTATTCTTCAACATCATAAGATATGTGCCCCAAACATCTTGTGGCAATGCATCAGCCAACTTTTCAACCCATTCTTCTCTATCTTTCTTGATATCCAGTCGTTTCATGTTAACCACCAAATTGCAATCTACTTGGTGTTTTCAGTTTTTAATCCACGAAATAGATCAAATTCTTTCTTCAAAAGAAATTTTTTGTTCTTGATCATGTCTTGACTTCCAACAAACTTTGTTTTTAGTGCTTTCCACATTGAGTGTGCACTTCCGTTGTGTTGCAATAAAATCAAGATGTCTTCCTTAATGGCTTGTTGCAAAATACTGATCATCTTTTCACTTTTGTATTTCTTTTTCTCATCATCATCTAAATCTTTGATAGCAACAACCTCTCCGTATTCATCAATTGGTCTAACATATCGTTGTTCAACACATTCCCATGCATCTAAATGATTCGCTTGAACCCAATTTTCAAAACGTTCCTCCCATCTGTTATACTCCTCGATATTCATGAGCTTAGGCGGTTTTTGCATGGTGCCCATTTCATTTTCTAAGTTCACATTCTGAGCCATAGTGATCGGGGTAGCAAATGCGTTGTAGAATTCGTTTTCCATGTTTCGGTTTTGAAAGATTCACAAAGACTGATTGTTCAAAGGAGCTGAGTTTCAAACGAACTGATTTGGTGCGATTTGGGTCACTTCGTACGACCTGGATCAAATACAAATAACCTGAACCCTTCAAACAACCTCGTGCGAACTGAGATGGTGCGAACTGTCTAAACTCCAAACCGTGCGAACTGAGTCAATTCCAAATCGTGCGAACTGAGTTCAATCCATGCGACCTGAGTTCATGAAACCTGATAAGTTCAATTCATGCGGACTGGGGTCACTTCGTGCGACCTGATCTAAATTTCCACACGGACTGGTTCAACCCGTACGACCTGGTTCACTATTGTTCAATCCGTGTGAAGTGAATGAACTTTCCACGCGACCTGGTTCAGACCTAAGCGACTTCGCACGACCTGGTTCACCTTTAAACAAATTAAACTTACTTCGTGCGAACTGGCTGTAATTCCACACGACCTGGTTCAACTTTCATGCAAAGTGAAACCCTAATTTCACACGATCTGAGCCATGTTCGAACGAACTGATGAGTTTTTGTCAATTTTAATCAAGTTTTAGGTCGATTTTAGGTCTGATTTTTTCAAGGATTGATTAAAAATGTGTTTTACGTGTTATATGTGAAAATCAACCCATTTTATCCGTGAAATCGTTGAAATTTTGAAGAAAAAGTGTAGAAAATGAGTAGAAATCATATTTTTTCGGTGAAAACAAGCTGAAATGGTAAGAACTCTTCCTCCTGAGCTCTGATACCACTTGTAAGATCGTTGAATCGATCAAATGAGACGTTCAGAAGAGTTCTCAATCAATACGAAAGGCGGAAACAGATGTATTGATGTTGTAGCAGCTTGATTTACACTTAGAATCACTTTAACTATCTCTTGTATTGATTTGGAACAGTTTACAGATCTGGAGACACTTCGGCAGAGCTTCGCTACCGGAATCAGAAGTTACAAATGAAATCTCAAGACCACTATATATAGGACAGCCACTTCGTGTGAACCTGCTGGTTCATCCTAGTTTCCCGTTTCTTTCGTACTATGTGTCTTGATCTATCTAACCTATTACAAGACTCGATACAAGACGAAGTCGACAGACATATGCACCAACAGTGAGGTCGGCGGCGGTGCTGCTAGTGTGTCTTCAATTCTCTCCCTCTTTGTAGTTCTCTCTCCCATCGCTCTTTACAACATCAGTAAGAGGTGATACAACCTACATAAAACCACCAACAATCACAATCATCACACAAGTTGCAACAATATTCCAACTTAACAGCAAACCCTTGATCTAATGAGTCATACTTCAAATTCGTAACCACAATCCGAATAGAAACATAACAACAACAGAATCACAAAATAAGTAAACAAAACAAAACTTACACAAATGAGCCCTAAAATTGTAAGATCTTGAAACGAAAGAGATGAAATCTACAAGAATTTAATCCATAAAAAGCAATCCTCATATATGCTAGGAAAGAGGAAACCTTTGTTTCGTATGATGAGACAAATTGGTTGCAGCCTTCAATTAAGACTCTGGTATCCAAACCCTAGATCGATTGTCTTCTGGCATGATGTCTTGCTTGCTTGAGGGGATACTCTTCTTTCTTTATCTCATGTATTATAGGATTCAAGGGGAGGTTTCGACTTAATTAAATCTTTAATTCATCATCAATTTACGAAACGTATTCCATCGCACTCATCCAGATCCATTCAATTTTGCCATAAAGAATGAAATTGAAGAGGCTGCATTCAATCCCACTACAAAATCCCAATTTTAACCCTCAGGCGTCTTAAAATTAAAGCCAGATCCCTATTATGTTGGCTTGCATTCTCTTGTAAATGTTGCTTTATAACTTGTACTTGTAGTAAAATTACAATTTTGTACATCACTTCTCCTTTATATAGTATTATAGATAAATTTATTTTTCGGTATGAGGAACATAATTTTAAATTACTTAATAATAAATTAGCAATAGAATCAAATTCAATAAATGAACCTGGAAATTTTTAGTAAACCAAAATTACGACGACGCGTTTAACATATAAATTGAATTTAGATAATTTAGATGTAACTACCTTTGTTTGGTTTATCTAATTTAATTTAAAAAGATATGTGGTATTTATTATTTTATTACTTAATTTAAATGTAGTACAAAGATTATATTAAGTAGAGATAAATGGGGAAAAATATATTTTTAGGTGGGAAAACCATATTTAGATCACCACATTGAGCACCATGTGTCCTCCATCTAGTTTACTATATTATATAGTATAGATATAGATTGTTATAGTAAACTACAATTTGAGTCCTTGTGGTAAACACTCCATGGCACATTGAGTCCCTATTCGGTAAAATTGAACAATCAAGTTCCTGTGGTTGTCATCAATAATATCTCTACTAACATATCTCATTAGTCAACCGTTAGTTAACCGGGTAAAACAAGTCTGGATGTTAAGGAAGTGGAGAGAAGAGAAGAGAACTTGGAACCATTTAAAGGAGGAGAGAAGTGAACCGTTAAAGGAGGAGGAAGTTTATGAAGCTACGGCCATCGCGATAGAAAACTTGGAACGTCGCGCAGAATTGGTTAATCTAGATGCCGAGGAGAAGTGCGAAGTGCCATTCTTCGGTTAAAAATCAAGGAAATTGAAAAGGCTAGGGCTGCGGATCTTCAACAAAAGACGAGGGTAAATTGGGTCAAGCTCGGAGACGAAAATTTAGCATTTTTCCACCGGATTATAAAAAGCAAACGTGGCAAAAAAAAGGATAAATGAGATGCTTATAAATGGGGCGTGGATTTCGGACCCGGTTCAATCGAAAGACTAGATCAGAAGGTGGTTTAGAGCTTTCTTTGCTGAACCCATGAGAAGAAGACCTCGCTACTTAAACCTCAGGCTGCCATCCATATCCTCTACCAAAGCGAACTCTCTTGTGGTCCCTTTCTCGAATGATGAAATAAGGAGAGCGATCAGGGATTGTAACGGAGGAAAAGTGGCGGGACCGGATGGCTTTTTCAATAAGTATTGGGAAACGGTTGGGCCGACCGTCATGAAGTTCTTGGAGGATTTCCATGCTACAGGCCAGAGGTTGCAATGTGTCCTTTGTCGCTTTGATACCAAAAAACTCGGACCCCCAAGTACTCACTGAATTTATACCTCTCTCTCTTGTTGGGTTAATATATAAAATTGTGTCAAAAGTGTTGGTGAACCGTTTGAAACGGGTTATTGATCCCTTGATCTCTCTGAATCAATCGACTTTTTAGGGGGGGGGGTATTCTTGATAACCCATTAATAGTAAGCGAGTTGATTTCCTGGACCAAGAGAAGAAAATAAAAAATGTTAATATTTAAAATAGACTTTTTACAAAGCCTATGAATCGCTAATTTGGAAGTTTTTATTCAAAACTTTGAAGTTTAAGGGGTTTCCGGCTGATTGGGTTAAGTGGATTAGAGGGTGTCTTGTATCGGGAACAGATCGGTGTTAGTTAACGGCTTACCAATGGGAGAATTTCCTTTTAAAAGAGGATTAAGGCAAGGGGATCCTCTATCCCCGCTCCTCTTTATTTTAGCAATGGAAGTTCTAAACATTCATGAAACGAGCAGTGGAGATAGGCCTTTTTCATGGAGTAAATGTAACGCTTCGCATATTTTTACTTTCCCAATTTAGCAAGTATTGTTGTAGATTTTATTTTTTAAAACTTGTACTCATGTCGTATTCTATCTCGTTTCATTTTGTAATCCGAGACAGTTGATCATAATGAAAACGCCAATATTTTATTCATATTCATGATACTTATGTTAGACTTGCTTGCATATTTATACTAACAATCGACATTTAAACACTATTATACATGTTCACACAATACACATTTATGCTTGTTACACGTAAAACCGGTTAAAACACATAACATAATCGAACTTGAACCTTGAGAGAAAGGAATGCCCCTCTCGCGCGAATGGGCCTTTTTCACATTATAAACTGCACACTTAACACCCTTGTCAATTATCAACATATCATAACAATATAACCATAAGTGTAACAACTTTTATAATTCGTTACAACAAGTTCAACAAGAACAACTGATCATGTTTGATGTATGAATTACATACAATAATAACTTCAACATCCCCCGATAATTCATACACCAAACATATCAACTAAACCCAGTTTTTCACACAACTGCTCATGCTGAACACTGTTCAACCCCTTTGTGAACAGATCGGCTAACTGATACTCAGTAGCAATTTTTTCTGGAGATACGACTCCATCAACAATCTTTTCACGCAAAAAATGTAGATCAATTTCAAAGTGCTTAGTCCTCTCATGGAAGACTGGATTTAGAGCAATAGATATAGCAGATTGACTGCCACAGAACAACTTAACAGGCAATTTATACTCAACTTTTAACTCTTTAAAAATGTTTAATATCCACATTATTTCACATGTAGCAGAGCATATAGCTCTGTTTTCGGCTTCAGCCGTAGAACTGGAAACAACACTTTGTTTCTTGCTTTTCCAAGAAACTAACGAGTTTCCTAGAAAAATACCAAACCCAGTAACGGACTTTCTAGTAGCCAAACACTTGGCCCAATCCGAGTCAACATACCCAGTTAGCCCAAAACCATTACCTTTTTTAAACATGACTCCTTTTCCTAGAGACAACTTTAAGTACTTAAGCAGTCTTAAAGCAACTTGTAAATGACAAGTATTAGGAGCATGCATAAATTGACTTAAAAATTGCACCACATAACTTATATCTGGTCGGGTTATAGACAAGTAAATGAGTTTTTTGATTAACTTCTGAAAATTAGTGACATCTTTAACTACTTCGTGACTCTGAGCTAACTTATTAACTAACACATGACTTGCCTCAATTGGAGTATTAACAAGTTTGACTCCTAAATACCCAAACTCACTAAGTAACTCGAGACAATACTCCCGTTGAGTCAAACACATACCAACATCAGAATATAAGACTTCAATCCAAAGAAAATATTTTAGAATTCCTAAATCTTTAATCTGTAAATTATCACTTAGGATTTTCTTCACATTAACAATTTCAGACTGAGAATTGCCAGTAACTATTATGTCATCTACATATACTAAAAACATAATGAACACAAAGTTTTTTGACAAAGTATACATAGAATGATCACACACACTCTGAACAAATCCCATATCAACTAATACATGTGTTAACTTCTCATTCCACTTCCTAGGTGTCTGTTTATGGCCATACAAAGATTTAACCAATTTACAAACTTTGGTTTCATTATTTGGAAAATACCCAGGCGGTAATGACATATAAACATCTTATGTGATAGAACCATATAGGAAAGCATTATTAATATCAAGTTGGAAGATAGACCAATTATTTTTAACAACAAAACACAAAACACAAAACACAACGTATAGTAACCATTTTTACCACAGGAGAAAAGGTTTACCCAAAGTCAACCCCCCTTGACTATACCCTTTAGCAACAAGTCTAGCTTTGAATCTTTCAACCTTACCACTAGATTTATACTTCACCTTATAAAACCATTTACAAGCTGTAGGCTTCCTATCTTTAGGTAAATCAACAAGGACCCAAGTTTTATTTCGATACAAAGCTTCCATTTCTTTATTCATGGCTTCTACCCACCTAGGGTCTTTAACAACCTCAAAATAACTAGTTGGTTCAACAGTTTTGTTAAGACTCGACACAAAAGACATATTTTCAACAGACATATTCGAGTAATTAACAAATTTCTCAATACCATACTTTACTTTACTTTCCCATCAACAATATAATCACTAAACTTTTTAGGCAAAACATTTGTTCTAGATGACCTCCTAACCTCAACTCTATTTCCCTCAGACAGGTTGGTCTCATCTGGTGGAAGTTCAGTGTCCTCTGCCCTGCCCAGACTCTCACCTCTACTAGTCTCACTATTACTAGTAGTCATAGTTGTTGCATCTCTGACTACATGATGACTACAGTCAACTACACTAGTAGGGGCAGCCGTGGTAGAGTCACTTGGCTGCTGATCCTCACCGAAACTGTCATGGCCCTCGTCCCAGTTTTACCCGGTCCAGGAGCCGCGGGACAGAAACCCGTGGTATTTATTAATTGAGTTGACAGCGAAAGATTTTACAGGATCTTTTAAAACTTGAAATGCCCGATTATTTTATTACATAATTCGGGAGAAACCCTGTAATTTACAATAGAGGAATTTCACAAGGAAATTCCCTGATTTACAAAACATGTTTATTTATTTAACTGAGCCACTACTTCAAGTTTGTTAGTGCTCCGTATCACTTTTCCTTGGTTCACAGTAGTCACTTGAAACATGTTTTGAAAATATTTTATCAGCGGGGAAATACTGGCGAGTCATTCAAATTTAACAAAACGACACATAGTTATAAATTACAGTATAAGAGCGATTACAATGGTTTCTATCTTATTTTTATCTAGCGCCGTGTCACCTCCTGGTGACGATGGTCATACCACTATTGGGTCTTTTTCCCCAAGTAGTGATGATTATCACTGTTAGGATTTATTAGCCTAACCGTGAGAAATTAGTAATGTGCACAATACCCCACTAGCCAGTGATTAAGATAACCATGACTTAATCCCTGTAATTATAACCTTTGAAAATAAATGGAGTATTGTAAAATACTTTTGATAAAAGAGAATGACTCACATTGCAGATTTAAACGGGCAGAGTTTAGCCTACTGATTAGCCTTGTAACCTAATTTAAATAACAATGCACACGAACTAGGCCAGTAACTAATACAGCATTTACGATAACTCACGAGATTAAAACCCTCACAACGAATGACAAAGTGCAATACTTAAACATCCATCGAATTTATGACGAATGACAAAATATGGCCCTAATGTGGGCATCACTTAAACATCCATTGGATACTTTCAATCGATCGGAAATTGAATCGTAGCAGCGATCGAGTTAATACCCTGTATCGTAGCAGCGCCTTGCTATATTGAAAGTGAAATTCGAGCAGTATAATTTCATTTTTGAGATTTTTTTTCGACACCAGTGAACAGGCCATGATCAGTTCTATTTATAGGTGAAAAATGGGGTTTACGCGGCCCGCGTAAACCCTAGCTTGAACCTTACGCGGCCCGCGTGGCCACTTAGTCTACGTGTAGGTTTGCTGGGTCACGAGTAGGGTTGCCCGGTGGATGCCATGTGGCCCGGATGCTTATCCGGTCAAATGTTGAGTTGATGCGGCCCGCGTAAGGGTCTGCTTATCCTTTACGCAGCCTGCGAGAAGACCAAAATATGATTTTCTTGGTTTTTTCATATAGATTAGTTTTTCAGGGTCCGGGTTTTCACTTACGGGTCGTTTTGGGACATTTTTGAAGGCCCTTACATCCTCCCCACCTTATTTAAAATCTCATCCTTTAGATTTATTGAAATAATTGAGGATACTTTCGCTTCATCTCCGATTCCAGCTCCCAGGTATATTCGGGTCCTCTTTTCGAATCCCATTTGACTTTAACTAGTACCAATCTTTTGTGCTTGAGAAACTTGATCTTTCTGTCTTCTATTTGAAGTGGCTTCTCAATAAATTTTAACTTTTCATTTACCTCTACATCTTGAAGAGGTACTACCAGGGATTCGTCAGATAGACATTTCTTGAGATTGGATATTTGAAACACGTCATGTACTCTAATTAACTCTCCTGGTAGTTGTAAGCGATAGGCGACTGGCCCTATTCGCTGTATCACTGGGAATGGTCCTACGTACCTTGGACTTAGCTTTCCTTTCTTACCGAACCGAACTACTCCTTTCCAAGGAGAAACTTTCAAGAGTACCTTGTCTCCAACTTGAAACTCTAGTGGCTTGCGTCGATTATCGGCATAACATTTCTGGCGATCTCGAGCCGTTTTCAGTCTTTCCTTGATTTGAGTGATCTTGTCGGTAGTTTCTTGCTCAATTTCAGGACCTGATAATTGACTTTCTCCTATCTCTGCCCAACAGACTGGAGTTCTACACTTGCGTCCATACAGTGCTTCAAATGGGGCAGCTTCAATGCTTAAATGATAACTATTATTATAGGAGAATTCAATTAAGGGTAGGTGGTCATCCCAATTTCCACCAAAATCTATCACACATGCCCTAAGCATGTCCTCCAGGGTTTGGATCGTCCTTTCACTTTGTCCGTCTGTTTGGGGATGGTATGCAATACTTAGATTTAGTCGGGTTCCCATTGCTTCCTGGAAACTTGTCCAGAAATGGGAAGTGAAACGACTATCCCTATCCGATACAATGGAGAGTGGAACTCCATGTAAGGATACTACTTCATCTACATACAACTTGGTTAACATTTCCATGCTAAAGGTTTCTTTCATGGGTAGAAAATGAGCTGATTTGGTTAATCGATCCACAATTACCTAAATCGCATCATTACCTTTTCTGGTTTTGGGCAACTTAGTAACAAAGTCCATTGTTATGAGTTCCCATTTCCATACAGGCATTTCTAATTGTTGTAGTAGACCTGAGGGTTTCTGGTGTTTTGCCTTAACTTGTGAACAAGTAAGACACTTAGATACATAATTAGCTATATCTTTTTTCATTCCTATCCACCAGAAATTATTTCTTAAATCTTGGTACATCTTATTGTTACTAGGATGTATGGTATACCTAGATTTATGGGCTTCCGCTAAAATCTTATTTCTTAATTCTCCTTGCTTAGGTACCCAAATCTTTTTCTTGTGGAATCTCCAAATTCCATCACTTCCTGGTTCTAATTCCTTTATTCTTCCCTTCATTCCTTCAGCATCATCCTTGATTGCTGTTTCTTGAATGTTCTTCGGTTGTTCCATTAAGTCTAGTTGTAGACTTAATCTAAGAGCACGAACTCGTTGTTGTTTCTCATGGTACTTACGACTTAAAGCATCAGCAACTACGTTTGCTTTTCCTTCGTGATATTGAATATCACAGTCGTAGTCACTTAGGATTTCCATCCATCTCCATTGTCTCATGTTTAATTCTTTTTGCCCAAATACGTATCTTAACCTCTTATGATCTGTATAGACGGTAAACTTACTTCCATACAGATAGTGTCTCCAAATCTTAAGGGCAAAAATTATGGCTCCTAATTCTAAGTCATGAGTCGTATAATTTTCTTCGTGCTTTTTCAATTGCCTTGAAGCATACGCAATTACCTTCTTGCGTTGCATTAGCACACATCCTAATCCTAGCTTAGAAGCATCACAATATACTTCAAAATCCTCCGTTCCTTCTGGTAAGGCTAGAATCGGAGCATTTGTTAATTTCTGTTTTAAGATCTTAAAAGCTTCTTCTTGTCTAGGTCCCCATTCAAACTTAATTGCTTTACAGGTTAGCTTAGTTAATGGTACAACTATTTTGGAAAAATCCTTAATAAACCGTCTATAGTATACGGCTAACCCTATAAAACTTCTAATTTCCATAGCTGACTGCGGGACCTTCCATTTGGTGATCGCTTCTATCTTAGCAGGATCTACGTGAATGCCTTCGTGATTCACCATATGACCTAAAAATTGTACCTCTTGTAGCCAAAATTCACACTTAGAGAATTTGGCGTAAAGCTTCTCTTTTCTTAACAAAGTTAAGAGTGCACGCAGGTGCTGACAGTGCTCATCCTGACTTTTGGAATAAATAAGTACATCGTCGATGAAGACAATTACGAATTTATCCAAATACGGTTTACAGTTTCTATTCATCATGTCCATAAATGCTGCAGGAGCATTTGTTAACCCGAAGGGCATGACTGTAAACTCGTAATGACCATACCTAGTTCTGAAAGCAGTTTTAGGTATGTCCTCTTCTTGTACTTTCAACTGATGATATCTGGAGCGTAAATCTATCTTAGAAAAGTATCTAGCTCCTTGAAGTTGATCAAAAAGATCATCAATCCTTGGTAATGGGTATCGATTCTTAATTGTAACCTTATTCAATTCCCTATAATCGATACACATTCGCATTGACCCATCTTTCTTTTTCACAAACAACATTGGAGCTCCCCACGGGGATGAACTAGGTTGTATGAATCTTTTGCTTAGTAATTCATCTAACTGCTTTTTCAATTCTAGCATTTCAGTGGGTGCTAACTAATGGGTGAAGTGGGTGAACCGATGATTCTGTTTTCTCGTAGTAAAACTCTGTTTTGCCTTAGCGTTCTTTCGATTTCCGGATCAAATGACAATGGTGAAGCTTTGTGAGAGCCTCTAGTATGCATGCACCTGTAGAACCTGCACACTAAACACACCAGTGTAAACCCGAAAATAACAAAGCAAAACTAACAAACTGACACACGTTGCGCACTACTCCCCGGCAACGGCGCCAAAATTTGACGTGATTGTCGTGGTACACGCAAATTTAATCCCAATAACAACTATAGATAGTGGTAAAAGGGTATCGAACTCAGGGAGTATGTGGAAAATATGTCGATTATATAGCTTTGCAATTAAACTACAATTAACCTAATTTACAGAAAATAAAGATCAATAATTTGGATTGTTGTTTTAGAACACTAAATTAATAACTAATTGCAAATCAAATGTTGGTTGTAAAACAGATTAGGAGAGAACAATGACCATCTTAGGATTCAGTTTCTTTAAACAATTGTGTGAAATTCCAACTAGAAAGAGTTACATAGACATAACTCGTGCATAAATAATCGAAGTGATAAAAGGGAACAAAGTACTCGGATTTATAAACGCGAGGTTATTTCCCGATGATCAATTAATCAATAACCAACCCTAACCCTTCCCGTGATATCTCGATTGCCAACGGCACCAAGAACGTACGATTGAGACTAGGAATTGCACTATCGATTAACAAGCTACAAACAATTATGCATACACCATGATAATCAAGCAACACAAGTTATCATTCTAGAAATTTAGAAATAACCACAAAAAAGTTCAAGAGAAACCTGCACCTAAGATGATCACCTAAAGGTTTAGCCACACATAGCTTGGTGAATCATCATAGCAATCAATTCAATGTTCATACAAATCGAATCACAAACCGAATGTTAGCAATCGTTCAAAACCAAGCCAAGATAGCCAAAATCGCCCCTAGTGTGTTCTCTAACCGACCAATGATGAGAATAGGTGAAAAGACACCATAAAACTGCATAAATGATGGCAGTTACAAGTTGTTCGCTGACTCCACCGTAACTTACGGTGACACCGTAAGTTACGGTGCAGATAATAGTGTTACGGTGGCTGTTGTCTGAGTTACGGTAGGATCCAGGTAGAATTCAGGTCCACCGTAAATTACGGTGGAACCGTAAATTACGGTGGAAACCTGGATTTTGCACTTTGTTTCATCTATCGTTTCGCGCACGACCCGTTCAACTCTAAACCGTCCAAAGCTGCGTTTTATCCACTTTAAGCTCCCTAACCGCACCTGAAACATAAGCAACCGTAGTCATCTAATTCAAGACAATTACGCGATTAAGTGAAGGATTAATTCGTCTTTTAACATGATTAAGGGTTGTCCTATGGACCACCCGTCACTAACTGATAAGGTGCCTTGGCTATCGGTGTTGTTCTAGGAATTAGATGAATTCTAAATTCTACTTCCCTATCAGGTGGTAACCCAGGTAGTTCTTCTGGGAATACATCCAGGTATTCTGATACTACTGGAATATATTTAAGTTGCTTACCCTTAGTGTTAATGGTTACTGAAATCATATACACTAATTCTTGTTTTATTGAATAACTGGCCAATTTCATTACTGAAATAAATTTCAGTGGCTTTCGTGGCTTATCTCCTGTAATCACCACTAATTCTCCTGTGGGCATATGAATTTCTATGGAATTCTTATCACAAAGAATTCGGGCATGGTTGGCTACTAACCAATCCATTCCTAATACAACATCGAATTCGGCTAAATTCATAGGTAACAGGTTTGCAGAGAATTTATGGCCTAAGAGTTCTATCTTTTCTTCTCGCAAAACCTTATCTATGTTAACAGATTTCCCATCTGCCGTTTCTACCGTAAAAATGTGTCTAAGGTTGGTTAAGGGAAGGTTAAGAGCTTGGCAGAATGAAGTATTTATAAAACTTTGGTTTGCACCAGAGTCAAATAACACTTTTGCATAAACGTTGTGAACTAGGAACGTACCAGCTATCACGTCAGGAATTAGTTCTGCTTCCTGAGTAGTCAACTGGAAGGCTCTTACATTCTTTTTGGTAACTCCTTCTGCAGGTTTGACTTTGTTATCATCTGGTTTGACCAATTTCGGGCAGTCTGGCCTAAAATGTCCAGCTTCTCATCAGTTGTAGCAGATTGTGGATTTTTTTCTCCTGCAATCTTCTTCTTGATGCCCTGGAATTTTGCAGAAATTGCAATACCCCTTGCATCTATCAAAATTCTTTCTTTTACAGGCATTGCAAAATGCAATAGTAGAAGATTGCCCACTTCCTTTTCTCTTGAAGTTATTACGGTTACCCATACGAAATCCCTGGGTAATCTTTTGGACCACTTCCTTCTTCCGGTTTTCTTCTCTTGTGCGTATCAGCCCGTCAGTTAGGGTGTTAGCTAATTCCACAGCATCGTCAATAGTACGAGGTCTCGCAGCTTTAACGATGTCACGGATTTCGCCAATCAATCCCCAAATATAGCAAGAAATAAGCACCGGCTCTGGCGAAGCCAGGGTTGGTACCACTCTCGCATATTCGAAGAATGTCGAAGTATACCCTCGACAATCTACATCCACCATCCGGTGGTTCAGAAATTTATTCGCCATTTGTTCTTTTTCATACTCAGGACAAAATTTTCTTTCTACTAGTCACTTAAATTCTTCCCAACTCATGGCATAGGCTACATTGTTTCCTTTGGCTTGAAGTACCGTATTCCACCATTCTAGCGCCCCTTCTTTAAAAAGATGTGACGCGTACATGACCTTGTCTTCCTCAGCACATTTACTTATTTTAATCACCGCCTCGGTTTTCTCTAACCAACGCAGTGCAGCAGTCGCCCCTTCGTTGCCTGCAAATTCAACCGGTTTACAGGCAAGAAACTCCTTGTAAGTGCAACCAGGCGTTGCAGCTTTCATTTTCTTAAGGAGTGGGGCTTGCATTCCATCGTTGTCGTTATTAGTATAGTTGCCGCCTCCGTTTACACTATTACTGAAATTGTCACCGTGTGTACGTTTGCTAGGAATAATTTGTTGAGGTTCAATTGGATTTCGGGCTGCAGCAAGGATTGCTGGAATAGCATTGGCTATTCCCTAAGCAACTATATTCTCGATATCTTGCCTATTCAGAAATTGGTCCTTATTGTTATGCTCAGATTGATTAACTTCATTAACGGGTTCATTACCAGTGTTTTCCATCTGGTAATTAATTTGTATAAATGATTAGTATAAAATAATTAATAACCAAACATAACAAAATAATTGCACATAATCACGTTAACAAGTATAGCCAAAATTGTCGATATGTCGACGTTCAATATTTTATATCTTATATTAGGCATCCGTACACACTGGTTATCTTACAAAATTTTTATTTTTAAGTTATTACATATACTTATATTTTTATGATTATATTATTATTATTAAACACACATTCCTACAACCACATACTATCCCGTCAACTGACTTTTCAGAAACGGCGTTCTCTTTTGTCGTACTTCCAAGATATTCTTTCCCCTACTTCCCTAATTCGATTCCCTGCATCAATTAGTTCCTCGCCATAATGACGGAGTTCCGCCAAGTTTTCGGAGCTCATCGGTGGATGTAGTGGAGGTTTAGGGTCAAATTGAGGGAAAAAGGTATTAGGGTTGTTTAGGAGATTTTGAAACTGCCAGTCGGTGGTCCACCTTTCTTCTATCTCTGCTGGTAGAGGTTGGGAGTGGATAATAGGATCTGGGATTTCAGGTTCTAGGTCAACTGGAAGTTGTGCTTCCGCTGGGTAATTAAAAAGGTTTTCACCGACAGGTCCGATGAGGTCACTAAGTGCCAATTTATGATCCAGCTCCTCCCAGGGTGGCATTTCCTGGTCTTGCCTAGAACTTTCCCCAATCTATATTTCCTTGCCTTTACCTTTGGGATCCTCCGTCTTTACAACTTTCCGTGTCGCTGGTTTCCTCATGCGCACACGCCTCCAGCCCACAATTCTTCTTCTCTTCTTTGGCTTGGGTTTCTCCGGTGGTTGGGCTTGAAATTCCCTAGGTTCCTCCATGTCGGCACAATAACCGATAAAGTCTCTGGATACTTCCACATTAACATAATAGAGATTGAGATTCTGAAGAGCTTCAGATAACTCATTCATGTTGTTTAGCAGATATAAAGAAACACAAAATTCTAGGTTAAAATTTTGTAAATTGAATTTTCACATAATCACAAAAAGGTAATTGGAAAATTTAACAGATTAATTAAAACAACATATTGCGATTTTCATATATATATATATTTATTTATTACAAATTACCACTGAAATTTTTAAATATACTAGGGATAATTTATTTTAGTCTATCTTTTCTTACTAAGTTATTTATTTAATGGGCAAAGTTTCTGGCTTATAGATGACATGGGTGCTAGTACTGGTCTGGTGATTTGACTATAAGTTAGCATTTACTGCTGTAGTGGCTAACATATAGAGATTTGCCCATTTTTCATCTAATTCATCTTCCCATGGTGGGTTATTGTCTATTTCCTGAGTTTCCTTATTATTCATCACTCCTTTTGGTTGTGACTTCTTTATTTTCCCTTGATTTTTTCTAATAATCCAACTTCTTTTCTTAGGGGTAAGTGGTTTCTCAAACTGTGCTTTACGAACAAATATTCCTTCCTCAGTTTCTGCTGAGTATCTTGAGGAATTTGATTGAAAGGAAGTTCCCTTATCTTTTGGTGAACTATCTAATTGACGATAGATATCCGAGATTCTTTGCTTACCCATACTGTAACTAACAAGTAGTCAGTTAAAAACACATAATCACAAAATGATAATCAAGAAAAATTAAGTATTTCTAATACTTAATTGGCTTAAATCAGTGGCTCTGATACCACCTTTTTCTGTCACGGTCCCCGTCCCGGTTTTACCCGGTCCAGGAGCCGCGGGACAGAAACCCGTGGTATTTATTAATTGAGTTGACAGCGGAAGATTTTATAGGATCTTTTAAAACTTGAAATGCCTGATTATTTTATTACATAATTCGGGATAAACCCCATAATTTACAATAGAGGAATTTCACAAGGAAATTCCCTGATTCAAAAAAACATGTTTATTTATTTAACTAAGCCACTACTTCAAGCTTGTTAGTGCTCCGTAGCACTTTTCCTTGGTTCACAGTAGTCACCTGAAACATGTTTTGAAAATATTTTATCAGCGGGGAAATACTGGCGAGTCATTCAAATTTAATAAAACGACACATAGTTATAAATTACAGTATAAGAGCGATTACAATGGCTTCTATCTTATTTTTATCTGGCGCCGAGTCACCTCTTGGTGACGTGGTCATACCACTATTGGGTCTTTTTCCCCAAGTAGTGATGATTATCACTGTTAGGATTTATTAGCCTAACCGTGAGAAATTAGTAATGTGCACAATACCCCACTAGCCAGTGATTAAGATAACCATGACTTAATCCCTGTAATTATAACCTTTGAAAATAAATGGAGTATTGTAAAATACTTTTGATAAAAGAGAATGACTCACATTGCAGATTTAAACGGGCAGAGTTTAGCCTACTGATTAGCCTTGTAACCTAATTTAAATAACAATGCACACGAACTAGGTCAGTAACTAATACAACATTTACGATAACTCACGAGATTAAAACCCTCACAATGAATGACAAAGTGCAATACTTAAACATCCATCGAATTTACGACGAATGACAAAATATGGCCATAATGTGGGCAGCACTTAAACATCCATTGGATAGTTTCAATCGATCGGACATTGAATCGTAGCAGCGATCGAGTTAGTACCCTGTATCGTAGCAGCGCCTTGCTATATTGAAAGTGAAATTCGAGCAGTATAATTTCGTTTTTGAGATTTGTTTTCGACACCAGTGAACAGGCCATGATCAGTTCTATTTATAGGTGAAAAATGGGGTTTACGCGGCCCGCGTAAACCCTAGCTTGAACCTTACGCGACCCGCGTGGCCACCTAGTCTACGTGTAGGTTTGCTGGGTCACGAGTAGGGTTGCCCGGTGGATGCCATGTGGCCCGTATGCTTATCTGGTCAAATGTTGAGTTGATGCGGCCCGCGTAAGGGTCTGCTTATCCTTTACGCGGCCCGCGAGAAGACCAAAATCTGATTTTCTTGGTTTTTTGATATAGATTAGGGTTTCAGGGTCCGGGTTTTCCCTTACGGATCGTTTTGGGACATTTTTGAAGGTCCTTACAGAAACTCCCATGAGAACCATGTTCCCCCTCTTCATCATTGGGAGTTAACAAAACATTTTCAGAATTAATGGATGTAGGTGATTCAAACATATCAAAAAAGTTTATATGAGTTAAACTTTGATCTTGTAAAACATCAGAGTTATTCCTTTCAAGCGTTTTAAAAGGAAAAACATGTTCATAAAACTTCACATCTCTTGAATATAACTCTTTTTTACTATCCAAACTCCATAATTTGTGTCCCTTTTTTGAATTAGAATACCCTATTAAAACACATTTTTCAGCACGAGTAGATAGTTTATCACACTCATTTAAAACAGTACTAAAGCACAAACATCCAAAAACCCTTAAATGTTCAAGAGAGGGTTCAAAACCATACACAAGTTCATAAGGACTTTTACCTAATAAAACAGAAGAGGGAATCCTGTTAATCAAATACACAACAGTTAGAACACAATCTGCCCAAAATCCTAAAGGTAACCTTCCCTGGTATAACAAAGCTCTAGCCATGTTTAAAAGATGTCGATGCTTCCTTTCCACCACACCATTTTGCTATGGTGTATAGGAGCGTTAGGTCTGATGAATAATTCCCTTTTGTTTACAAAAAAATGACATTTGCTGATTGACAAACTCAGTACCATTATCACTTCTAAACACCTTAATTCGTTTTTCAAACTGAGTTTGCAACAATTCATAAAAATTAACAAGGTTTTCAAAGACTTCATACTTATTTTTTAAAAGAAAACACCAAACAGTTCTAGAAAAATCATCTACAACAGTCAAGAAATACTTATACCCTTCCCTACTAGTGACCTTATATGGACCCCGCAAATCCAAATGAATTAACTCGCCCACACTTTTAGACTTATGATCACTTTGAGGGAATGAAACTCTAACTTGCTTAGCCCTATGACATATTTCATAGGGATGTTTTTCACCAGACCCTAAGTTCAACCTATCTTTTAACACAGACAGAACTTGATTAGAGGGATGACCCAGTCTATTATGCCAAATATTAGACTTCATCATACTATTAAAACACAAATTATTACCATTCTTACTAACAAAATATAACCCATTTTCTTGTCTATCAGTCACCAGGACTTTCCTTGACTTCGAATCCTGAATAACACACATAGATTCATCAAACACAACAGACAACTTGTTATCTTTAGCAAGTTTATGAACCGACACAAGATTCACACTATAACTAGGTACATAGAAAACATCATTTAACACAACACCAGAAACTAGTTTCATGTCTCCAATTTTAGTAATTTTAGCACTAGTCCCATTAGGGTGACATAATTTTAAATCAAACTCATATACATCAACACAATTATACATGTCTTTATCATTCATTACCATGTGTTGATTAGCACCTGAATCTATGACCCATTTATAATCATTAGCATAACTCACAGCACTAGAGCAGCTAATAAAACTACCACAAACACCTGACACATTAACATTATTATTCAAACTAAGAGACTGACCTCCCATATTTGAACTTTGTTGCCTAGTTCCAATTTTTTTCACTCACAAGACTTAGCAGCTTTGAAATTTGCTCATTTGTAAAAGGCATAGAAGAACTAGACACCATATTAGCCTTATTAACATTCACATTATTACTTCTACTGCCCTTACCACTCTGAACATTAGACCTTCTTTTAAACCCCTGTGGATACCCAATCAACTCGAAACATCTATCCACAGTATGACCAATCATATTACAATGTGTACAATTCAAATTCGGATTAGGTCCTCTAAACGGTTTTTTCGTTTGGTCAAAAACTTGATTCATTTTAGTTAGGAAAGACACATTTGGCCCATTTTTCTGACCACTACTAGCAATTCTATGTGATTCTTCCCTAGAAATGATGGAGAAAGCAACCTTAACAGATGGAAATGGTTCTCTTGTGAGTATGTTTGTTCTCACATGTTGATAAATATCAACAAGACCCATGAGAAACTGCATCAATTTTATTAGAGTAGTAAAATCATTATAGTCTTTAGTAGCTTTACAAGAAGAGGAAGGCAGTTGTAATATAACATCAAACTGCTTCCACATAGTATTTAACTTGTGATAATATTCTGAAACTGTGCTACCGTTTTGGGAAATACAATTGAGTTTTTTATACAAATCATACACAACAGAACCATCTACCTTATCGTACGTCTCTTTCAAATCTGCCCACACTTCTGAGGCAAGTTTAGAAAAAACTTGCCCCAAATACAACTCCTCAGACACAGAGTTTAATAATCAAGTTAAGACTACTGAGTTACACCTATCCCATTGTTTACTTAGGACCTCATCATCTTCAGTTTTAACATATTTCCCATCAATAAAACCAAATTTGTTCTTAGCCTCTAAGGCTAATTTCATAGCACTAGACAATACCTCATAGTTCTCTGTCCCTTTTAGTTTTATATTAACAATGGTTAATCTACTCGAGTCACTAGGGTGCAAGTACAGAGGGTCTCCTATATCAAGTTTACTAATCAAAGTCTGTGAAGTACCTTCACCATCGCCCGTGATAACAGAAACAAAGAATATCACAAATATTCACAATAGATCACAGAATATACAATAACAAAAACAAAGAAAACTTGGGTGAAGCTGAGTCAGGGACCAGATTCCAGGATCGTCACTCTACGGTGCCTGGACAAGCCTTTACTCAGGAGCCACTACCTAAACAACAACCAATAGACACACTACAACTATAAACAAAAAGAACAGTAACTAAAAATCACAGAATAATGCAACAATCACTAAAAAATAACCACAGAATAATGCAACAATTTGCACAAAAGACTCGATCAAGTGCCTGCCCGACTAGTCCGGTAATTAACAATAATGCCTAGGACATAACTGATGTAGTGCAATGAACAAAAAAACAATAAAGAGTAAAAAGAATGGAAAGATCTCATAGAAGCGTTTAACTCCCTCCAAGCAGCAGAACTGTCTCGCAACCTTCTAGGGTTGCTAAGAACAGAACAGAAAACACCAACAACACTTGGTCAGTTTGCCCTGAAATCTTCTTGGATTTTAGAGACCAACTGTAACACCTGTGCCTCCACGGCCATCAAACAAATACCAAACCAATGAAATATTATATTTCATACTTGGGATTTGTAAAAATATGTGTATCATTTGCACATATCAATTCTTGGTCAATTTCAAACTCTAAATCGCTTTCTGGAAGGTTATACGCGCACCGATGCGTAAATATAACCAGTTTAATGCAACAAACACTCTGGAATAGTGACATGGGCTTAACATACCTTAAATAACCTTTACATAACTTAGAAATAAGTTTTGAAGGCTTTGGTATGGCAAAATCAAGTTAATTCGCTTACAGGGACTAAACTTGACAAACTGCGAAAGTATGTCAATTTGAACTGTAACGAACATTCTGGAACATGACCATAAGTTAAACACACCTTAAATATCCTTTACATAGCTTAGAAATAGGCTTTGAGGGGTTTGGTGTGCTAAAATAAACTTTTGGGTCATTCAGGGACTAAAAGTGTCAAAAAGTGCACAAGTTTGCACTTTCGCGCATAACTTACGTTCTGAATACATCCGGAAATCCAAAAATTTATGTAAGCATGACTATATTATGCTTTAGTGTTTGGCTTGCCAAAAATCCATTCGTTGCGTCATTTGGATCGTTTTTCGCGCTTATGCGCATTCCGTCGTAATTAAGCGAACATCGCGTTCGTACGACCAAATGAACCATCATCCGGCATATTTTTGAGCATGTTTCATGTCCACAATGTTTAGGCATCATTATAGGGCCTTAAAGTTGGCTTTACGGGCCTTAGAAGTGCCGGAAATGGGCTTAAACACGTGCAGGGACTGAAACTGTCATTTCTGAAACTTTGTTCTGATCTGTGACTCCTAGGCGGCCCGCCTCAAGATCTTAACATCCTTAGGCGGCCCGCGTCAGACCTTCTGACCAGATTAAATGTTTCTAACAGCAGATTGCAGCTGTTTGATCCACCACCACACATTCTCATTTGTCTAGTCAGCTGATAAGAACCATTTTCTAGTCACCATAAGGTTCCAACACTTGTACGGTTACGATTAAGGCACGTTTTCCATGAAACGATCTTAACGGTGGACCTTTTACTATAAATACCCCACCCCCCATGCTTCAAAATTACAAGAATTCTGATTTGAGAACCTTTAAGTTGAAACCATTGTTTCATACCTGAGATTCTTGAATCGGGATTAGCATTCGGGGACCCTTCGTAAGTATTCTTTCGTTCTTTTCTTTATTTTATTGCTTTTAGAGTCAGAAAGTCAAACTTTGTTTGACTTTCAGCGTTGACCAGCTTATGGTCAATGCGAAGTTCGTTTGAACTTCGCAACGTGATTGTAATCACGTTGGTCATAGTCCCTTGGGACTATGCCCACTGATTACCACGTTGTCTAGGGTCGTAGGGTAGGCGATCTAATAAATCGCCTATACCTTCGAACTCGACCCATTTGGTCGATCATTAGGATCCGACCAAATACATTAGGTGACCATAGTAGGTAGGGAATAACCTTCCGAGGTTATACCCTATGGTCACATCGTTTGAGTAGTTGTATGATAGGTAGTTTATATGCCTTAGGTAAATTACCAGAATACCCTTTTCATGTATAAATTTGTAATTAAGCATATGTAACCTAAACTTTTGTCACATAACTGATTATGTAACATGTTTAGGCATAACACTTGTCATAGGACTAGTTAGACGGTCCGAACGCGTTTCACGCGCACGACGCGTTAAAGTAGCATAAGCTACCTTAATGGGTCGCGATGGGTCGAAAGCACTTAGGTTAGGTTTCATGTAGTATGTAGGCCTTGTTAAAACCATATCATATGAGTTCCAATACTCATTTGGTTTACCAAGCCTCATCCTATCCGATCTCCCGATTTAAGTCCGGTTTATTTATATAGTTTTAGATTGCCGACTGATTCCGTGCTCCCTCTAGCTTTGTTTGGTTGTTTTTCAAGACCTCTAAGCATTCTCAGGCGAGTACATTATTCCCCTCTTTTACTGTTTTCAAACTGTTTTGGGGTGAAGCATGTGTACCTATCTGTTATTTTCATGATTTCAAAGTATAATTGATTATACATGTTATTAATTATCTTTTGACAAACTAAATGACTATCTATGGTTTAAACACTGATTTCTCAAAGAACATAAAATAAAATGTTGAATTGTACTTATTTTATGTTCACCAGACCGATTGTTAGTATGATATAGCGCTATAGGATTTGACACCCCATTCCTGTTGTCATGGAATGTCTGAAACCAATTTGTTGCTCCATCCAAATAGGGATTGCCTTTGTGGTATTTCTATAGTCTCAAAGGTGTATCTTGATGCACCAGGTCTGAATGAATTCTCAAATCACACTATTAAAGTATAGTTTAATATACTCTCATGTGTGGTATTGTACAAAACCAACATATATTTACAAAACCAAAAACATAGTTTAATATGTTATTTATCACATCTAAAGCATATTTTGATATGTTATTTATGAAACCAAAACATAGTTTAATATGTTACTTACAAATCCAAAGTATACTTTTAATATGCTACTATAAGGATAATTGTTTAATCTTACATTTATTTATACAAATCACATTGGTTACACATTACATGATTTACATTGGACACTTAAACATTATTGACATTGGTTATACATTTCATGATTTACATCTTAACATAAACATTTTGGTATATTATTCAATACATTTGAAAATTTGTTTAAACATGGACATCTTACATTGGTGGTTTGTTTGGGTAAGTGATTTGAGTAACGGTGCGTGTGTAATATGATACAAGCATGGTGGATACGCCGCTGGTACTTCCTATATATAAGTGTTTGTATGGTATTACATATTGTAGCGTTATTTGAATCATTTCAGTTTGAGACATAGAACATTTTATACAAGTAACATGCTTTTCACAAGACATTTATTTACAAACAACTTATTTTATACAAACTCATTTTACATGGTTATTCATTGAATCATGCATTATTCTCTTATTATACATATCACCTGAACTTATTATTTTTCAAATGATTTACAAAGGCAAAGCAAATTACAGGGTTCATGACTAAACATTTTCTTAAACAGAAGTCATGAATCTTATTTTCACAAAACCTATGTACTCGCCAGCATTTCTTTGCTGACCTCGTTTTCACATATGTTTCAGGTATTGTTGGATGATATCGATTGATAAGATGCATGCTCATATAGGACTGGACAAGGCCTTAGTGACTCAATAACAATGATAGACTATGTTTAAATAGTGTATTTAGATTTCAAGACGATGTAATTATTCAATGTTTAATAAAACGAAACACTCTTTGGTATCCATGGTTATGAAACATTAATTCTGTTACAACACGCCTCGATGTTTCCGCCACATTTTGTTGTTTTACGTGGTCGGGGTGTGACAGAAAAGATGGTATCAGAGCCAATGGTTATAGGGAATTAGGTTATTAGTAATGCTTTGACCTAGTCTATAACCTTCTTAGGACCCTAACGCGAGTTTACTTGCGTTTAGTCATAAAACAATACCGTCACCTATCCTTAGGCGACGACCACAGCAAGAACATAAATTTCAAAACCGCTTTGAAAACTAATCATCTGTTCTAGGATGATTGATTACTAGGTTTTGAACCCTCTATTGTAAGGTTTTGAACTCTCTAGTATATGGTTTTGAACCCCTTTGAGTTTTCAAAACTTCGTCAAGGTTTTGGGTTTTAAATAATGTGAACACGTGCAAACTGGAAGGGTGAATGCCTGTATTCTGGGTTTTCTGTCTAGGCAAGCACTTCGTATACATCTCATCAGACGCGAGACCAGTTGTGCTTACCTGGGAATTCTTGGGATGAGTGTTCACTTATAGGCGAGCATGTCTTCGCGATACATTATTTTTGACCCATTTACTTTGATTAGTCACCGTCTCATTTGTTTGCCTTAGGTAACAAACAAATGATCGCAATTTTCATGCGTTATCTTTCTGTTTTGATTGTTCAATAATCTTTCACCTGTTTCTCCCTATGCCTTTCTTTTTCTTCAAGAATGTCTCTTCATCACGATGACGCCCAGATATCTGAGCAAGCAGCCAAAATTCGCTCAGCGAATAGGCGAAGTAGTCCTGAAGACTGTTGAATTAGCTACTGCCATGTATCATCTCCAGGATGAAGCCACTCAAGAGTCACCAAGACAGGCAGGACCTAGTCAGGCGACAACACCATCAGCCAATAAACCAATCGAGGAATCAAAGACCATGGATGAACGATCCCCTAAGAAGTCAAAGAAGCGAAAGGCTTCTCAGAACTTCGCCATGGTCGCTCACAATGGTAAAGCAGTCCCCAACCAACCAGCTCAACCCCCTGCTAGGTGTGTATGGCTTTTCCTATGATACCTACATCAAGGAACTATGTACCTTACAAACTACTCTTGTGATTTCTCTCTTTCAAATGATTGCTCATGATTCCCTCGAAAATTTTAAGTACTCGTTTCACTCTAAGAAACAAAGTACAGAAAATTAAGTGACATTATGAGTAATCGTGCTTTTCGCACATCTGTGCCTTTAAATCCTTGGTTAGATAACTAAGGGTATTTTCAAATCTCATACCCATTACGTTTTGATTTTTTTCAACATACACAGTACCAGTATTTCAAAACAATCTTCATGATCTCAAAACATTTCATATAGTTTGAAAACAATTTTTCTAGATGCATTGTCTATGTTATTTCAAAAACATTGGCCATGTTATCAAAACCAACCTTTCTAATTTCAAAATATTTCATATAGTCTGAAGACAATATTAACACAATACATTTTCTGATCAAGTGCATGATTTCGAAAAGCATCATTCATGTCTTTCAAAAACCTTATACATAATTTCAAAATTCATCTCGCATGATTTTAAAATATTTTTGTAAAAATATCTATCTAATACACCTACTTTATGATTTCAAAATATTATATATAAGGTTTCAAAAACATTTTTTTTTACCCCATGCATAGTCTTCCAAATATATTTTCCTCACACATTTACTTAACCTTCAAATTCTGCTTCATATGTCGCCTTGACATATCTAGCATCTCAACTTCATAAGCATTTTACATCATGTTTTGACCTAAGCACATCCAGTGCAAGGTTTCAAAACATCTTCAACTTCTAAAATTCATATGGGATATTTTTATCTTTACAATTAGATCCTTGTGGATGATTATCGTTCAAATCAGAGTCCTTAATTGGATTCCTTATGTACCTTAATTCGAACACTTCGGTTCCTAGTAATCGAAATCGAATTTTCTTTTTGAATCTTTCTATCTTTATAGTTGGATTCTTGACAACGTTTAAAGTACCAAATGAAATCCACGGAATGGATTCCAAGTGTGCTTTAAATGCATGTACGCAATTTACAAGACAAATTAACGAACAATTTTGTGGTTATGTGATATGTGTTTATGTGTTCTCCTCTATGATTTTGTGTGATCCGATTTTCAAATCCTCATAGAATCTTTCATGTTTTCATATGAGAGATTCATAGTAGGATATTCAAAAGGTACTACCTTAAATCCTTATGGGCTTCTACCTGGTAGTTAAGACCCTTGGGTTATATAGTACCACTCCATGATTCATAAGAGACCCTCTTAGTAGTCTAGTCAAAAAGATTGATTCACAGTTTGGTTAGAGAACGACATCTAGTGATGTAGCTGAACAGACTCCTTGATAGTCTATTTAGATCATTTATTGATTTAATTCAAAGGACTCTATGGCGGTCTAGTCACACTCATCACAGGTTCATTCATTTGGTTTTACCCTACACATTATAAAATAGACTGTGTGAACTGTGCAAGGAATTGTTTAATTATGGACGCGTACATAATTATGAAACTTAGTGCACAGAAACCTAGTAAGATTTATTATGTGTAAGAACCGATAGTGACAACAATAACAAAATGAGAACAATGTAATGGAGGTACGGTGGACGCACCAATGACGCTTCATATACTTGTATATAAGTATCCCTCTTACATTGCAAACATGATGTTATTAAAGTTACTAGAAGTTCAGAACCCTAACCAATGTTGTTTGATCTTTTCAACTTCATGTTTTCAAGCTCTCACAAGTTTCCTCTAAATAAATTTCGGGACGAAATTTCCTAAAGTAGGGGAGACTGTAACACCTGTGCCTCCACGGCCATCAAACAAATACCAAACCAATGAAATATTATATTTCATACTTGGGATTTGTAAAAATATGTGTATCATTTGCACATATCAATTCTTGGTCAATTTCAAACTCTAAATCGCTTTCTGGAAGGTTATACGCGCACCGATGCGTAAATATAACCAGTTTAATGCAACAAACACTCTGGAATAGTGACATAGGCTTAACATACCTTAAATAACCTTTACATAACTTAGAAATAAGTTTTGAAGGCTTTGGTATGGCAAAATCAAGTTAATTCGCTTACAGGGACTAAACTTGACAAACTGCGAAAGTATGTCAATTTGAACTGTAACGAACATTCCAGAACATGACCATAACTTAAACACACCTTAAATATCCTTTACATAGCTTAGAAATAGGCTTTGAGGGGTTTGGTGTGCTAAAATAAACTTTTGGGTCATTCAGGGACTAAAAGTGTCAAAAAGTTCACAAGTTTGCACTTTCGCGCATAACTTACGTTCTGAATACATCCGGACATCCAAAAATTTATGTAAGCATGACTATATTATGCTTTAGTGTTTGGCTTGCCAAAAATCCATTCGTTGCGTCATTTGGATCGTTTTTCGCGCTTATGCGCATTCCGTCGTAATTAAGCGAACATCGCGTTCGTACGACCAAATGAACCATCATCCGGCATATTTTTGAGCATGTTTCATGTCCACAATGTTTAGGCATCATTATAGGGCCTTAAAGTTGGCTTTACGGGCCTTAGAAGTGCCGGAAATGGGCTTAAACACGTGCAGGGACTGAAACTGTCATTTCTGAAACTTTGTTCTGATCTGTGACTCCTAGGCGGCCCGCCTCAAGATCATAACATCCTTAGGCGGCCCGCGTCAGACCTTCTGACCAGATTAAATGTTTCTAACAGCAGATTGCAGCTGTTTGATCCACCACCACACATTCTCATTTGTCTAGTCAGCTGATAAGAACCATTTTCTAGTCACCATAAGGTTCCAACACTTGTACGGTTACGATTAAGGCACGTTTTCCATGAAACGATCTTAACGGTGGACCTTTTACTATAAATACCCCACCCCCCATGCTTCAAAATTACAAGAATTCTGATTTGAGAACCTCTAAGTTGAAACCATTGTTTCATACCTGAGATTCTTGAATCGGGATTAGCATTCGGGGACCCTTCGTAAGTATTCTTTCGTTCTTTTCTTTATTTTATTGCTTTTAGAGTCAGAAAGTCAAACTTTGTTTGACTTTCAGCGTTGACCAGCTTATGGTCAATGCGAAGTTCGTTTGAACTTCGCAACGTGATTGTAATCACGTTGGTCATAGTCCCTTGGGACTATGCCCACTGATTACCACGTTGTCTAGGGTCGTAGGGTAGGCGATCTAATAAATCGCCTATACCTTCGAACTCGACCCATTTGGTCGATCATTAGGATCCAACCAAATACATTAGGTGACCATAGTAGGTAGGGAATAACCTTCCGAGGTTATACCCTATGGTCACATCGTTTGAGTAGTTGTATGATAGGTAGTTTATATGCCTTAGGTAAATTACCAGAATACCCTTTTCATGTATAAATTGGTAATTAAGCATATGTAACCTAAACTTTTGTCACATAACTGATTATGTAACATGTTTAGGCATATAACACTTGTCATAGGACTAGTTAGACGGTCCGAACGCGTTTCACGCGCACGACGCGTTAAAGTAGCATAAGCTACCTTAATGGGTCGCGATGGGTCGAAAGCACTTAGGTTAGGTTTCATGTAGTATGTAGGCCTTGTTAAAACCATATCATATGAGTTCCAATACTCATTTGGTTTACCAAGCCTCATCCTATCCGATCTCCCGATTTAAGTCCGGTTTATTTATATAGTTTTAGATTGCCGACTGATTCCGTGCTCCCTTTAGCTTTGTTTGGTTGTTGTTCAAGACCTCTAAGCATTCTCAGGCGAGTACATTATTCCCCTCTTTTACTGTTTTCAAACTGTTTTGGGGTGAAGCATGTGTACCTATCTGTTATTTTCATGATTTCAAAGTATAATTGATTATACATGTTATTAATTATCTTTTGACAAACTAAATGACTATCTATGGTTTAAACACTGATTTCTCAAAGAACATAAAATAAAATGTTGAATTGTACTTATTTTATGTTCACCAGACCGATTGTTAGTATGATATAGCGTTATAGGATTTGACACCCCATTCCTGTTGTCATGGAATGTCTGAAACCAATTTGTTGCTCCATCCAAATAGGGATTGCCTTTGTGGTATTTCTATAGTCTCAAAGGTGTATCTTGATGCACCAGGTCTGAATGAATTCTCAAATCACACTATTAAAGTATAGTTTAATATACTCTCATGTGTGGTATTGTACAAAACCAACATATATTTACAAAACCAAAAACATAGTTTAATATGTTATTTATCACATCTAAAGCATATTTTGATATGTTATTTATGAAACCAAAACATAGTTTAATACGTTACTTACAAATCCAAAGTATACTTTTAATATGCTACTATAAGGATAATTGTTTAATCTTACATTTATTTATACAAATCACATTGGTTACACATTACATGATTTACATTGGACACTTAAACATTATTGACATTGGTTATACATTTCATGATTTACATCTTAACATAAACATTTTGGTATATTATTCAATACATTTGAAAATTTGTTTAAACATGGACATCTTACATTGGTGGTTTGTTTGGGTAAGTGATTTGAGTAACGGTGCGTGTGTAATATGATACAAGCATGGTGGATACGCCGCTGGTACTTCCTATATATAAGTGTTTGTATGGTATTACATATTGTAGCGTTATTTGAATCATTTCAGTTTGAGACATAGAACATTTTATACAAGTAACATGCTTTTCACAAGACATTTATTTACAAACAACTTATTTTATACAAACTCATTTTACATGGTTATTCATTGAATCATGCATTATTCTCTTATTATACATATCACCTGAACTTATTATTTTTCAAATGATTTACAAAGGCAAAGCAAATTACAGGGTTCATGACTAAACATTTTCTTAAACAGAAGTCATGAATCTTATTTTCACAAAACCTATGTACTCGCCAGCATTTCTTTGCTGACCTCGTTTTCACATATGTTTCAGGTATTGTTGGATGATATCGATTGATAAGATGCATGCTCATATAGGACTGGACAAGGCCTTAGTGACTCAATAACAATGATAGACTATGTTTAAATAGTGTATTTAGATTTCAAGACGATGTAATTATTCAATGTTTAATAAAACGAAACACTCTTTGGTATCCATGGTTATGAAACATTAATTCTGTTACAACACGCCTCGATGTTTCCGCCACATTTTGTTGTTTTACGTGGTCGGGGTGTGACACCAACACAAGTGTAAAAACCCTAGAAACGAGAGAGTCCTCTTCACACAAACACCAAACCCTAGCTAGGGGTTCAATCGCACAAGATCAACACCGACACGCTTCCTAAGACCACCGATCCAGAAGATTCTTCAACAAGAGAAGCCTCCGAACCTCCAATAACAAGATTTACACCCAAATATGAGCAGCGGAAACTCAGATCTAGACACAAGAGCCTAACATGGCTCTGATACCATGTACAAAATTATAGAATGACAGAAGAACAACGGAAGTAGCGGCAAAACGGTGACGTAAAACTTTATTAGTTAACCAACCCCAAAATCACCCAACCGAACCCTAGATCTCACAATAATGAGATCTATGAAATACAGAGAAAAACTTCAACCGATCAACACAATCTTTTGAATGATTTAAAGCAATACAACTATAGAAATGTTGAGATCACAAGATCTCAGATCAACAAGAAACTGTACAAGACAAACGAGACCAGAAGAATACAGTGGAAAAATGAGAGAACAATTCAAAACCCTTAGAAAAATATTCAACAACTGAGCTCTGCTTCTCTCTCTCTTCTTTTTATATCACAGAAGACCAAATTTCACTTTAGCCCTCGTAATGTTTCAATACAAACCTGGCAGCTTCCACACGTTTCATATGAGCCCCTTTCACATTATAAACTGCACACTTCATAACAATAAAACCATAAGTGTAACAACTTTTATAATTTGTTACAACAAGTTCAATAAGAACAACTGATCATGTTTGATCTATGAATTACATACAATAATAATTTCAACATAGAAACAAAAAATCACACAAGAATTAAAGGCACATTTCTTATCGCCTTGGGGACACCCGGTTTCGGGTTCATGTAGGTATCATAACATAAAAAGTTAAGACATATAGAGATTAATACAATTGTATTAATTTTAGTTCCTGAAAGTATAGCTTGACATGAAATCTCTAATGATAGGTCCCACCTTCTCTTTTGTCTTGATGATACAGAAGAACATTATCCTATATGCAACCACCATACCAAACATGATTGCAAGATCAATCCATTTAGAGTATCCCATCTCGACATGCAATACGCTCTTCAGTAGCGTTTCTCCATCAACCGTAGGAAGACCTCCTGGGTACGCAGGGAACGTAAGCCCTTCAAACTCGTTTTTGTACAGTCCTTCTAATGCATACCTGTGAAATGATATATAGTACATTGGGTATTTCCAAAAGATATGAGGTAGATGGTTTGGTAGCCGAAAGAACCCTGCACCTAGTATCATCAAGCCTTGGACTCCAGCACCAGATATGATGCCCATAAGCAGATTTGGCACAATGGCTGCTACAATCATCATTTGGCATTCAACCAACAACATTGCCATTAAGACAACTAATTCGAAATATATGAATTGTCCCGGTTCTCTTTGGAGTCCGATGAACGAGTAGGCTATAGCTCCCGGGACTAAAGAGATGAGAAGTAGGTACGGCGTTGAAGAAATTGCATGACTAATAACATATGACCCAACCCCGTAGTGTCCGTTTAGTCTTTCGCATTGAAAAACCTAGTTACAAATATATACAATGTTGTTATAACTGAATTTATCTCAAAAGCATTTTGTTTTAAGTAACAACAAACATAAGATGTATCACAAACCTTAGTTTCTTCTACAAAGGAAGGGAACCCACCAACAGCTAGAATGGTCAGAAATGAAGAAACGAACAAAATCATTGAAACCCTAGCCTGTGTGATAAAAAAACAAACCATTTCAAATACTTATCTTAAGATGATTAGCAACCCAAGACCCATACCAGATTCATATTATATTAATTAACCTTATTCTACAGCCACACAAAAAAAAAAAAAAAAAAAAAAAAACAAAACAAACCAAACCAAACCAAACCAAATGCGTGAATGTATTATGTATTTACATCCAACCCCCGTTTTTTACCCTATATTCCATTAAAAATAATTATTTTTTCTCATTATATTTTCTTGCTTTTCCACTCACAACCATTTTCAAAATATATATAACAGTGTCCCTCAAATTTACAGATAAATAGTAATATTTTCTCTCTTCTCTACTTATAATCACTTTTTTTATAAAATAAAAATCCCCTCACATAATTTGGGGCGTTGAATGTGAATGCTATTAAGACCATGTGTAGTGGTAATACTCTTAACCTTTGGGTTTTGCGCCATGTGGCATCCCAGTCAGCAATGAGGCATTATGAGGCGTTTTCTAAAATGGGTGTAGTGGGGATGTGGGGCATTATGTTAAAAGAGGTGTAATAAAATTAAAATTAAAAAACCATCAAAAAAATCTTATTGGACAAACAAAAGGAAGATCAAGGGTGATTGGCCGAAACTAATGAACCAGGGCGTGGAAAAAAACACGTCAAAAGCAATTTTGTTGAAAAAAACGTACACCCCCGAGGTGGGAGATGGGCGCTGTGAGGCATTTTTAAAGGAAAAACGCCCAAAAACCCCACTACACATGGTCTAACCATCCTTTTTTTTAACGGCCAACATAATAATCGCCGGGTACTTCGTACGCGGCACCCAATGGCTGAAAGGTTACCCGCGGCGGCCTTTATTCCGCACACAAGAAGCCCCTAGCCCACCAAGCCGCCAGTTTCGGGGAAAACCCGACCCTACATCCGCCCGAAGGCACGACAGTGCAGGATCGGTAAAACCTGGTCAGGATCAGGAATCGAACCGATGACCTTTCGGCCAGTGATCTTCCATCACTTCCCATGACCGCTGACCTATAAGCCCGTGTCTGGTCTAAATGGTCTAACCATCCTAAGTCCTAACTATTTAGTTCACACATTCTCTTTAGCAACGGCAAATCATAAATGGTGCCAAATTTAAAAAGATAAAGTTAGCTTTTTTTAGGGGCCACATGGTAAGACATCACTAAAATATATGCATATACATCTGTTCAACTTAAAACTTAGTTTTCATTTAAGCATCTAGTTTTTTTTAAAACTTAGTTTTCATTTAAGCATCTAGTTTTTTTTTAACAAATATATTTTATAGCCTTATCGCATGTGATGGTTTTTATCATCATCTATTAAATATGATCTTGCATTATACGTATTACTTTTAACCCGTTATATTACAAGAAACAGTATTAGAATCTCGAGTATAACGTAAATTGAATAAATATACTTTTATATAGTTAATAATAAAAAATATGCTTTTTAAAACATGTGTATTATACAGTTGTCAAAAAGTCTAAAATGCATTTTGACTTAACAATTATAAATTATATTAAAAAAAATATTCTTTATAATTGGTATTAGTTTTTTTATATAATTGTAAATATTAATTCAATTAAAGTGTACTTAGTTCTTTCAATTTTTTAGCATAGTAATTAACGGCAAATTTGGATCACCGACGGACCACTGGAATATTATCTTGTCACCAACGGAACCACCAGATTATATCTATCTCCAATAGACATAATGTCTATACACAAATTTAGGAGTAAACTCAATAAATATGGGAAACCCGCCTTTTAAGAATCGAACTCAAGACCTATTGGTCTCAAAGCCTTATCTCACCCCCCAAGATTATAAATATACATATAAAAAATTAAGATCTAAAAAGTGGGTTATGTATAATAACTATCC
Source organism: Helianthus tuberosus (assembly GCA_030545235.1). Classification (NCBI taxonomy): domain Eukaryota; kingdom Viridiplantae; phylum Streptophyta; class Magnoliopsida; order Asterales; family Asteraceae; genus Helianthus; species Helianthus tuberosus. The sequence continues at coordinate 77,816,385 of CM060407.1, forward strand.
ATAACTAAATTATAAGTATACATAATTAAACTTATATTAAATATCTAAAATATATTCTTTTAATTGTTATTATTTAACTGAAGACACATAGGTAAGGAAACCAATTTTCTAAGATCGTGAATTCACGTCATATGTCCTCTAAGGTTAATTGTTTATTGGGTAGTGATTAATATAGATTTTAATATAAATTTTATTTTAAGTTAAGTAATACTTTCTTAGTAACATGTATTGCGATGAAATATTGCAACACATGATGATAAATGTCTGAGGGTATGCTTGACAACGAGTTTTTGGAGCCTTTTAGAAACTTTTATGTAACCTCTAAAAGAGAAGTATAGAACTATAAGTTTTACATGTAAAAATCTCATTTATATAATTTTAGGAACTTTTAGGTAACCTCAAAAAGAGAAGTATAGAACTATAGGTTTTACATATAAAAATCTCATTTTGATGAAACAATGGTTAACCTGGTGGGGTTAACTCACTGGTCTCGTCAAGTAGGGTTAATCCCTTCTATCCGAGGATCGCTGGCTGGAACATCCGCTGGTTGATTTCCTGCACAAGGAAACAAGCCGTGACTCGTAACAAGGAGGATGGGGTGGGGGGTGCTCCTTGTTACCACTCTCTGGCATGAGAATCAGTAGTTTGCTTGGGAAGCAAAGTGTGATAGTAGTAGTAGTGAGAGAGTTGAGAAGTGATACCTCAAACCTAGTTTGGGATGGGTATTTATAGCCGAGGAGTGAATGAGGGTAGTTGAGTAGCTAGTCTGACATCGCACAGTCTTTTGTAGGTGTGTCAGACCCGTCAGTTATGGTGGTGATGCCACGTCCTGCTGTGGTGTCAGACTGTTGCACATGTGTGGGCTAGTAGGCGACTGTTCTCAGTGCCACTTGCACTGAGTGTCAGACCCACTTGCCTTGTAGGCAGGATGCGGTGCTAGGCCGCATCGCTGGCCAAGATGTATGCGGAATGCGGTGCCGTGCCGCATCGCCGTTTAGTGATTGTTACTGTTGTCCAGATCCCTTGTCGTGAAGAAACTGTTCATATGATGCGGTGCCAGGCCGCATCTCTATGCGTAACATGTGTTCTCGTACTTAAGGTAAGTCTTCTCATCAATGGACAGATTGGTTTCAACCGTTGTGTCCGCGCGTGCCCGTGCGGACACAGATAAGTTCTTGCTGGTGGGGGTTTTTTGATAAGGGTAATGGTCACTCGCGGTCGTGCTGACGCAAGATCTGGGACCATACCCCTTCAAGTCCCCCCAGTCTAGTGTTCCTTCCTTGTGCAAGTTGCATGTGGGAGGGATACTGGACTATGGTGTCTAGAAGGTAGAATATGGGCCATGCAGATGGCTCCTGGTTTCAGTAAATCAAACTGCTGACCTGTTTGTTCGGACCGCTGTTCGATCGGTAGGTCGTTCGAGTGGATTATTTCTTCCTTTAAGAAGGATCTGTTTGTGTATGATTCCGCACCAGTGAGCAAGTTCCGTCTGATGCGGAATTCTCAGCCGAGGATTTGATGCGGTAATCTGTCTACCGTTTTCTGATGTCCTCAGCCACCTGTTGGTGTTTCGAACCAACCTTTGAAACGGTGACTGAAGATGTTAGTAGAGTTCGAACCAACCTTTGAGATGGTGACGGAAGGTGTCCGTTACCGCAACTCTAGTTGTAACCTCTGCGTCAGCTTTATGCAATGTTTGTAAGTACTTTGCTCAAGCTCTATGTTCAACTGGACATTCAACGATGATCCCTGCTTTGTGGGGTGTTCGTGTTCTCCAGTTTAGCTCTCTAGTAACCGCATGTCTTCTGCGGTTTAGCTCTCAAGTAACCGCACGTCCTCTGCGGTTTAGCTCTCAAGTAACCGCACGTCCTTTGCGGTTACCTCGTTGCTGCACCTTGTTGGCCATGTGTGTTTGAGCCACGTGGGGTAGTTGCGTCCTTGTTGGCCGTGTTTGGTCGAACAATGTGAATCTGGACTATGGGCAGATAAACCTGGTCATAGGCATGGTTGTGCCCACCATTGTTTATTCTATGCGGTCCACAGTTGGGCAACTAGTCATAAGCAGACTTGTTACCACTGTTCTAGAGCTACTTTCCTTCACGCTTTGGTGGAAAGTAGTTTTCCTTTAAGTAGTATTGCCGGAGGAGTTCACCTTAGATACTTGGGAAGTTGGGTGAAACCCTTCCGTATTCGTTCTGTAACCACTTTCCTTCACGCTTAGTTGAAAAGCAGTTTTCTTTGAAGTAGCCTTGCTCAACCGCGTGGTGGTTTAGTTGTGGCTTTTCCGTAGCTACCGTTCGCATAGTTGCGGTTTGTAGCAGCTACCCATGAGTGGTTGCGGTTTGCAGCAAAGAACTCGCTTCTAGAAGTCTTGTAGCCTGGATGTGGCTCTTGAAGGATCAGGAGTCAGGGTTGCTGATGTGCGGTTGCCCAGCATACTTGTCATTTTCCCTAAGGAGAAGCTGATTTCGTCCCCTCTGTGGTTGTGAACCGGAAATGAGGGCTTTGAAGCTTGAAGAAGCTTACATGGAGTGCGGTTTACCACATCTTGAGAAGCGGTTTTCGCAGTCCAAGAACCATGTTGGTTCTGAGTATCTGACACACCTGTGCGGGTTCGTGTGTGTCATCTCCGCATATTCCACGTGTGCTCGTGGGTATGTGCGGTTATTGTTTATACCCCTTTATATAATGTAGAGATATATATTTTTGCCTTTTTTGAGGGGTATGTAAAAAACGACATGCGGTATGGGTTATGGTGCGGTAAACCAGAGAAACCGCATGCCGCTTATGTTTGGATAATGTTGTCGCTTTCTGTTGCATACGTCATGATTGCACGTGTGGGTTGGTGAAAGTTGGTAGGATTTTTGTCATGTGCTGATCTGAAAGGACGTTTGCACTGCCCGAGGTCATAAATGCACTGTAGCAAGTAGTGTAAAGGTCTTTTCTGTCAGGCGCGTGGGTGGCCACGCGCGCGTGATAACCGTCAGCGGAAACGTCGCTGAACACGTGGCGACACGTAATTGGCCCTTTTTGAACGTGTTGAGTCGGTTTACTGTATCGCATTAATTGCGATGAGTATATAAGGGGAAACCGTTTGATTTCTCCTCACTTTGTTCAATTTTCAAAATTTCTCCGGTGAAAAGAGTGTGCTCTCTTTGTCTTCTCCGATAGGATTTATCTGAATTTCTGGTCGAGTTTCTGGGTTTTTCTGTAACCTCATTCTTCTATCTTTTTTACACCTGATGGCTGAACCCTCTGATCCCCACCATTCTGAGGGTGAAAACCCGGCACATTCTTCTCAGGTGGCTGGCGAAGAAGAAGACGGCGGTGGTAGTGCCCCCGGCGGTGGTCTACCACCATTGAAGTGGTCAAGGGTGTCGTTTAACCAACTGATGACCAGTATACAAATGCCCAAGGATTTTGGGGCTCTTTATCCCCAGGAGGGTGACACCGGTGCTAATGCTCCGGCCGGTTATGTCACTATGTGGGCTGATTCATTCAGTGATGGTAACCTTCGTTTACCATTAACCGTGTTTGTTGCCGAAGTTTTGGAGTTTTACAAACTTCATATCTCCCAGATGAATCCTTTCGGAATGATTCGTATTAGAAACTTTGAGTACACCGTTCGTGCTCTTGGTTTGCCGATTACCGTTGAGAATTTCCGGCGGTTCTACCAGTTAACTGTAAATACTGGGTTTTTTTTCTTTTAGCCAACGGTATGGGAGCACCAAGCTGATGACCCCACCCAAGGGTATCACAACGTGGAAGAGGAAGTTTTTCTACGTTAAGGCATTGGCGGTTGTTGCGAGGATGACCTTCCGCAACGTGAACGAGGTGATCCCTGTAGAGGATATTGATCTTCCCGGACCGGAAACGGTGGAATGGTTCCCAAGGTTAAGGACCATTGAGCATCAGAAGCTAGACAATACGCAGCTGTGGGTGCTGTGGATGATGTTGACCAGGGCTGATAGGCATGCAAGGCCCGTTGTGCGGGAGAAAAGTGGAGGTACGTGTTTTACTCTTTTGCGGTTTCCTTCCTTAACCATTGTTACTGATTTGTAAATGTACTTATCAGAGGATGCTGAGCTATGGAAAATATTTGATCCGACCTTCGAAGGCAAGCTTGAGATTGTTAAGACTGCGGAAGGTGAAGGTTTTAACTTGACCATTGTTAAGAACTTCCGCGTTCCTGCTCGCGATGTGTTGAACGCACCCCTGCTGCAAGGCGAAGGTATATTATATAATCTTCTTACTTCTTTGTAAAGAAGTTCATCTTTCTTATTTGCTTGTTTTGTGATTTACACGCAGATGCTCTTGGGGCCCTGGGTAAATTTGAGGTGAAGGGTGCTCCGAAGAAGCATGCGGAGAAAGTTCCGCTGGGTCGTGGCAAGAAAAAACCTGAGGCTCCTGTTGTTCCGCCTTTGGTGCCGCAGGCGGCAGGTATCTCTCGTTCTCATTTCCGCAGATATACCGATTACGTGGTAGTATCTGACACCCTTGAGGGTTTGGGTGTTCCAGGTGGTGGTGCGGTTGCAGGTGGGACCTCTGTGGGTTCCAAGCCTGCTGATGAGAAAAAGAAGAGAAAGGCAGGGAAGGCTGTTGATGCCGGTGAGAAGAAGAAGCCGAAAATTCAGACCCGACGGACGGCTGTTCAGAAGTCTGTGAAACCTGTGGTTGCTTCTGGTAAGTAATTCATAACTTTTACAAGTATTTTGTCTTTGTACTTGTAGTTTAAAGTCTTTTTGCTTTGATTACAGAACCGCAAGATGAAGGTTTCTCCATTTTTGATGCTCCTCCTTTCCCCCCGCATGACACTGCTGCGGATGTGGGGGTTCATAAAGTTGTTACGCCTAAGCCCTCTGCGCGGGCGGAGGATACTGGGAAGAAGCCTACGGCGCGTATTTTTGATACCGTAGATTCCCATGACAATGTTATCACCCCAGAGGATACTGACGAGCTTCACTTGAAGTCTACTGATGGTGAGAAGAAAAAATCCCCTGCTGCTGAGAAGGTTTCTGGTTCTTCTTCTGGGGGGTTCGGGTTATACAGGGACTCCTATTCAGCCTGAAGAGTCTGAATTGGAGTTTTATTACCGCACCTATACTGAAGACCGGGCCATGACCTATCACCGCCCCCCCCCCCATGGATTGTAATGCAAGGGGGGTGATATTACTGCTGACCCTTCCGTGTGTAGGGAGATTTTGGGTGGTGTGGGCACCCCTTTGGAAGTCAATCGGGCCCGTTCTTTGCCAAGTGAGGTCTAGATTAACCAACTCTCCTCCATGCTTGTGGGGGGTTCCATAATGGCAAATGCCATTATGGAAAAGTACAAGGTGCTAGGGCGCAAGGAGGAGGAGAATACGCGCTTGCGGGCTGAGGCCGAAGAGTTGGTGAAGGCTGCTCGTGATGGTGCGGAGCAGCTTGAAAGGGATAGGGCTGCCTTTGAAAAGCGTAAGCAGACCGAGGAGTGGGCTGCAACTGCTGAGCTTAAACAGGTTCGTACCCTTGCAAAACTGCTTTCTGATGAGCGCAAGAGTTGGAAAGAAACTCTTTCTAATGAGTGCAAGACGCTATCTGATGAGCGCAAGACTTGGAAAGAATCTTGGGCCAAACAGAATGAAATTCTCTTTCATGTTCGTCAGGAGCTTACCAATGCCAAGGCAACGAACGCTGCGTTGGCTAAAGAGAAAGCCGCAGCGGTTGCCCAAGAGGCCAAGGAAGCAGAAGCTCGCCTTGCCAAGGCTCTTGAAGAGACCAAGGAGGCGGGGGCCCGCGCTGCAAGGGCTCTTGAAGGGGTAAATGTTGACCGCACCAACTTAACCAAAACTATCCTGGGCCTCCAGGTATAAGTCTCTTTTGTTTTTGAATTTGTACATGTCTTACAAGTATGTTGATTATATTTGTATACTTGTGTTCTCTTTGTAAAAAGGCGGAAGTGCGAAGTCGGGTGGCCACTATTGAGGAGATCAGTGCCCGTGCTGCCGATGCTGAAGCGCGGGCGAGGGAGGTTGCAGAGGCTAGAGATAGCCTTGCTTCTTCACTCTATCTGCTCAAGGACGATCGCGAATGGATGCGTATGCACGGGATCGGGCATGTAAGTATCCATTGTCTTTGTTATCTTTGTTAGGTTTGCCTTTGATAACCGTACTATTTTTGTTTCGCAGATTGTTACGTCCATCCTTGACGCGCCTGAGAATGTGGCAGGTGTCAATGATATTAGGCAGCGCACCCGGGATGCTGGTTTTAAAGCTGGCTACAATCGTTGCATTGCTCATATGAATATTATGGCCCAGGGCAAATATACTGATGAAAGGTCTGGGTTCCATGGTGTGGACACTGAAGCGCTTCTTGTTGCTGCTCTTGCGGCGTACAACGAGACGTCCATTGCCGCTCTTGAGGAGCTTGAGGAATGCCTAGAGGCAGAAGAATATGTAGACCGCTTGCGGGTGTTGTATGCTGATGAGGAAGATGAGGAAAAGCCTGTTGTTGAGGGCAAGGATGGTGCGGGTTCCAGCGGTACAAAGAAAGGCTAGGCTGGCCTGCGTGCCTTTTTTGTTTCCTCAATGTAAATGTTAAGAACTTTATGTAAATCCCTTGTGCACCGTGTAGGAATTTTTTGAATATAAAGCTTTAACCGTTTTGTTCAAGTTGTACAAGTTTTTTTATTACTTGCATGTTTGAACTTGTATGAATTGATGTTATTGTATATAACACAATCTGTATTTGCCTTTTGCATATCTTGGTGATATGCAAGTATGAAGAACTCTACCCGCTGTAAAGCGCGGTTAAGTATACTCTATACCTTTGTCGTATGAGTATTAGTCAATTCCTGTTTTTATCCCGTTAGGGTTTAGGAATTTTGTAGGCTTTGTGAAAACCGTAGTCGCCTATCCAGCCGGATAGGCGGTTCATGCGTTGCCATTGTTGGCCTATTACAATAGTTGCGTGTGGTCACCACTCTGTGTGGGTATCGCGAATGAAGATTTTGCCAATCTGTTTTTGTAGATACCGCAGAATGGAACACACATTTGTAATAGGAGTAAATAAACAATATTGCATTGAATCGTTTATTTATTTATTTGCAAATGGCCTGCGGCCCGATAGGTTACATGGTAAATGTAAAAAACATGGCTTACATATAACGCTGTCGAAGCTGTTATGCATTCCATGTGCGTGCGATAGTTTCGCCTTCTAATGTTTGCAGTTTATATGCGCCTTTGCCCAGGACCTCTTGGATGAGGTAGGGTCCTTCCCACTTGGCGGCGAGTTTCCCTGAGCGTTCCGCGTTAGATGCTTCATTCTCATGAAGGACGTAGTCTCCCGGATTGAAGGTACAAATGCGGACGCGTGCATTGTAGTACTTTTCAAGTTTGGTTTTATACTTGGCCTCATTGATGGCAGCGTTTTCACGCCTTTCTTCCAGGAGGACCAAGTCAACCCTGCGTTCCTCATTGTTGTCTATCATGTTGATAGCCAACATCCTAGGTGAAGGGAGGCCTACTTCTGCGGGGATCATCGCTTCAGTGCCATAGACCAGGCTGAAGGGTGTCTCACCGTTAATTGTCTTTGGGCTTGTCCTGTGTGCCCATAAGATACTTGGGAGTTCATCAACCCAGTCGCGTCTGGCTGTTCCCAACCGTGCTTTGATGCCTTCGACTAAGCTTTTATTGATACTCTCGACCTGGCCATTCCCTTGCGGATGCGCCATGATGTATTGCAAAATACATACTTATATCGTGTACAGTTTGTACAGTTTTCGTTACATTTAGTTTTGTTTTTCGTTAGAATGTGCATGCTATTGATCGAATCATGTTTCGCAGGTCTTGATGTTTAAATATGCGAGAAACCGAGTAAAACGAGTTAAAATATTGAAGTGTCAAGTCTTGGAGCATGTTGGAAAGGTCGAGGAGTTGAAATAGAGTTAAAGAGCTGAAAAATCACTCTCTGGCACCCCGTGAGAAGTTTCTGGCACCCGGCGAGAGTCTGAAGGTAGTACATGAGCTGAAAAACAAGGTGGCACCCCACCACCCATTCCTTCAGTGGGTGGCGGCCAGCCAGAAGCCTGTAGCTGGCGATTTTTCTTATGGAAAGTCATATAAATACAATTTTATACTTGAAAAAACCCTATATCGATTTTGGGACTTCTTGGGGAAATTGTTGAGCATTCTTGGAGCACTTTTGGAGATCTTGAAGCATAGGAATCATCGATACGAGTTCGGGGAAGAAGACTTGAAAATCTAATCGGGTTTTCTAGTTCTTTGTTCTTGACTTTTCTTACGAAACTTGTTATGATGCATTCGTGTTTAGACATCTTTGATTTGTTTTCATGTTTTAACATGCTTGGCTAAATTTATAAACCACCTAGACTTGATGAATGGATTAATATAAAGTTTTTACCGGTTTTGTTAATTGCATGATTATTATGGGTTGATTGTGTTTAGTAAGTGGTTTGATTTAATGATTTGATGTGTATGCATGCTTTGAGTTGGTTTATTGTTATTATTTGCTTCATATGATTCTTAGTGACGGTCTATATCACAACATAGAGTCATATTAGGGTTTAGGATTTCGGTGAGTGTCTATATCACATAAGAAAACCTTAACTCTTTAGGGAGAATTGCGCAATAACCCCTAGAAGTAACTGGTAATAATTTGCTAAGTCTTAGTGTTCTACTAGTCCTAATACCTGGAAAGTGAGGGGCTATTGGTAGGTCTTACCCGGCGAATTGCTTTAGATAGTCCTTGGAAAAGGTCATGTCTTGGTTTACCTGTCGGTCTTATTAGTCTATCAAGTCAAATTAATTACTTCAAACTACCCTAGATCTAGGATTGGAAAAGAATAGGTCAATATTAGGGTACTTACACAATAATTAGACAACTGGAAAGGCGTCTAATAACCGGTAGGATTAACGGCCTAGGTAGTTCCACAGGTTTCTCCTTGAGAAGGGTCGAGGGGCCTCGTTGGTTCTTAATAGGTTTAGTACTTTAAGATCCCGGTTCCATAACTCGTGCATTTAAGAAAAGTCCAGGATTCTTGTCTAGGTGGTCTCGTTCTCATATAAGAAAAGTCCTCAGTCTTTATTCGTACTTAGTCTAGCTCTAGTTAATTTAGTAGTTTAATATAGATTTCCATAGTTTTTTCGTAACCCTCCCCCCCCCCCAAAAAAAAAACAAATAAACAAGTTTTAGTCGTGTCTGTCAGTGTCTATTAGAGTCTAGTTTACGTAATTTATAGAGTCTCGTGGTTCGATATCCGGACTTCCTAGGTTATACTACATTGATCGGTACACTTGCCGATTGTGTGGTTTTAGGTCGAGTCTAGAATTAAGCTTTTTAGTGTCTAGCTCAGAGAGTCTTATTTAGTTAATTTTTATTAGTCTGTTTAGCACACATCATGCCACTGAGGAGAATATGCGTTTAATATTTAGCTCTTTTAGCCATTTTTGAAAGTCATCGGCAGCGAAGTTGGTACCGTTGTCGGTAACGATGCACATGGGTAGACCGAAACGGCAGATGATATGTTCCCAGACGAACTTCCTTGTTATCATAGCGGTGGTTGAGGCGAGCGGTTTTGCCTCTACCCATTTTGTAAAGTAATCAACAGCCGCTATGATAAACTTCACTGCACCTGGTGCGTCTGGAAATGGTCCTACCACATCGATTGCCCATTTTTGAAATGGCCACGCAGTGGTGACGGGGATCAAGTTATTCTTGGGGCGCAAGGTCTTGGGAGCATGCCGCTGACAATTGAAACACCTGCGCAAGACTTTGACCGCGTCTAGGTGCATGCCTGGCCAGTAGTACCCGGCATTCATGATTTTGGCCACCACCATGCGTGGGCCCGCGTGTATACCACATATTCCCTCGTGAATTTCTCTGATAAGGTATGTGGCATCTTGGGGGTTGACGCATCGTAGTAGTGGCCCCAGGTATGATTTTCGGTATAAGATACCGTCTCCCATTTGGTAATGACACGCTTTGTATTGCAACTTATGTGCCTCTGCCTTGCTTTCGGGAGTAACACCTGATTGCAAGTATGCAATGATCGGTGTCATCCAGGATGTTGTACCGTACTGGATGACATTGACTTGGCGCAGGGGTACCGAGGGATTTTGCAGAATTTTGATGCGTACCTCTTTTGCCAGGTGTTGGAAGCTGGTGGATGCGAGTTTTGATAGTGCATCCGCGGGTTTATTATCACTCCTGTTGATATGGCGAATATTGAAGGAGGTGAACTTTGATTTCAGTTGCAAGGCTTGTTCGAGGTAGAGGATCATGATATCCCCTTTTGCGGCATAGTCGCCGCGTATTTGCCCTGCAACCAATAGTGAGTCGACGTGTGCCTCCAAATGTTGGACGTCGAGTTTTACTGCCAGACTTAGCCCTGCCAGTAGAGCCTCATACTCTGCCTCGTTATTTGTGCTTTTGAAATCGAGGCGGATTGCATAGGTAAGCTCTTGGCCATCGGGGCTGACGAGTCGCAGACCTACACCTGCACCATCTTCGTTGGATGCACCATCTGTATATAGTGCACAAGTTTCTGCGGAGGATGGTGGCGACGCAGGGTTTTGCTCTTCTTCGCATTCTTGAATGCGATTTGCTGGTACTTCAGCAACGAAATCAGCCAAGACTTGGCCTTTGATTGCGGGGCGCGGCTTATAGTTCAGTGAAAGAGCGCCCAGCTCAATTGCCCATTTTGCTAATCGACCAGAGATGTCGGGTTTTGATAGGATCGGGCCGATCCTGTAGTTGGTTAGCACCGTAATGGCATGGTTTGCGAAATAACGTCGCAACCGTCTTGACGCGTGTACTAGTGCTAATACCAACTTCTCCATGATGGAGTACCTCATCTCTGGGTCGTTGAGCATTTTGCTGATGTAGTAGATGGGTGTTTGAACTCCTTCCCGTTCCACTATGAGTACCGCGCCTACCGCGTTATCCGCGGCAGACAAGTACAAGATAAGTGGCTCATCCTTACGTGGTGCGGTTAGAGTTGGGAGTTGAATCAAACACTCTTTCATCTCCCGGAAAGCTTTTTCGGCATCTGCGGTCCATTGGAATTGTTCCTTTTTTAAGCAGCTCCGCAGGGTCTTGATGAAAGGATAAGACTTAGCTGCATGGTTGGCTAAGAATCTATTCAGTGCGGCTAGCCTACCGGCTAGTCGTTGCATTTCTTTCATCGTAGAAGGCGATGGCATGCGTTCGATCGTTTGTACTTTTTCCGGGTTCACCTTGAATCCATCTTTAGTTACGATGAATCCAAGGAACTTGCCTTCTTCCATTCCAAACGAGCATTTCCCTAGGTTGAGCTTCATGTTGACGCTTCGCAGAGTTTGGAATGTTCTTTCAATATCATTGAGCACGGTGTCTTCTTCCATGCTCATGACGACCAGGTCGTCCATATAGATTTCGACACTTTTGCTGATTTGACCGCGAAAAGTGTCGTTCATCAACTTTTGATTGGTTGCGCCCGCGTTGCGCAACCCGAACGACATTTTTGTGTAGCAGTAGTTCCCGGTAGGAGTGCGGAATGTCGTTTTATCTTCGTCCTCGATTGCCATCTGCACCTGGTGGTAGCCTTTGTAACAATCGAGGAAACACTTCCATCGAAATGGTGCGAGGTTATCGACCTTTTCGTCAATCTCCGGAAGTGCGTAACAATCCTTGGGGCAGGCTTTGTTGAGATCTTTATAATCGACGCACATGCGCCAGCCCCCGGATGGTTTTTCTACCATAACTGGGTTTGACAGCCAAGTCTGGTATTTGACTTCCCGCAGGATGCCTGCGGAGAGCAGCTCTTGCACCTGCTCATGCATCCCCTGGTTCTTTGCTGATCCGAGGTGGCGTTGGCCTTGGATCACCGGCTTGATACCTGGCATGGTATTCAAAAAGTGTTGCGCGATTTCACGTGGTACCCCTGTCATGTCTGTGGGTGTCCACGCAAAAATATCCTGGTTCCTGAAGAGGAGCTGCTTCAGGTGCGCTTTGATAGTAGGGGACAAGGCGTGGCCCAACGTAACTGTTTGCTCTGGGTGTCTTGCGTTAAGAACCCATTTTTCTGGTTGAGTATTGAGGGTGGGCCTTGCTACTTTGGCTGGACGCAGCTCGTCCGTAGACATAACATCTCTTCGGGCGTATATTATCGCGATCCCCGTTTCAGTTGGAAAACCGATGGCAGAGTGGGGGACGGATGTGATCATGTTGAAGTCTCCCTGGGACTCCCTCCCGAGAAGTACGTCGTACTTGGAGGTGTGAGGTAAAACCATGAAGTTTACCTCCTCCGTTCTTGTGTGTCTTCCGTTGGTGAGGCGCACAGGAAAAGTAATTTGGCCCAAGGGGAATACGGTTTCCCCCGCAAACCCGGCCAACGGGTAGTCCACCGGCTACAACCGATCTTTGTCTTCTTGATCGAATTGGTTGAAGTAATGCTCGTATATAATATCGGATGTACTGCCCAGGTCGATGAATAATCGCTCGGTGCAGTAGTGAGCCAGGTGGCCTGTGATAACCACGGCGCGCCTATCGCGCGGTCCGCCTCGGACTTTTGGAAAGACCACTTGCTCGTCTTTCCAGTCATTGTCCGGTCTTCTTGCCGCCTTGCGCGGTCTTCCTCGTCCTCCATTTATCATGTGGGTTGAGGCCACGTACATGGCCATTTTGCCCGTGGAGGTGCCCTCGTTGTGGGGGGGGTGATGCGCATGGTTGGTTTTTGCGCGCCTGGCAACAGGTGTTGCAGTTTCCCCTCTTTTAGGGCTCGCTCAATCTTCAGTCGGAGACTGATGCAGTTGTTTGTTGTGTGGCCCGAGTCCTTGTGATACTCGCAATAGAGTGCGGGATCTTGGTTCTTCTTGGACTTCATCGGTTGGGCCGTTCGCAGGAATTGCGCGTCCGTGAGGAGGATGTCGCTTGGCGACTGGTTGATCTCGGTCCAACTACGGTCCCGAGACTCCTTCTTCGACGCCCAGTTTTCACGCTGGGCGTTGATTGTAGCCCTTGCGTCAGGCTGGTTGTTCCGCGGGACATATGGTCTGGAGTCGCTGCCGCGATTCCATGTGTCCCGGTTGCGCTTGTTGTTGCACTTGTGTTCTTGGTGGGTGGACTAGCCTTCCGTTTGGGGCTGTGCCTTTGAGACGTGCGGTTTGAGGGACCGCTGAGTCTGGGCGTATGTCTTGACCGCAGCCATGACATCTTCCCATTTTTTAGGCAAGCCATCCTTGCCGGAGATAGTCATGACCATTTGTTCGTCCTTCACCGCAACAATGAAATGGTTGCGTGCCATTTGGTTTGCCACGTCGCCTATCTCCAGGCATTCTTTATTGTAACGGACAACGAACGCTTCAATCGATCCGTTGTCTCTGCGCCAGATATTCATGACGTCCATAGAATCACGTTCATGACGTCGATGCTGGCACAAATGTGCGAGGATCTTTGCTTGCAAGTCCTCGAATGAGGTCAGTGAGTTCACTGGCAAAGAATCAAACCAAGCCCTGGCCAGACCTATTAGGGTCTGCGGGAAAAATTGGCACCAAGTGGGTTCATCCCACCTGACGTTGCACCCGGCGCCGACGAAGATGTTCATGTGGTCATCTGGGTCGGCTGAACCGTTGTATTTCCCAATGTTTAATGGGAATTTGGTGGTGGTGACATCGGCGTTGGCAATCTCCGGGACAAACTTGGAGTTTTCGGCCGCAGATTTCGGCCTGTAGGGTTGGCTCTGGTGGCGCTTTGCAGCGCGGAGGTATGTAGTACGGGGGTGAGTGGGAGGAACATAGTTGCGTCCTCCCGGTCTGCTGCTGGTGGCATGGGACTCCCCGCAGTATGTACCGTCTTCCGGATCGGTACGTCCCTGCCCTTCATGGTGGGACTGAGGTCCCAGCCGGCTCTGGATACCGGGGCCATGGTGGGCTGTAGACTGTCGCCTAGTTTCTCCATGGGGGCCTAGGCGGCTATGTATATGCCCCCTGCGGCGGGACCCATACGAGGAATCGTCTTCAGTAAGTGTGCGGACGTCGCAGTAAGAGGAACCGCGGTCTTCTTGCCTGCTTCTGGAGGCCGGATGTGTTGGGGCCCTGCCGTCGTATTGTAAAATACGACCCGCAGGGGTATGCGGTGCTGGGGTGGGCCCCGCAGATACTTGCGCTTCTGCGCAAGCTCTGTTGTATGTCGCGGCCAGCAGAGCTTGTTGCTGGTCATACCAGGTATGAAGGTTCATGCCTGGAGGTATCACAGAAGCGTACTGTGATAAATCGTGTCCGAACGTAAGGGATGCGCCCCCTTGCGTTGATGTGCCAATGTGTTCAACATTTGGGGCTAGGGGAATGGTCCACGTAGGCCCTTGGTTTGCGGGGTTTAGGTTATCCCCGGTAGTGTTGTTTAGACGATCAGACATAATCTTTAGAGAGAAAGGGATGGTTGAAAAAAGTGCTAAGAGTAGCGGTGGGCGCCAATGATGAAACAATGGTTAACCGGGTGGGGTTAACTCACTGGTCTCGTCAAGTAGGGTTAATCCCTTCTTTCCGAGGATCGCTGGCTGGATCGTCCGCTGGTTGATTTCCTGCACAAGGAAACAAGCCGTGACTCGTAACAAGGAGGATGGGGTGGGGGGTGCTCCTGGTTACCACTCTCTGGCGTGAGAATCAGTAGTTTGCTTGGGAAGCAAAGTGTGATAGTAGTAGTAGTGAGAGAGTTGAGATGTGATACCTCAAACCTGGTTTGGGATGGATATTTATAGCCGATGAGTGAAGGAGGGTAGTTGAGTAGCTAGTCTGACATCGCACAGTCTTTTGTAGGTGTGTCAGACCCGTCAGTTATGGTGGTGATGCCACGTCCTGCTGTGGTGTCAGAATGTTGCACACGTGTGGGCTCGTAGACGACTGTTCTCAGTGCCACTTGCACTGAGTGTCAGACCCACTTGCCTTATAGGCAGGATGCGGTGCTAGGCCGCATCGTTGGCCAAGATGTATGCGGAATGCGGTGCCGTGCCGCATCGCCGTTTAGTGATTGTTACTGTTGTCCAGATCCCTTGTCGTGACGAAAATGTTCATATGATGCGGTGTCAGGCCGCATCTCTATGCGTAACATGTGTTCTCGTACTTAAGGTAAGTCTTCTCATCAATAGACAGATTGGTTTCAACCGTTGTGTTCGCGCGTGTCCGTGCGGACACAGATAAGTTCTTGCTGGTGGGGGTTTTTTGATAAGGGTAATGGTCACTCGCGGTCGTGCTGACGCGAGATCTGGGACCATACCCCTTCACATTTATAAAAAAAATAAGTCGTACTTACTTATATAAATGTGTATATACAAGCATAAAATATATGTCATGTCACAATCATAATTAATAAGATACATGCATGTATGTACTAGTGGTCATATAAGAGCATTCACATCCAATCCACTAAAAATATACATACATTCCACTAAAAAACAACTTATATATTAATATATTTTCACTAAAAACAAATAATTTTTCTCTCTCCTTTTCAATATATATTACATTTTCTCTCTACTCCACTCACAACCACTTTCAATATATATTTAAAAAGTATAGGTGGTGAACAGTGTCCCCCAAATATACAGATAAACAGTAACATTTTCTCTCTCCTCCACTCACAACCACTTTTTATACTTCTTATATTTTAAAAACCACCCACACAGATTTTGGTGGTTTGGATGAGAATGCTCTAATATCATATAAATTACTTACATTATAATCTTTATATATATATATATAATATGTTTTAAATACAAGTAGATTTTAATGTGCGTAATTATGTTTTATAACATGCTTAATTAGGGTTATCCCTTATGTAATTTGAGTTTAACACGTATGCAATTTTGATGCTTGATGGTGTGCGAGATTTGAATTTTGTAACATGTATCCTTTAAAAATGAATATGGGTAGCCACCTTCGTAAGTTGTATATTTATATTATCTATACACTACAAATACAATTTTGCCCTGTTTAAATTTACAGTTTTGTCATTGTTTTTTTTTTTCTCTCAGTCAAATTACGATTTTGCTATTAGTTCAAATTTACAGTTTTACCATTGTTTTTGTTTTTTCTATAAATTTCCATTTTGCCCCCAGTGTAAACTTATAGTCATGCCATGGTTTTAATATTTTTTTTGAGAAAACTATGATAGTGTGTTGTTTTAATTGGTTGAGTCGTGTAATCTTTATTCGTGCCAAGTGGTTGTCTGACACACACTTATTTGTCCTGAAAAATTACAATTTTGCTCTCAGTTTAAAATTATAGTTTTTCTATCGTTTTAGTTTTTTTTTAGCAAAAATATAGTAGTGTTTTGTTTTAATTGGTTGACTCAATGTAATTTTTTAGATCGTGTTATGAGTAGTAGTATGTGCAAGTAACCGAAACATAGATGTACATTTTATGAGAGAGAACTATTCGGCTTAGTGCCTCGCAACGCGGGCGGTTGCCTGGCACCCCCTCATTCGTCGTTTCTTTTTGTATTTAACTTTTAAATCTTCAGTTTCGCTAATATACATGTTTTGTCCCTCTTTTTAAAAAAAGTTTTATTTTTATTGATTAACTTTGTTTATATGCCTGTTTAGTCCCTCTTATTTAACTTTGGTAGTATACATGTTTAGTCTCTCAACTTTTATTCATTATATTATTTAACCTTTTTGCCTTTTCCCCTTGCTACTGTAACGAATCAACCCAGGGAATAGTGACTGTTAGCTATTAGTGTGGACAATCGCTACTACTTTTTGGACTTTGATAAAGTTACTTTATAATTTCTAAACTTTATTTAAACAGAAATTATTTGACACACGTATTTTTAGAGTATTTTTATCTATGTTTTGATATAATTTTTATTGAGATCATATTATGAGTAGTACGTACAAGTAACCTAAACACAGACCTACATGTTATTAAACTGAAAAATATTTCGTTTATCGCCTTAGAACATATACTAGGCATAAGGCTATGGGGTATGGTGGGCGTGGGTTTGGGTTTGGGTTTGGGTTTGGGGGCATGAGTTGACACGTGGAAAACAAATCCAAACTCACGCCCATGGGGTATGGTGGGGCTTGGGTTGGGGGCATGAGTTTGGTTTGGCCATTGAGAGCCCGCCATGTCACCTTGCTAGCCCGCCTCACGCCCGGCTTCAAACCCAAGCCCCAAGTGCCACGCCCAAACCCACGCCCCAACCCAAACCCCCGGGGTGATGGCTTGGGCGTTTTCAGCCAACTCACGCCCCAACCGAAGTCCCATACCCCATGGTCTAAACAAGTGTATATACATAACTTACATGTCATGTCAGAACTTTAATTAACAAGATATATGCTAGTCATGTAATATAGTATTATATATATTGGTAGTTATGTTTAATATAAACTATATATACGATAATCATGTGACATAGTATTCATGAAAATTTAGGTATTTGTTGAAATTGGTTTACATACAAATATTATTTATTACTTGTTTCGTAATAAAAAAAAGAAGGTCAAATGAATATATTCATTATTGTTTTCTCAAGAGTTCCTTTGGCGAGTACGTAACTTTTGTCTTAAAGAGGGGTCTTGTGGTGAAACTATGCACAAATCTACTCTTTTATAATCATAACGTACACACTTGAACATTTTAGCATAAAACTTACACTGATGGAGTCAAACTCGAAACCGATTTCGTAGAAGAGTGTTCCTAATGCAAAACCCAATGCAATATATATACCAAGTCGCAACCAGTAGTATCCTAGATCACGATACATGTTTTTGAACGATCTTGCTGAGAGCACCATACATTGTGTAATGAAACTGGCTTGCATCCCACCTCTTCCCTCGATTAAATCTCCTTTCTTTGAAGAGAAAAAAAAATCATTTCTACGTCATGTAAAGTTCAGCTATATGAAAAAACACAACGAGTTACCTGTGTACATAAAGTAGCTATTTCTCTTTGAGTATCCATATATACTTCTGATGACTTGTAGGCTTCAGCAAGTAGATGGATTACTTCATTAGGATCGTTTCCAATATCAGTGTCCTATTAGTATCGAAAGAAGAATAGTTGAATGAAAATGTAATAGAACTTTAACTTTTAGTGTAAAAGAAGAAATTTGATGAAAGATAAGGGTATTCCATGACTTGTTAGATCATCCACGAATCCGATAGGCCATTTTAGGCAAAGGCGGAGCTAGTGTATTAGCATACCCCTCAACCCCCTCTATGTACCGTTTTCATAGTGTAAAATAAATTATTTCCAGTTTTATACAAAACATACCCCTGATCTCAAAAAATTAGGATACCCCTAATTTTTTAGGCTACATCCGCCACTATAGGCATAATGATTTTTTAGGCTGTTTTAGTCGGTTTTAGGTTAATTTTTAGAAGAGTAATGTTT
Organism: Helianthus tuberosus; assembly: GCA_030545235.1. NCBI lineage: Eukaryota > Viridiplantae > Streptophyta > Magnoliopsida > Asterales > Asteraceae > Helianthus > Helianthus tuberosus. The sequence goes on from CM060407.1 coordinate 77,834,750, forward strand.
TTTACAATCATGCAAGTCTTCTATATATAATGTAGGGGTCCTACCTCATCAAAATCCGTATTGATAGTCATTAGATAGTGATCCGCAGGACTTTGTAGCTCTGGACAGGGAAAACCATTTACTACAAAAAACTGGTGGTGCCAACAAAAGTAAAAGTTATGTTCATGCAACATCTTGATATCTAATAATTGTTGTAGTTGACATGGTTATAAGATGAAAATAACCTGGTTTGCTGCAAAAGTGGGACCAAAGTATAATGTTTTCCCCAAAGATAATAAACAAAGATTGTTGAAAAGCCCAAACACTTGACTACTAGGTTGATGTATGGCTGTGATAACCGTCATTTGGTATTGCTGAGTGAGCTTAACAATCCGACTCATGACATAGAACGAAGATGCGCTGTCAAGACCACTTACAGGCTCGTCAAGGAGGAGGAACTTGGGGTGTGTTAAGAGTTCTACACAGATGCTTAGGCGTCGCTTTTGGCCACCACTAAGTCCTTTGATCCCCCAACCTCCTATTCTTGTGTTCATGGAATTTTGGAGGCCCATCTCCCTTATAGTTTTATCAGCTCTCTCCCTCTTCTCTGATTTTGGCATCGACTTAGGCAGCTGGAGTTCAGCCGAGTAATACACAGTTTCTTTAACTGTTAGAGTCCATGTTAACACTTGTTCTTGAGTCATATATGCCTACAATAATTTGAAAGTGTTTAAGCATATGATCATGTGTAGGGCCATCTCTGAGAATTCAGGGGCTTGTGTGAGTAGAAAATATGGGACCCTAAATATGAATTTATACATGAAAATTAGTAATAGGACAATAATGTTGGATTATTCGGGTTTGTTTACCGGTCACGGGCATTATCGGGCCGCGGTTTAACGGATTATGGGTCGAAGACTAATGGGTCACGTTTAATCAATAGTTTGCACGATAAAAGATTTGGTTAGGAGTTGACCGATTTTGTTGGAAGCTATTCAAAGTGCACGTTCTAGTTTAAGGTTTCTTTGGCAAATATTTGTAGTTTGTTAGCTTTTATTATTCCCACGTTTTGGTTTGTATGGCTATAAATTAGCTTTGTTTATTGAATAATGTACCCCATTTTTTCATCGATATATAGTAGCAAGTTTCCTTCAGTTCATACATACATACATATATACGTGAGTGTAGTGTGTGGAGTGGGGCCTGAACTAACATTTGGTATCAGAGCCTAGGGCTCGTGAAGAAGACGGTGTAGCCGTTTGAGAGTCGGTCTCGTGAAAACGGTTTAGCCTGTCGTTGCGGGGCAAACGCAACAGGAAAATGGGTTGTTCGGGACAGCAGGGGGCTGTTTCGGTGTCGTTTTACAGCAGAAGACGGAGGCGTTATGGTGTTTTTGGTAGGCCGTTGTTGTGGTAGACGTACCGGTTAAGACGACGGGGTGACCGGTGATAAACACTTATGTTCCGTGGCTGTTAATGGTGATGAAAGGAGGAAGAACGAGGCTGTTCGGTTGTTAGTTGCAGGTTTGCGCAGCTGGTATACAACCAGTGATAACAGTAGATGGTGAGAACGATTGCCTTGATCGGTTGTTCGTGATAAGAGGAGACCTGCGTAGTGCGTGAAAAGCGGGCATAATGGATCCGTCAAAGCAGGTGTCTTTGAATTCGTCTCGTTTGGCAAGGTGAGAAGACGGAAGAAGCGGGTGGCTTGTTTTCTTTGTCGGTGGGGAGCCTCTTGAATAAAGGTGATTGGAAAAGGTGCGGGTTGTTGAGACGAGAAAAGAGTGAAGAAACTACACCGTTGTAGACATTATGGCGTTGGAGTTCAATCGGGTGGCTTTGGATGTGACCGGGGAGAGGTCGTCGATCCGTGATAAGTCAAGATGTTAATGAACGTGTGTCCAACGGGATGCCATGTGATATGTTACAAGTGTAGTGGAGTTGATTCGGGTTGAACCGAGACATTGGACGTGATCGAGGTGAAGATCGGGTGTCCGTTAGATGTCATAGTGGTTCGAAACCGAGGCGATTCGGTGCTGCGGTGAAGGCGTAAACAAACACCGATTAAGGGGTGATTGTTGGATTATTCGGGTTTGTTTACTTCTTAAAAAGGAAACTTTTTTTTTTTTTGATTTGGGTACAGCAAACTTTCAATATATATATTTAGATGTACTAGTTCACACGCCTCTAATCCACCTACAATTCTTGAATATCTTGTTCATACCATGGTGCCATATGCAAGTCTTGATTTATGTCCGTTGATTAGAATCCGTCCGGTTTGTCTCGTGTTCGAAGACAATCGTCCTGCATGTTCCCACAACTAATAAGTAAAACGATTGCTGTACATATATAGTTCTGTCTTACCACTTTTCTATACGTGGAGTGCATGTATATGTACATAAATAGGGATTATATACAAAGAGCTCGTGACACATGCAGGATATAAAACTGTAGAACTATATATAGTACATACCAGCCAATGAATCAAGGAGAGTAGACTTGCCACAACCAGAAGGACCCATAATTGCAACAATCTCTCCAGGTTTAGCATAACCAGTGGCATCAGTAAGTACGGATTTATATCCATTCTTCTCTGCACTTCCTCCGTTTGAGCTTGAAACAGCTACACCAAGCTTCTCCCATGTCAGATAGGCTCCATCCCCCATATTCTTCCTCACAGAATCCACAATTTGGATGCAGCATCCTCCTTGTTCATCTGGTTCCGGACATATTCCACTGTGTTTTCTAAAACTACCCATGTAGATTCAAGATGTATAAAGAATATGAGAACTATAATAGGCGGATAGAGAACGTATTGGATGGTTTGCTATCATGTAATGAGTGGGGGCTATATATGGTAACAGAATAAGGAAATATCAAACTATCAACACCTGCCAGTTAGATGACTATGTACGTGTAATATTGCAATAGGTTATTTATTAGGCCGGAGGGTGTGGGGGCGCCACCCTCGCCAGGTCACCATCTATGGCGCCCTGGGCGCTATACACCCACACCCTGCAAATTAAGTTGGGGCGCTATACTACTTTCGCCAACATGGTCAGTGGCGGAACCAGAACGATTTAGTTAGGGGGTCATCATAAGCTTATATTCTATACTGGTTCAAATTAGGGGGGTCCATCTCTAAGTTTGTTCTTCAAAACTCAAAATTTATAAATAAAAATTCAAAAAGTTCCGGTGACCGGAGGGTCAACGGACCCTCTTGACCCCCCTCTGGTTCCGCCCCTGAACATGGTAACGCTATCCAATTGCATTGATCGAGAAATAATAGTCAAATATGACGGTTTGCCAACATGGCAGTACATGCAATAATATTCATATAAATTCTCAGCCGTTGATCACATGACACCCATCAAGATCTATGTACAAAACCCACTCTTTCTCTCTCTTTTTCTTGGATATATCGATATGATGTATAAATTAATATATGAAAATTAAATGATTTTTAAAATAAAAAATAATTAGGTAATGATGACGGGCTCTATCCCACACCCTGCAAATTAAAGGAGGGGGTTATAAAGCCCCCTGGCTGACGTGGCGTCTAGGTGGCGCTGAGGTGTCCTTATAACCCCCAAGGGGCTCCATCCCACACCCTCTAGCCTTAAGGTGTCGGCCGGACTTTTTTCCCTTTTTTTCCTGCTGTGTCTTTCTAAAAAGTAGTTGTATCATAAATTCATAACATATGCAATAGTACATTTAAAGAACGAGAATTTACTTTCTTGTATCTAACATATTTAGAAAAGTTAGATTTAAATAGTTTGATATGGTTTTTTTTTATCAAACAATAAAAAATATAAGTTAAACAATTTAGAAAAGTGGATACAAAATATCGTACCCAATTTATATCGTCTAATGAATAGGGATTATATTTGACCCGATTAGTTTTCGAAAAAATCTACATCAGAACGTAGACAAACTGAAAGCATATATAAAAATAAGCACGAAAAATGTATAATATTTGACTCGACATATTACCAAAGAAAATTTACGTCAAAATGTAAAACAACTTAAATTAATACCAACACGTGCATAAAAATAAGCACGTAAGAAAATAGTGTTTTTTCCAGTTAAAAAGTGGTACGACATGTTGCGACGGTGTCGAAACGTAAAGTGACTCGAATTTATATCGCCTAATGGAAACATATTATATTTGACCCGACTCATTTCCTAATTTTTTTTACGGTTAAAATATAGACCAACTGAAAATGTATATAAAAATAAGCATAAGAACATATTATATTTGAACCAACTCATTTTCGGAAAAATTTACGTCAAAACATAAATCAACTTGAATTTATAACGACATGTACATAAAAATAAACATGTAAAATTCAATTACAAAGTCTTTAGAGAATTAAAGGGTTATAAGTGTTAATGCTAAAAGTTGAGGGGTAAAATTATACAAAAATTCAAAAACACAAAATTTATATAAAAAAAAAGAAGAGAAAATTACGTTTTTGACCCCTGTAGTTATATCACTTTTACTATATTGGCCCAAAATAAGAATTTTTAACATATCTGCCCCCATGGTCTCTATAACTAACCATTTTGGCCCCTAAGTCTAGAGATCATTAGGGCCAAAATGGTTAGTTATACAGACCATGGTGGCCAAAATTGTTAAACTTAGGGGCCAAAATAGTTAGTTATAGAGACCATGGGGCAGATATGTTAAAAATTCTTATTTTGGGTTAATATAGTAAAAGTGATATAACCACAGGGGCCAAAAACGTAATTTACTCAAAAATGGAAAAAAATTCAAGGCCAAAGTACTATTAACGAAACTAAACTTGATAACTGTAATATAGTTAATTAATTAATTTTGACCCTTTTAATTTTTTGACATATGCATTATATTTTTCTATTTTTTTCGAGTTAAATGCTTGGTTGGTCCCTGTGGTTTTTAAAAATTGCAGATTTGGTCCTAGTGGTTTACTAATTACACACGTGGTCCCAAAACTTGTCAAAAATGCACTCGGTTGGTCCCCAGCCCTAACATCAGTTAAATTTCTCAGTTAAGTCCATGTTAAATGACCAAAATACCCTTGCTTATTAACAAAACATCATCTTCATCACCATCATCATCTTCATCACCATCCCCTGTTCTTCCCCCTCTTTAACATTTGCAAATTCATGGAAGCTGCTACCAGTTGCATACCCACATAAGAAGCAAAATTGCAAAAATCAAAACTCCGAAAGAAAAATCGTTCCTAGTATATTCCAAACTCATTTAATCCAAGGCTAAATCAAAATACCAAAAGCAAAATTGTTCCTAATCCGAAGCAAAATCGTTTATTCCAAGGCTATATCAAACTTGTTCCTAATCCGAAGCAAAATCATTTATTCGATGTCTAAATCGAAAAATCAAAAGCAAATCATTCCTAACCTATCGCCGACACTAGATCTTCCGCTTTATATAGCTTCTCCCTTGAAGCAAAATCGTTCATAAACCTTACTTCTCGGCCTAGGATTTCTCAAATGTTGGTAAACCTGATGTGCATATATTATCAACTTTCTAAATTAGTTAGTACTTCGTATTTGGGCAGTGGGTAGTCTGGCTACATTGCTACAAGTTCATAAACCTGGGCTACACTCTAAATTAAATTGCAGATTCGGTTTCAGTTGAAAACGGTTTCGGTTTGGTAATAGGCTTGGTGGATGTGGAGGAGTCCAGTGGCCAGATCTTCCGCGATTTTCAGGCAATGTTACAACATCGATTTACAGACGGAGGTGGTGGTGATGGATTGAAGGTTGGAGATGGTGGACTGGTGGGTTTTAAAGAGAGGGGGAAGAACAGGGGATGGTGATGAAGATGATGTTTTGTTAATAAGCAAGGGTATTTTGGTCATTTAACATGGACTTAACTGAGAAATTTAACTGATGTTAGGGCTGGGGACCAACCGAGTGCATTTTTTACAAGTTTTGGGACCACGCGTGTAATTAGTAAACCATTAGGACCAAGTCTGCAATTTTTGAAAACCACAGGGAACAACCAAGCATTTAACTCATTTTTTTCTGTTATACTTCTTTTCAGACTTGTAGTCAATTCATTTATTTCCTTTTTAAGTTCTTTCATATATATTTCAGTCAATCTTTTATGCTACTATTAAACATGTATTTTTATTATTTTATCATATTTGTCGATTATTTACATCATATAAATTAGCAACATCTTGGTGTATGGATGTGTTGTACCATATGCTTAGAGGACTTTTCAAAAAAAAAAAGTTAATATTACACTTTTAACCCAAAATTGTTTGAATTTTTACTTTTAGTCCAAAAGTTTTCATCTTTTCAATTTAACCTCACAACATTTTATTTTCAACTTTAGTTCTTTACACTTTTCATATTTGGCAAATTTTTTGTTTTACGTTTTGTTCTAGATTTTGCGAATTAACATGATGCAACGTTCGTGTGTGGTTCAACGTTTTTACGTTTCGTTTTACGCTTCGTTCTAAATTTTGCGAGTTAACATGACGCAACGTGCGTGTGTGATTCAACGTTTTTACGTCGTCTGTTTTTTTCCCACCTGATAGCTTCGCAGCAACACACAGGTTCTAAATGGACTTGGTATTTTTTATATTTTAAGTTTCGGTCGAATTTATTCACATTAACACACCACAACTTTAATGGTGGTGGTTGTTGGCGGTGATGTGGCATTAGTGCTATTTGTTACTGTTTTACGCCCCCCCCCCCCCCCCCCCCCCCGCAACGCGGGGGACCTTAATACTAGTTTAAAATTATATTGTAAGTACAAAAAAATGTTATAAGAAATGGTTTGTTATAATAGTTTCACATCCAAATCTATTCTTTGTGTCAGTTAGACTAGAAGGTATGGGGGGTCGGCTAAGGCCCGGCTAGGACCGGCGCCGGCCCCCACACCGCCCCCCTCCCATCCGTTCCGGCGAGTCCAGCGACCCACAGACGATCTTCACGGGCCGGCTTTCTTTCTCTCTCTCTCTTCTTTCTCTGTCCTCTCTCTCTTTCTCTGTCCTCTCTATCTCTTTCACTCTCTAAATAATCAAATAAATTAAATTTTTAATTGTTTTTATAAATTATGTGGAGCCCCATCCACCCCCCCCCCCCCCCTCAAAAGTGAAGGAGACCCATTCCCCATGAGCCGGTGATGTGGCGCCTACGTGGTGGCCGATCCTCATGGGGATGGGCCTCACCATACCCACTAGTAAGTGGCTCGGTCTCGTTGTTTCAGTTTGGTGGTGGTGGGTTTTGACGGAGGTGGTGGCGGAGGTGGTGCGGTGGTGGTGGCGGAGGTGGTGGTGGCAGGTGAGAAGTTTTTGTGGTGTGAGGTTTTGTGAAGATGTTTGAAGCAAAGGTTCTAAGCTTTTTTATTAAGATGAAAGAAGCTATTTGTAGATCTGTTTAAAAATAAAAAACAAACAGTCTTCAACAACTTATGTCTGCCCGCCTGCAGACATAAGCATTTTGCAGATGTTATAAGCAAAAACAAACAGCACCTAAATTAAATTAAAGTACAGCTGAAATGTCAATGCCTGAGCGTTGGTATCGTGCAAGAACAACATTAATGATAAAAAAGACAATCCTTTCTCTCTCTGTGGTTTGAAAAATATGTAAACCATTCAATGCATCCATGTGGGTTTAAGGATCATCGGTGGATGCCCTTGGTCATGGATGAGGGAAGTACGGGGTCCACTTTTTATACCACATGTATTTCTTATTTTTTTTAACGATGTACTATTAAAATATCGCAAACCAAGTTAGCAGTTATTATGTTAGCATTAAGTTAATGTTATGATATTCCTTTGCCTGATTTTAAACCCATGACCTCTAAAAAAAGCAAAACATCCTACATCCCTTTTAACTATTAGGCCAATGGATCATTGGTGATATTCTTTCCTTTCTATTGCCTTATAAAAGTACTAGCAGATCCCGTTATATAATACAAAAATGAAAGTATAATAATGTATTAAAAAATTACTAGTAAATAATGTGTATAATAGAAGTTATATAATATGTGATTTGATAATGTTTTTTGTTGTTTAAATATTAATAGTTAACCCAAAGCATATAAAGAATGAGGAATTTCAAATCCCAAAAAGTATCGAAAGTTTGTTGCGATAATAAAAAAAGACTTAAATGTCATTTTAGTCGTTGTGGTTGGGGCCATTTTGTCGGTTTAGTTCAAAGGTTTCATTTTTCGTATGTGAGTCCAAAAAGGTTTCACGTTACCATTTCAGTCCACCGGGTTAACTTCATTCATTTTTTCTATTCACGAGAAGTGCAATTCGGTCATTTTATATGTAATTTTGTTAACTAGAAGGGCAATTCGACCGTATACAATAACCTGTGGACTAAAATGACAAAGATGAAACCCACAGACGAAAAATGAAACATTTGGACTAAACTGACAAAATGACCCAAATCACACGGAATAAAATGAAATTTAACTCATAAAAAACTATATCAATGATCTAAATTAAAGTGGAATTTAATTAAATTAAAAAAACTATCATTTAGTGAAGTTTGTTATTGTATAAAAAAAAACCAAAACAAATTGTATATAGATAACTTTGGGTACAAATCATATAAATAAAATAAATTTTGATATAAATTAAATTGATTTCAAAACTCGAACTTACATAAATTAACGTAATGAACAATGCATGGACACACACGTTTGTTGGTTGCTTTTTTTTATTTGATTTCCCGTTTTAGAGTGTTTATATACAATTTTTCTCGTATTCAAGTTGAATGTATTTGCTTGGCATAGTGGTGTGGGTAGCTGATGATTTATGTTGAAACACAGGTTCGATTCTCGTTCTGATGTTTTTAAATCCCTTTTATAGGTTTTCTAGGCGTCCTATTATCTTCGCAGTGTGTTGTGGTTCGGTTAGGTGGGTAGAGCTCACCTGCGTCCCTCATCTTCCTTTCTCTCTTGTCTATGTAGCCAATTTTTTTACACAGACAATTAGGTTGTTGTTTGCCTCTCTTCTTATCAACTGATTTCGAATGTATTTACGAATTCGTATTTTACAAATGTTATATTGTTCCCGGAACTTTGATCTTCGATCATCCCGACATCATTGTGAGTTTAGCATTTTTGTATATGAGGTTTCAGATTGTGTGTTAATTTGTTGTTTTAGATTTGGATTGACTTGGGTTTAGTTAACCTTATTATATGAGTTTTGGTGGTTGGATTAGTTGTTTCTATGGTTCATTTGGGATCTTTATCGTCCCTCCATTCCACTCTTGTCATGGTTGAAGATCTATTTTCAAGTTTCCTTAAAAAAATTTGAGTTAAATGCTTGGTTGGTCCATGTGGTTTTCAAAAATTGCAGACTTGGTCCTAATGGTTTACTAATTACACGCGTGGTCCCAAAACTTGTCAAAAATGCACTCGGTTGGTCCCCAGCCCTAACATCAGTTAAATTTCTCAGTTAACTATGTGTGAAATGACTATATTACCCCTCAAAGCCTAATCATCTTCTTCAACCTCTTACCCCTGAATGTCCTAATCATCTCCTTCAACCCTGAAACATCTGCATCATCTTCATCACCATCATCATCTTCATCACCGTCATCTTCAGCATCCATACATACATACACCATATGTATACACACCCGTGTCAGAGAAAACGAACTAAGAACAACAATAGATCCAGTGGGTAACCGTCTCATTAGATAAGCACAATTCTCTCTGTATTCAATCTCCATAATCCCTACAAACATTTTCCCCAATTTCACTAAGACCCAATTCAATTTCAGCTTCAGTTCTATAATCATGTGCTCTATATCACCATACAAGACCCACTTCGATCTCTCCTTCTTTTGCCGACAGAACATCATCAGCAGTTGCAAACCATCAATACCGGTGAAATTCGTCGGAGAATAAACCACCACCGTCATCATTCATCTTCACCATTCACGTCACCATCACCGGACAAACGAGAGGGGAAGGGGCGCCGTTTAAATCCACCACACGGCGGCGCTGCCGTCGTCGATCTGCACATCATCTTCATCATCGGCACCTCACCGTCATCTTCATCCATCATTCTCGTCCCCACCGTCGTTCTGTGTCATCATCAGAAAGGAGGGTTTGTCGGAGCACGTCGACCGGAGTGGTCGTCGGAGAGGCTCGCCGGCTCCTCCATGTGGTCCACCAGACTTGAAAATGAGAGGATAAGAGAGGGTGTCGGCTGTGGTGGTTGTGTGTAACTATGATCTTGTGAGTACGGATTGTGAAGGAGGGTGTCGGATTGTGTTATCTGTGTTGTGTATATAGTTTAGAGAGTTAGGGTTTCAAGAGAATGAAGATAGAAAGTGAGTAGATGATGGTGATGAAGATGATGCAGTGAGTTTTGTTAATAAGTAAGGGTATTTTGGTCATTTAACATGGACTTAACTGAGAAATTTAACTGATGTTAGGGCTGGGGACCAACCGAGTGCATTTTTGACAAGTTTTGGGACAACGCGTGTAATTAGTAAACCACTAGGACCAAGTCTGCAATTTTTGGAAACCACAGGGACCAACCAAGCATTTAACTCAAAAAATTTGGGTTGTAATAAAATTTTAGGCTGTTTGTGATGCATATGATGCGATGCATAATTTTGTTTGTTGGGCGTGCTTAGGTTTATCATTTGCCTATTACTATGTAAATCCCTATTATATATATATATATATATAGGGTAAGGTTCATGCGAGAACCACCCTTATTGCGTGAACCGCGAGAACAAATGTGAACACAACCTAAAATAGCTAAAAAAAACCTAACCCCCACCCCCCCCCCCCCCAAAAAAAAAAACCTAAACCCCCCTCCTCCACCCCCCAAAAACCTAACCCCCCCCCCCCCCACCAAAGCTAAAATGCTAAAAACTAAATCCCCAAAAAATATAAAAAAATAAAAAAAAAATCTACATTTTTTTTAATATTTTTATGTTAAAATCGCTTCTTTTAGTAGCCAAAAATTTTTTTTTTAATTTTTTTTATTTATTTTTTTTTGCTTCGAAAAGTAGCGATTTTTTTATAAAAAATATTAAAAAAAAATTTGTGTGATTTTTAGCTATTTTTAGGCATATTTTGTTGTGTTCACATTGGTTCTCGCGGTTCTCGCAATAAGAGGTGGTTCCTAACGGATCTTTGTCCTATATATATATATATATATATATATATATTTGGTTTTGGAGCTTTATGTTCAACTTTGATCAATTGTTTTGCTGACTTTTGTCATTGAACTGTGATGAGTTCATGTTTGGGAGCCTTACGTTAGATTGTTTTCAATCGGAATGGTTGGGGTTTATCATTGGGCTGTAATGAGTTGATACACTTGACTACAAACTAAGTGGTTGATTTTTTTGTCGCCTTGGCGTGCCAGGATTGGTAAATGGTCAATTAACAACTATACCCCCTATAGCATAGTGGTTTGGCCTTTTAGTTTAAACCGTTATGATTTGTGTAACACTCCAAAAACGGACTTGATAACTAAACCAAATTAATTGGGGATGAGCGGGTAAAATACCGTTAGTGGTAAAAGTTAACCCGTAAACATTGGGATTTAAATAAATAAACCTAATGTTGTATAAAACCGAGTAAATGGTTTTAGAAAATTAAGGTTTATAAAAGGTCTGAGCTATCAGCACATAATCTAAGTCGGGTTGTAGCATCCCCGAATTTAGTAATAGAATTATTATGTTCGTTGATAATTAACAGGAAGTAGGAAACCAGGAATACTAACCTAGTTAAAAACATGTCGTGTGTTAGTAAATTGACTAAACGATGGTCTTTTATGACAAAGCTAAAACATGAGGGACTAAAGTGAGACAATTTGGACTGAATTTATTAAGAAGCAAAGTTCGTAAAAAAAAAACACACACACGTGTGTGTGTGTCGAACTAGGAGAAGAAAAGAGGGGAAAACCCTAGTTCATCCTGTTCTAACAAATTGAAAGGTGAATTGGGGCCAAATCACATGCATGAACATAAATTAGTGATCATCTAAGCTTGGAGATCATAAGGTATGTGGTAATTTATGTTTTGGTGATGAGTAGTAAATGGAGGAACTTGAAGGTGGTAACCTTGAGATTAATATTTTTGTTAGTATGATGAAATTGATGATGAACAAATGTTAATAATCATCATACTTTCTTGTATGTATGAATTCCTTGAACAATTTATGGATTTTGATAAGTATTCTTAAGTGACTAGAAGTGAGTTTTGACATAAGAGTTGAACCCATGAATTATGTTGGTCAAAAGGATGAATTAGCTTGTGATAATTGAAAGTTATGTCAACTTGACGCTAGAAAGTGTATGAATTTGTTGAGTTGAAAGACACATGGTGATTGTGGTTGGAAAATTTAGCTAATATGATGACCTAAAAATGATGTCCACCAAGTGTTTGATAAAATGCCTAAATGAGTTTTATTGACCTTGATATTGTATCCATGTCTGTCAATTGACCTAATGTAGAATGGATAGTAAATGTGGCATATAAATCATAAGGGTGATGGTCATGGTATTTGATGACAATTTAATCATCTTGTGGAAATTATATGATAGTTTGACTCTTGACAAGCTAGGTGGGGGCTTGAAAAGGAACGGGTCAAACGAATCAATTACGCATGGATGCTTGAACAGACGCAAGGTAAGTAAAGCTTATACATCCTAAAATAGAATCACAATATATGTGATGGAAGTACTTTAGTTAAGATCTGGTTAGCCAAATAAATGTTAAAAGGAGACCCCATGGTGTAAACCATGAAACGGGTCAAAGCGAGTAAAATTATGATGAACTAATGTCCGTAATAAATGAAGGTTTGTTAAAACAACACCCCATGGTGTAAAACATGAAACGAGTCAAAACGAGTAATATTATGATGAACTAATGTCTGTGATAAATGAAAGTTTGTTAAGACAATACCCCATGGTGTAAACCATGAAATATGTCAAAACGAGTAAAATTATGATACATTAATGTCTGTGATAATGAAAGTTTGTTAAGACGATACCCCATGGTGTTAACCATGAAACGGGTTAAAACGAATAAAATTATGATGAACTAATGTCTGTGATAATGAAAGTTTGTTAAGATGATACACCATGGTGTAAACCATGAAATAGGTCAAAACGAGTAAAGTTATGATGAACTAATATCCGTGATAAATGAAAGTTTGTTAAGAAGATACCCCATGATGTAAAGTATGAAATGGGTCAAACAAGTAAAGATGAGTTTTTGGTATAAACGTTTGCTGACACGAAGCAAAACTAGTAGAAATGAGTTTTGGTGTAAATATTCGCTGACGCGAAATATGCAAATATGTTTGTGTGCAAACTACTATAAAAGTGAAAATTCAAATATGTTTTTATGGAAACTATTTTAAAAGTCAATATGCAAATATGTTTGTATGCAAACTACTTTAAAAGTCAATATGAAAAGTCAGCATTTAATTAGAATGGGTCTTACAATTGGTGCGAAACCGTATTTGGTGGTAAACAATGAGTTTTTGAGAGGATTAATTTATGGCGCAAACCTTAATGGGTCAAAAAAATAGAAATGAGTTTGTGGCATAAACATTTGCTGACACGAACCAAAACTAGTAGAAATGAGTTTTGGTGTAAATAATTGCTGACGCGGACCAAAAGGGTTAAACAATATAAAGATTGATTTAGATGCCATAAAGGGCGAATCAAGAATGGTCAAAATGATAAACGGGTCATGCGGGTCAAATGGTGATCACCATTTAAACTTGTTATTTAATGATTTGTTTTGTCAAGTTTCATGCTTATAGGTAAGCATAATGTATGAGCATGCATTGCCAGAAATTGGAAAGAATATAAATATCATGGTATGGATAACGAGTCAATGGTTTTGACTGGTGATAGTTATGTATAAAAGGTTATGCTTTCGGTATGGGCTTATGGCTTGACTAAAGAGGTATGGGTCAAATTTGGGTAATAGATTAACCAAAGTGAAATGCATTTAGCATTTTAGGTATAACAACCATTCGAGCCAAAGCACGTCCATCATGCGGAAATGGACTAAATTGACTAAAATGCCTCGGGTGATAAAGCGAGCAAACTACCCCAAAGGGTAGGTTAATTATAAGTCCTAAAATTGGGTTGATCTTTTTAGTAACATAAAAGTGTGAGGCGTAGGCTTTTGGCTCAATGTCTCATAACATGTCATTTTTGGTAAAACACCATACCAAAAGATAATAACGAAAAGTTAATGTTTTGTTAAATGAAACTAACCACAATTGCGGTTGTAGTTGATAGAAAATGTGGGAAACATGATAAGGGATATAGGAGACTTGAGCTACAACACTTAAATTCCCTTAACAAGTTGGTTGGTTAAAACACCAAATTGAATTGGAAGTGAATTGGATTGTAGAGGAATAAACGTCTAAAGAATACAACTTATTTATCTTTGTTTTTTAAATAGCATTTGACCATTTAACTCAAACACTAATTGTTTTTAGTGTTTATGTTAGGCTTTTACAAAGGCGAGTATCGAACGGACGACCAAGCATATGAAGAACCGAACACTATTAAACCGCTACCCCTTGGGAAATAATTATAGAAGGATGAAACATGATCATGCACGTCAAAGTTTTCAAGCTTAAGGTATTATAATTTCTAGCTTGTATTTTAAATGTAAAATTAGTTATATCGGTTTGTCTAGGTTATCAGTTAACCCAGACGTATAAGTTCTATTTAAAAAAAATATGGGACCTCATTCTACGAAAATTTCAGATATTCGTTGTAAATGGGATAGAGTGTTACAAGTGGTATTCAGAGCTCATGGTTTAAGGAATTAAAGTGTTCGGTTTAAGACATGGTCGCATGTGTGACATTTGCACATTTTCAATCATTGTACGATTCCAAACATTTTCGTATTCAATAAAATATTGTATTTTATTTATGAAATGCATTATCTTAAATCGTTGGACAATTTCAATCATTTTTGTGTTCAATAAAGTCTTGCATTCTATTTACGAAACACGTAGCCGTACGATCGAACGAAACGATATCCACGACATTTCCGGACAAAATCCGAGTTACCAATGCCTTAACACCTTTGTATAACCTAAATATTATGATGAGTCAATTTTTATGCATTAAATTGACCAAAACGCCCTTTTAGCTCATAAAATGGTTTTAAGCATATGAAACCAAAGTTTTGACATTTAAACTGATGTTATAACATAATCAAACTTGTTTTGGCATATAAGACTCATCATGAGACATATTTAACCATCCAATCTTATAATTACGCTTAAGACCTGTTAAAGTGGCGTAAACCACTTTAACGAGGATCATAATAGGTTAAAAGCACTTAGGATCACTTTTAAATCAGAATGTTAAGCTTGTTGAACCATATCATACGAGACCCAACACTCGTTTGGTTTGTAAGACTTCATTCTATCCAATCATCCGATTAAAGTCTTGACACACTAACATAGTATTCCGATACACTAGGAACCAATTGAACTCTTGAACCTTTGAGCTTTGTTTGATCATCGAACAAGACATTTATGCAATCCCAAGTGAGTACATAGTCCCCTCTTTCACATTTTCAAATGTTTTGTGGTGATTCATATGTGCCTATCACTACTTTCATGTTTTCATGACTTTATACATGGTTTTATTACCTAGTATGTATAGTACATGATTTCAAAGACAATTTACATGGTGTATTGACTTAGTATACCAAACACTTAGTTTCAATGACATTTTACATGGTATATTGACTTAGTATACCTAGCACTTGATTTCAAAGACATTTTACGTGGTATATTAACTTAGTATACCTAACACCTGGTTTCAAAGACATTGTACATGGTGTATTGACTTAATATACCTAGTACATGTTTTCAAAGACATTTTACATGGTTTCAAATATTTACACGACATGCTTACATTGTACTAGACATTTGGTGCGTTGAATATACAATGATACATTCATTAACATTGATCACGCCGATCGGTAGTATGTTATAGTACCATAGGATTTATAACCCCATTCCCGCTCCCTAGGTTTGTTTGGAAGTGACCTTAGGGAATGATAGAATCCGATGAACATTTGATAAACCTTTGTCTTTGTAAGGGTTTATCCGATAGTCGACAAGGCTTGAATGTATTCGCCAACAATCCATATATATGTTTACATAATAAAAGCAATTATTTTATAAGAAAAAAACTTTTTGATTAAACAAGACCTTTGTTTATTCAAAACACTTGTTTTATAAAAGACGTTTTGATTATACAAGACAAGACATTTTGATTGTTTATACAAAACATTATTTTATGGTTTAAGCAAGACCTTTGTTTACCATACAAGACATTTATGGTTTATACCATACAAGGCATTTGTGGTTTTTTACAAGATATTGTTTTATACAAGACATTGATTTATACAAGACATTGGTTTATGGTAAGTGATTTAGATAATGATACGCGTGTAATATGGTAAAAACATGGTGGATACGCCGCTGGTACTTCCTATATATAAGTGCTTTTATTGTATTACATATCGTAACGTTATCCAAATCACTTCAAACAAAGACAAGATAAGACATGACATTTTATTTGGTTATTCTAAAACATACTTGATTATTAAGTTAATCATGCATCATTTCTTTTAAATCAAATGATTTTCATATGATTTCATAAAGAAATACTTTTGGTCATAGATTCATAGCTACTTTTGAAATAGTTAAATATTTTCTTTTAACATTCAAAGCCATGAATCTTCATCACAAAACCTATGTTATTCACAGGCAATTTTATGTTGATGTTTTATTTTCACATATGTTTCAGGAGCTAATGTTTGATTTTGAGCATGCTACACATAGGACAGACGTAGGCCTTAGTTTATCTTAAAACATGAAAGACAATTATTGTATTTTATTTATGTTTTCCCAAAACAATGTAATCTATTAATTTAATAATACAAAACTTTATGTACCATGTGTTGTGAAACAATATTTCTGTAATGTGATTCCCAGACGTTTCCGCCGCGGTTTGTTGTTTTACGCAGTCGGGGTGTTACAGAAAGATTGGTATCAGAGCCATGGTTATAGGGAATTAGGTTATTAGTAATACTTTTGACCTAGACTATAACCTTTCTAGGACCTTAACGCAAGTTATCTTGTGTTTAGATTCTTAAAGCAATACCATCACCTATCCTTAGGTGATTAACAAACAATACAAAAGTCACAAATTCTTTCCAAAACATTTATAAGAAATCAATCGTCTATCCTTAGATGATTTGTTTTGGGCTTTATGCCTTCAAAGTTTTCAAAATCTCGTCAAAGTTTGGTTTTTAATAATGTGAACACGTGCAATCTGGAAGGGTGGATGCCTGTACCCTGAGTTTTTTGTCTAAGGCTAGAGTGTTTATACAAATCTGCATTATCGGAGCAGACACTCTTACCTGAGAATTCTTGGGGTGAGTGTCCACCTATAGGCTAAAGCATGTCTTCATGATACATTATAAAGACCCATTTACTTTGATTTGTTACTGTGTCGTTTGTTTGTTTTAAGTAACAAACAAATGATCACCATCCTTATGTTTCAACGATATTTTAACATCTCATTTTGATTATTCAATATCAATTTCACTCATTTTCTCTCATATTTCCTTTTCTTTTAGAATTCCTCCTCATCGAAATGCTGCTCAAGACGTCGAAATGGCGGCTCTGATTGCTCAACCGATAGCTGCTGTGCTCCTAAATCTTGTAACTCAACTAAACCAAGCCAACAATAACAACAACAATGCACCTGCTCTGTGCAACTTTAAACAATTTAATTTGGCAAAACCACTCAAGTTTAGTGGGTCTGAAGGAGCTACTGGGCTCCTACAGTGGTTTGAGAGTCTCGAGAGCACATGCTGCCATGTCCAGTATCCAAATGAGTGCAAAGTAGGATTTGCATCTAATGTGTTCAAAATGAGGGCACTCACATGGTGGAACGGAGTTGTGAGAGATAGGGGTGCGGATGTAGCAATGGCTCAGACATGGGAAGAGCTTAGAGCTCTCATGATGAAGGAATTCTGCCCACATCATGAACAGAGGGCGCTAGAGAATGAATTCCACGATCTGAAATAAGATAGTGGAGAACATCGTGCCTACATGGACCGTTATAAGGAGCTGAGTTTGTTATGTCCCACCATGGTCATGCCTTTGGATAAGGTAATTGAAAAGTACATTGATGGCCTCCTTAACCTAGTTCAGGACATAGTCACTAGTAGCAATCCCGCTACAGTTAGACAAGCCATTGAGTTAGCAGCTACCCTGACTGACTCGCAAGTCAAGAAGGGTAAACTCCATCGCAAAGGTGACAAGAAACTATCTGCCAAGATAGCATAAGGGAAACAAAAGAAAAACAAGACCGAAACCTCCAAGAAATCACGGAATCGCAAGGCTTCCAAGAATTTCACAGTTGTTGCACAGTGATGTGTGTAAAATGCAATATATAAACTCCATCGCAAAGGCGACAAGAAACCATCTAACCCTTTTTTAGTACTAATGTTGGAAAAAGTGTGCTTTTGTCTTCCTTTTGTATTTTTAGGATTAAATGAGCGTAAATGAGCAAAAGAAGCAAAAATGCAGCAAAATGTAACATAATTACAAGAAAAGGAATAAACGTGGCATGCCCGACCCCTCAACAGCATCTTCCCAAGCCAAAACAAGTAAACAGAAGGCTGCACACGGCCCTGTGCCCAGCAGACACGGGGGCGTGTTCAGGTGTCTGCAGAAAAGACAAAGCTATAGAAGCTTCTATTCCCGACACGGGGGCGTGCCCAACTCAACATGGCCATGCTCAACGCTAAGATTCGCAGAATCCAAGCAAATCTTGATAGTACAGATACGCTTCTGCACACGGGGCCGTGCCCAGCGGACACAGGGGCGTGTGGAGCTAATGCAGACAAAATGCAATTAATGAAGAGAGAGAAAGTTGATGGACATGGGGCCGTGTTCAATGAACACGGGGCCATATCCGAGCTTCTGTGCAGGCTATAAATAGAGGTGCTTGGTTCACTTCAAAGGCATCCATTGGCAAACCACCTCTCTCCCACTTCACCCACACTCCACCACCATCACAACACCCACATCCACCACCATCATCCATCATCCATCATAGAGTGTGTGTAGTAGTCTAGGGATCCAAGATTGATAGTAATAGTTCTTGACAATCAAAGGCCATGTTTGCCTAAGTCTCTTACATCACTTGGTGAAGACAAGCATTTAGTGTAATACTTTTGTTTTTTTAATCTTTTCGCACTTTTTATTTGGTTTGTATTAATGACTTTAATAACTAGTTTCTTATGTTGAAGGTGAAACTTCCTTATCATTTGTCCGTGGTGTCTTGGCGTTATTTAACTGTCTATATAAAATAAAAGATTTACACCATTCATATCTCTACGGTCTATATAGAGATATGTTGGCTACTTGGTCGGGGGTTAAGGGAATGGTTTAGTAAGGTTCTTGCCTTGTTCAGTGTATAGATCATGCAAGGACCTGGGTCAAGTTTACTAGGACCTCTTTCAATACCCACTGGTATTGGATGGCGGGGGTGCGAATGGCTTGATCCACCCATATGTAAACTACTATTAATACATTAACCCGGCTACTTGGGATTGTATCCTTGCTGACTCAAACCACTTAGCCGAGAGTAACGTGACCTTCAAAAGAGAGGCCTACCACATTACGCATTAATAACTTAATTAATTATCTTCCAATATTCCAACCCTTTAGGATTGTATCCTTGCTGACTCAAACTACTGAGTTGAGGGTAACGTCACCTTCAAAAGAGGGGCCTACTACGATAACTAAGATAATCTCTTAAAAAGTGCAAAAGTGCGGAAATCATCAAAGGTTACACTAACGGCGAGTCGGATCCAAGTGATTCATCTTGTCTATCTGTTTTTTATTTTATTTTTATTTTTCAGCATTTTTAGTTTTTATTTTCATGTTTAAAACCTTTTTCTAAATTTTTTATTTGATTAGACGTTGAGGATAAACCGGTACTAAAAGCTCTTGTGTCCTTGGACGACCTCGGTATCTTACCAACGCTATACTACGCTCACGATGGGTGCACTTGCCCATATGTGTGTTTAGTGTTAGTAAAATTTCGTGTTTTATAAATTTAAAACTTGACTAAAGTGTAAAAAGGGCTTAAAATATACATAAAAAATATCGCACTTGACACGCATCAAGTTTTTGGCGCCGTTGCCGGAGACACAATGATTTTAAGAAAGTTAGGAATCAACGGCCTAATCGTTTTTTTAGGATTTTCTTAAATTTTTCCGTTTATGCAGAAGCTCAGCACGGGGCCGTGCCCGCTGAAACTCCCCGTACCCAATCTTTGGTACTGGCAATCCTGTTTTAAGTCAGATAGTGGCTGAACACGGGGCCGTGCCCACTGAACACGTCCCGTGCCCAAGCTTCAGATACTGAAAACAGAGTCGTAAGATCCTGTCGGCTGGTAATTTCTGACACAATAATGAGTGATACTGATAATTTTTACTTTCGCTCCTCTTATGGTACGTGGTGTCAAATATGTGGTGGAACTCATGAAGATTTAAAATGTTATTTTTTAAATTACAAACCCCACTATATAGGTATAAAATTTATGTTTAAATCATACACTTATGTTTAAATCATACACTTGATTCTTGGTTGTTCTTGATGATTGGAGTTTCTCTTGAATCTTGGAATTTTCACATACTTGAAATCTAAAAAGAAATGGGTCTTGATACAAATAAAAATGGTAGTACATGTGTGTGTATGTATGACCGTACATATATATATATATATATATATACGTGTGTGTGTGAGCTTTGAGCTTGATTTTTGATAAGTACATGTTAGGTTCTTGCTTGTTCTTGAATAATAGTTAAAATGCAAGTGTTTGATGATTTGTGCAAGATATGATAAATGATCAATTAAATCAGCAAATAAACATGAATAAATCACATGTTTGATGCATCTAAACTCATATGAAAAGATGATGATATGATAGTGTGCTTTAGACACTTGTACATGAGAATACATGTTGATTTAAAGCTCAAGAAATGATAAAAAAATGATTGTATGACAAAAATGTTTTAGAACAGATTATAAACACTAAAAATAACATTATTTGGTATATTATAATGGCATAAAACTTTGACATAGGTTTGATAGCTTTGCATGTTGTACATATAGCTTAAAAAGTGGTAAACTATGAGAAATTTGCATGATTTATGTGCTTTATGTAAGACCTGCACTATCATGAGTATAACCACTATTTTATTCAGTAAATAACATGGGTTATGTTAAAATATCAAGTCGTTTCGATTTGGGATGGTTAGGGTAACATTTGATGCAAAGCTATGCGGTAAAACGGTTAAAAATCGGCTTTTCGGAGGATTTTTACAAAACTGTTTTAGATCAGTAAGGGGGTGTTTGTTTTTGCTTATTACATCTGCAAAAAGCTTAGGTCTGCCCGCCTGCAGACATAAGGCCTTAAAGACCGTTTGTTTGTTTTTTTTTTCAAACAGATCTTATATTAGCTTCAAACATCTTAAAAAAGAAGCTTTGAAACAAAGCTTCAAACATCTGCACATGTCTTCTTCTTCCCTTCTCACATGCCACCGCCACCTCCGCCACCACCTCCGCCACCACCGCACCACCTCCGCCACCACCGCACCACCGTAGAGAGAGAGAGAGAGAGATCTGTGAGAGAGAGAGCTGTGTGAGAGAGAGAGAGCAGTTTCTAGAGAGAGAGAGTTTCTAGAGAGAGAGAGAGCAGTTTCTGTGAGAGAGAGAGAGACCTGTGAGAAAGAGAGAGAGACCTGTGAGAGAGAGAGAGACCTGCGGTGGTGCTGGCGGAGGTGGTGCGGTGGTGGTGGTGGTTGTAGAGAGAGAGAGAGTTTCTAGAGAGAGAGAGCAGTTTCTAGAGAGAGAGAGAGCAGAGAGTGTGTTTTGTGGGTGAAGTGGTTTTTGAAGAAAAAAAAAACAAACCCTCTTCTCCTTGCAGACTGCAGACATTTGGGCCACATCTTCTCTTGCAGATGCCTGCAGATGTGGTTCGCAGACTACAGACATTTTACATCTGAAAAAACAAACAACACCTAAGTTAACTGATATTTTTGATATAAAAATAAGTAATTTAACTTATATTAAGTTTACTTGGTGTTTGGTTAGTCATACGTGACTTCCGACGCCCAAAAATGTTACCGAATCGCTAAAATAAGTGTTTTTCGACATACACTATAATGAGTTGTTCATGAGTAAATTTTATGTGTTACAATGTGCTATGTGTTTTACAATATGTGTATGGTGATGTGTTTAATGTTAATAATATTATGTGTATTACGCTTGAGTATATATATACCAATACACCAATATAATAAAAAATAATAACTTTTTAAGAAAAATCTCAAAGTTATGTGAAAATTTTAAGTATCGGAGAAACTTATATATTTTGTGGGTTTTTGATTATTAAATCATTTTTATTTAATTTAGGACGAATAAACAATTTGAGGGATTGTGTTAACATATAAAAACGCACCCGAAGGTGAGTACATAGATCCCATCTTTTTACTATTTTCGATTGTTTTGGGGTGATTCATATTTATCAAAACGATTTCGATATTTTAACGATGATTTGAAAAACGATTACCATGGTGTATGCTAAATTAATAACGATTTCGAAAATATGAACGAACTTGTTGGTTGTAGTTACATAACGAATGACGTTCATTAATTTTGGCCGAACCGACCAGTATTAGGTTATGGTACCATAGGATCTGACGAATCCCGTTATCAGACTGCACCCATGGTTATGTGTGGGTTAGGTGGGTAACGACTGAATCTGTGATTGTTAACTTACCCTTTGGTGGTTTGTTAATATGAGTTGAACGATGGACAAGTTACGAATGTTTGAATGTTATTAGCGAGATGACCAAAAGTAGTTTTCACAATTAAAACGAGAACGATTTTGAACGATCAAACGATTATGAACGATTTAAACAAATGAACGATGATCTATAACGAGAACGAGTTAAACGATGTCACACAACGATGTTACAAAACTATATAAACCATACGAGTTTTATTACGAGAACGATTTACGATTTGATTTACATAAACAAATGTTTTGGGTTAAGATTCATGGCATCGAAGTTTATAAATTATAACCAATCTGTTTTGGCTTGGTTATTCATTTTACAATACAAACATTTTACAAAACAAGGTTTCTAATATCGATTAACGAAGTTGTACGAGATATTTCAACATGTAAACGAGCCATGAATCTGACACTCACACAAAAACTATGTGCTCGCCAGCATTTCTTTGTTGACTTTGTTTTTACATATGTTTCAGGTGATGTTGCTTGAGGTTGATTGCTAGGATGTATGAGTCACATAGGATCTGGACGAGGCCCTAGTGACATAATAACAATGATAGTCGATAAATAACTTGTTTGTTTCATGCTAAAACAATGTAAATTACTTAATGAATAAATAAAACGAAACTCTTTTGTATCCATGGTTGCGAAACAATAATTCTGTTACAACACTCCCCGACGTTTCCGCCACGATTTGTTGTTTTACGTGGTCGGGGTGTGACACTGTCCAACCAAACGTTACTCGACCCAATAAATAGTATGCCTTGCCCAACTAGTTATATAAGCTCGGACCCTTTTTTTAGACACCTAAGCAATTACTTAATTCTTTTTTTTATTAATCACTGATAACTATCATTAAACTAAGCTATGGAAATATTACCTAGATTTAAAACACCATTGACTTTGAATATAAAATGCAAATTCAATGATATTAACATATCCTCGGATGCTTCTCATTCACCTACATATATGTATGTGGACCCATGAACAAATTAAAACCACCGGCCCACTCTAATATAAATATAAAAACTCGGACCATGTTAGTGTTTGTTATTCATGATATTAACACTCTTGTACAGCCCGCTTAATAGAAATATAAAAACTCGGACCATGTTAGTGTTTGTTATTCATGCATGTTCGGACAACTAAATATACAACCATTAATTAAGTTCTGACTGATTGCATAAATGGCACGCATAAGTGCGGACCTCGCAATGCATATGCGGATCATTCTTTTCACAATAAGTGTGGACTGTTATACGTCAATTAAGTGCGGATACACATGTTAACTAAGTTCAGACCTATAAAATCTAACAAGTTGACATCATCCAGGTGTTTAAGTGCGGATAGGTTATATTTAATTTAAGTGCAGACGTTTGAAATCTATTTAAATGAGGACACCTTTGTAAATCACAAGTTCGGACTCTTTAAACTTTACTATGTTCGGACATCTTGGTTCCTATATAAGTTCGGACCCTTACAAAACAGTTAAGTTCGGACTTATTATACATCAATTAAGTGCGCAACATTCAAAGAACCGTATATACGGACAGTGCACTCACATTCGAATATGTGCGGACACTCTTTATTTTCTAAGTGCGGTCAGTACGGACATTCTAGAGTTACACAAGTGCGGACACTCTTTATTGTTCACAAATGCAGACCATATTAAACAAATATGGATTATATTTAAGGTTTCATAAGTTTGACAAATACGGACAACTTTGTGACTTCACAAAGTCTGACATTCAGAACTTTCATTCTTCAACGTTTCTACAAACAACTGTCACACCCCAACCTATGGAGGAAATATCGGGGCGCGACACTAAGCGTTCAGATTGCTCAAGAGATTCCACAACACTATTTGTTTCGATATAGATTAATCAAAATTTCATAAATAGGTCTAAATCGTCAAACACATTCCACGACCAACATATTGTATCAACAAAACATTCAAATATTGTTCCAAAATTGTCTAATTATTTGAGATGAGTTTCTAAGTATCATCCTATCTTGTTTTCTTGATTCCCAGCTACTATCAACCTGCAACATGTGTTAAAATACAATCAACAATAATGTTGGCGAGCATACAAGTTTGAATACGTAGCATAATAGTTTAAAAACTCATATCCAACACGAAAACATATAATAAGTTTCACCATGCTAGTTAACGCAGTCCAAGTGATAGCCCAAGTTTCCAATGCGTTAAATGTCTTTCCCAAAGAATAACGGGAGATTATATGTATCCTCCTAACAATACCCCAAAGACTAACGGGGAGGTGCGTTAACCCTATAGCGCTACCATTGTTATGGCGGAACTACACACAAGGATTAAATGTTCACATAGCATAAAAGTCTTAAGTATCACAAGTTTCATGTTTCATGTTTAAATGGATAGAGTATGTTTCCAAGTAAGTTTCAAGTGTCAAGTATCTTGATATAGAATACATATTGCATCCCAAAAGTGTTTAAAACAAAAAGGGATCGAGTATACTCACTGTGGGTGCTTAAAACCAAACACTGCTAAGTTGGATCGAAGGGAGTGCTGGATCAGCCTGCATGCCAGGAATAGAGCATAAGTCCTCTAAGAGCTGACCCGGTTGGGAACAGAGTTTCGAATGATGTGAAAATCGAGTAAAAGTGTCTGACAGACTACCTGGTGGATGGTCATCCGGACGGATGACCATTCAAACAGTTGGGCTCCATCCGATCAGTTGGTCATCCGGACAGATGACCATTCGAACGAATAGCCATTCGAATAGTGGGTGTTTGTGAACTTATAAAGTTTTCCAAGTTTTAATCATAATGTCCTGTAAAACAAACAACAAGTGTCATCATAGTCAGATCATTTGGATGAATGTTCATCCGATCGGATGGCTATTCGGACAGACGATCAGTGAGTGAAGTTTCATGAAATTTTCTAAATTTAGAGTTACGGTGACGACGTGTCAAAAAACGGAAACATACCAAAACCCAACTCGTTCGATTGGATGGGCATCACCCCGTTTCGAACCGACGAACTGTTTCTGATGAACCTTCATGTTTGGACCATCAATTGGCCAGTTTTCTGGTTGAATTCAGTCTTCAAGCCAGCTTTCGACTAACGAACGAGTCGGAAGCCTGTTTGAGTCCGATTTCACCCATGTTTTGTATAAAGTTTGCAGAGAAGTTCGAAAACTATTTGTAAAACGTGTTGTTCGTCAGATCCGAGCCGGAAACATGTGAAATCCCGTCAGATCTGGTGTAAAAAGCGTGAGATTCCTTAGATTATGTGTAAAAGCTATGAAAATCCTTTAGATCTGGGGTCGATCTTGATTAAATGATGATCCACCACAGGTTGTACAAACATCTGAGTGGAAACCACCTTCAAGAGACCCAAATCAGTTGGTTTTCGTGAATAAGTTGAAGTGTTCGTGTGATTTCAATGAAAAATATGGTGTAGAAGTGATAAATGATGAAAGTTGTACAAGAATCGGGGAAGAATACTTACGAGTTTGCCTTGAATCTTGATTAAAGTGTCTGAGAGTGCGTGTGGTCGAATGGCAGAGAGTAAAGGTGAGAATGAAGGGTCAAGGGGTGTATTTATAGGTGAGGTTGACAGCTAAGTCGGTGTAGAGTGCAATGGATCGGATAGCTCTCCGGTCGAATGGCCATCCGATCGGATGTCCATTCGGACAGCCAATTCCCGTTTGCTAGTCTTCCGACTTTGGTTCGTTTTGCGAGCTAGATTAAGCGTTGCGTTGCGTATTATTGTGAGTAACCGTTACATGGCATTATTGTATAGTTAACACAAAAGTTTCCATGGTTCAAGTCTGCGTTTAAGCTAATTAATAAGTATCTAGTTTCTCATTCAATAACTATCAAGTTCCTCGTTCAATAAGTATCAAAGTTTCTCGTTCAATCAATATCAAGAGTCGAGTGTCAAGAGTCAAGAATCATAACATAGAATCAAGAATCATATTAAAGAGTGAAGAATCACATCGTTCATATGTATATAAAGTATCACAAGAGTCGAACATCACAAGAGTCAAGATTCTGTTTAGTCATATCGTTCACACATGTAATAAGCATCAAGAATCATCTCATTGAGTAAAAGTTTCACATATTTTAATACAGTTAAGATCAAATAGTTTCATTAAACACCACAAGGTCGGAAGTATGACAAGACTTGCCAAAATATATAAGTTTCGAAACGCAGGGCGTTACAGTTTCCCCTCCTTTAGGAGATTTCGTCCCCGAAATCTAAGAGGAAGGCTGCTCGAAGAGCTGTGGATACTTGGTTTTCATCTCACTCTCGAGTTCCCAGGTGAATTCGGCGCCACGCTTTCCTTCCCATCGTACCTTAACTATGGAAATTTTGCTGCGCCTCAGTCGCTTGGTACCTCGGTCCATGATTTCGATCGGTTTCTCCACAAAATGAAGAGTCCCGTTTACTTGCAAGTCTTCGATGGGAACCTGAAGTTCCTCGTCTGCTAAGCACTTCCTAAGATTAGATACGTGGAATGTCGGATGTACATTGCTAAGTTCCTGAGGTAAATCGAGTCGGTAAGCCACCTTGGCAATCCTTTCGAGTTTCTTGAAGGGACCCACATAGCGAGGGGCAAGCTTTCTCTTTTTACTAAATAGTATCACTCCTTTCCAGGGAGACACCTTGAGTAGAACACGATCTCCAACATTGAATTCTAGAGGCTTACACCTTTTGTCAGCATAGCTCTTTTATCTGCTCCTAGCCTTGATCAAGTTATCACAGATTTGAAGAATCTTATCTGTCGTCTCTTGAATGATCTCAGGGCCAGTAAGTTGCTTGTCACCAATCTCATGCCAACTGAGAGGAGAACGGCACTTGCGACCATACAAAGCTTCGAAATGAGCCATCTGAATACTGGAATGGTAGCTGTTGTTGTACGAGAACTCGATCAATGGTAAATGTACATCCCAATTACCACCAAGTCGATGACACAAGAACGGAGCATATCCTCTAGGGTTTGAATTGTGCGTTCAGTCTGTCCATCCGTTTGAGGATGAAAGATTGTACTAAGATTCAAGTGAGAACCCATAGTGGACTGAAATAGTTTTCCAAAGACGTGAAGTGAATCGACCATCACGGTCAAAGATGATGTCAATGGGTATACCATGACGACATATGATTGCATCAGTGTAGATTCGAGCAAGTTTCTCCACTTTGAAGTCTTCACGAATTGGAAGAAAGTGGGCTGATTTGGTCAAACGGTCAATGATTACCCATATACTATCATGACCAACAGGTGTTCGAGGTAGTTTAGTTATAAAATCCATAGCGATGCTATCCCATTTCCAAACAAGGATTTCGGGTTGTTCGAGAAGACCTGAAGGTCGTTGATGTTCGGCTTTAACCTTTGAGCACGTAAGACACTTCGAGACGTACGCGGCGATTTCCTTCTTCATACTAGGCCACCAATAAGTCATATGCAGATCATGGTACATCTTATCAGCACCAGGATGAATTACGTACCAGGATTTGTGAGCTTCATTCATAATGAGCCCACAAAGATTGTCGCGATCCGGCACCCAAATGCGATTGAAGTAGTATTGAAGTACATCAGACTTTGTTTCGAGTTGGTCCATAGTAGCACCTCTTATTTCAACGATTAGGCTACCTTCATTGGCTTACGAGTATTGGGCTTCACGGATACAAGCATGAAGATCACTAGTGATCTGAAAACATCAGATGCTACTAGCATGAGTCTTACGACTAAGAGCATCGGCCATGACATTTGCCTTGCCATGATGGTAGCGAATCTCACAGTCATAGTCGTTAAGCAACTCTACCCATCGTCGCTGATGCATATTCAGTTCTTTTTAGTTAAAGATGTGCTGCAGGCTCTTATGGTAAGTGAAAACCACACACTTAGTACCATATAGGTAGTGTCGCCAGATCTTTAATGCAAAAACAACTGCGCCAAGATCTAGATCGTGGGTAGTATAGTTCTTCTCATGTATTTTGAGCTGTTAGGAGGCATAAGCGATGACCTTGTCCCGCTGCATGAGCACACAGCCCAGGCCACGGTTTGAGGCATCACAATATACCATGAAATCATCATTCCCATCAGGGAGAGTAAGCACAGGAGCATTACAGAGGAGATTCATAAGAGTTTAAAAGGATTCCTCTTGCTCAAGACCCCAAGCAAAAGGTTTCTCTTTCTGAGTCAACGAAGTGAGAGAAACGACGATCTTTAAAAAATCCGAGATGAATCGGCGATAATAAGCCGCCAATCCCAAGAAGGAACGAATCTCAGATGCAGATTTAGGCATACTCCAATTCTTCATTGCTTCGATTTTGGAAGGGTCGACATGAATTTCGTGTTTACAAACAACGTGACCTAGAAATTGTACTTCATTAATTCAAAACTCACACTTAGAAAACTTTGCGTATAAACGTTCACCACATAAAAGTTCTAACATAAGGCGTAAATAACGTGCATGATCAGCTTGGTTATTCGAATAAATAAGAATATCATCAATAAAGACTATCACAAAACGATCCAAGTAAGGTTTATAAACACGATTCATAAGGTCCATGAACACAGCGGGTGCGTTGGTTAGGCTAAATGGCATGACCACGAACTAGTAGTGCCCATAACGAGTGCGAAATGCGGTTTTGGGGATATCTTCTTCGAGAACACTGAGCTGATGATAACCAGATCGAAGGTTGATTTTAGAGAAACAACTCGCGCCTTGTAGTTGTTCAAAAAGATCATCGATACGAGGGAGAGGATAACGATTCATGACGGTGAGTTTGTTAAGTTCACGGTAGTCGATGTACATGCGAAATGAACCATATTTATTCTTGACGAAAAGCATAGGAGCACCCTAATGTGAGGTACTTGGATGTATAAAACCTTTGTCGAGTAGTACTTGTAGTTGACTAGATAACTCTTGCATCTCATAGGGTGCAAGTCGGTAAGGAGCCTTGGAGACAAGAGTCGAACCAAGTAGGAGATCAATAAGAAAATCAACGGATCGAGGAGGAGGAAGACCAGGAAGATCTTCAGGAAAGACATTAGGGAAATCACACACCACTTGAACATCACTTACGCTCTTTCCATTGCTCTTTTATTCCACTATGTGGGCCAAGAAGGCAAAGTACGGTTTACGTAAGCATCTATTCGCCTAAGTGCATGACATCAGCTTCAGTCCTCTAGAAGGTTGGTCTCCATAGACGTGCAAAGTATCACCGGACGGAAGAGGTAAACAAACGTACTTCTCGTGACAAGCGATTTCAGCATGGTTTTTACGCAACCAATCCATGCCGACTATGATATCGAAGCTACCCAATTGCATGGGTATGAGATCAATAGTAAAAACATGATCGTTAAGAGTCAGGGAACAATCACAGAGAATAGAATCAACTAGAATATATTTACCATCGGTAATCTCAACAGAGAACGACATAGGTAGTTTAGAGCGTACACAGTTTAACAAAGATTCAAATTCTACAGACACAAAGCTTCTATCGGCACTAGCAGGGTTTGGATTCGCAGCAAGAATAATTGCATTGCAGCCAGAGTTTTGAGAATTTCGTTTCTTATTCTTGCTGGCACTTGGCTGCTGGGTAATCTGGTTAGCAGGTTTCGAGGGAGCAGAGTTTCCAGACTGTTTATCACAAACACGGTTCTTGTTCAAACTTGCTGCAAGATGGTACACTTCTTCAATAGAGTCGAGTTGAGCTGCTTCAATGGAATCACGCATAGCAGGAGGTAACCCATGGATGTACTTGGTGATCATGCGTTTAGGGGTAGACACCAAGTGAGGCACAATGATGCTGAGTTGCTTAAAACGGGTAGTATAAGCCAGATTGTCATCCCCAACTTGTTTCAGATGCTAGAATTCATCCTCAAGTTTCTGCTGCTCATGCGAAGTGCAGAATTCGAGCAACATCAGTTCCCTAACCTCTGCCCATGGTAAAGAATAAGCTTCATCATTCGAGCGGATGATTCTCTCATTGGTCCACCATTCTAGAGCACTTCCTTGAAACACGCCAGTTGCACTCCAAGTGTCACACCCCAACCGACGACGGAAACATCGAGGCGTGGCACTGAGCGAAATAGATTGTCCAGGAGAAATCCATAACAACTAAAATTACCGGATATTTATCATTATGTCCCATACCATAATATATCAAATAAAAGCAGTTATTACAGACATTGTTTTCTCAAAGACATATCAAATGTTCCGACAACTCAGATTTTATTTAATTTGTTTCTAGACTCCATCCTAGCTTGATTCCAGCAATTAACAAGCAATCATCCTAAGCACCTATCACATACGTTAAAATAGAGGTCAATACACATAGTGTAAAGGTAAGCATACAAGTTTTATAGTAATAGTAGAGTTCGAAATCGTTTACGCATAACCAGCATGTAACATGTTTAGTGTGAAGCTAGTAGGTTATCAACAATGAAATATGCACAGACAAGACTATGAGATGTAGAATGCGCAACACATATCACCACTGTGACACATGAAGAGGTAACCTTAACAACCCCTGTCCATGACAGGTGGTGAGTCCAAACAAATAGTACTATCGTTGCTAAGGCGTCAGGCAACAATCACTGTGTTAACATAACATACAAGCATTCATTGAGTAATAAGTAACATGCAATAACGGTCAGCGTATAAATAGCGTGTGCGTTGTGTGTAGATGTGACTTAGAATAAGTAACGTATGTAACACCCAAAAGTGCGTAAAGCAAAAAGGGATCAAGTATACTTACAGCGATGGTAGTTAATGGATTGAAGGGAGCACTAGAGTGATTAGCCTGAACATTTTACGATAGAATAAGCGAATGTACGGTGCGTTAAACGGTGAAAATTGAACCAAGTGATGAATGGTCATCTGATCGGATGACAATCTGAACGGATGGTCATTTGATCGTATGACAATCCATTCGGATGGCCATTCGTTCGGATTGGCATTCGTTTGGGATGGATGTGTTTGTGTATGATGGCTTTGAAGTTTTCGTTGTAGCATTTCAAATTCAGATAAGTATCTCTACCTTTCAGGTCATTCAATGTAGGTCCCCTATTCGTATGGATCTTCAACATAATTGTCTTCCCAATCAAGAGTGCGGAATCCTCTTGATCAGAATATCACAGAAACAAGTAGAAAACAGGAACAGCAAGACACTTTCAAACTGGGTCTTTATTGATTATCTATCAAAGTGATTACAATCAATCAAGATCCCTAACCACACTAATTTCGTCCAAGCCCTAAGCACTATCACGAAATTCTCACACAAACCGTTTTTGGCTGATTAACCTGAACCCTAAAGCCTAACCTTGTTTATATAACACAAGGTTTGCTACTTGGGCCAAGGTTAAACATCATGGACTGCGAATTGGACAGGCCCAATTCGCCCCCACACACCCAATTCATTGGGTTTGGTTAGCCCAAACATTTCAACTAACTATTACAAAGCTAAACCCGCTAACTGTTTATCGTTTAACTAATTACAAGATATCCAAAGACCAAATCTAAGCTGTTGTCACAAACATGCACCAACAAACATGCACCAACAAACTCCCCCTTGACAATAGCTTCATAAAATAACTTTGTCTTCAGTCATCTTGCAATCTTCATGTAATCTTGCACTGTCTTTGGTCTTTGGATAGCTTCAGCTTCAACAGCTTCTGTCAGCAACAAACTCCCCCTAAGCTGATGCATCTAATCACCAAATCTTCAAAAACTTTAGCGTTTGAGTAAACTCCAGTTCAGCATTTGAATAGCAATCTTCAAAACTCTTCAACTTTGTTTGCAATATAGAAAGGAGGTTCTACCATGCATCCAATCAAACTCTCATCTTCACAGCAACTTAGCAACACAGCAACTTCTCAGCAACACAACAACTTCTCAGCAACATACTGCTTCAATCAAACATCTCGAGAAACCATAAGAATTTTGCAACATAAGTTAAAAAAATTATTATTTTTCAAGAGGTTGTATCACAGATTAAGCCTTTTCAATTTCTTCACCAACAAGCAAAACTTTTTAATCACACACCCTATAACCCGCATGATTTAAAATTTTGAACTCACTTTCCAACACTGTCTCCCCCTATCAGTAACAATTCCTCCAAGAATAACAGTCTTCCGTACGTTAAGAATTTTAAACAGAAAAAGACACTATTTTTGGATTTTTATATTTTCTGAAAGCAAGTAAATAACAAAAGCAATAAACACTCTATTTTTGTGAGAATCACTGGTAAGAAGATCATATCAGCACAATCAAACTGTTTTCACACTATTAGATAATTCTTTATTTAATTTTTCGTGAAAAGCAGTCCAAGATGATTATCAGTATGTTTGTCCACTTAAACAAAATGCATGAACATTTCAAGTACCATTACCATATGATACGTTAAGGTAATTTTATTACTGATATACTAGTGTGTCCCACTTCAGGATATACCCCCGACGATCAAGGTATGCACAAAGATTCATCGTAGTAGGTGAGTATACTGAATCCATCCTTTAAGATATCCTGACAATGTCTAGGTCTGCATATAATCTGTTTTATCATGTTTTGATTGCTTAACTATGAACACCCAAATAAATACTAATCAAATCCTGGAAATATAAACAACACACTCTATCATGCAAGTATCTTCCCTACCACATATTTCACAAGTCCAATCCAGATTTCTGAAATCTTAACTGGGAATAGGTTGAGAAGAGAACAGAATAGATCTTTAGCAGAGATGGTATAATATACAGATCAAATGAGTTTTTCTCAGTTTGATATAGGTTTATTGGGTTTCATTTGGGCACTTGAGGGCCTCTTTCGGGTGTATTAGATCTATAGCGCGACAACGTACAGCTAGGTCAGCATGTATCTGGATGCAGCAGAAGCTGTCGTTGCCTAGCACCTCCAGGTCAGCATATATCTGGATGCAGCAGAGGAGGTACACGACTTTTTTCAGAGAAGATTTCAGAATCAGATCAAAATTGTGTGTATCGGGACAACATACAGACATTCAAATAGAAATGAGCTAATTCCAAGTGACTTTCTTTCCTGGGGTCATGTACAATTTTAGTTCTGAACAGAAAGACAGACAAGATATCCCCACTCATATTCAGTTCATTTAGGTTTATATCACATTGGTAAGTTGATTATTTCATGCTTTTTGCCTACTGGTACATCATATGATGAAGCTGCTATCACACTTAAGCAATTTAATTTCAGTTTCAGTGTGACAGTCTAACATGCTGATGTACTATCATTTCTTCTTTTTCACACAGTGATAACTCATTTTTTAATTTTCTAATT
This sequence comes from Helianthus tuberosus, assembly GCA_030545235.1. Lineage (NCBI taxonomy): Eukaryota > Viridiplantae > Streptophyta > Magnoliopsida > Asterales > Asteraceae > Helianthus > Helianthus tuberosus. Next base: position 77,868,918 of record CM060407.1, read on the forward strand.
TTTTTATGTTTTTGATTTTTCAATTTTTTTATTTTTGATTTTTAAGAAAAGCAGTAAACTATTTACAAAAATTCTTATGAAAGACCAGTTATTCAGGATTCCTCATCCCGTTGAGTTCGACTAAATGTTCAAAGCGAGCTCGATCAAAAGCTTTAGTGTAAAGATCTGCCAGGTTATCTAGTGTGTCTACTCAGCACTTTGAACTTCAATTTAAATCAATCATTATAAATATATCAACAATCTCACATCCTCCTTCATGTGCCTAGAGCAGCCATTATCAACATAAGTTGATAATCCTCCTTAGCAGCTCCTGCACACACCAACCAAGAAATTAGTTAGATTGGGGGACCCAAGCCTTAATGGTCTTGGGTCGTCCAAATTCACCAACTACTGGAACATCCATCCAATATCCATTACTCCTAACTGGAGTCTTGGATCTTAGACCTGTTGATGGAATTTGATTTTGATTTCCACTAGGTCTTTGGTCCTGAGGGTTCCTATACATGTTTGGACTATTTGACCTTTGGAAATTTTGATTTTGGTATCTTGCATTTTGATTCCAAGAAGCATTATTGTTGTAATTTCTAAAGCCATTGTTATAAAAAGTTCGACCACCATTATTTTGGTATCGATTTTGATATTGACCTTGACTTCTGAAATTATTTGAATTTCCATTAAAATTGTTCATTCTAGGTGAACTGCTTCTAGGTCTCTCAAATCTGCCTGGTGGAGATCTATGCTGAAATCTTGGTTGATTTCTTAGAAAACGAGGAACTTGTGGAGTTCCTTTTTCAGCCTTATCTTCACCAACAGCAACATTCTCTGGTTGCTTAGCAGCAGATTTCTTTGGAGAATTTGCAACTTTCTCCTGTTTATCACCACTATTCTCTGGTGACTTCTCTCTCTTTCTCTCACTAAGTTGTGCTTCACTCTTTTTGTTAGGACAGCAGCTTGCTACATGTCCATTGACGTGACATTTGAAGCACGATCTCTTTTTCGAAGACTTCTTAGCTGGAGTCTCTGAGGTAGATCCCTTATCAGATGGTGATAATCCCTTGGATGAACCTTGTTCAGTTTGCTTGGGTTCAGACTTTTCTTTGTTTTTATTTTTAGCAAACTCTACATTTGATTCATTTTCAATAACAGTTGTTTCATTTTTCATATCATTACCTTGAACAAAATTAATCTTTTTAACAAAAGCTTGATTTTTATTCTTAGGCGGTGAATTTTTCCTTTTCAAAGGTTCCCTGTTATTGTTCTCCTTAGCCTCATCACTCTCAGATCCATCACCTTGACTTGATGTGGATGCGAAACTACTAGGTGCAGATGCCATAAAGTTTGCTAGCTCATCTTCACTAGGCAGGAATGAATAGTCATGACTAAGAGGAGGTGGAACTTCATTAAATCCCTGGAAGCCCACACTGGTCTTGTCATTACTCTTCTTTAACCCACCCATCATGTGTTTCATTACAAAAGACGAATCTCTGAATTGACTCAATTTCTTTTCAAGTTCAACAATTTTAAGTTGTGCATCTGACAACTCATTGCATTTTTCAGAAATCTCTTTTGTTTTCTCAGCCATCATGTCATGAGCTAAGTCTATGACTTGAAGTTTTTCATTCAATTTGCAAGTTAAAGCTTCAATTTCAGCTTCATAACCTCTTATCTTCTTCAAGTATGTAGATTCATTTCTTTTAGTAAAAAAGTTTGACTCTTTTACGTTTGACATCTCGCTTACCAAACTTTGGTTTTGTGTTGACAACTTGTCAACCTCACCCTGTAGTTCACGACATCTCAAACACACAGAATGTACCTCTTTCTCATGAAGTTCTGTATTTTCATCAGCAACAACCTGATCAGCTTCACTCTCCTTCTCTACTTCAGCATCCACTTTTGCTTCAGCATTCTCCACTTGAGCTTCAGCATTCTCCACTTGAGCTTCAGCATTTTTCACTTCAGATTCAGCATCACTCACAATAGTTTCAGCCTTATCAACTGGCACTATCTCTGCCATGAATGCCTGAGTAGCACTCTCATTTCCCTGATATCGCTTTTGTAATGCATCCCACATATCCTTTGAATCAGTGTACTTTTGGAAGGTATGCTTGATGCTATCAGGTAAGGACATCTTTATTGCCGCCAAGGCTCTCTTTTCAGCATCAACCACCCGTCTCTCAGATTCATCCATCTTGTCATAAGACAGCACTAAGACTCTTCCTTCAACACTACGCGTAGGAGCAACATAGCCATCTATCATACAGTACCACATTCTAGTATCTTCACTCTTCACAAATGCCTCAAACTCCTCTTTCCAGTCAGCATATTCTTTGACATTTTTCAGCTTTGGCCAATGTTTAACAGTCTCACTGACCATGTCCATTCTGACCATCTTTAAACACGTTTTTATCGTAACCGTACTGATAAAACCGTACAAAATTTCTCCGAAAACAGTGGTTACCAAATTACACCTTTAGAATCGTCTCGAAAAGACAAATCCAATGATATAAACACGTTTTTTTTTTACCCTAAAAATGCAAGGAATCTAACGGTCCAAACGGTTCTGTCAAATGAGCTACCGATCACTTTCTATTTGCAAAACAGTCAAATTTTCTCGACGCTTGCCAACGAAAATTCCACCCCTTTTCTTTATAATTTTGCTGATAATTTCGCTAGCTGGCTTAAATTCGCTAGTCTGATCAGTTATTAAATTCGCTGGGGTCAGTGCTTAAATCAAGTTCGCTGATCAATTTCCCTGGTCAAATTCGCTGTGTATTTTCGCTATTACGACGACTAGTGAAGTCGCCGAAAACCGTGGTAATTTCTCTATGGACAATTACACGGTTACGAAAGTCGCCTTTGGATTTTAATTTCGCCAACAACTTCGCAGATCAGTTAAAATCGCTAGCACAGTTAATTTCGCTGGTCTTTAAGTTTGGAAATTCAATCTTTTCTGAATTTTGCAGATTTTATCCTGATTTCGTATCAATTTCCTGCAAGATCAAACAAGCAAATCAGCAACTTTTGTCAAAAAAAATGATGAACTTAATGAAGAACACGAAGAACAATCTTCGAATCTTCAAGCCTTTTCAGCCAAAATTCTTCAAGAATCAACCAAACCTGCAACCAAAAACACTAATACAGCAAAATTAAATATGCAAACAGATCAAACACTTCAAAAATTTCGAAAATCAGCCACCAATATTTCGAAACCCTAGGTCTTAAAAACTTAAAATTTTCGAAAATTTCCAAAACAATCCGAAAATCAGCCCTTTTCTGCAGCAACAATTCTGAACCGAGCTTTCAAGAGCCTAATGATCTGATACCAATTGTCGGTCCCCTATTCGTATGGATCTTCAACAGAATTGTCTTCCCAATCAAGAGTGCGGAATCCTCTTAATCAGAATATCACAGAAACAAGTAGAAAACAGGAACAGCAAGACACTTTCAAACTGGGTCTTTATTGATTATCTATCAAAGTGATTACAATCAATCAAGATCCCTAACCACACTAATTTCGTCCAAGCCCTAAGCACTATCACGAAATTCTCACACAAACCGTTTTTGGCTGATTAACCTGAACCCTAAAGCCTAACCTTGTTTATATAACACAAGGTTTGCTACTTGGGCCAAGGTTAAACATCATGGACTGCAAATTGGACAGGCCCAATTCGCCCCCACACACCCAATTCATTGGGTTTGGTTAGCCCAAACCTTTCAACTAACTATTACAAAGCTAAACCCGCTAACTGTTTATCGTTTAACTAATTACAAGATATCCAAAGACCAAATCAAAGCTGTTGTCACAAACATGCACCAACATTCAATCAAATGGTCGTTCGATCGAATGGCGATCCGTCTGGGGGAGGCATTCTCAGAGAACAAGTTCACAGCAGGATTATCATTTGATCGGATGGTCTTCTGATCGAATGGTAATCCGTTAGAAACTAATGATCTTTTGAAAACTTGAAAATTGTAAAGTGTGGGACCAAGTGCAATCCGATCGGATTGTCGTTCGATCGGATGGCAATCCGATCGACGGCAATCCGCCCTAACGATATGATCGTTTGAACTTGATGATTTTTATGGGTTTTGCGGTTTGCTTGAGACGGTATGACAACGCATTGAACAACAGGAACCCCATCAGACCCAGGTTATCTGATCGAACGGGAATCACCCCAATCCGATTAGGATAACTGTTCACAATGGTTGTTCGTGTTCAACTCGAAGTCGCTTGCCTCGTTGATAGGAATCAGATCTTGGACCGATACTTCACTAGGAAACGAGTAGAAGGCCTGATCTAGCTCCGATTCTATCGGTTTGAGTGCATTGAGTGTAAAGGAGTTGAAACAAAGTTAGAAACCATCTTTCAATCCTTTTAATCACTAAAAAGATTAGATCTAGATGAAAATAGTGTTGAATCGTGTGGAAATCAGGTAGATCTGAGTTGTTCTTGGTAGAATAATGCCAAAACTTGAAGTTCATAAGAACTCCATGATGACATCATCCTAGAACACCTCAAATCCGGTGATTTCATGGTTAAAAGTGAAGATTCAAATGTGAAAATGATGAAGAAGTGTGTGTAGGTCATAGGAGTACAAGGTTTGAGTTGAAAACTTACAAGAATCGTGAGAAATCAAGAGAAAGAAGGCCTTGAGCGTGTTGGTCGAATGAGGGAGAGCTGTCACATCACAAGTGATGTGACAGGGGGGTATTTAAAGGTTTCCAAAAAGGGAAAGGAGGAGCAAGTGTCGGATTGCTCACCGATCGGATGACACTTAGATCGGATGGCAATCCGATCGGATGGCAATCCGATCGGATGGCAATCCGATCGGATGTCCATTCGATCGAGTGATCATTCGATCGAGTGGCTCCGACAGGTTGCATTCCGATGTTTCGTTTTGTGTTTGAGCGTTGCAATGCGATTCGAGTGAGTGATGCGATAGTATCATGGTTGTAAAAGTCCCGCCTAGGCTCTGAGTACTCCCCGAGTACTCGCTACAAGGTAGGCTGCCGAGGCACGAGTACTCTCCTCCCAGGCCAATTACTCCCCGAGTAATCCCCGCCTAAGCCGAGTACTTCCCGAGTACTCCCGAATCCGACTAGGGAGCGCCTAGCGACTTTTGCAACCATGGATAGTATTACCCATTAGTTACACAAATAACCTAACTACTATATCTAACATACAATCACTATAAATAACTTGCGTTTAGCTTTAGCGATTAGATTGCGTTGCGATAGAATTGTGATTGCGATTGTAATTAATCACCTCAACATAAACATAACATGCACAAATAACACATAATAGCACACACACGTAAAACAATATCCAGAACCTATAATTCGAGTTGCGATGCGATAGCTATAAGTCGATTAGCGATTAAACATGCGATTGAGCCTCGATTATTAATAGATACTCCACATAATACAACTAAAGCGAAAATAAGATAAAGTTGATTACAAGTCGAGAAGCACAATTCAGTAGGTAAGCAAGGAATGGCAGGTCGCAATTAGAAATCTTTTTTCCTTTGACTTTGACTTGTACCTTGACTTTCCAAAAAGCGGGTTGTTACAGCCTCCTCGACTTTAGGAAATTTCGTCCCGAAATTTAAGAAGTAGGCGTTACAAACAGTTGCGGATACTTCGCCTTCATGTCACTCTCGAGTTCCCAGGTAAACTCAGCACCGCGTTTGCCTTCCCAGCGAACCTTCACAATGGGAATGCGTGAGCGTCTGAGCACCTTGGTTTCTCGTCCCATGATCTCGACAGGCTTTTCCACAAAGTGTAATGTTTCGTCCACTTGTAAATCTTCGAGAGGGACAGGCAATTCCTAGTCGGCTAAGCACTTTCTGAGGTTCGAAACGTGGAAAGTCGGGTGGACATTACTAAGTTCCTCAGGTAGTTCGAGTCTGTAGGCCACTTTTCCAATCCTTTCCAGAATTTTAAAAAGTCCAACATATCGAGGCGCGAGCTTTCTTTTCTTGTCGAATCTGATCACCCCCTTCCGAGGTGCAACCTTTAGGAGTACGTGATTGCCAACGTCAAATTCCAGGGGCTTGCGGCGTCTATCGGCGTAACTTTTCTGTCGGCTTCGAGCTTCAGCAAATTGTCTCGAATCTGGAGGATTTTGTCAGTCGTTTCTTGCAACAGCTCAGGACCGGTAATTTGCGCGTCTCCGATCTCGTGCCATACAATAGGCGATCGACATTTTCTTTTGTATTATGCCTCAAATGGTGCCAGTTAGATGCTAGAATGATAACTGTTATTGTACGAGAATTTGACTAAAGGCAAGTGCGCGTCCCAATTACCACCGAAATCTATGACACACGAGCGAAGCATGTCTTCAAGGGTACAAATCGTTCTTTCAGTCTGACCGTCGGTTTGGGGATGGAAAGTGGAACTTAGATTAAGAGTAGTACCGAGAGCAGATTGAAACTTTTCCCAAATACGCGAGGTAAACCGACCATCGCGGTCAGATATGATGTCACGAGGCGTCCCGTGTCGACAAATGATCTCATCGGTGTAGATTCGGGCTAATTTTTCTACCTTAAAGTGTCACACCCCGATATTTCCACGTATTACCGGTGGGCCCGGTGGGGAGTATCATGACATAGTCGATATCATCATAGTTAATTAATCACAGTTCAATGCACAGCGGAAGTCTAAAGGTAAAAATATTACAAACCGATTGAAAGTAACATAAAGTATTACAACGGGTTGTAAAAGAATCCACAGGCGGATCTAAGATAAAAAAAATATTGTTCAACAGATTTAAGCATCAAAAGTTTGCAAGACTCTTTATTCGATACTAGGAGTAGCCAGCCCATTTCGCTTAGTACCTGCAATTAACCTTTTTTGGAAAATACGTCAGTTTACACTGGTAAATACAATTCACCGACACTTTTGAAAATATTTAAGAAAATTGATTTAAATGCACAAGGTATAAATAATCTTTTAAAACTTGGGATAATTATTTGAAAATAATCTTGTAAAAGACTTATATGTTTGTCATACGTTCAGTAGCCCGGGTTAGAAGTACCGGGTTAAAGATTAATAGACACACCACATAATATAAACCCATGGCGAGTTACTCTCAACAAGCAGGTATATCTTTTTACATACGCACCGACAGGTGTATGCCTACACCCCGTTCTTAAGTCATGGCCATTTCAATGAATGAGCCGAGGATATCCAGGACATGGTCATTAACCCCCAAAGGCTTAAAACAAACAAAACAGATTAAACGGGTTATCTCAATGATTTAACCATTATTCGATTAAAGATTCAATACCCGACCAAGCGGTATTAATAAATACCGTACCCTAAGCCCGTATAAGGGTAAATAAGTTAAAAGTATTTACCTGAGCTAAATATAAATTTTAATCCCAACCGTAAATCAAACAGCAAACACAGGTAGCTTTTACTGGGCTCCTAATCTGGAATGAAGGTTTTAATAACCTATTAGATTTCTAACGGGTCTTATTTAAGTCTTAACTTAGACCGGTTAGTTTTAATGAAAGGTATACGGTTCAAAACGCAAGATTAAGCGAAGACCGGATTAGAATGTCATTTAGACCTGACAAGTATGAAGACTTTTATAATATGGGTAAACTAAACACATTATGGATTTTGAGGTAAAAATGATAAGGTTTGACCCGTTTCGGTTAATTCATGCAAACTAGTTACATAAACCGTACCGAACGCGAAAAATGCATAACGGGTAACCAAATGAGTCATATACAGGTTTCACAAGTTAATATGCCTTAAATATGTTGTGATATCAGTAGGATACCTTCCATTATGCCCAAAACGAATTTAAAATTAATTTAAGCCCCGTAGGGGTAATTTGGTCATTTTAAAGATTATAAAAGAGGTTAAATATCAATCTAAGGTTCTGGTCTAAATTGATCAGTAAAAATATTTATTTTAATGAGTTATATCAGTAGGATATCATATATATGTGAAATTTATCCTTTATAACCAAACTATGCATCGTATGGGCATTTTGGTCATTTCACACATGTTATAAGGGTCAAATTTGGAAATCTGAGTTCAAAACTTTTACTTACTGTTAAAGTCTAAAAATTTATTCATAACATTAGTAGGTAACAAGTCTTAGGTGCTTAATATAGTTTTAAACCATACTTTGCGCCTAAATCGCATAAAAGTCGGCATTTGACGATATTCGGGTTGAATAAGGAAACCTTAGATTTTGATCATCCCTTACTGTTTAAAATAACTTATTTAACATATAAAATCAGTAGAAAAAGGTTTGACATGTAAAGGATGTATAAAACTCATTTTATTAGCAAAAAGGACATTATCGTCAATTACCGAGCTTATGCAAGAACTCTATGTTATGATCAGTTTAAAATTTAATAAAAATTTCCAAAAATCCCTAAACATTATATTACATAAGTGGGTAAAAGATTTGGTGTCAAAATTTGGGTTTAAATAGGATTTATGTCGAAAATCTCGTTTAATTAATAAAAGGCTTTCATTTACGATATTGAGCATAACTCTCATTTTAGACCATAAACTGACGTCAAAATTTTAGGACATACTTAAATACCAGTAATAAAGGTTTTTGTCCTCTCACATTTTCAAAAATCCCGTTTTAATATCAAAAGGGCATTATGGTCAACATTGAAGCATTTAAAGGAAACATGCAAATGAATCGGATTATTAAGGAACCATGTAGCATAACCTCAGAGGGTTTTACTAACATATAATATGGTCCTATAGGAACCTTAAGGCATATCTAAAACAAGCTAAATCGGGTCAGAACTGAAAGTCAAAGCAAAAGTCTACTTTTGCGACTTTCGGTTCCGAACCGAGCCTAAACTCAGAATTGTTGAGTTGAACATGCCTAAACATGTTCTTATATTATTTACCAAGTTATTTTAGTGTTTAAACATGTTCCATAACTTCTACATTATCAGTTATGAATTTATTTGCAAAAATAGATTCTGTTGACTTTTTAATAACAAGTTTGACCCGACATTTGACCAAGTTAGAGTGATAATCAGTGGGTGTCCTTTTAAGGGTTTATTACCTACATAATTACCAACTCATAGCCACTTTCAATTCGAATAATGGCTGGACCATTAGTGATTAATCACTAAGTCAAAGCTTAATTACGATAGCTTTGACTTTTGGTAAATTAACTAATAAAACTTGAACTTAAGAGGCTAAGAACACTTACTATGGTCCTTAGCACGAAAATAGAACTCAGGAGAGCTTGTTTGAACTCCAGGAAGCTCCAGAGAAAGAGTTTGAATGAGAAATTTGAGAGTGTGCAAATGAATTCTTGAACAAGAGCCTTTATATAGGATTTTACACTTCATAAGATCATTCCACATGACCCTACAATGATCCCTGATGACTCCAGGTGTCCCTAGTGCATGAAAATTTGTTGGCACAGTCCCTGGTATCGAAATCTAGCATGCAAAGGCGGTGGAACTGGTTAAACATGCAGTTGTCCTTATCTTTGTGCATCTGGCACTTCCACGTCGGCCGCGTAAGACTCTGAGAGAGTTTACGCGAGTCGCGACACTCCCTCATGACCGGATTCCAACTTTCAAAGTTTGCATTTTTGGTCCTTGGTCCATATAAACTTTATTTAACTTTCATTTATTGCATTTAGGACCCCCATAGTTAACTTTTAAGGACCTTGGGTCATAAACTAACTCCGATAAGCTCCCGGTTAGTTGTACGGTCACCCGAAAAGTCTTGTTTTCAATGAAATTCCACAAAATTAATATCCGATATTCTTGAGAGCAAAATATACTATTATTACAATGTTTTTGGGATCGTTAAAAGGTCACTCAGATGTATCTTTTAACATGTTAACACTTTTAACCCCCTATGTTTCGTAAGATCCTTATTTTAAACACAAACGACTTTCTATGTTCGATAATTTATTCGTTAAAGTATACAAACGTTGTATGAGGTCAATAAGAGGCACAAGAATGGCATGTTGACACTTTGGATCCCTTTTACTTACATATTTACATTGTTTGACAACTTTAGTCCCTCAAGATCAATCCATTACACGTTTAAAGTCCATGGCACGTGTCTTTATTATATTGGTCGTGATTTTACGAGGTGTTACATCCACACCCCCTTAAAAGAAATCTCGACCTCGATATTTACTAAAATAAATGAGGGTATTTCTGTTTCGTTGTGGATTCAACCTCCCACGTGTATTCTGGGCCTCTGCGGGCATCCCATTTTACCTTCACGATCGGCACATGCTTCTTTCGAAGCTTCTTAACCTATCGATCTTCGATCGACAAAGATTTCTCAATGAACTTTAAGCTTTCATCTATCTGCACGTCCTTGTGCGACATTGCTAGCGACTCATCGGCTAGACATTTCTTTAAGTTGCAGATGTGCAATACATTATGTATTCCACTAAGCTCTTCTGGCAGATTTAACTTGTAAGCTACAGTCCCAACACATTCGATGATCTCGAATGGTCCTATGTATCTAGGGCTTAGCTTGCCCTTCTTGCCAAAACGCAACACCCCCTTCCAGGGTGATACCTTGAGTAATACCTTATCACCTACGTCGAATTTCAGAGGTTTACGCCTTTTATCCGCGTAGCTAAACTGCCTATCCCTGGCAGCTTTGAGATGATCACGGATCTGAACAATCTTATCCGTCGTCTCCAGGACTATATCAGGTCCTGTTAGTTGGACATCTCCAACTTCCGCCCAACAAACTGGCGTCCTACACTTTCTTCCGTACAAAGCCTCGAAGGGTGCTGCTTGAATACTCGAATGATAGCTATTGTTGTACGAAAATTCAATCAACGGAAGATGATCATCCCAACCTCCTCCTAAATCAATAACACAAGCTCGTAGCATATCCTCAAACGTTTGAATCGTACGCTCGCTTTGCCCATCCGTTTGAGGATGATAAGCAGTGCTGAAGTTTAATCGAGTGCCTAAAGATTGCTGAAAGCTTTTCCAAAAATGCGATGTGTATCTCGTATCCCTATCAGAGATAATAGACATTGGCACTCCATGGAGAGATACAATCTCATCCATGTACAGCTGAGCTAACTTGTCAGAGCTGTATGTTTCCTTGATCGTCAAGAAGTGGGCTGACTTAGTCAACCTATCGACTACAACCCAAATAGTATCATTTCCTTGCTTTGTCTTTGGTAACTTTGTAATAAAATCCATGGTTAGCATTTCCCACTTCCAAGTGGGAAGTTCAGGTTGTTGAAGCAAACCTGATGGCTTTTGATGCTCTGCTTTAACTTGCGCGCACGTCAAACATTTTGCCACATAAGTGGCTATAGATTTCTTCTAACCTATCCACCAATAATTTACCTTCAAATCCTATTACATCTTATCACTGCCAGGATGAACAGAATATTTGGGGTTATGAGCTTCTCGAAGAATCACTTCCCTAAGTCCTCCATAGATTGGAACCCATATTCGTCCATTCAACCTTAGGATTCCATCCTTGCCATATGATAACTGTTCAACAGTTACGCCCAACTTCCCATTCGGATAGTTATCTTCTAATATAGCTTCCTTTTGAGCGGCTAACAATCTTTCATTCAAACTGTTCTTCAATTCAATGCTCTTGGCATTGATTCTAATAGGTTTAGCCCTTCCTTTTCTGCTCAAGGCATCGGCGACTACATTTTCCTTGCCTGGATGATATCGGATTTCACAATCATAATCATTCAGCATTTCCATCCATCGACGCTATCTCATGTTAAGATCCTTCTGGTTAAACAAATACTGAAGGCTCTTATGGTCAGAATAGATCACGCACTTAGTCCCATAAAGATAATGCCTCCATAGCTTTAGTGCGAATACAACGGCACCCAACTCCAAATCGTGGGTGGTGTAGTTCTTCTCGTGCACTTTTAGTTGTCGGGAAGCATATGCAATAACTTTGCCCTTCTGTATAAGCACACATCCCATACCTGTGTGCGATGCGTCACAGTAAACCACAAACTCTTCAATCCCTTCTGGCAATGTCAACACATGTGCATTGCTTAACTTCTATTTAAGAATATCAAAGGATTCTTGCTGCTTAGGACCCCCAGTCAAACTTGACATTCTTGCGGGTCAGCGATGTTAGAGGTGCAGCGATCCTCGAAAAGTTTTCAATGAAACGCCTGTAATATCCTGCCAAACCCAAGAAGCTGCGAATCTCTATAGGTGTCTTTGGTTCTTGCCAATTCATAATTGATTCAATCTTAGCGGGATCCACCTGGATACCACGCTCGCTCACCACATGTCCAAGAAATTGGACTTCACTAAGCCAAAACTCGCATTTAGAAAACTTGGCATAGAACTTCTCTTGCTGTAGTAGTTTAAGGATACATCAAAGATGTCTTTCATGATCGGCTTGATTCTTCGAGTAGATAAGAATGTCATCAATGAAGACAATGACAAACTTGTCCAAGTACGGCTTGCAAACGTGATTCATGAGATCCATGAAAGCTGCTGGTGCATTAGTGAACCCGAAAGGCATCACTAAGAACTCATAATGACCATAACGAGTTCTGAATGCAGTCTTATGCACATCTTCATCTCTGATCTTCAGTTGATGGTAACCTGACCTTAAATCAATCTTGGAGAAATAACTTGCTCCTTGAAGCTGATCGAATAGATCATCGATCCTGGGTAGCGGATATCTGTTCTTGATCGTTACCTTGTTTAGCTCGCTATAATCAATGCATAAACGCATTGATCCGTCTTTCTTCTTCACAAAGAGAATCGGTGCTCCCCAAGGGGACGAGCTAGGTCGAATAAAACCCTTTGCCAACAAATCATCCAACTGTGTCCTTAACTCTTCCATTTCAGTTGGAGCCAAACGATAAGGTGCTCTTGCAATTGGTGCAGCTCCAGGAATGATATCGATTCTGAACTCCACTTACCTATCTGGAGGTAAACCAGGTAGTTCTTCAGGGAATACTTCTGGATATTCAGAAATAGCGGGGATGTCTTCAATCTTAGGCTTTGGGTCATCAATGGTTACCTGTGCCATATAAATGACACAGCCTTTCTTCATGCACCTCGATGCTTTAAGCAAGGACACTTGCTTAGGTAACCCGTACTGCGTATTTCCTTGTATTGTTAACGGCTCACCATAAGGAGTTTTGATAACCACTTGCTTCTTGTCACAAATGATCTGAGCTTGGTTATGAGATAACCAATCCATGCCTATTACTATGTCAAATCCTACTAGTTTTAACGGAAGCAAGTACAACAGAAAAGAGTGATTCCTAATGGATATAAAACTTCCATCTAGAATTGTTGAGGCAGTTTCTATAGTACCATCGGCCAATTCTACTTCATACTTTATGCTTAGAGTCTTAACAGGCAGATTTAATAACTTACAAAATTTATTATCCACAAAAGACTTATCTGCACCCGAATCAAACAATACTCAAGCATAAACGTCATTGATAAGAAAGGTACCTGTTATCACATTGTCATTCTGAATGGCCTCCTGAGCATTCATCTGAAAGACCCGAGCATTGGTCTTTTTACCCTCTTCAGGTTTCTTTGCATACTTCGGGCAGTTGGACTTAATATGCCCCCTCTTGTTACAGTGGTAACAAGTCGCATCCTTTATCTTCTTGCAATCCAACGTTTTATGCTCACTTGATTTGCAGATCCCACAAGCTATGGGCTGCGATTGGGATTTCGATTCGAACCTGCACTTCACTAGATGACGCTTTTTCGGGTTTTACACTTGGGTTTTTCACCCGACTGCTGACTATCCTTTTTAAATCCGGAACCCTTCTTGTTCTCAGAGTTCCCCTTATGTTTCTTCTTAGAATGGCGTGAGTTCTCATCCTCACCTTTCCTTTTCCCCTCGTCAGAAATCCTGAGCGATCTCTGCCTGACCGCATTGAGAGTAAGAGATAACGAAAAATTAGCCACTGACCTGAAGGTGGTAGGTCTTGATGCTTTCACACTTGCCTTGATTTCTGGAGCTAGACCTCCAATAAAACGAGCTATTCGTTTTGGTTCTGATGTAACCAAGTATGGAACCAATCGAGACATGGTATTGAAACTTGTAAGGTATGCCTGACAGTCTAAGTTCTTCACGACCAATGTCAAGAAATCAGTCTCAATTTTCTCAACTTCATGTTGAGGACAGAAATTTTCTTTGATAAGAGCAACAAACTGATCCCAAGTCAGATTGTATAACGGGATCTTCCCAGTAGCTTGGATTAGCGACCTCCACCAAGCTAGAGCTTCACCTTTGAACGATTGTGACACAAACTTCACAATATCCTTATCAGCACAACCACTGATATCAACCACGGTATCCATCTCGTCGATCCAAGTTATACAATCAATGGCTCCTTTCTCCCCTGTGAAATCCCTCAGCTTACAGGAAACAAAGTATTTATAAGAACATGTTTTGACCCGAGGCTCCTGATTAAGCACAACCTGTCTAGACGGAACACTTATCTGATTTGATGAATGGTGAGAATCACTCTTGCGAGCTGTATGAGTCTTGGAGGGTGGTTTTGAATGTGGTACGGACTGAGTTTTGGCGCGAGTACCACTTGATTCATTAAACTGTCTGTCGAGAGCTCGAGTAACGGCATTATCTATTAATGCCTGTAGTTCCGCACCAGCTACATTGACTCTGGTAGTATCATTATTCTCCCTCGGGTGACTGTTAACCTCATCTGATCCAGCCATGTAGCTTGATTGCTACATAAAATATTAATAATGATTCATTCAGAAGTCTATTATGGAATTGTCATTTATGGCAATTCATTAACCATGGAAATCTTAAGCCATATTGGTTAATTCAATTAAATTTTTATTATATTTTACCCAGTTATAAACTATTAAGGATAACGGGGTGGCATACAAAAGGCCTAGTCACAAGGACAATTTTAAATTATAAGCCATGATCTTATAGGATCGAGGCATTAAGGTTTGAACATAGTTCATTACCTTTTCTTAACAGGGATTCGTAGACTACAACTGTCTTTTTGTCTTAAAGGACAATAAGTATGGACCGTAGGCACTTCATCACTAACGGATGTTTAATTAATAAATAAAGGAAAGGAATTGGAAGAATCCAATATAGGGATGACTTGTGTGATTTTATCGTAGACTACAACTGTCTTTTTGTCTTAAAGGACAATAAGTGTTAACATGTTTTCAGATGTTAACAAGGATTTGAATCTTAAAAAGGGACTACCATCATGGCCCTGTCTTAGAATGACACATGGGCTAGGTTTTTACCTTTAAGATTTCATTTAATAATTAATGGCAGATTGATACAAAAAGGAATGATATTTTGATTTATTTCATATATTATATTCATGCATATGATGACAAATGAAATTTTAAAATTAAAACATTCCATTAAATTTAAAAGGAGTACATAGATGCCCTAAACGGGACTTTTAAATAAATAACTTGCCCACGCAGGGGCTAAACAAGAAAGACAGGTCCACGCAAGGACCAAGTACATAAATAAATGTCCATACAGGGACTTAATTGAAAAATAAAAATTACAACACAAATAAATAGGGAATCTTCAAAAATCCCTCTTCTTCTTCTTCCCCTTGATTAGATTTGCCAAACCCTTAAGAAATCCCCGGTGGCTTCTACGTTCCTCTTGAACCTCTCGTTCCACCTGGCTCAACCTCTGAAGAATCTCCTGTTGCTGCGGTGGCTGGATCAGTGGCGGCTGCGGCGGCTGCTGAAGTGGAGGTTGAGGAGGTGGCGGGTATTGATACCCATATGCTTGGTACCCAGACTGGTATGAAGCTGCGAAAGGTCCTTCAGGGTGAAAAGCATTGTAGTAGGCCGCCTCGAGGTATGGGTCGACGGCAGGGGCATTGTAGCAGTTGTAGACAGGATAAGCTGGTTGCTCAAAAGGGTTATACGCCGCTGCACCGGCGTAGGAAGGAATTGGGTTATCATAACCCATTGGTGGTGGTGGTGCGACTGGAGCTGAGTCAACCTCTGAAATTGGGTTTGAAGGCCCACCCATTTGCGGGTCTTCATAAAGTGGCGGGTAGTGGCTGCCACTCGAGTGTTGAGGGGTGCTGAAGTGAAAATCCCCTCTTCACACGGACATCCGTGCACCTGATCTTCTTCGCCTCGGCGGTTCTGGAGGCGGCTGCTGCTCTGGCGGCGGCGGTGGTGTGACAGCTTCAAAATGTGGGTCCTCAGAGGGGACCTGCTGGTGTGGTGATGAGTGGTGGGAAGGTGTGTACTCCCAGTGATAATTGCTCCACCATTGAGCAAATGGATCGGGACCTCTATAAGGTGAACCATGGAAAGATGATCCGTCTGAAATCTCTATGGGATGCGTGGGTATCCCAGATGGTGGCTCGGCAGGCTCTAGATCTAGATCCTCATCCATATCCATATCCATATCCTGGGCTTCAGGAAAATGGTCTTCTGGTCCCAATGGGTTATGGCCCATTGGTTCTTCATTCACGTTCGCCGGGTTGAACCTTCTTCGAAAGTATGGGGTCGGGTCCTAAAAAGCCCGGTGTGAACTCGACCGCTGCAATGGAAGGTAGGAGTGGTGAGAATCATTGGGCTCGTTCTCCGATTGTGGCCCAAAGGAGTGGTGATACGAGGGCGAAGAGCTTAGCGAGACAGAACGCCTCGCGGGTTCTAAATACATTCTCCAGTCTTCTTGGGGACTAGAGCTCATGGTTGCTGAAGGAGTTCGACGGTGTGACGGCCCGGCCTTGTGGTCATTAGGAGCAGTGAATGGCACCTTGCCTCGTCCACCTCTTTTGAATCGTGGCGGCATTGTCTTGTTCCTGCCGAAACAAACAAAAAGAAACCAACAAAAATAAAACAATAAGATTAGGATTAGTTCCTATGTCGTTTGACTAGACTCGGAAGTCAAGGAAGGTGCAAACTGTGTCATTGAGATTAAACACAAAAGGCTAGTGTTTAATTCACTTAATGTTGGCTCTGATACCAACCTGTAACACGCCGATATTTCCACGTATTACCGGTGGGCCCGGTGGGGAGAATCGTGACATAGTCAAAATCATCATAGTCAATTAATCACAGTTCAATGCACAGCGGAAGTCTAAAGGAAAAAATATTACAAACCGATTGAAAATAACATAAAGTATTACAACGGGTTGTAAAAGGATCCACAGGCGGATCTAAGATAAAAAGAAATATTGTTCAATAGATTTAAGCATCAAAAGCTTGCAAGACTCTTTATTCGATACTAGGAGTAGCCAGACCATTTCGCTTAGTAGCTACACTTAACCTTTTTGGAAAATACGTCAGTTTACACTAGTAAATACAATTAACCGACACTTTTGAAAATATTTAAGAAAATTGATTTAAATGCACAAGGCATAAATAATCTTTAATAACTTGGGATAATTATATGAAAATAATCTTGTAAAAGAATTATATGTTTGTCATACGTTCAGTAGCCCGGGTTAGAAGTACCGGGTTAAAGATTAATAGACACACCACATAATATAAACCCACGGCGAGTTATTCTCAACAAGCGGGTATATCTTTTTACATACGCACCAGCAGGTGTATGCCTACACCCTGTGCTTAAGTCGTGGCCATTTCAATGAATGAGCCGAGGATATCCAGGACATGGTCATTAACCCCCCAAAGGCTTAAAACAAACAAAACAGATTAAACGGGTTATCTCAATGATTTAACCATTATTCGATTAAAGATTCAATACCCGACCAAGCGGTATTAATAAATACCATACCCCAAGCCCGTATAAGGGAAAATAAGTTAAAAGTATTTACCTGAGCTAAATATAAATTTTAATCCCAGCCGTAAATCAAACAGCAAACACAGGTAGCTTTTACTGGGCTCCTAATATGGAACGAAGGTTTTAATAACCTATTAGATTCCTAACGGGTCTTATTTAAGTCTTAACTTAGATCGTTTAGTTTTAATGAAAGGTATACGGTTCAAAACGCAAGATTAAGCGAAGACCGGATAAGAATGTGAATTGACCCGTTTTGGTTAATTCATGCAAACTAGTTACATAAACAGTACCGAACGTGAAAAATGCATAACGGGTAACCAAATGAGTCATATACATGTTTCACAAGTTAATATGCCTTAAATATGTTGTGATGTCAGTAGGATACATTCCATTATGCCCAAAACGAATTTAAAATTAATTTAAGCCCCGTCGGGGTAATTTGGTCATTTTAAAGATTATAAAAGAGGTTAAATAACAATATGAGGTTCTGGTCTAAAATGATATGTAAAGATATTTATTTTAATGAGTTATATCAGTAGGATATCATATATATGTGAAATTTATCCTTTATGACCATACTATGCACCGTAGGGGCATTTTAGTCATTTCACACTTGTTATAAGGGTCAAATTTGGAAATCTGAGTTCAAAACTTTTACTTACTATTAAAGTATAAAAATTTATTCATAACATTAGTAGGTAACAAGTCTTAGGTGCTTAATATGGTTTTAAACCATACTATGCACCTAAATCGCATAAAAGTCGGTATTTGACGATATTCGGGTTGAATAAGGAAACCAGAGATTTTGATCAGCATTTACTGTTTAAAATAACTTATTTAACATATAAAATCAGTAGAAAAAGGTTTGACATGTAAAGGATGTACAAAACTCATTTTATTAGCAGAAAGGGCATTATCGTCAATTACCGAGTCTATGCAAGAACTCTATGTTATGATCAGTTTAAAATTTAATAAACGTTTCCAAAAATCCTTAAAAATTATATTACATCAGTGGGTAAAAGGTTTGGTGTCAAAATTTGGGTTTAAATAGGATTTTTGTCGAAAATGTCGTTTAATTAATAAAAGGCTTTCATTTACGATATTGAGCATAACTCTCATTTTAGACCATAAACTGATGTCAAACTTTTAGGACATACTTAAATACCATTAATAAAGGTTTTTGTCCTCTTACATTTTCAAAAATCTCGTTTTAATATCAAATGGGCATTATGGTCAACATTTAAGCATTTAACGGAAACATGCAAATGAATCGGATTATTAAGGAACCATGTAGCATAACCTCAGAGGGTTTTACTAACATATAATAGGGTCCTAGAGGAACCTTAAGGCATATCTAAAACAAGCTAAATCGGGTCAGAACTAAAAGTCAAAGCAAAAGTCTACTTTTGCGACTTTCGGTTCCGAACCGAGCCTAAACTCAGAATTGTCGGGTTGAACATGCCTAAACATGTTCTTATATTATTTACCAAGTTATTTTAGTGTTTAAACATGTTCCATAACTTATACATTATCAGTTATGAATTTATTTGCAAAAATAGATTTTGTTGACTTTTTAATAATAAGTTTGACCCGACATTTGACCAAGTTAGAGTGATAATCAGTGGGTGCCCTTTTAAGGGTTTATTACCTACATAATTACCAACTCATAGCCACTTTCAATTCGAATAATGGCTGGACCATTAGTGATTAATCACTATGTCAAAGCTTAATTACGATAGCTTTGACTTTTGGTCATTTAACTAATAAAACTTGAACTTAAGAGGCTAAGAACACTTACTATGGTCCTAGCACGAAAATAGAACTGAGGAAAGCTTGTTTGAACTCCAGGAAGCTCCAGAGAAAGAGTTTGAATGAGAAATTTGAGAGTGTGCAAATGAATTCTTGAACAAGAGCCTTTATATAGGATTTTACACTTCATAAGATTATTCCACATGACCCTACAATAATCCCTGATGACTCCAGGTGTCCCTAGTGCTTGAAAATCTATTGGCACAGTCCCTGGTATCAAAATCGAGCATGCAAAGGCGGTGGAACTGGTTAAACATGCAGCTGTCCTTATCTTTCTGCATCTGGCACTTCCACGCGGGCCGCGTAAGACTCAGAGAGAGTCTACGCGGGCCGCGACACTCCCTCATGACCGGATTCCAACTTTCAAAGTTTGCAGTTTTGGTCCCTGGTCCATATAAACTTTATTTAAGTTTCATTTATTGCATTTAGACCCCCATAGTTAACTTTTAAGGACCTTGGGTCATAAACTAACTCCGTTAAGCTCCCGATTAGTTGTACGGTCACCCGAAAAGTCTTGTTTTCGACGAAATTCCACAAAATTAATATCCGATATTCTTTAGAGCAAAATATACTATTATTACAATGTTTTTGGGATCGTTAAAAGGTCACTTAGAGGTATCTTTTAACATGTTAACACTTTTAACCCCCTATGTTTCGTAAGATCCTTATTTTTAACACAAACGACTTTCTATGTTCGATAATTTATTCGTTAAAGAATACGAACGTCGTATGAGGTCAATCAGAGGCACAGGAATGGTATGTTGACACTTTGGATCCCTTTTATTTACATATTTATATTGTTTGACAACTTTAGTCCCTCAAGATCAATCCATTACATGTCTAAAGTCCATGACACGTGTCTTTATTATATTGGTCGTGATTTTACGAGGTGTTACATAAAGTCTTCTCGTATCAGCAGGAAGTGGGCTGATTTAGTCAAACGGTCAACGAAAACCCAGATGCTGTCATGACCTGATGGCGTGCGCGGAAGTTTCGTTATAAAATCCATAGCTATACTCTCCCATTTCCACATAGGGATCTCGAGTTGGACGAGTAAGCCAGAGGGTCTTTGATGTTCAGCCTTGACCTTCGAACAAGTCAGGCACTTCAAAACGTAAAGAGCGATATCCTTTTTCATGCCCGGCCACCAGTACTTGTAGCGCATGTCCTGGTACATCTTGTCAGCACCGGGATGAATAGAGTATCGGGATTTGTGGGCTTCGTCCATCAGAAGTTGTCGCAAATTGGTACGCCTAGGAATCCAAATTTGGTCCAGATAATGAAATATCCCATTCGATTTTTTCACCAGTTGGGAGCCATCGTTGATGATCCTTTCCTTCTTCAAAGTTCGTTCGGTAAAACAAGCATGATGCGCGTCACGGATAAAAGCTTCGAGGTTATGTTGGGCATGTACATTACGAACGCTATGCAAATAGCTTCGTCAATTGAGAGCATTGGCAATGACGTTTGCTTTTCCTGGATGGTAACGGATCTCACAGTCATAATCGTTGAGGAGTTCTACCCACCGGCGTTGACGCATATTCAGTTCTTTCTAGTCAAAGATGTGTTGTAGGCTCCTATGGTCGGTGAAGACCGTACACTTGGTACCGTAAAGGTAGTGTTGCCAAATCTTTAACGCAAAAACATCTACGCCAAGCTCGAGGTCGTGTGTGGTATAGTTCTTCTCGTGGATCTTGAGCTCTCAAGAGGCGTACGCGATAACCTTGTCCCGTTGCATGAGAACACAACCAAGACCAAGGTTTGAGGCATCGCAGTAGACTACGAAATTGTCGTTTCCGTCGGGCAGTGAGAGCACGAGAGCATTGCAAAGCATCGCTTTGAGAGTTTGAAAAGACTCCTCTTGTTTAGTTCCCCAAACAAAAGGTTTGTCCTTATGCGTAAGCGAGTAAGCGGTACAACGATTTTTGAGAAACCTTCGATGAATTGGCGATAATAGCCCACTAGTCCGAGAAAAGAATGGACATGAATACCTTGACTATTGACAATGTGACCCAATAATTGGACCTCCTCCAACCAAAATTCACACTTGGAGAACTTGGCATAGAGACAGATTCCCTGGAGTAACTCAAGAACCAAACGTAGATGTTGCGAGTGTTCGGCTTTGACATGGAATAGATTAGGATATCATCGATGAACACGATGACGAAGCGGTCAAGGAAGGGTTTGCACACGCGATTCATTAGATCCATAAAGTATGCAGGAGCGTTGGTCAAACCAAAAGGCATAACAACAAACTCGTAGTGACCATAGCGGGTTCGAAACGTGGTTTTGGGTATATCTTCCTCTTGAATGCGTAACTAGTGATAGCCTGAGTGTAGATCGATCTTCGAGAAACACGTAGCACCTTGTAACTAATCAAATGAATCATCGATTCGAGGCAAGGGATAGCGATTCTTGATTATCAGCTTATTCAGCTCCCTATAGTCGATGCACATCTGGAACAATCCATCCTTCTTTTTAATGAAAAAGACAGGCGCACCCCAAGGAGAGGTGCTAGGGCGAATAAAGCCTTTATCAAGTACTTCCTGGAGCTGACTCGAGAGTTTGCGCATTTCTGAAGGAGCGAGACGATAAGGCGTTTTAGCAACATGATTTGCTCCAGGAATGAGGTCGATTCTGAAATCGATCGCACGAGTAGGAGGTAAACCAAGTAAATCATCAGGAAATACATTAGGGAATTCGCAAAAAACGGGAACATCTTTCACTCCCGAGTTTCCTTTCTTTTCCTTCTCCGCTACTACAATGTTAGCCAAGAAAGCTCTGTATTCCTTGCGGAGATACTTGCTAGCTTGGACACATGATATGAGTTTGAGACCTTTCAATGGAGTTTCGCCATACACACAAAGTTGAGCACCCTTCGCGAGCGAGAAATGAATCATCTTTTCGAAGCAAACAACTTCAGCATGATTTTCACGAACAAAAATCCATGCCTATTATGACGTCAAAACTACCGAGCTGCATCGGAAAAAGGTCGATAAGGAAGACGTGATTGTTGAGTTGTACAATCACGTAGAACAGAATTGACAGCGACGGTTCTTCCAGTGGCAACTTCAACATCGAACGTCGAGGGGAGATGGGCTAGCTTACGATTAAGGAGCTTTTCGAATTCAAACGATACAAAATAGTTATCTGCTCCAGTATCAAATAAACACGAAGCATATATACCATTCACAAGGAACGTACCATTAACTACGTTGTTGTCTGCTTGATCCTGGCGGGCGTTG
This sequence comes from Helianthus tuberosus, assembly GCA_030545235.1. Lineage (NCBI taxonomy): Eukaryota > Viridiplantae > Streptophyta > Magnoliopsida > Asterales > Asteraceae > Helianthus > Helianthus tuberosus. Next base: position 77,891,708 of record CM060407.1, read on the forward strand.
ATGTTGAAAGCACGTCCGCTGGCTGCTGGCTGTTGCTGCTGCTGCTGCTGTTGTTGTTGCGGCTGCTGCTGGGGCTCTTGTTTCACTACTCTATTGGGGCACATGTTTGCAAAGTGGTTGGGATCACCACATGCGAAGCAAGCTCTAGCGTGAGCAGCAGTTGCAGGAGCTGCTTAATGGCCCTGAGGAGTAGGAAGTAGAGCTTGTGGTATAGCAGCTTGACCTTGAGCTGGGGCTGGAGTTTGGCGAGGACCTCTACGGCCGTTTGCGGTGAAGTGGCCGTACATGTTGCAATGAACACAGAACCGGCATGCGATATCAACCGGGTGATGATAGGTACAAGTAGGACAGAGCGGGTGTGGCCAAGTGTATGCACGCTTGGCAGGCGGTGCATTGACCATAGGCGCCGCTACTTGGCGGTGTTGAGGTTGCGGTTGGGTAGGTACTGTTTAGAGCGGGGCAGCAGTAACTGCACAGTTCTTGTTGCTGGAGCTGTTGTTTTTTTCTCTTGCGACGCGAGAGTATGAAGACTGGGGTGCGGCGGTAGTTTCAGCGGGTGTAGCAGCGGTGACTTAATGTAGATTCTTGGAGGCTTTATCAAAATAACCAGCCCTGACTCGCTTATCGTTGATCTCAGCGGCGAGCAGGTAGGTTTCCTCGATTGTTGTCGTCTTTGTAGCCTGAACAAAATCTACGACACAATCCGGTAGTGCACGGATGTACTTCTTGATTGTAATTTCGGGGGTAGTAACTTGACCAGGGCAGATGATACTCAACTGCTTGAAGCGAGCAGTTAAACCAGCGTTATCTCCACCATCCTGCTTGATATGACAGAATTCATCCTCTAGCTTCTGGAGTTCATGGGGAGGGCAAAACTCTTACATCATGATGTTCTTCAACTCGTCCCACGACAATCCAAAAGCTGCATCGTTCCCTCGTTTGTTTCTCTCGGCTGTCCACCAATCAAGAGCGCGGGATTGGAAGACGCCGGTAGCATTGATAATGTGGAGGTCTTCCGGACAGCCACTCCGGCGCAAGGTGACTTCGATTGAATCAAACCATTGAAACATGGCCGTCGGCCCATCTTCGCCGGTAAATTCTTTTGGACCGCAGGCTTTGAACTGCTTGAAGCTAAAAGCGGCTTTAGGAGTATCAGTCCGGGATTCTTCTGAAGACTTGCTGGCATTTTCGTTTAGCTCGCTAACAATTTGCGGTATGACTTTCGCCATCTGTTTAGCAACCAGTGCAGCAATGCGTTTGTCTTCCCGGTTCCATCTAGCAGCGCGAGAGTGGTGAGTACTGAATGACGACATTGTCTGCAGCAGACATCGTCACAGGTCTCAACACAACATAGATTAACCCAAATATAGTCTAGTGATTCACCCAAGACTACTTATTAAAGCACAGGAACACGTCAATTCACAAAAATCATTTAGACACATAAACACAGAATCACATAAGCACATAAGCACGTATTTCACGTAAGCACCGTAGCACATAAGCACATAGCTCCCTAGGCTAACCTAAGCACATATTTTGCACGTATTCACCTATCCTTCATAGCAGCGTATAGCGATTAAGTATAACGATTGCATTTAGCGAGTAACAATTACGAATAAAGGCTAGCGATTTGTTGACATTTTGAGATAAATGTGCAGTGCGAGTTATGCGTGTTGATCAAGTGAACATCGAAAAGCGAGGAAATCACCAAAATCGAAACACACAAACACATAAAATCACATAAAATTGATAAATCACAGAGTTAGCTGCTGCGGATTCTAGAACCGAAACACATAAAATCAAGGAGAGATTGTCTGGGTGCGAGAAGTCGACTACCCAAAGTGATTCGACTATTCACAAGGACCCTAAGTGTACACCTTGGCCTTCTAGACTGTGCTCTCGCCTCAATCTGGGCGTTCGGCACGCATCCTTCCAGTTACAGTGTGACTTCAAGTCGTTGGAGTCCCTCGAGACTTTGGTGAGAGCTTTGCAAAACCAAAAGTATAGAGCGAAACGAGTCATCAAGGTTCGGGTTTCACCCATGGCTTAACGACTATATCCCTGTTTGTACGATAAAATCATGAGATAGATAAGGAGATTTGCGTCAAAGTATGGATTTCACTCCTAATTCAACACAAAATCTCTTGTTTATAGTGAAAATAGCAAATCGAACGAGTGATCCGGTCGAGAGTTTGCGGTTTTCACACCTAATCTTAACCAGATCATTCGTTTTTGTGTGTATCCAGCCTTAGGAAAGGCTGGTCTTGTGCGGAACTGTAGTATGTGATGTTCACGCAAGTGTGTAGTGTACAGCGAGTTCGAGCGAGAAACAGGGAGTAAGCTCGTGCAGAACCCACACCGGGTATGCACAAGTTGGTCTGTGGGTACTTAGAATATAGACTAGATCGTTTCTAAGACATCGACCCGGACTAGGTCGAGTCTTGCCTAATTCCCTATAGTTATGGCTCTGATACCAATCTGTCACACCCCAACCGATGACGGAAACATCGGGGCGCAGCACTGAGCGAAACAGATTGTCTAGGAGAAATCCATAAGAACTAAAATTACCGGATATTTATCATTATGTCCCATACCATAATATATCAAATAAAAGCAATTATAACAGACATTGTTTTCTCAAAGACAGATCAAATGTTCCGACAACTCAGATTTTATTTAATTTGTTTCTAGACTCCACCCTAGCTCGATTCCAGCAATTAACAAGCAATCATCCTAAACACCTATCACATATGTTAAAATAGAGGTCAATACACATAGTGTAAAGGGGAGCATACAAGTTTTATAGTAATAGTAGAGTTCGAAATCGTTTACGCATAACCAGCATGTAACATGTTTAGTGTGAAGCTAGCAGGTTATCGACAATGAAATATGCACAGACAAGACTGCGAGTTGTAGAATGCGCAACACATATCACCACTGTGACACCTGAAGAGGTAACCTTAACAACCCCTGTCCATGACAGTGCTGAGTCCAAACAAATAGTACTATCATTGCTAAGGCGACAGGCAACAATCACTGTGTTAACATAACATACAAGCATTCATCGAGTAACAAGTAACATGCAATAACGGTCAGCGTATAAATAGCGTTTGCGTTGTGTGTCGATGTGATTTAGAATAAGTAACGTATGTAACACCCAAAAGTGCGTAAAGCAAAAAGGGATCGAGTATACTCACAGCGATGGTAGTTAATGGATTGAAGGGAATACTAGAGTGATTAGCCTGAACAGTTTACGATAGCATAAGCAAATGTATGGTGCGTTAAACAGTGAAAAGTGAACCAAGTGACGAATGGTCATCTGATCGGATGACAATCCGAACGGATGGTCATTCGATCGTATGACAATCTGTTCAGATAGCCATTCATTCGGATTGGCATTCGTTTGGGATGGATGTGTTTGTGTATGATGGCATTGAAGTTTTCGTTGTAGCATTTCAAATTCAGAGAAGTACCTCTACCTTTTAGGTCGTTCGATCGAACGGTCGTTCGATCGAATGGCGATCCGTCCGGGGAGGCATTCTCAGAGAACAAGCTCACAGCAGGATTATCATTCGATCGGATGGTCTTCCGATTGAATGGGAATCCGTTAGAAACTAATGATCTTTTGAAAACTTGAAACTTGTAAAGTGTGGGACCAAGTGCAATCCGTCCCGACGATCTGATCATTTGAACTTGATGATTTTGATCAGTTTTGTGGTTTGCTTGAGACAGTATGACAACGCATTGAACGACAGGAACCCCATCAGACCCAGGTTATCCGATCGAACAGGAATCACCCCAATCTGATTCGGATAACTGTTCATGATGGTTGTTCGTGTTCAACCCGAAGTCGGTTGCCTCGTTGATAGGAATCATATCTTGGACTGACACTTCACTAGGAAACGAGTAGAAGGCCTGATCTAGCTTCGATTCTATCAGTTTGAGTGCATTGAGTGTAAAAGAGTTGAAAGAAAGTTGGAAACAATCTTTCAGTCCTTTTAATCACGAAAAAGTTTAGATCTAGATGAAAATAGTGTTGAATCGTGTGGAAATCAGGTAGATCTGAGTTGTTCTTGGTGGAATAATGCCAAAACTTGAAGTTCATAAGAACTCCATGATGACATCATCATAGAACACCTCAAATCCGGTGATTTCACGGTTAAAAGTGAAGATTCAAAGGTGAAAATGATGAAGAAGTGTGTGTAGGTTATAGAAGTACAAGATTTGAGTTGAAAACTTACAAGAATCGTGAGAAATTGAGAAAAAGAAGGCCTTGAGCGTGCTGGTTGAATGAGGGAGAGTTGTCACATCACAAGTGATGTGACTGGGGGGTACTTAAAGGTTGGCAAAAAGGGAAAGGAGGAGCAAGTGTCGGATAGCTCACTGATCGGATGACACTTCGATCGGATGGCAATCCGATCGGATGGCCATTCGATCGAGTGGTCATTCGATTGAGTGGCTCCGACAGGTTGCGTTCCGACGTTTCGTTTTGTGTTTAAGCGTTGCGATGCGATTCGAGTGAGTGATGCGATAGTATTACCCATTAGTTACACAAAAAACCTAACCACTATATCTAACAAACAATCACTAGAAATAACTTGCGTTTAGCGTTAGCGATTAGATTACGTTGTGATAGAATTGCGATTGGGATTAATCACCTCAACATAAACATAACATGCACAAATAACATATAATAGCACACACACGTAAAACAATATCTAGAACCCATAATTCGAGTTACGATGCGATAGTGATAAGTCGATTAGCGATTAAACATGCGATTGAACCTCGATTATTAATAGATACTCCACATAATACCACTAAAGCGAAAATAAGATAAAGTTGATTACAAGTCGAGAAGCACAATTCAGTAGTTAAGCAAAGAATGGCAGGTCGCAATTAGAAATCTTTTCTTCCTTTGACTTTGACTTGTACCTTGACTTTCCAAAAAGCGGGTTGTTACACCTAATCTTTAGATGCTCAGGGCATTCACTATTGATGAACGCAACCTCAATGCTATTGAACCACTCCAGCATTGCAGTCACCCCATCACTGCCCGTGAAAAGGTTAGGGTTGTAAGAGACAGAGTGTTTGTAGTTAAAGCTCACAGACTTCGGTTTGTCTGTTTAGAGTCAACAGAGGAGGGAGGTGTGTTTGATCCCTGGATTTCAGTGACAATCTTGGGAACAATGCATGCAATCTGGTCGGCCATAAAAGACATCATCTTTTTCTGAGTGTTGGCCTTTGACCTCTTTCGTGGGTTGGATAGACGGCTTGATGACATCTACAGATTCAACAAGGAGTCGGGTAAGACTCGATCATAGTGTTTTGTTTAAATGATATAGTTTCACGAACACGTAACAATAAGTTTCACATGATTGCATAAAAGACACAAGTTGTTTAAAACGTTCAACATGTTTAATCAAGTCATTTCACGTATCATAACACGTTCAGCATGTTTCACATAGTTTGATATAGTTGTTTCACATAGCATAGACGTTCAACATGTTTCTCATAGTTTAACCAAGATTCCCACATAGTATAACACGAATGAATAAAGCATCATAAATTTAGTTTGTTCCCGATATATTATTATTATTATTGTTTTAGATTGCGATGACACGTGCGAGATGTGTAAAAGTTTCGAAATGATTAAAGTATCAAGTATAAAACCACATGTAAATCGAGATAACATAAAAGATAGGCTCATAAAACATAGGATTATTTCGGGTAGAGAAACATCGACTAACCAAAGTAAATCGGGCTCCTTTTCGAGTTAAGGCAATGTGCTTTGGCTTACTTAGACCAATACGTTCATCAATGTTAGGCCTACGATATTTGTCCTTTCGGTCACCACACGTCCTTAATCGGTCGAAAATTCGAAACTTTGGCGAGACTGAAAATCAGAGAGTGGGACTAGTTATCAAGATGCGAGTTTCACCTCTAACTTGGTAACATCGTACCCTAATAGTGTCGACACTTATCAAAAGATAAGACCTACTAGATTATGAATTGGAAATTTCCCTTCAAGGTTTGGATGTCACTCCAGACTTGAGGGTAAATATCGTGCAAAAAATACTAACACTGCTAAACGAAAGTCGTCATCAAAGGTGGGAATCACCCCAGTTTTGATGAGTCATTTCGAGAGTGTCTTCAAAGCATCCAAGCGTGTATTGTGTTAGCCTTAGGAAAGGCATGTAAGTTTAACAGGAAAATGTTGCTTGGAAGCATGTACGGTAGAATGCATAAGTTTTAAACAACAGATAAGAGTCAAAGTTCCTAGAACTATAGACTAGGGCAAAGCATTTCTACTATTCCTAATTCCCTATAGTTATGGATCTAATACCAATCTGTCACACCCCAACCGATGGCGGAAACATCGGGGCGCGGCACTAAGCGTTCAGATTGCTCAAGGGATTCCACAACACTATTTGTTTCGATATAGATTAATCAAAATTTCATAAATAAGTCTAAATCATCACACCCATTCCACGACCAACATATTGTATCAAAAAAAAAACATTCAAATATTGTTCCAAAATTGTCTAATTATTTGAGATAGGTTTCTAAGCATCATCCTAGCTTGTTTTCTTGATTCCCAGCTACTATCAACCTGCAACATATGTTAAAATACAATCAACAATAATGTTGGCGAGCATAAAAGTTTGAATACGTAGCATAATAGTTTGAAACTCATATCCAACACAAAAACATATAGTAAGTTTCACCATGCTAGTTAACGCAGTCCAAGTGTGCCCAAGTTTCCAATACGTTAAATGCCTTTCCCAAAGAATAACGGGAGGTTATATGTCTCCTCCTAACAATACTCCAAAGACTAACGGGGAGGTGCATTACCCCTATAGCGCTACCATTGTTAAGGCAGAACTACACACATGGATTAAACATTCACATAGCATAAAAGTCTCAAGTATCACAAGTTTCATGTTTAAATGGATAGAGTATGTTTCCAAATAAGTTTCAAGTGTCAAGCGTCTTGATATAGAATACATGTTGCATCCCAAAAGTATTTAAAAGAAAAAGGGATCGAGTATACTCACTATGGGTGCTTAAAACCAAACACTGCTAAGTTGGATCGAAGGGAGCGATGGATCGGCCTGCGTGCGGGGAACATAGCATAAGTCCTCTAAGAGCTGACCCGGTTGGGAACAGAGTGTCGAATGATGCTTAAATCGAGTAAAAGTGTCTGACAGACTACCTGGCGGATGGTCATCCGGACGGATGGTCATCCGAACGGATAACCATTCGAACAGATGGCCATTCGAACAGTGGGTGTTTGTGAACTTATAAAGTTTTCAAAGTTTTGATCATAGTGTCCTCTAAAACAAACAACAAGTTTCATCATAGTCAGATCATCTGGATGAATGGTCATCTGATCGGATGGCCATTCGGACAGACGATCAGTGGTTGAAGTTTCATGAAATTTTATAAGTTTCGAGTTGCGGTGACGACGTGCCATACAACGGAAACATACCAAAACCTAGCTCGTTCGATCGGATGGGCATCACCCCTTTTCAAACCGACGAACTGTTTCTGATGAAGCTTCATGTTTGGACCGTCAATTGGCTGGTTTTCCGGTTTAATTAAGTTTTTAAGCCAGCTTTCAACTAAGGAACGAGTCGGAAGCCTGTTTGAGTCCGATTTCACCCATGTTTTGTATAAAGTTTGCAGAGAAGTTCGAAAACTATTTGTAAAACGTGTTGTTCGTAAGATCTGAGCCGGAAACATGTGAAATTCCGTCAGATCTAGTGTAAAAAGCGTGAGATTCCTTAGATTATGTGTAAAAGCTGTGAAAATCCTTTAAATCTGGGGTCAATCTTGAATAAATGATGCTCCACCATAGGTTGTACAAACGTCTGAGAGGAAACCACCTTCAAGAGACCCAAATCAGTTGGTTTTTGTGAATAAGTTGAAGTTTTCGTGTGATTTCAATGAAGAATATAGTGTAGAAGTGATAAATGATGAAAGTTGTACAAGAATCGGGGAAGAATACTTACGAGTTTGCCTTGAATCTTGATTAAATTGTCTGAGAGTGTGTGTGGTCGAATGGCAGAGAGTAAAGGTGAGAACGAAGGGTCAAGGGGTGTATTTATAGGTGAGGTTGACAGCTAAGTCGATGTAGATTGCAATGGATCGGATGGCTCTCCGGTCGAACGGCCATCCAATCGGATGGTCATCCGAGCGGATGGTCATCCTAGCCGATGGTCATCCGATCGGATGTCCATTCGGATAGCCAATTCCAGTTTGCTAGTCTTCCGACTTTGGTTCGTTTTGCAAGCTAGATTAAGCATTGCGTTACGTATTATTGCGAGTAGCCATTACATGGCATTATTGTATAGTTAACACAAAATTTTCCGTGTCTCAAGTCTTCGTTTAAGCTAATTAGTAAGTATCAAGTTCCTCGTTTAATAAGTATTAAAGTTTCTCTTTCAATCAAAATCAAGAGTCAAGTGTCAAGAGTCAAGAATCATAACATAGAATCAAGAATCATAACATAGAATCAAGAATCATATTAAAGAGTCAAGAATCACATTGTTCATATGTATATAAAGTATCATAAGAGTCGAGCATCACAAGAGTCAAGATTTTGTTTAGTCATATCGTTCACACATGTAATAATCATCAAGAATCATCTCATAGAGTAAAAGTTTCACATAGTTTAATACGGTTAAGATCAAATAGTTTCATTAAACACCACGAGGTCGGAAGTATAATGAGACTTGCCAAAATATATAAGTTTCGAAACGCAGGGCGTTACAGTCTTCCCTCCTTTAAGAGATTTCGTCCCCGAAATCTAAGAGGAAGGCTGCTCAAAGAGCTATGGATACTTGGTTTTTATCTCACTCTCGAGTTCCCAGGTGAATTCGGCGCCACATTTTCCTCCCATCGTACCTTAACTATGGAAATTTTGCTGCGCCTCAGTCGCTTGGTACCTCGGTCCATGATTTCGACCGGTTTCTCCACAAAATGAAGAGTCCCGTTTACTTGCAAGTATTCGATGGGAACCTGAAGTTCCTCGTCTGCTAAGCACTTCCTAAGATTATATACGTGGAATGTCGGATGCACATTGCTAAGTTCCAGAAGTAAATCGATTCGGTAAGCCACCTTGCCAATCCTTTCGAGTATCTTGAAGGGACCCACATAGCGAGGGGCAAGCTTTCCCTTTTAACCAAATCGTATCACTCCTTTCCAGGGAGATACCTTGAGTAGAACGCGATCTCCAACATTGAGTTCTAGAGGCTTACGTCTTTTATCAGCATAGCTCTTTTGTCTGCTCCTAGCCTTGATCAAGTTATCGCGGATTTGAAGAATCTTATCCGTCGTCTCTTGAATGATATCATGGCCAGTAAGTTGCTTGTCACCAATCTCATGCCAACTGAGAGGAGATCATCACTTGCGACCATACAAAGCTTCGAAAGGAGCCATCTGAATACTGGAATGGTAGCTGTTGTTGTACGAGAACTCGATCATTGGTAAATATACATCCCAATTACCACCAAAGTCGATGACACAAGAACGGATCATATCCTCTAGGTTTTGAATTGTGTGTTTAGTCTGTCCATCCGTTTGAGGATGAAAAGTTGTACTAAGATTCAAGTGAGAAACTGAGAACCCATAGCGGACTGAAAAGTTTGCCAAAGACGTGAAGTGAATCGACCATTACGGTCAGAGATGATGTCAATGGGTATACCATGACGACATATGATTTCATCAGTGTAGATTCGAGCAAGTTTCTCCACTTTGAAATCTTCACGAATCAGAAGAAAGTGGGCTGATTTGGTCAAACGGTCAATGATTACCCATATACTATCATGACCAGCAGGTGTTCGAGGTAGTTTAGTTATAAAATCCATAGCGATGTTATCCCATTTCCAAACGGGGATTTCGGGGTTGTTCAAGAAGACCTGAAGGTCGTTGATGTTCGGCTTTAACCTTTGAGCACGTAAGACACTTCGAGACGTACGCGGCGATTTCCTTCTTCATACCAGGCCACCAATAAGTCATACGCAGATCATGGTACATCTTATCAGCACCAGGATGAATAGTGTACCGGGATTTGTGAGCTTCATTCATAATGAGCTCACGAAGATTGTCGCGATCTGGCACCCAGATGCGATTGAGGTAGTATTGAAGTACATCAGACTTTGTTTCGAGTTGGTCATAGTAGATCCTCGTATTTCAAGGATTAGGCTACCTTCGTTGGCTGATGAGTATTGGGCTTCACGGATACAAGCATGAAGATCACTAGTGATCTGAAAACAACAGATGCTACTAACATGAGTCTTACGACTAAGAGCATCGCCCACAACATTTGCCTAGCCAGGATGGTAGCGAATCTCACAGTCATAGTCGTTAAGCAACTCTACCCATCGTCGCTGATGCATATTCAGTTTTTTTTTTGGTTAAAGATGTGTTGCAGGCTCTTATGGTCAGCGAAAATCACACACTTAGTACCATATAGGTAGTGTTGCCAGATCTTTAACGTAAAAACAACTACGCCAAGCTCTAGATCGTGGGTAGTATAGTTCTTCTCATGTATTTTAAGCTGTCAGGAGGCATAAGCGATGACCTTGTCCCGCTGCATGAGCACACAGCCCAGGACACGGTTTGAGGCATCACAATATACCACGAAATCATCATTCCCATCAGGGGGAGCAAGCATAAGAGCGTTACAGATAAGATTCTTAAGAGTTTGAAAGGATTCATCTTTCTCAGGACCCCAAGCAAAAGGTTTCTCTTTCTGAGTCAACCAAGTGAGAGGAACAGCGATCTTTAAAAAATCCGAGAAGAATCAGCGATAATAACCTGCCAATCCCAGATGCAGATTTAGGCGTACTCCAATTCTTCACTACTTCGATTTTGGAAGGGTCGACATGAATTCCGTGTACTTCATTAATCCAAAACTCACACTTAGAAAACTTTGCGTATAAACGTTCACCACGTAAAAGTTCTAACATAAGGCGTAAATGACATGCATGATCAGCTTGGTTCTTCGAATAAATAAGAATATCATCAATAAAGACTATCACAAAATGATCCAAGTAAGGTTTACAAACACGATTTATAAGGTCCACGAACACAGCGGGTGCGATGGTCAGGACAAATGGCATGACCACGAACTCGTAATGCCCATAACGAGTGTGAAATGCGGTTTTGGGGATATCTTCTTCGAGAACACGGAGTTGATGATAACCAGATCGAAGGTCGATTTTAGAGAAACAACTCACACCTTGTAGTTGGTAAAAAACATCATCGATACGAGGGAGAGGATAACGATTCTTGACGGTGAGTTTGTTAAGTTCATGGTAGTTGATGCACATGCGAAATGAACCATCTTTCTTCTTGACGAAAAGCATAGGAGTACCCCAAGGTGAGGTACTTGGACGTATAAAACCTTTGTCGAGCAGTTCCTGTAGTTGACTATATAACTTTTGCATCTCAGATGGTGCAAGTCGGTAAGGAGCCTTGGCGACAGGAGTCGAACCAGGTTGGAGATCAATACGAAAATCGACGGATCGTAGAGGAGGAAGACCAGGAATATCTTCAGGAAAGACATCAGGAAAATCACACACCACTGGAACATCACTTACGCTCTTTCACTTCCCCTTTTGTTCCACTATGTGGGCCAATAAGGCAAAGTACGGTTTACGTAAGCATTTATTCGCCTGAGTGCATGACATCAGCTTCAGTCCTCTAGAAGGTCAGTCTCCATAGACGTGTAAAGTATCACCGGACAGAAGAGGTAAACTAATGTACTTCTCGTGACAAGCGATTTCAGCATGGTTCTTACGCAACCAATCCATGCCGACTATGATATCGAAGCTACCCAATTGCATGGATATGAGATCAATAGTAAAAACGTGATCGTTAAGAGTCAGGGAACAATCACGGAGAATAGAATCAACTAGAATAGATTTACCATCGGCAATCTCAACAGAGAACGACTTAGGTAGTTTAGAGCATGCACAGTTTAACAAAGATTCAAATTCTACAGACACAAAGCTTCTGTCGGCACCAGTATCAAATAGTATCGAAGCGTAAAGATTATTAACGAGAAACGTACCACTAATGACATCATTTTCGTTACGCGCCTGATCCGCGTTGATGTTGAACGCTCGTCCTCGAGTGGCTGGCTGTTGCTCCGGGTTCAGCGGGGGACATTGGGAACGGAGACGAGTGGTGTCCCCACACTTGTAGCATGCTCGCACATTGTTTGCTGGTTTGGGGTTCTAAGGAGCTAGTAGAGCTGGAGCTACTTGCTGGACTTGATTAGCTTGACGGCAGTAAGGGGCAGGGTGACCATAGCGATTGCAATTGGTGCATTTGTGACAGGCTACGCCGGCGGGGTGATGATAGTTGCAAGTTGCACACTTGGGATGAACCCCAGTGTACGACTTCTTGGTGTTTTCAGGAGTAGGAGGGTTCGGAGTAGCAGCAGGCACAATAGCATTGCCAGCAGGGTTTGGATTTGCAGCAAGAATAATTGCATTGCAGCCAGAGTTTTGAGAATTTCGTTTCTTATTCTTGTTGCCACTTGGCTGCTGGGTAATCTGGTTAGTAGGTTTCGAGGGAGCAGAGTTTCCAGACTGTTTATCACGAACACGATTCTTGTTCAAACTTGCTGCAAGATGGTACACTTCTTCAATAGAGTCGAGTTGAGCTGCTTCAATGGCGTCACGCATAGCAGGAGGTAACCCATGGGTGTACTTGGTGATCATGCGTTTAGGGGTAGACACCAAGTGAGGCACAATGATACTGAGTTGCTTAAAACGGGTAGTATAAGCCAGATTGTCATCCCTAATTTGTTTCAGATGCCAGAATTCATCCTCAAGTTTCTACTGCTCATGCGGAGGGTAGAATTCGAGCATTATCAATTCCCTAACCTCTGCCCATGGTAAAGCATAAGCTTCATCATTCGAGCGGATGTTTCTCTCATTTGTCCACCAGTCTAGAGCTCTTCCTTGAAACACGCCAGTTACACTCCTAGTCTTTAGATGCTCAGGGCATTCACTGTTGATGAATATAACCTCGATGTTGTCGAACCACTCCAGCATTGCAGCCACCCCATCACTGCCCGTGAAAGGCTTAGGGTTGTAAGAGACAAAGTGTTTGTAGTTGAAGCTCACATGATTAGGTTTGTCTACTTTAGAGTCAACAGAGGAGGGAGGTGTGTTTGATCCCTGGATTTCAGTGACAATCTTGGGAATAATGCGTGCAATCTAGTCGGCCATAAAAGACATCGTCTTTTTCTGAGTGTTGGCCTTTGACCTCTTTTGTGGTTTGGAGAGACGACTTGATGACATCTAAAGATTCAACAAGGAGTCGGGTAAGACTCGATCATAGTGTTTTGTTTAAATGATATATTTTCACGAACACGTAACAATAAGTTTCACATGATTGCATAAAAGACTCAAGTTGTTTAAAACGTTCAACATGTTTAATCAAGTTGTTTCACGTAGCATAACACGTTCAGCATGTTTCTCATAGTTTGATCTAGTTGTTTCACAAAGCATAGATGTTCAACATGTTTCTCATAGTTTAACCAAGATTCCTACATAGTATAACACTGATGAATAAAGCATCATAAATTTAGTTTGTTCCCGAGAGATTATTATTATTGTTTTAGATTGCGATGACACGTGCGAGATGTGTAAAAGTTTTGAAATGAATAAAGTATCAAGTATAAAACCACATATAAATCGAGATAACATAAAAGATAGGGTCATAAAACATAGGATTGTTTCGGGTAGAGAAACGTCGACTAACCAAAGTAAATCGAGCTCCTTTTTGAGTTAAGGTAATGAGCTTTGGCTTACTTAGACAAATACGTTCATTGATGTTAGGCCTACGATATTTATCCTTTCAGGCACTACACATCCTTAATCGGTCGGGAAATTCAAAACTTTGGCGAGACTGAAAATCAGAGAGTGGGACTAGTTATCAAGATGCGAGTTTCACCTCTAACTTGGTAACATCGTACCCTAATAGTGTCGGTACTTATCAAAAAATAAGACCAACTAGATTATGAATTGGAAATTTCCCTTCAAGGTTTGGATGTCACTCCTGACTTGAGGGTAAATCTCGTGCAAAAAATACTAACACTGCTAAGCGAAAGTCGTCATCATAGGTGGGAATCACCCCTGTTTTGATTAGTCATTTCGAGAGTGTCTTCAAAGCATCCAAGCGTGTATTGTGTTAGCCTTAAGAAAGGCATGTAAGTTTAACAGGAAAATGTTGCAAGGAAGCATGTACGGTAGAATGCATAAGTTTTAAACAACAGATAAGAGTCAAAGTTCCTAGAACTATAGACTAGGGCAAAGCATTTCTACTTTTCCTAATTCCCTATAGTTATGCCTCTGATACCAATCTGTCACACCCCAACTGATGGAGGAAACATCGGGGCGCGGCACTAAGCATTCAGATTACTCAAGAGATTCCACAACACTATTTGTTTCGATATAGATTAATCAAAATTTCATAAATAAGTCTAAATCTTCAAACACATTCCACGACCAACATATTGTATCAACAAAACATTCAAATATTGTTCCAAAATTGTCTAATTATTTGAGATGAGTTTCTAAGCATAATCCTAGCTTGTTTTCTTGATTCCCAGCTACTATCAACCTGCAACATGTGTTAAAATACAATCAACAATAATGTTGGCGAGCATACAAGTTTAAATACGTAGCATAATAGTTTAAAACCTCATATCCAACACGAAAACATATAATAAGTTTCACCATGCTAGTTAACGCAGTCAAAGTGATAACCCAAGTTTCCAACGCGTTAAATGCCTTTCCCAAAGAATAACGGGAGGTTATATGTCTCCTCCTAACAATACCCTAAAGACTAATGGGGAGGTGCGTTACCCCTATAGCGCTACCATTGTTAAGGCGGAACTACACATAGGGACTAAACGTTCACATAGCATAAAAGTCTCAAGTATCACAAGTTTCATGTTTCATGTTTAAATGGATAGAGTATGTTTCCAAATAAGTTTCAAGTTTCAAGTGACTTGATATAGAATACATGTTGCATCCCAAAAGTGTTTAAAACAAAAAGGGATCGAGTATATTCACTGTGGGTGCTTAAAACTAAACACTGCTAAGTTAGATCGAAGGGAGCGCTGGATCAGCCTGCGTGCGGGGAACAGAGCATAAGTCCTCTAAGAGCTGACTCGGTTGGGAACAGAGTGTCGAATGATGTGAAAATCGAGTAAAAGTATCTAACAGAGTACCTGGCGGATGGTCATCCGGACGGATGACCATTCGAACAGATGGGCTCCATCCGATCGGATGGTCATCCGGATGGATGACCATTCGAACGGATGGCCATTTGAACAATGGGTGTTTGTGAACTTATAAAGTTTTCAAAGTTTTGATCATAGTGTCCTGTAAAACAAACAACAAGTGTCATCATAATCAGATCATCTGGACGAATGGTCATCCGATAGGATGGCCATTCGGACAGACGATCGGTGAGTGAAGATGCGTGAAATTTTCTAAGTTTCGAGTTTGTTTGACGACGCGTCAAACAACGGAAACATACCAAAACCCAGCTCGTTCGATTGGATGGGCATCACCCCTTTTCAAACCGACGAACTGTTTCTGATGAAGCTTCATGTTTGGACCGTCAGTTGCTCGGTTTTCCGGTGGAATTCAGTCTTCAAGCCGGCTTTCGACTAAGGAACGATTCGGATGCCTGTTTGAGTCTAATTTCACCCATGTTTTGTATAAAGTTTGCAGCGAAGTTCGAAAACTATTTGTAAAACGTGTTGTTCATCATATCTGAGCCGGAAACATGTGAAATCCCGTCAGATCTGGTGTAAAAAGCGTGAGATTCCTTAGATTATGTGTAAAATCTATGAAAATCCTTTAATCTGGGGTCGATCTTGATTAAATGATGCTCCACCACAGGTTGTACAAAACATATGAGTGGAAACCACCTTCAAGAGACCCAAATCAGTTGGTTTTCATGAATAAGTTGAAGTGTTCGTGTGATTTCAATGAAGAATATGGTGTAGATAAATGATTAAAGTTGTATAAGAATCAAGGAAGAATACTTACGAGTTTGCCTTGAATCTTGATTAAAGTTTCTGAGAGTGCGTGTGGTCGAATGGCAGAGAGTAAAGGTGAGAATGAAGGGTCAAGGGGTGTATTTATAGGTGAGGTTGACAGCTAAGTCGGTGTAGAGTGCAATGGATCAGATAGCTCTCCGGTCGAATGGCCATCGATCGGATGGTCATCCGAGTGGATGGTTATCCGATCGGATGTCCATTCAGACAGCCAATTCCCGTTTGATAGTCTTCCGACTTTGGTTCGTTTTGCAAGCTAGATTTAAACGTTGTGTTGCGTATTATTGTGAGTAACAATTACATGGCATTATTGTATAGTTAACATAAAAGTTTCCGTTTTCAAGTCTGTGTTTAAGCTAATTAGTAAGTATCAAGTTTCTCATTCAATAACTATCAAGTTCCTCGTTCAATAAGTATCAAAGTTTCTCGTTCAATCAATTTCAAGAGTCAAGTGTCAAGAATCATATTAAAGAGTCAAGAATCACATCGTTCATATGTATATAAATATCACACGAGTCGAGCATCACAAGAGTCAAGATTCTGTTTAGTCATATCGTTCACACATGTAATAAGCATCAAGAATCATCTCATAGAGTAAAAGTTTCACATAGTTTAATACTGTTAAGATCAAATAGTTTCATTAAACACCACGAGGTCGGAAGTATGACGAGACTTGCCAAAATATATAAGTTTCGAAACGCAGGGCGTTACAACAACCCCCCTAGATGCAAAGAAATCAACAATGCCAGGCATCAATTTAACCAATCTAACAGTTCTATCATATCATTAATCTTCAAATAGTTATTACCCATTCAGTCTACAGTGATTATCATACATTCATCAATCATGAAACAAAAACACAAATTGTTTGGATGTCTAAATTTTTGCATTTGGAATCAAAGAACAAGATTTACAACATAACGCATGAACACTTACCTCAGATTGATATAGAAATTGTTCTAGGAGGATTGGAGAGATCAAGATTGATGATTAAAGGTGGTGTTGAAAAGCCCAAAATGATTAGAGGTTTCTACTACCGTGAGATTGAGATTATGGGGAGTTTAGGGTTAGGAGTAGTTTATTAAGGTTTAATAATTTCTATAATCACCCCCTAACTATGCAAGTTTCAAAAAAAGAAGCACATGGTAACATACAATTTACAGTAAAGCACATAATTCATGTATTTGTCATGTAACACATAAGTTTCTTATAAACCATTCGTTTATAATTATTAGTCGCGTTAGTCACCAATGTTCGAAAGTTATCACGTGTGTGTTCCGATAATCCCCCGAATTACCAACGTGTACTCTTTTAACTAACCCTAGTTAAATGCAGTACTATGAATGTATGATTAAATTAACTGTGGTTAGGTAAAGGTAGTGAACTGAAGTTGCGGGTTATTACATAGGTTGTGGACCCGAAAAATATTTAGGACTAAGCATAAACTAGTGAGTTCATGAACATAACTGATTTATTCAAAACATATATTTATTGACTATAACATCAATCAGATATAATCATGGCAAACATATAAGAACAGAGTAAGCACAATATGTTCACATAACCAGGCTATGTATACAAACTCTACTGGTTAAATCAGATATATACAATCAGCCCTCAATCATCCTATCAATCATTGCCACATATCACAGATGCTATACATAGTCGATTCCATAGTTATTACCAATCAGATAGAACATCACATCGGGTTTTAGAAATGGTTTAGAGGAACTCACCTTGCTAGCTTGTAGTTCTTGAGCCTTCAGATAATTAAGCTTCTTATAAGTCTATATTCCTGGTTCAAAGCCTTCTGATAACTAAGCATCTATGTTAACAGAGTAGAATACGCATAAGTGTAAAAATTGAATCAAACTTTAACGACAATTACGAAATCAAAACCTCAACGTAGATGACAAAGTATAGCCTTATTCAGGCAGCAGTTAAACATCCATTGATTGGTTTCAGATCAATCGGACAGGATGTCGTTTAAGTGATCAGGGTTTAGTACACTTTCTACGAAGCAGAGTTTCGAGGGT
The DNA here is from genome assembly GCA_030545235.1 of Helianthus tuberosus. Lineage (NCBI taxonomy): Eukaryota > Viridiplantae > Streptophyta > Magnoliopsida > Asterales > Asteraceae > Helianthus > Helianthus tuberosus. The sequence continues at coordinate 77,909,840 of CM060407.1, forward strand.
TTAGAGTTTTTGGGTATTAGGATAGTAAGTCGAGAGAGAAAGAAAATAAATGAACAAGTTGAATTGTCCAATTCTCGCTCAATTAATAGCTTCAATTCAATCCCGTCGCGTCGCACGAGCACTCTTCACCATCACCGTCATGTAGCGTGACGGGGTAGATTAGGGCATAGGTGGCATGAGTCACCACATAGGCCTGCCACGTGGCGGCACATGTCTTCTGTAACAGAGGCGTCATGTCACGTGACCGTCTTTTGCCATTTTCGTCGCGTAGCATGACGAGACCAAAAACTAGGTTTTCTCGTTTTCGTGCTGGTTCTCGTTATACGTGTTTGGGGTTTCGATTACAGGTTTATTCGGGACATTTGGATTTTATTGACCCGAAGACTCGGGATGTTACATTTGTACGTTCAATGAGTTGATTTGGGATCCCGGTTCATGAACAAACGTCTACTAGCGTGATGGTTTGTTGATTCAATGTGTAAAGTTTCAGTTTTATTCAAAGGTTAGTTTCTTGAGAAAACACCCTATGGTTTTTAATAGTTATAACTAATTGCAATTGGATCACTGGACAAGTTTTTCAGTTTCTTGTTTGTACACACTTCCGCTTTGTAATTGATATGAGATATGAATTAAGAATAAATAAAATAAGATTTTATACAAAATTAAAATTGTACACCGACGATTCCTAACAGTATGCTCATATAAAGTTTGTTTTGATGAAATGTTTTGTCATATGGGTTTTAAAAGTTAACACACCAGGTAAAAGTTGTAGGTTGTCTGGTAGCTCCCTTGGATGATGGTGGCACGAATGAGCACACTACCCTACGAGAGAGACTGGCTTCCCGAATTTTTGTTTTGTTTTTATATTTAGACCTATATTCTTATGTCTTGTATTCAATATTGGATGTTATGTTTGAAATGTTTTCGTTCCGAATATTTGAAAATTTTTGGTTTAAAAACTATGTTGCAATGTGTAAATCCAACGTAAAAAAACCTCGAAGTTTGGGGCATATCCATTTAGTGCTTTAGGAGCACATTTTATTATTTTAAGGAGGCATATGAATCGCTCGTAGGTTATTATTTTATCTTCAATATTTGACAATGTGACTTAATTCAGCTTTGTTTTATATATTATTGTAGCCATGTTTCAACTCAGTTTATAACGTTTCCGTGTTATTATCCGTTTGATAGGCAATTGCTCAAATATGCTTCTTTTTTCTTTATGCACATCCTATAGCCGAGCACTAGACAAGTTCGTCATAAGAGATACACTAAAAACGAGTCCAAGATGAGTTGGTTGATATAACTTATTTTTGAATATTGTTACTTTGTAAAATTCATGTTTATGAATTTCCTAGATCCATGTTGTGTTTTAATTTATCTAGGAGATATAAATAAAATTATACTATATTATTAATTTAGAGTAAATTACAAGTTTTGTCCATTATGTTTGTGTCAAATTGCAGGCAGTGTTCTTTGCCTTTAAATTTGACGAGTTTTGTCCTTAATATTTCAAAATCTTGCACGTTATGTCCTTTAGCCCTAACTAAGTCAGATTTTTTTGTTAATTATGGTCATGTGTCTTGCACATGAGGGTACTATTGTCATTTTATCTTTTTAGATCAAAGGACTAAATGTGTAAAAAGATTAAAGAATAAGATACAAATAAAAAACCTAATTAAAAAAATTCTCTCTCGCCAATGAGCTTGTGGTGGAGTGGTAAGGGAGAGACTTCGGTTTCCATGAGACCCAAGTTCAATTCCTGCTTCTCCCCATTAGTTTTCAGCGACACCTGGTGATGATGGGAGACTAGACGAGTAGGCGGCGATCGATAGTTCGATCCTTGAACTGAATGGGTTTTACCTCACCGCACTGTCGTGCCTTTGGGCGAGTGTTCACTGGCTTCTGCCCTAGGTGAGGGTTTTCCCCAGTTCGGAGACGAGTGTATCCCGATGTGGTGAATTTCGCCAGTAGCCCATTTGAAGGATTCGTTAGCCGTTGAAAAAAAAAATTCTCTCTCTATATTACAGACCTCTCCTCTCTCTCTCTCTCTCTCTCTCTCTCCCCCTAAAAACCCTGCAACAACCAAATTCATCTTTAAAACTCCATTGTCGACTTTGGAATTGGGTTCGATCCAGATGGTTCACTGAACCACCAAACTCGACCGGTTGAATTTATCATTTCTCAAATAGAAACGGGTCGGAAGACTCTGGTTCCGCAGAAACACGTTGTTACAGTCACAATCAATCCCAAATTCTTAGCCTATAAGATATTGATATTCAAGACTTTTGGGGTCAACTTGGGCTGTGGCCCAGTGGTAAGTAGTCAAAGTAGTCAAAGACTACTTTGGTGAAAACCAGGTTCGAACCTGGTTAGGTGTATTATTAAGGGGGAAATAATTTGCTGTTAAAAAAAAAGACTTTTGGGGTCAACATCGCCACTATAATCTTCCACATGTTTTCTATAATTGTAATTAAATGTCATTTATTAATCACACCCACTCATCAAAACTCTATTTTCATCTTCAAAACCACTCTTTTCGCTGGATTCATCGTTGATTCGGGTAAGCCATGCTGCAATTCAAAGACCCTTTAAAGTTTAGAACCAAAAAGGTAAAATTTTTACTCACAAATCACTTTGATTATACGTTCTTGATTCGAAATTAGGGTTATACTGTATGTGGGTGATTAGGTTTAATGTGTAAATAGTTTATTAAGGTGATGGGTTATATATGATCATACAATAATTTCGAAAATTGTGTTTGATTATGTCTTTTTCGCCATAAATATACTTTTCTGCAAATATGTTATTTAAATATGAATTAGGTTGTTCCAGGGTTTTTAGAGAGAGAGAGATTGTGGAGAGGCGTGTGATAGAGGGAGAGAACTTTTTTAATTAGGTTTTTTTTATTTATATCTTATTCTTTAATCTTTCTATACATTTAGTTACTTGATATAAGTTATTTACTCAATAGTCCCTGAATATGTAAAATGACAATAATACCCTCATGTGCAAGGCATATGACCATATTTAACAAAAATATCTGACTTAGTTAGGGCTAAAGGACATAACTTGCAGGATTTTGAAACGTTAAGGACAAAACTCATCAAATTTAAAAGCAAATGACACCGCCTGCAATTTGGTACAAACATAAAGGACAAAACTTGTAATTTACTCATTAATTTAATTGAAGAAAACTTACTAACAAAATACTCATCAATAGCGTCTCAAAAACTACGTTGGTAATTTGTTGGTAGTAGTGTATACTCTACCGGAAAAGACTTGCCAGCCGCCAGAGAAGAGTTGGTCATGTTGCCGAAGAAGCTCCATCGGTAACCCCTCGTTAAACTTTCTTGTGTTAATCCCTTGGTGATTTCTCTTGGTAGTCTGTCGGAATCCAAATTACCCTCGTCCATATTACCAACAGACTTTCACCGATGGAATCTCGTCGATAACCACATTCACGGACAGATTGTCGAGGAATTGTTTTGACTGTGATGCTCATTTATTTAATAGTGCAAAAAGTAACACAACTCAATAAGTAGCCTTATTAACATACCAAAGGGGTGCTTGCGTGATATGTCAGGGAATAAATACACTGGTAATCACTTAAATTCAATTAATTTCTGAAATATCGCATCCTATATTTTAATTTTTAAAGTTGTATCTTCTTAAAATTATATAAAATTTTAAAGAGCTTGATGTACACCTCATTTAATGAATACTTTTTATAACGACCAATGAAATAAAAGCCTGACTATTTAGGGTAACCCAGTGGCAAAAGGCAACCACATATGTCCGCTGCCGCAGACACCGTTGGGTAGACCAAGCCCACCATCTCTAGTTTGAGGGAAAAACCGTCGCCTAAAGGCCACTGTGGTCAAACCCAGTTGGGATCGGATTCAAACTTGAGACCTATGGCCTCAAACCCAAATCTTCAATTCCCCTCCAATGTGAATTTAGCTATAAACCATGATCGCAATTAGCACTACAATCGCCTCTTTCCAGACCTTACGTTATCATCTATTATCGCTTCTATCATCTTTTTTGGTATTTCTATAAGCAAGAGAGATTTTCTTCCAAATAGTAAATACAATCACGTGAATACTTTAGGTCTTGTTAACATCAATTCCTAACATGGGCGGCCAATTTACTCAAATCTATTTATGGACACCTTTTGGTCAAGGAATTGCATGAAGTAGTGATCATTCCAACTTGGTCGATTTGCTAATTTCAACCTCAATCAACGCGTTTGACATTAAAACCTCCTAATTGATTTTTTTATTGACTATCTACATAAAATCTACGAGGTTGGTATGTTTTTTTATGTTTAAGTTATGTTTGGCCAATCTCTTAAAAATCACCAATTTGACTTTAACGCATAAAAAATTATTTTCACAATTAAATTAATTTTCGCTATGCTTAAGGGTGTTAGGAGTGGAGTCGGCAAAGGGGTTTGCCGCGCGGCAAACACCGCCGCCAACCCTTTGCCGATGCCGAAAATCAAGAGAGCCGGGGTGTGCATGCCGACGCGGGGACCATGGTTTCAAACGGCATTATAGCCGTTGGGGGTTTAAAAAAAATCATTTTTACCTTTTATAAATTAACCATTTCAAATCCATTTTCTCCAAACATCACTCTCATTCATTACCACATTTCACTATAATTTTTTCAAATCTTTTCAAAAAAATGGAAGGCTCAAACAAAGGTGAAGGCAAGAAAAAAATGGTAGGGTCCGGTTCGAAGTCGAGGGCTCAAGATAAACGTGGTTCGGGTGGTTCTAGTGTCCCGTTTCATCCGCACCTTGGGTTTGCGAATCAAACTCAACCTCCATTTTATTTTAACCAACCCATGCATCAACCTTTCGGTTATGATACCCAACCCATCCAAAATTGGATACAACACGGTCCGACGATGACTCGACCCGGTTATTATGATTACTCCCTAGAAGCCCAAAATGCTTTTGACCCGTTTGCTTTTCAAACCCCAAGCTCACTATCACCGAGACCTTTTCAAACCCCAAGGTCACAATCACCGAGAGACGTACAAGATGACTCCGATGAGGAGTTCGTGCCGGAAACCCAAGAACAAGAGTTAGATGAGGATGAAGATATTGCGGTTGATGAAATCCCGTGAACGAAAATGTAGCCGAACCGGAAAGAAAAGAACAAAACGGCAATCAACAAAAAGCGGATGGGTTTTGGAAGAAAGTTTTAAACCACTACAATGAAACGGTCGGAGGAAGTAACCGAACCCACCACCAAGTTCGATCAAAATGGATGACGATGCAAACAAAAATTAACACATTCAACGGTCTATATCATCAAGCGGTAATTTTTTTATACGGTTTATTTTTTAACGAAATATTTGGATTAAGTTGTTGATAATTTATTATTTTAGATCGTTTACGTCCTAGCGGGAATGACGATGCTTATGTAATGAAGCAAGCGCTAAAGGATTACAAAAGCAAAGAAAAAAATGATTTTGCTCATATTGCGGCTTGGGAGATTGTTAGAACAAATCAAAAGTGGTCGCCGGTACCTTTATTGAATGAAGAAAGCTCCGACTCGGGTCAAAAAAGAAAGTATTCGGATTCGGGAAATTATACACGAGGATAACCGAATGTTGAAATCTCGAGCGGATTCCGACAAAGGGAAATTCCCAACATAAACGAGGATCCCTCGCCAAGACGACAAACGAGAAAGGGGAGAAAGGACAAAGGGCCGTCTTCAAGAAACGAAGACCCAAGAGATATAACACACAAATTCGAAGAGTACAAGACCATGAAAAAAGAGATAATGGAAATTAAACGTATACGAGAAGAAAAATACTTGACCTTGGCGGATGAGCAACGAGAGGCGTTGCGACAAACAATGTTCGACAAGGACTTGGAGACGTATAATCGGCCTACCGACAATGTTCACCCTGTGATGTTGGAAATCACACTCGCTAGAAAACGTGAGATCGCAAAAAAATATGGATGGCCTTGTGATTTTTAGTTTTTTTTTTTTAAGTTAGATTTTATTTAAAATGTAATGCTTTATTTTTATTTAAAATGTAATGCTTTATTTTTATTTATAAAAAGTTTATGTTTTTTCCATTTTATCTTAAATTTAAAAAAAAAAAACAGAAAATAAAAAAAAAGTTTGCCACTCAGCAAGTGTTTAAACCATTGCCAACACTTTTCAGCAAAGTTTAAACACTTTTAATTGATTGACATGGCGCACTCTGATTGGTCGGTTTTTTTGGTTTGCCACTCTAGGGTGTTTAACCACTCCTAACACCCTAAGATCTAAAACACATCAAATGATTATTATAATCATTCGAAACAATGTTTGTTATCTATACAACATATTTTCTTCCAAAATCCTATTGTAGGTCAAAACCGGTCACTTCACTCCATCTTCACTTTATATTCATGACTTGAAGATTCCTGGTAATCATAATTGCACTTTCTAAAATTATATACTATTTTGATACGATATTAAAGCTATAGATATCACAAATAGCTCAAGAACCAAAAACTAACCCTACTAAATTTTGAAATAATGGAACTAGGGAGGGATTGAAAATAACGTATAATGGGTGGGTGAATACTACACTGTAAATAATTAAATAACGATTCGAAGGTGAATGTTATATTTTAGCTTTTGATTTTCTTCGACATTAGTGCTGGTGTATGGGGTCAGGATGGGCGTTGAATGTGGAATGATTTGTATGAATCTTTAGGGGGGATGTAGTTGTACGGGAAGGGTGGTAGTGGACATTAATGGTGACGTGACAAATGTGGTTGTGAAGAAACACGGTATCATCGCCGGGATCAAGGGCGAAGGATTTAAGGGGCGGGGAGCCCCCCCCCCCCCCACCCCACCCCACAACTTTTCGGTCAGTAGTGTTATATATGTACGTTTCGTATAGGATTTTGTAGGTATATACATTTTCGACCCCCCGGTTTTATAAAAAAAATTTAGGTGTATATGTTTTCGACCCCCCAGTTCTAATTTTTTTATTTATATAGCCCAATAAAATATTTAATTAGTCCAAATAGTATAGCCCAAATCATTATATGTGGTAGAATACTAGAATGTATATTATATAACCCAAATCAAATCATTATATATCCCAACTTAAAAGTCCACCCTATAAAAAAAACCCAAATTCGTTTACTTTGGGACATCGACCAGAAGAACACAAGCCACAAGCCAGAACTGCAGAAGGGGGGGGGGGGGGCGCAGGTTCCAGAACTGTTCGACTTCAGTTTCTTGTTCGAGAACAGAAGCCAAAACACTGTTCATTGTTGTGGTCTTGTACTCTTGTTCGACTTCTTCAATCTTCACAAGGTTAAATGTATGTGTTTTTTATCTTTAGGTTTAATTTAGGGCTGCAATTTATGTGATTTACGTTGAAATTATGGGTGAAATTGGTCCGAATTTTTGCCCTAAACTTGTTGAATCTTTCTGTAACTATGTCTAATTTTAATTGTTTCTTCTTATTGTGATTTGATTTAGATAGAAATTAGAGTTTGAAATTTAGGGTGATTTGTTAACTTGTTTTGTTATTAGATTATGCTATGTGGAAGAATAAAATGATAACTTCTTTTTTAATGTTTGAGAACGTTTTTATTTGATATTAACAAGTTGTGTTACAAATTAATAATATATAAATAGATTAAAATGTACTACCAAATAAACGTATAGTATAGGTAACAATAACACAATAAACAACTTATACAAAATGTACAACCCTCTTAAGCCAAATTGTGTTACAAATTAACAATATATAAATGTTTGACCCGACCCGAATCGAATCACCGACGTCTGACCCGAACATACACCTCGAAACTACGTGATAGAAAAAAATTTTAGGTCCGTTACTTTCCGACCCCCCGAACTTTTTTTTCAAGCTTCGCCACTGGCCGGGATGATTAGATCGCTTTCTCTGAGAGGGTGAAGAATCGCACCTTGTTCTTCCTCTTGAACCTAGATCTGCAATGGATAAGAGAAGAAAGTGGAGCTGTAGAGATTGCCGGTAGGAGAAGATTCTCCCATTTCCAGCTACAAAAGTGTGGTGGCTTCATCTCTTCTGCCCTAATAATAAGGTGAACACCTCTTTATATAGGGGATATGGGCCTCCCCTAACCTCAATGGGCCAGGCCCAGTTAGGGGTTATCTCTACAAGCCCCAACCCAAAGTAGTGTAAACTACATCGCGTTGGGCCTCGCGGTTGGGTTAGTAAGCAACAATAATAAATAATTAATATAAAAGCAACAAGTAACGAGAAGTCCGACCGCTCGGGTCGGGTCTAATACCGTACCCCATCAGGTTGTGACCGAAGACATCATATATATATATATATATATATATATATATATATATATATTAAACCCATTAAGTCTAACTGTTTTCCAAATCATTTTCCACCATTGGGTTTGGCTGAGATTAAATCTCAGCCACTTAAACTCATAAAAATAACTGTTGTAGTGGCAGTTCATGGCAGTTTCTTATGGGTTTCTCAAATGGTGGTTACCTCCACCTTTTCCTACCCATGATCTCCACAATCCTAAGATGAACTGCGTTGGTTATAAGCGGTTACCATCCCTCCCCACATGATCTGGAAGTTTTGGTATATGTCTCAAACCACCTCAATCGAACCTTTTTTTTTTCTCTCTACGTCGTCGTCGCTGGTAACCTCCAATACAACCTACAATCACCAGCTAGCAGTTATGGGAGGTTCGGGATTCTCTCTCCTAATTTAGGGTGGTTTCCTTATTTCACCCTAACACGTTCCACGCACCGTATTCCTAACATCGGTTGACGGTTGAGTATCATTCCTTAAATGGTGGTTCCCCTTATCACATAAATCCTATCGATTTCTCCTATATCCCCTGTTACCTACGATCTTTCCCAAATCGATCCAAAGCTCACCAACACCTGACCTCACGACGATGATGATGTTGACGATGATACAAAACAAGATCAGAAAGTTTTGAAGTGGAGAAATTGGGGAAGAAATCTTCAAGTTCATAACCAATTGACCCACATTGTTCTTCAATAGTTCATCATCGACCATCGTATGCTATTGCTTGTGCTCACCTAGCCTCCAACTCCGTTCTCTTGGGTTACGGCAAGCGAATCCCATCTCGATTTCCAGTTTAAGTTACAAATTTGCAAATTGCTTCTTTAATTTGCTACGCCCAAATTACAGTGATCACACGTGCACAAAATTAAGTTTGAGTTTGAGCAGAAAGTGCCGAATTTTTAACACACGGTTTATTAATATTGAGAATTTTGTTGAAAATATTGATTTTAGAAATAGTGATCTATCAGCTACTCGATGACACACCCAGTTTATTATTGTTATTATTAAGTTTAATTTAATTTAATTTTGCAACTAGAAGAAGAAGAGTTGTTTGTCCCACATTCTGAGTTTGTTGCCACTAAAGGATCTCAACCAATGGAAGGTATACATTGATTTGTATTGTTTTGCTTTTTTTTCCATCTGTGATTCAGTGTATTTCGTGTTCGTGCCCATGTAGATATATGTAATTTGATTGATGGTTAGCAAGCTAACTTATGTAGTACCATTTTTTGGTCATAAACTGCTAAGGTTCACCTGGACATAGAGAATTTCTCAAGGTTGGCTGGCAAAAAAGTTGTACTCTAATGTTTTCTTTGTTGGTGGATCTAAATGGTATCTTTTGTTTTAGATGTAGTTATTTGTTATCTAATTTTGCAATCATTTCAGAGTAAGATTTCACCGTGGTGGTTGAATTACGTTTTATTATACTGGGAGGTTGTCTTGGTCAGGCGAGTGCTCATATTCCCGAAAGGAAACAATGTGGACCATTTGTCAATGTATCAAGATGTTGCTGTTTCCACCACATTTCAGTTTAGCCTAGCTGTAGTTAACCAAATTTGTAGCAACTTTACCATATGGAAAGGTATATATCTTGCTTCTTTTTAAGTTTTAACGAACTAGACAAATGTACATTAACAACAGTCTTTAAGATGGATTATAAAGTACACTTCACTGCAAGAAGTTAGTTACTGTACCGATTAAGCTTTAAGAAAAAAATAATTTTATGATTTTGGTCCAGAAATGAGAACCTTCTTTAAATTATTTAAAGGGGATAATACAAATTTATAAGCCATGCACATTCTTAACCAGCTAAATGTCTATACTATGTCTATCATTCACATCTGGTATGATTTTCAGTCCTCTGGATTATTTTTTGTTCTTATTTATGCTTGAAACATAAAAATATTCAAAAGTTTCATGTTCATTGCTTTTAGGTATTTTTATCATTTATGGTTAATACACTGTTGAATGTTTTAATAGCGAGATATATGCTTGAGCAGCAATTGAATCTGGAGGGAATGATGGAATACTACAGCCCAGTAGAGCAAACTGAAAGGTATGGTTGTTTATTTGTATTTTTTCTTTTCTAATTGTTAGATATGATTATATGCCAATATAGGGATGAGCATTTGGCACCGTGTACCGGTACCGAACCCTACTGGGTATATTCAGTATGGTACTGGTACCCACTTTCTCCGTTTTCAGCACCGGTGGTACGGTATCGGTACCGAACCGGTATATTCGGTACTTGGCCAACTAATGGTGAGACGGGTATGTTTTACATGTAAATATGAACTCATGTAATGACACATTCCCCACGTAGTGGTGTTTTATTTAAATAAAGCAAAATACTTGTATCATTATGACATTAATTAAAATGATGATTTAAATTAGCATTTGTCAGTTACCTTCTAAAGTGACTAGGTGGAGATCTATTGTTCTTTATTTTATATGATAGACGATATCTTTATTTTTTGTATTTTCTCATTATTATAATACAGGTTTGCATGATTTATGGTCTAAAACCAAGTTAAACGTTTCATTATTTATGGCTTATTTTTGTGACCAGTGTGATCAACTTGGTGTTCAAGACTTCAAGCTTTTGCAGATGCTCTCCTTTGTTTATTGGTTGATAAGTGTCTCAGAATTATTATAATCAATCGTCGTATGGTTAAACCATGTTCTTGACATCTTGAGTATCTTTGGCTCTTTTTTGTATATTATTGAGTTATCCTGTTGCATATAATGTGCCTTTTAGACTTAAGAGATTGGGTAATTGGTCATAATAGGTACTCAAATAGGCTGAGTCGGGTTGGGTTGACATGAAACACTCTTTGTCGAATTTTTTTTATTCATCTTATGAATATATAGTCAAATCAGATTATAAATTTATATTATGGTGAAAGAACTTTGTGTTTTTATATAGAAATTGTTACGAAGTTTAATCTGCTATGTTTGTATATCGTGAAGAGATTCAAGTCTATCCAAGTGATTCGTTTGTTCATACTTAAAAAAGAAAGCAAAAGGTAATCGTGTTCTTCATTTACATATGTTTATTTCCATGTAAAAGGTTTGGTTTAAAAAGTTGGATTGCTGTAAAATTAAAATATTGTGTCATACAGGTGCTTAGTTGGTGACGTCTGATCAAATTCTAGGGTAACAGTTGGATTTGATAATCTATACATTTAGATTGCTATGATGAACTGAAATTGCAGGATTGGATGAGGCGTCCAGAGCATATTAGAAGGGATATGTTTCGGTTGCGTGGAAGAGAAGCTTTACTTAACCAATTTGTTAGGACATAGAGGGAACGCCAAAGGGAACTTCATGGCTTAACGGAGCATCATGTTGTTCCTAATTTTGCTCATAGAAACTGAATTCAGGTCAGTTCTTTTATCAGGATTCATCATCTTCTGTTTTGTTAATGTTATACACCTTTCAATTCCAAACAACCACTAGGTTATCACTTCATGCTGTTATATTAGCAATTAGAAAGTTTTTTAAAGATAATTTGGTGTTGACAGCTTGACATTTTCTTTTATCATATAAGTCATTCGTTACTAAGGCAGATTCTTAAGAAATGGAAGGCACGTGGAGGAAGAGAGGCTCCCATCAGTGGCAACAAGTGAGTTAGTCTAGCTGAAACAGCGCCACATTGTCTTTGGTTTGAGGTGCGTTTTGGCAAAGTTGGCAACTTGGCATGTTAGACCCGTTGGGTGACGAGTCGAAACGGGGAACTTTGTTTACATATCAACACAGGTCAGGTTGTTTTTTTCTTGTGATTTTCATCTTCTGATTGGGATGCATCTTATTTTTAATTAAGGAAGGGTTTCGGTCTAGGCTAGAAACCATTTTTCGTGGTTAAGAAAGCAGCCAACAGCACAAAATTCATCCACATTTACCTCTCTCAACATGAAGTAATGTCACAGTTCATTACTCGCAGATTTATAGTTGTAGTATGCGTATTCAAATTAGTGTTGATTAATGTGAGAATTTAGGGATAAAGTAGGTCGTTCATAGATGTGTTTGCACTGTGTACATCTCACTCGGGTTGATTTTGAGAAGGTGGCGGAAGAGTTGGATGAGTATATTAAGAAGTCACTATTTACGAAGATTGAACATGTGCAAGAGGCTGGCCGCTAGGAGGTCACGCCTGATCCGATCTGTGGGGATATGTACACGAAGTAATAATAGAAAATTTTAGTGGATTGTTCAAGTTTGTTAGATAATTGGTATTTGGCCACATTTTGGGAATTGCAGGCACATGAAGCCTTACATGAAGTCACCGAATTAAGTCGAAGTGAAGGTGGAATAAAAGCCATTTGTTCAGCCACCATCACTGATGCACAGAAGCTGCATGTACACGCACCTCCGCCAATTTCATCAAAGCTTGCTACTGAATATATATTATATTATTATTTATTTTTTAATTATACAAATTATTGCAGTTTTGTTGAGTTTTTTCTGATATTTGACCTTTTTATTTTTGGATGGCATTTTCTTAGAAGTTGTGAATGAAGAGTACATATGATGATGCTTAATGATTAGTTCAAGTTTAAGTGACAAATACAATATTCTCCAAAGTATAATTATAAATCATCATTTTTTCGTCTTTGGGTTAGAGTTTCGGTTAACCTGTCGATGGGCTCTCTTCTAGAGATGGTGGAGCACATTGAAGGTTATGGAAGTTCGAAGGATTGTACGAAAAGCCTCCATTACGCTCACGTTGTCCTGGTGGCCCCTTGGAAGTTTGGAAGATTATTGATTGCTAGAAACGAGGAAGTGTTTAACAGGAACAGGGCTCCATGGTTAAAGTTGGTAGAAGATGTAGAATAGCTATATTTCTTGTGGCTTATGCATCGCTAAATATAGGGTCGGGCATGTTACAGAGTACATTGAAATAGTTTGGGGTAGGGAGTACGTTGAAATGGGTTGTGTAGGTTCAGGGGCGGACCTATAGCTTATTAAGGGGTGGCGTTCGCTACCCCTTGGTCGGAAAAATTTGGAAAAATAAGTGTAAATTTTGAAAAAATTTGACGTTTTTTCGATTTCGTAACGGCTTATTTATAAAACGTTACCCCTTGGTCGGAATCCTAGATCCGCCACTGTGTAGGTTGGACTAAGCCACACTTTCATGTTCATTGTTTTGATTTTAGAGTTAATTAATGCATTAAATACTTATGTCATTATACCATTGATATACCTGTCCACCGGACGGGTATTAAACTAGTTATGGTGGTTGATTGGTTTTAATACAAAACGAATTTGAAAAGAAATAAACAGAAATACGAAAAAAAATGATAATACTTCTACATGAATAAAAGCTTAAAGAAATATTTTATCAACTTTTATTAAAAAAAAAACAAACATACACCATCACCAATGCAAGATGCGAAGACCATGCGTAGTCGTTGGGGTGAATAATGCCCTACCCTAGGGCGTTTTTCGCCACGTGTAATCCTAGTCATCAAAGGGGCTTATTCACAAAGGGTCGTAGTGGTGATAACGCCCAATAATGCCCCGTCAATCATTACACAATCATTAAATTTTTTAATTAAATTTCATTAAATAAAAAACATTACATTCTAAAAAAAAACCGGAATTAGTAAAAAAATATATAAAAGTTGATAAACAAAAATGTTATCTTTGGAAGTTTATAAAGTTGAAAAGTTAGCTTTTGAAAGTTTAAAAATCTTATAAAACAATATCTAAAACACAGGGACCAAAGTTGTCATGTAAGACCCAATCTAAATTAACATTTCTATATCAATAGAGTAAGCATTTTATATCAAAAATACCACTTCGCAAAAACTTTTACATCATAAATATTCAAACATGTTTAAAAGATTCAAAAACATGGTTATAGTTGTTTACATAATTCACTTTTTAGGCTATGCGGTATGGACGACGTCCCCCCTCCGTCCAGGACTGGTGACGGTCCGCACACCGTGCCGCCCCCATGCGTCGTCGTCCTCACCGTCCAACAAAGGACATTTGAGACGTTCCATGTGAAGACAAAAAAGGGTGGGTCCCAAGGCTTTTGACCGTTAAATAAAAAAAATTATTTCCAAATTCAAAATTCATTCAAACGGTTACTTTCCCCCTTTTTTATAAAAATCCAATCCATTTTCATATTCATTCACCATTTTTAACCCCTTTTTTCTACTTTTCATCTACCAAACTCATCTCTCTCCCTTATTTTTTATAAAACATCTTCCACTTTTATAAACTTATATTCTACCATGGATCCTTTCAACAACCCGAACAACCCGAACGTCCCCAACAACCCAAACAATCCCAACAACCCGACCCAACTGAACATCCCGAATGTTTTCTCGGTTCCGGGATACTATCCGACGATAGAACCGAACCAATTCTCTCAATATTCCTCAAACGCCTTTGCCGCATTCCAACACGCACCGAACGTTTTTGCTCAACCGCAACAAAGTCAAGCCCTACAACAATTGATGATGCGGGGTGCTTTTAATATCCAACACTTCCAACCCGAACCAAACCCAACGCAACCCGTTCAACCCCAACCAAACCCGACGCAACCCGAACGATCCGAACCCGACGAGGATGTGGAAGTTGTTCCCAAGACCCAACCGCAAAAAGACAAACGAAGAAAAGGCAAGCAAGTGGTGGGTGAGCAACTGTCCAAAGCAAAGGCGAAACCGTGGACGCAAATCGAGGAAGAAGCCTTAGCGAAGGCTTACATAGGCACGTCTACACACCCGACAAAAGGTTCGTAAAAATAACTTTTTTTTAAGTTTATATTTTGTAGTATTAGTTTTTTTATTTTTTGTAACATATTTTATAGGTAATAATCAAACGGGTGAAGGGTTTTGGAAGGCGGTTTTGGCGAAGTTCCTTGAGCTAATGGACCAAGGCCCGTATCGAGATATCGACTCGGTGTCATTAAAGTGGCGAAAAATGAACGGGTTCGTCAATAAGTTTTGCGAAGAATATAATAAAATATATTCAAGTGGGCGTCGTAGCGGCATGAGCGACGAGAATGTGTTTAAAAAGGCGTTGGAGATGTACAAGGCGAACAATAATAATACCTTGTTTGCACACGTCCGCGTGTGGGAAATTTTGCGAACGCACCAAAAATGGGCGCTGATTCCGAACGAGGTGGCGATGGCGAAGCGGCAAAGAACATCGGAATCCGCTAGTTATAGCGTCGATGGATCGGACGCGAGGTGTCACATAAACTTAAACGATGACGCCGAGTTCGACGAAGAAGAATACGCCGTATATGAAGCGGAGCGTCCCCCCGGGCTGGGACAAATCAAAGAAGGAGCGGGCGAATGAGAAAGAAAAACAAAAGGTGGACCCGAAGATGGACGAGTTTATGACACAATTTAAAACGTACACCGAGGTCACAGCCCAAAAGGCGAAGGCGAAGGAGCGGGCCATCGAAGAAAAGTCTCGTGTGGTGGGTGAAAAGTTACGTGTGACGGGAGAAAAATTTCGATTGTCCGATGAAAAGATTCGGCTCAAGAAATGGGAAATATTAACGATGGATGTCGATAGTTATCCCGAGCCGAAACGTTCGACTTTGCTAAAACTACAAAACGACATCATGAATAAGCATCAAAGTGGTTGATTTTTTTCTAAGTTTATATTTTTTTTAATTTATTAGGATTTTTTTTAAGTTTATGGTTTTTTTTTAGTTTATGTATTGTGTTTTAATATTAATGAAAATATTTTCTTAAGTTATTTGTTAAATGTTTAAAATAGTGGAATATTAATATATATATATATATATATAGTGGATGGTTCAAATGAGAAGAAATTCTTTGTAAGAAGAAAAAAGAATAAATTTCAACCAATAGGAATGCTTCATTAGACTTCATTTAATATTTGTACTTAATGTAACTATAAGGCTATATTAGTAAACTTACATAAATCATTAATTGGTAGTTTCATCTTTAATAACTAACTATATTAAATTTGTAACTTATTTTTAAGATATATATTTTTCACAAAAAATAAAATTCATTTAAAGTGTAGGATAAATACGAGGCGTGTAGGATAAATTACGAGTTGTGTAGGATAAATTTCAATATGTGTAGGATAAATTTCGAAATGTGTAGGATAACTTTTGATATGTGTAGGCAAAAATATTTAGTGTGGAGGATTATAGTCTTAATGACTAATTAATTAGTCAAACATAATAATAAATGAGATGAGAAAAAAAAACTATTTAATGTTTTACAATTATACCCTTTTATTCTTTTTCTTCTCAATAAAATTTTCTTCTCAAATGAATCTTCCCCTATATATATATATATAAGTGGTGGGGTAGAATCTTCTGGGACCATCCTCCCATTTCCACTAGTTTTGTGGGATGGACCATCCTTGGGAGGACTATGATGTGACGTCTAGGTGGCGGATCATCCTCCAAAGGAGGATGGATACCATACCATGTAGCCTTATAAAACAAAACAAGATCAAATGCGGAAGCTTCATTTAGACGTGTGTTCGGTTCTTGTTCGTTGCTTGATCTTCATCGGAGGCCTTTGACATTCACCTAGTGTCAAAACCAACATAAACTTTAGTTATGAAGGTCTTGAAACATTGTAAAACAAGTTCCATAAACAAAACAATCAAAAAAAAAAAATGTCAGCTATAAGGCCTCTCGCGGCAATAAGGCCTCTCGCGTGCCGCGAGAGGCTTGACCCTTTTCCATTGCGGGCCGCGAGAACAGTCGTGTGACGCGACAATGTGAGTGGGTTGTGGTTGCTTGACGCAACAAACCAATTTCGACAGAAGGTTTCTTTCTTTTGAGTTGCATTTTTGCCCAGCTACGTATTTCCTTAAGTTTAACATAAACATGCATAACTTTCAAACTACACATCTGTTTTACACGATTATCGTTCCTATGCGACCGTATGAAAATTACGGATACGTATAAACCTTGGTTCGCATCGAAATCCGATTTATAAGCTAACAGCTTATAAATCCTTTTTACGATTATTCGACCCGTTTCATTTTAAATCACACTACATGTTTTATAACAATGGTCATTTCTTATCATTTTTACCCAATCCCGGGCTTGTCAAACATTAGCGTTTTTGCTCCCATTACATGGTTTGCACACGCACTTACATCATGCTTGTTATCTACAATTCAAGCATACACATTTTATCAATATTCAATGAAATCAAGTTTTCTATGTTTTGACCCAAATCCAAGGGTTCATTAAGTCAAATTTTGGCGTGTCGGTTTCTCGGCTTACGCACTCATTCTACCAACTTGTTGCGTGACATTCGAGTCACTTCGAATCACTATCGTTTTAAACATCTATTTGACCCGTTTGGTTGTTGAGTGAATTCCATCACTACAATGACATACCAAACATGCTCTAACTATCTATTTTGACCCGTTTAGTTGCCGAGTGAGTTCCATCACTTCAATGACATACCAAACTCATACATTTTGCTATAACAACACTAACATAACTACGACTAATGTATAATACATAATGTAACGACTAATCTATATATATGTATATAGGTAGAGGATCCTTTAAAAATTGCTCAAAGTGTGAGAAGTGAAAGAAGTGTATTATAACACTATATATAATACTATATAACACCATATAAACACCGTATAACAATATGTAACACCATATAAAACCATATAACACTTTGTAACACTATATATCATTATATAACAAATACAACACTATAGGTTGTCTGATAGCATGTCTATGATAGATGTATAGTGTTATATTTGTTATATAATGATATATAGTGTTACATAGTGTTATATGGTATTATATGGTGTTACATATTGTTATACGGTGTTTATATGGTGTTATATAGTATTATATATAGTGTTATAATACACTTCTCACACTTTAGGCCCTTTTTACACTATCCTTACCTATGTATATGTGTATATATATATAGGGAGAAGATCATGCGAGAACCACCTCTTATTGTGAGAACCGCGAGAACCAATGTGAACACACCAAAAATGCCTAAAAATAGCTAAAAATCACACAAATTTTTTTTTTTTTGAATTTTTTAATATTTTTTATAAAAAAAATCGCTACTTTTCGAAGCCAAAAAAAAAAAAAAAATTTTTTAAAATTTTTTTTTTGCTTCTAAAAGTAGCGATTTTAATATAAAAATATTAAAAATTTCAAAAAAAAATTTTTAGATTTTTTTTTATTTTTTTTATATTTTTTAGGTTTTTTGGGGGTTTAGTTTTTAGCATTTTAGCTTGGGGGTGGGTTTAGGTTTTTGGGGGGTGGGGGAGGGGGTTTAGGTTTTGGGGGGGGGGGGGGGGTGGGGTTAGGTTTTTTTTAGGTTTTTTTAGGTTTTTTTTAGCATTTAGCTTGGGGGGGGGGGGTTAGGTTTTTTTTTGGGGGGGGGGGTGGGGGGTTTAGGTTTTTTGGGGGGGGGGGGGGGTGGGGGTTAGGTTTTTTTAGCTATTTTAGGTTGTGTTCACATTGGTTCTCAAGGTTCTCACAATAAGGGTGGTTCTCGCATGAGCCCCTCCCTATATATATATATATAGGGTGAGGTTCCTGAAAAATGACTCGTTTCGTGAGAAGTGTGAGAAGGTATAGAAATTAACATGTAGGCATCATGTTTTGAACTTAGGCAGGATGTTTTTTGTTGTTTTGGCAAGAAAAACACCAAACATAACAATTTAAAACACAATGCAACATATTATGGACGTGAATTTAAAAGACATTATTTAACACTTAAAACACACTACTTAACGTTCTTGACATGGTTTTTAAGTTTTAAGCCTAGAATTCATTGCATTGTGTCTTAAATTGTTATGTTTAGTGTTTTTCTTGCCAAAACAACGCAAAACATTATGTCTAAGTCCAAAACATTATGTCTACATATGAATTTTTATGCCTTCTCACACTTCTCACGAAACATGTCCTTTTTACAGGATCCTAATACTATATATATATACTAGTCGTTTACCCGCGCGATGCGGCGAGAAACATATCACTTAGGTTGGTGAGTTTAGGGCTACGTACGGGGATGTAGTTTCCAATGTGGCGTGCGACGATGATGGTGGCAGTGTAGCAGGACGTGAGGGTCGGTTGCGGCCTTCTTCAGCAGCAGAGAATCAGCGATGTGCGGTGATTGGTGGTTTCGTGATGGCGTTTAGTGGTTATTGTGTGACGGCCGGTTACCGGCTTTAGGAGAAAACAAAGAAAATTTTGTGATTCTAGTTATGTTATAAGGGGTTTTAAAGATGTGGGTACATCAACGAAAGGTGGCCATCAAATTACCGAATGTGAATTACTAAATATGATTATGTGAAACACCGAATGTGATTATGTGACGCACTGAATGTGAACTAACTATGCATCGAACTACCGAATGTGACTCTCCGATGTAACTAAGTGAATGTGTTGTATATTGGTTGTTATACAGATATTGCTAAGGATTTATATGCTTTATTGTTGTTGTCCCACAGAGTGTGCATGTGTTTTTTATGTATGTTAGGTTACAGGTGTATCCGAGAGGACTTGGGAAGAGAGCTCGAGGGATTAAAGACTCCTATGATTTTTTTTTAAATTAGTGACATTTTTATGTAATTATTGTAATGTTGTAACATTCTAAGTTATTTAATAGAATGACGTTTGATTCTAATTACCATTAGAGTGACACATTAGTCCTAGCATGAGCGGGGTGTTACACCATGTCTTCAAGAACCAAAACAAAACGGTGCCGTCCCTTTTTTCACTGACCCATGACAATTCGGGCAACAACTTCTACAATGACCATAATTATTCATATTGGGCAATATTTGAATTACAACAATTGTGGTTTCTTTGGGTTCGAACCCTAAAGGGTTGCCTCACCTGCCTAACACATTTAATAAACAAGTCATATTCAGTTAGGTTTACCTCATCAACATGTCTATAGCCTATTTAGGCCACTTTATTACATTCCGCCAACTTGTTTCAATAAGCGGGTTACTCCAGATGTGTCTCTGTATCTGAGTTAGATGGCTTGATGTCTTTGACATGAGTAAATGATCTGTTAGATTCAAAGCACAGACTCACAACCCAAGCCGCGTCTCAAGGTGCACAAAGTCACAAAGTGTATTTAAATTAAGCTATGAAAATACATGAAAATTGACATTTTATGACTCAGTTTACTTCTTAAACCAAAGAAAGTAAGCCCAACAAGTGGCATTAGTGAAATGGTCAACATATAACAAAAGCCCAGATTATTATTGTAACATTCATAGGTGATTAAAATCTATTCCATTCACTATCTAACAAATCAACAGTAGTTTAAAACACACAGGTAAGCAAAATCATAAACATACACAAATCCACCTTTTCAAGTCCACAATGATTGTCAAGAGTCTGGATCAATAATTTTCGGCTACAGACAATAAACCGTATAAAATTAAAACATTCCTATAGTTGAGAAATATTAAATGGTTCGAATAATAAATCATACCACGATTTATGGAACATCAAGAACTTGAGCAAAGAATCCCCATAGGAACCGCATCGCTGGATCTGATAAAACTCTAGCCACCGGTGCTTCCAACTAAAATTTCAGTTTATCATACTTCTATTTTTAAATATTCCCTTTTTAATTTCCATAAGAACATATCTAGAAAATGGATTGAAATGACTTACTCTCAAGAAACAACGCTCAACGATCGATGCAGATATCTCAGCACCAAATCCACCTATAACCGGAGCCTCATGACTAATCTACATACAATAAACATTGAATCTTTTTAAAAACATATGAATCTTGTACCAGCAGCCTTCCTGTTTTCCTCACTAAGGCTTCAAATATTAAAGGAACACCACTCCTCCCATTCCAAATCTTGCCTTTCGTGCGGTTTTTAATCTATAAGAGAGCTGTGAACTGGTACAATTTTTTTCGTTTGAATTGCTTTGATTGCTCCACCAATAATACTACCACCATTCTTCTTTAGCTTCCGAATTGAGACTTTCACTGAAATATCATAATTCACGCTGATTACATGTGAGTACCCCTAGATGGAACCCCTGGGTCCCTCCAAAGGCCTGTCTTTTTGTTTGTCAAGAGGTCGGATCGCGACTATGCAAGCTATTGTTAGATGGGGTATGCACCTTCCTTCCTCTCGTTGCTGCCTCTGTGGGTGGATCTGCAGAAAAAACAGCAGGTTTAAGTATGTCCATTTTCTGTTTGTGACCCGTTTCTACAAGTACTTTAAAGTTACCTGTTTTGACCCATACCTAACCCACCCAACCCGCACATTTTTGTCATATCTACTAACTATCACTGTATATTTGCAAATAAAACCACCCAACATTTCTTCTTTTCCAACATAATTTACCTTCAATAATTCGACATCCAGTGGCTTCACAAATGAAATATCAAATTCTATTGCGGTCATTGAACATCATATAATAGTTAAAGCATAGCCACGATGAACTGTACCAGTTGAAACATAAATCACATGGTTTTTTTTCAAATTTTGATGATCGCTTAAAGCATAGCCACGATGAACTGTACCAGTTGGTCACCATCATCGACATCTCCTCTAGTCCAAAAGTTATGCAAGGCACAATTTTAGGGGCAAGGTTAGAAACGGTATTAGGATCTGCAGATCATAAACCTCACCACCTACAACATTCTTCACCTTCAAACTTATAGTAAAGACCTTAAAAATCCTAAACTTAAACTCCTAATCAGTACTGCTACTTTTCTTCTAGAACTCCATATTTTTTTTATCAATCATCCATAGGGGTGTTCATGTTTCGGGTTCTTTGGGTTTGGGGATAGAAAATATTTATCCAACACTCGACCCATTTAGAGACCGGGTTAATCAAGTTCAGGTCTAATCGTGTATGGGTTTAGTCCGTCGGTTTGAATCGGTAATTGGGTTGGGCTAGTTAATTACAAATGTGTTGCTGTCCTGCTCTAAAACGTATGTGATTGAAAAATCAAAGATTAATCATCTATAAATAAAAGATTAAAAATCTATAAATAAAAGAAAAACTTGTTAGCTAACCTAGTGACCCACCCATTTTGCCATCTTTATGATGAGCAGGAACAAACTAACTACCTGGCTTGCAACTTAAACAAAAAAAATATCTTGCCTGTTACAATGATAAGTTCATCATCACACATCCCTCTATGGTAAGCAACAACTGCAAGTGTGAGGTCAGACTCTCATAATACTCCCCATCAACACGTGAATCGTAATACAGCTCGGTGTTGAGAAAGTGTTCAGGATTGTTATTAATGTCTATAATGATTTTTTTACCCAAAGTATTGTGTACATGGTCACCTTGACTACCTTCACTCAACTGGAAGCAAAGAATGAACAGATAGAATCAGGCCCTTAAAGAAGTCTTCTGGAAACATATGGATAAGAAGGAAGCAATAGTTATCCAACCTATTAGTTATCTAACCAGAACCCAATTTGCCACCTTTATATCCGACTGTCAGCAATCAAGGTGGCCTAAATAAGAGGCATCTAAAAGAAGCATATGGATTAATGGATAAAAAGGAAGGATAATTGAAAGAAGAAAATGACAAGCAAGGATAATGAAACCAACTTCCTGCAACTAAAGTGTAGCAACTTCAATGACATACACAAACAGGTCCATGAATCATTACTCACCACCAGCCTTAGGTGGTGCTGCTTTTTCAATACTGTCCTCCTGTGATTATAAAAACCAGCAATTAATAATCAGTAGAAACCAAAGTAGTTAAAAAAATTCATAGCAAATACCTGCAAAAGGCGTATGATTATACTAGAACTCATGGGTCTCCCTACCACAATCATCAACCAGATCTTTCACTTCTCAAAACAGACACCTCTTTGCTAAATCGACATCTAGCGGCTTCACAAAAGAAATATCAAATTCTATTGCGGTCACTACACATCATATAACAGTTAAAGCATAGCCACGATGAACTGTAACAGTTGAAACATAAATAGCATGGTTTTTTCAAATTTTGATAATCGCTTACCATATAATCATTTTAACTTTTACCCAAGATTCAAACCCCCTTTGAATCGTGTCAACACTATCATGACGTGGCGGATGACAGAGACATTAGCCCAACAAACTGCCATAGTCCTCCAGGGGTCTCTTTAGGTCTCTCTAGAACTTCCTATCTTAACAAAAAGATATAAATAAAGTAAAATAAACATCAAATCCTAAAACCAAATAAAATAAAATCAGCAAAGCAAGCTTTATGTGTTAAAAAGGACATTAATGGATCACCTGGTAGTATGCTATAGCAAGTGACCTTAACCCGTTGTCTGCAAATTTGTCAATGAAGGCATGAATGTCTGATTTGCTGTGTGCAAGATTCAAAATCTACACCAATTTAAAACAAAATTATTAACCAGCTAAGAAATACATAAAAACTATTTTTTTTACAACAGTCAATATTAACCACAAAAAATCTCAAAACAAAAAATAAATTATAGAAAAAGAGATCATGTAAGAACCGAAGAAACGTGATGATGACCTGCTAAAGAACACACAACCTTCTTGACCCTCCTTTCATTGCCTTCATAGTCCATCTTTACCTTCATTCTTGAGAAATCGACCAACCCCAGATGTAGTTCCACTGGTTCCAGATGAACACTAAATGTTGGAAACTACTTAAAACGACATACCACAGAGCTGCTCAAAACAACAGCAACAAGAACATCTTACGAAAAGGTATTAAACTGAATACAAAACATTTCAGCCCCAAACTGGTTGAAGCATTTCATCAAACAGTTGGTGTTCATACTCAAACCTTTCAACACATAATGAAAAAAATAAATGAGGGTTCATAGAGAGCAGGATGAAAGATAAATATAAGAGATACTGAATGTTATGACACAAGAAAACAAATAGATGAGAAACTCATTAACCAAATAGCTTCAACGTAGCAAGAATCATAAATCCATGGAGCAGACGACATAGATCAGATAAAATACCAAACCGAAAATGACCATCAATCAAATGACAGCAAACACAAGAAAATCGAAGGAAGATAGTGGCTATTGGTCGCGTCGGCGGTTGATGTTTCCATGGCTGTCGTACAAATTGAGAGAATCTCTATTTCACTATCTCTCCCCCTCTCTCTCTCTCTGCAAAATGAAAAAGAAGACAATATGGGTGTATTGGGAATCAGGGTAAAAGTACTGGAATTCAAATCCTCACCAACCAGTGGAATAAAGTCCTTGACGACCATAGGGGAAGAACATCATTTGTTGAGACGCAAGAACCACCACCATATCCATAAACAATAACAAAGATGAGCAAACCAAGGTTAGGGATTCAGAACCGTACGGTGAATCGCCCGTAAGCATCTAGATCTAAGAACCATTTTGAATGAGAAAACCCTACATCTGAACCAACACTGAACAAGAGTAATGATACCGTCAAAGTGAAAATTGTAGATCTAAACCAGAACAGAACAAGAATGACTAATTGGGGACTCAAGAGTGCAATATAAAGGAATATTTTCATACCTGTCAGCGGTGGATGGCTGGTGAAGAACGACTGGGGATGAAAAACGGTTGTTGCTGTAGAGAGAGAATGGGCGGTGTAATGAAAAGCCGTGTCTAGGTTTTGTCGAGCCAAAATCCTGTTTCAAAATTCAAAACCAGAGCCAAATGCCACCGATTTTCTCCCTCTTTCTAACATTTGCTCACTCTCTCTTTGCAAACCCATATTTGTTCCAGATCTCGCATCCAATTTCCATTCTACTATGACACCATTTTGTGATTTTAGGATTTTTTCTTGAACAAGATGAAAGAGAACTCGGAGGAGATAGAGAGAGAGAGAAATGAGAGCAGGATGTGAATTTCAAAATTCAGAAGAACAAAAGTATGGAGCCATAATCGAATTTCAAAACTCAAAAGAACAAAATGTTCCCGCCTGCGTGTGTTGAAAAGGTACTTTCAACACATTTGTGCTTAAGATGTTTGTACAATGTTCTTGAAATGCTTGTACAATGGCAAATGACCCTTCTTGCCCTTCCTATATGCTTATTAAAGTAGTATATATATATATATAGGGTAAGGTTCATGCGAGAACCACCCTTATTACGAGAACCCCCCCCCCCCCCCAAGCTAAAATGCAAAAAACTAAACCCCAAAAAACCTAAAAAAATCTAAAAAAAATAAAAAAAAATCTAATTTTTTTTAGAGTAAAGTCCTATTTGAGTCCTTGTGGTTTGTGCAGTTTAACCATTTGAATCCAAAAACCAAAACTGTCTTGATTTGAGTCCCTGTGGTTTTTAATTTTAACCATTTGAATCCAAAAGTAAACAACATCCAAATCAGAAACATTTGGTTTTTGGATTCAAATGGTTAAAACTAGAGACCACAGGGACTCAAATCAAGACAGTTTTGGTTTTTGGATTCAAATGGTTAAACTGCACAAACCAAAGGGACTCAAATAAGACTTTACTCTTTTTTTTAATATTTTTTATGTTAAAATCGCTACTTTTAGTATCCAAAAAAAAATTTAATTTTTTTTTGCTTCGAAAAGTAGCGATTTTTTTATAAAGAATATTAAAAAAAAAATTTGTGTGATTTTTAGCTATTTTTAGGCATTTTTGGTTGTGTTCACATTGGTTCTCGCAATAAGAGGTGGTTTTTAACGGATCTTTGTCCTATATATATATATATATATATTCCAAAATAGTGTTTTAATGCGAGGAGATGGAAACTTAGGTCCTAATTTTTTTAGTTATTTGTATTTTTTAAAGTTTTTACATACAAATGTGTAAGTTATATACATAAAAACTTATTAAATTAATTTTTTAAAGAGTAAATTTCAAAGTTCGTCCTTTATGTATGTCTAATATATCAAAGTATGTCATTTATCTTTAATAAGCTCAGAAAACATCCTTAATGTTTGAAAAACCAATCAGGTTATGTCCTTTACCCTAAACCTAGTTTGTTTTCCCAGTTAAGTCAGGTCACGTGAGAAGCACATGAGGGCATTAATGTCATTATACCTATCAATTACTGTGCCCCTAAACCCCACCATCATCTTCTCCATCTTTCAATCACATACACATCAACATACCCCCTTCTTCTCTCTATCTAACAATCCTACCACCACCACAACCTACCTGCCGCCACCACCGCCACCACGACCCACCTGTCGTCGCCATCACCGCCACCACGACCCACCTCCCCCCACCACAACCCACCTGTCAAACCGAGTTATACCAAACCCGAATTCTGAGTTGTATGAATCCAAACTTAAGGACGACTGTTGTTAACCCGAAACTGACCACACCACTGCCTTCACTTGCCGGCCGGACTGAAGCCGCCGGCAACGGTGTTTTACCACCACCATCATCATCATCTGTCTTCAACATCAACATCATCCACCTTCACCGACCCCTCCTGAACAACACGAAACAGCCAAAAAAAAAAAAAAGAAAAACAAAAAGATTTGGGGATCTAAAGGATCTGAGATGATGAACTTAGGAGTCAAAATCTTACCGGTGTTCTTGTCGGGAAAGCGGCTCCGCCTCCTGATTAGCGTCGCAACCCACAGCCGCCGCCATGAGCAGCGGCGTCGTCGCCGGTCTGAAATTGACGGAGCAGAGGGAAGAGGGTGGTTCGTCTGCTGGTGGGTGTTGTCGGAGAGGGGAGCCGGTCGGAACTCCTCACCTCTTGTCGTCTGCCAAAGGAAATTGAGAGGTAGAGGGTAAGGCAGAGGGGTGTATCATATGTATGTGTGTTTGTATGTGAAGGAAATGAGGTATCAGGATCTTACATCTGCATTTTTGTTTTGTGAGATTGGATTTAGGATAAGTTTTGAATATTTTTTTCTTTGTGTTTTGAAGATCTGGGTTTTGTTTGAAGTTTTGAAGATATAATGTGCAGTTTTGAAGATATAATGTGCAGATTATGAAGATTTGAATTTTTTATAATTTTATTTTTCTAGTATTAAGGTAAAGACCAATATACCCTCATGTGTTTCTCACGTGACCTGATTTAACTGGGAAAACAAACTAGGTTTAGGGTAAAGGACATAACCTGATTGGTTTTTCAAACATTAAGGATGTTTTCTGAGCTTATTAAAGATAAATGACATACTTTGATATATTAGACATACATAAAGGACGAACTTTGAAATTTACTCTTTTTTAAATGTTTTTTAACGTTCAACTTTCTCCAACATGTGTTAGATTATGTATAGACAATATTTCTATACAGAACTTGAACACGTATAAATTGTCTAAACAAACGAAAGTGTTAATCTATCTTGAATCAATCAATTTATGTCGAAATTGTTCAGATTTCTTCAATCAATTCTTTTTTTTACTTTTAAAATTTTTATGATTGGCTATTCATCTTCTCCTCTCTTTTTTCACGTTAATTTGTTTTGTGAATAAGACATTTATATATATGAAACGCCCTAATCTGGAAGTCTCATTTGTTAGTTTTACTTTTTAACAAATGATTATCAGAAGGCGAATTGGAAATAAATAATCTCATCTAACTAAATTTGGCCGATAAAAATACCAAGTCAGTTATTGGCCGATAATAATCCGAACGGGTTAATTTTTTTTTTTGTAAAATGGTCCGCCGTTAAAATAGCTTAACGGAGTTAAGTTTTTTTTCTGAATTACAAACCGATGTTTTAGGGCTTTTGATCAAAACAACGATACGAGTCGATTGATGCAAAACTTACGTTGAAATTATGCTCGAAATGGCTTGATTTTTGTTAATTGAAAGTTTAAACACCCGAATTGAAGCACCGTTTTCGTGGGTTGGTGCAGTATTTTGAGGTAAGTTTTACATCAATTGACTCGTATCCTCGTTCTGATCAAAAGCCCTAAAACATCGGTTTGTAATTTGGGAAAAAACTTAACTCCGTTAAACTATTTTAATAGTGGACTATTTTACAAAAAAAAATTGACCTGTTCTGATTATTATCGGCCAATAACTGACTTGGGATTATTATCGGTCAAATTGAGTTAGGTGAGATTATTTATTTCCAATTTGCCTTATCAAAAAAAAAAAAAATGAAGTATTGATATCAGAAATGTAATTCAAAGCAAGAACAAGCATAGTTTAAAACATCCCAAAACAATAACATACGAAGATACTATGGGATGCTAGTCTCTCATCAGGTAGTGTTCGCAACTACCAGTCTACCACTACCATTTCAAAAAGTTATCCACTATCTATGCTTTAGCATATATGCATACTAAAAGTCAGTCGTGCCGAGTAAGTGCTCGTTTATAAAATAGTAAATAATTCTAGCAAAACATACATATAATAAAAGGGTTGACATAATTATATATATATTGATTTCGAGTGATGATAAATACTAATTTTATTTTTATAATAATATAGTAGTTTTTTATTATTTTATTATTTTATATATTGTAATAGTTTATTATATTTACTATTAATAACATTTTTTCCTTTTTTAAACATATATTTCCTTTACCTTTTTAATAATTGTTTTTTTTTTTCTTTTTTTAAACATATATTAATTTATCGATTAATTTGTTACTTCTTTAATAAGTTGCGTTTATAATTTTTTTCTAAAAACTTAAGTAAGTAGTTGTGCTTGATTTCTTTACCTGACATTCCGTTATAAGTTCTGTTAAAACGAGGTTATACTCAAAATAAAGTATTTATTTGGTATCATAAAACGGTACGATTATAAAATAAATTGTTCTAATGGTTTGACTTTCTAAACAATTTTTTTTACCTGACATTCCGTTATAAGTTCTGTTAAAACGAGGTTATACTCAAAATAAAGTATTCATTTGTTATCATAAAACGGTACGATTATATACTAAATTGTTCTAATGGTTTGACTTTCTAAACAACATGCTTTATTTTCAAATCACGTTTGTTTTACATTATCATTTGCTCGATTTCGTCGCAGCGCGCGATATAAAAAAACTAGTATACATTAAACCTTGAGATTTATCTTTAACAATAAAATTCAACACTTCATTTTAAAGGAAATTGTTCCGTAAATTTTATGAGTTGTATTAATTTATTGTTGATCTTCTTATATGTATTGTGATATAGGATAAATTTGTATATATAGTATAGAGAAAATAGTTTTCGCGTATCAGGGGGCATGGTCTAATGACGGTTGAGGAGTCGATCTTAAAAATAGCTCCAAGCAGGGCAAGTTTTCACGTGAGATATTTTACCGTTCAAAAAAGAGTAATGTGAAACATATACAATGGAGTTTTAAACCGTGCGGGAACTAAACTAGTACGTCTAAACAATAGGTTTTCTAGCATCTATAATAAACCACGTGAGATTTTGTTGATTATAGTCATAATACCGTAACGTGTTAGATTTTTAGTTTTACTTTCTGATAGGGTTTTTTTGGTTTCTAACGGAAAATTCTTAACAATACAGTAACGTATTTGATTTCGAGTTTTACATTACAATTGATTTTTGTTTCTATTGATGGAAAATTCTTGATAAAACCGGTACATGTTATATTCCGATAGTTTGTTTGTTTCTATTAATGGAAAATTGTCATTAGGGCTTAAGCCAAAAAAGAAATTTAGCGGTTTACGCCAATAAAGTTGAATCCATGCACCCATCCTTCATTTCACGGGTCGAGCCTTCCATCTTCTAATTCTTTCCATTTTTAATTTTAACAGATTTCCCAAATTTCCTTTTATTCACCAAAAGAAATAGAAAGCATAATTAAGAAGTAGTTGAAACAATTGCATATTTTGGACTGTTAGTTAATGCTTTGTCATAACTTTAACAATATATCAAGAAGTAGTTAGTGCTGTTTTCACGGTAGAAAAAAATCCACACTTTCGTTTATCCAACGTTGGTCATAAATTCAAGATAGCTCGTGCCCAAAGAACCATCAAGTTGTTTCGAGTGGGGATTCTTGGAAGAAAATTGATGATTTTCAGGTTGTGGGTGCCAAGAAGAAGAAAGCTACTAACCAAGGTCTCCATATGAAAAATCAGAAACCTAAGGTAGTGTATAGGCCTGTTGTAAACCCTAAACCAAATTCGTCCTTAAGGAAGCCGATGAACAATCAGGTATCAACGTCTAACCCATTTGATACCCTTAAGGACGATGATGGTGGTCAGGGATGTAGTATGGTGGGTCGTATAGAGAAGAAGGCCAAGCAGTCTAATGACAAGCAGGATTCAGATGAGGAGGAGGTCGAGGAAGTCTACAATGAAACTAATGAATTTATGACTTCGGGAACACTTCCTTCATCTTCTAGAGCTCGGGCAAGCAACTCCTCCACAAAGGGTTCCAATGGCTAGACATGTAGTGATTCGAGTCAAGGGGTTGCCAGTTTGTGGCAATTTCATCTTTGATGATGGAGGTTGAGTCGTTTTTTGGTTTTTTCGTGTTTTGGTCTTGCCTACTTTGTTTCATGGTGTAATGTAGGCTAGGATGTGGGTTGTCTTAAAATGTTTGGTTTACATATACGGGGCATGTCCTGTATATGAATTAGTGTGGAACTCATCCTCACTACTTGTACTTTATTGGGATTGTTTTAATAGAATCACCGGGGTAACCCTTTACCAAAAAAAAAAAAAAAAAAACGTTGGTCATAAATTGTAAATTACATATTTAATTGGTTAGCAAGTGAACATAAAATAGCAAATTTGAGCAAAGCGGTGTGTTGAAACAATTGCATATTTTGAACTGTTAAAAAATAGTTGATATGAATATGAAAGAAAATAATGTACATAAGAAACGTAGGACATAGGTTATAATTTTATCAACAAAAGTAGTAAAAAGTAATAAAATGACCATGTACCTCGCCTATGGGTAGTGTTGTTTTCACGATAGAAAAAAAAATCCACACTTTCGTTAATCCAACTTTGGTCATAAATTGTAAATTACATATATAATTGGTTAGCAAGTGAACATAAAATAGCAAATTTGAGCAAAACGGTGTGTTGAAACAATTGCATATTTTGAACTGTTAAAAAACAGTCGATATAAATATGAAAAAAATAATGTAAATAAGAAACGTAGGACATAGGTTATAATTTTATCAACAAAAGTAGTAAAAAGTAATAAAGAAACTTTCTTTAAATATTTGGAAAATTATAATACATATTCTGTTATAAATGGGCCTGATGATCATGATTCAACTGGGCTAGTTCTGGACCCAAGTCCATCATCTTACCCGAACTAGAAACATTCCCTCAAGATTGAAGAATTATGTGGTAGGGACAGGTCATCACAAATCTAATTGAAAAGGGTAGGGTCCATGTTAAAAAGGGAAAAGGGTAGTGGTGTTGAGCTAAGTAGCACGGGAACAGGTATGGGACTGAGGTATGGGGATGATACGAGTACGGAGAGCGGCAAAACTCAAAAATCCAAGATACAGGTACGACAAAGGTACAACAAAAAAATATAAAAAATAAAAATATATTAAACAAAGTCCAAAATAGATATATATTGATGTAAACTATAAACTCCAAATTTTAAAAATATCTTTTATTATTAAGTTTATAAAATATAATATGTTTAATGTTTCGAGTAGTATTCAAATTTCAATTAATAATATAATTTCATATTATATATCAAATGAGCATCAAACTTAACTAAATAAGTCCATGTAAAAAAAAGAAAATAAACAGGCCGTAACTTTTGTTTATCTGATTATCTCTTCCTTCTTCATCTAAGTTCTAACCCTAGTTACAACACCCATCGGAAACTTTGAACAACCGCAACCCCCTGCCGAAGAAATAGAGTCTATTAATATGGAAAGTGATGAAGTTGAAAGGCTGACGTCCGCGAAACGTCAAACTACCGTCCCCACTTTCCTAGAAGCGGTTCGATGTCGTCCCCATATTCCCGGAAACGTTTGGGGGACGTCCCCATGGCGTTTCCGTCCCCAAACCATCCCCGGGACGGGTACTCAATGCTCGATGTCATCCCCACGCTTCATAGGTGTTGAGCATGTTGATTGTTTTGAGTTTGTTATGCCTTCTCTCTCACCTAATCCTTTGTATTCTCTCATCTTTTCTTCTTGGTTAAATTAAGTTGTGTTGATTGAGCCCTAATTTCCATTGTTAATTTTTATTCCTTAATTGATAGCCAATTTCATATTCTGTGTTTACTTCATTGGTACTTTCATTGAACAAAGGCACAAATGGCTACTCGTGCCAAAGTCCAGGAGGATATCGATAAAGCCTTGTAAGATGGCCAGAACAAACTCCAACGTGATATGGATTCAATCACTACGGCGTTAACAAAACAAGATGAAACCCTTAAAGAATTTCTCGCTCAGTTTGCACAGGACCTCATAAAGAGATTACACGGAATTTCGATTCCCCGGGTAGTGGTTCCTCTGGACAGTCTCACAACATTGATTCTACGGTGTTAGGGCGTCACAAACCGACACCGGTGTCATTAGCCAAATTTTCTGGTGATAATCCGGATCGATGGATTGCACAAGCTACTAGGTACTTTGATTTCTATTCCATCTTAGATCTAGACCGATTGGTGGTTTCTTCTTTTTAATTGGATGATATGGCTGTCGATTGGTTTGATTAGACGCAACGTCATGATCGAATCACCACATGGGGTGCATTTACTACGGTACTTTGTAAATGTTTTCTTCCCCGAGATTTAGAAGAACCGGAAGGTTTATTGGCCAAATTGCAACAAACAACGACTGTTACCTAGTTTTGAGGCAATCTCCAATCGCACAATTCTCCTTCCGATGGCTTTTCTCGTCAGTTGTTTTATCTCCGGCTTATGAT
Organism: Helianthus tuberosus; assembly: GCA_030545235.1. Taxonomy (NCBI): domain Eukaryota; kingdom Viridiplantae; phylum Streptophyta; class Magnoliopsida; order Asterales; family Asteraceae; genus Helianthus; species Helianthus tuberosus. Next base: position 77,942,923 of record CM060407.1, read on the forward strand.
TGGATATCAAACAATCTGTTTTAATACATCACCATCCACCCTCGATGAGGCTATGCACTTGGCTCATCTTCATAAGCAACGGGTCCTATGTGAAAAGGGTTTGGGCCGTGTTGCTTTAGGCTCCGGTAAGGCCATGTTACCAACCCCTAAAACGCCACCACTAGATACTCCACCGGCCTTCCATCGCCTAAATCTGGTAACCTTAATTTAGCTGCTCGAAAGCTTGTTTTCAAACGATTAACCCCAACAGAAATGGCCCAGAAGCATTCTCAAGGGCTCTGTTATCGGTGTGACGAAAAATACACTTCGATGACGATTCTAAAAATTTCGACCAACTTACCAAAGTTGCCACCAAACAACTCCAACTCGAAGCGGTACATGTGATATGCACAAAATACAACATATAAATTATATCAAACAAGGCATAAAATCAACCCCTTTTACGTACAAACGTTGGAAAAAGTACGTTTCTTTGTATACTTTTGATTTTCAGGACTAAATGAGCTTAAATGTACAAAAGAAACAAATTAACGGCAAAAACAAACATAAATACAAGAAAGAAGAGTTGACACACCATGCCTACCCTCCAAGCTACACCCCAAGACCAAAACAACTAACAAGAAGTCAAGCATGGGGCTGTGCCACCAAGGCATGGGGTCGTGCCCCACTCCAGAGTCCATGTAGAACAAGACAAACAAAGCAGACAAGAGACACGAGGTCGTGTCCTATGGACCCTACTTTCGACCTCCCACTTAATCCTGGGTAAGTCCTACCAGTCCTTTTGTAAAAAAAATACTAGCTCTTAGACTGATTAGGGCTACCTGTTGCAATATGTCCATCTCCTTTAGGTTAGTTGGGTCTATGTGCTTAAGATCATCAAATACAAATGACAGATTATCAGGGACATGATTATCATCGTTTGCTGCAAAAGCATAACTCACGGAATGTTGATCAGAGTCGATTCCTGTTGAAATATCAATAAAGTGATCAAAACTCTGATCATTTCCCATTCCAGTTGATGAACCTTCCTGACTCAAAAGTGTCGTGTTACCAAAAACGTAACTCTCAAACACCTTTCCAGTTTCCTAGAGCGTTTTCTTTTGGACAAGCTCCCTTTCGAATATTAGGAGCTTTCCATGGAGCTAAGTCAGTCTCATGTCCTTGAAATCTAGGGATGTTCTCATCACTATAGCTATGGTGTCCCATTTTTCAGGCAAAGACCTCAGAAATTGGTTACTTAAAGTTGTTTTAGTAAATTCTTTATTAACCGACTTTACTTCACTGATTAGAAATGAAAAACATTCAAACTGTTGAGTCAGGGTCTCCCATTTAACATGAGTGAAGGTTTCATATTGTTGGTTAAGGATTTCTCGAGTATTCTCGATAACATCCTCCGTGTCACACCCCGACCGCGTAAAACAACAAACCGCGGCGGAAACATCAGGGAGTGGAATGGCAGAATTATTGTTTCACAACCATGGTATTTAAAGTTTCGTTTTATTTATAAGCAAACAGATTACATTGTCTTAAAATAGAGAAAACAAAGAGTACATAACATAATTAAACTATTCTTGCTTCATTTTATGTCACTAAGGCCCAAGTCCGCCTAAGTGTATCTTGACCAATCCTACGCATCAACTCCTGAAAACACATGTGAAAATAGGTACGTCAGCATAAAAATACCTGTGAGATACATAGGTTTATTGATTTAGGATTCATGACTTGTAGTTGAAAGAAATGTTTAATAAAAGTTAGTCATGAATCTTGTAAAATGTTTTCCTTTGTAAATCATATGAAAATTGATAAATGTCTAAGTTATGTTGTATGTAAATCAATGTCTTGTGAAAATATGTCGTTTGTTATAAAATGTAATATGTTCTTGTTGAAATGATTTAGATAACGCTACGATATGTAATATCATAAAAGCACTTATATATAGGAAGTACCAGCGGCGTATCCACCATGCTTTTATCATATTACACACGCCTCGTTATTTAAATCACTTACCCAAACAAACCACCAAAATACCTTGTTTAAACCGATGTCAAAATGTTTATGTGTAAACAATGTCAAATGCCAAATGTAAACATGTAATGTATAATAAAATGTTATGTATGGCAAGCGAAAGTTGTCAACTAAAGCCATAGGTAAAATGCACAAAACAATGTATTTGAATAAATCATAGTTTAAATCAAAAGTTATGTTTTGTAAAATAAATGCTTTATTGATACAAACATCTATGCGGTAATGTTAAAACGCATACATTCAAGCCTTGCGACTGTGGAGACAAACCTTTAAACAAATTAAAGATTTATCAAAATTATGTATATCGGATTCAGTCATTTCCTACTTCCAAACAAACCTAGGAAGCCAGAAACGGGAGTTGTCAATTCCTATGGTACCACTACTTACTACCGAGCAGCGTGATCGATGTTAATAAACGTATTTGTGACCCGTTAAACAAACCAAATGTCATACCAAATGTAAGCATGTTATGTGAAAACAATGTACTAAGTATGCTAAATGAACATACATAGCATGAATACGATGTAAATCAATGTGTACATATGCTGAAATGAACATATGAAACAAATGTGTTTATGAAATCAATGTACTAGTATGTTAATTAAACATACATAGCATAAACATGGATGAAATCATGTACTATACGTGTACTATATGAACATAGCAAGCATATGTTATAAAAGCATGAAAAACACGAAAGTAACAAGTAGGCACATGTGTTTCACCCCAAAATGTTTGAAAATAGTAAAAGAGGGGACTATGTACTCACTTGATAATGCTTAAGAGTCTTGAAATAACAACCAAACAAATCTAGAAGGATCACGGAATCAATCGGCACCTAATATAGGTAACTACGTTAATAAACCGGACCTAAATCGAAAGATTGGATAAAATGTGGTTTCGTAAACCAAATGAGTATAGGAACTCATGTAATATGGTTTAACAAAGCCTACATTCTAAATCGGAACCTATCCTAAATGCTTACGACCCATTACGACCCGTTTAGGTAGCTTATGCTACTTTAACGCGTCGTTCACGTAAAACGCGTTCGGACAGCCTAACTAGCCCTATGACAAGTATTATATGCCTTAACATGTCTAATATCATTGCCTAATCAGTTTAGATGTCAAAATTTAGGTTACATAGGCTTAAAATGAAATTATGCGTAAAAAAGGCATTTTGGTCATTTTCCAAAGGCATATAAACTACCTATCATACAACTAACTAAACGAAGTGACCAAAAGGTATAACCTCGAAAGGTTATTCCCTATACAACTATGGTCACAAAATATGTTTGGTCGGATCCTAATGTTCGACCAAATGGGCCGGGTTCGAAAGTCTAAGCGGTTGTTTAGACCGCTTATCTTACGACCCTATATAAGCACTAAACTAAAAGTGACGAGTTAAACATGTTTAACTAAGTTAGAAAACAAGTTTGATATCAAAACAAAGTGTTTTGATACCCAAAGATAGCTTCGTTGAAAAATACGCATAAACACGTATTTTGACCGAAACTATGACTCGTCACTACGCCTAATCAACGTGGTAATCAGTAGGTATAGTCACAAGGGACTATAACCAACGTGATTACGCTCACGTTGCGAAGTTCAACGAACTTCGTGTTGACCATAAACTGGTCAAAGCAGAAAATCAAACACTGTTTGACTTTCATGCTTAAAAATGCATAAAAGCATGAAAGAAACTTACAAAAGGTCCAAGCCTTGAAGATAGAACAAGAAGACAAGAAGAAAGGAGCCTTCAACCAGAAGGGATAGCTCCTATTGTCCAGAAATGAGAGGAAAAACTGATTTGAGCAAGTTGTGAATGAAAAATCATGGGGTATTTATAGATTTGGGACAACCGTTAGGATCATTTCTCGGTTATTGAGCTTCAATCTTAGCCCTCCATGTGTTACCCACTGAATTACAATACTAGGGGAGCCTAAATACCAGTATATGGTATGTTAAAACCATGCACAAAAGCCAGAAACCAGCTGCTGTTTGAAAAAACAGATTTTTGCAGAACTGGGGGGTCTGTCGTGGGCCGCGTAGGCTGAAGCCTACTCTTACGCGCCCCTCCTAGACTACTAGATCAGCAATTTTCAAAAATTGGCAGAACAGGCCCCTGATGCTTAAAACTTGATTTTTGACACGTTTAAGCTCCGTTAACCCATTTTCAAGGCTCAATAATGATGTCAAAGTATAGGAGGCATGAAATATGCTTGAAAATATGTCGGATGTCGGTTTGTTTGGTCGTACGATCACGTTATTCGGTTAATTACGACCAAACACGAACGGACGCGAAAAACGATCCAATTTATGCGACGAATGGAATTTTAACATGCCAATCACTAAAATAGAATATTTTAATGATTAAAATTTTTTTTTGGATGTCTGGATATGTTCAGAACATAAGATATGCGCGAAAATGCAAACTTATGCACTTTTTGACGCTTTTAGTCCCTGATTGACCAATAAGTTTATTTTCGCATACCGAACCCCTCAAAGCCCATTTCTAAGCTATGTAAAGGATATTTAGGGTATGTTTAGCTTATGATCAAGTTCCGGAATGTTCATTACTATACGAATCGACATATTTTCGCAGTTTGTCAAAAATAGTCCCTGCGATCAAATAAACTTGTTTTTGCCATACCAAACCCTTCAAAACTTATGTCTAAGTTATGTAAAGGTTATTTAAGGTATGTTAAGCATATTTTGATGTTACGGAGTGTTTGACACGTTAAACTGATTACGTTTACGCATCAGTTTGTGTATAACTTTCCAGAAAGCGATGTAGAGTTTGAAATTGAACAAAAATCAAAACGTGCAAAATGTCAAACATAAATAAACAAACATTGGGGTAAAATAACATTGTTTTATTGATAATTGAACTATTCAGAGTTTATACAATGATTACAAGCACATATGTCACACTCCGTTCAACCAAATTGTTCCTTCAATGAATCCCACAACTCCTTGGCGTTGTTACAATGCAACAAAACAGCATAGATATCATTCAGAAGATCCATAGCCATGATACTAAAGGCTTTCTCATCTAGCTCAAATTTTTGATAATCTTGCTTAGAGTAATTCTCCGGCTTCTTTGGCTCGAGCACATTTGGGTTCTCGACACTCGGTACCATTGGAATATGGGGTCCGAATATAACAGACTTCCAACACCATCTATTTTGCTGAGCAAGAATATGACCCATCCTTCATTTCTATATGTTAAATTCGGATCTGACAAGTATATGTGATTTATTACTAAAGCCGGTATTGTGGAGATCATTCTGTGCCATTTTCTCTTGTTCTTTACTAAAAAAACAAAGTGTGTGAAAGACACTATTTAGTTCTTCACTATACAACTCTGAGCTACGAACAGTATTGGATCTTTGATGAACTGATCTTTGTATGTTAAACTGATTATCAAATCAAGTTTAACTTGACCAAGCTCCGATACCAATTGTTAGGTCCGAGTTTACAAGTTTTGTGATTAGAAATACAGTTAAGCTCAACCAATATTGTATTGTTATAACAAAAGATAAATAATTACAAACGAGAAGTCATTATCAATAATTGTTTTTCAATTGATTCAAAAGATTCAAAAGATTCAAAAGTTTTACAATAGATTGACTTTAAAGACTCCCCCTCAGCCGCTCACTTAATAATTCTATTCGTACAAGAGAAAAGGTGATGTGTGTGATAGATAGATCACAAACAGGTGTGATCTATTTATACTAAGTACGAAAGCCCTGTTTGTGATTGGCTAACATCACCTTGATAATGACATCTAACACTTCTAACAGAAAAGTTTCCATGGATGTCGCAAACATCTGTGCAAATCTAAACATCTGTTCTAGCTAGTCTAAACACTGATTAAAGATAAGTACTGTTACATTAAGAAATCGATATTGGAGTTATCGTCTGTTGCCTTGATTCTAAACATCTATTTGGCCAGACAGATGTTTGGTCTTCTTCCTTAGACCTTTGGCTTCAACAGACTTTAGACTTCAACAAATGTTGTTTCTTTTTTAACAACGGTTCCAAGGTTTGATCAGATGTTTGCTTTATCTTCAATAGATTTTCTGATTAGGTGTTCAAGATTCACTATCTTTGGGGAGAGACTGGTTCAATCTTTTGTTTATTTCTTGATTAGTTGATCATGTTTTGGCTTTTGCATATCATTTGTTCTTTTGTAGGTCCAACAATTTTCAAAATATATTACATATGAGATGAAGTAGATGAAAGACATATTTTTCGGGATGTACTTGTAGGCCCAACCAACTTAGAGGGTTCCATAGATTGTTTTATTATACCTTAACTTAAATCATGAAGTCTTATGGGTTCTTATCTTAGGGGATATAGAAAAACTGAAACTGTTAAGGGTATAAAAGAGCCATTATAAGTAAATAACCTATAAGTATTTTAAATTAAATTGGCACACTTATCATTTTTATGAGAATAAATCAGGATTCTGGTGGCACCTAAAAAATTCCATCATTCATTCATTTGAGCTATTTTTAAAATAAACTGAAGCCTATGGTATTAACCACTGGGACGGTGATTCGGATGGGGTATACCCGCTATGTGGAAGTTAAAGAAAAATGTGAGGCTCATGGCGTTTCCCACCGGGATAGCGACTTGGTGATAATGCCTTCTGAGTTGATCATGAAGAAAAAATAGCTAAAGCTCATTATCATCATCCATTCAATCCATCAAGAAATTTAATTTTAAAATACATCAGGGTTATTTGTATAAGATGGTAGATTTTAGTATTTTCCATATAAGCTTGAGATACGATTAGGTGGATTTGTGGACCTTGAGTGTGAGACCTTTAGATGAAATGTTAACTTGAACCTAATGGTAGCATGAAAGGGGCTTGATGAGTCGGAGGTTGGGTTTAAGTGGATGACCATACCGGTAATCGTGGTTAAATGTTCTTGGGTCTTATAAATTAAGAAATCTAATTTTTTTGACACCGGTAATCCTAGTTTTGATTTCATTGCAGAGTTTTTCAGGAATGAAAAAAAGTGTGGGGATATTTGATGCATTGCAAAATGCATCTATTTCTGATGTATAGTTTGTACACTTTTTGATTAGTTTTATGTCGCTTTGTTATTGGTTTTGCAAGATACTTAGTCATTTGTGTTTTGCAGGGGTCCGGAGGAAAGATGAAGTTAAAACGAGCAAAAATGGAGAAAACCGAGCTTCCAGACGCGTCCCGGAGGATCAGGAAGTTAAGAAACAGAAATAATGGTGAAATTATACCATGTCGCGTCGCGCGACAGGGCTTCGAAGAGCCCCTCGCATGACGCGAGAGGACAAACTACATTGCATTTTATTTAACATCGTCGCGCTACGCGGAGGGCTCAAATATCGAGAAAATGAAGTTTGTTGTCCAAGTTAACGTATATTGGTGCGTGTCGAGTGCTATGTATTTTTATTTTACGCATTAGTCAAGTTTTAAATTTATAAAACACGATATTCTACTAACACTAAACACACACTTGGGAAAGTGCACCCATCGTGAGCGTAGTATAGCGTTGGTAAGATACCGAGGTCGTCTAAGGACACAAGAGCTTTTAGTACCGGTTTATCCTCAACGTCTAATCAATCTAATTTTTTTTAGAAAAGTTTTGAAACATGAAAATAAAAACTAAAAATGCAAACATAAATAAAATAAAAACAGATAGACAAAATAGAATCACTTGGATCCGACTCGTCTTTAATGTATCCTTTGATGATTTTCGCATTTTCAGACTTTTTAAGAGATTATCTTAGCTATAGTAGTAGGCCCCTCTTTTGAAGGTGACGTTACACTCAACCCAGTGGTTTAAGTCAGCAGGGATACAATCCCAAAGGGTTGGAATATTGAAAGATAATTAAGTTAGTTATTAATGCGAAAAGTGGTAGGCCCCTCTTTTGAAGGTGATGTTACCCTCGGCTAAGTGGTTTGAGTCAGCAAGGATACAATCCCAAGAAGCCGGTTTAAAGTATTAATAGTAATTTACATATGAAGGGTTCAAGCTATTCGCACCCCCGACATCCAATACTAGTGGGTATTGAAGGATGTCCCACTAAGCTTGAACCAGGTCCTTGCAGGATCTATACACTAAACAAGGCAAGAACCTTACCAAACCATTCCCCTAACCCCCGACCAGGTAGTCAACATGCCTTTATATAGACCGTAAAGACATGAATGATACAATCTTTTACTTTATATAGACAGTAAAGTAACTTCAAAACACCACGGAAAAATGATACGAAAAATTCACCTTCAACATAAGAAACTAGTTATTAAAGTCATTAATACAAACCCAAATAAAAAGTTCCGAAAGATTAAAAATCAAAAGTAATACAATAAAGACTTGTCTTCACCAAGTGATGTAAGAGGCTTAACCAAACATGGCCTTTGATTGGCAAGAACTCTTACAATCAATCTTGGATCCCGAGACTACTACACTGTCACACCCCAACCGATGGCGGAAACATCGAGATGAGATGAACAAATTTCTCAAAACGTCACAATACTATGTGACAATATAATTAAAAATTCAAATTTCATAAATGGACTAAATGTCATACAAGATTCCAAAGAAGTACAACATAGTTCAACAAAACATAACATCAAAAGATAAACTAAATTTAGGTGTGTATCTAAGTCCACCTAATCTTTGTTCTTCATCGCATCATCATCAAACTATCAACCTACAACATGTATTAAAATATATCAACAAAAAGTTGGCGAGCATACAAGTTTGATTACATAGCATAATATCGATTAAAAAGTTGCTCATATCCACATGAATCAAAATATGCGAGTTACTAGTATGCTTAGATTGTGTAACAATATGTTCAAACCCAAGTTTCCAACATGTTTAATTTTGCCTATCCCAAAGTATCGCGGGAGGTTTACATGTTTAACTTAACAATACCCCAAGTCTCGTGGGCGGTGCGTTAATCCTATAGCGCTATAATTGTTAAGGTAGACTAGCAAAGTTAATGAGCATATATCAACACAAATAGTTTACATAGCATACGAGATTAACAAGCATCACACATAGTTTCATGTTTCAACAATGGATAGAGTTTGTTTAAAATAGTTTCAAAGTGAAGTTTAGTTTGTATAGTATACATGTTGCACCCAAAAGTGATTAAAAGGAAAAAGCGATCGAGTATGCTCACGGTTTTTGCAAGCTTTCCAACTTGATATCCCGCGAGTGTTGTTGGTGGATGGATTAATTTGGAGCACGTTGTCCTTCTTCACGAAGAAGACATAGGTGTGTGAGTTTGGGGAATAACGAAAGATTACAGATTCGGAATTTAGAATACATGAACATTGACATAGGAAAATAATCATCCATCACATATGATGCTTAGATGATATACTTACTAACTTGACAATGTCTACTTGTTCATCATCAAGTGTTCGGTTTGTTTGAATGTTACATAAGTATTACATAGAGTATACTATATCATATATGTCATGCATGAGGTAGAAGATCAAAGTCTTCATTTAGGCACCTCTAAGTATCATAGAATTCATACAAGAGGTAGGAAGAACAAAACTTCCATTTAGGCACCTTTATTGTTCACCACTACACTTGTTGTTATAAACAACAAGGAGGGTCATGAACTTACAAGAATAATGAAATACAATAACTAATCTATGAGAAAAGATCAAGAAGTGCGTGAATTTTTATGAAAGATAGCCCAAGCTAGTCTAACAATCACACATTCATCAAGCTTCAAGCTTGAACACTTCTTGTGGGTAAAACCTTAACTAAAACAGAAAGTTTGTGAGGTTTTAACCTCTGATTTAACATGTATCAACCTTGTTTTTAAGCCTAACTAACCATAGATGAGGTTATAAGCATTAGGATATAGGTTTGAGATGAGTTAGACTCAAGTTCGACTAAGATTAACAAGTTTAAATGAAATGAAAAACAAACAGTCCACTTTGGAGCCTTTTTGGCGACATTCCAGGGCTTGGTTTTCCATGAAAAACCTCTAGAAATGTAGCTAAGTTCAACCCAAAGAAGTAGGAAAAAGAATCAAGTGAATCGGATAAGAAATGAGAGAGTTATGCTCACTTTTGTATGAAGGTATGAATCTGCTTGAATCTTCAAGTTACCAGCTGATTAGCGGGATTTTGAGAGTGTTTTAAGTGTTTAGCAAAGTGTTAAAAGCTTGGAGAATGATGGATTTTTATAGGGAAGAGTTTGGTTAGTTGGTAGTTGAGTAATTAATGTTATAAGTTGGTTTAAAACTCAAAACAAGTCAAAAACTCGCGCCCAAAACGAGCTGAATAGGGGCCTGATCGCGGCTGTTGGTCTAGGCTGTCGCAGCGAGTCCTTAAATGATTTTTTGGTCAGGCTTTGTTCAATAAAAAGGCTGCAGCGCAGCGGTTAAGTGTGTGCGCTTATGAAGCTAGTGACCCGGGTTCGATCCCCGCGGTCATTAGTTTTAGTTATTTATTTTGTTTTGTTTTAGTATACTTTCAGAAGTTACATAACTAGTCCTTGCAACTTTACACTTTCAGAAATTGCACAAATTACCCCTGAACTTTTAGTTAACCAAATATATTGTTATTTTTAAAAGAAAACTCTTTATAGTTTAAACTACGTTAGTTTACTAACTTTAATATCTAACGGGACTAACTAGATTATTATAAAAATAAACTTTTAAATAACAAAATTAATTAATTTAATTATTTTAATTATTTTAATTTAAATAATTTTGTATAATGACCATATTTATAACGAATAAAAATATTTAAACGATTATTCATTTCACGAAGCTTTCGAGTCTCATTATTTTAAGAGTTTTAACCAGATTAACAAGTATCAAATGCCGGTAAATAAAGAAACGAGAATCCTTGACTAATATTTTGTTCAAACGAGAAATTGATTACAATTGCACATAAGTCTAATATGAATACACAAAATAGCTTCGTTTTCATTATGATCAATAGTCTTGAATTACAAATGGAACGAAAGTAGATTACAAGAGAGTACAAGGTTTCTAAAAATAGGATTTCAAGTAAGGGTTTCCAAATATAGAAAGTATGAAAACGCAAGGCGTTACAGTCTCCCCTGTGACATCTGTGCTTGTGTAATCATTGTACAAACTCTGAACAATCCAATATTAATAAAACAATCTATTTTGATCCCAATGTTTGTTATTTATGTTTGTGCCATTTTGCACGTTTTGATTTTTTTGATCAATTTTAAACTCTATATCGCTTTCTAGGAAGTTATACGCAAACTGATGCGTAAACGTAATCAGTTTAACGCGAAAAACACTCTAGAATAGCAACATAAGCTTAACATACCTTAAATAACCTTTACATAACTTAGAAAGAAGTTTTAAATGGTTTGGTATGGCAAAAACAAGTTTATTCGCTCACAGGGACTATTTGCGTCAAACTGCAAAAGTCTGCCATTTCGTAAGGCAACGTACAGTCTGGAATATGATCATAAGCTAAACATATCATATATAACCTAAACATAGCTTAGAAATAAGCTTTGAGTGGTTCGGTGTGCAAAAACATGCTTATTTGATCTTATAGGGACTAAAAGTGTCAAAAACAGCGCAAGTTTGCATTTACGCGCATATCTTACGTTCTGACCACATCTGGACATCCAAAATTTTTGTACACACTAAAATATTTTTATTTTAGTGATCGGCATGCAAAAATACCATTCGTCACTTAATTTGGATCGTTTTCGCGTTCGTTTGAGTTTCGTCGTAATTTGACGAATACCGCGACCGTACGACCAAACGAACTGACATCTAAAAGTTTTCCGAGCACATTTTGAGTCCTCTAAACTTTAATGACCTTGTAGAGCCTTGAAAATGGCTTAACGGGGGTCAAAAGGGCCTAAAATGAGCTTAAATATAGTGCAGGGACCATTTTTGCAGATCTGCCAAACTTGTCCACACGGGCCGCGTAAGCCCAGTCTCTACACTTACGTGGGCCGCGTGAAAAGGCCCAGCGATAGAAACTGTTTTTCTGCATTCTGTTGCAACTTCAGGGACTTTTTCTACAAAATTTCTTGTGTGGAGGCCAAGTTTAAGTGTTCTCCAAGTCCCTCAATCATATCCTAACATGTGTAGGGCTGGGATCATTGCTTGATCACCAAACAAAATGATCTTGATGGCTCTTGATTCCTATAAATAGCCAACATCTTCAGTTGTTTCAATTGCTCATTTCCTCTCAATCTCTTCTCTAATCTGATTTGGAGCTTCCACAAGTGTTGGGAACTTCCTCTTTGGTTTTCTTGTCTTCTTTCTTCAAGCATTGGACTCTTGTGAGTATTCTTTCATGCTTGTTCTTTATGTTAGTGCAGAAAGTCAAACAGTTTGGCCAACTATTTGACTTTCGCTTTTGACCATCAATTGGTCAAGTCAAAGTTCAATTGAACTTTGCAACGTGATTGTAATCACGATGGTTATAATCCTTAGTGATTATACCTACTGATTACCACGTTGACTAGGTGTAGTGACGAGTCAAAGTTTCGGTTTAGCACGCCTTTTGCAATGGAACTACTTTTAGGTATCAAAACACTTTGTTTTGATACCAAATTAGTTTTATAAGTTAGTTAAACATGTTTTGACATGTTTAACTCGTCATTATTAGTTTAGTTCTTGTTTAGGGTCGTAAGTTAAGCGGACTAGACAACCGCTTAGACTTTCGAACCCGACCCGTTTGGTCGATCTTTAGGATCCGACCAAGCATGTTTAGTGATCATAGTTGCACAGGGAATAACCTCTGAGGTTATACCTTATGATCACATAGGATTGGTTAGCTATTCGTTAAGTAGTGTACATGCCCATAGGAAATGACCAAAATGCCCTTTTGAAACATAAAACCATATTGTGCATATGTGAACATATTTTTGACATCTAATCTGATTTAGTAACATGTTAGGGTATAATTGGGCATGTAAGACTTGACATAGCTTATAGATAACCATCCGACCATAGTTTTGCGCAACCGGTGCGTTATAGTAGCTTGAACTACCATAACGGTCGAAACGGGTCAAGAGCACTTAGGTAGACTTTCAAATCAGAATGTTAGCTCTATTAAATCATACCATATGAGTTCAAATACTCATTTGATTTATAGAACATCATTCTATCCCATCTCCCGATTTAGGATCCGATTATTAACATAGTTACCTATACTAGGTGCCTTGTTGATTCTGTGATACTTGGAGCTTAAATTGGTCTTATTCCTAAGACTAATAAGCAATCCCAAGTGAGTACATAGTTCCTCTCTTTTACCGCTTTCAAATACTTTGGGGTGATACACATGTGCATACTTGTTACTTTCATGCTTTCATTGCTTTTATGACATAATCATGCTAGTTTCATCTAGTACTCATATAGTACATGCTTTCAATTATGTTTTGCTATGTATGTTTACTTAGCATGCTAGCATATTGATTTCATAAACATCTCTGCTATGTATGTTTACTTAGCATGCTAGCACATTGATTTCATGAACATTTCTACTATGTATGTTTACTTAGCATACTTAGTACATGGTTTTCACATGCTACATTGGTTATGAAATTTGGTATGTTTAATCGGAACAATAATACATTCATTAACATTAGCTACGCCGCTCGGTAGTATGTAATGGTACCATAGGAATTGACAACTCCCGTTTCCGACTTCCTAGGTTTGTTTGGAAGTTGGGAATGACATAATCCGATATACATAACTTAGATAAACCTTTAATTTATTTAAAGGTTTGTCACCACAGTCGCAAGGCTTGAATGTATGCGAATAAACAATATTGCATAAATGTTTGTAATCATAAAGCATTGTTTTCTCCAAAACATAACATTTGATTTAAACTTGGGTTTATTCAAAAGCATTGTTTTGTACGTTTTCCTACGGGGTTGAGTAACTACTAATTATTCACCGTACATAACATTGATTATCACATTAACATTTTCACGTAGTTAAGTAGATACTTTCTACTTTCTATGCATTACATTTGTTTATACATGATACATTTCACACATGACATTGTACATGGTTTATACATAAACATTTTAACATTAAACAAGACATTTTGGTTGGTTATTGATAAGTGACTTATGTAACGGGGCTATGTGTTATATGATAAAAGCATGGTGGATACGCCGCTGGTACTTCCTATATATAAGTGCTTTTATTGTATTATACATTGTTGCATTATCTAAGCCACTTGACAAAGACATGAAACATTTTTCACAAGGACACACCATTTTTATACAAAGTAAACATTTTATACAAATTCACTTTTACTTGGTTATTCATTTAACCATGCATATTTCTTTCATATCATTTGATTTTCATATCGATTTTCACATGATTTCATAAAAGAAAACATTTTACAAGGTTCATGACTACTTTTTGTTATACCCTTCTTTAAACTACAAGTCATGAATCTTGCATAAACAAAACCTATGTATCTCACATGCATTTTTATGCTGACGTACCTATTTTCGCATGTGTTTCAGGTGCTAATGCATGATGATGTTTGTGCTACACTAAGGCGGAATTGGGCCTTAGTGACTTAAAAGACAATTATTATATTATGTTTTGTTTAAATTCCAAGACAATGTAAACTTTTTAATCAATAATACAAAACTTTAGTTACCATGGTTGTTGAAACAATAATTCTGTGGCATCACTCCCCGACGTTTCCGCCGCGGTTTGTTGTTTTAACGTGGTCGGGGTGTGACAGAAGAGTTGGTATCAGAGCCAATGGTTATAGGGAATTAGGTTATTAGTAATGCTTTAACATAGACTATAAATTTCTAGGACCCTAACACAAGTTTACTTGTGTTTAGATCTTAAAACAATACACGTCACCTATCCTTAGGTGATTACCAAAAACATGAACACCAAATTTTCCAAAATGATTTTGAAATCAATCATCTATCCTTAGATGATTTCTTTTGGCTTAATGCCTTCCAAATTTTTCAAAATCTCGTCAAAGTTTGGGTCTAAATAATGTGAACACGTGCAAACTGGAAGAGTGAATGCCTGTACCCTGAGTTTTCTGTCTAAGGCTAGAGTGTTCTTACAAATTCGCAGTATCGGACCAGTCACTCTTACCTGGGAACTCTTGGGGTGAGTGTTCACTTATAGGCGAGCATGTCTTCGGTGATACATTATTATGACTCATTTACTTTGATTTGTCACTGTGTGTCGACTGTTTGTTACGAGGTAATAAACAAATGACCACCATCCTTTCATTTTGTCGATTTTATTGCTATCTCATTTCTTTCATCACGTCATCTCACTCGTTTTCTCTCATGTTTCCTCTTTTAGAATGCCTCCTCGACGTAACGTTCAACAACCTGATGCCGAACTGGCAGCTATAATAGCACAACAGATGGCTACTATGCTACCTAATCTCATCACTTAAATAAACCAAGCCAACAATAACAATAATGCACCTGCTCCGTGCAATTTCAAAAGTTTTAACTCGGCTAAACCACTCAAGTTTAGTGGTTCTGAAGGAGCAACAGGGCTTCTCCAGTGGTTTGAGAGTCTTGAGAGCACTTTTCGCCATGTTCAGTATCCGAACAACCGTAAGGTCGAGTTTGCTTCGAGTGTATTCCAAAAGAGGGCTCTTACCTGGTGGAATGGGGTAATGAGAGACCGAGGTGCTGAGGTTGCTTTGGGTCAGACATGGGAGGAACTTAGAGCTCTCATGATGAGAGAGTTCTGCCATCGTCACGAGCAGAGGGCACTTGAAAATGAGTTCCATGACTAAAAGCAAGACAGTGGTGAACACCGGGCGTATACTGACAGATACGAGGAGTTAAGCTTGCTCTGTCCTACAATGGTCACGCCTTTGGATAAGGCTATTGAGAAGTACATAGGCGGTTTACCAGATCCTGTTCAGGATATTGTCACTGGCAGTAACCCTACTACCATCCGACAGGCCATTGAGCTAGCTGCAACCGTACTGAATCGCAAGTCAAGAAGGGTAAACTCCACAGAAAAGGTGACAAGAAGCAAACACAGTCTGATAGCACCAATGAGAAAAAAGGGCAAGAAGGCTACCGAGTCTTCAAAGAAATCGAGGAAGCGAAAGGCTTCCAAGAATTTCGCTGTGGTGGCACAACAGGCTGCTCCTAATCATTCTGCACAACCCGCTGCCAAGAGGCAGTATGCTGGGAATGCACCTTTGTGCAATAGATGTAACAGTCACCACCAGCCACAGGTGCAATGCTGCATCTGCACAAATTGTGGCAAATCTGGTCATCTTGCAAACACCTGCCGTTTCGCTCCTAACCAAAATCAAGCAGCTCAAAACCCAGCACAAAACCCTGCCCAGATTCCTGCACGACCTCATTATCCTCCTGGTTCATGTTTCAACTGTGGGGATCTGACCCACTACAGGAACAACTGCCCGAGGTTGGCAAACGCAAATCAGGCACCGGATCATGGTAGAGCTTTCAACCTCAATGCAAATGAGGCGCGTGCGGATAACGAAGTGGTGAACGGTACGTTCCTTGTTAACAACCATCCTGCTTCTGTTCTATTTGATTAGGGTGTGATAAGAGTTTTGTGTCCTTAGCATTTGAGCCTTTGCTTTCGATGACTAGAACAAAACTAGGAAAGCCCTTGACAGTAGAAACAGCTAGTGGTGAATCTGTTGTACTCGACTCTGTTCTTCGAAATTGCCAGTTGAATCTTAATAACCATCTTTTCCCTATTGACCTCACACCGATGCAACTCAGGAGCTTTGACGTTATAGTGGGAATGGATTGGTTAGCCAAGTACCATGTCGAGGTGGTTTGTTTTGAGAAGATTGTCCGTATACCACTTTCGACTGGTGAGATCTTAGAAGTTCATGGGGAGAAACCCGTTAGTGGTCTTAAACTCATGTCTTGTACCCAAGCCCAAAAATACCTACGAAAGAAATATGTCACTTTCTTGGCACATGTCGTAGAGGAGAAAGGAAAGGGTAAGACTATCCAAGATATCCCTGTTTTTCGGGATTATCCTGAGGTATTTCCTGAAGAATTACCTGGTTTACCCCCTGTACGCCAAGTTGAGTTCCGTATCGATCTTGTGCCTGGCGCAAATCCCATTGCTAAATCTCCTTACCGTCTTGCACCGTCTGAGATGCAAGAGTTGTCTAAGCAGCTTCAGGAGCTTTCTGACAAAGGATTCATTCGTCCGAGTTTTTCACCTTGGGGTGCTCCTGTCCTATTCATGAAAAAGAAAGATGGGTATTTCAGGATGTGTATCGATTATCGTGATCTCAACAAGCTTACCATCAAGAATCGATATCCCCTACCTCACATTGATGATCTCTTTGATCAGCTACAGGGTGCTACTTGCTTTTCAAAGATTGATCTGTGTTCTGGGTATCATCAACTTCGAGTGATCGAAGAAGATATTCCAAAGACTGCTTTTCGTATGCGATATGGACATTATGAGTTTACTGTTATGCCTTTTGGTTTAACAAATACTCCTGCTGTCTTCATGGACTTGATGAATAGGGTCTGCAAGCCTTATTTGGACATGTTCATCATCGTTTTCATTGATGACATTTTGATCTATTCTAAGACTAGAGCAGATCATGAACAGCATCTTCGTCTTAGAATGGAGCTCCTAAAGAAAGAGCAGCTTTTCGCCAAATTCTCCAAGTGTGAATTCTGGCTTAAGGAAGTTCAATTTTTGGGGCACATCGTCAACGAACAAGGTATACATGTAGATCCCGCCAAAATCAGTGTGATTAAGGACTGGGATACTCCAACTACTCCTACCGAGGTTCGTTCATTTCTTGGTCTCACAGGTTATTACCGCCGTTTCATTGAAAACTTCTCCAAGATTGCGGTTCCTCTCACTGCTTTAACTCAGAAGAACAAATCTTTTGAGTGGGGATCCAAACAGGAAGAAGCATTTCAGACCTTGAAACAAAAACTCTGCGATGCACCTGTTATGGGTCATTTTCTGAGTATATATCCTGACTAATATTCTACTTTTGATTGTGATCAGGATACCGGATCAGGATATTGGTAACATCCTGGTTCGATATCCTGGTATTAACTGAATTGATCACGTGCAGATTAAGAGTTACAAGTCTCCAATGTTCAAGAAGACTTCTTCCCCCAAGACTCGGGCAAATCAGTTGGAATAGAGACGTTGATCCCGAAAGACCAGGACTACAACGGTTACTTGGGAATATTCGGGGCATCTCGGTTTATTATGAAAGTTAGTTGTTTTCGGTTAGCTATAAATAGTATGATCTCGGTTCATTCGCACACTTTACTCTCTAGTTACTAGCAATCACTACACACCAACACTTGTACTCAAATTATATTGTAACACCTAGTTGATCCGCATCATATCCTGCACTGTATCCTGATATTTGAAGCAATAGAAGAACAAGGCAGTTGCGATTGTCAGCTCCCGAGGTTTTATGCCGGTGATCTAGATTGATCAAGGGCTTTGCTCGTACATCTCGTGTCACCCCTTTACATTTTTGCTCATTGTTTGATCACAGATACACCTCTATATCCTGAGCCGTATCCTGAAAACTGTTTTTACAAACAACTTAATCAGCATATTTTCAACACATATTTCTAGCACACTACCTCACTTAACTAATTTGATCACTTAATTTCTTCGGTAATTTTTGACCAAAACAATTTGGTGCCCACCGTGGGGCAAGTGGTGCTATTTTTACTAAAAACTTTAGTAAAATCATTACTCGGTTTTCTATTGTCAAAACTTTTTGCTACATTGTTTTCAATGGCCTCGAGATAAAAAATGAGCTCTTCCACCATATCTGCTACAACCTCTGCAACAATTGGTTCGGTGCTTCCACCTCCTCCTCCAAAAATGCAAGCCTCTTCACAGGGAACTGAGAGTCACGTGGCTCGGGATGTTATCCCCGCTCCCAGTGCCCAGGGATCTGGTCCTGCTTTGGCCTCTAATGATGAAATTCTGAATTTGTTTGGTAGTGTACAGGAACAGATGAGGCAGCAGTAGGAAACTAATCGGATGCTGATGAGAGAGATACAACTCTTGAAATCCGGCCCAAGTAGGCCTGCTGAAGAAACTATCACTCCTTTGCAACCCAGGGCTTTGAGCTTCAGTTCTGTAGTTACACTGAAGATAACCGGGGGAATATCGTGGCAAGCCATTCCCAGAATCATACTCCTGAGATACCCTCTTCAATAAGAGTATCAACCATGAGAAGCTCAGGATATGGCCAGAATCCTCAGATTGGTAACCTGTCAAATAATAATATTCTTGCTACTAACAATAGTGGATTTTTGCAGGATGCAGGTATGACGTCAACATTCACTAGGGAGCTTCAAAAGTTGAAAGACATGATATCCAGTGTGCCTGGGGTGGTCCAGCCGATTCCATAAGTATCCCAAGATAGTCACAGGATATCCCGGTTTACGCATCCTATCTGTGATGCTGAAATCTCGAAAAGATTTCAAACCCCCAACATGAAACTCTATGACGGAACCACGGATCCTGAAGAGCATATCGCCCAGTATAGGGAAAGGATGGAGATCAACCCTATCCCTCTAGATCTCAAGGAAGCATGCCTCTGCAAGGGTTTTGGTTCTACCTTGACAGGATCAGCCTTAAAATGGCTGTTAAATGTTCCTCCTCACTCAATTATCTCGTTTGCTCATTTGGTTAATTTATTTAATAGTCAGTTTTCTTGCAGCCGGAGTTTTGAGAAACTAACCTGTGATCTTTACAGGATAACTCAAGGGCCTCAGGAATCCTTGAGGGATTATGTGAACAAGTTTAGTCGGGAATACTTGGATATCCCACATCTTGATGTTGCAACAGCTGTGCAGGCTTTTAAAATGGGATTACAAAAAGATTCTCAGTTTTATCAGGATCTTGTAATGAATCCCTGCAGGAATCTTGACGAAGCTCGTAACAGGGCCTTGAGATATATTCGCTTGGAGGATGATAAGAAGATGCAAGAGAGGATGAATTCCACCTCAACCTATGAATCAACCAATAGGAAATCAGAATCCTCGTATAAACCATATCGCTCTAAGCCATATGGCAGAAATGACAACAAGAAAGTGAATGCTGTTGAAGACGAGGATCCTGAAGAATATCCTGAATTATCTGAATATTGCTTTTCTATTAACATACCTGAGTTAATGTATGTTATGCAGGGATTAGGAGACAAAGCTAGGTGGCCTCGAAAGAATCAACAAAAAGCTGATTGGAAGGATAAATCCAAATGGTGTGCCTTCCATGAAGATTTCGGACATGTAACTGAGGATTGCATTGCTCTAAGAAAGGAAATAAGTTATCTTCTAAGCAAAGGATATCTGAAGGATCTCCTAGGAAGAAAGAAGAATAAGGGTCAGGATACTGAGAAGGATCCTGAACGAGCAGCATCACCTCATGCGGATGCCAATATAATCAACTTTATTTCAGGAGGATCCGACATTTGTGGGACTTCATATTCTGCGGCCAAGAGACATGCAAAGGAAGCTAAGGCCGAGAGGGGAGATAAACCAGCCAGGATGACTACCCTCACAACTGATAAAGTGATCACTTTCAACAGTGATGACAGGGATACTGTCCAGGATCCTCACCATGATGCTCTCGTAATAACATTATACGTGGCTAACCATTTTGTACGCAGGATATTGGTGGATAATGGCAGCTCCGTCAACATAATCCAACTACAAACTTTGAAAAGAATGAATGTATCTCCAATGGATATTACTTCAAAATCCACCGTACTTGTTGGGTTTAGTGGAGAGGCCCGAAACATAGTGGGAGAGATAAAGTTACCAGTATATGTTGAAGGGGTCAACTCAATACAACGTTTCTGTGTGATGGATTCCCTATCCTGCAATAACATCATACTAGGCAGGCCATGGATCCATGATATGAAGGCTGTGCCATCGACTTATCATCAGTGCATCAAGATCCCTACCCCTTGGGGGGTTGTCAAGGTTGATAGTGACCAGCAGGAGGCAAAGGAATGTTATTCATCCTCAATGAAATCATCAACCAAGCCTAATGCAACATAGTAATTAAAGATGCGGGCCCAGGATATCATGGAGGCTTCGGAGCAGGATGTAAAGAAAGTTATCCTGGATCAGGATAATCCGGATATCTCGGTGCTCGTAGGAACCAATATCCCTCAGGATATTGAAAATCAATTGACTAATTTTCTAAAATGCAGGATGTCGACGTTCGCGTGGAAACACGAGGATATGACAGGTATTTCCAAGGATATTATAATACATAAGTTAGGTATCGACAGGTCATTCAAGCCTGTCCAACAAAATAGAAGGAAATTTGCTCCGGAACGAAACGTGATCATCCAAGAGGAAGTTGAAAGACTACTAAGGAGCAAGATGATTAGGGAAGTGAAGTTTCCTAAATGGCTGGCAAATGTAGCCGTGGTACAGAAGAAAAATGGGAAATGGAGAGTTTGTGTAGATTACACGGACCTGAATAAAGCTTGTCCCAAAGACCCATTTCCTCTTCCTCATATTGATTCAATGGTGGATGCTACTGTCGGCCACGAAATGTTAACCTTCATGGATGCATCCTCATGATTTCAACAGATACAAATGGAACCTTCAGACCAGGAGGATACTGCCATCATGACACCGACAACTATTTATTGTTACACTGATATGCCCTTTGGTTTGAAAAACGCAGGTGAAACATACCAAAGATTGGCAAACATGATGTTCAAAGACAAGCTGGGGGACACTATGGAGGTGTACATCGATGACATGGTAGTAAAATCTAAAAAGGCTGAAGATCACCTCCAGGATATTAAGGGAGCATTCGATATCCTGGATCAGTATAACATGAAATTGAATCCTGCTAAGTGCCATTTTGGAGTGGGGGCAGGAAAGTTTCTAGGATACATGGTGACTAAAAGAGGAATAGAGGCAAGCCCGGAGCAGATTAAAGCTATCTTGGATATCAAATCACCTTCAAATATGAAGGATGTTCAATGGTTAATAGGGCGAGTAGTAGCATTGAACAGATTTATCTCAAGATCCTCCGAGAAATGCAAGGAATTTTATGATATCCTGAAGAAAAACAAGAAGTTCGAATGGAAAGAGAAGCATGAAGCAGCCCTGCAGGATTTGAAGCAGTATCTCTCAACTGCACCTCTATTGATGAAGTCTGAAAATGGTGAACCACTGTCCCTATACCTCGCAGTATCAGGGAATGCTGTAAGTGCCGTTCTTATAAAGGACCATGAAGGTCAGCAATATCTTGTCTATTATGTTAGTAAAAGTTTATTAGATGCTGAAACTGGATATTCTCATCTAGAAAAATTGATATTAGCCCTAGTTATGGCATCGACAAAACTTAGACATTATTTTGAGACACCTAGGATTCATGTTAAAGCTAATTATCCTATTAAGAACGTGCTTAGGAAACCTGAGATGTCGGGTAGGATGGCTAAGTGGTCAGTAAAATTAAGTGCCTATGATTTAGTTTATGAGCCTAGAAATGCCATAAAGTCTCAGGCTTTAGCTGACTTTGTGGCTAATTTCAGTAGTGACATTCAAAATGAAGTAGACCTAGAAGTACATCAGCTAGGAGAAAATTTGGAATCCTGGACGCTATATACTGATGGTGCATCTAATATAAGAGGTGTAGGTTTGGGTATACTACTAAAGTCACCACAGGGGGACATATTACCCCAGGCTATTAGATGTGAGTTCTCTGCCACTAATAATGAGGCAGAATATGAAGCTTTAATTGCAGGATTAGAATTGGCTAAAGTATGAATATCAAGAGTTTGCAAGTATATGTTGATTCTTTGTTAATTACTAATCATTTTAATGGATCATATGCAGTTAAAGGTGAGAAGCTAATCGAATATCTCGAAATTCTTAAAAAATTAGCAGGATATTTCGATATTTTTACACTTGAACAGGTACCAAGAGAGGATAATGCTGAAGCTGATGCCTTGGCAAATCTAGGATCATCAGTCAGGATACCGGAAGGAACCCGAATACCAATATTACATATCTTATATCCTGTGACGGATACTCAGGATAAGGAAGTAGTAAGTTGTGACACCTGGGTCACTGCGACCATCAAACAAATGCCAAGCCAATGAAATATTGTATTTCATACTTGGGATCTGTATAAATATGTGTATCTTTTGCACATATCAATTCTTGTTCGATTTCAAGCTCTAAATCGCTTTCTGGAAGGTTATACGCGCGCTGATGCGTAAATATAACCAGTTTAATGCAACGAACACTCCGGAATAGTGAAATAGGCTCAACATACCTTAAATAACCTTTACATAACTTAGAAATAAGTTTTGAAGGCTTTGGTATGGCAAAATCAAGTTAAATCGCTTACAGGGACTAAAGTTGACAAACTGCGAAAGTATGCCAATTGGAACTGTAACAGACATTCCGGAACATGATCATAAGTTAAAAATACCATAAATATCCTTTACATAGCTTAGGAATAGGCTTTGAGGGGTTCGGTATGCTAAAATAAACTTCTGGGTCATTCAGGGACTAAAAGCGTCAAAAGTGCATAAGTTTGCTCTTTCTCGCATAACTTACGTTCTGAATACATCCGGACATCCAAAAATTTATGTAAGCACTAAAATATTTTATTTTAGTGTTTGGCATAAGAAAAATCCATTCGTCACGCAATTTGGATCGTTTTTCGCGCTTATGCGCATTCCGTCGTAATTAAGCGAACATCGCGATTGTACGACCAAAGGAACCGACATCCGAGATATTTTTGAGCACATTTTAAGTTCCCTATACTTTAGCTTCATTTTAGGGCTTTGAAATGGGGTTAACGGGGCTTAAATGTGTCAAAAAGGCATTAAATAGCAAGTTTGGAGCTTCAGGGGCCTGTTCTGCCATTTTTAAAGTGTCAGACCTGCAAGTTCCTTGCGCACCTCAACACTTTTAGTGTTACGGTGCGCAAGCAGGGGTCAGATGCAGAAAATCGTTTTTGGCTGCTGTTATCAGCTTTTAAACACTCCAAAGGCCATTTCCACATGTTGCTAACTGATCATGGGGGGCCAATTGATGTTCATGAGCTTGCCAACAAGTGTAGGGATGTGATCATTCCCTCTTCTCCAAGAAACGATCCTAACGGTGAACCGAAAACTATAAATACCCAACCCACTTCATTGCAAAACCCACTTGAAATATGAGATTTCTCTAAGTTGGGGTGTTTCATCACCTCATACTTGAGAATACTTGGATTATCAATCTTGCGGGGACCCTTTGTAAGTGTTCCTTCGTTCTTTTATTGCTTTTCGAGTCCGAAATTCAAACTTTGTTTGACTTTCTGCATTGACCAGTTTATGGTCGATGCGAAGTTCGTTTGAACTTCATAACGTGAGCGTGATCACGATGGTTATAGTCCCTAGTGACTATACCTACTGATTACCACGTTATCTAGACTCAGTGACGAGTCGTAGTTTCGGCCAAAATGCGCATTCTTGCGTATTTTGTAACCAAACTACTCTTAGGTATCAAAACCGTTTGTTTTGATACCAAACCTGTTTTCTAAACTTAGTTAAGCATGTTTTAACACGCTTAGCTCGTCACTTTTAGTTTAGTGCTTATATAGGGTCGTAAGGTAAGCGATCTAAACAGTCGCTTATACTTTCGAACCCGACCCGTTTGGTCGATCATTAGGATCCGACCAAACACATTAGGTGACCATAGTATATAGGGAATAACCTTCCGAGGTTATACCTTATGGTCGCTTCGTTTAAGTAGTTGTATGATAGGTAGTTTATATGCCTTAGGTAAATTACCAAAATGCCCTTTTTACGCCAAAATTCATTTTAAGTGTAGGACCGGTTTTGACTCCGAAACGATTGCAAAACGAACGTGAAACGTGCGAAATCCGTACACGAACGCGACCTAAACACACATGACGTAATATAAACGTGATTCTATATAAGATCTGAAATTGTACAATCACTTGAATCACTTAGAGACTTTCTCTCTCTAGTTTCTCTCTCTAGAACTAGAGCTCTTCAAATCTCTAAAATGGCAAAAGTTCCTAATCTAAACATAACTCTCCTATTTATAGGCCTTGGCTTTTAATGAGATTTCTCATTAATTACAATATTGCCACCTTGCCTTTTGACTAGATATAACACTATAAAGACTCGTTTTCTTCTGTTTCTCGCTACGGCTCGGATTGACGAAGGCTATAGACATAAATGCACAAACAGACTCCCCCTTGGATATTGCCGCAGTCAATCTCGATCATTGAGTCAAACTCGTAGCGTCTTCTTTTTCTCTTTCTCTCTTTGAATCTTCTCGAACAGAATCCCGGTGGATCTGTCTTCAGCTTCAGCTTTTCCTCTTTTCTTCATCAGGCTCCCCCTTTCGTCAAGCTTCCGTGCTTTGGGATCGACACCTTGCTTTCCGTATACAAGCTCCCCCTTGCTTTGAGCTCGTCTTCAGACTCCCCCTTAGACTCAGCTTCTGGGATCGTAGTCTGGAATCTCATCTGCAATCACTCAAACATTTATAAGTAACAGCATTTCAAATTTCAGCTATCCAGGAATTGTAACCTGGCTTACTCAACATTCTAAACAAACAATTTCCATGAATTTGGCAGTTTCATCGAATCGAATCGGAAACTAGCTCTATAACAATATAAGCATCCAAATCCCCCACAGTTAATCATCCAAGTCCAAACTAATGACCTTGGAGATATCACAAACTGTTTTTGAATTTTTAATTTTAAAACTCCAAGTTTCAAATTAATGAACTTGTTTTATTTTCAGAAACACGATCAGCTTACTTAGATTTTGAAACTCAGCACTCAGATATCGGTTGTCGAAAATAAAGCAGAAATCAAAATCTTTTTGTATTTTCTGAAAATATAAAGCAGTAAAGAAATATGTACAAACATATTTACAAACAATATTTTTGTTTGAGTAAGCGTTAGAGGATCATATCAGTTTTCGACAAGTCACAAGTACCATTGAGCTTAAAATCACATTATGCATTAAACAATTCACTTAGATTGTCGATATACTTATCCACTTAAATTTTCATACAAATTTCAACTGATTCAGGATACGAATTAGGCATTTTAGGAACTTAAACTCATTCATGTGTCCCACCTCTTGAATATACTCCCGTATCCAGAATCCCAATAATCAGTCTTACAGGTGAGTATACTACAATGATATCTGTATATAAATTAGGTATGCGAGGGCCGAGGGATCTCAGGTCGATACTTCCGTATACGCAGAGAGATATCAGCTTCGACTTTACAGTATGTCCCCTTTAGAGGATCTTTTTGCTTACAACAGCAGCGACTATCAATTTTATTGTTTCATCGGCATGCTGAGGGTTTAATGCTATGTTTCAAGCATTTGCAGAAAGTATTATCCAAGGACTAGGTCAGAACTACCGTTCAGCAGAAGTCCCGGAATAATACCCCAGACATCATTGAGTATAAAGACCTAGTATATCAGATTATGAGACCTTTCAAACGAGATTTCAGGGGTTACCTATATATCCAAGTAGTGTTCCCCACGAAATAAGTAAGTTTGAATTTAGGTTTATATCCCGAAAAAGTTTACTAAATGTATAAAAATCTACCGACACATCCACGGTGAGATCGTTTAACACATTTAACTTTCCAATTCTTTAGCGTACTGTAACCGTCTACTGATGTACTATCATTTCCTCTTTTTACGCAAAACTCAAATTTTTGAATTTTATCATGTTTTTGGCTTTTTCAAATTTTTCAAATGTTTTTGTATTTTCTAACAACATTTCTCCCCCTAAAATGCAAAACCATTAAAAGAAATTTGACAACCAACACTAATAGCTTTATCTCGCCATCCATTTTCTGCTAAAAGTGCTCTGATTTGCAGAAAATATAACGTACCCCCATGATTTACAACCCATTGATCTTAACAGTTTGAAAACCGTTTATCAATCTGATGAAAGTAATCATGTTTGTTCAGCCGTGAGGGTTTCGGCATATTCAATCAACACTCCCCTTTACAACAAACTATTTTCCCATAATGATTTCAAAACACTTAAGTTTGTTTTAATCAGAATGGTTTTTCCGGAAAAATTAGTTTGTTTATCCATCACTTGTGGATTCGGGGTCATCACATAACCTTGTTCTCTTTAAAAATGTTTTTGTAAAATTTTTTTTAACAATATAAGATCAAACACCACTATCACTTGTAGAAAATCAAGTACAACTTAATGTCCTTGATTAACCACTTGTAAGACGAAATATCACAGTTACCATCCTGTGAATTTCTCAAGAATGATGCCGATACCTGCTTCACGCTTACCAACCTGGAAGCTCCGGCAAGTCAGGAATTCAACCAACAGATTTTGACACCCAAGCCTGACCAGCCTTAGGCGCATTTTGAGCTTTTCTCTTTTCTTCATAAAATTCTTTTGCTCCTTTTACCTTTCCATCAGCCATCTTGCTAAAAATATGTTCAACATTGCTATTAAACATTTTTCTAGTTTCAACACCTTTTGATTTTAGGTTTGCGGCTTGTAATGGTGGAAAGTTCTCATCATTCATTAATGGAACTGTCTCTTCCCTTTTTACCTCAACTTGTGGCTCCTCTGATTTTGTGGAATCAGATTCATTGCCCGAACTTGGCTTGTCTGACTTGGATGAGCCAGATTCATCGCCAATAACTTTCTTCTTTTTCTTCTTTTCTGTCCTCAGATTTGTATCTGAAGAATTCAATTTGCTTGACTTTGCCGTCGAGTGAATTGATTCATCAAAACTTTTATTCAAACCAACTGGTGAACCCGAAGACAAAATCTTCTCCAAATACTCTCTTGCCTTCTTCCTCTTTTTCCTCAATCTGTCTCTCTGCCCCTGTGAAAGCTTTACTTTCTTATCTTCCACTTTCTGTTCTTTGGGCTTGACAGTGACTGGTTTCTTTACCGTTCTCTGAGATTCAACCCTCGATCTTCCCATCGATCTCCTCGAACAATCTCTGGCAATATGTCCTCTGATATGGAAATTATAGCATCTTCGTGTTTCAAAATTCCAATTCTGGCAGTTAACAGCAATGTGTCCTCTCACACCACAGGTGTAACACACTCTGTTATCATACCATCCACTTCTGTCATTCCAAACCTTCAGATCATAACATTGTTTGGCTTGGTGATAATCATTTCTCCTCTTCAATGTTGGATTTGTCTTTTGAGCACTGTGGTCAAACCTGCACCACTTATTACCAACATTTTGTGAGTTTTCATTTTTAGATTTTTGTGATTTTTGATAATGATTGGATGACTTATCTGATGAGCTTTTATTTTCATTTTTAAAATTTTTAAAATTTTTAACTTTTTGTTTCTGTTCTGCATTCTTCTTAACAAGTTTTTGTTTAGAACATTCACCTGTTTCAGTAGATTGCAAAACAGTATTTTGAAATTTTTCTTGTAAATCTAAAAATATTTTTCTTTTCTTTTCTTTTTCATCATCAGATATTTCATCACAATTTTCAATTTTGACTTTGTCAAAATTTGTGACATTGTCACTTATTGGAACAACATTGATCGGTTTTGGACAAACGTACGATGCAGAAGTCACAAAACTTTTCAACTTATTCTCAAGCTCGATAATTTTATTTCGAGCAATTTCAGCTTCATTTTCAAGCCGAATGATTCTCTGAAGATGAGAATTTATTTCAATCTGTTTTTCAAGATTATTGTTAAAAATAACAGATTTTTCATCTTCTAAAACCTTCATTTGACTTTGAAAATCTTTTTCAATTTTTAATTTTTAATTTTTAAACTTTTTTTCTTTTTCTTTCAAAACTTTGTTTTCCAATGTCAAACTGTCCAAACTACTCAACAGTTTGACATTCTCTGACGTCAATTTCTCACAATTTTCTCTTATTTCGAGAATCTGTTTATTATCAGATTCTTTCTCATCCTTCAAGCTTTTGATTTCCAATGTTAAACTCTCCACATCCTTCAAGAGTTTGGCATTGTCAGCTTCAAGTTTATCACATTTTGAGCATTTTTCATTCGTCTTTTCAACATCAACTTCTTTCTTTGTAATTACTTCTTCAAACACCTGCTGTTTTTCAGTAACAGCTTCACATTTTGTTTGACTTGAAATCTGCTCCTCAGAATCTGAATCACCATGATCAAATATTGGCATGTTCTTAGCTTCTTGATCATCATTCACTGTCAACTGATTACCAGTAGCAATTTCATCATCATGATCCCTATCATCTTCAGTGAATTTCCTAGGCTTCAGACACTGACAGCTGCTGTCCTGTACACTCCCTGCTCCACAGTCGCAAAAAAACCTACTTGATGTAGAGTAGACAACACGATGTCCTCGATGACATACATCTGCACAAACAGAACAACAACCTTTTGAAACGGTTAGATCACATGTATAACAGAAATACCAGTGCTGTTCCATAAAATTTCTCCCACTGATCGTAAATGTACAAACTTTAGAAGCGAGGACTTTTTCACTGTTACTATCATGATCAACCTTACTGCTTGACATCTTCAAACAATCAAACTGATGATTTTCTGTACGTACTGAACGATCAACTGTGCAGACTAAATAACCAACTATGCGGACCGAATGACCAACTGACTGAACTCCAAACCGTGTGACCTGTAGACTTTGACCAAACAATTTCTGACAACAAAAATAATCCAACAATCTTCACAAGTGCCGATGTAGAAGACTTTAAGACAACTGACAAAAATATCTTTCTTCACATGCGCATGAACCGACAATTTGCTTTGACCGTAAAACACTATGCTAATCACATATAATGTGCCGACAAATCACATGTCAAAACATCAGATAATGTCCCGACAAATCACACGTGCCGTAAATGTCAGCTGATTGGGCCAAACAATCCACGAAACCGACAAACACTTTGAAAGAACCGTCCAACTCTAATGACGTGATAACAATTTGAGTTATTTTAAGCTGACAACACACTTAACTATTTATTAATGATTGGGCCGTTCAAATAATATCCAGTCAATTAATTGTTTAACAAATATGTTCACTTTCGATACTGACACTCCATACAAGTCAACAAAATTAATGGCCTTGGGATAAACAAAATCTAAGATATCTTGATTGGGCCGATGATTATGGATAATCACATGAGCTGACACTATATCTCGAGATTCTGCAAAAACAATTCACGTGAATAACTGAACCGTTCGATAATCTCAACACACCACACAACTCAGACCACTTTCTTTTGATTATAAATGGCTGATAAGCAAATCAGATTTCAACTGCGATACCCCTTGATATGATGTCACAAAAGCGAACCACACAAGCGAATCTCAAGAGCGAACCTACTGATAATATGACAAATGAGCGGACCTCAACTATTTTGTCACTAAAAGCGGACCAGATAATGTCCGGATGAGCGGACCAGGTATTGTCCGAATGAGCGGACCAGATATTGTCCGAATGAGCGGACCAGATATTGTCCGTAAAAGCGAACCTGTAATTTTGACAGCGAAATCGAACTGAAAATCTTCGATTACTCCTAAACGGCTAGGAATTTTGATCTGAAACTTGGTAGGGTTATAGATCAGGTGTATACGCACAACATATCAAAAAATCAGACGATTTGGACCGTAAAATCCCGTTCAATTTGACTAAAAACAGTAAAAATGTGATAATATGAAAAAATATGAAGAAGTAGATGAAATTCGGATCTGAATCTGATGAAATCACGATCGGAAATGTGTGTTGGATCAGTGCAATCGAGCTCCTGCTCTGATACCACTAGTAGGATTGTTGTTTGACCCGATTGAGTCGATCCGAAGAGTTTAAGTCCAGTTCAAAGGCGGAATCAGAGAACTAGACACGAACACAGCTTGATAATCTTTAATCTGTCTCTTATATAGCGTTTAACAATGATTACAACCTGACAGAAATTCAGCAGCACTTCGTTACACTTTCGGAAGTCGCGTACTGAATGAAATAACATGTGCCCCTTATATACTAGTGATGATTTCGCTTTTGTGAACATGCCGTAAGAGCGAAATCACTAACTTATGATTTCGCTTTTATGGACATTGCCAAATAAGCGAAATCACCTAAAGACTAATAAGCGAAATCACCTATTTACTAAAAAGTGAAATCTGACTTATGACATATGAACGAAATCCCATATAATGTTTTTGTCATCTTGTGTGATTATGTCATTGTGACATCACTTGGATGATGTCATGATGACATCATGTTTGACCAATCTTCGCAACGAACTGAGACACGACTATAAGACGAAGTTGACAGATGAATGCACTAACAGATGTTTTTGACTCACAGATATTCATGCAAAATGGAGGTCCAATTAAAAATAGAATTCGTGTGTATCTGATTATAATTTGCACGGCCCAAGATTCACTCAAATATCGGCCCAATAGATTTTAGTTGATAATTGTGTTTTGTTGGCAATTTATATTCTAAAGTCAAAACTGTTTGTCAGTTGATCATTTGATCGTTTCATGATGTTTGCATATGTTGTGTCAGTGATGTTAAATGAGTTGTCGATAATAAATAAATAAAAAATTGTTGTTGCATGTGATAATCATAATTGTGTCGAATATTATATAGTTTGCATATGATTGATTGTTAAACATTGTTTTTGATTGTCAGACATATAATAGTCAAGTTTAATGATTTAGGGTCTATTATTAGTCTTGTCATAATATCATGAGAACTTGTTGTGAGTTGATTCATTGTTATTAGATCAATATCAAGGTCCAGGTCACAAGGTTTGGAGCACGTTTTGATCAGTCCATTTGAACAGTCAAGTCGTATAGTGTGGTCTGGTTGCGTGAAATAGTCCAGTTCGTACAGATTGTAGTTCAAAGGTTTCGAAGGGTCAAGTCATTTGAATTCGATTCGGGTCAAAGCAGTCCACACAGTGTGTCAATCTTCAGTCGGCATAGTCTGTCTATCTTCAGTTTGCACAATTTAATCATCAGTTTTTGTCGACAGGTTTGCATTATGGCTGAGGAATTCTTCAATACGTTTTACAACGCGTTCGCAACCGAATCGTCTGAGGCTACAAATATTACACCAAAATCCATCACTAAGGTGCTTAATGAGAACATCAAGCATGATAACTTTTACGGAACTCACTCAAAGCCACCAACTCTTGATAGCATTGAAGATTATACCTGGTGGAAAGAACGTTTTATCAATTGGGCGAAAGCGTATGCTCATGAAAGCTGGTTTTGTTTGGAGTATGGTTATGAAAAACCAAAAGACGAGAAAGGCGAAGATCTTGTATTCAAGAAGTTTTCCAGAGAAGATAAAGCTGAATACGGAGCTGAACAAAGAATGATAGCATTGATCCAGTCAGCAATCAGAAATGATATTTTTGCTTTACTAACTCATGACGGGTCATCTAAGTCTGTCTGGGAAGCTTTACGTGTTAAAGCTGAAGGGGGTAAACAGATTAAAAAGAACAAAATCGCTTTATTAAAGAAAGAATTTGATCTTTTTGATAACATAAAAGGAGAGTCGGTGAGGCAAATGATTGAGAGATTCTGTCATCTTAAAATTGAGTTGGAGAGATTAAAGATAAATAAAACAAGAGAGGAATTGATAGACAAAGTGATTGAAGCGTTACCACGAGCTGATCAGTGGCAAACGTTTGTTTTTATCTTAAAAAATGATGCTTCATATGATAATATTGCTCTTGATGCTTTGTTTGAAAAGATTGAAAGTCATGATCTGGAGCTACAAAAGCAAAACAAGATGACTGATTCTTCACATCAACAGAACGTTGGCTTGTACTACAAAAGCAGTGTGCTTTCTGATAAAGGCGTTGGTTCACCAAAAACAACATTTAGTGGTGAAAAGATGAAAGAACCATCAACAACGTCAACAAGTCATCATTCTGGATATCATTCATCTTCAAAGACAAATTCTGATGAATCTGAAGAAATTCTGTGCAACATTGCTCTTAAACTGAAGAATTCTCCTGCAATGAGCATAAATGCAGCGAAGCAGCAAATGAGTTTCCTTGCATCTGTTCTGGAGTCATATGAAGGTCTTGTAGCTGGCAAAATTGGAAATTCTGAATTGACCAAAGAAGACTACGACCAGATTGATCCGGAGGAGATGGAGCTCATTGACATTCGTTGGTGTTTAGCTAGTTGTATCCGAAGAGCTCAGAGGTATATGGAGATTACCGGGAAACAATCTCTTGGAGGTGCGTCAACAAAGCTTGGATTCGACAAATCCAAAGTGACCTGCTTCAAATGCAAGCAAAAGGGTCATTTTAAAAGAGAATGCAGAAATTCTGAAGTTGCTGAAGGAAGTGAACGTCCTTTCAATGATGATTATTATCGAAAGGCGATTTACCATCGAAGCAGAGAAGAACCAAAGTTGATCGAAGATAAGCCGAGAGAAAAATCAAGAGCATATGCAGTAATCTATCCTGATGAAGGATTTGACTGGAGCACAGTTTGTCCAGAAGAAGATCGTTTAGAGAATGTTCGTAAAACAGCTCAAGGGAGAGCTATGACAGAAGAAAGAAAGTTTGTTTTTGTTGCTGAGATTCAAGATGAAAACAAAGACAAAGACACTACTGAAATCCATGAAGAAAAAGTTGAGATCAAAGAGAAAACTCGAGAAGAGATCTTGAGTGAGAAGACCTACAGAGAAAGAAATGTGGTCTACAATAGAATGGATGACATGCAAGAGGAGTATGAGATGGCTGTTGGTAGCAAAAGATGGGATAAAAAGAGAGAATGTTATTATAACAGAGAAGGAGAACCGGTTGTTCCCAAGAAAGACATAATCTTCGATGATGTTCTTCTCAAAGTCCCGTTGAGAGCTGAATACTATAGAAATGTGATGAAAGATGACACATACGTTAAGAGGTATGAAAAAGAAATCAGATATGCCATGTTATCGTGTCTGAGAAAAAGGGATGAGGAGAGAATGAAGAAGAATGTTGAAGAAATGGTGAACGATCTGAAGAAAGATGCTAAAGAAGTTAAAACAGAAACTATTGAAGTTGAAGCTGTGAAAGAAATCAAAAGTGAAGAAGTTGTTGTGAATGAAGAAGTTGAGAAAGCTGTTACTGAAGAACAGCAGATAGAAGAAAAGAATGAGAATGAGGAAGCTGATAATGCTGGTGATGAAGTAGGTGTTGAAGAAAAGCAGGATGTTGCTCTGATACCACTTGTAGGACCGGTTTTGACTCCGAAACGATTGCAAAACGAACGTGAAACGTGCGGAATCCGTACACGAACGCGACCTAAACACACATGACGTAATATAAACGTGATTCTATATAAGATCTGAAATTGTACAATCACTTGAATCACTTAGAGACTTTCTCTCTCTAGAACTAGAGCTCTTCAAATCTCTAAAATGGCAAAAGTTCCTAATCTAAACATAACTCTCCTATTTATAGGCCTTGGCTTTTAATGAGATTTCTCATTAATTACAATATTGCCACCTTGCCTTTTGACTAGATATAACACTATAAAGACTCGTTTTCTTCTGTTTCTCGCTACGGCTCGGATTGACGAAGGCTATAGACATAAATGCACTAACATTAAGCATATGTAACATAACTTTTGGTATCTAAACTGATTTAGTAACAATATTAGACATGTTAAGGCATATTTTACTTGTCATAGGACTAGTTAGGCGTTCCGAACGCGTTTCACGCGAACGACGCGTTAAAGTAGCATAAGCTACCTAAACGGGTCGTAATGGGTCGTAAGCACTTAGGTTAGGTTTCATTTAGTATGTAGGCTTTGTTAAACCATATTACACGAGTCTCTATACTCGTTTGGTTTATGAAACCTCATTCTATCCAATCCTCCGATTTAGGTCCGGTTTATTAATGTAGTTACCTATATTAGGTGCCGTTTGATATCCGTGATCTCTAGCATTGTTTGGTTGTCACTCAAGGACTACTGAGCAATCTCAAGTGAGTACATAGACCCCTCTTTTACTATTTTCCAAACTGTTTTGGGGTGAAACACATGTGCCTACTTGTTACTTTCATGCTTTCCTGTTTTCACATCATATACTTGCTATGTTTATTAGTACATTTATAGTACATGATTTCAATACATTTTATGCTAGGTATGCCCATTGTGTGCATACTTAGTACATCACTTTACAATACATTTTATGCTGTGTATGCCCATTGTGTGCATACTTAGTACATTGTTTTACATTACATTTATGCTATTTATGTCCATTACGTGCATACTTAGTACATTGTTTTACATTGCATTTCTGTTGCATATGCTCATCCAGCATATGAACACATTATACTACATTTTGAACCATTGTAACCATTTGACTATGTGAACCGTCGTAACCCTTTGATTATATGAACTGTTTGTAACTATTGAACCGTGTGAACCATTTGTATCTGTTGACATGATTTACATTTGACGATAGACATTTGACTATACATAAACATTTCTACAATGGTTAAACATTACATCTTGGTGGTTTGGTTTGAGTAAGTGATTTAAGTAACGAGGCGTATGTAATACGATACAAGCACGGTGGATACGCCGCTGGTACTTCCTATATATAAGTGTTTGTATGGTATTACATATTGTAGCGTTATTTGAATCATTTCAATTTGAGACATATAACATTTTATACAAATAACATACTTTTCACAAGACATTGATTTACAAACAACTTATCTTATACAAACTCATTTTACATGGTTACTCATTTAACCATACATTATTCTCTTATTTATACATATCATCTGATCTTATCGTTTTTCAAATGATTTACAAGACAAAGCAAATTACAAGGTTCATGACTAAACATTTTCTCAAACATAAGTCATGAATTCTGTTTTCACAAAACCTATGTATCTCACATGCATTTTTATGCTGACGTACCTATTTTCACATGTGTTTTCAGGAGATGATGCATAGGACTTATCAACACATACTTAGACGGACCTGTGCCTTAGTGACTTAAAACGAGACAAGAACTAGTTAATTTATGTTATGTACTCTTTGGTTCTTGTTTAAAACAATGTAAACTTTCATGTTTGATTAATAAAATGAAACTTCAATTGCCATGGATTTGAAACAATTAATTCTGTTACAACACTCCCCGACGTTTCCGCCACGTTTTGTATGTTCTACGTGGTCGGGGTGTGACAGAAAAGTTGGTATCAGAGCCAATGGTTATAGGGAATTAGGTTATTAGTAATGCTTTGACCTAGTCTATAACCTTCTTAGGACCCTAACGCGAGTTTACTTGCGTTTAGTCATAAAACAATACCGTCACCTATCCTTAGGCGACGACCACAACAAGAACATAAATTTCAAAACCGCTTTGAAAACTAATAATCTGTTCTAGGATGATTGATTACTAGGTTTTGAACCCTCTGTTATATGGTTTTGAACCCCTTTGAATTTTCAAAACTCTCGTCAAAGTTTTGGGTCCTAAATAGTGTGAACACGTGCAAACTGGAAGAGTGAATGCCTGTACCCTGGGTTTTCTGTCTAAGGCTAGAGTGTTCGTACAAATCCACATAATCGTACCAGTCACTCTTGCCTGGGAACTCTTCGGGTGAGTGTCCACTTATAGGCAAGCATGTCTTCGCGATACACTATGAGGATCTATTTGCTTTGATTCAGCCTTTGTGTTGTTTGTTTGCTTCGTGGTTCAAACAAATGACCATCAACCATGATTATGGTTGGTAATTGTAACATCCTATTCTTACCCAATGCCATTTCATTTGTTTTCTTTCTTGTTTCTCTTTTAGAATGCCTCCTCGACGCGAAAACCAGATAGCGACTGCCGAACTGGCAGAAATCATTGCGCAGCAAATGGCTGCTCAATTCCCAAACCTCTTTGCTCAATGGAACCAAGCCAACAACAACAACAATGGTCCATGCAATTTCAAGAGTTTTAACTCGGCTAAACCACTCAAGTTTAGTGGTTCTGAGGGAGCGACTGGGCTTCTTCAATGGTTCGAGAGCATTGAGAATACCTTCCGCCACGTGCAGTGTCCTGACAATCGCAAGGTCGAGTTTTCTTCGAGTGTGTTCCAGAAGAGGGCCCTTACGTGGTGGAACGGGGTTATTAGAGATCGTGGTGCAGAAGTTGCTCTAGCACAGACATGGGCTAAACTTAGGGCCCTTATGATGAGGGAATTCTGTCCTCGTCACGAGATCAGGGCCTTGGAAAGGGAATTCGACGATCTTAAGCAAGAGAGCGGCGAACATCGAGCATACACTGATCGATATGAGGAGCTGAGCCTGTTGTGTCCTACCATGGTTACGCCTTGGATAAGGCGATCGAAAAATACATTGATGGTCTCCCTGACTCAATACAAGACATTGTGACTGGTAGCAACCCTACTACAGTTAGACAGGCCATTGAGCTATCTGCAACCTTGACTGAATCAAAGATCAGGAAAGGTAAACTTTTCCGAAAAGGTGACAAGAAACTGGTCGAGGAATCGAACCCAATCGAGGAATCAAAGACCATGGATGAACAGACTGGATCCCCTAAGAAGTCAAAGAAGCGAAAGGCTTCTCAGAACTTCGCCATGGTTACTCACAATGATCAAGCCGTCCCCAACCAACCAGCTCAACCCCCTGCTAGGAAGCCATACAATGGAACTGCACCCTTGTGCAACCAATGTAGCCTCCATCATCATGCCAATGTAAAGTGCCGCAAATGCCAAACTTGTGGACTTATAGGCCATACAGCAAGAGTCTGCCCAGCTGCAGCTGCACCAAACTGGCAACAATCCTGCTCAAGGTCGTTTTCTACCAGGTTCTTGCTTCAACTGTGGCGAGATGGGTCATTTCCGAAGAAATTGCCCAAAGCTTGCTAATGCAAATCCAGCACAGGGATGAGCATCTGACTGACTAGAAGACAACATCGTTTAGAAATAATCACGTCTTATGTATTATTTTCTTTTGTTGTCAAGGTCCAAGAAACAGTTGTTATCTTTGTTTATAAATAAATCTTTTATTTACATTGCAATGTATTTATGTGGTTGTATGTATAAACAACATATCCCTTACAATACCGACAATCAGGGAATCGTATCCCTTGTAAAGCAAACTACCCCCAAATTTTTTTCCATCTTATGATCTCTTGCGTTTCCACAAAATTCCTAAGTACCCGTTTATTCTAAGGAAACGAAGTACAAGGCGCAAGTTACAACACGAGACGAATACCCAAAGTACCACTATAAATCCTTAATAAGGGTACTTAAGGATATTTCCGTAAATCCTGAAATTTTTGTGTTCCTTAATTCGAATATTACGTTTCTTTGAAAACAAATTCGAATTTTGGGAGATCATCCTATCTTTTCAGATAGATCCCAGAGGACATTGAAGTCCAGCGACTGGTTTCC
The DNA here is from genome assembly GCA_030545235.1 of Helianthus tuberosus. Lineage (NCBI taxonomy): Eukaryota > Viridiplantae > Streptophyta > Magnoliopsida > Asterales > Asteraceae > Helianthus > Helianthus tuberosus. The sequence continues at coordinate 77,981,359 of CM060407.1, forward strand.
TGGTGTACTTTGAATATCCATATTCAATCACTAACAAGTTAATAACAAATTAATAACTGAGTTAAGCAACTATGTGATTATGTGCTTATGTGTTCCCTTTTATGTTTTAGGTGTAATCCAAGTTTTTGTTATCTAAAATCCTTAATGGACTTCTACGTTGTAGTTAAGTCCCTTGGGTTATAAAGTACTACTCCATAATTAGACCCCTTGAGTGGTCTAGTTAAACAGATTGATCCAAAAATCTGGTTAGGAACATCATGTGATGATATAGCTGAAAGGACTCCTTGGTGGCCTAATTAAAAAGATCATTTGTCGATCTAATTAAAAGGACCCTATGGTAGTCTAGTCACCCTCATCACAGGTTTGATTTTCTTCCGCTAAACATTACAAGATAAACTGTGCGGACTGTGCAAGGAATTACATAATTATGGATGCATACATAATTATGGAATTTAGTGCACAGAAACCACAGCGAGCTTTGTCATGTGCCTAGAAGTTAACTCTATTCATTTCCAATTCTGATGAAGCACCCGTTGAAAATGACTCCGTTTGTTCATTTTCGTTTCTGAAGATTGTCCGTTGAGGAAATGAATATCCATTTGATTATCCTTTTCATTTCCATTTCTGAGGAAGCACCCGTTGAAAATGACTCCGTTTGTTCATTTTCGTTTCTGAAGATTGTCCGTTGAGGAAATGAATATCCGTTTGATTATCCTTTTCATTTCCATTTCCATTTCTGAGGAAGCACCCGTTGAAAATGACTCCGTTTGTTCATTTTCGTTTCTGAAGATTGTCCGTTGAGGAAATGAATATCCGTTTGATTATCCTTTTCATTTCCATTTCTGATGAAGCACCCGTTGAAAATGACTCCGTTTGTTCATTTTCGTTTCTGAAGATTGTCCGTTGAGGAAATGAATATCCGTTTGATTATCCTTTTCATTTCCATTTCTGAGGAAGCACCCGTTGAAAATGACTCCGTTTGTTCATTTTCGTTTCTGAAGATTGTCCGTTGAGGAAATGAATATCCGTTTGATTATCCTTTTCATTTCCATTTCCATTTCTGAGGAAGCACCCGTTGAAAATGACTTCGTTTGTTCATTTTCGTTTCTGAAGATTGTCCGTTGAGGAAATGAATATCCGTTTGATTATCCTTTTCATTTCCATTTCTGAGGAAGCACCCGTTGAAAATGACTCCGTTTGTTCATTTTCGTTTCTGAAGATTGTCCGTTGAGGAAATGAATATCCGTTTGATTATCCTTTTCATTTCCATTTCTGATGAAGCACCCGTTGAAAATGACTCCGTTTGTTCATTTTCGTTTCTGAAGATTGTCCGTTGAGGAAATGAATATCCGTTTGATTATCCTTTTCATTTCCATTTCTGATGAAGCACCCGTTGAAAATGACTCCGTAAGTTCATTTTACGTTTCTGAAGATTGTCCGTTGAGGAAATGAATCCCCGTTTGTTTATTCCTTCATTTCCGTTTCTGAAGAATACTCGTTGAGGAAAATGACTCCGTCTGATCATTTTCGTTTCTGAAGATTTTCCATTAAGGAAATGACAGGATTATGCCTTGTATATCTGGTGGTTACTTGACACAAAGTTACAGATGGACTCCTACGAATAAATTTCGGGACGAAATTTCCTAAAGTATGGGAGACTGTGACACCTGGGTCACTGCGACCATCAAAAAAATGCCAAGCCAATGAAATATTGTATTTCATACTTGGGATCTGTATAAATATGTGTATCTTTTGCACATATTAATTCTTGTTCGATTTCAAGCTCTAAATCGCTTTCTGGAAGGTTATACGCGCACTGATGCGTACATATAACCAGTTTAATGCAACGAAGACTCCGGAATAGTGAAATAGGATCAACATACCTTAAATAACCTTTACATAACTTAGAAATAAGTTTTGAAGGCTTTGGTATGGCAAAATCAAGTTAAATCGCTTATAGGGACTAAAGTTGACAAACTGCGAAAGTATGCCAATTGGAACTGTAACAGACATTCTGGAACATGATCATAAGTTAAACATACCATAAATATCCTTTACATAGCTTAAGAATAGGCTTTGAGGGGTTCGGTATGCTAAAATAAACTTCTGGGTCATTCAGGGACTAAAAGCGTCAAAAAGTGCATAAGTTTGCTCTTTCTCGCATAACTTACGTTCTGAATACATCCGGACATCCAAAAATTTATGTAAGCACTAAAATATTTTATTTTAGTGTTTGGCATTCCGTTGTAATTAAGCGAACATCGCGATTGTACGGCCAAACGAACCGACATCCGAGATATTTTTGAGCACATTTTAAGTTCCCTATACTTTAACTTCATTTTAGAGCTTTGAAATGGGGTTAACGGGGCTTAAATGTGTCAAAAATGCATCAAATAGCATGTTTGGAGCTTCAGGGGCCTGTTCTGCCATTTTTGAAAGTGTCAGACCTGCAAGGTCCTTGCGCACCTCAACACTTTTAGTGTTACGGTGCGCAAGCAGGGGTCAGATGCAGAAAATCGATTTTGGCTGCTGTTATAAGCTTTTAAACACTCCAAAGGCCATTTCCACATGTTGCTAACTGATCATGGGGGGCCAATTGATGTTCATGAGCTTGCCAACAAGTGTAGGGATGTGATCATTCCCTCTTCTCCAAGAAACGATCCTAACGGTGAACCGAAAACTATAAATACCCAACCCACTTCATTGCAAAACCCACTTGAAATCTGAGATTTCTCTAAGTTGGGGTGTTTCATCACCTCATACCTGAGAATACTTGGATTATCAATCTTGCGGGGACCCTTTGTAAGTGTTCCTTCGTTCTTTTATTGCTTTTCGAGTCCGAAAGTCAAACTTTGTTTGACTTTCTGCATTGACCAGTTTATGGTCGATGCGAAGTTCGTTTGAACTTCATAACGTGAGCATGATCACGATGGTTATAGTCCCTAGTGACTATACCTACTGATTACCACGTTATCTAGACTCAGTGACGAGTCGTAGTTTCGGCCAAAATGCGCATTCTTGCGTATTTTGTAACCAAACTACTCTTAGGTATCAAAACCGTTTGTTTTGATACCAAACCTGTTTTCTAAACTTAGTTAAGCATGTTTTAACATGCTTAGCTCGTCACTTTTAGTTTAGTGCTTATATAGGGTCGTAAGGTAAGCGATCTAAACAATCGCTTATACTTTCGAACCCGACCCGTTTGGTCGATCATTAGGATCCGACCAAACACATTAGGTGACCATAGTATATAGGGAATAACCTTCCGAGGTTATACCTTATGGTCGCTTCGTTTAAGTAGTTGTATGATAGGTAGTTTATATGCCTTAGGTAAATTACCAAAATGCCCTTTTTACGCCAAAATTCATTTTAAGCATATGTAACATAACTTTTGGTATCTAAACTAATTTAGTAACAATATTAGACACATTAAGGCATATTTTACTTGTCATAGGACTAGTTAGGCGTTCCGAACGCGTTTCACGCGAACGACGCGTTAAAGTAGCATAAGCTACCTAAACGGGTCGTAATGGGTCGTAAGCACTTAGGTTAGGTTTCATTTAGTATGTAGGCTTTGTTAAACCATATTACACGATTCTCCATACTCGTTTGGTTTACGAACCCTCATTCTATCCAATCCTCCGATTTAGGTCCGGTTTATTAATGTTGTTACCTATATTAGGTGCCGTTTGATATCCGTGATCTCTAGCATTGTTTGGTTGTCACTCAAGGACTACTGAGTAATCTCAAGTGAGTACATAGACCCCTCTTTTACTGTTTTCCAAACTGTTTTGGGGTGAAACACATGTGCCTACTTGTTACTTTCATGCTTTCCTGTTTTCACATCATATACTTGCTATGTTTATTAGTACATTTATAGTACATGATTTCAATACATTTTATGCTAGGTATGCCCATTGTGTGCATACTTAGTACATCACTTTACAATACATTTTATGCTATGTATGCCCATTGTGTGCATACTTAGTACATCACTTTACAATACATTTCATGCTATGTACGCCCATTGTGTGCATACTTAGTACATTGTTTTACATTACACTTATGCTATGTATGTCCATTACGTGCATACTTAGTACATTGTTTTACATTGCATTTCTGTTGCATATGCTCATCCAGCATATGAACACATTATACTACATTTTGAACCGTTGTAACCATTTGACTATGTGAGCCGTCATAACCCTTTGATTATATGAACCGTTTGTAACTATTGAACCGTGTGAACCATTTGTATTTGTTGACATGATTTACATTTGACGATAGACATTTGACTATACATAAACATTTCTACACTGGTTAAACATTACATCTTGGTGGTTTGGTTTGAGTAAGTGATTTAAGTAACGAGGCGTATGTAATACGATACAAGCACGGTGGATACGCCGCTGGTACTTCCTATATATAAGTGTTTGTATGGTATTACATATTGTAGCGTTATTTGAATCATTTCAATTTGAGACATATAACATTTTATACAAATAACATACTTTTCACAAGACATTGATTTACAAACAACTTATCTTATACAAACTCATTTTACATGGTTACTCATTTAACCATACATTATTCTCTTATTTATACATATCATCTGATCTTATCATTTTTCAAATGATTTACAAGACAAAGCAAATTACAAGGTTCATGACTAAACATTTTCTCAAACATAAGTCATGAATTCTGTTTTCACAAAACCTATGTATCTCACAGGCATTTTTATGCTGACGTACCTATTTTCACATGTGTTTTCAGGAGATGATGCATAGGACTTATCAAGACATACTTAGGCGGACCTGTGCCTTAGTGACTTAAAACGAGACAAGAACTAGTTAATTTATGTTATGTACTCTTTGGTTCTTGTTTAAAACAATGTAAACTTTCATGTTTGATTAATAAAATGAAACTTCAATTGCCATGGATTTGAAACAATTAATTCTGTTACAACACTCCCCGACGTTTCCGCCACGTTTTGTATGTTCTACGTGGTCGGGGTGTGACATAAGTGTTCAGGATCCTGATGGTCAATATTATGAGAAGGATCCTAAGTCTTGGATGGCTCCAATCATAAGATATCTCAAGGAGGGACACATCCCAAAGGATGAGAACCCTAAGGCCTTTAGAATGAAGGTATCACGATTCACTATTATAAATAATGTCTTGTATAAGAAATCCCTTGCAGGACCGTATCTGAGGTGCTTGGAGGATCCCGAAACTAAGGAAGTGCTTCAGGATATACACGAAGGGGATTGCGGTAACCATACTGGGGGCCGGTCATTGTTCTCAAAGGCATTAAGAACAGGATATTATCGGCTGACAATGAGAAAGGATGCCGCAGAAATTGCCAAAGGCTCCAGGAGGAAAGGTCTTCATGCTGGCAATGACCGATTATTTCTCTAAGTGGGTCGAAGCTGAAGCATTTGTTCAAGTTAGAGATCAAGAAGTGGTATCCTTCATAAAAAGGAATATCCTGACTAGGTTTGGAGTACCAGCTGAGATAATTTGTGACAATGGATCTCAATTCATCAGCAAAAGAAGCACTGATTTTTGCAAAAGTTGGGGAATTAAGATGATCACGTCAACTCCGGTACATCCTCAAGCAAATGGGCAAGCAGAATCCTCAAACAAGATAATTGTCAACAACTTGAAAAAGAGACTAGGGGCTAAGAAAGGAAGATGGGCAGAAGAAGTACCCTTTGTTTTGTGGGCTGATAGGATGACAGTGAAAAGTGAAACTGGCCAAACCCCGTTTTCCTTGGTGTTTGGAGCAGAAGCAGTGATCCCGACAGAAATGGTGATACCTACAGCGATATCCAACCTCCGGGATCCTGAGAGGAATCCTGAAGTCCTATGCCAGGAACTGGATACTGTTGATGAGACAAGAGATGCAGCAAGGCTAAGGATGGCAGCATATCAACAGAGGATATCTAAAGCATATAACAAGAACATAAGGACTAGAAGATTTCAAGTTGGAGATTGGGTATTGAGAAATTCTTTTCAGAATACTATAAATCCTGCAGATGGAAAGTTGGCTCCAAAATGGGAAGGACCCTATGAGGTTGAATCAGAATCAGGAAAAGGAGCATACCGACTCAAGAATATGGAGGGGGATATGCTACCGAGATCCTGGAATGCTATACATCTAAAACTCTATTTCAAGTGAGTATGGAATTTAAATTCTAACTCAGGATGGTATGGATTCTGTCTCTTTTATTAAATTTTGATATTATTTACTGTTTTGAACCCATTACTGACTTAAGCATCGAAGGGGTGTTAGCCAGGCTAACACCCACCTTAGCTTACGGTTGTTTTGCAGTATATGGTTCGGGATATAGCACCAGGATATACACTTAGGATACTTCGGAAGATTAGAGGATTGGCCCCCTCTCTCATGTCTAAGGGATCCTGATCCCTTCACAGGTTTAAAGGTATTCACCTTTCTTTCGAATTGGGTTTAAACACCCCGCCTGGAGCGCAAGTTATTCGGGAATAGTTCAAGGTGGCGGGACCAGTTCATGTAAAAGTGGCTGACAATTTCGTTACTATTGGCTATATCCTGAATCCTAAAGGTATATGAGGATTGATCACCCTCTCTCACGAAAGGGTATTTTCATACTCTCTAAGGTTTAAAGGTTTTCACCTTTCTAAGTCTTGGAGTTTATACACTCCCGCCTGTAGCGCAAGAAAATTTGGGATTCTCCCCAGGATATTAAGGATTTATCTCCAGTATATTTTTGGGTATTACCCCTGTAACACAAGAATTGTCTAAACAGTTGGAACTGATATTCCAAAACTTTCTAAGTGTTTGTAGACTTCATGCACAAGGGACATTCCTTCTAAAGCAATTGTGTGAAGCTCCAAAGATCAAAATTGGGCTAAGTGTCTCGGACTGGGGACATCTTAGTGGGAGAAGTCGCAAAAGGGGTTGGAGTTTAATACTAGGGTTACAATCAATTCATGGTATGATCTTTCCTTTGTGAACCTTACATGAACTGTTTAACTCTGATTAAGGCTCAAAATATCCTGATAAGGATATATCTTTAGGATATGTCTTCAAAATGTGTTTTTGGGATACGTTTCGGGATATTTGATTGAAATATTTGGGAGATGATACTTGGATTGAAAATTAAAACTCTGATCAAACAAGTGTTATCAAAACAGGTTTTAGAAAATAGACTATCTTTTATTCTTTAGAAGTTTTGGCTAAAATTGATTGGATTTTGAGAAATTCTATTTGATAATGGTCTTCATAAGATATCACTGAGTATATTTATCAGGATATTTTCAAAAGATAGTTGCACAAATTTTGCAAAGCTAAAATCTACACTAAGAAATGCATGACAGAAATTAGAAGGCAACAACAAACAAGTCAAAAGGAAGTTATATTATTAACATGTCAAAAGTTGTGCTTTTGGTTTCACCTCAAACCGAGGCCCATCCGCCAAAAGCACGATTAGTCTTTACCATACTTACATAACGGTTGAAGGTTTTATCTCAAAACGGGACCTGTCCACCTTCAACCGTAACGTCATTCAAAACAGGTTATACTAACTGATGACCAAGGGCTTCATCCTGAAACCCAGGACCCATCCACCTTTGGTCATCGTGTTGTTCTAGTGCAGGAAATATAAATTGTTCAACGACAGGAAAAGTAAATTGTTTGTACAAACCACAACCATGAAATTTAAAAAAGTGGGCTCCGGCCTTGGCACATATATCCATCATCGCCAACAACGCTGCATTTAAGGGACAGCTCCCTCCTTCACCATGACATCTCCAACAGTATCCTCCCCAACATTCCTCTCAGCATCATTAGCAGCGTCCTCTCCACCAGCATTTTCTCTAGCATCACCACCGGCGTCCTTTGAAGCACTAGCATCAGGCACCTTAGCAAGTTCTTCCACAGCAGATTTGGCAGGAGGCTCCACAGGATTTCCCACGAGATCTATCAATTTCGCCTCCCAGGCCTTAGTGTTCCAGGAGGGGCACTGAAGGCCCAAAGCCGTTGCCTCATAAGCCATTTTCAGTCTGGCCTGGAGAAGGGAGATGACGACAGAATTTTTGAGACTCTCCTGATACGAAGCCATAGCCTGCTCATGTTGGACTTGGGTGGCGTCGATCTTGGCCTGGGCTTCCCGGGTGACCTTTTGGATGGTGGACTGTTGCTCTTGTGCCATTGCCTTGTATTTGGCCTCGTAGTGCTCTGATTTAGCGGTGGCGATCGCTGCTTGGTCTGCGATAGTAGCTTCGGCCTTTTTTAGCTGACTTTCCAGCATGACGTTCCAGCCACATGCATCCTCGTAAAGGAAAATCAGACGTTCAAGAACCTGCAAAATAAAGAAATAGGTATTAACTTTAATTGAGTTCAGTAATTAGCATATGGTGCAGGATATGGATCAGGATATTTACCTGATTGAGGAAGCTGGTCATGAATTTGCTGGACTCTCCAAACCCATGATTTTCAAATGGGAATACATTGGGAATAGCAGGAGGCTCTGTTTCCTTTCTCTTCCGGGAGTTGGAGGCCCGGGTCTGAGATGCCGGAGGAGCTTTAGGAGCGGATGTTACTTTCGAACTGGTAGGCTTCGGTGTGACAGATGGCTTCGGGTTGGATTCTTGCTTGACACGTGTGAGACTGGAATAACTATCCAACTCGTCAAGTTGGAAGCCTTCAAGGTTAATAATTGGCGCTAAAGAAGGGAAGAAATATTCAATTTGCAAACTCTTGTATTTTACAATCATTATAATTGTGTACTTACCAGACATCTCTGAACTTGATTTTTTGCTTGAATCTGTAAGAGAGAAGGAGAAGGTTCTTTCATTAGCAGGAAGTCGGTAGATTTCTTTGATCCTGGACTCTGATTCCGCACTTGGGGGTGCTAGATCTCTGAAATTCGCTGCACAAAAACATCAGGATATAAGTCTGGGATATAGTTTAAGGATACATTTGGGGATATTCCTAAAACCCTAGATCCTACCCTTGGTTAACCATCTAACCGGCAGATCAAAACCCTTGTCAATAGAGTCTCTTTTCACGACAAAGAACTTTCGCCGCCACTGGTCTTCGTTCTTGGTGGCCTTAAGGACTAAAGGGCTCTTGGAGGTGGAGAACAAAAGAAAACGGATATTACCATGGGACCTCAACCGGTATGCTATGGGGAGGTCTTCGATGCACAGGTCAGGGCAGTGACGAGATTTAATCTGGTTCAGCACCATTAAAACTTGCCAAACCATCGGCATGGTTTGGGCATAACTAAGGTCGGTAAGCTCAAAGAAACGAGAAACAAACGGCAGAAATGGATACCGGAGTCCTAAGGAAAAGGGATAGGCGAGGAAGCAGACCCACTCGTTTGACGATGCGTCTGATCGGATTTCCCGATCAAAAGGTCGTATGACTACTCCGACAGGGAACGCACCAGAATTCTTTAGGGCGGCGATGTCAGCGTTATTGAAAGAGTAGATTTCATTTTGAGGCTCTCGTATGAGGTTCTGACTCGTTAGGTCTGCGACTGGCTCGTTTGACCGGGATCTTGTTCGAGATGCCATAAAGGATATCGGCTGGGAAACAGGAAATTCAAAGGAAAGGAAAAACAGAGAAGATAAGAGAAGTACCTGAGATCCGCTTGAGGAGTGGTGATCATAATGTGAACTATTTCGGCTAGATATATGCTGAGTAATAGGGGGTAAAGAGTAAATAACACCTTGGAAGTTGCACATTGTCATTTCAAAGGTCTCATCGTATTAATTACCTCGATCCAGGTGATAAAATTTAAAAATATATCTCTTTGAACTCAGAATTCCAACAGGTATATTTTTGGGGACAATTGTTATGGGTCATTTTCTGAGTATATATCCTGACTAATATTCTGCTTTTGATTGTGATCAGGATACCAGATCAGGATATTGCTAACATCCTGGTTCGATATCCTGGTATTAACCGAATTGATCACGTGCAGATTAAGAGTTACAAGTCTCCAACGTTCAAGAAGACTTCTTCCCCCAAGACTCGGGCAAATCAGTTGGAATAGAGACGTTGATCCCGAAAGACCAGGACTACAACGGTTACTTGGGAATATTCGGGGCATCTCGATTTATTAGGAAAGTTAGTTGTTTTCGGTTAGCTATAAATAGTATGATCGGATCAAGTTAAGACACTCACTTCATTCGCACACTTTACTCTCTAGTTACTAGCAAACACTACACACCAACACTTGTACTCAAATTATATTGTAACACCTAGTTGATCCGCATCATATCCTGCACTGTATCCTGATATTTGAAGCAATAGAAGAACAAGGCAGCTGCGATTGTCAGCTCCCGAGGTTTTATGCCGGCGATCTAGATTGATCAAGGGCTTTCCTCGTACATCTCGTGTCACCCATTTACATTTTTGCTCATTGTTTGATCACAGATACAGCTCTATATCCTGAGCCATACCCTGAAAATTGTTTTTACAAACAACTTAATCAACATATTTTTAACACATATTTCTAGCACACTACCTCACTTAAACTAATTTGATCACTTAATTGCTTCGGTAATTTTTTTTTACCAAAACAGCACCTATCCTAACTTTACCTGAGGGCAACGACGATTTTGTTGTGTACTGTGATGCATCTAATTTAGGCCTTGGCTGCGTTCTTATGCAAAGAAACAAAGTCATAGCTTATGCATCAAGACAGTTAAAGGTACACGAGAAAAACTACACAACTCATGATCTTGAGTTAGGTGCAGTAGTTTTTGCTCTCAAAATCTGGAGACACTACCTATATGGTACAAAGTGTGTAGTGTTTACTGACCACAAGAGTCTCCAGCATATCTTCAATCAGAAAGAACTCACCATGAGGCAACGACGTTGGGTTGAGCTTCTAAACGACTACGATTGCGAAATTCGCTACCATCCTGGTAAGGCGAATGTCGTGGCTGATGCATTGAGTCGTAAGGAACGAGTCAAGCTTCACTGTGTTCAGGTTCGATCTGACATTCAAACCCGCATTTCTCAGGCTCAACATACTTGTGTTACATAAGGCTAGATGGGTAAAGAATTACCGTGTCATACTAAGCCTGAGCTTGAACTGAGAGACTTTGGGATATTCTATTTCATGGGCCGTTTGTGGGTCCCAAGTATAGACAATCTTCGCACCTTGCAAATGGATGAAACCCATAAGTCTCGTTATTCTATTCATCCTGGTGCAGACAAAATGTATAAGGACCTTCAAACCCAGTATTGGTGGCCAGGTATAAAGAAGGACATTGCCCTATATGTTTCTAAATGCCTTACTTGTCTTAAGGTTAAGGCAGAACATCAACATCCCTCTGGATTATTGGAGCAACCAGAGATTCTGGTTTGGAAATGGGAAAACATTGCTATGGATCTCATTACCAAACTGCCGCGCACTAAAAGAGGTCATGATGCCATTTGGGTAATCGTTGATCGACTTACAAAGTCAGCACATTTCTTGCCAATCCATGAGGATCTATCTGCTGACAAGCTTGCCAAGATATATGTTGATGAGATTGTATCTCGACATGGTGTTCCTTTGAACATTATATCTGACAGAGATGCTCGATTCTTGTCTCGCTTTTGGAGAACCATGCAATCTGCCATGGGAACCCAACTCAATTTGAGCACAGCATATCATCCTCAAACGGATGGTCAATCTGAGAGAACAATCCAGACACTAGAGGATATGCTTAGAGCTTGTGTGATTGATTTTGGTGGTAGTTGGGATTCGCATCTACCATTGATCGAATTCTCCTACAACAATAGTTATCACTCTAGCATCAACATGGCTCCCTTCGAAGCTTTATACGGTCGAAAATGTCGTTCACCGGTCTGCTGGAATGAGATAGGTGAAGCTTAGCTTACTGGACCTGAACTCATTCTAGAGACTACGGATAAGGTCAAGAAGATTCGCGATAACCTTCAGACAGCTAGAAGCCATCAAAAGAGTTACGCTGATCGACGACGCAAGCCCTTAGAATTTCAAGTCGGTGATCACGTCTTACTCAAGGTATCCCCTTGGAAAGGTGTGATTAGATTTGGAAAGAAAGGAAAACTTGCACCATGCTATATTGGACCATTCAAGATCGTTGAAAGAATCGGAAAAGTAGCCTACAGATTAGAGCTACCTCCTGAACTTGGAAATGTTCATCCAACATTCCACATGTCCAATCTTAAAAAGTGTTTAGCTGATGAGAACCTCCATATACCACTTGATGAAATTCGTGTTGATATCACGATGCACTTCTTTGAGAAACCTGTGGAAATCATGGACCGTGAAGTCAAAAAGCTCAAACGCAAGCGCATACCTATTGTCAAAGTTCGCTGGGAATCTAAACGTGGCCCAAAATTTACTTGGGAACATGAAAATCATATCCGCATCTATTCTCACAAGTTTCCTCTAAATAAATTTCGGGACGAAATTTCCTAAAGTAGGGGAGACTGTGACATCTGTGCTTGTGTAATCATTGTACAAACTCTGAACAATCCAATATTAATAAAACAATGTATTTTGATCCCAATGTTTGTTATTTATGTTTGACATTTTGCACGTTTTGATTTTTTTGATCAATTTTAAACTCTATATCGCTTTCTGGGAAGTTATACACAAACTGATGCGTAAACGTAATCAGTTTAATGCGACAAACACTCCGGAACAGCAACATAAGCTTAACATACCATAAATAACCTTTACATAACTTAGAAATAAGTTTTAAAGGGTTTGGTGTGGCAAAAAAAGTGTATTCGCTCACAGGGACTATTTGCGTCAAACTGCAAAAGTCTGCCGTTTCGTAAGGCAACGTACAGTCCAGAATATGATCATCAGCTAAACATACCATATATAACCTAAACATAGCTTAGAAATAAGCTTTGAGTGGTTTGGTGTGCAAAAACATGCTTATTTGATCTTACAGGGACTAAACGTGTCAAAAACAGCGTAAGTTTGCATTTACGCGCATATCTTACGTTCTGACCACATCTGGACATCCAAAATTTTTGTACACACTAAAATATTTTTATTTTAGTGATCGGCATGCAAAAATACCATTTGACGCTTAATTTGGATCGTTTTCGCGTCCGTTTGAGTTTCGTCGTAATTTGACGAATAACGCGATCGTACGACCAAACGAACTGACATCCAAAAGTTTTCCGAGCACATTTTGAGTCCTCTAAACTTTAATGACCTTGTAGAGCCTTGAAAATGGCTTAACGGGGGTCAAAATGGCCTAAAATGAGCTTAAATATAGTGCAGGGACCATTTTTGCAGATCTGTCAAACTTGTCCACACGGGCCGCGTAAGCCCAGTCTCTACACTTACGCGGGCCACGTGAAAAGGCCCAGCGACAGAAACTGTTTTTCTGCATTCTGTTGCAACTTCAGGGACTTTTTCTGCAAATTTCTTGTGTGGAGGCCAAGTTTAAGTGTTCTCCAAGTCCCTCAATCATATCCTAACATGTGTAGGGCTGGGATCATTGCTTGATCACCACACAAAATGAACTTGATGGCTCTTGATTCCAATAAATAGCCAACATCTTCACTTGTTTCAATTGCTCATTTCCTCTAAATCTCTTCTCTAATCTGATTTGGAGCTTCCACAAGTGTTGGGAACTTCCTCTTTGGTTTTCTTGTCTTCTTTCTTCAAGCATTGGACTCTTGTGAGTATTCTTTCATGCTTGTTCTTTATGTTAGTGCAGAAATTCAAACAGTTTGGCCAATGGTTTGACTTTCGGTTTTGACCATCAATTGGTCAAGTCAACGTTCAATTGAACTTTGCAACGTGATTGTAATCACGATGGTTTAATCCTTAGCGATTATACCTACTGATTACCACGTTGACTAGGTGTAGTGACGAGTCAAAGTTTCGGTCAAAATGCTTTTTAGCACGCATTTTGCAATGGAACTACTTTTAGGTATCAAAACACTTTGTTTTTATACCAAATCAGTTTTATAAGTTAAACATGTTTTGACATGTTTAACTCGTCACTATTAGTTTAGTGCTTGTTTAGGGTCATAAGTTAAGCGGACTAGACAACCGCTTAGACTTTCGAACCCGACCAATTTGGTCGATCTTTAGGATCCGACCAAGCATGTTTAGTGATCATAGTTGCATAGGGAATAACCTCTGAGGTTATACCTTATGATCACATAGGATTGGTTAGCTATTCGTTAAGTAGTGTACATGCCCATAGGAAATGACCAAAATGCCCTTTTGAAACATAAAACCATATTGTGCATATGTGAACATATTTTTGACATCTAATCTGATTTAGTAACATGTTAGGGTATAATTGGGCATGTAAGACTTGACATAGCTTATAGATAACCATCCGACCATAGTTTTGCGCAACTGACGCGTTATAGTAGCTTAAACTACCATAACGGGTCGAAACGGGTCAAGAGCACTTAAGTAGACTTTCAAATCAGAATGTTAGCTCTATTAAATCATACCATATGAGTTCAAATACTCAGTTGATTTATAGAACATCATTCTATCCCATCTCCCGATTTAGGATCCGATTATTAACATAGTTACCTATACTAGGTGCATTGTTGATTCCGTGATACTTGGAGCTTAAATTGGTCTTATTCCTAAGACTAATAAGCAATCCTAAGTGAGTACATAGTTCCCCTCTTTTACCGCTTTCAAATACTTTGGGGTGATACACATGTGCATACTTGTTACTTTCATTCTTTCATTACTTTTATGACATAATCATGCTAGTTTCATCTAGTACATATATAGTACATGCTTTCAATTATGTTTTGTTGTGTATGTTTACTTAGCATGCTAGCATATTGATTTCATAAACATCTGTGCTATGTATGTTTACTTAGCATGCTAGCACATTGATTTCATAAACATTTTTGCTATGTATGTTTACTTAGCATGCTAGCACATCGATTTCATGAACATTTCTACTATGTATGTTTACTTAGCATACTTAGTACATGGTTTTCACATGCTACATTGGTTATGACATTTGGTATGTTTAATCGGAACAATAATACATTCATTAACATTAGCTACGCCGCTCGGTAGTATGTAATGGTACCATAGGAATTGACAACTCCCGTTTCCGACTTCCTAGGTTTGTTTGGAAGTTAGGAATGACAGAATCCGATATACATAACTTAGATAAACCTTTAATTTGTTTAAAGGTTTATCGCCACAGTCGCAAGGCTTGAATGTATGCGAATAAACAATACTGCATAAATGTTTGTAATCATAAAGCATTGTTTTCTGCAAAACATAACATTTGATTTAAACTTTGGTTTATTCAAAAGCATTGTTTTATACGTTTTCCTACGGGGTTGAGTAACTACTAATTATTCACCGTATATAACATTGATTATCACATTAACATTTTCACGTAGTTAAGTAGATACTTTCTACTTGCTATGCATTACATTTGTTTATACATGATACATTTCACACATGACATTGTACATGGTTTATACATAAACATTTTAACATTAAACAAGACATTTTGGTTGGTTATTGATAAGTGACTTATGTAACGGGGCTATGTGTTATATGATAAAAGTATGGTGGATACGCCGCTGGTACTTCCTATATATAAGTGCTTTTATTGTATTATACATTGTTGCGTTATCTAAGCCACTTGACAAAGACATGAAACATTTTTCACAAGGACACAACATTTTTATACAAAGTAAACATTTTATACAAATTCACTTTTACTTGGTTATTCATTTAACCATGCATATTTCTTTCATATCATTTGATTTTCATATCGATTTTCACATGATTTCATAAAAGAAAACATTTTACAAGGTTCATGACTACTTTTTGTTAAACCCTTCTTTAAACTACAAGTCATGAATCTTGCATAAACAAAACCTATGTATCTCACAGGCATTTTTATGCTGACGTACCTATTTTCGCATGTGTTTCAGGTGCTAATGCATGATGATGTTTGTGCTACACTTAGGCGGAATTGGGCCTTAGTGACCTAAAAGAAAATTATTATATTATGTTTTGTTTAAATTCCAAGACAATGTAAACTTTTTAATCCATAATACAAAACTTTAATTACCATGGTTGTTGAAACAATAATTCTGTCGCATCACTCCCCGACGTTTCCGCCGCGGTTTGTTGTTTTAACGTGGTCGGGGTGTGACATCCCCTCCTTTAGGAAATTTCGTCCCGAAATTTATTCAAGAGGAAGACTTGAAGAGTTATGGCAAAAAGGTGATTATTCAAAACCGAGACTTGAAAATTTCGAAACATAAAAAGTAAGAAATTTCAAAGAACGACAAAATAAATTTGTAAAGGAGTTCGTTTGTGTAAATTGATTTGAGGTACCACGCATAACTGAAAACGTAAGGGTCCGTATATGGTTAAAGAGAGTTTAAACAAGTTTGAAAATCTCAATTGGATATGTATTAAAATTCGTCGTATTAGGAAGGGGAATCTTGTGTGAAACGGTTTGTATTTTGATGAAAGTGGGGTAGCTTGCATAGGAAGTTTTTAAGGGTCGTAAAGTCGCACATTTGTAAAAGTTGTTTATTGAGAGGAACGAGAGGGTTTGGTAAATAAAGTGATAACGGTCTACTAAGTATGTTTACACAAGAATAAAGAATAAAAAGATAGTTTTAAAGGTAAAGAGATAAGTTAGGATTCGAATGTTTAAACCGATATGATTGTGAACGAGGTTCGTACAAGAGGACAAGGAATAATGGAGAATAATGAGAGAATAAAAGTGTCACACCCCGATATTTCCGCATAATACCAGTGGGCCCGGCGGGGAGTATCGTGACGTAGTTGATATCATCATAGTCAAATATACACAGATCATTGCACAGCGGAAGTCTTGGTAGAAAATACTATTACAAACCGAAATGTAAAGTACGAATAAAATATTATACAGACGGTTGTAAGATAAGATCCACAGGCGGATCTAAAATAAAATACAAAAAAACTTGTTCAACGGATTTAAGGCATTCGAACTTGCAAAATTCACTATCTATTCCCCGAAGCTCCCAGCCAATTATGGAAAGTACCTGCCACTTAACGTTTTTGAAAATACGTCAGTTTTCACTGGTAAATACAATTAACCGACTCTTTTGAAAACATTAATGAAAAATTGATTTGAATGCACAAGGCACAATATTCTTTTATAACTTGGGACAATTATGTTAAAACTAATCTTGTATCAGATTTACATGTTTGTCCAACATTTAGGGTCGGGATAAAAGCCGAACAAGATTAACCAACACACCACAAATATAAACCCACGATGGGTCACCCCAGCGAGTGAGTATATCTTTTACATACGCAACTGTCAGGTGTATGCCTACACCCCGTGCTTAAGTCGTGGCCATTTACGATTTTAAATAAGCCGAGGATATCCAGGACACGGTCGTTAATGCCCAATGTTATCAAACAAAACTGATTAAAACAGGATCATGCAATTTAACCATATTCGATTAAAATGTTTCTACACCCGACAAAGCGGTAGTATTTTATCGTATCCCAAGTATAAGGGAAAATAAGTTAAAAGTATTTACCTGAGCTTAAAAATGCAAGTTTTGTATACTCAGTCGTATATTCTACTCAAGCAAGTGCAAGTAACTTCTACTGGCCTCCTAATCTGGAACGAAGGTTATATTAACCTATGAGATTACTAACGGGTATTATTTTAGTAGTAAACTTAGACCGGCTAGTTTAAGGAAAGGTTTACGGTACGAAACGCTAGATTAAGCGATGACCGGATCGGAATGTAATTTAAACCTGACAAGCATGGAGACTTGTATAATATGGGTAAACTAAATACATTATGGAATTTGAATTTAAAGTGATAAGTTGTGACCCGTTTCGGCTAGTTTATGTAAACTAGTTACATAAACCGCACTGTACGCGTATAAGCATAAACGGGTAACCGGATGAGTCATATACTTGTTCCATAAGTTATTATGCTTAAAATATGTTGTGATATTAGTAGGATATCAACAATTATGCCCAAAAAGATTTTAAGACCAAATTAAGTCCCGTAAGGGAATTTTGGTCATTTTAATATTTATAAAAGAGTTTTTAAAGCAAACTGATGTTCTGGTCTAAAATATTCTGTAAAAATATTTATTTTATGAAGTTATAACAGTATGATATCATACACATGTGTGGTTTACCATTTATGGCCAAACTATGCACCGTAGGGGCATTTTGGTCATTTCACATATGCTTTTAAGGACAAAATTGGAAGTCTGAGTTCATGACTTATACCTACTGTAAAAATATTAAAATTTATTTAAAAATTCAGTAGGTAACAAGTCTTAGGTGTTAAATATGATTTTAAACCATACTATGCACCTAATTAGCATAAAAATCGATAATTGACGATAATTACAAAGTTTATGTGATTATGAGGTTTTGACCAGCCTTGAAAGGTTAAAATATTCTATTTTAAATATGACTTCAGTAGAAAAAGGTTTGGCATGTTAATTGTATGTAATTCACAATTTATTAGCAAAAGGGGCATTATCGTCAATTATATAATTTATACGAGAACTCAATAATATGTTCAGTATCAAATCTGACCCAACATTCCAAAAATCCCTAAAAATAATATCATAACAGTAGGTAATGAGTTTGGTGCCAAAATTTAGGTTTAAACATGTTTTATGCACAAAAGCGTAATTTAATTAATAAAAAGTTAAATTTTACGATATCTTGCATAACTTCGTTTTGAGACCAGAAAATGATGTCAAAATTATTTGACATGTTTATATATCAGTACCAATGCTATTTTCATGCTTACATATTCAAAAATCTCGTTTTTACATTATAAGGGCATAATGGTCAAAGTTTAAGCATAATAATGGTAACAAGCAAATAACTCGGATTACTAAGGGACCATGTAGTATAACCTCAGAGGGTTATACTAACATATAATATGGCCACATAGGAACCTTAATGCATAAATAAACTAAGCTAATTCGGGTCAAAACTGAACGTCAAAGCAAAAGTCAATGTTTGCGACTTTCAGTTGCGAACCGAGGCTAAACTCAGAATTGTCGGGTTGAACACGCTTAGACATGTTCTATTAATATTTACCAAGTTATTTAGGTGACAAAACATGATTCATAACTTCTACATTATCAGTTTTAATTATTATTTGAAATTTTGACTATTTTGACTAGTTGCTTTGACCCGACAATTGAATGAGTTAACGTGATAATTAGGAGTTGCCCTTTTGAGGGATTAACACCTACTTAATTACCAACACAAAGCCACTTTCGTTTAGAATTGTGGCTGGACCGTTAATGAATAAACTAGAAGTAAAAGCAGAATTACGCTAACATTGACTTTCGGTCCTTATACTCATAAAAACTAAACTATGAAAGCTAGGAACACTTACACAAGGTCTCCAAGCACAAAGTTTAAACTTGAGAGAGCTTCCTTTATGACCAGGATGCTCCAGAAACAAAGCTTTAGAGAGAAAAATTCTGATTTTGAAAATGAGCAACTTTAATTGAGGCAAATGAGGGCCTTTATATAGAAGAGTAGGATGATTTAGGATTAATCCAAGTGTCCCAGATGTTATATGATGCTCACAAGTGTCCAAATGGTATTATAAAACCGTCAACATGCAGCTGGTTTCGATTCAGAGTTGCAGAGAATATAACGAAGATTGCAGGTTTACATGCTGGGCAACTGCCAGTTCTGGCTGGAAAACCTTCTCCGCCGTGCCATGCGCCAGATAAGGCAGATCCTGGCGCGCCACGCGAGGCAACACGTTTCAAAATTTGTTTGTTTTGTTGCAAGATCAGTCCCTGTACTTTTTAAACTCGTATATCTTTCATTTTCAGCATGAGGGGCCCTTAACTTCAGGTTTCACATGATATTGGGAATAAAACCAAATATTGTTAAGTTCCGGATTTGTTAAAATGGTCTCCCTGGAGTAGAATTATCATATTGACACTTTCAACCCTTCTTCTTGGAAATTGCAAATTAAATCATATAATCGCACCGAAACTTCATGAAATCAGTATCTGATATTCGTGAGAGTATAATAAGTCATTAAAAAGCCTCAGGATCATTAAAAGGTCAATCAGAGGTAAGAATTAACATGTTAACACTTTTAACCCCTATGTTTTGTAAATTTTGGTTTTAAGCACAAACGGCTTCTTGTGTCCGACAGTTTACTCTTTAAAGAATACGAACATCATGTGAGGTCAATCAGAGGCACAAGTTAGGCATGTTGACACTTTTAGTCCTTCTACATACATCTTTACACTGTTTGTCAAAGTTAACTTTTTACATGATTAGCTTTTATGACACGTGTCTACACTTTATTGGTTATGATTTTTGCGAGGTGTTATATCCTCACCCCCTTAAAAGAAATCTCGACCTCAAGATTTACTAAAACAAATAGGGGTACTTTTGATGCATCGTGGTTTTAACTTCCCACGTATATTCTGGGCCTCTACGGGCATCCCATTTCACTTTTACAATTGGCACATGCTTCCTTCGAAGCTTTTTGACCTATCGATCCTCGATTGATAAGGGTTTTTCAACAAACTTTAAACTTTCATCAATCTGCATATCCTTATGTGACATTGCTAGCGATTCATCAGCTACACATTTCTTCAAATTGCAGATGTGGAACACATTGTGTATTTCGCTAAGTTCTTCAGGTAGATCTAGCTTGTAGGCCACGCTCTCGACACATTCGACGATCTTGAATGGTCCAATATATCTTGGGCTCAGCTTGCCCTTTTTACCAAAGCTCATCACGCCTCTTATCAGCGTAGCTCTTCTACCTATCCCTGGCAGCTTTCAAACGGTCACAGATTTGAACAATTTTATCCATCGTTTCCAGAACTATTTCTGGTCCTGATTGTTGGGGTTCCCCAACTTCCACCCAACAAACAGGCATTCTACACTTCCTTCCATACAAGGCCTCAAAAGGCGCTGCTTGGATGCTCGAATGATAACTATTGTTGTATGAAAATTCAATCAAAGGAAGGTGATCATCCCAACTTCCACCTAAGTCGATAACACAAGCCCGGAGAATGTCTTCCGACGTTTGAATAGTACGCTCACTCTGTCCATCCGTCTAAGGATGGTAAGCAGTACTGAAATTCAAACGAGTGCCAAGGGATTGCTGGAAACTTTTCCATAGGTGTGAAATTCAAACACAAGCCCGGAGCATGTCTTCTGACGTTTGATATCACCGACACCCACCTCTTCCTAGAGGTACCGGGTTCGAGTCTTGGGAGTGACATATGTCACCCAGGGTAAGAACTCGGCATGGGGAAGTCACCGCGGGGCTAGCTTGGTCGGGTAGCGGCTCCCGGAGTGAGATCACTCCGGCGGGTGGGAGGACCGTGCACTATCCCCCCTATCCCTATCAGATATGACAGATACTGGCACTCCGTGGAGAGATATAATCTCATCCACATACAGCTGGACTAGTTTATAGGAGTTGTGCATTTCTTTGATGGGCAAGAAATGAGCTGACTTGGTTAGCCTGTCGACTATAACCCATATCGTATCATTCCTGTGTCTCGTCTTGGGTAACTTGGTTATGAAGTCCATAGTTACCATTTCCTACTTCCAAGTAGGGAGTTCATGTTGTTGCAGCAAACCTGACGGCTTTTGATGCTCGGCTTTAGCCTGTGAGCACGTCAGACATTTAGCTACGTGTGTGGCTATGGATTTCTTCAAACCCATCCACCAGTAGTGTGCCTTCTAATCCTGGTACATTTTATCACTCCCTGGGTGAACTGAATATTTGGAATTATGTGCCTCTTGGAGAATGACATCTCGAAGTCCTCCACAAATTGGAACCCAGATTCGACCATTAAATATGAGGATTCCATCGTTCCCAGGTGTCAACTGATCCGCAATTGCACCTAATCTTTCTTCAGGAAAATTATCTTCCATTATGGCTTCTTTCTGAGCAGACAACAATTTCTCATTTAAACTGTTCCTTAGTTCGATGCTTTTAGCATTGATCCTTATTGGTTTAATCCTTTCCTTCCTGCTCAATGCATCAGCGACCACATTTGCCTTGCCAGGGTGGTAGCGTATTTCACAGTCATAATCGTTTAATGTTTCCATCCAGCGTCGCTGCCTCATGTTAAGATCTTTCTGGTTAAACAAGTGTTGGATGCTTTTGTGATCAGAGTAAATCACACACTTGGTTCCATACGGGTAATGCCTCCAAAGTTTGAGTGCAAATACAATGGCACTCAATTCCAAATCATGGGTGGTGTAGTTCTTCTTGTGCACCTTCAGTTGGCGTGATGCATAGGCAATCGCCTTGCCTCTTTCCATAAGCACACAGCCCATACCCATGTGCGATGCATCACAATAAACAACAAACTCATCTATCCCTTCTGGCAATGTCCACACAGGAGCATTGCTTAATTTCTGCTTAAGAATCTCAAAAGATTCTTGTTGTGTGGGACCCCAGTCAAACTTTACATTTTTGCGGGTTAACGAAGTTAAAGGTGCAGCTATCCTTGAAAAATTTTCGATGAAACGCCTGTAGTAACCTGCCAGACCCAAGAAACTGCGAATCTCTGTAGGTGTTTTGGGGGCTTCCCAATTCATAATTGCCTCTATTTTAGCAGGATCCACCTGGATACCACGCTCGCTTACCACGTGTCCAAGGAATTGGACTTCTCGAAGCCAAAATTCACATTTGTAGAACTTCGCATAAAGCTTTTCCTGCTGCAGAAGTTTGAGAATACATCGGAGGTGCTCCTCATGATCAGCTAGACTCTTGGAGTAAATGAGTATGTCATCAATAAAAACAATGACAAACTTGTCCAGATATGGCTTGCAGACTCGACTCATGAGATCCATGAATGCTGCAGGTGCATTTGTGAGCCCAAAAGGCATCACTAAAAACTCGTAGTGACCATATCTTGTCCTAAATGCAGTCTTGTGTACATCTTCCATCCTAACCTTTAATTGATGGTATCCCGACCTTAGATCGATCTTCGAGAAGAAACTTGCCCCTTGCAGCTGATCGAACAGATCGTCGATCCTGGGCAATGGATATCGGTTCTTGATTGTAACCTTGTTCAGCTCACGATAATCAATGCATAAACGCATTGAGCCATCTTTCTTCTTCACAAATAGAATCGGCACTCCCCAAGGAGACGAGCTTGGTTGTATAAAACCCTTCTCCAATAATTCATCCAACTGGGTCCTTAATTCTTTCATTACAGTTGGTGCCAAATGATAAGGTGCTCGGGCGACTGGTGCTCTCCAGGTATAATATCAATTCTGAATTCCACTTGCCTGTCAGGAGGCAAACCAGGTAGCTCTTCAGGGAAAACATTTGTGAACTCCGAAATAACAGGGATATCTTCAATTTTGGGCTTTGGCGTATCTGCAGTCATTTGTGCCATGTGAATGACACAACCGTTCTTCAAACCTTTGGACGCCTTAAGCATAGCTACTTGATCATACAGTCCATGGTGTGTATCTCCTTGAACAATAATTGATTCTCCCGATGGGGTCTTAATGATAACTTGCTTTTTGGCACAGGCAATTTGGGCTTGGTTCAAAGATAACCAATCAATGCCTATAACTATATCAAATCCTGCCAATTTCATCGATAACAAAGACAATGGAAAAGAGTGGTTCCTAATGGATATGAAACATCCATCTAGAATTGTTGAGGCAGTTTCTAAGGTACCATCGGCCAATTCTACCTCATATTTTATGTCTAGAGTTTTTATAGGCAGATTTAACAGTTTACAAAATTTATTGTCTACAAAGGACTTATCCACACCAGAATCAAATAAAACTCTAGCATAAATATCGTTTATAAGGAAAGTAACTGTTATAACATTATCATTCTGCACTGCCTCCCTCGCATTCATCTGGAACACTCGTGCGTTGGTCTTCTTGGCCTCTTCAGGCTTTTTCACATTCTTGGGATAGTTGGACCTGATGTGTCCCTTCTCGTTACACCCATAGCAAGTCGCATTCTCTAATTCCTTGCACTCTAAGGTTTTATGACCTTTCGTATTACAAATTCCACAGAGTTTAGCCTGCGGTTCAATTGTGCACTTACCGTGATGGCGCTTCTTGCAGTTCTTACACACGGGTCTGTCACCCTACTGATTTGAGTTTTTCTTAAACTCAGAACTTTTCTTATGCTCAAAATTACCTTTCTTCTTCTTATCGGAGCAATGTGAGCTCTCGTCATCTCTTTCCCTCATCAAAAGCCTTAACAGACTTATTCCTAACTGCATCAAGCGTGAGTGATAAGGACGAATCTACCATGGACCTATAAGTGGTAGGCCTGGAAGCTTTGACGTTTCCTTTAATTTTCGGGGCCAGGCCTCTAATGAAGCGCGCTATGCTCTTAGGCTCAGGTGTAACCAAATAGGGAACAAGTCTGGACATAGTGTTGAAACTCGTGACAAATGCTTGCCAATCCAAATTTTTCATGACCAGAGTCAAGAAGTCAGTTTCAATCTTTTCTACCTCGTGCTGAGGACAAAAGTATTCTTTCATCAGTGCCACAAACTCCGGCCATGACAAGTTATAGAGTGGAATCTTCTCCGTGGCTTGAATTAATGACCTCCACCAAGCTAATGCCTCTCCTTTAAATGACTGCGATACGAACTTCACCACATCCTTCTCAGCGCATCCACTGATATCCACAACAGTATCCATTTCATCAAGGCATGTCATACAGTCTATGGCACCTTTTTCTCCTGTAAAATCCCTTGGTTTGCACGAAACAAAGTATTTATAAGAACAAGTCTTTGAGCACGGTTCCTGATCAAAACAATTTTCTTAGACGGCTGGCTTTTCTGATTCGGCGAATGGTGCGAATCGTCCTTCTTTGATTCATGTGTTTTGGAAGGGGGCTTAGTATGAGCCACAAATTGGGTCTTTGTGCGAGCAGCACTTGAATCTTTAAAGATTCTACCGACGGCTTTGGTTACAGCATTGTCTATTAATGCTTGCAAATCCGTACCTGTTACGTTCATTCTGGTATTATCATTCCTTTCATTGGGATGACTATTAACTTCTTCTGATTTAGCCATGGTGAAGCTTGATTTGCTATAAGACAATTGACAACAACTTGTTTAGTGGTCTATTATGGAATCATCATTTTCGTTGATTCATTAACCATGGTATAAATAGACCATATTGGTTAATTTGTTAATCAGATTTATTTAAATTTTTCATTATATTTATTCTCAGTTATACAAACATTCAGAGTATTAGGGTGGCACAAAAGGCCTTGTCACAAGGACAGTTTTAATTTATAAGCCATGATCTTATTCGATCGAGGCATTAAGGGTTGAACATAGTTCTTCCCCCTTTCTTGACAGGGAGTCATAGACTACTACTGTCATTTGTTATGTAGTTAAAATAGTTTGGCCCAAAGGCGAGATAATGGCATCACATAGTGAAGGCTTTAATATGGTCATCTCATTTGATGACCTCAGCCATGATTTACCAGATTACTTGGCTAAATAAGGAATTTGGAAAAATCCAATATTAGGAGGACTAGTGTGACTTTCTCGAATCACATTTGCCAAGAGTGCTAACACGTTCTTAGGTGTTAACAATGATTTATTATCTTAAAAAGGCTTTACCGTCACAGCCATGTCTGTAATGACATATAGGCTAGGTTATTCCTTTAAGATTGTCTTTTGAGATTTTAAAGGCAGATCAATTATAAATTGAAATGATACTTTAATTTGTGATATAATGTATATGCATATGTATAATGACAAATGTAATTTTAAAAGGAAACTTTTCATAAATGGTCCTACGAATTACAACAATTGCCCTAAACGGGACTTTAAATAAATAAATTTGTCCACACAGGGACGAAATAAGAAAACAAATCCACGCAGGGACTAAATACTCAAATAAAATGTCCACGCAGGGACTTAATTGAAATGAAAATTACAAAATAATAAATAAGGGTTCTTCAACTGTCTTTCTTCTTTTTCCCCTTGATGAGGTTTGCTAAACCCTTAAGAAAACTATTGTGCTTCTTGTCATGCTCTTCAACCTATTTTTCCACCTCATGCAACCTTTGAATAATTTCTTGTTGCTGCGGTTGTTGGAATGGAGGTTGCGGTGGCTGTTGTTGCTGAGGTTGAGGAGGTGGTGGGTATTGATACCCATATGCCGGGTACCCAGTTGGGTATGCGG
Source organism: Helianthus tuberosus (assembly GCA_030545235.1). Taxonomy (NCBI): domain Eukaryota; kingdom Viridiplantae; phylum Streptophyta; class Magnoliopsida; order Asterales; family Asteraceae; genus Helianthus; species Helianthus tuberosus. Next base: position 78,007,551 of record CM060407.1, read on the forward strand.
GTGGAAAGGGAGAGGGGTAAAGAGCATTAAAGTTTGCTGCCTCTATATATGGGTCGACAGCAGGTGCATGGTATTGATAACCCGAGTAAGCCTGTTGCTCATACGGGTTGTACCTAGCTGCATCTAGGTAAGCAGGGATCGGGTTTTCATAACCCGTGGGTGGTGGTGGTGGTGCAGGTGTGACCAGTGCAGAGTCGACCTCTGAAATAACATTTGAAGGCCCACCCAATTGAGGGTCTTCAAAGATGGGTGGATAGTTGCTGGAGTGTTGGGGGGTGCTGAAATGAAAACCCCCATGCACGGACATCCGTGCACTTCTTCTTCACCTCGATGGTTCTGGAGGCGGTGGCTGCTCTGGCGCTGGTGGTGTCGGTGGTGTAACCGCCTGAAAGTGTGGGTCCTGGGAGGGAACCTGTTGGTGGGGAGGTGAGTCGTGATGTGGGGGAGTAAACTCCCACTTGTATGTGCTCCACCTTTCGGCCCATATGTCGGGGCCTCTATATGGCGATCCTGCAAATGATGAACCGCTGGAAATCTCGATGGGATGCGTTGGCATCCCAGATGGTGGCATGGCGGGATCAGGATCGTCCTCCACATCCATATCTTGGTACTCGGGAAAGTGGTCTGCTGGTCCCAATGGGTTATGACCCACTGGCTCGTCAACTTGGTTCATGGGGTTGAAACGGCTTTGAAAGTAAGGTGTGGGGTTTTGAAATAAGTGGTGAGAGTCGGAACGTTGCAAGGGTATGTATGAGTGGTGTGAGTCATGGGGCTCGTCTTCCTGATATGGCCCGAATGAGTTGTGGTACGAGGGCAAAGAGCTAAGCGAGACAGAGCGCCTCACTGGTTCGAGATAGGTCCTCCAGTCCTCATACGGGCAGGAGCCAAATGATGCGGAGGGTGTGCATCTGTGTGACGGCCCAACTTCATGATCGTTTCTTCCCCTCATCGGGGCCTGGCCTCTGCCTCCACGTCCACGTACTCTCGGCGGCATGATTTAAGTATCCCTGTCAAAACAAAGAATAAAGAAAAGATATAAACCAAATAAGATCAAGATTAATCCTAGGTCATTTGCCTAGACTCGGAAGTCAAGGAATTGCTACTGTGTCATTGAAATTAAACACAAAAGGCTAGTGTTTAATTCACTCAATGTTGGCTCTGATACCAACCTGTCACACCCCGATATTTCCGCATAATACCGATGGGCCCAGCGGGGAGTATCGTGACGTAGTTGATATCATCATAATCAAATATACATAGATCATTGCACATCGGAAGTCTTGGTAGAAAATACTATTACAAACCGAAATGTAAAGTACGAATAAAATATTATACAGACTGTTGTAAGATAAGATCCACAGGCGGATCTAAAATAAAATACAAAAAAACTTGTTCAACTGATTTAAGGCATACGAACTTGCAAACTTCACTATCTATGCCCTGAAGCTCACAGCCAATTATGGAAAGTACCTGCCACTTAACATTTTTGAAAATACGTCAGTTTTCACTTGTAAATACAATTAACTGACTCTTTTCAAAACATTTATGAAAAATTGATTTGAATGCACAAGGCACAATATTCTTTTATAACTTGGGACAATTATGTTAAAAATAATCTTGTATCAGATTTACATGTTTGTCCAACATTTAGGGTCGGGATAAAAGCCGAACAAGATTAACCAACACACCACAAATATAAACCCACGGCGGGTCACCTCAGCGAGTGAGTATATCTTTTACATACGCAACTGTCATGTGTATGCCTACACCCCGTGCTTAAATCGTGGCCAATTACGATTTTAAATGAGCCGAGGATATCCAGGACACGGTCGTTAACCCCTAATGTTATTTGTTATCAAACAACACTGATTAAAACGGGATTATGAAATTTAACCATATTCGATTAAAATGTTTCTACACCCGACCAAGCGGTAATATTTTACCGTATCCCAAGCCCGTATAAGGGAAAATAAGTTAAAAGTATTTACCTGAGCTTAAAAATGCAAGTTTTGTATACTCAGCCGTATATTCTACTCAAGCAAGTGCAAGTAACTTCTACTGGGCTCCTAATCTGGAACGAAGGTTATATTAACCTATGAGATTACTAACGGGTCTTATTTTAGTAGTAAACTTAGACCAGCTAGTTTAAGGAAAGGTTTACGGTACGAAATGCTAGATTAAGCGATGACCGGATCAGAATGTAATTTAGACCCAACAAGCATGGAGACTTATATTATATGGGTAAACTAAATACATTTTGGAATTTGAAGTTAAAGTGATAGTTTTGACCCGTTTCGGCTCCCGCACCGTACGCGTATAAGCATAAACAGGTAACCGGATGAGTCATATACTAGTTCCATAAGTTATTATGGTTAAAATATGTTGTGATATAAGTAGGATACCAACAATTATGCCCAAAAAGATTTTAAAACCAAATTAAGTCCCATAAGGGCATTTTGGTCATTTTAAGATTTATAAAAGAGGTTTTAAAGCAAACTGATGTTCTGGTCTAAAATATTCTGTAAAAATATTTATTTTATGAAGTTATAACAGTATGATATCATACATATGTGTGGTTTACCATTTATGGTCAAACTATGCACCGTAGGGGCATTTTGGTCATTTCACATATGCTTTTAAGGAAAAAATTGGAAGTCTGAGTTCATGACTTATACCTATTGTAAAAATATTAAAATTTATTTAAAAATTCAGTAGGTAACAAGTCTTAGGTGTTAAATATGGTTTTAAACCATACTATGCACCTAAGTAGCGTAAAAATCGATAATTGACGTAATTACAAAGTTTATGTGATTCTAAGGTTTTGACCGGCCTTGAAAGGTTAAAATATTTTATTTTATATATGACTTTAGTAGAAAAAGGTTTGGCATGTTAATTGTATGTAATTCGCAATTTATTAGCAAAAGGGGCATTATCGTCAATTATATAATTTATACGAGAACTCAATGATATGGTCAGTATCAAATCTGACCCAACATTCCAAAAATCCCTAAAAATAATATCATAACCGTAGGTAATGAGTTTGGTGCCAAAATTTAGGTTTAGCATGTTCTATGCACAAAAGCGTAATTTAATTAATAAAAAAGTTAAATTTTACTGTATCTTGCATAACTTCGTTTTGAGACCAGAAAATGATGTCAAAATTATTTGACATGTTTATATATCAGTAACAAAGCTATTTGCATTTTTAAATATTCAAAAATCTCGTTTTTACATTATAAGGGCATAATGGTCAAAGTTTAAGCATAATAACGGTAATAAGCAAATAACTCGGATTACTAAGGGACCATTTAGTATAACCTCAGAGGGTTATACTAACATATAATATGGCCACATAGGAACCTTAATGCATAAATAAACTAAGCTAATTCGGGTCAGAACTGAAAGTTAAAGCAAAAGTCAATGTTTGTGACTTTCGGTTGCGAACCGAGCCTAAACTCTAAATTGTTGGGTTGAACATGCTTAGACTTGTTCTATTAATATTTACCAAGTTATTTAGGTGACAAAACATGATTCACAACTTCTACATTATCAGTTTTAATCAATGTTTTAAAAACCGGTTCAAACCGGTCGGTTGTACCGGTTGAACTATCCGGTAAAACTGGTTGAACCGCCCTATACACCTGGTTGAACCGCTCGATACACCCGGTTAAACCGTTTTTGAGCCAAATCCGGTACGGTATAAAAACCAGATTTTAAAACATTGGTTTTAATTATTATTTGAAATTTTGACTTTTTGACTAGTTGCTTTGACCCGACAATTGACTGAGGTAACGTGATAATTAGGAGGTGCCATTTTGAGGGATTAACACCTACTTAATTACCAAAACATAGCCACTTTCGTTTTGAACCGTGGCTGGATCGTTAATGAATAAACTAGAAGTCAAAGCAGAATTACGCTAACTTTGAATTTCCGTCCTTATACTCATAAAAACTGAACTATGAAAGCTAGGAACACTTACACAAGGTCCAAGCACACAGTTTAAACTTGAGAGAGCTTCCTTTATGACCAGGATGCTCTAGAAACAAAGCTTTAGAGAGAAGAATTCTAATTTTGAAAATGAGCAAGTTCAATTGAGGCAAATGAGGGCCTTTATATAGAAGAGTAGGATGATTTAGGATTAATCCAAGTATCCCAGATGTAATATGATGCTCACAAGTGTCCAAATGGTATTATAAAACTGTCAACATGCAGCTGGTTTCGATTCAGAGTTGCAGAGAATCTAAAGAAGATTGCAGTTTTGCATGCTGGGCAGCTGCCAGTTCTGGCTGGAAAACCTTCTCCGTCGTGCCATGCGCCAGATAAGGCAGATCCTAGCGCGCCACGCGAGGCAACATGTTCCAAAATTTGCTTGTTTTGTTCCAAGATCAGTCCCTGTACTTTCTAAACTCGTATATCTTTCATTTTCAGCATGAGGGGCCCTTATCTTCAAGTTTCGCATGATCTTGGGAATAAAACCAAATATTGTTAAGTTCCGGATTTGTTAAAATGGTCTCCCGGGAGTAGAATTATCATATTGACACTTTCAACCCTTCTTCTTGGAAATTGCAAATTAAATCATATAATCGCACCGAAACTTCTTGAAATCAGTATCTGATATTCGTGAGAGTATAATAAGACACTACAAAGCCTTGGGATCGTTAAAAGGTCACTCAGAGGTAAGAATTAACATGTTGACACTTTTAACCCCTATGTTTTGTAAATTTTTTATTTTAAGAACAAACGACTTCTTGTGTCCGATAGTTTACTCTTTAAAGAATACGAACATCTTGTGAGGTCAATCAGTGGCACAAGTTTGGCATGTTGACACTTTTAGTCCTTTTACATACATCTTTACACTGTTTGTCAACTTTAGTCCCTCAAAGTTAACTTTTTACATGATTAGGGTTTATGACACGTGTCTACACTTTATTGGTTATGATTTTTGCGAGGTGTTACAAAAAGTGATCGATTGATGTTAAATACGTGAATGCGAGTGTCAGAATAGCATAAGTACTGGATAAACGAAAGTAGCGTGCTTAAGAATGAAGTCTCGTCGTGGATAATCGGATGTAATGCGTTTGTGAGTTGTTTAAAGTTGAATTAGGTTTAAAGGTTTGCAAAGAACTGAATTAATCATGGCACGTTCTACGACATTCTTGTAATATGGTGGAAACACGTATATATAGGATGTACCAGCGGCGTATCCACCATGTTTCGACCATGTTACACCCGTTTCGTTATTTGATGCAATGTTACATTCCGTGTTTTACCATACGTAGTAGTACACTCTATGGTTCTCATACGCCTATCATTATAATCCTGTGTGCACCCGCGATTATATTGATTGTCGCATGATCCGCATAGCTTGTACTAGTTGCGTATGAATTACGATATACATAAATTTTGAAAATAAGATCGCGTGTGTTTAGAAATGTAGCATATAAGTATGTTTGCGTTCCAAATAGTATAAGACCAACGTAAGAGAATTCCCTCGGGTTTCGCTCGCGTACAGGTGCGAATGTATAAAATTTGTGTATGAGTAAAAGCATGAGCATAGTATAATTTTAAAATATGAAGACGCATGCGAGCATAACGACAAACGCATGGTTAAGAGTATGATCACAAGTATAAACATGACGCATGTGACGTGAGTATAAACACAATTTATATAAATGAGAGTATAAACATAAGTACGGGTATAACAAAAATCGTATGAATGAGAGTATAAATGCGAGTACGAGTATAACATAAATCGTATAAATGAGAGTATATATGCGAGTACGAGTGTGAATACGAGTATAAATATGAACACAAAACGTGTGAGTATGAATACGAGTATAAGTATGAGTATGAACATAAGATGTATGAATATGAATGCGAATATAAGTGTAAAACATGAATGTGCGAGTATGAATAGAATGTATGAGTATGAATATAAGTGTAGGAACAATTGTATAAGTATGAACAAAGTGTATGAACGTGAAGATAAGTGTAAGCATAATTGAATAAATATGAGTAAAACATGATTGTGAATATTAGTGTAACCATAATTGTATAAGTGTAGGTGTAAGTGAAATGTATGAGATGAATGTGAATATGACTATAGGTGTAAAACATGTTTAACTATGAAAAATGTACGAGTGGAAATATGAATGTGAACATTAGTATAAACGTAAACGAGGGGGAATGAATATAAGTTCCAATGTATAATGCATGAATGTGTATATGGGTATGAATATAGATACAAACGAAATTGTATAAGTGTGGTTATAAATGTAAATGTATGATTTTTGAATTATAAACATAAATGTGTAAGTATGGATATAAGTGTAGACATAAAGTGTATAAATATGAGTGTAAGAAATAATGATTTTGTTTGTAACATTAATCGAAAATTACGAATTAAAGCACGTAAAAGATTAAGAAGGTTTGAGTAAGAAGGAGAAGAAAACGAGTGGTATGCGTGAGATTGTTGTGAGTTATTAACTAAAATGTGTAAAATGATATGTGCGTGTAGTCGCTTGAGCAAAATTGAATCAAAATAGATTAAGTAGAATTGGGAATGTAGAGTATAGTTTGTGCAAGTGAATAGGATATAAAACATCGATTGGTTGCGTGAAATGGTGCTTGGTAAAAGAATGATAATGCTACTCTTGTTTTAAAAGAGTTTACATAAGTTGAAAATTATTGGTTCTTATGAAGTTTCGTTGCCTACATGTTTTAAATTCATTTGACGTATCGAGTAATGTTTGAAAAGGTTCTAGAAGTTAATGAGGTTACATTGTTTTAAATAACTTTCCATTAACGAAGGAATTCGAAGTTTAGAGATTATTGTGAAAACGTTGATCCTTAGAAAAAGAAATTTGGTATATGAGCTTAGTGATCGTGAAAAGTGTTCTCAATAAAATACTTTGTTGATTTTGAAAAGAGTTTTGGTAAACGATCGAATAATATTTGCACTATTTTGTATGAAATGTCGGTTTGACTCTCAATTGAAAAATAACGACCTTTAGTATAATGATGCAAGATGAGTGTGTTTTAGTAATCACACGAAATACGAAATTCTTGTGGGCAATGGATTTTTTGGGCCGACTACATTGATAAGTAGCATTTCGTGAAATTTTGAAAATCAAGAAATGAGCGTTTACGGTAATATTAAGAATTTCGTGGATGTGAGAGAATGTGAAAATAGATTGTAGGATAAGAAGTAGGTTTAAATAGGCAATGCATGTTGATATGAATAAGAATTTGACTATTAATAATCAATTTGGGTATAAACGTGATGGTGTGTTGATGTGTGTAAAATGCAACATATAAATTACATCAAATGATGTAGGATCGTTTTTCAGACCCGAACGAGTCGATCAGAAGAGTTTATATCAATACGAAAGGCGGAAACAGATGTATCGAGGTCAATTCAGCTAGAATATCACTTTAACTGTCGATATTATTGATATAATGACGTTTTACAACGAGACGACACTTCGGCAGCACTTCGTTGCTCTGACCGAAAAAGATTACAAATGAAATCAAGACATAAGTATTTATAGGGTTCTGATTTCGCTTGAACAGGTTTCAAGCGGAATCATATTTCAAGCGAGATCAGTCTTCAAGCGAAATTAACATATGTGATTTCGCTTGAAATGGACATGACCATTTCAAGCGGAATTACATATTGTAATTTCGTTTGAAACTTACACACACCCTATATTTGACATTTTCCTCGTAAAACGTGTCCTGATCTATCCGAAAACAAACAAGACTCGATACAAGACGAAGTCGACAGACGCATGCACCAACAGACTCCCCCTTGAATGTTGACGAGTCTTAAAGTGTCGAGTCTTCACATCTTCAGTCTTTATCAGTCCTGTTGAATTCTTTGAAGTATCTTGACACTGTAAAGCATCCTCAATCTCTCTCTTCTCATCTATTCCTCGAATGTTGATAATCTCCAGAATCTGAGCCTGGTTCTCAAGCTTTCTAATTCTCTTGATTAGATCTCTTGAATTCTTAAGTTCATCAACATCAGCAATTTTAGAATCGTAACCTGACTCACACTTTCTACAGGTTCAGAATCGATTCCTGGCTCTATCCTGCACAAAAACTCTACCCAACAATAAATTTTCTGATGACCACTTGTAAAATCAATCTTACACTCTGATGAATCACATGTGGATAATATATTCAAACAATGATTTTACAATTTTAAACTTTGATGAACCACTTGCAGGAATAACGTTTTTTTTTTCAAAAAAAAAAAACAAAAAACCCTCTCCCATCCCAATTGTTCTTCAAGTCTAGCACTTGGAATTTTGAAAATCAGCTCTCCAACATCAGTTGTCGAAAATCTTTTTGTATTTTTCAAAATTTATGCTAAAACACACTGAAAATCTTTTTGGAGTTTTGAACATAGAATGAAATGCAGTAGAGAAATATTTACATACAATATTTTTGTGAGTTTGTGTAAGAGGATCATATCAGTTAATGACAAGTCACAAGTACCGTTGAGCTTAATTACACATTAAGAATTAAACAATTCACTTAAATTGCCGATATACTGATCCACTTATATTCTCACACAAATTTCAACTGATTCAGGATATGAATTAGGTGTATTAAGGACTTAAACACATTCATGTGTCCCACCTCTTGAATATACTCCAGTATCCAGATCCTAATATTCAGTCTTACAGGTGAGTATACCACAAATGATATCTGTAAGGGGTTAAATTGCGAAACCGTGAGAGCTCGGGTCAGAACTTCCGTTCAGCAGAGAGATGACGGCTCGACTTTTGGTGAGTCCCCTTTAGAGGATCTTTTTTTTACAACATCAATGATTATCAATTTTATTGTTTCATCATTTTTACTGAGGGCGGCGCTATATTTTAAGCAAGCAGTAAAGTATTCTCCGGGGACTAGGCCATTGCTTCCGCAAAATCAGAAGTCCCGGGATAATACCCCAGATATCACTGAGCATAAAGACCTAGTATCTCAGAAAGAGGGACCTTTCAAACGAGATTTCAGGGGTTACCTATATATCCAAGTAGTGTTCCCCACGAAATAAGCAAGTTTGAATTTAAGTTTATATCCCGAAAAAACTTACTAAATGTGTAAAAACCTATCGGCATATCATCAGTGAGACCGTTTAACGCTATTTAATCATTACATTTCTTTAGCATACTGTAACTGTATACTGATGTACTATCATTTCCTCTTCTTTGACTCCAAAACTCATTTTTTTATTTTATCATGTTTTTGACTTTTTCAAATTTTCAAATGGTTTTGAATTTTCAGAAATTTCTTACTCCCCCTAAAAAGCAAACACATTTAAAAGAATTTGAAAACAAACTGTACAAGTAAATTGACAACCGATACCAAATCGCTTCAATTCGCCATCCACTTGGCATAAACAATCAGAACTCCCCCTCACAACAAACTATTTTCCCATTGTGATTTCAAAATACTTAAGTTTGTCTTAATCAAATGGTTTTTCCAGAAAATAAGTTTTGTTGATTAATGTTACCACTTGTAGGTTAGGGGTTCATCACATTGTTTTACCACTTGTAAGAATGGTCCAATCAAGTTCAACCTAATGACTTTGATTTTACCACATGTATCACTAACTCTTTTTCAACCACATGGCTTACCAACCAATACCAATTGTAGGTTGAATTCTCAAGATGCCGATACCTACTCCTCACTTACCAACCTGGGAGTTCCGGCAAGTCATACTAGTGACCAATTTTCAATTTTTAACAAACAATATAAGAATGATGCCGATTCATGCTCCACGATTACCAACTTGGGAGCTCCGGCAAGTCCAGAATTTTACTGTTCATAATTAGTACCATCCCAGTCACAAACCAGGGATGATACTTTACCTTGCTTCTTTGTTTTCTTCTCGTAAAATTCTTTGACTCCCTTGACCTTCCTGTCAACCATTTTTCCAAAAATATGGTGAACTTTGGAGTTAAAGACCTTTTCAACATCAAAATCTTTCTTTTCTGAGAAAAATTGATTTGAAATTTCAACTTTACCAACTTTTTGTTTAAAGTTTTCAGCCTTCAATTGTGGAAAATGAACATCATCCATTGGAGGAACTGAATTCTCACATTTTGATTAAATTTGTGTCTCCTCTGACTTTGTGGAATCAGATTCATCGCCAGAAGATAGCTCCTCTGATTTTGACGAATCAGAATCATTGCTAGAACTATCCTCAGACTTCTTAACAACCCATTTCTGGTTGTCAAGATTTGCTCTTTTCTTGTAAAACCGGTTTGAACATTCACCAATCTCAAAGGTTGAATTTTTGAAAAGTTTTATTCTATCAATTGGTGGTTCAATCACAACTTCTTTAGCTTTCAGTTTACGAGAAACTCCCTGTTTTGATTGAATTGCCTTGGAACAATTCTTGGCAATATGACCAACAATGTTGCATTGGAAACAGGTTCTTGTTTCTTTCATCTGATCAGCAGTCTTCATCTCTTCTTGCTTCTTTGCAAGGAATTCTTTGTTTGACTGGTTTCTGGATAGATTTTATTTCTCCTCTTCAGATGATGTACCTGAAACAAATATCATTTTTGATTTAAAATCTCGAACATATTTTTCATTTTTATGATTTTCTGGTGGAAGAAAACCAAGACCTTTCTTTTTGAAATTACCGTTATGGTTTGGTTTCTTTCGATAACCAGAACCAAAACTGTAACCCTTTTTCTTGTTTTCTCTTTGTTGAACTCTTGAGGTGTAGTTTTTAGGTTTATCATTAAGATACATCTTTTATTTCAGAAATATTAATTTCTGTAAGTTTGAAAACCTTTTTTATCATGTCAAGTTTAACACCTCTTATTGGAAATTCCTAATCAAAATATAATTTGTCCGAATCATTCAATGTATATGCAACTTTGAATGTTACGTCATTCAAATTAGATTTTGATAAAAGGAATTCTTTATTATATACTCTTTTGCCCTGTTTGTCGGTTTGACTCGGAATGCTGGACTCAGAATTTGACTCTGACATAGACTCCGACTTTGACTTGTCAGACTTTGACTCTGAGTTTGACTCCAACTTTGACTCCTCATATTCATCTTTATCCAACACCTGATCGACCACTTTCTTTATTAACTCAGACTCATGATCAGTGTCAGATGATGTAAACATCACATCAATATTTTCTGGAAAATTAACTGAAAACTCCGACTCCCACTGTAAATTTGTTGCCTTTTCGACTCTTTCTGAATTTGGATTTCTCGGAGAATATCCATTTTCAAGCGGGGGTGGACACTTGTTGTAACTGAAACCTTGTTTCTTACCAGAATCATTCACTTTAGTATCATTCTTCTTTACTTTCTTCTTTTCAGAAGTCTTTTCTTCAGAAGCCTTTTGTTCTTCAGTTACTTCATCATCTTCAAATGCCTTCATGCCCTCAACAGTTGGATAAATCCTGTTAATAACATAAGAAGTACATGAGTAACTTTTTAACAAATGATTAACTCTTTCAGTTTCAATCCTTTGTGTTTCAAGTTTTTGTTCAAGCACAGCACACTTCACAATGTAATTGTTCACAACTTTCTGGTTTATCATGAAAGCTCCCTGAAGTGTTTTCACGGTTGTAGCTTGTTCTTCACTTGATTGATTATATTGATTCATGGCCTTGTTCAGAACATCATAAGATTCTTTCAGCCTATTCATGTTGTTCATCAATGTACTGTTCTGCTTCTTTACAGCTTCACAATTTTCACAAATCACTGGACTCTTCTTTGCATCAACTTCTTTATCAACTTTGAACTTTGGAACTTCCTTTACCTTTTTCTTGATCACTGGAACAGCTTCATCATCACTGCTGACCGGTGTTTTGACCTTTTTCTTTTTAGCTTTTTCATCTTCACTATCGCTTTCTTCCATCATTTTGAAATGAGCTGCCAAACTTCTTGCATAATACTCTCTATCATCATCACTATCTTCTTCAACTCGAGCAACAAAAGATTTGTGACTTGAAGTTTTATTAGGATAATAATCATCCCAACTGAAACCTTCCCAGTTAAATCCTTCTTGTAATTTTTCATCATCTTGGTTTATCAGACATGCTTTATTATCAGCTGAGATATATTTGTCCCAACTAAAACCTTCCGTTTGCTTTTGATCATCCTGATTCACCATACAAGCTCTCTTTGAAGATTCTTCAATTACTTTTCTTCCATGTGCCACTTGTGGTTCTTGTTGTTGTTGTGCAACTTGATGATAGATGGCCTTCTGGTAGTAATGATTGTTGTTGTTGAACGGATTTTGAGCTCCACTTGCTTCGTGGTTTTTGCACTCCCTCTTGAAGTGTCCTTTTTCCCTGCAATGAAAACAAGTGACTTTAGATTTATCAAAACCTAAAGTAGAAACATTAGCTTCACGTAATTCATCTCTTCCTGTGATCTGCTTAAATTTCTCAGCTCGTCTCAACACACTTGCCAAACACCACTTTATGTCCATCAATTCCATTTCTTCAGCGTCAATCTGATCGTAATCCTCTTTTGTAAGCATTGGATTCCCTATCCGACCTGCAACAAAACTACCATATGATTCCAACACAGTTCCCAACAAAGACATGTGACTCTTAGCAATTTCTGCTGAATAATCCTCATCATTCTCCAGATTCAGTACAATTTTACATTGTAGCTTCTTGCCAATCTTGGTTGTTGAAATGTTTGGATCAAAAGATGGATATGATGAAAAATTTGTGTTGCTGTTTGATCCTTTGGATGAACTTCCTGAAGAACTCTTTACATTGAATGCAGTCTCAACCTTTGGTGACATGTTGGTGATTTTATCACTGACTCCACCTTTGTAATAAAGTCCGATGTCTTGTTCACCATCGAAATCTTTCATTCTTGAAATCTTTCTCTGTTCCATTTCCTGAGCTTCAAGTTTTTCAATGAACTTGCTCAAAGTTAATCTGCTAAATCCTTTCTTGTTTCTTAACATCATGAGATATGTGCCCCAAGTCTCATATGGCAATGCATAAGCTAGTTTTTCGATCAACTCTTCATTATCTTTCTCGATGCTCAACCTCTTCATGTTAGCTAGCAAATTGCAGTATCTCTCAATGATTTTCTTTGTACTTTCATTTTTCAAACCCCGAAACAGATCAAATTCTTTTTTCAGAAGTGACTTCTTGACTTCCAACAAACTTTGATCTTAATGCTTTCCATATTGAATAAGAAGTTCCATTGTGTTGCAATAAAACCAAGATATCTTCCTTCACAGCTTGTTGTAGTAGACTTAGCATCATTTTCTCATCTTTGTATTTCTTTCTATTTTCAGCACTCAGATCTTTAATAGCAATAAACTCTTCGTCATCATTCATAGGTCTAACGTATCTCGTCTCGACACATTCCCAAGCATCCAGATAATTTGCTTGTACCCAGTTCTCAAAACGTCCTTCCCAACCTTTATACTCCTCGATGTTCATGAGCTTAGGCGGTTTTTGCATAGTCCCCGTTTCATTTTCCAACATCGTGTTATGTGCAAAAGTAATTGGGGTAACTGGGGTAGCAAATGCGTTGTAAAATTCCTCGTCCATGCTTCGGATTTTCAAAGTTCACAAAATAGTCTGTTCAATTGAAATCACAGTTCCAAGCGAAATCCCTTTTCAAACGAGATGACTTTGGAGCGGAATACTTATTCAAGCGGAATACCACTTTTGAAGCGAAATATGGATTTCAAGCGGAATAACCCAATCCTTTCAAGCGGAATACTGGTTCAAGCGAAATTAACCAGTATTTTCAAACAGAATCAGATACAAAGTGTGATTTCAAGCGAAATCAACAGGTCAGTTCAAGCGAAATTATGCTGATGTCATATTCTCGAGCTGTTTTTCAAGCAGAATTACAGATTTTACTGATTTTAGATTGAATTAAGGTCTGAAACTTTCAAGCCTTTATTAAAACACTATTGCGCACATTGTGTGAGAAATTTAACTGATTTTAACCGTGAAACATTGTTTATCTTCAAAAAGAAAGTGTAGAAATCAGAATTTGCAGCTGAATTGGAAAGAACTCTTCCTCCTGAGCTCTGATACCACTTGTAGGATCGTTTTCAGACTCGAACGAGTCGATCAGAAGAGTTTATATCAATACGAAAGGCGGAAACAGATGTATCGAGGTCAATTCAGCTAGAATATCACTTTAACTGTCGATATTATTGATATAATGACGTTTTACAGCGAGACGACACTTCGGCAGCACTTCCTTGCTCTGACCGGAAAAGATTACAAATGAAATCAAGACATAAGTATTTGTAGGGTTCTGATTTCGCTTGAACAAGTTTCAAGCGGAATCATATTTTAAGCGAGATCAGTCTTCAAGCGAAATTAACATATGTGATTTCGCTTGAAATGGACATGACCATTTCAAGCGGAATTACATATTGTAATTTCGTTTGAAACTTACACACACCCTATATTTGACATTTTCCTCGTAAAACGTGTCCTGATCTATCCAAAAAACAAACAAGACTCGATACAAGACGAAGTCGACAGACGCATGCACCAACAAATGAGGCATAAAACTAACCCTTTTTTAGTACTAATGTTGGAAAAAGTGTGCTTTTGTCTTCCTTTTGTATTTTCAGGATTAAAGGAGCGTAAATGAATAAAAGGAACAAATATGCTGCAAAATCTAACATAAATATACAAGAAAAGGAACAAACGTGGCATGCCCGACCCCTCGACAGCATCTTTCCAAGCAAAAACAAGAAAACAGAAGGCTGACCACGGCCCCGTGCCCAGCGGACACGGGGGCGTAGCCAGGTGTCTGCAGAAAGGACAAAGCTATAGAAGCTTCTATTCTAGACACAGGGGCAGGCCTAGCTCAACACGGGCCGTGGTCAACGCTAAGATTCACAAAATCCAAGCAAATCTTGATAGTACAGATACGCTTCTACACACGGGGCCGTGCCCAGCGGACACGGGGGCCTGTGGAGCTAATGCATACTAATTGCATTTAATGAAGAAAGAGAATAAGGATGGACACGGGGCTGTTTCCGGGCTTCTGTGCTGTCACACCCCGACCACGTAAAACAACAAAGCGTGGCGGAAACGTCGGGGGGTGTTGTAACAAAATCATTGTTTCATAACACACGGAAATTTAAGTTTTGTTTTATTGATTCTAAAGAAGTTACAATGTCTTAACAACAAAGAAACATAACATAATTAACTAGTCTTGCATCTTTTATTGTCACTAAGGCCCAAGTCCGTCTAAGTGTATCTTGATCATCTTATGCAACAGCTCCTGAAAACACATGTGAAAATAGTTACGTCAGCATAAAAATACTTGTGAGATACATAGGTTTGTGAATATAGGATTCATGACTTATAAGTTTAGAAAAAGTTGTTTAACAAAAGTTAGTCATGATTCTTATAAAATGTTTTGTTTTATAAATCATTCGAAAAGCGATGATAAGGTAGATGATGTGTAAAAGAATAATGTAAGGTTAAAAGAATAACCAAGTAAAATGAGTTTGTATAAGATAAGTTGCTTGTAAAACAATGTCTTGTGAAAAGTATGTTATTTGTATAAAATGTTATATGTCTTAAATTGAAATGATTCAAATAACGCTACGATATGTAATACCATACCAGCACTTATATATAGGAAGTACCAGCGGCGTATCCACCATGCTAGTATCGTATTCCACACGCCTCGTTACTTAAACCACTTAATCAAACCGAACCACCAAGATGTAATGTTTAACAATTGTAGAAATGTTTATGTATAGTCAAATGTCTATTGTCAAAAGTAAACCATGTAGTGTGTGAACAAAAGTTATGTATGGTAAGTAAAATGAGACTACTTAAACCACAAGTAAAAATGTACAAAACAAAGTATTTGAATAAATCAAAAGTTATGCTTTGTAGAATAATGCATACTTTACTGATACAAACACTTATGTGGTAAGTTAAACGTCTACATCCAAGCCTTGAGACTGTAGGATAACCTTAGAGTAAAGGTTATCAAAAAAAATGTTTTCGGATTCGGTCATTCCTTACGTCCATACAAACCCGGGATTTCAGGAATGGGAGTTGTCAAGTCCTATGGTACCACTACCTACTACCGAGCGGCATGATCGGTGTTAATGAATGTATTAGTTTCGTTAAACAACCGAATGTTATACCAAATGTAAACATGTGATGTGAAAACAATGCACTAAGTATGCTAAAGAACATACATAGCGTGTATTGTAATGTAAAGTAATGTACTAAGTATGCACTATATGGACATACGTAGCATAAAATGTAATGTATAGTAATGTACTAAGTATGCACTAGATGGACATACATAGCATCAAATGTAATGTATAGTAATGTACTAAGTATGCACTAGATGGACATACATAGCATAAAATGTAATGAAATCATGTACTATAAGTGTACTAATGAACATAGCAAGTATATGATGTGAAAACAGGAAAGCATGAAAGTAACAAGTAGGCACATGTGTTTCACCCCAAAACAGTTTGTAAACAGTAAAAGAGGGGTCTATGTACTCACTTGAGATTGCCTATGAGTCCTTGAGTAACAACCAAACAATGCTAGAGATCACGGAAATCAAACGGCACCTAATATAGGTAACTATGTTAATAAACCGGACCTAAATCGGAGGATCGGATAGAATGAGGGTTCGTAAACCAAATGAGTATGTAAACTCATGTAATATGGTTTAACAAAGCCTACATACTAAAATGAAACCTAACCTAAGTGCTTTTGACCCGTTACGACCCGTTTAGGTAGCTTACGCTACTTTAACGCGTCGTTCGCGTAAAACGCGTTCGGAACACCTAACTAGCCCTATGATAAGTAAAATATGCCTTAACATGTATAATATTGTTGCCAAATCAGTTTAGATACCAAAAATTATGTTACATATGCTTAAAATGAATTTTGGTGTAAAAAGAACATTTTGGTAATTTACCTAAGGCATATCAACTACCTATCATACAACTAACTAAACGTCGTGACCATAAGGTATAACCTCGGAAGGTGTCACGACCCCTGACCCACCCTGGACGGAATCGGAAGCCGTGAACAGTCCAGCGATACCGGTGATTATTTTAAAAACGTTGCAGCGGAAATTTCATCAGGACCGTGAGTTAGGAAAAATATCAGAGTTTAGAAACACCGGATTTTATTTATTAAATAGATGGAAATTTCATCGCCCAGTTCAGAACCTGGCTCAACAAGTTGCTCAGCCTCTTGCTCAGCAACAGGGTCAAGCTGCACGACCACACTACCCACCTGGTGCCTGTTACAATTGTGGGGATCTGGCCCACTACAGAAACCGATGCCCAAAGCTTGCTAATGCAAATCCGACCCACGGATGAGCATTCAACTGAACAAAGGATGTTGCTGTCTTATGCCTTTGTTTCTTTTGTTTTCAAGTAATGTGAAACAATCTGTTTGTTTATAAATAAAAGTTGTTGTTCACAATTCAGATATACAAGTATAATTACATGTGTTTATGGCATTTCCCTATAATACCTGTATTAAGGAACTATGTTCCTTACAAACTACTCCTGTGATTCTCTCTTTCAAATGATCGCTCATGATTCCCTCGAAAATTTTAAAGTACTCGTTTCATTCTAAGAAACGAAGTACATGAAATAAAGTGAAATTATGAGTAATCGTGCTTTTTGCACATCAGTACCTTTGAATCCTTGGTTGGATAACTAAGGATATTTTCAAATCTCATACCCATTACGTTTTTATTTTTCAACATACCCAGTACAAGTATTTCAACACAATTTTCATGATCTCAAAACATTTCATATAGTTTGAAAACAATTTTTCTTGATGCATTGTCAATGATATTTCAAAAAAACATTGGCCATGTTATCAAAACCAACCTTTCTAATTTCAAAATATTTCATATAGTCTGAAAACAATATTAACACAGTACATTTTCTCATCAAGTGCATGATTTCGAAAAGCATCATTCATATTTTCAAAAACCTTATACATAATTTCAAAATTCATCTCGCATGATTTTAAAACATTTTTATAAATATACTTACCTAGTACACCTACTATAATTTCAAATGTATTATATATAAGGTTTCAAAAACGGTAAACACATTTTTCTTAAAAGAACCCCATGCATAGTTTTCCAAATATATTTTCCTCATACAGTGACTTAACCTTCAAATTCTGCTTCATATGTCGCCTTGACATATCTAGCATCTCAACTTCATAAGCATTTCAACTTCATGTTTTGACTTAAGCACATCCCGTGCAAGATTTCAAAACATCTTCAACTTCTAAAATCCATATGGGATCTTTTTATCTCCACAATTAGACCCTTGTGGATAATCATCATTCAAATCTGAGTCCTTAATTGGATTCCTTATGTACCTTAATTCGAACATTTCGATTCTTTATAATCAAAATCGAATTTTCTCTTCAAAAATCTTTCTATCTTTATAGCTAGATTCTTGATAACGTTTAAAGTACCAAATGAAATCCGCTGAATGGATTCCTAGTGTGCTTTAAATACATGTACTCTGTTAGCAGAACAAACTTCTAGTTAAACAATTTTGTGGTTATGTGACTATGTGTTTATTCATCTTATGTTATCTTTTATGCATTTTTGTGTTTTTAATACTCTGGATATTCGTTATCCAAATCCTCGCAGGATCTTTCATATCTTCATATGAGGGATTCGTAGCAGGATATTCAAAAGGTACTACCTTCAATCCTTAATGGGCTTCTATGTAATAGTTAAGACCCTTGGATTATATAAGTACCGCTCCATGTTTCATAAGAGATCCTTTTAGTGGTCTAGTCAAAAAGATTGATTCACAATTTGGTTAAAGAACGAAATCTAGTGATGTAGCTGAACAGACTCCTTGTTAGTCTATTTAGATCATTTATTGATTTAATTTAAAGGACTCTATGGCGGTCTAGTTACACTCATCACAGGATTGTTCATTTGGTTTTCCCCTACACACTATAAAATAGACTGTGTGAACTGTGCAAGGAATTGTCTGATTATGGACGCGTACATAACTATGAAATTTAGTGCACAGAAACCCAGTGAGATTTATTATGTGTAAGAGCCGATAGTGACAACAATAACGAAATGAGAACGATGTAATAGAGGTACGGTGGACGCACCAATGACGCTTCATATACTTGTATATAAGTATCCCTCTTACATTGCAATCATGATGTTATTAAAGGTTACTAGAAGTTCAGAACCCTAATCAATATTGTTCGATCTTTTCAACTTCATATTTTCAAGCTCTCACAAGTTTCCTCTAAATAAATTTCGGGACGAAATTTCCTAAAGTAGGGGAGACTGTAACACCTGTGCCTCCACGGCCATCAAACAAATACCGAACCAATGAAATATTATATTTCATACTTGGGATTTGTAAAAAAATATGTGTATCATTTGCACATATCAATTCTTGTTCAATTTCAAACTCTAAATCGCTTTCTGGAAGGTTATACGCGCACCGATGCGTAAATATAACCAGTTTAATGCAACGAACACTCCGGAATAGTGAAATAGGCTTAACATACCTTAAATAACCTTTACATAACTTAGAAATAAGTTTTGAAGGCTTTGGTATGGCAAAATCAAGTTAATTCGCTTACAGGGACTAAACTTGACAAACTGCGAAAGTATGTCAATTTGAACTGTAACGAACATTCCGGAACATGACCATAAGTTAAACACACCTTAAATATCCTTTACATAGCTTAGAAATAGGCTTTGAGGGGTTTGGTGTGCTAAAATAAACTTTTGGGTCATTCAGGGACTAAAAGTGTCAAAAAGTGCACAAGTTTGCATTTTCGCGCATAACTTACGTTCTGAATACATCCGGACATCCAAAAATTTATGTAAGCATGACTATATTATGCTTTAGTGTTTGGCTTGCCAAAAATCCATTCGTTGCGTCATTTGGATCGTTTTTCGCGCTTATGCGCATTTCATCGTAATTAAGCGAACATCGCGTTCGTACGACCAAACGAACCAACATCCGGCATATTTTTGAGCTTGTTTCATGTCCAAAATGTTTAGGCATCATTTTAGGGCCTTAAAGTTGGCTTTACGGGCCTTAGAAGTGCCGGAAATGGGCTTAAACACGTGCAGGGACTGAAACTGACATTTCTGAAACTTTGTTCTGATCTGTGACTCCTAGGCGGCCCGCCTCAGGATCTTAACATCCTCAGGCGGCCCGCGTCAGACCTTCTGACCAGGTTAAATGTTTCTAATAGCAGATTGCAGCTGTTTGATCCACCACCACACATTCTCATTTGTCTAGTCAGCTGATAAGAACCATTTTCTAGTCACCATAAGGTTCCAACACTTGTACGGTTACGATTAAGGCACGTTTTCCATGAAACGATCTTAACGGTGGACCGAATACTATAAATACCCCACCCCCCCCATGCTTCAAAATCACAAGAACTTTGATTTGAGAAACTCTAAGTTGAAACTATTGTTTCATACCTGAGATTTTTGAATCGAAGTTAGCATTCGGGGACCCTTCGTAAGTATTCTTTCGTTCTTTTATTGCTTTTCGAGTCTGAAAGTCAAACTTTGTTTGACTTTCTACATTGACCAGTTATGGTCAATGCGAAGTTCGTTTGAACTTCGCAACGTGAGTGTAATCACGTTGGTTATAGTCCCTTGGGACTATGCCCACTGATTACCACGTTGACTAGGGTCGTAGGGTAGGCGATCTAATAAATCGCCTATACCTTCGAACCCGACCCAGTTTGGTCGATCATTAGGATCCGACCAAATACATTAGGTGACCATAGTAGGTAGGGAATAACCTTCCGAGGTTATACCCTATGGTCACATCGTTTAAGTAGTTGTATGATAGGTAGTTTATATGCCTTAGGTAAATTACCAGAATACCCTTTTCATGTATAATTGGTAATTAAGCATATGTAACCTAAACTTTTGTCACATAACTGATTATGTAACATGTTTAGGCATATAACACTTGTCGTAGAACTAGTTAGGCGGTCCGAACGCGTTTCACGCGAACGGCGCGTTAAAGTAGCATAAGCTACCTAAACGGGTCGTAATGGGTCGTAAGCTATTAGGTTGGGTTTCATTTAGCATGTAGGCTTTGATAAACCATATGACACGAGTCTCTATACTCGTTTGGTTTACGAAACCTCATTCTATCCGATCTTCCGATTTAGGTCCGGTTTATTAATGTAGTTACCTATATTAGGTGCCGTTTGATTTCCGTGATCTCTAGCATTGTTTGGTTGTCACTCAAGGACTACTGAGCATTCTCAAGTGAGTACATAGACCCCTCTTTTACTGTTTTCCAAACTGTTTTGGGGTGAAACACATGTGCCTACTTGTTACTTTCAAGCTTTCATGTTTTCACATCATATACATGCTATGTTCGTTAGTACATTATAGTACATGATTTCATTAGATTTCATGCTAGGTGTACCCATTGTGTGCATTACTTAGTACATCGTTTTACATTACATTTCATGCTAGGTGTGCCCACTGCGTGCATTACTTAGTACATCGTTTTACATTTACATTTTATGCTATGTATGTCCATTGCGTGCATACTTAGTACATCGTTTTCATCACATGCTTACATTTTGTTATGACATTTGGGTTGTTTACAATGGAACAATACATTCATTAACATTAGCTACGCCGTTCGTTAGTAGGTAGTGGTACCATAGGAATTGACAACTCCCGTTCCGGACATCCCAGGGAAAGGGGATGAAAGGAATGACCGAATTCGATATACATAAGTTAGATAAACCTTTAAGTGGTTTAAGGGTTTATCGCCTCAGTCTCAAGGCTTGGATGTATGCATTTTCACAACACCGCATAGATGTTCGTATCAGTATAGCATGCATTTACACAAAACATAACGTTGATTTAAACCGAGTTTTACTTCAATACTATGTTCTTGTGCATATGGTTTAGTTGATGCGTTTCACTAGCCATACAGATTATTTCGGTTACATATTACATGATTTACATTGATCATGCATTTCCACAAAACATGACTTTGACTTAAACCAAGTTTTACTTCAATGCTTTGTTTTGTGCATTTCATCTATGGTTTAGTTGATGCATTTTCACTAGCCATACATATCATTTTTGGTTACATATTACATGGTTTACATTTGACACATAAACACTTTTGACATTAGTTATACATTACATGATTTACATTAGACATGAACATTTTACATTGTTGGTTTGGTTTGAGTAAGTGATTAAGTAACGATGCGTGTGTAATATGATACAAGCATGGTGGATACGCCGCTGGTACTTCCTATATATAAGTGTTTGTATGGTATTACGTATCGTAGTGTTATTTAAATCATTTCAGTTTGAGACATAGAACATTTTATACAAATAACATACTTTTCACAATACATTGTTTTACAAACAACTTAACTTATACAAACTCATTTTTACATGGTTATTCATTTATCCATGCATTATTCTCTTATTTATACGTATCATCTGAACTTATTGTTTTTCCAATGATTTACAAAGACAAAGCAAATTACAAGGTTCATGACTAAACATTTTCTCAAACATAAGTCATGAAACCTATTTTCACAAAACCTATGTATCTCACAGGCATTTTTATGCTGACGTACCTATTTTCACATGTGTTTTTCAGGAGCTGTTGCATAAGATGATCAAGATACAGATAGGCAGACTTGGGCTTTAGTGACAGTAAAAGATGCAAGACTAGTTAATTATGTTGTATTTCCTTGTTTGTTAAGACATTGTAACACTTTTAATCAATAAAACGAAACTTCAATTGCCATGGATTTGAAACAATTAATTCTGTTACAACACTCCCCGATGTTTCCGCCACGTTTTGTATGTTCCACGTGGTCGGGGTGTGACACTTGAAGCCTTTCAGTGTCGTATCCAGCTCTTATTCCAATCTACTGTAATTACCTGAAAAATGTTTGAAAAAGGTTTTGTCAGCGAAAATACTGAGTGAATTCATTCCATTTTATAAAATATATTGTTATACCTTACAGTATTAAGGTTTTTAAATCTATTTATATTTATCGAACTCAATCAGTATTTGTCACATAGCGGCAGTTCCAATATGACATTAATCATATCACCCATTGGCTCACGTTTGTCCAATAGTGAATTTATCAATTAATTATATTTTACTATTATTCAATTTATCTGTCACTAGGCGATTCCTGTGACTATAATCATGTCAATATTGATTATTCTTTCAATTAATGATTCTGGTCATATCACTGTTGATCATTCTTTCAACTAGTGATTCTATAACACTGTTGATCATTCTCTCAACTAGTGCTTTTGGTCATGTCACTGTTGATCATTCTTTCAACTAGTGACTCAGATTATATTACTGTTGATCATTCTTTCAACTAGTAATTTCTATTCATAACACTGTTGATCATTCTCTCAACTAGTGTCTTTGGACATGTCACTGTTGATCATTCTCTCAACTAGTGACTCCGGACTTAATTGCGTCCCGTGACATTTCCTTGTCAAATATATTACATATGGCATAAAACCATTTAATCCAGAAAATGACATATATCATTTTATATCAAATTAAAATAACTTTATCAAATATAACATGTCAATTAAATAATTGTAATATCATTATTTAATATATTAACATGACTAAGACTAAAATATAATCTTAGTAGAATGCATAATTTCCACTGTTATTGTAGTCATGATAATATTGACTAACTTTATGGCAAATAATAATGAGAATCAAATAATATATAAAATCTTTCATACCAGCAGTTAATATAAAAACTTAATCACTGTAAGTATAACTGGTAAATATTTAGGATTCTGGAAAAGCCCTTGTAAATATAATTGTATCACAAAAAGGTGATAAAACTGTGAGAAAATAGAGTGGACTCACAAACTGTGAGAAAAGAGAAATGAACTCACATTGCAGATTTCTACGGGCAAAGCTTAGTCTACAGATAATCCTTGAAATATATTGCAGATTTAATTTGAGCAGAGCTTAGCCTATTTCTTTAGCCTGGTAACCTAGTGCACACGAACTAGGTAATAACTAATACAGCATTTACGATAACTCACGAGATAAAACCCTTACAACGAATGACAAAGTGCAATACTTAACAATTCAGCGGATTCACAACGAATGACAGAGTATAGTCCGAGTTCGAACAGCACTCAAACATTCAAGTCGAAATCACGATGAATAACAAAGTATAAACTCAATTTGAGCGGCACTTAAACAATCGTTGGATAGTTATAATCGATCGGACATTGAATCGTAGCAGCGATCGAGTTAATACCCTGTGCAGCAGCACCCCGCTATACTAATTAGTGATTTGTGTGTGTTTCTGAAGTAATTGGACAATAATTCAGCGTGAATTTGAAGTTTGAACGTCGTTCCAATTGCAGAATTCAAGTCCCAGACTCTGCTATTTATACCTGAAATTTTGCTTTGCTTGCGCATCGTAAGCCTAAAACCCTTACGATGCGCAAGGGTCCCAAAATGGCTATTTGCTTGTCGCGTGTGTTTGGAGTGCAGGTGAGTCGACGATTCGATTAAATTCGAATTTTATATTAACTTATAAGGATAATCGTTGAGTAGGGAATATCCCCCCTGAGTTTTAGGGGCCCTGATCCTGATTCTGATTGTTCTGAAATTTGTAGGGTTTGTGCAGAATCACTTGGGTTTCTTAATTAGGGTTTCCTATTGAATAAAATAATAATATAAATAGGACTTTTAATGAGGGTTGTTACAGAAGGTTATTCCCTATACATCTATGGTCACCTAATGTGTTTGGTCGGATCCTAATGATCGACCAAACGGGTCGGGTTCGAAAGTATAAGCGATTGATTAAATCGCTTACCTTACGACCATATATAAGCACTAAACTAAAAGTGACGAGCTAAGCATGTTAAAACATGCTTAACTAAGTTAGAAAACAAGTATGGTATCAAAACAAACGGTTTTGATACCTAAGATTAGTTTGGTTACAAAATACGTAAGAATGCGCATTTTGGCCGAAACTACGACTCGTCACTGAGCCTAGATAACGTGGTAATCAGTAGGTATAGTCACTAGGGACTATAACCATCGTGATTACGCTCACGTTATGAAGTTCAAACGAACTTCACATTGACCATAAACTGGTCAATGCAGAAAGTCAAACGCAATTTGACTTAAACGCTAAAACGAATGAAAAGAACGAAAGAACACTTACAACGGGTCCCCACAAGTTTGATCTTCCAAGTATTCTCAGGTATGAAGTGATAAAACACCCCAACTTAGAGAAAACTCAGAATTCAAGTGGGTTTTGCAAGTGAATGGGTTGGGTATTTATAGGAAATGGACCACCGTTAGGATCGTTTCTTGAAAACCGTGATTTAATCTCATCCCTACCCTTGTTGTAACACCATGGTACCTCAATATGGCCCCCTTGCATCAGGAAACAACATGTGGAATTGGGTTTGGAGTGCATAACAGTTGTTAAAACTGATTAAACTGATCTCGAAGGCTGACACGGGCCGCGTAAGGAGACACCAAGGGTTTACGCGGGCCGCCTGGCCCTTCTGATCAGAAACAACTTTGCAATATTGACAGTTTCAGTCCCTGTTGGTGTTTAAAGCTCATTTCGACACGTTTAAGGCCCGTTAAGCCAACTTTATGGCCCTAAAATGATGCCTAAACATTTTGGACATGAAACATGCTCAAAAATATGCCGGATGTCGGTTTGTTTGGTCGTACGATCGCGTTGTTCGGTTAATTACGACGGAATACGCATAAGCGCGAAAAACGATCCAAATTGCGCGACGAATGGGTTTTTGACAATCCAATCACTAAAGCATAATATTATAATGCTTACATAAATTTTTGGATGTCCGGATGTATTCAGAACATAAGTTATGCGCGAAAGTGCAAACTTGTGCACTTTTTGACGCTTTTAGTCCCTGAATGACCCAAAAGTTTATTTTAGCACACCGAACCCCTCAAAGCCTATTTCAAAGCTATGTAAAGGAAATTTATGGTATGTTTAACTTATGTTCATGTTTCGGAATATTCGTTACAGTTCAAATTGGCATACTTTCGTAGTTTGTCAAATTTAGTCCCTGTAAGTGAATTAACTTGATTTTGCCATACCAAAGCCTTCAAAACTTATTTCTAAGTTATGTAAAGGTTATTTAAGGCATGTTAAGCATATGTTGATGTTCCGGAGTATTTTTGCATTAAATTGGTTATATTTACGCATCAGTGTGCGTATAACCTTCCAGAAAGCGATTTAGAGCCCGAAATCGAACAAGAATTGATATGTGCAGACGATACACATATTTATACAAATCCCAAGTATGAAATTCAATATTTCATTGATTTAGTATTTGTTTAATGGCCGTGGAGGTGCAGGTGTCACAGTCTCCCCTACTTTAGGAAATTTCGTCCCGAAATTTTATTCAGAGGAAACTTGTGAGAGCTAGAAAAATGAAGTTGGAAAGATCGAACAACACTAGTTAGAAATATTGAACTTCTAGTAACTTTAAATAACATCATGCTTACAATGCAGGAGGGACACTTATATATTAGTCTATTAAGCGTTATTGGTGTGTCCACCGTACCTCCATTACATCGTTCACATTTAGTTATTGTTGTCGCTATCGGTTCTTACACATAATAATTCTTACTGGGGTTTCGGTGCACTAAGTTTTATAATTATGTACGCGTCCATAATTATGTAATTCCTTGCATAGTCCGCACAGTGCATCTTAAAATGTGTAGTGGAAGAAAACAATGAACGAGCCTGTGATGATTGTGACTAGGCCACCATAGGGTCCTTTTAATTAAATAAATGATTTAAATAGACTACCAAGGAGTCCGTTCAGCTACATCACTACATGTCATTCTTAACCAGATTCTAAATCAATCTTTTTGCCTAGACCACTAAAAGGGTCTCTTATGAATCATGGAATGGTACTATATAATCCAAAGGTCTTGACTATCACGTAGAAGCCCAATAAGGATTTAAGGTAGTACCTTTTTGAATATCCTACTACGAATCCCCCATGTGAAGATATGAAAGATTCTACGAGGATTTGGATAACGAATATCCAGAGTATACAAAAACACAAAATGCATAAAAGAAAACACAAAATACATAAACACATAATCACATAATTGTTTAACTTGATTTTTAAATTTGTTATCATTTTGTTAATTTGTTCTACTAACAGAGCACATGTATTTAAAGCACACTAGGAATCCATTCCGTGGATTTCATTTGGTATTTTAAACATTATCAAGAATCTAACTATAAAGATAGGAAGATCTTAAAAAGAAAATTCGATTTCGATTATAAGGAATCGTAATGTTCGAATTAGGGTACACAAGGAATCCAATTAAGGACTCCGATTTGAACGATAATCATCCACAAGGATCTAATTATGAAGATAAGAAGATCCCATATGGATTTTGGGATTTAAAAAAACGGGAGGCGTTTCAAAACCTTGCACTAGACGTGCTTAAGCCGAAATATGAGGTAAAATGCTCATTAAGTTGAGGTGCTAGATATGCCAAGGCGACATATGAAGCAGAGTTTGAAGGTTAAGTCAATGTATGGGCAAAATGTTTTTGAAAACTATGCATGGGGTTCTTTTTAGAAGTGTGTTTAATGTTTTTGAAACTTTACATAATACTTTTGAAATCATAATTTAGGTGTATTAGATAAGTACATTTATAAAATGTTTTAAAATCATGCGAGATGAATTTTGAAATTATGTATAAGGTTTCTGAAAATATGAAAAATGCTTTTCGAAATCATGCACTTGATAAGAAAATGTACTGTGTTAATATTGTTTTCAGACTATATGAAACATTTTGAAATTATGAAGGTTGTTTTTGAAAACATAGGCAATGCATTTGAAGAGTTGTTTTCAAACTATATGAAATGTTTTGAGATCTTGAAGATTGTTTTTGAAATACTTGTATATTGTTACGAAACCAGAATGAAATGATATGGGTACGAGATTTAACATACCCTCAGTTATCTAACCAAGGATTTCAAAGGCACAGATGTGCAAAAGCACGATCACTCATATTGTCATTTTATTTTCTGTACTTTTCTTCTTAGAATGAAATGAGTACTTAGAATTTTCCAAGGGAATCATGAGCAAACATAAGAATGGGAAATTCGCAAGAGTAGTTTGTAAGAAACCTAGTTCCTTGATGTAGGTATCATAGGGAAAAGTCATACACACATATAACTACACTTGTACATCAGAATTGTGAACAACGATTTATTTATAAACAAAACAGATTGTTTCAGGGTTTAACAAAAGATACAAAAGCATAAGATTCAAATTATTCAAAGCAACAGCATTTTCTAATCAGCCAATATGTTCATCTGTGGGTTGGATTTGCATTAGCAAGCTTTGGGCAATCCCTCTGGAAATGGCCCATCTCGCCACAGTTGTAGCAGGACCCAGGTGGAAAGCGAGCTTGAGCAGGGTTGGCTTGTGGTTGATTTGGACCACTTTGGTTCGGTTTAGTTCGACAAGCACTTGCCAGGTGACTAACTCGCCCACATGATACACACAGACGACACTGTAAGTGAGCTTGGTGATGCCCCTTACATTTGTCTCATAATGGTGTCGTTCCCTTGTATTGCTTCTTAGCAGGTGGTGTTGCCACCTGGCTAGGTCCTGCTTGATTTGGTACAGCTGTAGTTGGGCAAACCCTTGCTGTATGACCTATAAGTCCACAAATTTAGCATTTGCGGCACTTCACACTAGCCTGATGATGAAGGCTACATTGGTTGCACAAGGGTGCAGTTCCGTTGTATGGCTTCTTGGCTGGTGGTGCTGTCACTTGGCTAGGTCCTGCCTGTTTTGGTGCAACCGCTGTGGGATTCTTTGAAGCTTTACGTTTCTTTGGTTTAGGAGAAGGCTTGGCCTCTGTCTCCTTTGGTGACTCTTGAGTGGATTCATCCTAGAGACGATACATGGCAGTAACTAATTCGACAGTCTTCAGGACTACTTCGCCTATTTGCTGGGCAAATTTGGCAGTCTGCTCGGACATCTGCGCATCGTTGCGACGAAGAGGCATTCTGGAGGAAATGAAAGATATAGGAGGAAACAAATGAAATGTTATCGGATAATTAAAACAAAATGACAACGCATAGAAATTGCAATCATTTATTTGTTACCTAAGGCAAACAAATGAGACGGTGATTAATCAAAGTAAACGGGTCATATTAATGTATTACTGAAGACATGCTCGCCTATAAGTGAACACTCACCCTAAGAGTTCCCAGGTAAGAGTGACTGGTCCGATACTGCGGATTTGTACGAACACTCTAGCCTTAGACAGAAAACTCAGAGTACATGCATTCACCCTTCAAGTTTGCACGTGTTCACATCAAAAGACCCGAATTTTAACGAGATTTGAAAACTTAGAGGGTTCAAAACCTAGTAATTAATCATCCTAGAACAGATGAATGGTTTTCAAGGCGGTTTTGAAATTTATGTTCTTGTTGCGGTTGTCGCCTAAGGATAGGTGACGGTATTGTTTTATGACTAAACGCAAGTAAACTCGTGTTAGGGTCCTAGGAAGGTTATAGACTAGGTCAAAGCATTACTAATAACCTAATTCCCTATAACCATGAGCTCTGATACCAACTTTTCTGTCACACCCCGACCACGTAAAACAACAAAGCGTGGCGGAAACATCGGGGGGTGTTGTAACAGAATCATTGTTTCATAACACACGGAAATTTAAGTTTTGTTTTATTGATTCTAAAGAAGTTATTATGTCTTAACAACAAAGAAACATAACATAATTAACTAGTCTTGCATCTTTTATTGTCACTAAGGCCCAAGTCCGTCTAAGTGTATCTTGATCATCTTATGCAACAGCTCCTGAAAACACATGTGAAAATAGGTACGTCAGCATAAAAATGCCTGTGAGATACATAGGTTTGTGAATATAGGATTCATGACTTATAAGTTTAGAAAAAGTTGTTTAACAAAAGCCAGTCATGATTCTTATAAAATGTTTTGTTTTATAAATCATTCAAAAAGCGATGATAAGGTAGATGATGTGTAAAAGAATAATGTAAGGGTAAATGAATAACCAAGTAAAATGAGTTTATATAAGATAGGTTGCTTGTAAAACAATGTCTTGTGAAAAGTATGTTATTTGTATAAAATGTTATATGTCTTAAATTGAAATGATTCAAATAACGCTACGATATGTAATACCATACCAGCACTTATATATAGGAAGTACCAGCGGCGTATCCACCATGCTAGTATCGTATTCCACACGCCTCGTTACTTAAACCACTTAATCAAACCGAACCACCAAGATGTAATGTTTAACAATTGTAGAAATGTTTATGTATAGTCAAATGTCTATTGTCAAAAGTAAACCATGTAATGTGTGAACAAAAGTTATGTATGGTAAGTAAAATGAGACTACTTAAACCACAAGTAAAAATGTACAAAACAAAGTATTTGAATAAATCAAAAGTTATGCTTTGTAGAATAATGCATGCTTTACTGATACAAACACTTATGTGGTAAGTTAAACGTCTACATCCAAGCCTTGAGACTGTAGGATAACCTTAGAGTAAAGGTTATCAAAAAAATGTTTTCGGATTCGGTCATTCCTTACGTCCAAACAAACCCGGGATTTCAGGAATGGGAGTTGTCAAGTCCTATGGTACCACTACCTACTACCGAGCGACATGATCGGTGTTAATGAATGTATTAGTTTCGTTAAACAACCAAATGTTATTCCAAATGTAAACATGTGATGTGAAAACAATGCACTAAGTATGCTAAAGAACATACATAGCGTGTATTGTAATGTAAAGTAATGTACTAAGTATGCACTATATGGACATACGTAGCATAAAATGTAATGTAATGTACTAAGTATGCACTAGATGGACATACATAGCATAAAATGTAATGAAATCATGTACTATAAGTGTACTAATGAACATAGCAAGTATATGATGTGAAAACAGGAAAGCATGAAAGTAACAAGTAGGCACATGTGTTTCACCCCAAAACAGTTTGTAAACAGTAAAAGACGGGTCTATGTACTCACTTGAGATTGCCTAGGAGTCCTTGAGTAACAACCAAACAATGCTAGAGATCACGGAAATCAAACGACACCTAATATAGGTAACTATGTTAATAAACCGGACCTAAATCAGAGGATCGGATAGAATGAGGGTTCGTAAACCAAATGAGTATGGAAGCTCATGTACGATGGTTTAACAAAGTCTACATACTAAAATGAAACCTAACCTAAGTGCTTTTGACCCGTTACGACCCGTTTAGGTAGCTTATGCTACTTTAACGCGCCGTTCGTGTAAAACGCGTTCGGAACGCCTAACTAGCCCTATGATAAGTAAAATATGCCTTAACATGTCTAATATTGTTGCCAAATCAGTTTAGATACCAAAAATTATGTTACATATGCTTAAAATGAATTTTGGCGTAAAAAGGGCATTTTGGTAATTTACCTAAGGCATATCAACTACCTATCATACAACTAACTAAACGTCGTGACCATAAGGTATAACCTCGGAAGGTTATTCCCTATACATCTATGGTCACCTAATGTGTTTGGTCGGATCCTAATGATCGACCAAACGGGTCGGGTTCGAAAGTATAAGCGATTGATTAAATCGCTTACCTTACGACCTTATATAAGCACTAAACTAAAAGTGACGAGCTAAGCATGTTAAAACATGCTTAACTAAGTTAGAAAACAAGTTTGGTATCAAAACAAACGGTTTTGATACCTAAGAGTAGTTTGGTTACAAAATACGCAAGAATGCGCATTTTGGCCGAAACTACGACTCGTCACTGAGCCTAGATAACGTGGTAATCAGTAGGTATAGTCACTAGGGACTATAACCATCGTGATTACGCTCACGTTTTGAAGTTCAAACGAACTTCACATTGACCATAAACTGGTCAATGCAGAAAGTCAAACGCAGTTTGACTTAAACGCTAAAATGAATGAAAAGAACGAAAGAACACTTACAACGGGTCCCCGCAAGTTTGATCTTCCAAGTATTCTCAGGTATGAAGTGATATAGCACCCCAACTTAGAGAAAACTCGGAATTCAAGTGGGTTTTGCAAGTGAATGGGTTGGGTATTTATAGGAAATGAACCACCGTTAGGATTGTTTCTTGAAAACCGTGATTTAATCTCATCCCTACACTTGTTGTAACACCATGGTACCTCAATATGGCCCCCTTGCATCAGGAAACAACATGTGGAATTGGGTTTGGAGTGCATAACAGCTGTTAACAGCTGTTAAAACTGATTAAACTGATCTGGAAGGCTGACACGGGCCGCGTAAGGAGACACCAAGGGTTTACACGGGCCGCCTGGCCCTTCTGATCAGAAACAATTTTGCAATATTGACAGTTTCAGTCCTTATTGGAGTTTAAAGCTCATTTCGACACGTTTAAGGCCTGTAAGCCAACTTTAAGGCCCTAAAATGATGCCTAAACATTGTGGACTTGAAACATGCTAAAAAATATGCCGGATCTCGGTTTGTTTGGTCGTACGATCGCGTTGTTCGGTTAATTACGACGGAATGCGCATAAGCGCGAAAAACGATCCAAATTGCGCGACGAATGGGTTTTTGACAATCCAATCACTAAAGCATAATATTATAATGCTTAAATAAATTTTTGGATGTCCGGATGTATTCAGAACGTAAGTTATGCGCGAAAGTGCAATCTTGTGCACTTTTTGACGCTTTTAGTCCCTGAATGACCCAAAAGTTTATTTTAGCACACCGAACCCCTCAAAGCCTATTTCTAAGCTATGTAAAGGATATTTATGGTATGTTTAACTTATGGTCATGTTCCGGAATGTTCGTTACAGTTCAAATTGGCATACTTTCGCAGTTTGTCAAATTTAGTCCCTGTAAGTGAATTAACTTGATTTTGCCATACCAAAGCCTTCAAAACTTATTTCTAAGTTATGTAAAGGTTATTTAAGGCATGTTAAGCATATGTTGATGTTCCGGAGTATTTGTTGCATTAAATTGGTTATATTTACGCATCAGTGTGCATATAACCTTCCAGAAAGCGATTTAGAGCCCGAAATCGAACAAGAATTGATATGTGCAGACGATACACATATTTATACAAATCCCAAGTATGAAATTAAATAGTTCATTGATTTATTATTTGTTTGATGGTCGTGGAGGCGCAGGTGTCACATGTGCAGGCTATAAATAGAGGTGCTTGGTTCACTTCAAAGGCATCCCTTGGCAAACCACCTCTCTCCCACTTCACCCACACTCCACCACCATCATCCATCATCCATCATAGAGTGTGTGTAGTAGTCTCGGGATCCAAGATTGATAGTAAGAGTTCTTGACAACCAAAGGCCATGTTTGCCAAAGTCTCTTACATCACTTGATGAAGACAAGCATTTAGTGTAATACTTTTGATTTTTAATCTTTTCGAACTTTTTATTTGGTTTTGTATTAATGACTTTAATAACTAGTTTCTTATGTTGAAGGTGAAACTTCCTTATCATTTGTCCGTGGTGTCTTGGCGTTATTTTACTGTCTATATAAGCTAAAAGATTTACACCATTCATATCTCTACGGTCTATATAGAGATATGTTGGCTACCTGGTCGGGGGTTAAGGGAATGGTTTGGTAAGGTTCTCACCTTGTTCAGTGTATAGATCCTGCAAGGACCTGGGTCAAGCTTACTAGGACCTCCTTCAATATCCACTGGTATTGGATGGCAGGGGTGCGAATGGCTTGATCCCCTCATATGTAAACTACTATTAATATATTAACCCGGCTACTTGGGATTGTATCCCTGCTGACTCAAACCACTTAGCCGAGGGTAACGTTACCTTCAAAAGAGGGGCCTACCACATTACGCATTAATAACTTAATTAATTATCTTTCAATATTCCGACCCTTTAGGATTGTATCCTTGCTGACTCAAACTACCGGGTTGAGGGTAACATCATCTTCAAAAGAGGGGCCTACTACTATAACTAAGATAATCTATTAAAAAGTGCAAAAGTGCGGAAATCATCAAAGGTTACACTAAAGATGAGTCGGATCCAAGTGATTCATCTTGTCTATCTGTTTTATTTTTATTTTATTTTCAGGATTTTTAGTTTTTATTTTCATGTTTAAAACGTTTTCTAAAATTTTTATTTGATTAGACGTTCAGGATAAACAGGTACTAAAAGCTCTTGTGTCCTTGGACGACCTCGGTATCTTACCAATGCAATACTACGCTCACGATGGGTGTACTTGCCCATATGTGTATTTAGTGTTAGTAAAATATCATGTTTTATAAATTTAAAACTTGACTAAAGTGTTAAAAAGGGCTTAAAATATACATAAAATTATATAATGCTACACACGCATCATGTGTACATAATAAAGTCTATTAAAAGTAAGTCTTGGTAACGATCACCTAAGTAAGGGAATCACCCCTAACTCGTTGGTGAGGCCGTTGTAAGGTGAGAAAAAAGACGGAGTTAGTCGTTAAGGTAAGGAATTCACTCATATCTTGATGATATGCATCCATTTATTGTTACAAGGGATATAAATAAAATTATGTGAAATCATGTATGTGAATAATGTATAAATGTATGAAAAAATATTAGTACGATACATGCGTAAAAGTGAAATCTCAAAAATAATTCGAATTCGAAAATAGGGAATTGCATCATAAATGATCGAGAATAATACAACGTAAATTCGATTAAAACTTGGATGGTTCCAAAATGGAACGTTGACTAACCAAAGTGGTCGAAAAGTCTTTTGAATTTGAGAAGCATGCTTTGGCCTAATAGGTGGTATACTCTCGCCGACACGTCGGTTAACGGTATTCACCCTTCCTGTTACTACATGTCCCAATTCAATCAAAAATTCGAGACTTGGCGGGATTTATGAAAATCAAGGAGTGAGACTAGTCGACAAGATGCGGGTTTTGTGACAACTCGAGTTTCCGAGATTTCCATCTTCGCATTTAGTGCACGTTAATTTTTTTTTTTTTTGTTTAGTGTGTTTGTTTACACGACTCGTTGTTTCACAACGCTTACCTTTGTAATACGTTATATCGTATTTCGATTGATATTTTATACTTGGGATCCATAATATATTTTATATGTGATTGTATGTTATATAAAGATGAACTCTTACTGAAAACAATACCCATGAAATCACCCAAGTGATGAAAACACTTTAGTGTTTTCGTCCAGAATGTTTGGCGAAATCAGAGATGGGCTTTAGGCCCAGTGAGATATTAGATATTATATATTTATTTAATCAAAATCTTCTCCGAGACGTTACCCATTTACCAAACCTTATCATTTTGTTCTCTCTCTCTCTACATCTGAAACCCACAAACAGAACTCCTCATCTTGAAGCCAAACCTCTGTTTAAATCTAAGGTTAGTGATTTACATGTTAAGAGGATATCTTATATTAACTACTACTGTGAGACATTATGATCTTATGATTTGATTTTGATTGATGATTTAATGTTTAGATCATTGTTCTCTGTTAATGGTGATTGTTAATCTTCGAGATAAAGTGATTGTAGATAGTCAGTTGTTAAATGCATAAACTAGATCTCCTGTTAAATGATAAACACTATGATGTTGTTGGATGTTAATTCTGCTAATATAGATGAGTAGATATCTAATCAAATGCTTTATGCTTTTGTTTGATTGATTGCTTGTACAAAAGGGGTTGAATCTGATAAGAAATGGGATTAGAATTTGCTGGGTTTTAAGTTACAGTAAGTGTTGTTGATGATGATGAACAGTAACGAAAACACCCCCACCATTTTATACTGAACGAAATCACTTAAGTGATTTCGGCCCATATAGTGTATTTGGCCCAGATGAGTTTTCGACCCACATAGTGATTTCGGCACATATGGGATTTCGAACATAAAGGGTTTTCGGCTAAGCTAGTGATTTCGGCCCACATGTTGATTTCGGCCCAAGTTGGATTTCGGCAACATAAAGGGATTTCGCCACTTTGATGATTTCATTCTATTGTTTGCTGTTAACCTGTTTAGTGTGTTAGTTAACTAACTCCGTTAAGTAAATAACCTAGTTGGTTTAATTACTCAGTTTATTAATTCAGTTGGTATGGTAACTATGTTAAGTTTATTAGTTCTGTTAAGTGAAGCATGAAACACAGTTAGTTAATAGTTCTGATTCATGTCAACTCTGTTAACTGTGTAACTCTGATAGATGCATTAATTCAGCTAAACTGTTAATCCTGTTAAGGGTATTATTGGGTATCTATCCTGGAAGAACTGTAAAAGATATTGATGTGGTACATGAACTGTATGGATGCAATTAACTGTTTGTATGTTACATGATATGAACTGTCAAACACTCCATGATATTATTGTGACACTAGTTCAATGTGAAACTTTACAAACAACGTGAACTGATTGAATATACGTGCACTATAGGCTTGACTGATTTTCTTGTGAGCACATAGTTTAGCATACCGAGCAAACTAAGGTGAGTTCACACTCTTTCTAAGGCATGGGATTCCCGGTGGTTTGGGAATGGGTTAAGAAATAAAAATGGAACCTACATATTCTCCTTGGGTAGGATATGTACCGCCATCCTCCATGGGTAGGATGCTAATATTAATCCTGCGTATTCTCCTTGGGTAGAATACGTACGTTCGTCCTCCTTGGGTAGGACAACAACCTTAACGTACGTAAAACCTACGTACACTCACACTCGCTACGGTCCTTGGATCAAGAAGGGCACGTACAAATACGACTAGTCTACACATGGGAAGCCCCCCCACTAATCTTCGCACAGATGCCTGAAAAGGCCGCGATACGGCCACTAACCTTCGCACAGATGTCTGGAGGACCGCGATGGGAATTAATAAGAAACATGGTTTACAAAACGAACAACTGATTTACGAAACGAATTCTATAACTGAATAACTAACTGTGAACTCGCTCAACTTGTTGTTGACTCTTTGTTACATGCCTTGCAGGACCTTAGGTACTTTTGGAGCTTGCACGGGAGGCACGGTCGTTGTGGACTTGGATCGTAAATGTGTTGTTAAACATTATGACATTTTGTACTTAAACTTATGATGGTTCTTACATTATTGCTTCCGCTACACACTTGTTTATATTTGGTTTTGGAAACACCTATCGTATTGATGAATGACTTTTACTTTATACTTATGTTCAATATGATTGGTGGCTTGATCCTGGTCATGTCACGCCTCCAAGCGGTGGTATTCCGCGAGTGGATTTTGGGGGTGTGACAGATTGGTATCAGAGCCATTGGTTATAGAGAACTCGGTTTTAATAAAGGGAAAACGTTTTTATTAAAACCAGACTATAACCAGAACAGTGCTCAACGATCCACAACGAAGCCTCGCTCCACGTGCAAGACTTATCACTCTAGGTAATATGGTATATGTTTTATTGCCTACTTGCTAGAATTGCATAGAACTTTGCTCGTGGTATGCTTAGATTACATTGTCTACTATACGTTATTGCTCGAGAACACTTGTGTGCTTACTCTCTTCTGTCATCGCACTACTCGCGAACCTCTCTTACTTATGTCATACTTGCTATGAAGATCATGGCCGGATGTATCAACTTGACTCAAGCCCAGTTGACGGCTCTCATTAACGAACGAGTTGCTGCGGCACTCGCAACCATACAAGCAGGAGGTCAACACGCTCAACCACTTGTTTGCACCTTCAAAAATCTCAAGGATTGCCGACCTAGTACCTTTAGCGGTACTGAGGGAGTTGTAGGCCTACTCCATTGGTTCGAGAGGCTCGAAACTGACTTTGAGGTGCGTGATTGCCCTGAGTCTCGTAGAGTAAAGTTTGCTACTGGAACACTCGAAGGTGCTGCATTAACCTGGTGGGAAGCACAGGTTCAAATGTTAGGGCTGGCAGCTGCTAATGCCACCCATGGATCGAGTTCAAGGACCTAGTTAAGGAAGAGTTTTGCAGTCGGGAAGACATCCACAAACTAGAGGTGGAGTTCCTCTACTTACAAATGACGGGGTCTGAAATTGAGGTTTATACGAAGAGATCGAATGAATTAGCCACATTTTGTCCTACTATGGTAGACCCTCCCACCAAACGCATCGATCTGTATCTCAAGGGTCTGGTGCCCGAAATTCAGAGTCATGTGACCGCAGCAAATCTTGGCACTATCCAGCAAGTCACTCGGCTTGCTCGTCGTCTCACAGATCAGGCAGTAGAGCAAAACAAACTACCGAAACGTGTTAAAGCTGCTACTACATGTGCTTCTAGTGACAACAAACGCAAGTGGGATGGAAACTTGAGTAAGGGATTAATTCCGGTTCAGCCTCTGGCGCAGCAGCAAAAGATAGATGACTACCAGAGTCCCAGTCAGCAATTTTCTGGTAGTCGTGGGCAGAGTGGATATCGAGGAAATCATCCAAAGTGTAACAGATGCAATAGGCACCACAGCGGTCAGTGCAACAAGGGTCATTGTCAGAGGTGTCTCAAGATAGGTCATGAAGCTAAGGATTGTCGAAGCTCACGTCCTGTAACTCAAGAACAGCAACAACCACGTGAGTGGTCAGGGTGACACAAGGGATGATCCCAACGTAGTTATGGGTAAGTTTCTTCTTGACGATTTTATGTTACTGTATTGTTTGATTCGGGTGCGGATACCAGTTATATGTCTCTAAGTTAGCCAAATGTTAAAACATGCACCAACTCCCTTGAACACCAAACCTGTCGTAGTGTTAGCTAATGGTAGAAGTCTAGAGGCCACTCATAGTTCAGGGTTGTAATCTTATCCTCGCTGGTTAGACGTTCTCTATCGACCTCATTCCTATAGTTCTGGGCAGCACCTATAGCTCGCGCACCGTATCGCCTAGCTCCATCAGAATTGGAAGAACTATCGAAGCGACTGCAAGAGCTCTTGGATAAGGGCTTTATTCGTCCTAGCTCTTCGCCCTGGGGAGCTCCAGTATTATTTGTGAAGAAGAAAGACGGTACCTTTCGTATGTGCATAGATTACCGCGAACTGAACAAGGTGACCGTGAAGAATCGCTATCCACTTCCACGCATCGACGACTTATTCGACCAGTTGCAAGGGTCGAGCTATTACTCGAAGATTGATCTGAGGTCAGGTTACCATCAACTGAGAGTCCGGGATGAGGACGTCTACAAAACAGCATTCAGAACTCGCTACGGCCATTACGAGTTTTTGGTCATGCCATTCGGGCTAACGAACGCGCATGCGGATTTCATGGATCTTATGAACAGGGTGTGCAAACCTTATCTTGACAAGTTCGTCATTGTTTTCATCGACGACATCCTGATCTATTCGAAGAGTCAAGAGGAACACGAGCAGCATTTACGACTTATTCTGGAACTCCTTCGAACGGAACAGCTGTACGCTAAGTTTTCAAAATGTGACTTCTGGCTTCGTGAAGTCCACTTTCTAGGCCACGTGGTAAACAAGGATGGGATTCATGTTGATCCATCCAAGGTAGATTCGATCAAGAACTGGCCTGCACCTCGCACACCGACAGAAATACGCCAATTCTTGGGTTTGGCGGGTTATTACAGACGGTTTATCAAAGACTTCTCAAAGATTGCACAGCCGCTTACATTACTGACACAGAAAGGTGTTGCTTACCGTTGGAGTGATACACAGGATACAGCGTTTCAGCACTTAAAGGATAGACTTTGTAGCGCACCTATCCTCTCATTGCCTGAAGGCACGGACGATTTTGTAGTCTACTGCGACGCATCTATCCAAGGTCTTGGATGTGTGTTGATGCAACGGGATAAAGTTATTGCTTATGCTTCACGCCAACTTAAGATTCACGAACGGAATTACACTACGCACGATTTAGAGCTGGGAGCTGTTGTTTTTGCGCTCAAGATATGGAGACATTACCTGTACGGTACCAAGTGCACCATCTACACCGATCACAGGAGTCTTGAGCATATCTTCAAGCAGAAAGAATTGAACATGCGACAACGTAGATGGGTCGAGCTACTGAACAATTACGAATGTGCTATAAAGTACCATCCGGGCAAAGCCAATGTGGTGGCCGACGCCCTCAGTCGAAAGGATACTACACCTAGGCGTGTACGAGCGTTGCAACTCACTATTCAGTCCAGTCTTCCTTCACAGATACGAGATGCTCAGGTAGAAGCATTGAAACCAGAAAACGTCAGGGCTGAAGCCCTACGCGGTTCAAGGCAGACGGCGCCTACTATGTAACAGGACGCATCTGGGTCCCACTCTATGGTAATTTACGCGAGCTTGTAATGGATGAGGCTCATAAGTCTCGCTACTCAGTACATACGGGTTCGGATAAGATGTACCACGACCTCAGAACTACATATTGGTGGCCTAGCATGAAGGCCCACATAGCAACTTACGTTAGCAAGTGTTTGACTTGTGCGAGAGTCAAAGCGGAATATCAGAAACCATCAGGCCCACTCCAACAACCTGAGATACCAAAATGGAAATGGGAACAAATTTCCATGGATTTTTGTTACTGGCCTACCTAGATCTCAGCGCGGAAATGATACTATTTGAGTGATCGTGGATCGACTCACAAAGTCTGCTCACTTCTTGGCTATTAAGGAAACGGATAAGTTCTCCACTCTAGCAGACGTATACCTTAAGGAAGTTGTCTCGAGGCACGGGGTGCCCACCTCTATTATCTCCGATCGTGATGCACGTTTTACTTCAGAACTGTGGCAAGCAATGCACAAATCTTTTGGCTCTCGTTTAGACATGAGCACAGCTTATCATCCTCAGACCGATGGGCAGTGTGAGTGCACTATTCAAACTCTAGAAGACATGCTTCGGGCGTGCGTAATTGACTTTGGCAAGGACTGGGAAAAACATCTACCACTTGTGGAATTTTCGTACAACAACAGTTACCACACCAGCATTAAAGCTGCTCCATTTGAGGCATTGTACGGGCGTAAATGCCGATCACCTCTTTGTTGGGCAGAGGTGGGTGACAGTCAGATCACAGGTCCTGAAATGGTAGTTGATACTACGGAAAAGATTGCTCAAATACGACAACGCATGGCGGCAGCTCGTGACCGTCAGAAAGCATACGCCGGTAAAGATAGGAAACTACTCGAGTTCCAGGTTGGGGATCGAGCGCTACTCAAAGTGTCACCCTGGAAGGGTGTTGTTCGTTTTGGCAAAAGGGGCAAACTCAATCCACGATACGTTGGACCATTTGAAGTCATTGAGAAAATAGGCAAAGTGGCCTACAGACTGAACTTATCAGCTGAACTCAGTGCAGTTCACAACGTCTTTCACGTGTCGAATCTGAAGAAGTGTCTGTCAGATGAGACCCACATAGTTCCTTTGAAGGAGCTCACTATCGACGAACGGTTGCATTTCGTCGAGGAACCAGTTGAAATCACGGACCGGGATGTTAAGGTCCTCAAGAACACCAGAATACCTCTTGTTCGAGTTCGTTGGAACTCCCGTCGTGGCCCAGAGTATACCTGGGAACGCGAAGACCAAATGGAACTCAAATATCCCCAGTTGTTCGAAAACAATGCAACTACTACTGAGGCTGAAGCTACTACAGAATTTCGGGAAGAAATTCCAAATCAACGGGGGGATGATGTGACACCCCGGGAGAACCAGTAAACGATAACTTGCCTAGCTTCCTCAGTAACCGCATGCTAAATTTCGGGACGAAATTTCTTTCAAGTTGGGGATAATGTGACAACTCGAGTTTCCGAGATTTCCATCTTCGCATTTAGTGCACGTTAATTTTTTTTTTGTTTAGTGTGTTTGTTTACACGACTCGTTGTTTCACAACGCTTACCTTTGTAATACGTTATATCGTATTTCGATTGATATTTTATACTTGGGATCCATAATATATTTTATATGTGATTGTATGTTATATAAAGATGAACTCTTACTGAAAACAATACCCATGAAATCACCCAAGTGATGAAAACACTTTAGTGTTTTC
Source organism: Helianthus tuberosus (assembly GCA_030545235.1). Taxonomy (NCBI): domain Eukaryota; kingdom Viridiplantae; phylum Streptophyta; class Magnoliopsida; order Asterales; family Asteraceae; genus Helianthus; species Helianthus tuberosus. The sequence goes on from CM060407.1 coordinate 78,049,615, forward strand.
GTCCAGAATGTTTGGCGAAATCAGAGATGGGCTTTAGGCCCAGTGAGATATTAGATATTTATTTAATCACAATCTTCTCCGAGACGTTACCCATTTACCAAACCTTATCACTTTGTTCTCTCTCTCTCTACATCTGAAACCCACAAACAGAACTCCTCATCTTGAAGCCAAACCTCTGTTTAAATATAAGGTTAGTGATTTACATGTTAAGAGGATATCTTATATTAACTACTACTGTGAGACATTATGATCTTATGATTTGATTTTGATTGATGATTTAATGTTTAGATCATTGTTCTCTGTTAATGGTGATTGTTAATCTTCGAGATAAAGTGATTGTAGATAGTCAGTTGTTAAATGCATAAACTAGATCTCCTGTTAAATGATAAACACTATGATGTTGTTGGATGTTAATTCTGCTAATATAGATGAGTAGATATCTAATCAAATGCTTTATGCTTTTGTTTGATTGATTGCTTGTACAAAAGGGGTTGAATCTGATAAGAAATGGGATTAGAATTTGCTGGGTTTTAAGTTACAGTAAGTGTTGTTGATGATGATGAACAGTAACGAAAACACCCCCACCATTTTATACTGGACGAAATCACTTAAGTGATTTCGGCCCATATAGTGTATTTGGCCCAGATGAGTTTTCGACCCACATAGTGATTTCGGCACATATGGGATTTCGAACATAAAGGGTTTTCGGCTAAGCTAGTGATTTCGGCCCACATGTTGATTTCGGCCCAAGTTGGATTTCGGCAACATAAAGGGATTTCGCCACTTTGATGATTTCATTCTATTGTTTGCTGTTAACTTGTTTAGTGTGTTAGTTAACTAACTCCGTTAAGTAAATAACCTAGTTGGTTTAATTACTCAGTTTATTAATTCAGTTGGTATGGTAACTATGTTAAGTTTATTAGTTCTGTTAAGTGAAGCATGAAACACAGTTAGTTAATAGTTCTGATTCATGTCAACTCTGTTAACTGTGTAACTCTGATAGATGCATTAATTCAGCTAAACTGTTAATCCTGTTAAGGGTATTATTGGGTATCTATCCTGGAAGAACTGTAAAAGATATTGATGTGGTACATGAACTGTATGGATGCAAGTAACTGTTTGTATGTTACATGATATGAACTGTCAAACACTCCATGATATTATTGTAACACTAGTTCAATGTGAAACTTTACAAACAACGTGAACTGATTGAATATACGTGCACTATAGGCTTGACTGATTTTCTTGTGAGCACATAGTTTAGCATACCGAGCAAACTAAGGTGAGTTCACACTCTTTCTAAGGCATGGGATTCCCGGTGGTTTGGGAATGGGTTAAGAAATAAAAATGGAACCTACATATTCTCCTTGGGTAGGATATGTACCGCCATCCTCCATGGGTAGGATGCTAATATTAATCCTGCGTATTCTCCTTGGGTAGAATACGTACGTTCGTCCTCCTTGGGTAGGACAACAACCTTAACGTACGTAAAACCTACGTACACTCACACTCGCTACGGTCCTTGGATCAAGAAGGGCACGTACAAATACGACTAGTCTACACATGGGAAGCCCCCCCCACTAATCTTCGCACAGATGCCTGAAAAGGCCGCGATACGGCCACTAACCTTCGCACAGATGTCTGGAGGACCGCGATACGGCCACTAACCTTCGCACAGATGTCTGGAGGACCGCGATGGGAATTAATAAGAAACATGGTTTACAAAACGAACAACTGATTTACGAAACGAATTCTATAACTGAATAACTAACTGTGAACTCGCTCAACTTGTTGTTGACTCTCTGTTACATGCCTTGCAGGACCTTAGGTACTTTTGGAGCTTGCACGGGAGGCACGGTCGTTGTGGACTTGGATCGTAAATGTGTTGTTAAACATTATGACATTTTGTACTTAAACTTATGATGGTTCTTACATTATTGCTTCCGATACACACTTGTTTATATTTGGTTTTGGAAACACCTATCGTATTGATGAATGACTTTTACTTTATACTTATGTTCAATATGATTGGTGGCTTGATCCTGGTCATGTCACGCCTCCAAGCGGTGGTATTCCGCGAGTGGATTTTGGGGGTGTGACAGGTTTCACCCCTAACTTGACGATTTCGTGCCCTAAGTGTGGTTGGTACTCGTCGGGTCAAAATTTAATTTCGACACGTTGACGAGGGTCCAATAGAAATTGAAATTGAAATTCTTCATCAAGGTGAGGACTTCACTCCTAACTTGATGACGAATCTCGTGTAAAAAGAATATGTAGATTGAGAGTCGTTCACCAAATTGTGGGTTTCACGCTTATTTTGGTGAATTCGTCTCGTTTGTATAATACGAGTGTTTGCGGATTTAGAATAGCCGAGTAAAATGTATGAGGAAAAGCGTATGTTAAAGATTAAACAAACAAGTATAAACATGTCAAGAATGGCACATAAAGAATGAAATATTAAAACAAATATTAACACATAATAAAACAAGTATTAACACATAAGAATAGCATGTCAAGTATGATAGGTAATGATAAAATGACATATATGCTTAAAAGGCTCAAAGAGAATAAATAAGAAACACATAAAGTGGCATGCATGTAGTTTCGAGCAAAACATATGAATACGGCTCTAAAACTATAGACTAGGTAAAAGCATTCCTACTTTTCCTAATTCCCTATAGTTATGGCTCTGATACCAATCTGTCACACCCCAACCGATGGCGGAAACATCGGGATGAGACAAACAAATTGCTCAAAACGTCATAACACTATGTGACAATATAATTAAAAATTCAAATTTCATAAATGGACTAAATGTCATACAAGATTCCAAAGAAATACAACATAGTTCAACAAAACATAACATCAAAAGATAACTAAATTTAGGTGTGTATCTAAGTCCACCTAATCTTTGTTCTTCATCGCATCATCATCAAACTATCAACCTGCGACATGTATTAAAATATATCAACAAAAAGTTGGCGAGCATACAAGTTTGATTACATAGAATAATATAGATTAAAAAGTTGCTCATATCCACATGAATCATAATATGCGAGTTACTATTATGCTTAGATTGTGTAACAATATGTTCAAACCCAAGTTTCCAACGCGTTTAATTTTGCCTAGCCCAAAGTATCGCGGGAGGTTTACATGTTTAACTTAACAATACCCCAAGTCTCATGGTCGGTGTGTTAATCCTATAGCGCTATAATTGTTAAGGTGGCTAGCAAAGTTAATGAGCATATATCAACACAAATAGTTTACATAGCATACGAGATTAACAAGCATCACACATAGTTTCATGTTTCAACAATGGATAGAGTTTGTTTAAAATAGTTTCAAAGTGAAGTGTAGTTTGTATAGTATACATGTTGCACCCAAAAGTGATTAAAAGGAAAAAGGGATCGAGTATGCTCACGGTTTTTGCAAGTTTTCCAACTTGATGTCCCGCGAGTGTTGTTGGTGGATGGATTAATTTGGAGCACATTGTCCTTCTACACGAAGAAGACATAGGTGTGTGAGTTTGGGGAATAATGGAAGATTATAGATTCGGAATTTAAAATACATGAAAATAGACATAGGAAAATAATCATCCATCACATATGATGCTTAGATGATATACTTACTAACTTGACAATGTCCACTTGTTCATCATCAAGTGTTCAGTTTGTTTGAATGTTACATAAGTATTACATAGAGTATACTATATCATATATGTCATGCATGAGGTAGAAGATCAAAGTCTTCATTTAGGCACCTCTAAGTATCATAGAATTCATACAAGAGGTAGGAAGAACAAAGCTTCCATTTAGGCACCTCTATTGTTCACCACTACACTTGTTGTTATAAACAACAAGGAGGGTTATGAACTTACAAGAATAATGAAATACAACAACTAATCTATGAGAAAACATCAAGAAGTGTGTGGATTTTTATGAAAGATAGCCCAAGCTAGTCTAACAATCACACATTCATCAAGCTTCAAGCTTGAACACTTCTTGTGGGTAAAACCCTAACCAAAACAGAAAGTTTGTGAGGTTTTAACGTTTAATTTAACATGTCTCAACCTTGTTTTTAAGCCTAACTAACCATAGATGAGGTTATAAGCATTAGGACATAGGTTTGAGATGAGTTAGACTCAAGTTCGACTAAGATTAACAAGTTTAAATGAAATCGGAAACAAGCAGTCCACTTTGGAGCCTTTTTGGCGACATTCCAGGGCTTGGTTTTCCATGAAAAACCTCTGGAAACGTAGCTAAGGTCAATCCAAAGAAGTGGAAAAAGAATCGAGTGAATCGGATAAGAAATGAGTGAGTTATGCTCACTTTTGTATGAAGGTATGAATCTGCTCGAATCTTCAAGTTACCAACTGATTAGAGGGATTTTGAGAGTGTTTTGAGTGTTTAGCAAAGTGTTAAAAGCTTGGAGAATGATGGTTTTTTATAGGGAAGAGTTTGGTTAGTTGGTAGTTGAGTAATTAATTTTATAAGTTGGTTTAAAACTCAAAACAAGTCAAAAACTCGCGCCCAAAACGAGCTGAATAGGGACCTAATCGCGGCTGTTGGTCTGGGCTGTCGCAGCGAGTCCTTAAATGATTTTTTGGTCAGGCTTTGTTCAATAAAAAGGCTGCAGCGCAGCGGTTAAGTGTGTGCGCTTGTGAAGCTGGTGACCCGGGTTCGATCCCTACGGTCATCAGTTTTAGTTATTTATTTTATTTTGTTTTAGTATGTTACGTGCCATTTTCTTTTTTCCACATGATTTGCATGATTCCTTTTTTATCTCCATATTTAGTTATTAGTTGAGCAGTGGGTTATTAGTTTGAGTAGTGGGTTAGATGGTTAACATTGTGATTTCTATTTAAACAGTCTATGTATGTCTATTTTTTTTTATGAATGAAAAATATTAGTCTTGAATTCTCTCCCTAAATTTCTTTCTGGTTTCTTTCTATTTTCTTTGGCCAACATACAATTGTTAGAACCACAACGGTGGTATCAGAGCTGTCGTGGTCCCCCCGGACCATGGTTGCTCACACTTTATCCGAAGCCGAGTTCTATCAATGGATGAATGAATCCCTTGCAAAGCTCGAGTCTCAATTGAAAACCATCTTCAACGAGTTCCGATCGTTCCGTACCACGTGGGAAGCTCAATCTCCTACACTTTCACCACCTGTTTCCGCCACCGCACCACCCGTACCACCCACTTCTACCGCTACACCACCAAAACCCGCCCCATCGACACCGACACCAAAACCATCTCCGCCTCCTTCGGTTCCGAAAACAAACCCCGTGCTTTGTCGGCTATCACACCCCTTTCTGCGGCGGAAGCACGAGGTGTGATCATGAAAGGTTCTCATTGCATACGAAAGGTAAACATGCTACATGCTCGTAAAAATACTTCAAATACCATAATTTGAAAACATAAGATAGCGTTTACATCGCTAGACAGCTTAAAACATTGTCTTAAAAGTTTACAACTTTATTTAAAGTTAAACACAAGTGACATCCACGAGCATAAGCGAGACCGCGCGCACATCCATCCTAGTTACCTGAAATACATGTGAGTTTTTGGAAAAACGTGAACATAATGTTGGTGTGAATTCATGCAGTTTTTGTATTTCACGTTTGTATACTTTGTATGAAAACATATTTTGAGTCATGTATAAATCAAGTTTTCATATATAAATCAAGTATTCATGTGTACACCACGTACTCATGTATAATTCAAGTTTTTCTTGAGTACCCCACGTACTTCAAGTATAATTCAAGTTTTAGTATGGTATGAATTTTATGTAAATAAAGTATTCCTGTATGTAACAGGATTGTTAATGGGTTGCAAAGCCATTAACATGTGACACGACATAGGAAGTCACCAAACCTTAGGCATTTAATTGGTATATTCTGAGACACAAAAGCACTACTCGATTCTCGCCCTCACCGAGAGTGTGACTGCCCGACACCCGTTAGATCTAACCTTTTGTTCTGCGGTCTAGGTATATTGTTGATTAATGGTGCTTCTGTACCCTATTCGTGACACGATTTCTCGAATCATTTCTCATAACGCCTCATACTTGGTTCTCGTTCTCACCAAATGCGCTTCTCATATTCTAATATTTCGTCACACTTGGTTCTCGTTCTCACCAAGTGTACTTCTTGTATTCTTATATTTCATCACACTTGGTGAGGTTCTCACCAAGTGTGCTTCTTGTATTTATATCATACCAATTATAAATATTGTACATGTATTTCACCCCCGAAGTTATAAAAACTGAAAACAGTTAAAGAGAAAAGGGGGAGCATGAACTCACAACTTTGTGTTCCTTGCATCGTAAACTTCACCGGATTTGCTTAATTAACGTCGTAACCTATACGCGTTTTCTTAACGTTAGTTACTAGACTTGCGTCGGACAAGTACAGTCACTCTCTTTGGTGTATATATTCTCGTGTTAAAAATATTTTATATTTTTAACTAAGTATCTTACTTATATTATTTTCTCTAAAATTAATATAAGTATTTCGTGTTTTGCACTTTGCACCCGAATTATGTATCTTGTATGTTGTATGTGTATTTTTATGTTTATACTCCTCATGTGTATTTAGTGTATTTTTAAGTCTTAATACACTAGCACGTATAACACATACTATATACACTTAGCACAAAAGTTGGTGATAAAATAATATATATTTTTCTCTAAAAAATATACATACTTATATCCATTTTTATTCTTGAAGAAATCCTCATTTCTTACCACCGAAAATTAGGGAAACCTTGGTAATACTTTTAAATACGTTTTTAGGGAATAAGTTTCTCAAAAACTTATATTTTTCTAAGTGTCAAAATTTATAAAAAATTTGACAGAGTTTCCCCTAAAAATGGAGGTTTCCCATGTTTTCAAAACATGTGTTTATTTTCTTTTAAATCGTCAACAATCATCAACAGCAATTATCAACAATAATCATCAACAATAATCACTAATTTCTCCATTTCATGAACTTGAATATTTACAAAAATGTGTAGTAACTTACTAGCACATTTATTAAGTCTTTCAATCTCTAAAAATAAAATCATTATCTCGAAAACTTTATTTTTAAAGAATATGAAGTTTTACAACTTCTAGTCGGTATTTACGAAAATATTTCTTGGTTAAATCCTTTCGTTACACAAGTGTCTACACACTTTTTGGTTCTCAAAAATGTCTTTATTTTGAGAAAGATCTGGCTTTTTAATCATGATTTCATTATACACTTGGTTCTTCAAAAATACCACTTGTAGATCCGTAGATCTACTAGTTTAGAACTCCATTTCATAAGAAAAATCGTTTTTACACAAGTTCATGTTTGTGAGTGAAAGGGTTCGTCATCTAGTTCTTTTTTTTTCACTAAACATAGCGCTAGTTCATGTTCCATGTACATGACCTAGCGTGGTTAGATGACGATCCGTTCCCCTACTAGCATCCAACAATAATAAATAACCATAACAAACCAAGTTCTATAAGTTTTACACTAACATTTACTCATTAACCACTTTGTTCATTCTTTTTAGTAGACTTTTAGTTTTGATCTCTAGTGTTCATGATTTTTATCCGACAAATTTCTTATTAACCACTTTAGATATGAACAATAGGGTGTTTAGAGTCACTTACTACTAGCTCGTGGCTAGGGAAGAAACTAGACGAAAAATGGGTGGTTAATAGCGTTGTGGAGAGGTCCTTGTGATTCCGTAAGCACCGAGCCTCCTTGTATGAACCCTTTCACCTTGGTAATTGTGTAGGATTGCAAGATTGAAAATTTGAAGTGGTGGTGGGTGTGTGGGAACTTGCGGCCGAGAGTATCACGGGATGGAGAGATGAGAAAATTTTTGGTAGTGGGTTGTTGTAAATGTAATGTGATTATGGTGGACCAATGTCCTTATTTATAAAACATGCAATCTATTAATCCTTAGGATAAAGTGTATAGTAGATATTAGACAACAAGAATATAATATCCAAATTGTAAGAGGGTGTCCCCTCTTGGGGTACATCCGATCGGTTGTGGGGGGTGAGCATTTGGTTGAATTCCAACTAATAAGTTAAGTATTTAGCTGGTTAGTTTAGAGATTTAATTTACTTACTAGAGTGTTATGTATAATAACGGGTGTTAGGGTATTCGGGGACCCTAACTAGCTCAGAAAAATAAAAACAATGTCATTGACAATATTTTTTTTTTTTGTGCTCCAGGTAAAGTCCGGTTTTTCGGTTAGACACTGGTTCGTTAAAGTGCTAAATTACACCTTTTAGTGTCTAATAAGTACCTTTCTTGTACCCTTTCAATTCCCAACACTTCGGGAAATATTATGGATAATAAAACGACATTTCTGCATAATATTCATATGTTTAAATGCTGAATTATTGCTGAATTATACAAAATTCTGCACTTAAAGTGCGTTTCGGGTGCTTTTTAGTGCTTATTTTTGCTTTCGCAATGTCTATAAATTAAACCCTTATATGTACTCTTGGGTTTTAATGTACTTTTGTCGTTGGACCTACACCTAGGCCTCAATTCTAATGTCTGACTGCTTTCTGCAGTTCTGTTGACACAGTGTGTCTTACCGGCGAGTTTACTATTATTTCTGACGCAACGCTCTCGTTTATGCATAAAGCAATATTTTGTAGTATACAACGTGCATGGATTCACTTGTTTAGCATGTAATCAGTCAATGTTGACATTTAAGCACATAATTACAGTCATTAAGCAATAACTAAAGTGTACGAAAATTACCGGTTTATGCCAGTTGTCACAGTCTCCCCCCGTTAAAAGAATTTCGTCCCGAAATTCAGGCTGAACCAACTCTTGCAGGAGTCTTCTTGAATAGGTGGGGATACTTTTCTTTGAACTGGTCTTCGCGTTCCCATGTGTACTCGGGTCCGTGCTTAGAGTTCCAACGTACTTTGACAAGTTTAACAGTGCTCCTCCTGGTCTTGTTGACTTTCCAGTCGGTAACCTCAATGGGTTGTTCTGTAAATCGGAGGGCGTCATCAATATGCACTTCATCCATCGGGATGATCACGTTTTCTTGTGTTGGACTCTTCTTCAGGTTGGATACATGAAACGTATCATGTACTCCATTAAGTTCTTCCGGTAACTCCAACTTGTATGCCACGGTACCAATTCTTTTCAATATTCCGAATGGTCCGATGTATCGTGGATTCAGCTTTCCACGCTTTTCAAATCTGACTACGCCCTTCCAAGGTGAGACTTTTAACAACACTTTGTCTCCCACCTCGAATTCTACTGATTTTCTTTTCGGATCAGCGTAGCTCTTTTGTCGATCTCGAGCCGCCTTAATGCGCTCCCAGATCTGCGCAATCTTGTCGGTTGTCTCTTGTACAAGTTCAGGACCAACCATACGTTTATCTCCGGCATCTGCCAACATAAGGGCGATCGGCACTTGCGGCCATACAGAGCTTCGAACGGCGCGGCTTTTATGCTCGTATGATAACTGTTATTGTAGGAAAACTCAACTAAAGGTAGATGAGTATCCCAGCTGCCGCCTAGATCCATGACACATGCGCGAAGCATATCTTCTAACGTTTGTATAGTCCGTTCGCTCTGGCCGTCTGTTTGTGGATGGAATGCCATGCTTAGATCTAACTGAGATCCAAAGGCTTCCTGAAATGATTGCCAGATTCTTGAGACAAAGCGTCCATCTCTGTCTGAAATGATTGAGATTGGCACTCCATGTCGTGCCACAATTTCTCTTAAGTATATCTCAGCAAGCTTTCCAGTGCTGTCTTTTTCTCGGATCGGTAGGAAGTGCGCAAACTTCGTTAATCGATCAATTATTACCCATATCATATCGTGCCCTCTCGGGGTTCTGGATAATTTCGTTATGAAGTCCATCGAGATTTGTTCCCACTTCCACACGGGAATCTCTGGTTGTTGTAATAGGCCGGACGGTTTCTGATATTCGGCCTTAACCTTAGCACAGGTTAGGCATTTTCCAACATAGACAGCAACGTCGCTCTTGAGTCTCGGCCACCAATAATATTCTTTCAAGTCTTGATACATTTTGTCCGATCCTGGATGGATCGAATATCTCGATTTGTGGGCTTCATTAAGGATGACTTCTTGTATGCCACCATAGAGTGGAACCCAAATACGCTTCTTAAAGTATAAGGCTCCGTCTTCATTTGGCACCATGTATATCAGCATACCCCGGAGGTATTCAGCTTTACGGTTCTCTCCTTTAAGAGCTTCTTGTTGTGCATCACGAATGCGTGCAGTGAGGTTTGTTCGAATAGTCATTTCCAATGCTCGAACCCTTAGGGTCTTAACCCTTTCTTTTTGTCTTAACGCGTCCGCTACAACATTTGCCTTTCTAGGATGGTACTTGATCTCACAGTCGTAATCATTTAGCAGCTCGACCCATCGCCGCTGGCGCATATTCAATTCCTTCTGATCAAATATGTGTTGTAAGCTTTTGTGATCTGTGAAAATTGTACATCGAGTACCATATAAATAGTGTCGCCGGATCTTCAAGGCGAATACCACTGCACCTAGTTCCAAGTCGTGCGTGGTGTAATTTCTCTCGTGAACCTTCAGTTGTCTTGAAGCGTAAGCGATGACTTTTTGGCGTTGCATGAGCACGCAACCCAAGCCTTGTCGTGAGGCGTCGCAGTATACCACGAAGTCTTCAGTGCTTTCGGGTAATGATAGTATTGGTGCATCGCAGAGCTTGTTTTTAAGTAACTGGAAGGCTTCTTCTTGTTTGTGACCCCAGTCGTACTTCTTGTCTTTCTGTGTAAGGGTCGTTAGCGGTTGAGCTATCTTTGAGAAATTCTCGATGAATCGCCGATAATAGCCCGCTAAGCCCAAAAATTGTCAAACTTCGGTTGGGGTCTTGGGAGCTTCCCAATTCTTTATTGCTTCTATCTTGGACAGGTCTACATGAATGCCCTTCTCATTCACAACGTGACCAAGAAATTGTACTTCGCGAATCCAGAATTCGCATTTCGAGAACTTTGCATAAAGTTTCTCTTTCTTCATTAGTTCCAGAATAGTTCTGAGATGTTGCTCATGTTCTTCTTTCGTTCGTGAATAAATCAGGATATCATCGATAAATACAATCACGAATTTATCGAGATATGGTTTGCATACACGGTTCATCAGATCCATAAAGACCGCTGGCGCGTTCGTCAATCGAAATGGCATCACAAGAAATTCGTAGTGCCCTTCTGAATGCAGTCTTTGGTACGCTTTCCTCTTAGATTCTCAGCTGATGGTATCCAGATCGAAGGTCGATCTTGGAATAGTAGCTTGATCCTTGCTATTGATCAAATAAGTCATCAATCCTCGGTAGTGGATACCGATTCTTGATCGTGAGCTTGTTCAGTTCTCTGTAATCGATACACATTCGCAGTGTTCCATCCTTCTTCTTCACGAATAATACTGGAGCTCCCCAGGGTGAGAAGCTTGGCCTTATAAATCCTTTATCCAACAACTCCTGAAGTTGTGTAGATAATTCCTGCATTTCAGATGGAGCAAGTCGATAGGGAGCCTTGGCCACAGGAGCGGCTCCTGGAACCAAGTCTATATGAAATTCGACCTGTCGTTGCGGAGGTAGTCCTGGCAGATCTTCGGGAAAAACATCAGGGAATTCCTTCACCACAGGAATGTCTTCGAGTTTTGGCTCCACAGCCTTCTTGTTTACCACGTGTGCTAGGAAGGCAACACATCCTTTCCTCAAGCACTTTTGTGCCTTCATACAACTGATGATTCGAAGAGGTGCGCCTCATTTTTCCCCATGTACGATGAGAGTTTCACCATTCGCTAAAGGGACGCGAATGATTTTCTCATGACAAATAACTTCAGCTTTATTCTTGGACAACCAGTCCATTCCGACCACTACATCGAAGCTACCCAATTGAATAGGTAAGAGATCGATGCTAAAATTTCGTTCGCCAAGTTCTAATGTGTAACCTCTGACAACTTCGCCCGACTCAACAAGTTTACCATTGGCTAGTTCTATGGAATAAGGAATTTCTAATCTACTAGATTCTATTCCGAGTATGCGTTTAAATTCCACAGACATGAAGCTATAATCGGCGCCAGTGTCAAATAATATGGATGCAAAGTGATTGTTAATGAGAAACGTACCGGTGACCACGTTAGGGACCTCGCATGCGTTCTTTGCTCCAATCACAAATGCTCTTGCCTGAGCATTGTTTCCCTCTGGGCACTCCTTCATGAAATGATCATTGCTTCCACACTTGAAGCATCCTTGGTTTCGCCCTTTCCCGTTACCATTCTTGTTACCAGCATCGTTTCCATTTCGGTCCTTTCCTTTTCCCCAACAGTCTTCTGTTTGATGACCCAATTTACCACATTTGTCGCACCTTGGAATGCGACAAGCTCCATCATGATGATACTTACATTTTTGGCATCTAGGCATGGAGCCTTGGTATGCTTTGGTTGCATGGGTTTTCGCCTCCTGAGACGGGTTAGCGTCACGCTTCTTGTTGTTGAAACCCTTGTTGTTACGAGTTGCTTGGTTCAGGTTTGCATGTTTTATTTTCTTGTCGCCGGACGACTCAGCATGCGTCTCGGTCTTCTCTGTTGGGTTCAACGATAACTTCTTCATACGAACACAATATTCAGTCAGGCTGACAGCCAGAGTTACAGCCTCGGTGATTGTTTGTGGTTTGGCCGACGTCACCATGCCACGAAACTCTGGGGCCAGTCCCCAAATGTAGCGTTCAACGCGCTTGAATTCGGGAGTCACCATTTAGGGAAGCACTCTAGACAGATCGTGGAACCTTCGCGTATAACCATTAATGTCAGCACCTTCCATAGTCAAGTGCTAGAACTCCGTTTCCAGCCTTTGGAGTTCAGCGCGAGAGCAATACTTCTCTCTCATTCTTTCCTTCAGTTCCTCCCAAGTTAGGCCATAAGCGGCATCGTCACCCAAGGTTTGGGCTTGCAAGTTCCACCAAGTCAGAGCTTCATCGATAAATAACCCAGTAGCAAAGGTGACTTGTTGATCCGCGGTACACTTGCTCATGCGGATAGTAGCTTCAGTCTTCTCCGTCCAACGTACAAACGCTACTGCACCTCCCGTGCCGTCATAGTTCATCGGCTTGCAGTCGAGGAACTGCTTGAAAGTGCAGCCTGGAATTGATTCAACCAATTCACATGTGAGCAATCGAAGAAATAATGAAACAAAGACTGTTCATAAATTTCTCCATGCTTAGCAAATTGTCTTAAGGTTACCTTGAGCTGCATTGCCTCCAGACGAATCTCCATTCCCATTATGCCTAGCGTTGCTTGGTCCTCCACTGTCTTGAGTTCTGTTCGCCTCGTACTGGACGATAGCAGCGGAGATCCTTTCTTCCAGTAGAGCGTTCAGCTCTTCAGCAGTTCTTGGCAGTGGGGGAGGAGGAGGTTGATCATCATTGCGAGCATTCACAGCTTTCCTGGGTGCCATGTTCTGACAGAACATAACACAGTAGGGTTAGACATTTGTTTGATATCGTCATACTAGACAGTAGTAGTATATATATTCACAGGTATATACCACATAAGTGACATCAAACAATTATTACTCTAGCAGAGTACTTAGTAGGCTTGCACTGAGGGAATCTATACGTGACAAGACTTGCTGTGATTTCTGTGCACTGAATTCCATAATTATGTATGCATCCATAATTACGTAACTCCTTGCACACTCCGCACAGTTCATTTCATCCTCGTATTTCTTCCTTCGGATGGGCCATCGCTTTCAGATAAAGTCACGTATACTTGTGACATTCTACTTCTAGTATATGCTAATTATCACACATAATTGCAAGTAATTTCTCGTCAACGAAAGGTGCTACTCAAGTGCACTCTAAGTCTCGTAGTGTCTTTTCTAGACTCTTGTAACTAGTTTTAGGTAGTGGATGTCGCGGGACGTTTTATGCAATGAAAACTCTTTGAAAAATTGTTTTCGTGAATGGATCCTAGAGATTGTAGACTAGACTCGAGAAGGAATCCTGGTTCACTACAATCGCAGCTCTAATACCAATATGTCACACCCCTTTCTGCGGCGGAAGCACGAGGTGTGATCATGAAAGATTCTCATTGCATACGAAAGGTAAACATGCTACATGCTCGTAAAAATACTTCAAATACCATAATTTGAAAACATAAGATAGCGTTTACATCGCTAGACAGCTTAAAACATTGTCTTAAAAGTTTACAACTTTATTTAAAGTTAAACACAAGCGACATCCACGAGCATAAGCTAGACCGCGCGCACATCCATCCTAGTTACGTGAAATACATGTGAGTTTTTGGAAAAACGTCAACATAATGTTGGTGTGAATTCATGCAGTTTTTGTATTTCACGTTTGTATACTGTGTATGAAAACATATTTTGAGTCATGTATAAATCAAGTTTTCATATATAAATCAAGTATTCATGTGTACACCACGTACTCATGTATAATTCAAGTTTTTCTTGAGTACCCCACGTACTTCAAGTATAATTCAAGTTTTAGTATGGTATGAATTTTATGTAAATAAAGTATTCCTGTATGTAACAGGATTGTTAATGGGTTGCAAAGCCATTAACATGTGACACGACATAGGAAGTCACCAAACCTTAGGCATTTAATTGGTATATTCTGAGACACAAAAGCACTACTCGATTCTCGCCCTCACCGAGAGTGTGGCTGCCCGGCACCCGTTAGATCTAACCTTTTTGTTCTGCGTTCTAGGTATATTGTTGATTAATGGTGCTTCTGTACCCTATTAGTGACACGATTTCTCGCATCATTTCTCATAACGCCTCATACTTGGTTCTCGTTCTCACCAAGTGCGCTTCTCATATTCTGATATTTCGTCACACTTGGTTCTCGTTCTCACCAAGTGTACTTCTTGTATTCTTATATTTCGTCACACTTAGTTCTCGTTCTCACCAAGTGTGCTTCTTGTATTTATATCATACCAATTATAAATATTGTACATTTGTACATGTATTTCACCCCCGAAGTTATAAAAACTGAAAACAGTTAAAGAGAAAAGGGGGAGCATGAACTCACAACTTTGCGTTCCTTGCGTCGTAAACTTCACCGGATTTGCTTAATTAACGTCGTAACCTATACGCGTTTTCTTAACGTTAGTTACTAGACTTGCGTCGGACAAGTACAGTCACTCTCTTTGGTGTATATATTCTTGTGTTAAAAATATTTTATATTTTTAACTAATATCTTACTTATATTATCTTCTCTAAAATTAATATAAGTATTTCGTGTTTTGAACTTTGCACCCGAATTATGTATCTTGTATGTTGTATGTGTATTTTTATGTTTATACTCCTCATGAGTATTTAGTGTATTTTTAAGTCTTAATACACTAGCACGTATAACACATACTATATACACTTAGCACAAAAGTTGTTGATAAAATAATATATATTTTTCTCTCAAAAATATACATACTTATATCCATTTTTATTCTTGAAGAAATCCTCATTTCTTACCACCGAAAATTAGGGAAACCTTGGTAATACTTTTAAATACGTTTTTAGGGAATAAGTTTCTCAAAAACTTATATTTTTCTAAGTGTCAAAATTTATAAAAATTTTGACAGAGTTTCCCCTAAAAATGGAGGTTTCCCATGTTTTCAAAACATGTGTTTATTTTCTTTTAAATCGTCAACAATCATCAACAATAATCATCAACAATAATCACTAATTTCTCCATTTCATGAACTTGAATATTTACAAAAATGTGTAGTAACTTACTAGCACATTTAGTAAGTCTTTCCATCTCTAAAAATAAAATCATTATCTCGAAAACTTTATTTTTAAAGAATATGAAGTTTTACAACTTCTAGTCGGTATTTACGAAAATATTTCTTGGTTAAATCCTTTCGTTACACAAGTGTCTACACACTTTTTGGTTCTCAAAAATGTCTTTATTTTGAGAAAGATCCGGCTTTTTAAACATGATTTCATTATACACTTGGTTCTTCAAAAATAGCACTTGTAGATCCGTAGATCTACTAGTTTAGAACTCCATTTCATAAGAAAAATCGTTTTTACACAAGTTCATGTTTGTGAGTGAAAGGGTTCGTCTTTTTTTTCACTAAACATAGCGCTAGTTCATGTTCCATGTACATGACCTAGCGTGGTTAGATGACGATCTGTTCCCCTACTAGCATCCAACAATAATAAATAACCATAACAAAACAAGTTCCATAAGTTTTACACTAACATTTACTCATTAACCACTTTGTTCATTATTTTTAGTAGACTTTTATTTTTGATCTCTAGTGTTCATGATTTTTATCCGACAAATTTCTTATTAACCACTTTAGATATGAACAATAGGGTGTTTAGAGTCACTTACTACTAGCTCGTGGCTAGGGAAGAAACTAGACGAAAAATGGGTGGTTAATAGCGTTGTGGAGAGGTCCTTGCGATTCCGTAAGCACCGAGCCTCCTTGTATGAACCCTTTCACCTTGGTAATTATGTAGGATTGCAAGATTGAAAATTTGAAGTGGTGGTGGGTGTGTGGAAACTTGCGGCCGAGAGTATCACGGGATGGAGAGATGAGAAAATTTTTGGTAGTGGGTTGTTGTAAATGTAATGTGATTATGGTGGACCAATGTCCTTATTTATAAAACATGCAATCTATTAATCCTTAGGATAAAGTGTATAGTAGATATTAGACAACAAGAATATAATATCCAAATTGTAAGAGGGTGTCCCCTCTTGGGGTACATCCGATCGGTTGTGGGGGGTGAGCATTTGGTTGAATTCCAACTAATAAGTTAAGTATCTAGTTGGTTAGTTTAGAGATTTAATTTAGTTACTAGAGTGTTGTGTATAATAACGGGTGTTAGGGTATTCGGGGACCCTAACTAGCTCAGAAAAATAAAAACAATGTCATTGACAATATATTTTTTTTATTTTTTTTTGTGCTCCGGGTAAGGTCCGGTTGTTCGGTTAGACACTGGTTCGTTAAAGTGCTAAATTACACCTTTTAGTGTCTAATAAGTACCTTTCTTGTACCCTTTCAATTCCCAACACTCTGGGAAATATTCTGGATAATAAAACGACATTTCTGCATAATATTCATATATTTAAATGCTGAATTATTGCTGAATTATACAAAATTCTGCACTTAAAGTGCGTTTCGGGTGCTTTTTAGTGCTTATTTTTGCTTCGCAATGTCTATAAATTAAACCCCTATATGTACTCTTGGGTTTTGATGTACTTTTGTCGTCGGACCTACACCTAGGCCTCAATTCTAATGTCTGACTGCTTTCTGCAGTTCTGTTGACACAGTGTGTCTTACCGGTGAGTTTACTATTATTTCTGACGCAACGCTCTCGTTTATGCATAAAGCAATATTTTGTAGTATACAACGTGCATGAATTCACTTGTTTAGCATGTAATCAGTCAATGTTGACATTTAAGAACATAATTACAGTCATTAAGCAATAACTAAAGTGTACGGAAATTACCGGTTTATGCCAGTTGTCACATCGGCTATCATCCAATGTTTCACATTCGTATTCTGTTGTTGTCTCTGCTGACTCCGGCAACACAGAGGTTCAAAAAAATCAAACAATTTCCACACCACAATTGCTTGCTTCTTTGGTCAAATCGACAGAATGTATCAAGTATCTTGGGTCAAAACATATTGCTTAAAATTTGGAAAAAACTTCATGTTTGGCTTCCTTCAAAAAATCCCCTCCTTTCACTGTTTCTCAAGTCAATTACATGCACAACAGATTCCCCACTTTTGCTTGCATTGACAAGGTCAAATTTTGTTTTGTAAATTTGGGATACTTCACTTTAGAGTTGGAACCAATTGCCGCTAGAGCGGGATTAACTGAACAACGTGAATGGCGTCCACTGTGGCCTTTCAATAAAAATGTTCTGAATGCCACAGGGAGAATCAAATGGCGGCCACCGTGGTGCATCGCTAATGATCATCCTTGTGGACAAGGATTATTTTGAGTAGGAGGGAATGTTACGTGTCACTTTCTTTTTTCCACATGATTTGCATGATTCCTTTTTTATCTCCATATTTAGTTATTAGTTGAGTAGTGGGTTATTAGTTTGAGTAGTGGGTTAGATGGTTAACATTGTGATTTCTATTTAAACATTCTATGTATGTCTATTTCTTTTTATGAATGAAAAATATTAGTCTTGAATTCTCTCCCTAAATTACTTTCTGGTTTCTTTCTATTTTCTTTGGCCAACATATAATTGTTAGAATCACAACATAGTATACTTTCAGAAGTTACATAACTAGCCCCTGCAACTTTACACTTTCAGAAATTGCACAAATCACCCCTAAACTTTTAGTTAACCAAATATATTGTTATTTTTAAAAGAAAACTAACTTTATAGTTTAAACTAAGTAAGTTTACTAACTTTAATATCTAACGGGACTAACTAGATTATTATAAAAATTGTAACACCCCAAATTTCGTATGACACGTTATAATGTTTAATCGCAAAACTTTAGCGAAAAGAAAGGGTAAACATGAAATTTTACCATTTTTAAGATTTTAGTATTTAACAAAAAAAAGGGGGGCGGGGAACCTTAATATGCATTAAGGTTTAGCAAAGTTAGTATATAAATGTGAAGTAAAGTAATATGTTTTAAAAAGATGAGGGACTAGATGTGTAATTATGTTATAGAACTTGATAAAAAAAAAAAGAAACCAGACTTTGAGTCTGGTGTGCGATCGAGAGAAGGGCCAGGGGACTCCATTCCTCTCAAAACCCTAAGTCACTAAAATTCCATCAATTAAAGGTGAAATTAGCAAGGAATCGAATGCCTGAGCTAGGAATTTTGATGTACTAAGTGTTCTTAACCTCAAGTAAGTATAATTTCTTGATTTGGTGATGTTTGATTTTGTGGGTTTAGTAAAATTTGTGAATGTAATGCATAAATTGGTATGAGTAATGGTTGCTATGGTTGTTAAAACATCAAGAAATGCTAAATCTTGAATATGAGCATGGTTTAGGGCAAAAACCCATTTGCATGTCAAAAGATGGTTAAGAATTTGTGAAATTCTACATGCTAATTAGGTTGATGTTGGTGAAATTGTTAGGAATAATTGATTTAGAACTATGTGCTCATGATTTGAATGGTAAATCTCAAAATAGTAGGATGTTTATGTTCATCAATGAGAGAACTATGGAAATTGTGTTTAGGGTGCTTGTACGTTGTGCTAAACTAGTGATACGCACACAATGTATTCGATGAAATGCCTAAGTGAGTTTAGTTATGGTTTTTACATGAATACTTGTTAAGTTGGTGCAACTTCTTTATGATATTGATGTATGTGATTAGTAGACGCCATAACGTACTATAAGGATTGTGAAAATAATGTTTATGAAAGCTAAAGTATGAGATTATGACATATAGGCACAAAGAAGGAAGAAGGCGCAAGTCACTCGAATGCACAAGCATCTCAGGATCGCGGTAAGTTCATTTGAACTTTATGTACTTTACTTGTAGATTCATGAATGATAATATTTAGTACTACGAACTTAGTGTAAGTTTCCTTATAATTCATGCTTGAATAGATGCAAGGAGTTTATATGGAGAAATGTCCAAAAGATGATGTTGTAGTAAATTTGAAATGACCCGTCTAATGGGTTGGAATGATAAGTAAAATGATTGTTGGAATGTTTGGGAATTTGACTTGTTTATAACGGGTCAAATGATGTAAGCATATTGAAAGAAATGGTATGTAGCGGTTCACTACAAATGAATCAGAAAGTAGTATGATGAATTTTTCCAAAAGAGAGTGATAATGTTAATAAAGTTAACATGTTATGTTAACGGGTCGAATAATGATATGGTAGTAAAGGATTTCAATTGTTATGTATTATGAACTAACAAGTGTTTTGTTGTATGGATGATAGGTAAATCTCATGATTAATTGTGGCGCGCTCAGACCGAACACACACACACAACGTTGACCTTATGCGCTTTCGGTCCAAGTTGTTTATTTTGAATGGGTTAATTTACCATTTTGTGTAGTAAATGTTAGTTAGTAAGCGTCTAGTATGTTAGTAAGAAGTTTGGATTCTAAACCTTTTGTGTAGTTTGTACAAAACGTTCACGGTGAACCTTTTATGGTCTTAACTTTTGTTATGTTGAAAAGTGTCGTACTATTCTATTAAAATGATTTTGTTAAAAGTAGGGAGAAAAGTCCTTAGTACAAACGGGTCATGTCAAAATTTTGTAAAATTGTAAGAATTTTATGTTATTAATCGAATGAGAAAATTTGGGTGTTTCAAGTTGGTATTAGAGCCGAGGTTTGAGGGATTCAAGTATTTGAGTCAAATGCTTGAACTCAAACTGAAAGCTCGTATGAAGGTGTGTTCGTTCCGAAGCGCTACGCAAGTAAGTAAATTGTAAAATTTATTATGTTGTAGTTAGAAATAAAATGGGATTTATAGCTTATTTGTTCTTAAAAACCGAGTTGTACGGCTAATGAATATGCTAAACGGGTCCGCAATTAAATTACGGACACGTAGGAATAAGAATCGGTTAAATCGGACTTACGGATCATAAGTTATGAGGATTTTAAGTTTGGTTTTGATAAAAGTTTTAGCTGGGCAAGTGCATCAACAAAAATAAAGGAACTTGCTGTCAAAAAGGGGGCTAGGTATAGCATCTAGCCCCTAGGTGGGGGCGTCTAGCCCCTAGGTGGGGGCGTCTAGCCCCCTGATTCGGAATTTTTTTTTTGTTTTGTTTCGACGATCTGGAATGCGGGACTTGTTCTAATTGATTTTAAAGACCTTATGAACAATATTTAAGGCAAAATTTATAATCAAATGATGAAGGAAAAGTACATGTGAATGATGGAAAGGAAAGTTTGTTATGAATGAAGGATTCGGTCGATATGATACAATACGATCGTCAATGACGATAAGGCATGAAGTATGGATGATTAATGGAATGTGTTATGATAAAATAATGTTAAAACGTGATGATGGGAAGTATGAAATGAAACCTAATGGATATAATGAATGTTTTATGTAGATGGCTGATGCGGTAAATGTAAACGATGACGATGAAGCACGCCGAAATGAAATGAGAGCAATGGTTTTAGAAGAAGTAGAGAAAGTGATTGAAGCTAGTAATTTCCGACTAGCTCAAGAAGTGGAAGGTCAAGTATTGGGAGTAGTCGATACTCTAGTAATGACCAAGGTGGAAGAACTAAAGGAGATGATTAGTGAACTACAAACAAAGAAAAGTACTCGAAGGTGCACGTACAAGGAATTCATGGCATGTAACCCCTTGCCGTATAAAGGGGAAATTGACCCGATAGCTTGTCAAAGATAGATTTCAAGCACCGAGGCAGTGTTTGTAAGAAGTAGATGTGAAGTGGAGGATCAAGTGATGTTTGCTACGGGCATCCTACAACTCCAAGCAAAGGATTGGTGGGACGCACATTCGAAGGAATTGGGGGATGACAAAGTACAAACGTTAACATGGCAAGAGTTCAAAGAGCCATTTCTGAAATATCATAGCCCACAATCCGCACTTGATAAGATACAAGAAGACTTCTTACGTCTTCAACAAAAGGATGAAAAGATTGACGAAATAACGAATAAGTTCCTCGAGAAGGTGAAATTTTGTGGGGAGATAGCGGGGACTGGAAGATTGAAAATCATACGTTATCATGCTATGTTAAAGGCTGAATATCGAGAGTTTGTAAATCCCTCCAAGTGTGCAACGTTGAATGAATTAATCGACTGGACAAGAGATAGGGAGATCGAGTTAAGAAGGCAAGTTGAACGGGGAGAGAAAAGGGTGGCTGAGAAGCCCACCAACACAAACCCATCGAAAAAGGCAAAATATCAAGATCAAAACAGGAAAGGGAAGACAAGTAGTGGGATTCTGACTTGCAAGACATGTGGGAAGCATCATTCGGGTGAATGTTTGTTGGGAAAGAAAGGATGCTATAAATGTGGGCAAGAGGGACATCCGTATTATAGGTGCCCCGAAAACTCAAAAGCGTGTTACAATTGTAACCAAACGGGGCACATTAAAGCGGAATGTCTGAAACTCCAACAAGGGGCAAAGAAAGATGGAAAGAAGGATGAGTCTTCCAAGGCTCATGGGAGAATGTTCCAGTTAACCTCAGATGAAGCTAAGACTAGCCCGGATGTGGTCTTAGGTATATTCTTGGTTAATTCTATGCCTATGAATGTATTATTTGATTCCGGGGCTAGTAGATAGTTTATTTCTAATGAATTGTTAGTTCATCCATCGTTTAAGCTTGAAAAGATGTTAGTACCCTTAGAAGTGGAAGTTGCTGATAGTAAAAGCTATTTGTTACATGATATTTGTAGAAACTGTAAGATCTTAATCGAAGATGAGGAATTTAGTATAGATCTTGTCCCGATGTACATGGGGGAATTTAAAGTAGTTGTAGGATGGATTGGCTTGCCCAAAACCACGCTGAAATTCAATGTGAAAAGAAAGTCATTCATGTAGTAACTTCGGGGGGGAAACGGGTAAGTGTTCAAGGAGATACGGTCATCAAGTCGAAATTGTGTTCTATAATAAAAGCTGTCAAACATGTGAAGAACGGAGGTAAGGCGTATCTATCTTACGTGATTGACACCAATCGAAGTCTCCCAAATCTTGAAGATGTGAATGTAGTGAACGAATATCTGGATGTGTTTCCGGAAGATTTACCGGGGCTTCCGCCCGAACGGGAAGTAGAATTCAAGATAGAGCTTAACCCGGATGCAAAACCGGTAGCTAAAGCTCCTTATCGGTTGGCCCCGACCGAACTGAAAGAATTGATGACGCAACTTCAAGAGTTGCTCGATAAGGGTTTTATTAAACCAAGTGTTTCACCATGGGGAGCGCCCGTATTATTCGTGAAGAAGAAAGATGGTTAGATGCGAATGTGCATCGACTATCGAGAGTTGAACAAGTTAACGGTGAAGAATCGTTACCCGTTGCCCAGAATTGATGACCTATTTGACCAGCTTCAAGGGGCAAGTTGGTTTTCGAAAATCGATCTGCGGTCGGGTTACCACCAACTGCGTGTACGAGAAGAAGATGTGCCAAAGACTGCGTTTCGAACGCGGTACGGACACTACGAATTTTTAGTTATGTCCTTTGGACTAACGAACGCACCAGCTGCCTTTATGGATTTAATGAATCGGGTGTGCCGACCTATGCTTGATAAGTATGTAATCGTTTTCATTGACGATATATTAATATACTCCCGAAGTGAAGCAGAGCATGCTTCCCACCTACGTGATGTATTGGAAACACTTCGCAAGGAAAAGTTATATGCAAAGTTCTCAAAGTGTGCCTTTTGGCTTAGAGAGGTACAATTTTTGGGCCATATAATCGATGCGGACGGTGTCCATGTGGACCCGTCCAAAGTAGATGCGGTAATGAATTGGGTACCCCCAAAGAATCCAAGCGAAATAAAAAGTTTTCTAGGCTTGGCTGGGTACTACAGGAGATTTATCCAAGATTTCTCCAAGATTTCTCCAAATAGCCTCGCCTATGACAAAGTTAACAAAGAAGAGTGAAAAGTTTATATGGGGCGAAGAACAAGAAAAAGCGTTTCAGACTTTAAAGGAAAAGCTCTCAAAGTCCCTAGTGTTGACATTACCGGATGGAACGGATGATTTGGTGGTGTATACTGACGCCTCTCACCAAGGTTTAGGTTGCGTGTTAATGCAAAAGGGTAAAGTCGTTGCTTATGCTTTAAGACAACTCAAGCAGCATGAAAACAATTACCCAACTCATGATCTAGAATTGGCGGCGGTCGTATTTGCCTTGAAGATATGGAGGCATTACCTATATGGGGTGAAATGTACGATTTACTCGGATCATAAAAGCCTCAAATATTTTTTCGAGCAGAAAGATCTTAATATGAGGCAACAAAAAGGATTACGATTGTGACATTCATTACCATCCCGGGAAGGCTAATGTAGTGGCGGACGCTCTAAGCCGAAAGGAGTACCCGCCCCCGATTCGGGTAAAATCTATGAAGATGGTGGTCTCTCCTAAACTCCTTGATGAAATTCGAGAAGCTCAAACAAAATCTTTAAATGCTGATGACTCGAAGAAAGAAAGGACGAAAGGATTTATTCATGAATTGGAAGAGAATGCAAATGGTATGAAAATGAGGTATGACCGAATCTGGATACCTCAGGAATGTGATGTGAAGGAATTACTATTGAATGAGGCTCACAAGTCTCGATACTCCGTTCATCTGGGAGCTACAAAGATGTATCGAGACTTGAGGAAGACTTATTGGTGGTCGGGAATGAAAATAGACATTGTTAAGTATGTTGCTAAGTGTTTGACATGTTCTCAAGTGAAGGCCGAACATCAAAGACCGTATGGAAAGATGCAGCCGTTGGAGATACCGGTATGGAATTGGGAGCATGTAACGATGGATTTGGTGACTAAACTTCCTAAGACAAGGAAGGGGCACGATGCTATTTGGGTAGTCGTTGACCGACTAACCAAAAGTGCACATTTCTTACCCATTCGGGAAACCTATAATTCAGAAAAGATGGCGGAAGTTTATACGAATGAGATTATATCTCGACATGGGGTTCCGGTGTCTATAGTGTCCGACCGGGATACCCGGTTCACATCTCGTTACTGGAGGAAGTTTCATGAAGAATTGGGGACCCAGTTACATATAAGCACCGCCTACCATCCACAAACCGATGGTCAATCGGAACGAACTATCCAAACATTGGTTGATATGTTAAGGGCGTGTGTCATGGATTTTGGGGGGAGCTGGGTTGATCATCTACCCTTGGTAGAGTTTTCATATAATAATAGTTATCATAGCAGCATAAAAATGGCCCCCTACGAAATGCTTTATGGAAGGAAATGTAGGACTCCGGTTTGTTGGGGGAAGTGGGTCAACGAGAACTCGCGTCAAAAGAAGTAGCCAAGACGAATGAAAAGATTGATATGGTTAGATCAAGAATAAAAGCAGTGCAAGATAGACAAAAGTCTTATGCGGATCGACGAAGGCGACCAATTGAATTTCAAGTGGGAGATCATGTGTTACTAAAGGTCTCTCCATGGAAAGGGATAATCCGTTTTCGTAAACGCGGGAAGCTAGGTCCTCGATACATCGGGCCATTCAAAATACTCGCCCGGGTCGGGGCGGTGGCGTACCAGTTAGAATTACCACGAGCGTTGGATGGGATTCATAACACCTTACATGTGTCACAGTTGCGAAAGTGTCTCGCGGATGAGACTGCATATGTGCCTTTGGATGATATTGAAGTGGATGAAAAATTGAATTATGTTGAAAGGCCTGTCGCAATAAAAGATTTCAAAGTAAAACAACTCCGCAACAAATCCGTTCGACAAGTGTTGGTTCAATGGCAACATCGGAAGGGATCAGATCTCACATGGGAAGCGGAGGATGATATGCTAAAGCACTACCCAGAGTTATTCGGTATGTATTCTGGTTTTGGGGACGAAACCATTTTTAAGGGGGGTAGACTTGTAACACCCCAAATTTCGTATGACACGTTATAATGTTTAATCGCAAAACTTTAGCGAAAAGAAAGGGTAAACATGAAATTTTACCATTTTTAAGATTTTAGTATTTAACAAAAAAAGGGGGGAAACCTTAATATGCATTAAGGTTTAGCAAAGTTAGTATATAAATGTGAAGTAAAGTAATATGTTTTAAAAAGATGAGGGACTAGATGTGTAATTATGTTATAAAACTTGATAAAAAAAAAAAGAGAAACCATACTTTGAGTCTGGTGTGCGATCGAGAGAAGGGCCAGGGGGCTCCATTCCTCTCAAAACCCTAAGTCACTAAAATTCCATTAATTAAAGGTGAAATTAGCAAGGAATCGAATGCCTAAGCTAGGAATTTTGATGTACTAAGTGTTCTTAACCTCAAGTAAATATAATTTCTTGATTTGGTGATGTTTAATTTTGTGGGTTTAGTAAAATTTGTGAATGTAATGCATAAATTGCTATGAGTAATCGTTGCTATGGTTGTTAAAACATCAAGAAATGCTAAATCTTGAATATGAACATGGTTTAGGGCAATAACCCATTTGCATGTCAAAAGATGGTTAAGAATTTGTGAAATTCTACATGCTAATTAGGTTGATGTTGGTGAAATTGTTAGGAATAATTGATTTAGAACTATGTGCTCATGATTTGAATGGTAGATCTCAAAATAGTAGGATGTTTATGTTCATCAATGAGAGAACTATGGAAATTGTGTTTAGGATGCTTGCACGTTGTGCTAAACTAGTGATACGCACACAATGTGTTCGATGAAATGCCTAAGTGAGTTTAGTTATGGTTTTTACATGAATACTTGTTAAGTTGATGCAACTTCTTTATGATAATGATGTATGTGATTAGTAGACGCCATAACGTACTATAAGGATTGTGAAAATAATGTTTATGAAAGCTAAAGTATGAGATTATGACATATAGGCACAAAGAAGGAAGAAGGCGCAAGTCACTCGAAGGCACAAGCATCTCAGTATCGCGGTAAGTTCATATCTACTTTATGTACTTTACTTGTAGATTCATGAATGATAATATTTAGTACTACGAACTTAGTGTAAGTTTCCTTATAATTCATGCTTGAATAGATGGAAAGAGTTTATGTGGAGAAATGTCCAAAAGATGATGTTGTAGTAAATTTGAAATGACCCGTCTAATGGGTTGGAATGATAAGTAAAATGATTGTTGGAATGTTTGGGAATTTGACTTGTTTATAACGGGTCAAATGATGTAAGCATATTGAAAGAAATGGTATGTAGCGGTTCACTACAAATGAATCGGAAAGTAGTATGATGAATGTTTCCGAAAGAGAGTGATAATGTTAATAGAGTTAACATGTTATGTTAACGGGTCGAATAATGATATGGTAGTAAAGGATTTCAATTGTTATGTATTATGAACTAACAAGTGTTTTGTTGTATGGATGATAGGTAAATCTCATGATTAATTGTGGCGCGCTCGGACCGAAGACACACACGCAACGTTGACCTTATGCGCTTCCGGTCCAAGTTGTTTATTTTGAATGGGTTAATTTACCATTTTGTGTAGTAAATGTTAGTTAGTAAGCATCTAGTATGTTAGTAAGAAGTTTGGATTCTAAACCTTTTGTGTAGTTTGTACAAAACGTTCACGGCGAACCTTTTATGGTCTTAACTTTTGTCATGTTGAAAAGTGTCGTACTATTCTATTAAAATGATTTTGTTAAAAGCAGGGAGAAAAGTCCTTAGTACAAACGGGTCATGTCAAAATTTTGTAAAATTGTAAGAATTTTATGTTATTAATCGAATGAGAAAAATTTGGGTGTTTCAAAAATAAACTTTTAAATGACAAAGTTAATTAATTTAATTATTTTAATTAATTTAATTATTTTAATTAATTTAAATAATTTTGTATATTTAAACGATTATTCATTTCATGAAGCTTTCGAGTCTCATTATTTTAAGAGTTTTAACCAGATTAATGAGTATCAAGTGTCGGTAAATAAAGAATCGAGAATCCTTGAATAATATTTCGTTCAAACGAGAAATTTATTAACAATTGCACATAAGTCTAATATGAATACCCATAATAGCTTCGTTTTCATTATGATCAATATTATCGAATTACAAACGGAACGAAAGTTGGATGATGGATGATGGTGGTGGTGGGTGTTGGTGTTATACTGGTGGTGGAATGGTCGCAAAGTAAGAGAGTAGTGGTTTGCCAAGGGATGTCTTTCAAGTGAATCAAGCACCCCTATTTATAGCCTGCACAGAACTCTGGCCACGGCCCCGTGCCCACTGGGCACGCCCCGTGGCCAGCCTTTTCTCTTCCTTTATTAATTTTAAGTGTCAGCAGAGGGCCCCACACGGCCCCGTGTCTCCTGGGCACGGCTCCGTGGTCAACTTCGTATATATACTATCAAGATTTAGCAAGATTCTGCATATCTTTGCGTTGACCACGCCCCGTGCTGAGTTCGGCACGCCTCCATGGTGGGTGTGGAAGCTTCTACTGGTTTGTCTTTTGTGCAGGGCCCTGACCACGCCCCATGCTCAGCTGGGCACGGCCCTATGGTCAGGCTTCTGTTGCCTTGTTTTTGCTTTAGGGATGCTGCCGAGGGGTCGGGCATGTCACTTTTATTCCTTCTTTTTGTATTTATGTTGGTTTTGGCTGCTTATTTGCTTCTTTTGTTCGTTTAAGATCATTTGGTCCTGTAAATTCAAGAGGAAGAAAGAAACACGCTTTTTCCAACATTAGTACTAAAAAGAGTTAGTTTTATGCCTCATTTGACGTATTTTATATGTTACATTTTGCACACATCATATATTAACCTTATTATGACTTTTATTCATCATTATCGTAACTTTGGACGAACAAGGAGTACTGGAAGACGAATTTGAAGGTTCAAGACGCTAGGATTCAAGCGCTGGGATCGTGATTTCTCGAGTGTTTAACATTCGATTCATCTTTACCTTGTTTCCTTTGATTCCCGTCATGAATATTAGACTTGTTTTGACTTTTGTTTACTGTTTAAAGATGATTATGGGTAAAAAAAATTTAGTAGCCACCTAGGTTATGTGATTCGTATTTGTTAATAATTGGATTTGAACGGTTTTTGGTAATAAACGGATGGATTAATGCTTTAGTAAATTGTCTTGTTCATGAATTCAGTTGTGTATGCATGCTTAATACTGCTTTAAACTTATTCATAGTTCTACTTGCGTTTTTGTGATAGTCTGTCATGTATGAATGGTAGTTAGGTTGCCTCTTGTGTGTTTGCGATTAGTTTACGGTTAATTGTTGACGATTCCATTCCATCTTCAGCTTCCGGTCTCTTGGGTCCTGTTCCTTCATCTCGCCCTACCTTACCGGCTCATTACCCCACTGTTCGGCGCATCTCTAGTGTTGAAGCTATGGATCGTCGCAAAAAGGGACTCTGTTATTATTGTGATGAGAAGTACACCCTGTGTCATCGGTGTGTCAAGCCACAACTCTTTATTATTCCTGATTCGAGGAACAACGAGGCACCGATAGATGTGTCCTATGTTGGAATTGCGTGGCAGCCACCTTGGCTCCTTGAGGACAAGGAGAATTCGAGAGGTGGGGATTGATATGTGCATGGGTTGATAGCCACGTCATACGTCATCAAGGCTTAGCAATTTGCAAGTTTCTTTGTTT
This sequence comes from Helianthus tuberosus, assembly GCA_030545235.1. Classification (NCBI taxonomy): domain Eukaryota; kingdom Viridiplantae; phylum Streptophyta; class Magnoliopsida; order Asterales; family Asteraceae; genus Helianthus; species Helianthus tuberosus. The sequence goes on from CM060407.1 coordinate 78,078,822, forward strand.
ATTTTTATTATTTTAGTTTAATTAATGTGGAGTAGTGTATAACAAATCTAAAGAAAACCGACACCCTCGAATTATTTTTGACACCCTAATATATTTTAAAATATCCCAATATGTCCAAAAATACACCCCATACGTGAAAACGGACCCCGAATACCTTAAATATTATTAAAAATAATCAAAAATCAAGTTTTTGGGTTTGAGGCGGGCCGCGTAAGCCAAACCTCAACCCCTACGCGGACCGCGATAACTTAAATCCTGGCGAAACCCTGGGCCGCCACGTGGCCCAACACCCGTCAAGCCTACATAGTGAACAGGACAAGCTATACCGTTGACCAGAGTTGACGCGGGCCACGTAGGCCCTTGTCTTCTCCTACGCGGGCCGCGTAGAAACCGAAGTGAAGCCCTATATAAAGGAGGCATCGGCCTTCAGTCGATTTCATTCAAAACTTTCTTTCTTTCTCTCAATATTACGTAGTATACTCTATACTCGGGCATAATACCCCCCTAAATAACGAAGTTCTGCTCCGTTGTAAGTATCATAACCCCTGGATACGTATTAGGTACTCTGCCCGATTGATCTAGGGTTCCGTAACGGCTGTCGTGGTTCTGCCTGACGTAGTCGTTGGAATGCCGTCTCGGGGATGGTATTACTAATGTTAAAATGGGTTATTATACCTACACGTGTGCTTTTGTGTAAATTATAGATAATTCTCAGGAAACCCTAAAGGATAATCTAAGACAGCAATGTGAGTTGATCCGCTTTTTGTAAACTTTTTGTTAACTGTTTTTACAAAACCTCATACAATTAATTATATATTAAACAGTTATTGAGTATTTGTAAGGATACAATTATCGTGGGTATGTTGGGGTTTTATATACAAAATTTGTTACTGGAGGGTAACATTTTCACAAGTCGGGTCTGACAGTACCACGGGTGATAATTGATATGACTTGGAAAAAAATATAATTGCGAGATCGCCCTCAATACTGTACAATGGTTTTTATTTAAATTTGATTAAACTGGGATTCACTCACCAGTATTTCCCACTGACAAAATGTTTTTAAACGCGTTTCAGGTAACAAATTGTGAAGGCCAATAGAAGCCAGCTAGACAGCACTGAAGGCTTGGAAAAGTGGCAATAAAGTTACCTAAAATAAAATAGAGGTTTTTATTAAATAAAATAGGATTTATTCCTATGAAAATGTGTGTACTGCAAACTTGGGTTTTATCCCATGTGTTTAATATTATGAAAATGTGGTATTTTACTCTGATCCAATATTTCCTAACTACGGTCCTGATGAAAATTCCGCTGCCAAATTAGACAAACATACGATACCACCGAAACTGGCTCGCGGCCGTCCGTTCCCGGGGATTTGGGATCGGGGGTTGCGACAGAAGGTGGTATCAGAGCTAAGCCACTGATTCAGCCACAGAAGTGTTCTGCTGACATCAAAATTCAATCTGTTAGGAAATAAATTACGGAAATACGTGCATAATTGTATTTCTTGTTATGTGTTATTTGACTATTTGTTAGTTTACAGTATGAGCGACCAAGGACCATCTGACGCGTATCGTCAATTGTCTGGTTCGCCTAGTAGCAAAGGTGCCTCTTCTCAGCCTGCCCTCTCAAGGTACTCTGCTGATACGGAAGAAGGAATATTCGTATTTAAGGCTCAGTCAGAGGAGCCATTTCCTCAGAAAAAGAGGGGATGGTTCAGTCGAGGGGCACACGAGCGTAGAAAGCATATGAAAAAGTTACAAGACCAGAGAGCACTAGCAGCAGCCAAAAGAGAAACTGATGCCTATGCCCAGGATATGATTAATAGGGGTATAGCCAACATCCACATTCTAGGAACCACTGCAGCTGACCCTAACCTGGAACAAATGATAGCACCACAAGTACCAATCCCTGATCAACCAATGGAAATAGAAAACCCTGAAAATCAAGTTGAAATGCATGACTTCAATCTGGAAGAAATACCTAGGGTACCAGCACCAAACCCATTAGACCCAGATTACGACCCATGGTGGGACGATAATAGGGACTATGTGCAACGATACCCGATACATGAAGACATGCCCATGTCAAACATAGGAGCCTACCCAGGTTTGGATCCTTTAGATCCCTATTACCACGATGAATACATTAGGGAGATTTAAGAAGATCCTTACCGATTCCAGGCACCTACACCCCCATATCAGGAACCCGCACCACAGATTCCGAACCTAGTCCTAGAACCTGCACCCCCAATGAGTGCAGACAATGTACAAGAACTTAGGACATTTGGTGACGAAATTTTAGAGAGTAGTGAACGAATGAGACAGGTGGGAGAGCGACTCGTCTAGAAGTATGACGAGCGCAATATGGATTTCTGGATGAATCCATATCCATGAATGTGATGGTGGGAACGGTAATAGTTGTTTTGGTCAAAAATCAAACAAGGACAATGCAACCAAACTTTCTATTGTGAGGTATGATGCTTGAATCAATGAATAATGCTAAGGATCACTCAGAAATGAAATGAACAAGTAACACAATGATTTATACGAGGAAAAAGCCCTTGATCAAGAGTTGATCTCCGGCATAAAAAACCTCGGGTGATGGAAACTACCGAATACCAACTCAAATTAAACAGAAAATGTATTACAACTTCGGATGATAGCGAGCTAGTTACAAGGATCACTAGAGTGTAATGTGCAAAAAAGTGTATAATCGCCAAGAGAACTGTTGAGAGCTGATGAGAGCAGTTACGAGTGTGTGTGTTAAGCTAAAAATAGCCCAGTGTTTTAATTTTGCTCGTTATCCCCTTTTAAATTTAGAAAATATCTAAAGTAACTAATTATACGCATTTCATGCAAGTCTTCCACGACCTCCATAACGTCCATTTCAGTCATGCACGTGCGGAATAAATATGGAATATGCTCCAGGAATATCGCCAAGACCAAGTCCAAGCTCGTACTTCTGCAAAACAACATCATATTCAAAGCAGACAATCATTAGTGCAAGGATCACTATGATGATCCATGATCCTGATCCTACGATACTTTCTGAGGATCACTAATTCAAACAGAATTGAGGATCCCTAAGCTTGACAGTAATTGAGGATCACTGATCATTGGAAAATCCTCCCCTAACAATTGCCCCCAAAATATAAGGAGTAATATGTAAATGAACGAATTATATTTCTCGTTCTTATCCGTAACAAACCAACGGATATATAGCCATTGAATCCTGACTAGTCGTTGCTAACATGACGTCATTGAAGTGACTATCCTGCAAAATCATCATTATAAATTGAAATTAGAGATAAGGGTTATGAGGCATTTAAATTCGTGCGTTTCATCCTTTAAATCCTCATTCGAAGACTTGATCAGGTACTTCTCTTTCCTTTCTCTCTTCATCTTCTCATTCTGTTTCTTCTTCTTCACCACCATTATGCCCAAGATGATGTTAAGATCCTCACCAGCTAAGGATCACAAAAAGGACAGTCCCTTGAAGAGCCAAAAGATCATCGAAGACTCTGCAAAGGAACGATGTTGCTTTACTGATCCACAGATAGATAGGATTCGCCATTGTTTTCCGGCGAACACCGTTTTCAAAACTTTTGATCCCACCGTCCTGAGTGACTATGTTTCTGAAACCTGGGTAGCTTTTCCGGTTACCCCATTTACAATAGGATACTCGTATCCTTTTCCAGATTTCACCCAATCCTTCTTCTCTCTCACCGGCATCTCCTACATCCAAGCAATGCCTATGATCTGGAGGGTCTTGTATACCCTTGAAAGAATCATTGAGCGTGAAGGTATTGATCTGGGAATGTCGGAGTTTTTAGAGATGTATGACCTCGTTAGCCATGGATCTCACCGATATCTACTCAAACATAAACCTGGTGAAGAACACCCCATCTTCAAAGCCACTAAGAACGACACCAACTGGAAACGGCGATTCTTCTTTGTCAGAAGGGATTCTATCCCTGATGGAAAGGATCTGCCTAGAAAATGGACCACCCAAGGTAGGATAGAGGATCCTTAGAAGGATCACCAGATGACCTTGTTTCTGCTGAGGATCACTAACATCCTTTTGTCTCTATTTTACAGCTATTACTGTCGCACACCTTATTACAACACCTGCCACGAAGGAAAGGCTTGCTGCTTTTCGGAGGCTTGATGCTGAAATAAGATCATTTAAAGCAAATACCCATGATTCTCAAGAGGTATCCTTAGGTTTTGTCACAATGTCAAGTAAGTATCCCATTTTGTGCATAATTAAATGTTTAAATTAAAATGAAATAAGGATACTTATCTGTTTTGGATGTGTAGGTGCTGGAAAATCATCGAAGTCTGCTACTCGCTTCAATGTCACCGATCTCACCACTGTTGGTCCTAGGTCTGGAAGGAAGAAGGCTGCTGCTAGCCCAAGTACTGCCATCCCCAAGCCTACTGCTTCCAAAGGAAAGAAGAGGAAAGCCTCTGAGGCTGACAATCTAGAAGGCATGCCTCTAATCCGCCATCAGTTCCTTGAGTACTTTGCTGATGTAAGGATCACTGACTTAGCTTAGTTATCCTGCCCACTTGAGGATCATGTGATCCTAAACTTCACATTGTCTTTTTGCAGAAATTTGCTGAAATCGAGGACTACGTAGGCAATGTTGAAGAGGTTGAGCAAAAGTGTTTGGACCTCCAAAAGATCATGCTGGCCAAGGATCAGAAGATTGCCTCCCTCGAAAACGATGTCAATCTGGTGAAGAGGGAACTTGTCCTGGCTCATATCACTTCTGATCAGGAGAAGAATGAGATCACAAATGATGCTAAAGTCTCCGCTGCCATTGCTATGTACAAAACCCAGTTACAAATGGCCCAAGAAGCTTTAGATCCTGACTTTGACAAGAGCAACTAGGACATAGAGGGCTGGAAGGCTAGATTGGCTGAGTTGGATGATGAAGAAGAGGCTGGTGAGGTCCTGGCAATTGAGGCGAGTGGAAGTGGTAAGGATCATGCTGATGCTGATGATGCTGGTGGTGATGCAGCCAAGGTTTGAGCTGCTGAAATGGGCGATGATGGATATTTCTAGACGCGGCCGGAGCCCATTTTTTTAGGACATGGTAGTAGTTTTATTTTGGTTTGAAACAATCTTGGTCTGTAATAACTTAGACAATAGTTTCTAGGGTTGAGGATCATGGATCCTTGGACAATAGGTAGGATAATGGGTGGTGGATGGATCCTCTGTTTGGGGGATGAAGCCACTTGTTATCCTGCATCTTTATTTTCCTGCACTCAAAAGACCTATGAACAATGGACACCCTTTGCCAACCCATGTGGACGGGCCACGTTTTGCTGGTAGAAACGTGGGTTGGCAATTTTGACAACCTTAAAGGGTTTAATGTTTTGTGAATAAAATAACTTTAACTTTTTGGCTATCTCCCGTGTTGTTATCCTTGTTAGTACTTTACTTTTCAATTGTTGCGATATTCATTTTGTCTAAACTTATTAAGTAAAGAAAAATTTAATAAATATCCTCAAAAAGTTTAGGATATGATCAAGGATCACATATCCTATAGTCGACAAGTTCTGAAAAGTAGTGTAGTTTAAGGATCATAAGTTTAGTTGTCAAAGGATAAGGGTCACTCATGTAAATAATAAATGAAATCAGAATAATTAAGGATCATACCTGAGAATCCAAGTTAGGATCCTAACCTTTAACAATTTTAAGTAGGATAACCAAAAGACAAACCTTAGTAGGGGGTAAGGATTAAGGATCCTTGGTCATTTAGCTTCATAAACCTGAAATAGGATAAAACTTGGGACTAAGCCAATATAAAATAAAAGTTAGTCACTAGGGACAAGCCCAACAATTCTGGGGAAATGCCCAATATACTGGGGACAAGCCCAAAGGATAACTGGGGACAAGCCCAAAGGATAACTGGGGACAAGCCCAAAGGATCGTGTGTAAACTGGAGTATGGCCCTCACTGGCGACTATCCAAACTTAGTGACATGAAAATGCCAAAACCTTAGCTAACGTGAAAACGTTAGAAAACTTAGGAATGGATGTATGGTACGTCTACCATTATACGTAGGATCCTGAATATAGCCAGTACAATGAAATTGTCAGCCCCTAAAGCGGGTACTGGTCCCATTGCCATGAACTATACCAGGATCATCGTGCGCTACTGGCAAAACTGGGGACAGGCCCAAACTGGGGTCAAGCCCAAATAACTGGGGTCAAGCCCAAAAGACTGGGGTCAAGCCCAAATGACTGGATACTTCTGTGGATACTCAATCCTTTGTTAAGGATACCTGAACCTTCAAAACTTAGAATCAAGTGAAAGGAGGATAAAGGATGCAGGATCCTTATCCTTATATAAGATAATAAAGGAATGAAATAGTTTGAGATTAGAATATTACCAAAATGAGGATCATCTGTCCTGTAAGGATCCTTCAAGGATACTCGTTAGCTAAGGATCATGGATCCTTGTTACATGAAGTATTTCTTCAAGTGGACAGCATTCCAAGCTCTTGGTAGCAAGTCACCTTCCATTGTTAGCAATCGATATGCCCCCTTTCTTGCCTCAGCTTCGATCAAGTAAGGGCCTTCCCACTTTGGTGCCAACTTTCCATCAGCAGGATTAGTGGTATTCTGAAATGCTTTCCTTAACACCATATCTCCAACTTGGAATTTCCTGATCCTGACATTTTTGTTGTAAGCTCCAGCCATCCTTTATTGATAACTGGCCATCCTTATCCTTGCCAAATCCCTGAGTTCTTCTATAGTATCCAAATCTTGAACCAAGTTTTCAGCATTTTCTTCAGGATCATGAATGCTTGTTCTTGCAGTAGGAACCACCATCTCTATAGGGATCACTGATTCTACCCCAAATACCAAGGAAAATGGAGTTTGGCCAGTGGCATTCTTGGGAGTTGTCCTATCAGCCCATAGTACATAAGGTAGTTCTTCTGCCCATTTTCCTTTCTTGGATCCAAGCTTTTTCTTCAAATTGTTGATGATGATCTTGTTGGATGATTCTGCCTGACCATTAGCTTGTGGGTGGACTGGTGTTGACGTTATCATCTTAATCCCCCAGCTGTCACAAAAGTTAGTAGTTCTATTCCCAATAAATTGGGATCCATTATCACAAACAATTTCAGAAGGGATACCAAATCTAGTAATAATGTTTCTTTTAATAAAGGATATAACTTCCTTTTCTCTGACTTGAGCAAAGGCTTCAGCCTCTATCCACTTGGAGAATTAATCAGTCATAGCAAGCATAAATACTTTTCCACCAGGTGCCTTAGGAAGCTTACCAACTATATCCATTCCCCATCTCATAAATGGCCAAGAAGAGGATATAGGATGCAAAAGTTCTGTTGGTTGGTGAAGGATATTACTGTGTCTCTGACAAGGATCGCATTTCTTGGCATATTCCACAGCATCCTTCTTCATAGTAGGCCAATAGTATCATGTCCTCAGGATCCTTGAGAACAATGCTCTGCCCCTAGTGTGGTTTCCACAATCTCCTTCATGGAAATCCTTTAGGACTTCTTGGATTTCAGGATCCTCAATGCATCTTAGATATGGACCTGCAAGAGATCGTTTATGTTATGGCTCATTTTCTAAGCATACATATCTTGATCTATATCCTGCTTTTAATTGTTTATCTGTGATCAGGATACTGGACGGGGATATTGCTAACATCCTGGGTGATATCCTGATGTATATCGAATTAATCACGTGCAGGTTAAAGACTGGGACTTGCCAACGGTCAAATGGACTCTATCTCCTCAAGACTCGGGCGTATTTGTTAAAGGAGAGACGTTGAACCCGAAAGACCAGGTCTACAACGTTCGACTAAGGAATATTCGTTGGATCCCGGTTATGTAGGATAGTTAGTTACATTTGTTTTACTATAAATAGATGGGGGCAGATCAGATTAAGGCACAACGCAACTTTCACACACTCTCAAACACTTCTGCTTTCTAGCTTTCAACAATCACTACACACAAACACTTGTAATCGAATTACATTGTAACACCTAGTTGATCTGCACCACATCCTGCACTGTATCCTGATATTTGAAGCAATAGAAGAACAAGGCAGCTGCGATTGTCAGCTCCCGAGGTTTTATGCCGGCGATCTAGATTGATCAAGGGCTTTCCTCGTACATCACGTGTCAACCTTTACATTTTTGCTCATTGTTTAATTGTAGATACAGCTCGATATCCTGGGCCGTATCCTGAAACTGTTTTCATAACTAATTTGGTTAACACATTTTTCACACATAATATTAGCACACTACCTCACTTAACTAATTTGATCACTAAATTGCTTCGGTAATTTTTGACCAAAACAATTTAGCGCCCACCGTGGGGCAAGTGGTGCTACTTTTACTAAAAATCTTTGTGAAATCGTTGATCGGTTTTCTATTTTCAAAACTTTTTGCCACATTGTTTACAATGGCCTCAAGATCAAACATGAGCTCCTCCACTATGTCTGCTGCAACCTCTGCTACTAACGGCTCGGTGCTTCCACCACCTCCTCCAATGATGCCATTTTCTTCACAACCTCAAGATGTTATCCCTACTCGGAGTGTTCAGGGATCTACTCCCGTTTTAGCCTCTAATGATGAAATTTTAACTTTATTTGGAAGTGTGCAGGAACAAATGAGGCAGCAACAGGAAACTAACCAAATGCTGTTAAGAGAAATACAACTCTTAAAAGCTAGCTCGAGTAGACCTGCTGAAGAAACTGTCACTCCCATACAGCCCAGGGCTTTGAACTTCAGTTCCGCAGTTTACACTGAGGATAACAGGGGGAATATTGTCCCAAGCCATTCTCAGAATCATACCCCTGAGATACCCTCCTCGGTCAGGATGTCGACTGTGAGGAGTTCAGGATATGCTTCAGGATATGGCCAAAATCCTCAGACCGGTAATGTGTCAAATAATAATATTCTTGCTACTAACAACAATGGCTCTTTGCAGGATGCAGGTATGACGTCAACATTTACCAGGGAGCTCCATAAATTGAAGGACATGATATCCAGTGTACCTGGAGTGGTCCAGCCAATTTCAGAAGTATCCCAAGACAGCCACAGGATATCCCGCTTTGCATATCCTATCTGTGATGCAGAAATCCCAAAAAGATTTCAGACTCCCAACATGAAGCTGTATGATGGGACTACGGATCCTGAAGAGCATATTGCCCAGTATAGGGAAAGAATGGAGATTAACCCTATCCCTCCGGAGCTCAAGGAAGCATGCTTGTGCAAGGGTTTTGGGTCTACCCTGACAGGATCAGCCTTAAAATGGCTATTAAATGTCCCTCCTCACTCAATTACTTCGTTTGCTCATTTGGTTAATTTATTTAATAGTCAGTTTTCTTGTAGCCGGAGTTTTGAGAAACTAACCAGTGATCTTTACAGGATAACTCAAGGGCCTCAGGAATCCTTGAGGGATTATGTGAACAAATTCAGTCGAGAATCCTTGGATATCTCACATCTTGATGTTGCAACAGCTGTGCAAGCTTTTAAGATGGGGTTGCAAAAGGATTCTCAGTTTTATCAGGATCTTGTACTGAATCCCTGCAGGAATCTCGACGAAGCTCGTAACAGGGCTTTGAGATATATCCGTTTGGAAGATGACAAGAAGATGCAGGAGAGGATGAATTCTACCTCAATCTATGAATCAACTAATAGGAAATCAGAATCCTCATATAAGCCATATCGCTCCAAGCCATATGGCAGAAATGATAACAAGAAAGTGAATGTTGTTGAAGACGAGGATCCTGAAGAATATCCTGACTTATCTGAATACTGCTTTTCTGTTAATATACCTGAGTTAATGTATGCTATGCAGGGTTTAGGGGACAAAGCTAGGTGGCCTCGAAAGAACCAGCAGAAAACTGATTGGAAGGATAAATCTAAATGGTGTGCCTTCCATGAAGACTTCAGACATATGACCGAGGATTGCATTGCTTTAAGGAAAGAGATAAGTTACCTGTTAAGCAAGGGGTATCTGAAGGACTTGCTGGGAAGAAAGAAGAATAAAGGGCAGGATCCCGAGAAGGATCCTGAACGAGCAGCATCACCCCCAGCAGATGCCAAGATAATTAACTTTATTTCAGGAGGATCCGACATTTGTGGGACTTCGTATTCGGCGGCTAAGAGACATGCAAAGGAAGCTAAGAGTGAAAGGGGAGACAAACTAGTCAGGATGACTACCCTCACAACTGATAAAGTGATCACTTTCGATAGTGATGACAGGGATACTGTTCAGGATCCTCACCATGATGCTTTGGTAATAACATTATATGTGGCTAACCATTTTGTACGCAGGATACTGGTAGACAACGGTAGTTCTGTCAATATAATTCAGCTGGAAACATTGAAGAGGATGAATGTATCTCCGATGGACATTACTTCGAAGTCCACTGTGCTCGTCGGTTTCAGTGGAGAAGCTAGAAATACTGTAGGAGAGATAAAGTTACCAGTATACGTTGAAGGGGTCAACTCGATACAACGTTTCTGTGTGATGGACTCCTTATCCTGCTATAACATCATACTGGGAAGACCATGGATTCACGATATGAAGGCTGTGCCATCAACATATCACCAATGCATCAAGATCCCTACCCCTTGGGGAGTTGTCAAGGTTGAAAGTGATCAGCAGGAGGCGAAAGAATGCTATTCATCCTCAATGAAATCCTCAACCAAGCCTAATCAAGCATAGCAATTAAAGATGCGGGCCCGGGATACCTTGGAAGCTTCGGAGTAGGATGTGAAGAAAATTATCCTGGATCGGGATAATCCTGATATCTCGGTGCTCGTAGGAACCAATATCCCTCAGGATATTGAAGAGCAGTTAACTAACTTTTTGAAATGCAGGATGTCGACGTTTGCATGGAAGCATGAGGATATGACAGGTATATCCAAAGACGTTATCACTCACAAACTTGGAATTGACAGATCATTCAAGCCTGTTCAGCAAAAAAGAAGGAAATTTGCTCCTGAGCGGAATACGATTATCCAAGAGGAAGTTGAAAGACTATTGAAGTCCAGGATGATCAGAGAAGTCAAGTTCCCAAGGTGGTTGGCAAATGTGGTCGTAGTGCAGAAGAAAAATGGGAAATGGAGAGTCTGTGTAGATTACACAGACTTGAATAAGGCTTGTCCTAAAGATCCGTTCCCCCTTCCTCATATCGATGCAATGGTGGATGCTACTGCTGGGCATGAAATGTTAACGTTCATGGACGCATCCTCAGGATTTCAGCAGATTCAAATGGAGCCCTCGGATCAGGAGGATACTGCTTTCATGACACCAACAGGTATATATTGCTATACTGCTATGCCTTTCGGTTTGAAAAATGCAGGTGCAACATACCAGAGATTAGTGAACATGATGTTCAAAGATAAGCTGGGGGACACCATGGAGGTATATATTGACGATATGGTGGTGAAATCTAAAAAGGCTGAGGATCACCTCCAGGATATCAAGGGAGCATTTGATATCTTGGATCAGTATAACATGAAGCTGAATCCTGCTAAGTGCCATTTCGGAGTGGGGGCAGGAAAGTTTCTTGGATATATGGTGACGAAAAGGGGGATAGAGGCAAGCCCGGAGCAGATTAAAGCTATCCTGGATATAAAATCACCCTCGAATATGAAGGATGTTCAACGGTTAACAGGACGAGTAGCAGCATTGAACAGATTTATTTCGAGATCCTCGGAAAAATGCAAGGAATTCTATGATGTCCTCAAGAAGAATAAGAAGTTCGAATGAGGAGCAAAGCATGAAGCAGCCTTGCAGGATTTGAAGCGATATCTCTCAACTGCACCTCTATTGATGAAGCCAGAGAATGGTGAACCACTATCCCTATACCTCGCTGTATCAGGGAATGCTGTAAGTGCTGTTCTTATTAAGGATCATGAAGGTCAGCAGTATCTTGTTTATTATGTTAGTAAAAGTTTGTTGGATGCTGAAACTAGATATTCTCATTTAGAAAAATTGATACTGGCATTAGTTATGGCATCAACGAAGCTTAGACATTACTTTGAGACACATAGAATTCATGTTAAAACAAATTATCCTGTCAAAAATGTGCTTAGGAAACCAAAGATGTCAGGCAGGATGGCCAAGTGGTCAGTAAAGTTAAGTGCTTATGATTTAGTATATGAACCTAGAAATGCCATAAAGTCTCAGGCTTTAGCTGACTTTGTGGCTGATTTCAGTAGTGACATTCAGGATGAGGTAGACCTAGAAGTTCAACAGTTAGGAGAATCCTCAGGATTCTGGACATTATATACTGATGGTGCATCTAATGTAAGAGGAGTAGGATTGGGAATACTACTAAAATCGCCACAGGGGGACATATTACCCCAGGCTATTAGGTGTGAATTTCCTGCTACTAATAATGAGGCAGAATATGAGGCTTTAATTGCAGGATTAGAGTTGGCTAAGAATATGAATATCAAGAACTTGCAAGTATATGTTGACTCCTTGTTAATTACTAACCATTTTAATGGATCCTATGCAATCAAGGGTGAGAAATTAATCGAATACCTCGATATTCTCAAAAAAATAGCAGGATATTTCGTTGTTTTTACACTTGAACAGGTACCAAGGGAGGATAATGCTGAAGCAGATGCCTTAGAAAATCTGGGATCATCGATCAGGACACCAGAAGGGACCCAAATACCGATATTACATATCTTGTATCCTGCAACGAATCCTCAGGATAAAGAAGTAGCAGGTATTCAGGATCCTGGAGCAGAATATACGGAAAATGATCTTAGATCTTGGACGGCTCCAATTATAAAATATCTCAAGGAAGGAGATATCCCCGGAGATGAAAATCCTAAGGCATTTAGGATGAAGGTATCACGATTCACTATCATAAATAATGTTTTATACAAGAAATCTCTTGCAGGACCGTATTTGAGATGCTTGGAGGATCCTGAAGCCAAAGAAGTACTTCAGGATATACATGAAGGGGATTGTGGTAACCATACTGGGGGTAGGTCATTATTCTCAAAAGTATTAAGGACAGGATATTATTGGCCGACAATGAGGAGAGATGCCACAGAATATGGTCGAAGATATGATGCATGTCAAAGACATAGTAACATACTGCATCAGCCTGCTGAACCATTATATCCTATTGTTTCCCCTTGGCCATTTATGAAGTGGGGTATGGATATAGTGGGAAAGCTTCCAAAGGCTCCAGGAGGGAAGGTTTTTATGTTGGCAATGACAGATTATTTCTCCAAATGGGTTGAAGCCGAGGCATTTGTCCAAGTCAGGGATCAAGAAGTAGTATTCTTCATAAAGAGAAATATCCTGACCAGATTCGGAGTACCAGCCGAGATAATCTGTGACAATGGTTCTCAGTTTATAAGCAAGAGAACTACTGACTTTTGCAAGAATTGGGGAATCAAAATGATAACATCTACTCCGGTACATCCTCAAGCGAATGGATAAGCAGAATCCTCAAACAAGATAATTGTCAATAACTTAAAGAAGAGACTTGGAGCCAAAAAAGGAAGATGGGCAGAACAATTACCCTTTGTTTTGTGGGCTGATAGGACAATGGTAAAGAATGCAACAGGCCAAACCCCATTTTCCTTAGTATTTGGAGCAGAAGCAGTGATCCCGACAGAAATGGTGGTACCTACAGCAAGATCCAACCTCTGGGATCCTGAAAAGAATCCTGAAGTCCTATGCCAGGAGTTGGATACTATTGATGAGACAAGAGATGCAGCAACGCTAAGGATGGCAGCATATCAACAAAGAATATCCATAGCATATAACAAGAATATTAGGACCAGAAGATTTAAGGTTGGAGATTGGGTGTTAAGAAAGGCTTTTCAGAATACTACTAATCCTGCCGATGGCAAGCTAGCTCCAAAATGGGAAGGACCATATGAAGTTGAATCAGAAGCAGGGAAATGAGCATATAGACTCAAGAATATGGAAGGGGATATGCTACCGAGATCTTGGAATGCTATACACCTTAAGCTTTATTTCAAGTGAGCTTAGAATTTAATTTCTAACTCAGGATGGTATGAATTCTATCTTTCTTAAATATGTTTGGTTTAATTTATTCTTTGAAACCCAATACTAACTTAAGCATCGGAGGGGTGTTAGCCAAGCTAACACCCACCTTAGTTTAAGGATGTTTTGCAGTATATGCTTCGGGATATAACTCCAGGATGCTCACTCAGGATACTTCAGAAGATTAGAGGATTGGCCCCCTCTCTCACGTACAAGGGATCCTGATCCCTTCACAGGTTTAAAGGTATTCACCTTTCTTTCGAGTTGGGTTTAAACACTCCGCCTGGAGCGCAAGTTATTCGGGAATAATTCAAGGTGGCGGGACCAGTCACTGTAAAAGTGGCTGACAATTTCATTACTGTTGGCTATATCCTGAATCCTAAAGGTATATGAGGATTGATCACCCTCTCTCACGAAAGGGTATTTTCATACTCTCTAAGGTTTAAAGGTTCTCACCTTTCTAAGTCTTGGAGTTTATACACTCCTGCCTGTAGCGCACGAAAATTTGGGATTTCCCCCAGAATTCAAGGGAGTTATTTCCAGTACATTCTTGGGTTTTACCCCTGTAACATGAAAAATTGTCTATACAACGGGGATTGATATCCAGAAGATTTCTAAGTATTTGAAGACATTGTACATAGGGGACATTCCTACCAAGACAATGATGTAAAGCTCAAAGAATAAGGCTCGGAACTAATGCACTAAGTGTCTCAGACAGGGGACATCTTCATCGGAAAAGTTGCAAAGGGGATTGAGGTTTGATAATAGGGTTTTACCCTATTCCTGGTATGATCTTTCCTTTGTAAACATCGTTTAAGTTTTTGACAATACTAGGTTTGGTAAAAGGTTAAACATCCTGATTAGGGTCAATTCTCGGGATATATTCTCAAAATATATTTTCAAAATACTTTTCAGGATATTTGATTAAGATATATGAAACTGGTACTAGTTTGAAACTTTAATTAAGCAAGTATCGTTATAATAGGTTATCTTTTAATTTTCTCTAAAGGTGATTGAATTAACAAAAGTTTTGGTAATATATCACTGACTATATTTTGCAAAACTAAGATTTATAATAAGAAAGACAGAAAGTGATAGCAAGAAAAATGAAAGATAAAATTACTGGAAATAACGGTACTAGCTGATAACCAAAGGCTTCATCCTGAAACCCAGGACCCATCCGCCTTCGGTTATCAAATTGTTTTAATGCAGAAAATAAAAATTGTTCATAAGACATAAAATTGCTCGAACAAAAGGAAATAAGTTTTAGGGGGCGGTGCCATCTTCGTTTGCAGTAATTTCAGCAGCATCCGTCTCAGGATCCACCTCAGCATCCCTCTCGGCATCGTTAGCTTTTTCAGCTACTTTGGAAGATCCTTCGGCAGCTGGTGTAATAGAAATGCCGCCAAGATTCTTTAGCCTCGTTTCCCAGGCACCAACGTCCCAAGAAGGGCATTCAAAACCTAGTGTTTTGGCTTCATGGGCCATCTTCAGCCTGGCCTGGAGAAGAGAAGTGATGACGGAATTCTTAAGGCTATCCCGGTAGGTGACCATATCCCGTTCATGTTGCACATGGGCAGCTTCAAGATCGGCTTGGGCTTGAAGGGTAGCTTTGTTGAGAGCAGTCTGGTGTTCTTGAATCATAGCTTTGAACTTCTCCTCGTAATGACGAGATTTGGCGGCTGCAATCATGCCTTGATCAGAGATTGTGACTTCTGCTTCCTTTAGCTTGGATTCAAGCGTCTTGTTAAGCCTGCAGGATTCTTGGTATTAATATTGATAAATCTTTGTAAATGATGTAAGCTGCAGGATGTAATTTGAGAATACTAACCTGGTTAAGAAAGGAAGTCATAAACCCGCTAGCTTCAATGAACCCGTGCTTCTCATAAGGAAAAGTGTCAGAAATGACGGGGGAATCGGGCTCTTTCCTTTTACGAGAGCTGGAGCTCCGGGGCTTGGTAGTTGGCAAGGGTTTGCTGATGACAATGGCTTTGGAACCACTGGGTTTGGATGAGGCTGTGGCCCTGGGACTAGGTTCCTTCTTGACCTGAACCTGATCAGAATAACTGTCCAACTCGTCTAGGTCAAAGACTTCAGGGATCTTGGCCGGTGCTGCATAAAGGAAAAAGTTTTGCATTATTATTACTTTCCATTCTATTATGCTATACTAACTAACTATTTTAAAAGTAATCCTTACCAGACATTTCAGATGACGAGTATTGACTGGAACTCGGGACGTGTGTGGTGAAACTCCTGTCTATTGCAGGTAATTGGTAAATAGTTTTGATTCTTTCCTCTGATTCAGCGGTAGGGGGAGCTACTTCCTTGAAATTCACTGCATAAGAATCAAAAAGAAGGATATTAGTAAAAGATAAAAATCTAAAGGTACATGAGAACATTTATGACCCTACCGGTGGTTAACCACTCCACCGGAAGGCTGGCACCCTCAGCAATGGAGTCTCGTTTGACAAAGAAAAATTTGCGTTGCCATCCATCTTCATTTTTGGTGGCTTTAAGAATAAGGGGTTT
This sequence comes from Helianthus tuberosus, assembly GCA_030545235.1. Classification (NCBI taxonomy): domain Eukaryota; kingdom Viridiplantae; phylum Streptophyta; class Magnoliopsida; order Asterales; family Asteraceae; genus Helianthus; species Helianthus tuberosus. The sequence goes on from CM060407.1 coordinate 78,095,397, forward strand.
GCTAGAGGTCGAGAAAAGCAAGAACCGGCTAGAGCCGTGGGATCGGAGGCGATAAGCAATTGGCAGATCCTCGATGCAGAGGTCGGGGCAGTGAAGGTCTTTGATTTGGTTAAGTACGATTAATACTCTCCAAACCATGGGCATGGTTTGAGCAAAAGAGATGCCGGTGGTTCGGAAGAATTGCATCATGAATTCGGGAAAGGGGTATCGAAGACCCAGCGAAAAAGGGTATGCTGGAAAGCAGACCCAATATGTGGAAGAAACATCCGATCGATTGACCGATCGAACGATCTAAAGACTGTGTTATCAGGGAAGGCACCGGAAGCTCTCAAAGCCGCGATGTCTGCGTTGTCGAAAGCGCAAACCTCCTTTTCAGGATTTTTGAGGAGATTCTGCTGAGTGAAGGTCTCGGCAGCCATTACGAATAAGGCAAGAAAAATTGACAGAAAGTGAATGAGAAATGGGGAATTACCTGGAAACTCTGTTGGAGATATCTGCTTTTCAAACAAGAAGAGAGAAGATATAGGGGCATTGTGGATCTCCATTGAGCAAAAAGCGCGTTGGAGGTTACGATGTGATCTTGACCGTTGCTTCGTTTTAAATGCCTTGAATTACGGGATAAAACTTTTAAAATATATCTGTTGGATTGGTATACCAACCGATATATTTGGGGACAATTGTTATGGCTCATTTTCTAAGCATACATATCTTGATCTATATCTTGCTTTTAATTGTTTATCTGTGATCAGGATACTGGACGGGGATATTGCTAACATCCTGGGTGATATCCTGATATATATCGAATTAATCATGTGCAGGTTAAAGACTGGGACTTGCCAACGGTCAAATGGACTCTATCTCCTCAAGACTCGGGCGTATTTGTTAAAGGAGAGACGTTGAACCCGAAAGACCAGGTCTACAACGTTCGACTAAGGAATATTTGTTGGATCCCGGTTATGTAGGATAGTTAGTTACATTTGTTTTACTATAAATAGATGGGGGCGGATCAGATTAAGGCACAACGCAACTTTCACACACTCTCAAACACTTCTGCTTTCTAGCTTTCAATAATCACTACACACAAACACTTGTAATCGAATTACATTGTAACACCTAGTTGATCCGAACCACATCCTGCACTGTATCCTGATATTTGAAGCAATAGAAGAACAAGGCAGCTGCGATTGTCAGCTCCCGAGGTTTTATGCCGGCGATCTAGATTGATCAAGGGCTTTCCTCGTACATCACGTGTCAACCTTTACATTTTTGCTCATTGTTTGATTGTAGATACAGCTCGATATCCTGAGCCGTATCCTGAAACTGTTTTCATAACTAATTTGGTTAACACATTTTTCGCACATAATATTAGCACACTACCTCACTTAACTAATTTGATCACTAAATTGCTTCGGTAATTTTTGACCAAAACAGTTTATATAACATGTTATTCAATATTGTGAATTGAGATACCTTGATTTTGAAAGCCCTGGGGTTTTCTCCTGTAGGAATCTCTCCATGTTGGATATATCTCATTATTGGAAGGATCCATGATCCTGAATGGGATTGTGTATCATCAGTAGGGACAATAGCAGAATCCTCTCCTATCTCCATGGCTACATGATCCTCGATAGCAGGGGTTAGGATGTGGATAATAGGGATTTTGATATCCTCTGGGATCTTCAAGGATGATCCTAGATTGGCTAATGCATCAGCCTCTGCATTCTCTTCCCTTGGTACCTGTGTTAAACTAAAGGAAACAAAAGAGAGTGCCAATTCTTTGACTATCTCTAAATACTTGATTAGCTTTTCACCCTTTAACAGCATAGGATCCATTAAAGTGATTAGTGATTAATAATGAATCTACATGTACCTCAAGATACCTGATCCTCATATGCTTAGCAATTTGCAAACCAGCTATCAAGGCTTCATATTCAGCCTCATTGTTGGTAGTTTGAAATTCACAAGCTATGGAGTGGGGTATTATGTCCCCCTGTGGCGATTTTAGTAGTATTCCAAGTCCTGTTCCTTTTACATTAGAAGCACCATTTGTGAAGAGTATCCAAAGATCGTTAGTTTCTTCAAGCTGTTGGACTTCTAACTCAACTTCCTTTTGCAAGTCACTACTGAAATCTGCCACAAAGTCAGCTAAGGCTTGGAATTTAATGGCAGTTCTAGGCTCATATCTTATATCATAAACACTAAGCTTCACTGCCCATTTAGCCATCCTTCCTGACATTTCAGGTTTCCTGAGAACATTCTTAATTGGAAAATTAGTCTTAACAATAATGGCATGAGTCTCAAAATAATGTCTTAATTTAATAGATGCCATAATTAATGCAAGGATAAGTTTCTCTAAGTGTGAATACCTGGATTCAGCATCAAGTAAACTCTTACTTACATAATAAACAGGATGTTGTGTACCTTGGTGATCCTTAACAAGGACCGCACTTACTGCTTTTGAGGATACTGCTAGGTATAAGGATAATATATCCCCTTTTTCTGGTTTTATTAAGGCGGGGGCTGAGGACAGGTAATCCTTAAGAGCTTTGAGGGCACTTTCATGCTTCTCAGTCTATTCAAATTTCTTGTTCTTCCTCAGGATGTCATAGAATTCCTTGCACTTTTCCGAGGATTTGGATATGAATCTGTTCAAGGCTGCGATCCTGCCTGTCAACCTTTGCACATCCTTAGCATTGGCAGGAGATTTGATATTCACGATAGCCTTAATTTGCTCTGGACTTGCTTCAATGCCCCTCTTTGTCACCATATAGCCCAGGAATTTCCCTGCTTTAATACCAAAATGACACTTGGAAGGATTCAGTTTCATATTAAATTTATCAAGGATATTGAATGCTTCTTCCAAGTCTTTAAGGTGATCCTCAGCTTTCTTGGACTTAACCACCATGTCATCTATATAGACTTCCATAGTGTGTCCAATTTGTTCCTTGAACATCATATTGACTAGCCTTTGATAAGTAGCACCTGCGTTCCTTAGTCCAAATGGCATAGCAATATAACAATATATACCAGTTGGGGTCATAAAGGTTGTATCCTCTTGATCAGATGGTTCCATCTGAATTTGTTGAAATCCAGATGAAGCATCCATAAAAGTCAACAACTCATGACCCGCGGTAGCATCCACCATGGAGTCAATGTGGGGTAATGGGAAAGGATCCTTGGGACATGCCTTGTTTAAATCAGTAAAATCGACACATACCCTCCACTTTCCATTTTTCTTTTGAAAAACAACCACATTGGCTAACCATCTTGGATACTTGACCTCTCTTATCATACCTGCGTGAAGTAGTTTATCTACTTCTTCCTGGATAATAGCATTCCTTTCAGGTGCAAACTTCCTCCTCTTCTGATGTATAGGCTTGAATGACCTGTCAATGCCAAGTTTATGAGTAATTATATCTTTAGATATACATGTCATGTCTTCATGCTTCCAGGCAAAGGTAGTTTTCCTTCTTTTAAGGAAGGATACTAGATCATGTTCAATGCTGCTAAGGATCCCTGATCCTATGAAGACTATGGATTCAGGATCATCAGGATCCATAAGGATTTCTTTTACATCCTGCTCTCTTGCCTCCAAGACATCTCTTGAAGGATACTTTAATTGTTATTGTTCCCTTGGTCTTGAGGCTGGCTTCATTGACGAGGTATAGCAATTCTTAGCTTCTTGTTGATCACTCTCAATTTTCACCACTCCCCATGGACTAGGAAGCTTCACGCACTGATGATAAGTAGATGGGACTGCCTTCATGTCATGTATCCATGGCCTACCAAGGATAACATTACAACAAGATAAGCAATCTATAACACAAAACTTCTGATAAGAATGGAGTCCTTCAATATAGATAGGGAGTTTGATGTCCCCCAATGTGTTTTTGGTCTCCCCACTAAATCCCACAAGTACTGAGGATCTTGGGACAATATCAAACTCCGGGATATTCATCTTCTTGAGGACATCAAGCTGAATGATGTTCACAGAGCTTCCTCCATCTATAAGGATCCTGCGAACAAAATGATTAGAAATAAACAGGGTAATAACAAGACCATCATGATGAGGATCCTGAACATCAAGACGATCATCCTCATCAAAAGTTATGATCTTATCCTCGGTGACAGTGGACGTCCGGATGGGTCTGTCTCCATTATCCATCTTGGTTTCCTTGGCAAGTCTTTTGGCTACTGAAAAGGAAGTACCACAAATGTCTGATCCACCGGATATAAAGTTTATAACTTGTGCATCTGCTGGAGGAGCAGGAGCCTTTTCCGGGATCCTTTCAGGATCCTGGATCCTTGACTTCTTTCGTCCCAAAAGCTCTTTCAAATGCCCCTTGCTTAACAAGTAACCAATTTTCTTTCTAAGTGCAATACACTCTTCAGTGAGATGCCCGAAATCCTCATGATATGCACACCACTTGGACTTATCTTTTGTAGCAGCTGGTTTATCACTTTTTCTCGGCCACCTAGCTTTTTCACCTAGATTCTGCATTGCAAGGATTAGTTCATTGTTATCAACAGAAAAACAGTATTCAGAAATAGGAGGATAATCCTCATCATCCTCTTCCTGTTCCACTGCATGCACATTCTGGTTGTCAGACTTGTTGTAGGACTTGAACTTGTTATTCTTAAAGTAGGATCCTTGCTTCTCCTGTTTGGAGGATCCTGTCAATCTCTCCTGGATCCTTTTGTCATCCTCTAGGCGGATGAACCTAAGGGCCCTGGTTCTTACTTCATCAAGATTCCTGCAAGGGGTCATGACAAGATCATCATAGAATAAGGAATCCCTAAGCAATCCCATTTTAAAGGCTTCTACAGCCGTAGCTATATCCAGGTTAGGGATATCTAAGGATTCTTTACTAAATTTAGTGATGTAATCTCTAAGTGATTCATTTTGACCTTGTGTTACCCTATACAGATCACTAGTTAATCGTTCAAACTTTCTACTACAAGAGAATTGACTATTAAACAAATTAACTAGATTAGAAAATGAAGTAATAGAGTAAGGGGGAAGACTTAGCAGCCATTTAAGAGCAGATCCTGTGAGTGTGGATCCAAATCCCTTGCATAGACATGCTTCTTTTAACCTCTCAGGAATTGGATTGATTTCCATCCTCTCCCTGTATTGAGCCACATGCTCCTCTGGATCCGTTGAACCATCATACAGCTTCATGGATGGTATCTGGAATCTTTTGGGTATCTCAGCATCACACAAGGGTGGTGCAAAGCGAGATATCCTATGGCTACCATCTGCGATCTCAGGAATGGGCTTGACCACTCCTGGGATACTGGATATCATATCCTTAAGCTTCTGTAATTCCCTAGCCATAGCTTGATTGATACCTGTATCCTTCATGGAGCCATGGTTAGTGTTATAGGAATTATTGAAAGTGTTACCTCCCAGAGGATTCATGTTTGGAATTCCATATGTGAATCCATATTGACGGGACTCCGGTATGATCGAAGGACCAGATGAAGCAATGGCCTGCATTGGTATGAAGTCTCCTTGATGAACATCTGTGTTTGGAGGTTGCATACTTCTTAAGAATCCTTGATCCTGAAAGATGTTGGATCCTTGAAGCTGAGATGATCCTGGAGCCATGGAGGATCCTTGAACCTGGGAGGATCCTGGAGCCATGGAGGATCCTTGAACCTGGGAGGATCTTGGAGCCATGGAGGATCCTTGAACCTGGGAGGATCCTGGAGCCATGGAGGATCCTTGAACTGTGTGCATTCCTAAATATCCTCCTGAGCTGATGAAGGATCCCTGATGCTGAAAAGAGGATCCCGATGGCTGAGAGCAGGATCCTTGAGGCTGGAAGTGAGAGCCAAATGCCTGACTCATAGTTCCTGTTCCATAACGCCTTTCTGATGGACCATTTTGATATTGGATGCCCGGAACTGCCGATTGTAGGGTAGTTACATTTGGAGTGTCAAAATTCAATGATCTTGGCATCAGAGGAGAGTGATCCTCCACTGATTTCTTCTATTTCTTGATATCACCAATCTCTTGGAGGATCCGTTCATTGGTTTTGTCCTGCTCTTGCATGCGATCCCTCATCTGCAAAATCAGATTAAAAAGATCATTAGTAGTAGGATTAGAAGAAACAGAAGAAGTTGGTGGTTTTGTGTAAATGGGGGTTTGTCTCTTCGCAGCATTTTCAGCATTCTTCTGGGATCCAGAAGGTGGTGGAGGCAAAGGAGGAACGCCTTGTGAAGAACTGATTGCCGGCATAGAACTTGATGTATTCTTTGCTGAAGAAGCCATTTGCTTGGTTTTAATGAACCGAAATGATCACCAGAACAATAATTTCTCAAGAACGAAGCACCAATTGCCCCACGGTGGGCGCCAAACTGTTTTGGTCAAAAATCAAACAAAGACAATGCAACCAAACTTTCTGTTGTGAGGTATGATGCTTGAAGCAATGAATAATGCTAAGGATCACTCAGAAATGAAATGAACAAGTAACACAATGATTTATACGAGGAAAAAGCCCTTGATCAAGAGTTGATCTCCGGCATAAAAAACCTCGGGTGATGGAAACTACCGATCACCAACTCAAATTAAACAGAAAATGTATTACAACTTCGGATGATAGCGAGCTAGTTACAAGGATCACTAGAGTGTAATGTGCAAAAAAGTGTGTAATCGCCAAGAGAACTGTTGAGAGCTGATGAGAGCAGTTACGAGTGTGTGTGTTAAGCTAAAAATAGCCCAGTGTTTTAATTTTGCTCGTTATCCCCTTTTAAATTTAGAAAATATCTAAAGTAACTAACTATCCGCATTTCATGCAAGTCTTCCACGACCTCCATAACGTCCATTTCAGTCATGCACGTGCGGAATAAATATGGAATATGCTCTAGGAATATCGCCAAGACCAAGTCCAAGCTCGTACTCCTGCAAAACAACATCATATTCACAGCAGATAATCGTTAGTGCAAGGATCACTATGATGATCCATGATCCTGATCCTACGATACTTTCTGAATTCAAACAGAATTGAGGATCCCTAAGCTTGACAGTAATTGAGGATCACTGATCATTGGAAAATCCTCCCCTAACAATAGTAATAATAATAATAAAATATGTGTGTACGGATGTCTACTACTATTAGTGTAATTTTATTTCAGTTGGTATTGTAATTTTAATTTCAGTACTGGTGTTTTGGTCAAAAATCAGGCCAAGATAATGCAACCAAATCTTTTGTTGTGGGGTGTGATGCTTGAATCAATGAACAATGTTAAGGATAACTCAGAAATGTAATGAACACATGACACAAGGATTTATACGAGGAAAAAGCCCTTGATCAAGAGTTGATCTCCGGCATAAAAAACCTCGGGTGATGGAAACTACCGATCACCAACTAAGATTAAACAAAAGAAGTTTACAACTCGGGATGATAACAAGCTTGTTACAAGGATCACTAATGTGCAATGTGCAAAAAATGTATGAAATCGCCAAGTAGTGTTTGAGAGCTGATTGAGAGCTGTTACGAGAGTGTGTGAATGCCAAAATTAGCTAAGTGTTCTAACTCAAGCTTGTTATCCCCATTTTAAATTAGAAATAACTAAATTAACAAACTATCCGCAAATGGTGCAAGCTCCCCACGATCTCCATAACGTCCATAAGAGCCAAGCACGTGCGGAATATTGAGGGAATATGCTCCAGGAATTTCGGTGAGACTTGGTCCATGCCTTTGCTCCTGCAAAACAAGCTTACGTACAAGGTAGACAATTGTTAGTAAAAGGATAACAATAAGGATCCTGGATCCTGATCCTGCAACACCTACTGAGGATCCTTAATTCAAACAGAATTGAGGATCCATGATCCTAGCAGCATTTGAGGATCCGTGATCCTTAGGATTGAAAAATCCTCCCCTAACAATTGCCCCCAAAATATAAGGAGTAAAGTGTAAATTAACGAGTTATATTTTCATGATCTTATCTGCAACAAACTAACGGATATATAGCCGTTAGGATCTAACTAGCCGTTACCGATCATACGTCATTGAGATAAGGGTCAATGTGCATTTAAATTCGAGCAATACTCCCTTTAAATCCACATTCGAAGATCAAGCAGGTACTTCTCTTTCTCTTTTTCTCTTCACATTCTTGCTCTGTTTCTTCTTTCTCGAAATCTCTGAATCACAATGAAGTTACGATCATCCCCTGCTAAGGATCATCAGAAAGACAGTCCTTTGAAGAGCCAAGGGATCATCAAAGATTCTCCGAAGGAACGTTGCTGTTTCACAGATCCTGAGATCGACAGGATTCGTCATTGCTTTCCTGCAAACGCTGTCTTCAAGCCTTTTGACCCTACCGCCTTGAGCGATTTCGTTTCTGAAACCTGGGTTGCCTTTCCAGTCAGCCCATTCCTGATAGGATACTCCTATCCTTTTCCTGCTTTTACTCAGTCTTTCTTCTCTTTTACCGGCATATCCTATATCCAGGCTATGCCAATGATGTGGAGGGTTTTATTTACCCTTGAGAGGATCATTGAGCAGGAGGATATAGATTTGGGAATGTCTGAACTTGCTGAATTGTACAACTTTGTGAGCCATGGTTCACACCGCTTTTTATTCAAACAAAAACTCGGTGAAGAACACCCAATCCTCAAGACCACCAAAAATGACACTAAGTGGAAGAAACGTTTTTTCTTCGTCAAGAGGGATTCTATCCCAGATGGGAAGGATCTCCCTAGAAAATGGGCCACTCACGGTAGGATAGAGGATCCTTAAAAAAGGATCATAGGATAACCCTGTTTCTGTTGAGGATCACTAACCCCTTTTTGTTTCTTTTGTGCAGCTATCTCTGTTTCCCATATCATTTCATCACCTGCAACCAAGGAGAGGATCACCGCTTTCCAGAATCTTGATCCTGCAATAAGATCATTTCAAGCAAACACCAAGGATTCTCAAGAAGTATCCTCAGGCTCAGTCACAATGTCAAGTAAGTATCCGAGTTTGTATTAAATGTTCAAAATAAAAGAAGAATACTTATCTGTTGTTTTGGATTGATAGGTGCTGGAAAATCCTCAAGGTCTGCCACCCGCTTCAGTGTTACCGATCTTACTGTTGTTGCTCCCAGGTCTGGGAAGAAGAAGACTGCTGCTAGCCCGAGTGCCGTAGTTCCAAATCCTGTCACCTCCAAGGGGGGAAGAAGAGGAAGGACACTGAAGTTGAAAATCTTGAAGGCTTGCCTCTTATCCACTACCAGTTCCAAAAATACTTTGCTGATGTAAGGATCACTGACTCTGCTTGATTATCCTGCCCACTTGAGGATCACGTGATCCTAAACTTTACCTTGTCTTTTCTTGCAGAAATTCACCGAGGTCAAAATGCTGTTTGATGCTTATGTTGAGGAGGCGGAGCAAAAGCATCTGGAGTATCAAAAATTCTTCCTTGCTAAGGATCAAACTATCTCTCGCCTTGAGAAGGATCTTGCTCTGGCAAAGCAGCAGGTGGTCATGGCCCAGATAAATGCTGATCACGAGAAGCACGACCTGCTGGAAGATGCTAAAGTCTCTGCTGCCATCACCATGTACAAAATCAAGCTGCAAATGGCTTAGGAGGCTGAGGATCCTGACTTCGACAGGACCACTTGGGACAAGGAGGGATGGAAGGCGAAGCTGGCTGAGCTAGAGGATGAAGAGGAGGAGGCTACTGAGGTCTTGGCGATTGAGGCAAGTGGCAGTGGGAAAGATCAGGCTGGTTGTTGTTAGGGGAGGATTTTCTAACAATTAGTGATCCTTATTCGTTATCCTAATTAGTGATCCTTACTTCTGTGACAGGTGGTGATCCTCAGAAGGGCTTTAGGATCAGGATCATGGATCACTTTAAGGATCCTCGTACTGACGATTGTTTACTTATGTTTTGTAGCATCTCGCAGGTATAACAAGCTTGACCAAGTCTTGGCGACATTCCTGGAGAATATTCCCAAACTATTATGCACGTGCTTGACCAAAAATAGACGTTGTGGGGAATGTGGAGGCATGGCACGAAAGTCGGATAGTTAGTTTGGTAGTTAGATTTCTATTTTAAAAGGGGTAACGAGCTAGTAGAAAACACTTAGCCATTTTTTGCAGCTACACACACTCGTATACTCGCACACTTGAAGCTCTCGACGAACACACATTCATTCTTACTCACTTGTACACATTTCACGATAGTGATCCTTGTACCTAGCTCGTTACTATCCGAAGTTGTAAACATTTAATCATTTATTTGAGCTTGGTGATCGGTAGTTTCCATCACCCGGGGTTTTTTGTGCCGGAGATCAACTCTTGATCAAGGGCTTTTTCCCCGTATAAATCCTTGTGTTGTTTGTGCAAATCTACATTGAAGTGATCCTCATCGCTATTACATAATCAGCATCATACCCCCATAACATAGAGTTTGGTTGCAATATCCTCAACAGATTTTTTGACCAAAACAGTTTGGCGCCCACCGTGGAGCAATTGGTGCTTCATCCTTAGAAAAATTCGCATTTCTGTGATCATTTCGGTTTACTACAACCAAGCAAATGGCTTCCTCAGCGAAGAATACTTCAAGCTTGATGCCTTCATTCACTTCTTCACAAGGCGTCCCTCCTTTGCCTCCACCACCTTCTGGATCCCAGAAGAATACTGAGAATGCCGCGAAGAAACCAACTCCCATTTTCTCAAAACCACCTACTTCTTCTGTTTCAACTAATCCTACTACTAATGATCTCTACGCCTTGATTTTGCAGATGAGGAATCATGCACAAGAGCAGGATAAGACCAACGAAAGGATCCTCCGGGAGATTGACGAAATCAAGAAACAGAAGAAAACGGCAGAGGATCGTTCCCCCCTGATGCCCAGATCTTTGAATTTTGATACTCCGGTGATTACTTCTCAGCCATCAGTGGTTCCAGACATTCAATATGTGGGTGGACCGAAAGGAGTGCACTATGGAACAACAACAATGACCCAGGCATCAGGTTCATATTTCCAGCCAGCGGGATCCTATCCTCAGCATATGGGATCCCTCACGAGTTCAGGAGGATATTCAGGAATGCAGCAGTTTCATGGATCCTCCTTCGTTCCAGGATCATCCCAGGTTCAAGGATCCTCCTTCGTTCCAGGATCATCCCAGGTTCAAGGATCCTCCTTCGTTCCAGGATCATCCCAGGTTCAAGGATCCTCCTTCGTTCCAGGATCGTCCCAATTTCAGGGATCCTTCCAGATGCCAGGATCCTTGAGGAATTTGCAAACAGGAAGTTCAAATGTCCATCAGGGAGATTTTATTCCGATGCAGACCAATGCCTCTACTGGTTCCTCGATCATTCCAGAGCCTCAACAATATGGATTAACATCCATTCTTCCTAATTTGAATCCAATGGGAGGTAACACTTTTAATAATTCTCATACTACTAACCATGGTCTTATGCAGGATCCAGGTATCAATCATGCCATGGCTAGAGAATTGCAAAAGCTAAAGGATATGATATCAAGTGTTCCGGGAGTAGTTAAACCTATCCCAGAGATTGCAGATGGGAGCCACAAGATATCTCGTTTTGCACCACCAATCTGTGATGCTGAGATACCCAAGAGATTCCATGTGCTAACAATGAAGTTGTATGATGGTTCAACGGATCCTGAAGAACACATAGCACAATACAGGGAGAGGATGGAAATCAATCCAATTCCAGAAAGGTTAAAAGAAGCATGCCTGTGCAAGGGATTCGGATCCACTCTTACTGGATCAGCTCTCAAATGGCTGCTAAGTCTTCCTCCCTATTCTATTACCTCATTTGCTAACCTAGATAACTTGTTTAATAATCAGTTTTCTTGTAGTAGAAAATTTGAACGATTAACTAGTGATTTATATAGGATAACCCAGGGTCATAATGAATCATTAAGGGATTACATTACCAAATTCAGTAAAGAATCCTTAGACATTCCCAACTTAGATATAGCTACGGCTGTTGAGGCCTTCAAAATGGGATTGCTTAGGGATTCGTCTTTCTATGATGATCTTGTTATGACACCATGCAGGAACTTAGATGAGGTAAGAACCCGAGCACTTAGGTTCATTCGGCTAGAGGATGACAAGAGGATCCAGGAGAGGTTAGCAGGATCCTCAAAGCAGGATAAGCAAGGATCCTCATTCAGGAACAACAAATTCAGATCCTACAACAGATCTGATAGTCAGAACGTGCATTTTGTTGATCAAGAAGAGGATGATGAGGATTATCCTCCAATTTCTGAATATTGCTTTAGTGTTGATAACAATGAACTAATCCTTGCTATGCAGAACCTAGGTGATAAAGCTAGATGGCCGAGAAAGAATGATAGGCCGGCTGCAACTAAGGATAAATCAAAGTGGTGTGCATATCATGAAGATTTTGGGCACCTCACAGAAGAATGCATTGCATTAAGAAAGGAAATTGGATACTTGTTGAGCAAAGGGCATCTAAAAGAGTTGTTGGGAAGAAAAAAGTCAAGGACTCAGGATCCTGAAAGGATCCCTGAGAAGGCTCCAGCTCCTCCAGCAGATGCACAAGTGATAAACTTTATTTCTGGAGGATCCGACATTTGTGGCACATCCTTCTCAGCAGCTAAAAGGCATGCAAAGGAAACTAAAATGGATAATGGAGAAAGACCAGTTCGAACATCAAGTGTCTCCGAAGGAAAAGTCATAACCTTTGATGAAGAGGATCGTGTTGATATCCAGGATCCTCATCACGATGGTTTAGTTATTACTCTTTTCATATCTAACCATTTTGTCCACAGGATCCTTATAGACGGAGGAAGTTCAGTGAACATTATCCAGCTTGATGTTCTAAAGAAGATGGGTATCCCTGAATCAGAGATCATACCAAGATCCTCCGTGCTCGTGGGATTTAGTGGCGAAACTAAGAACACCCTGGGGGACATTAAACTCCCAATATATATTGAAGGCTTACACTCTTATCAAAAATTTTGTGTTATTGACTGTTTATCTTGTTGTAATGTTATCCTTGGCAGGCCCTGGATACACGATATGAAAGCAGTCCCATCTACTTACCATCAATGTGTGAAGCTCCCTAGTCCTTGGGGAATAGTAAAGATTGATAGTGATCAGCAGGAGGCTAAGAATTGCTACACTTCATCGATGAAACCAGCCTCGAAGTCAAGGGAGCAATAGCAATCAAGGTATCCTCCAAGGAATGTCTTGGAGGCCAGAGAGCAGGATGTGGTAGAAATCCTCATGGATCCCGATGATCCTGAATCCAAAATCTATATCGGATCAGGGATCCTTGGCGAAATGAAAGAAGACCTCGTATCCTTCCTCAAAAGGAGAAAGACTACCTTTGCATGGAAACACGAAGACATGACTGGTATATCCAAAGATGTTATCACCCATAAACTCGGCATTGACAGATCCTTCAAACCGATCCATCAAAGGAGAAGAAAGTTTGCACCGGAAAGGAATGCCATTATCCAAGAAGAGGTAGAGAAATTGCTCCGGGCAGGTATGATTAGAGAGGTCAAGTATCCAAGATGGTTGGCCAATGTGGTTGTTGTTCAAAAGAAAAACGGAAAGTGGAGGGTATGTGTCGACTTTACCGATTTAAATAAGGCATGTCCCAAGGATCCTTTCCCTTTACCCCACATTGACTCCATGGTGGATGCAACTGCGGGTCATGAACTGTTAACTTTTATGGATGCTTCATCTGGATTTCAACAAATCCAAATGGAACCATCCGACCAAGAGGATACAGCCTTCATGACTTCAACTGGTATATACTGCTATATTGCTATGCCGTTCGGGTTAAGAAATGCAGGTGCAACATATCAAAGGCTGGTGAATATGATGTTCAAGGATCAGATTGGACAAACTATGGAGGTTTACATAGATGATATGGTGGTAAAATCCTTAAAAGCTGAGGATCACCTAAGAGACTTGGAGGAAGCATTCGATATCCTTGACAAATATAACATGAAACTTAATCCTTCAAAATGTCACTTTGGTGTTAAAGCAGGTAAATTCTTAGGATATATGGTGACAAAGAGAGGCATTGAAGCTAGCCCGGAACAAATCAAAGCAATAGTGAACATCAAATCTCCGGCCAATGCTAAGGATGTTCAAAGGCTAACAGGAAGGATAGCAGCCTTGAACAGATTTATATCCAAGTCCTCCGAGAAGTGTAAAGAATTCTATGATATCCTAAGGAAGAACAAGAAATTTGAGTGGACGGAGAAGCATGAAAATGCTTTAAAAGCCCTCAAAGATTACCTATCCTCGGCCCCGGCTTTGATGAAACCAGAAAAAGGTGATGTGTTATCCTTGTATCTTGCAGTATCCTCAAAAGCAGTAAGTGCGGTCCTTGTTAAGGATCATCAAGGTACACAACATCCTGTCTATTATGTAAGTAAAAATTTACTTGATGCCGAATCCAGGTACTCACACCTTGAAAAGCTTATTCTTGCATTAATTATGGCATCTACCAAGTTAAGACATTATTTTGAAACTCATGTTATCATTGTTAAAACTAATTTTCCAATTAAGAATGTCCTCAGGAAACCAGAGATGTCAGGAAGGATGGCTAAGTGGGCAGTGAAATTGAGTGCATATGATATAAGATATGAGCCTAGGACAGCCATCAAATCCCAAGCATTAGCTGACTTTGTGGCTGATTTCAGTAGTGATTTACAAGAAGAAGCTGAGCTAGAAGTCCAGCAGCTAGAAGAGACCAGGGATCCTTGGATACTTTATACTGATGGATCCTCAAATGTCAAAGGCACAGGGCTTGGAATACTACTAAAATCGCCACAGGGGGACATAATACCCCATTCTATAGCTTGTGAATTCCAAACCACTAACAATGAGGCTGAATATGAAGCCCTAATTGCTGGTTTACAAATTGCAAAGCATATGGGGATCAGGTATCTTGAGGTACACGTAGATTCTTTGTTGATTACAAACCACTTTAATGGATCATATTCTGTTAAAGGTGAAAAGCTAACCAGTATTTGGAGATAGTCAAAAGTTTGGCACTCTCTTTTGTTTCCTTTAGTTTGTCACAGGTACCAAGGGAAGAAAATACAGAAGCTGATGCATTGGCTAACTTAGGATCATCCTTGAAGATCCCGGAGGATATCAAGATTCCTATTATCCATATCCTGACCCCGGCTATCGAGGATCACGAGGCTATGGAGATAGGAAATGATTCTGCAATAATCCCTTGTGAGGGTACTCAATCCCATTCAGGATCAGGATCATGGATCTCACCAATTATGAGATACTTACAACATGGAGAGATTCCTACAGGAGAAAACCCTAGGGCTTTCAAATCTAAGGTATCTCAATTCACAATTATGAATAATATGTTGTATAAACGATCTCTTGCAGGACCATACTTGAGATGCATTGAGGATCCTGAAGTTCAAGAAGTTTTAAAAGACTTCCATGAAGGAGATTGTGGAAACCACACTGGGGGCAGGGCATTATTCTCAAGGATCCTGAGGACAGGATACTACTGGCCAACCATGAAGAAAGATGCTGTGGAGTATGCCAGAAGATGTGATCCTTGCCAGAGACACAGCAATATCCTTCATCAACCAGCTGAATTATTGCATCCTATATCCTCCTCTTGGCCATTTATGAGATGGGGTATGGATATAGTTGGCAAGCTCCCTAAGGCACCTGGTGGAAAAGTATTCATGCTAGCTATGACTGATTACTTCTCCAAGTGGATAGAGGCTGAAGCTTTTGCCCAAGTTAGAGAAAAGGAAGTTATATCCTTCATTAAAAGAAATATTATAACTAGATTTGGAATTCCTTCTGAGATTATATGTGATAATGGTTCCCAATTTATTGGGGGCAGAACCACTAACTTTTGTGACAGCTGGGGGATTAAGATGATAACATCAACACCAGTCCACCCACAAGCTAATGGCCAAGCAGAGTCATCTAACAAGATCATCATCAACAATTTGAAGAAGAAGCTTGGATCCAAGAAAGGGAAATGGGCAGAAGAACTACCTTATGTGCTTTGGGCTGACAGGACAACCCCTAAGAATGCTACTGGTCAAACACCATTCTCTTTGGTGTTTGGGGCAGAATCGGTGATCCCAACAGAAATGGTGGTTCCAACTGCTAGAACAAGTACTCGTGATCCTGAGGAAAATAATGAAAACTTGGCTCAAGACCTGGATACTATTGAAGAAATCAGGAATATGGCTAGGATAAGGATGGCCAGTTATCAGCAAAGAATGGCTGGTGCTTACAACAAAAATGTCAGGATCAGGAGGTTTCAAGTTGGAGACATGGTATTAAGGAAAGCATTTCAGAATACCACCAATCCTGCTGATGGGAAGTTAGCTCCAAAATGGGAAGGCCCTTATTTGATTGAAGCTGAAGCAGGAAAGGGGGCATATAGATTGCTAACCATGGAAGGTGATTTGCTACCAAGAGCTTGGAATGCTGTCCACTTGAAGAAATATTTCATGTGAGCAGGATCCTCATGGCACAGATGATCCTCACGATTGGGATATCCTTAAAGGATCCTCGAAATATTGGTGATCCTTACTTAGGTAATATCCTAAACTTGAACTATTTCGTTTCTTTATTTTCTCATATAAGGATAAGGATCATGTATCCTTTATCCATCTCTCATGTGAGTTTAAGTTTTGAAAGTTCAGGTATCCTTAGCTTAACATTGGTTATCTGCTGAAGCAATCCGTTCCTTGGGTTTAACCTCAGTTATTTGGGCTTGACCCCAGTTCCGCCTGTAGCGCACGATGATCCTGGTATAGTTCAAGGCTTTGGGACCAGTACTCGTTTTAGGGGCTGATAATTCCATTGTTCTGGCTATGCTTAGGATCCTACGTATAATGGTAGACGTACCATACATCCGTTCCTAAGGTTTCTAGCGTTTTCACGTTAGCTAAGGTTTCTAACGTTTTCACGTTAGCTAAGGTTTTGGCATTTTCATGCCACTAAGTTTGGATAGTCGCCAGTTAGGGCCATACTCCAGTTTACATACGATCCTTGGGCTTGTCCCCAGTTATCCTTGGGCTTGTCCCCAGTTATCCTTGGGCTTGTCCCCAGTTATCCTTGGGCTTGTCCCCAGTTGCTAATTCTTATTTTATATTGGCTTAGTCCCAAGTGATGCTCTATTTCAGGTTCTTGAAGATAGGCAACTAGGGATCCTTGATCCTCACTTTATTCTAAGGTTTATCTTATAGTTATCCTTATTAAGGTTAGGATCCTAACTTGGATCCTCAGGTATGATCCTTAACCATTTTTAATTCTATTCATTATTTATTTGAACAACCCTTATATTTGACAACTGAACTTATGATTCTTAAACCATATCACTTTTTAGAACTTATCGGTTATAGGATATGTGGTCCTTGATCATGTCCTAAGCTTTCTATATATCTTTTCTGATTTTTTAAGGCTTGATAAATATAAACAAAATAAATTTTGCAACAGTTGGAAAGTAAGACATTATAAAGGATAACAATACAAGATAAGCGAAAAAAGGTTAAGTTTTATTTATTAACAAAAAGACTAACCCCTTAAGGTTGTCAAAATTGCCAACCCACATTTCTACCAGCAAAATGTGGCCCGTCCACATGGGTTGGCAAAGGGTGTCCATTGTTTACGGGTCTTTGTAGTGCAGAAAATAAAAGACGGAAGGATAACGAGTGGCTTCATTCCCCAAACAGAGGATCCATCCACCACCCATTATCCTGCCTATTGTTCACAGGATCATACGTGATCCTTAATCCTAAAACCTACTGTTCAAGTACAACCCATCATTGTTCAACAAAAAACACCATAACCAAAACAAACTATCAAACTTAGAAAATTGGGCTCCGGCTGCGTCTAGAAATGTCCTTCATCGCCCAATCCTGCAGCCTAAACCTTCGCTGCATTGTCACCTCCAGCTCCACTTGTTTCACCACCTTCACCTTTGCCTCCAGCTTCAATTGTCAGGATCTCTTCAACCTCCTCAGCCTCTTCATCGTCCAGTTCAGCAAGCCTTACCTTCCAACCTTCAATATCCCAGGTGCTCTTGTCAAAAGCAGGATCCTGAGCTTCCAAGGCCATTTGAAGCTTGGTCTTGTACATTGTAATGGCGGCAGAGATTTTGGCATCTTCGGTGATCTCACTCTTCTCATAGTCAACATTGACCAGCACCTTGGCCATCTGCTGTTTGGTATCCCGAACTTCTTTCTGAAGATCAGCAATTGTGAGATCCTTTAACACCGCAACCTACTGGAGATCGGCAATCTTCCTATCCTGATCCTCAACGTGGCCCACATAGTCTTCAATCTCTGCGAATTTCTACAAAAAGAAAAAGGTCGGGATCATGTAATCAGCAGGATATACCAGCAGGATATGTCAACAGGATATATGAGCAAAGACAGTGATCCTCACCTCATTAAAGTACTCAAGGAATTGATGACGGATCAGAGGCAGACCCTGCAGATCCCCAGCTTCAGAGGCTTTTCTCTTCTTGATTGCCTTCCCTTTGAGGGGTGCTTTGGGGACCGAAGCTGTCGGACTAGTGGGAGCTTTCCTCTTGGAAGATCTGACAATGGTGAGATCAGCAACGTTGAACTTGGAAGCGGACTTGGTAGATTTTCCAGCACCTACACAATCAAAATAAGATAAGTATCTTTTATTAATTCATATTTCACTATATATTTAAATTTTAGACAAGGATACTTACTTGACATTGTGACAGAGCCTGAGGATACCTCCTGTGAATCTTGGGTTGTTGTCTTGAAAGTTCTTGTCTCAGGGTCAAGTTTCTTGAAGGCAAGGAGCCTTTCCTTAGCAGCAGGGGACAGTTTGAGGTGTGAGACGGTGATAGCTGCATAAAAAGAAAGCAAAAATATGAGTTATCCTTACATCAAAAGAAAGTTCCTGGTGATCCTTCTCAGGATCCTCCATCCTACCATGGGTAGCCCATTTTTTAGGAAGATCCTTTCCATCCTCAATGGAATCTCTCTTGACAAAAAAGAAACGCCGCTTCCAATTAGTATCATTCTTGGTGGCTTTGAAGATCGGGTGTTCCTCACCGGGTTTACGTTTGAACAAATAACGGTGAGAGCCAAAGGTGGTAAGATCATACAGTTCTCCCAGCTCCGCCATTCCTAGATCTATTCCCTCCTGATCGATGATCCTTTCAAGGGTATATAAAACCCTCCAAATCATCGGCATGGCTTGAACATAAGAGATGCCGGTTAGTGAAAAGAAAGATTGGGTGAAGGTTGGAAAAGGATAAGAATAGCCTATGGTGAACGGAGTGACGGGGAAAGCAACCCACTTATCGGAGATATGATCGCTCAAGGCATTGGGATCAAAAGGCCTAAATTCAGTGTTCGTCGGGAAGCAGTGGCGGATCCTATCTATCTGAGCATCATTGAAGAAACAGCGTTCTTTAATGGAGTCTTCAATAATCCCCTGGCTTTTCGGAGGACTGTTCTTTGGGTGATCCTTGGCCGGTGAACTTCGGAGCAACATTTTCGAAGAGACGGAGATAAAGAAAGAAAAACAGAGTAAGAGAGGAAGAAAGAGGAGAAAGAAATACCTGATTGATCGTCGACTGAGAATTTAAAGGGAGTTTCTTTCGAATTTGAATGCATAATGATCCTATCTATATCTCTATTTATAATTATGATTCTGCAGGATTGTCACTTCCGTGACATCATCATCGCAACGGCTAGTTCTATTTTAATGGCTATATATCCGTTAGTTAGTTGCGGATAAGATCAAGAAAATATAACTCGCTAATTTTACAAATTACTCCTTATATTTTGGGGGCAATTGTTAGGGGAGGATTTTCTAACAATTAGTGATCCTTATTCGTTATCCTAATTAGTGATCCTTACTTCTGTGACAGGTGGTGATCCTCAGAAGGGCTTTAGGATCAGGATCATGGATCACTTTAAGGATCCTCGTACTGACGATTGTTTACTTATGTTTTGTAGCATCTCGCAGGTATAACAAGCTTGACCAAGTCTTGGCGACATTCCTGGAGAATATTCCCAAACTATTCTGCACGTGCTTGACCAAAAATAGACGTTGTGGGGAACGTGGAGGCATGGCACGAAAGTCGGATAGTTAGTTTGGTAGTTAGATTTCTATTTTAAAAGGGGTAACGAGCTAGTAGAAAACACTTAGCCATTTTTTGCAGCTACACACACTCGTATACTCGCACACTTGAAGCTCTCGACGAACACACATTCATTCTTACTCACTTGTACACATTTCACGATAGTGATCCTTGTACCTAGCTCGTTACTATCCGAAGTTGTAAACATTTAATCATTTATTTGAGCTTGGTGATCGGTAGTTTCCATCACCCGGGGTTTTTTGTGCCGGAGATCAACTCTTGATCAAGGGCTTTTTCCCCGTATAAATCCTTGTGTTGTTTGTGCAAATCTACATTGAAGTGATCCTCATCGCTATTACATAATCAGCATCATACCCCCATAACATAGAGTTTGGTTGCAATATCCTCAACAGATTTTTTGACCAAAACAGTGGTGATGATGCTGGTGGTGATGCAGCCAAGGCGTGAGCTGCTGAAATGGGCGATGATGGATATTTCTAGACGCGGCCGGAGCCCATTTTTTTAGGATTTGGTAGTGGTTTTTTGGTTATGGTGTTTTAAAACAATGTTGGGTTGTACTTTGAACAATAGTTTCTAGGGTTGTGGATCATGGATCCTTAGACAATAGGTAGGATAATAGGTGGTGGAGGGATCCTCTGTTTGGGGGATGAAACCACTTGTTATCCTGCCATCTTTTATTTCCTGCACTTCAAAGACCTATTAACAATGGACACCCTTTGCCAACCCAAGTGGACGGGCCACGTATTGCTGGTAGAAATTTGGGTTGGCAATTTTAACAACCTTAAAAGGGTTTAACTTTTGTGAATAAATAAAACTTTAACTTTTTGGCTATTTCCCGTGTTGTTATCCTTGTGAATTCTTTATTTGTCTACTATTGTTATTCACTTTCTATGAATTTGTAAGTAAAGAATAAAGGTTTAATAAATCGTGTTTAAAAGTTTTAGGATATGATCAAGGATCAAATATCCTATAGTCGATAAATTCAGAAAAGTTATGCAACTTAAGGATCATTAGTTCTGTTGTCAAAGGATAAGGGTCACTTATATAAATAATGAATGAAATCAAAGTGATCAAGGATCATACCTGAGAATCCAAGTTAGGATCCTAACCCCTTAACATTTATAATCAGGATAACCAAAAGACAAACCTTAGTAGAAGGTAAGGACCAAGGATCCTTGGCTATTTAGCTTCAAAGACCTGAAATGGAACATAACTTGGGACTAAGCCAATATAAGAGAAGAGTTAGTAACTGGGGACAAGCCCAAGAATTCTGGGGACAAGCCCAATATACTGGGGACAAGCCCAAAGGATAACTGGGGACAAGCCTAAAGGATAACTGGGGACAAGCCCAATGGATCTTGTGTAAACTGGAGTATGGCCCTCACTGGCGACTATCCAAACTTAGTGACATGAAAATGCCAAAACCTTAGCTAACGTGAAAACGTTAGAAACCTTAGGAACGGATGTATGGTATGTCTACCATTATACGTAGGACCCCGGATACAGCCAGTACAATGAAATTGTCAGCCCCTAAAGCGAGTACTGGTCCCATTGCCATGAACTGTACCAGGATCATCGTGCGCTACTGGCGATACTGGGGACAGGCCCAAAAACTGGGGTCAAGCCTAAATAACTGGGGTCTAGCCCAAATAACTGGGGTCAAGCCCAAATAACTGGGGTCAAGCCCAAATAGCTGGGGTCAAGCCCAAATAAGTGGATACTTCCGTGGATACTCAATCCTTTGTTAAGGATACCTAAACCTTCTGCAAAACTCAGAATCAAGTGAAAGGAGGATAAAGGATCCAGGATCCTTATCCTTGTATATAGGATAATTAAAGAATGAAATAGATTGAGATTAGATCATTACCAGGATGAGGATCACCTACCTTCTAAGGATCCTTCAAGGATACTTGTTATGAAAGTGGCTAAGGATCATGGATCCTTATCACATGAAGTATTTCTTCAAGTGGACAACATTCCAAGCTCTTGGTAGCAAATCACCTTCCATTGTTAGCAATCTATATGCCCCCTTTCCTGCCTCAGCTTCAATCAGGTAGGGGCCTTCCCACTTTGGTGCCAACTTTCCATCAGCAGGATTTGTGGTATTCTGAAATGCTTTCCTTAATACCATATCACCAACTTGGAACTTCCTGATCCTGACATTTTTGTTGTAGGCTCCAGCCATCCTTTGTTGATAACTAGCCATCCTTATCCTTGCCAAATCCCTGAGTTCTTCTATAGTATCCAAGTCTTGAACCAAGTTTTCAGCATTTCCTTCAGGATCACGGATGCTTGTTCTTGCAGTAGGAACCACCATTTCTGTAGGGATCACTGATTCTGCCCCAAATACCAAAGAAAATGGAGTTTGGCCAGTAGCATTCTTGGGAGTTGTCCTATCAGCCCATAATACATAAGGTAGTTCTTCTACCCATTTTCCTTTCTTGGATCCAAGCTTCTTCTTCAAATTGTTGATGATGATTTTGTTGGATGATTCTGCCTGACCATTAACTTGTGGGTGGACTGGTGTTGATGTTATCATCTTAATCCCCCAGCTGTCACAAAAGTTAGTAGTTCTACTCCCAATAAATTGGGGTCCATTATCACAAACAATTTCAAAAAGAATACCAAATCTAGTAATAATGTTTCTTTTGATAAAGGATATCACTTCTTTTTCTCTGACTTGAGCAAAGGCTTCAGCCTCTATCCACTTGGAGAAGTAATCAGTCATAGCAAGCATGAACACTTTTCCACCAGGTGCCTTGGGAAGTTTACCAACTATATCCATTCCCCATCTCATAAATGGGCAAGAAGAGGATATAGGATGCAAGAGCTTTGCTGGTTGGTGAAGGATATTACTATGTCTCTGACAAGGATCACAGTTTCTGGCATAATCCACAGCATCCTTCTTCATGGTAGGCCAATAGTATCCTGTTTTCAGGATCCTTGAGAATAATGCCCTGCCCCCAGTGTGGTTTCCACAATCTCCTTCATGAAAATCCTTTAGAACTTCTTGGATTTCAGGATCCTCAATGCATCTTAGATATGGCCCTGCAAGAGATCGTTTATATAACATGTTATTCAATATTGTAAATTGAGATACCTTAATTTTGAAAGCCCTGGGGTTTTCTCCTGTAGGAATCTCTCCATGTTGTATGTATCTCATGATTGGAAGGATCCATGATCCTGAATGAGATTGTGTATCGTCACTAGGGATGATTGCAGAATCCTCTCCTATCTCCATGGCTACATGATCCTCAATAGCGGGGGTTAGGATATGAATAATAGGGATCCTGATATCCTCTGGAATCTTCAAGGATGATCCTAGATTGGCCAATGCATCAGCTTCTGCATTCTCTTCTCTGGGTACCTGTATCAAACTAAAGGAAACAAAAGAGAGTGCCAATTCTTTGACTATCTCTAAATATTTGATTAGCTTTTCACCTTTAACAGCATAGGATCCATTAAAGTGATTAGTAATTAACAATGAATCTACATGTACCTCAAGATACCTGATCCTCATATGCTTGGCAATTTGCAAACCAGCTATCAAGGCTTCATATTCAGCCTCATTATTAGTAGTTTGAAACTCACAAGCTACGGAGTGGGGTATTATGTCCCCCCGTGGCGATTTTAGTAGTATTCCAAGTCCAGTTCCATTGACATTAGAAGCTCCATCAGTGAAGAGTATCCAAGGATCCTTAGTTTCTTTGAGCTGTTGGACTCCTAACTCAGCTTCCCTTTGCAAGTCACTACTGAAATCTGCCACAAAGTCAGCTAAGGCTTGGGATTTAATGGCAGTCCTTGGTTCATATCTTATATCATAAGCACTAAGCTTCACTGCCCACTTAGCCATCCTTCCTGACATTTCAGGTTTCCTGAGAACATTCTTAATTGGAAAATTAGTCTTAACAATAATGGCATGAGTTTCAAAATAATGTCTTAATTTAGTAGATGCCATAATTAATGCAAGGATAAGTTTTTCTAAATGTGAATACCTGGATTCAGCATCAAGCAAACTCTTACTAACATAATAGACAGGATGTTGTGTACCTTCGTGATCCTTAACAAGGACCGCACTTACTGCTTTAGAGGATACCGCCAAATACAAGTATAATATATCCCCTTTTTCTGGTTTCATCAAGGCAGGGGCTGAGGATAGGTAATCCTTAAGAGCTTTGAGAGCATTTTCATGCTTTTCAGTCCACTCAAATTTCTTGTTCTTCCTCAAAATGTCATAGAATTCCTTGCATTTTTCTAAGGATTTGGATATGAACCTGTTCAAGGCTGCGATCCTGCCTGTCAATCTTTGCACATCCTTGGAATTGGCAGGAGATTTGATATTCACAATAGCCTTAATTTGCTCTGGACTTTCTTCAATGCCTCTTTTTGTCACCATATAGCCTAGGAATTTACCTGCTTTAACACCAAAGTGACACTTGGAAGGATTTAGTTTCATATTAAATTTATCAAGGATATTGAATGCTTCCTCCAAGTCTCTAAGGTGATCCTTAGCTTTCTTGGATTTAACCACCATGTCATCTATATAGACTTCCATAGTGTGTCCAATTTGTTCCTTGAACATCATATTGACTAGCCTTTGATAAGTAGCACCTGCATTCGTTAGTCCAAATGGCATAGCAATATAACTATATATACCAGTTGGGGTCATAAAGGCTGTATCCTCTTGATCAGATGGTTCCATCTGAATTTGTTGAAATCCAGATGAAGCATCCATAAAAGTCAACAACTCATGACCCGCGGTAGCATCCACCATGGAGTCAATGTGGGGTAATGGGAAAGAATCCTTGGGACATGTCTTGTTTAAATCAGTAAAATCGACACATACCCTCCACTTTCCATTTTTCTTTTGAACAACAACCACATTGGCTAACCACCTTGGATACTTAACCTCTCTTATCATACCTGCCCGGAGTAGGTTATCTACTTCTTCCTGGATAATGGCATTCCTTTCAGGTGCAAACTTCCTCCTTTTTTGATGAATTGGCTTGAATGACCTGTCAATGCCAAGTTTATGAGTAATTATATCTTTAGATATACCTGTCATGTCCTCATGCTTCCAGGCAAAGGTAGTTTTCCTCCTCTTAAGGAAGGATACTAGATCCTGTTCAATGTTGCTGAGGATCCCTGATCCTATGAAGACTATGGATTCAGGATCATGAGGATCCATAAGGATTTCTTTCACATCCTGTTCCCTTGCCTCCAAGACATCTCTTGGAGGATGCTTTAATTGCTATTGCTCCCTTGGTCTTGAGGCTGGCTTCATTGATGACGTGTAACAATTCTTAGCTTCTTGCTGATCACTCTCAATTTTCACCACTCCCCATGGACTAGGAAGCTTTACACATTGATGATAGGTAGATGGGACTGTCTTCATGTCATGTATCCATGGTCTGCCAAGGATAACATTACAATAGGATAAGCAATCTATAACACAAATTTTTTTATAAGAATGAAGTCCCTCAATATAGATGGGGAGTTTGATGTCCCCCAATGTATTTTTGGTTTCTCCACTGAATCCCACAAGAACTGAGGATCTTGGTACAATATCTGATTCAGGGATGTTCATTTTCTTGAGGACATCAAGCTGAATGATGTTTAATGAGCTTCATCCATCTATCAGGATCCTGCGAACAAAGTGGTTAGAAATAAACAGAGTGATAACAAGACCATCATGATGAGGATCCTGAACATCAACACGATCATCCTCATCAAAAGTTATAATTTTATCCTTGGTAACAGTGGAGGTCCGGATGGGTCTGTCTCCATTATCCATCTTGGTTTCCTTGGCATGTCTTTTGGCTGCTAAAAAGGAAGTACCACAAATGTCTGATCCACCGGATATGAAGTTTATAACTTGTGCATCTGCTGGAGGAGCAGGAGCCTTTTCTGGGATCCTTTCAGAATCCTGGATCCTTGACTTCTTTCGTCCCAAAAGCTCCTTCAAGTGCCCCTTGCTTAACAAGTAACCAATTTCTTTTCTAAGTGCAATACACTCTTCGGTGAGATGTCCGAAATCCTCATGATATGCACACCATTTGGATTTGTCTTTTGTTGCGACTGGTTTATCACTTTTCCTTGGCCATCTTGCTTTCTCACCTAGATTCTGCATTGCAAGAATTGGTTCATTGTTATCAAGAAAAACAGTATTCAGAAATTGGAGGATAATCCTCATCATCCTCTTCTTGTTCTACTGCATGCACATTCTGGTTATCAGACTTGTTGTAGGACTTAAAATTGTTATTCTTGAAGTAGGATCATTTCTTTTCCTATTTTGAGGATCCTGCCAATCTCTCCTGGATCCTTTTATCATCCTCTAATCGGATGAATCTAAGGGCCCTGGTTCTCACTTCATCAAGATTCATGCATGGGGTCTTAACAAGATCATCATAGAATAATGAATTCCTAAGCAAACCCATTTTAAAGGCTTCTACAGTCGTGGCTATATCCAGATTAGGAATATCTAAGGATTCTTTACTAAACTTAGTGATGTAATCTCTAAGTGATTCATTTTGACCTTGTGTTACCCTATATAGATCACTAGTTAAACGTTCAAATTTTCTGCTACACGAAAACTGACTATTAAACAGGTTAACTAGATTAGCAAATGAAGTAATAGAGTAAGGGGGAAGACTTAGCAGCCATTTAAGAGCAGATCCTGTAAGTGTGGATCCGAAACCCTTGCATAGACATGCTTCTTTTAACCTCTCTGGGATGGGGTTGATCTCCATCCTTTCTCTGTATTGAGCTACATGTTCTTCTGGATCCGTTGAACCATCATACAGCTTCATAGTTGGTATTTGAAACCTTTTGGGTATCTCAGCATCACAAATAGGTGGTGCAAAACGAGATATCCTATGACTCCCATCTGCAATTTCAGGAATGGGCTTAACCACTCCTGGAACGTTGGATATCATATCCTTCAACTTCTGTAATTCCCTAGCCATAGCTTGATTGATACCTGTATCCTGCATAGAGTGCAAAACGAGATATTCTATGACTCCCATCTGCAATTTCAGGAATGGGCTTAACCACTCCTGGAACGCTGGATATCATATCCTTCAACTTCTGTAATTCCCTAGCCATAGCTTGATTGATACCTGTATCCTGCATAGAGCCATGGTTAGTGTTATAAGAATTATTGAAAGTGTTACCTCCCATAGGATTTGAGTTAGGAATTGCAGATGTGAATCCATATTGACGGGATTCTGGTATGATTGAAGGACCAGAAGAGGCAATGGTCTGCATTGGAATGAAGTCACCTTGATGAACATATGTGCTTGGGGGTTGTACACTTCTCAAGAACCCTTGATCTTGAAAGATGTTGGATCCTTGAACCTGAGAGGATCCCTGAAACTGAGAGGATCCTTGAACCTGAAAGGATCCCTGAGGCTGAGAGGATCCTTGGACCTGAAATGAGGATCCTTGAACCTGTGAGGATCCTTGAACCTGTGAGGATCCTTGAACCTGTGAGGATCCTTGAAACGTATGCGTTCCCATATATCCTCCCAAACTGACGAAGGATCCCGGATGCTGGAAAGAGGATCCCGAAGGCTGAAAACTGGATCCTTGAGGCTGGAAGTAAGACCCAAAAGCCTGACTCATAGTTGTTGCTCCATAACGCCTTCCCATTGGTTCAGTTTGGTACTCGATGTCTAAGGCTGCAGATTGCTGGGCAGTTATAGCTGGAGTGTCGAAATCCAGTGACCTTGGTATCAGAGGAGAGCGATCCTCCCCTGATCTCTTCTGTTTCTTTATGTCACCGATCTCCCGGAGGATCCTTTCATTGGTTTTGTCCTGCTCTTGTATGTGATCCCTCATCTGCAAAATCAAAGTAAAAAGATCACTAGTAGTAGGATTAGAAGAAACAGAAGAAGTTGGTGGTTTTGGAAAAATGGGGCTTTGTCTCTTTGCAGTATTTTCGGCATTCTTCTGGGATCCAGAAGGTGGTGGAGGCAAAGGAGGAATGCCCTGTGAAGAACTCATTGCCGGCATTGAACTTGAAGTGTTCTTCGCTGAGGAAGCCATCTGCTTGGTTGTAACGAACCGAAATGATCACAAAAACAAGAATTTCTCAGGAATGAAGCACCAATTGCCCCACGGTGGGCGCCAAACTATTTTGGTCAAAAATCAGGCCAAGATAATGCAACCAAATCTTTTGTTGTGAGGTGTGATGCTTGAATCAATGAACAATGTTAAGGATAACTCAGAAATGTAATGAACACATGACACAAGGATTTATACGAGGAAAAAGCCCTTGATCAAGAGTTGATCTCCGGCATAAAAAACCTCAGGAGATGGAAACTACCGATCACCAACTAAGATTAAACAAAAGAAGTTTACAACTCGGGATGATAACAAGCTTGTTACAAGGATCACTAATGTGCAATGTGCAAAAAATGTATAAAATCGCCAAGTAGTGTTTGAGAGCTGATTGAGAGCTGTTACGAGAGTGTGTGAATGCCAAAATTAGCTAAGTGTTCTAACTCAAGCTTGTTATCCCCATTTTAAATTAGAAATAACTAAATTAACAAACTATCCGCAAATGGTGCAAGCTCCCCACGATCTCCATAAACAGAATTGAGGATCCATGATCCTAGCAGCATTTGAGGATCCGTGATCCTTATGATTGGAAAATCCTCCCCTAACAACTGGTTTGTAATAGATGCATACTATATGAATAGAGTAAAGTCGCAATGATCGACGCTTTTAACCAAAATGCGTGTCATGTGATTAACTATATTAAATATTATTTTGTGATATTAATATGTGGTAAATGTTTAAAATTCAGATGGCCGATGAAGGAAACCAAGAAAATCTGAATAACGATAACCAGCGTAACATTAACTTGGTTAATGAGAATCCAAGCATCAATAACAATGGGAACCAAATGGACAATAGTGTCGTCCAACACATAGTGGCACAAGGAATCATAGATGCAATGCCATTTATTATTCAAACGGTTCAGGAAGCGAATAATAAAAGTAAACATAGCAGTAAACGACCAATTGAACCAGAACACAGCGTAAACAATGGACCCGTACTTCAAGCGCCCATTCCCAAAAGAAGAAGAACCATGCCTTATGGTTGTTCTTACAAAGAATTCTGGTCCTGCAAACCAATAGAATTCTCGGGCAATGAAGGACCCATTGCAGCTCTACGCTGGATAGAAAAGACTGAGGCTGTTTTAAAAATAAGCAAGTGTGCTGAAGAAGACAAAATAATGTTTGCTTCCAATTTATTTAAGAACTCAGCCTTAGAATGGTGGAACACTATCCTCCAGTCAAGAGGAAGTGATAGAATATATATCATGGAATGGGAAGAATTTAAGAATATGGTAGAAAGGAAATTCTGCCCTCCCAATGAAAAGGAACAGACAGTGAATAAGTTTCTAAACCTAAGAATGACCAGGGTAGATAGTAAGGGTTATACTACTACATTCTTTGAATATGCTAGAATAATACCAACCCTTGCATCACCTGAACCAATATTAATCTCTCGTTACATCTGGGGGTTAATTGGAGAGATTAGACATGTAGTCAAGGCAGCTAGACCTCAAACTATAGAATAAGCCGTTGAACTAGCAAACACCTTGACAGATGAATTAATCCGTACTAGAGAAGAAGACCAGAGGAGAAACCTAACCCAAAGGCTTACCCAAGAATTCCTTTCTGGGAATTACAACCGTAGGAATATGGGTTCTACCTCTGCACCATTCTGCAAGGTCTGCAAGATAAAGCATTCGGGAAAATGCTCCACTCATTGCAATTTCTGCAAAGCACCCGGACACAAGGAAGAAGATTGCAGGAGGAAATCCAGTAATGGACTGTGCTTCAACTGTGGAGAAAAAGGTCATATCAAGCCAAACTGTTCAAAATTAGCTCCAGCTGTGAACAACAGGAACACTAAAAATGCTAGAGCATTCGTGCTAACTGCAGATGAAGCTAAAATGATCCCAGACGTGATAACTAGTACGTTTTTAGTTAATGATGTTTTTGCTAAAGTATTATTTGACTCTGGTGCAAACCAAAGTTTTATTAATACTTCATTTTGCAAACTACTAAACCAGTCATTAACTAAACTACCACAAGAATGTCTAGTAGAGACAGCTAATGGAGAAACTGTTAGGATTTCTGAAATCTTGCAGGGAGCAAGAATAGAATTTTTAAACCAAAAGTTTATGGCAAACCTTTATCCCATGAATCTGGCAAGATTTGATGTCGTTTTAGGAATGGATTGGTTAATAGCCAATAAAGCCAGTATTTTATGTGATTAAAGGTCAATTCAAGTAAATTCACCAAAAGGTGAAAAGGTCACTATTAAAGGAGATAAGCCCTCGAGATCCACTAAATTCATCTCTGTGATGAAAACTGCAAGTTATATAAGAAAATGGTCTATAGTGTATTTGATATCCATAATCACTAACACTAAAGGAAAAGAATTAAAAGACATTCCAGTAGTGTCTCAGTTTTCAGATATATTTCCAGAAGAATTACCAGGACTACCGCCAGACAGAGAAGTTGAATTCAGAATTCACCTGCTACCAGGAACAGCACCAATTGCTAAAGCACCTTACCGTTTGGCACCCGCCGAAATGCAGGAACTGAAGAAACAGTTAGATGAATTATTAGAGAAGGGATTCATACAGCCAAGCTCATCGCCATGGGGAGCGGCAATTTTATTCGTTAAAAAGAAAGACGGATCAATGCGTATGTGCATTGACTACCGTGAATTGAACAAAGTCACGATTAAGAACCGGTACCCATTACCGAGAATCGATGATCTGTTCGATCAATTGCAAGGAGCTCGATTTTTCTCTAAAATCGATTTAAGGTCACGATATAATCAATTAAAGGTACAGGAAGAGGATATTCCTAAAACCGCCTTCAGAACAAGGTATGACCATTATGAATTTACTGTCATGCCATTTGGTTTAACCAATGCCCCAGCTGCATTTATGGACATGATGAACCGAATATGTAAGCCATATTTGGATAAATTCATAATTGTCTTTATAGATGATATTCTCATATATTCTAAAAGTAAAGAGGATCATGCAAAGCATTTGCGCTCACTTTTAAGTCTATTAAGAAAGGAAAAGCTTTATGCCAAATTTTCAAAATGTGAGTTTTAGTTAGAACATGTACAGTTTCTTGGACACTTAGTGAACCATGAAGGAATTCATGTGGATCCCACAAAGATCGAGGCGATTACTAAATGGAAGACCCCTGAATCACCAACAGAGGTTAGAAGTTTCTTAGGATTGGCCGGTTATTATAGAAGATTTATTCGAGACTTTTCTAAAATAGTCATTCCTTTAACTAAGTTAACCTGTAAATCCATTAAGTTTGAATGGGGACCAAAGCAAGAAGAAGCATTTAGAATTCTTAAGCAAAGATTAACCCATGCACCCATACTAGCGTTACCAAAAGGAACTGAAGACTTTATAGTCTATTGTGACGCTTCTAAATTAGGTTATGAATGTGTATTAATGCAACGGCAAAAGGTTATAGCATATGCGTCTAGACAACTTAAGAATCATGAATAGAATTATTCAACCCATGATCTAGAATTAGGAGCTATAATTTTTGCCCTTAAGATTTGGAGACATTACCTTTATGGTAGTAAGTTTACCATATTTACTGATCATAAAAGTTTAAGGTATGTTTTCGGGCAAAGAGAGTTGAATATGAGACAAAGACGCTGGATGGAGATGCTTAGTGATTATGATTGTGATATCCAATATCATGAAGGAAAG
Organism: Helianthus tuberosus; assembly: GCA_030545235.1. Lineage (NCBI taxonomy): Eukaryota > Viridiplantae > Streptophyta > Magnoliopsida > Asterales > Asteraceae > Helianthus > Helianthus tuberosus. The sequence continues at coordinate 78,127,283 of CM060407.1, forward strand.
GCAAATGTAGTGGCAGATGCTTTAAGTCAAAAATATCATGAGAAGCCAAAAAGGGTACGTTCTCTTAAATTAAATCTACAAGTAGATTTAAATGATCAAATTAGAAAAGCACAAGAATCAGCAATCAAGGAAGATACTGAAAAATTAAAAGGTATGATTAAGGAATTAGAACAAGGAACAGATGGAATTTGGAGATTCCATAAGAAGAGAATGTGGATACCTAAATTAGGAAATCTACGTCATCATATATTAGAAGAAGCCCATAAGTCCAAATATACGATACATCCAGGAAATGATAAGATGTACCAGGATTTAAGAAAGAATTTCTGGTGGATAGGAATGAAAAAGGACATAGCAACCTATGTTTCTAAATGTTTAACCTGTTCACAAGTTAAAGCTGAACACCAAAAACCCTCAGGTTTATTACAACAGTTAGAAATGCCAGCGTGGAAATGGGAATTTATAACAATTGATTTTGTTACCAAATTACCCAAAACAAGAAAAGGTAATGATACAATCTGGGTAATTGTAGATCGGCTAACCAAATCAGCCCATTTCCTACCAATGAAAGAAACTTTTAGTATGGAACAATTAGCCAAACTATATGTAAATGAAATCGTTTCATTACATGGAATTCTTTTATCAATTGTTTCTGATAGGGATAGCCGTTTTACCTCTCATTTTTGGTCAAGTTTCCAAAAAGCAATGGGAACCAAGTTGAATCTAATCACAACTTATCATCCTCAAACGGACGGACAAAGCGAAAGGACAATTCAGACAATGGAAGATATGCTTAGAGCTTGTGTAATTGATTTCGGAGGTAATTGGGACGATCACTTACCTTTAATAGAATTTTCTTATAATAATAGTTATCACACAAGTATCAATGCTGCACCATTCGAAGCACTGTATGGACGAAAGTGCCGAACCCCAGTCTGTTGGGCAGAAATTGGGGAAAAGCAACTATCTGGACCTAAGATAGTGCAAGAAACGACTGACAAGATCATTCAAGTCAAGGAACGACTGAAAACAGCACGTGATAGACAGAAAAGCTATGCTGACAACCGACGAAAACCATTGGAATTTCAAGTAGGAGACAATGTATTGTTGAAAGTCTCTCATTGGAAAGGAATAGTAAGATTCATCAAAAGAGGGAAGCTAAGTCCCAGGTATATTGGACCTTTTGAGATTATTAGAAGAATAGGACATGTAGCCTATCAGCTACAACTGCCTGAGGAAATGGCAGGAATACATGATGTGTTTCACGTATCTAATCTCAAGAAATGCCTAGCTGATGAATCACTTGTAGTACCTCTAAAAGACATAGAGGTAAATGAACAACTCAAATTTGTAGAAAGACCTCTACAGATTGAAGACAGGAAAGTCAAGAACCTCAAGCATAAGAGATTAGTTCTGGTCAAAGTGAAGTGGGACTCCAAAAGAGGACCTGAGTACACATGGGAGCTTGAATCAGAGATGCAAAGGAAATATCCACACTTGTTTCAGTAGATGTCGAGGACGAGCTCTAAAACAAGGTGGGGAGGATATAACAACTCTAAAGAAAACCGACACCCTCGAATTATTTTTGACACCCAAATATATTTTAAAATATCCCAATATGTCCAAAAATACACCCCATACGTGAAAACGGGCCCCGAATACCTTAAATATTATTAAAAATAATCAAAAATCAAGTTTTTGGGTTTGAGGCGGGCCGCGTAAGCCACACCTCAACCCCTACGCGGGCCGCGATAACTTAAAACCCGGCGAAACCCTGGGCCGCCACGTGGCCCAACACCCGTCAAGCCTACATAGTGACCCGGACAAGCTATACCGTTGACCAGAGTTGACGCGGGCCGCGTAGGCCCTTGTCTTCTCTTACGCGGGCCGCGTAGAAACCGAAGTGAAGCCCTATATAAAGGAGGCATCGACCTTCAGTCGATTTCGTTCAAAACTTTCTTTCTTTCTCTCAATATTACGTAGTATACTCTATACTCGGGCATAATACCCCCTAAATAACGAAGTTCTGTTCCGTTGTAAGTATCATAACCCCTGGATACGTATTAGGTACTCTGCCCGATTGATCTAGGGTTCCGTAACGGCTGTCGTGGTTCTGCCCGACGTAGTCTTTGGAATGCCGTCTCGGGGAGGGTATTACTAATGTTAAAATGGGTTATTATACTAACACGTGTGCTTTTGTGTAAATTATAGATAATTCTCATGAAACCCTAAAAGATAATCTAAGACAGCAATGTGAGTTGATCCGTTTTTTGTAAACTTTTTGTTAACTGTTTTTACAAAACCTCATACGATTAATTATATATTAAACAGTTATTGAGTATTTGTAAGGATACAATTACCGTGGGTATGTTGGGGTTTTGTATACAAAATTTGTTACTAGAGCGGTAACATTTCCACAAGTCGGGTCTGACAGTACCACGGGTGATAATTGATATGACTTGGAAATAAGTATAATTGCGAGATCGCCCTCAATATTGTACAATGGTTTTTATTTAAATTTGATTAAACTGGGATTCACTCACCAGTATTTCCCACTAACAAAATGTTTTTAAACGCGTTTCAGATAACAAATTGTGAAAGCCAAAAAGAAGCCAGCTAGACAGCACTGAAGGCTTGGAAAAGTGGCAATTAAGTTACCTAAAATAAAATAGAGGTTTTTATTAAATAAAATTGGATTTATTCCTATGAAAATGTGTGTACTGCAAACTTGGGTTTTATCCCATGTGTTTAATATTATGAAAATGTGGTATTTTACTCTGATCCAATATTTCCTAACTACGGTCCTGATGAAAATTCCGCTACCAAATTAGACAAACACGCGATACCACCGAAACTGGCTCGCGGCCGCCCGTTCCCGGGGATTTGGGATCGGGGGTTGCGACATAGTGGGTGGTGTATGTCATTACTCACGTTCACATGATTTGCAATTATTTCCATTCCCATGTTTTCCCATTTTCTAGGACCATGTAAGCCTATTAAAGGCATAGGATTTCCCTTGTTTTGTTATGAAATGAATTTTAGCAAAATCTAATTATCTTCTCTATAACTTCTTTGAAACCTTCTGCTCTATTTCTTGGCTAAAACCCAAGAGACCACAACACAACTCTTCCGGTCTCTCTCTTTGTTATCATTTTCTCTCTCTATCTCCTTGTTTCTCTCTCTCTATAAAATTCAGGAAGGTTAGTGTTTTATGTGGTGTGTTAAAGAATAAGGAAGGAAATAGAAAGCATTAGGGGTATGTGAAACGTATTATCTTGTGTGTGTATGTACAGAGCTGCAAGATGAATAAGATGGTTGATATAAGAAGTTGGGGGGAAAATTAGGGTTTTGATATAGCAGGACGGCTAAATAAGTAATTTCGCAAAAATCTAACGTTGATTTGGACGACAACATGATGGAGGGTCCAACGTTGATGCAATGTCAAAAGACGGGGTGTAAAGTTGATTGATTTTCAAAATAGGGTGTAAAGTTGATACCAGGGTTTAACCACAGGGCGTAAAACCGCAGTTACTCTAAAAGTAAATAAACGACAATTAACCTTTTAGTAGTATTTCCAACATGTATATTTTTCTTGTACTTTTGTAAAAACCATTGATCTCATCTTTACTCTCTCTACGAATTTAGTTGCTTGGAAGTTATTTGAGAATGACTAGTTAAATTGAGCTTGATTGTAAACAAACTTGAACATAAATTGGAGTGTTGTCTTTAAACGTACATGGGGATAAAAATAGTTTATCAAACCATAACTTGAGGCCAATGATTATTAAATTAATGAAAATAGAGTAACAAACCAACACCGCTCACCAAAATACCCAAGTAATAAAATGTTATATGTACATAACTATTCATATCTATACTACTAAATAATACATATTAGAAGGATATAGCCTATGACATTATAACCTAGTGACATCTTTTGGATGAGATAAGATTTAGAGACTATTAGGTCTTGGGTTCGATTCCTACAATGAGGGTTTTCTCATATTTATTACGTTTGCTCCTGAATTGGTGTATAGACAATATAGTCAGTGGAGATGGATATGATCGCGTGATTCCGCTAGTGGCACGATAATAATTCAGTGATCCGTTAGTGATCCAAATATGATGTTCAAAAGAAAGGGATATAATTGAAATTTAACATTAATCTAATAAACTTAATTAAATAAACTCTATTTAATATAACTTCATTTAATAAACTTCACTAAATTAGCTCTATTTAATAAAAGTTTAAAGGTTATATTTATAAATTTTTTTATACATTTAAGATGTCATTTAACTTTTTTATAAAAGATTAAAAACAACTCCATGAATTTCTTAAAATCAAGTTTATTGTTATGTTTTTTTATCAAATGGTTTTGTCAGGTAAAAAAACTTACTGAATTTGAGTTTGTTAAATAGTAAATGTGCAGAAGACAGTCTTTAGGTTAGAATGGTAATCCAATATATTAAGATGTTTTTTTTATAACCATGAGAATCCCGTCAGGGTTTTTTTTTTCTCAAACCTGTTCGGGTTTTTAAGAAGGATTAAAACCAGCTTTGGTCAAACCAATTTGGGCTAGAAACCGGGTTGGGCCACATATAAACCGAACCTCCTAGAACCGGTTGAGGGGAAAATAAAACATTTTTTACTTTCTTTTTATTGATTTTTGTAATATTTTAGTTTTACGTTGTTTTTATTAATATTATTTTGGCTGTTTCGTCTACAGTTTTACTTAAATTTTGTTCAAAATCAGTGTGTCCACATCGCGAAGCGCGATGGGCCTCCTCTAGTAACTATAAATAATTATATATATATTTTTTTGAATGGCTAACATTACTCTCCCAAACTACTATATTTACAAATAATCACCTTTGTTTGGGATTGATCCCAAGACCTCCTACTAAGAGTCAAGAGTCTCTACCAAGTGAGCTAGCCCCACTTGGCTATAAATAATTATATAAATTAAGTAATTTATTATAAGTAATTTTTTTTTTACCATTTAATCAAATTTTTATTAGAAGGTTAGAGCAAATTACAAATCATGGGTTGGTAGACGGGCAACAAGCTGCGCCGCCACCCCCTTTTGAATTGCAAATCATACTCGGCTAAACACATAACTATGGCCTACAGACACTGTCGCATGCGCAAGTGCTGCCTTTTGAACCCGCTTCAAGAAACCGGACGCCACAGGGGCCAGACAACCAAAGGTATCGAACGCGAAAGGAAGGAAGGCATGTTGATTATCTATGCAGGCCTGCTCGTGCTTGGATATTTTCCCCGCCTCAGCCTTCCGCGTCGCTTGCCCTGAAACAAAACCACTGCCCCTGAAAACGGCAAGAGGCGACACCCCCGTGAGATCAATGCAAGCATGCTTACCCCCGGACCATCCAAAAACCAGCACATCGGCTGGTCGAAGGGAAGACCTCCCCTCCTTCGGGTCCGTTAGGAAATTAACCGGAGCCTCTTTTTTAGCAGCGATACCAGCTCGCTTGAGAACGTCAAACAACACATCTCTAACCAGATCGTGTCTGTACTTGAAGCCAGGAAGCTCTTTGCAGTGAAGGGCATGTTCCCCGAAGCTATCAAGACACACCTTCCGATAAACAGGGCACGATTCATCCTCAGGGTACAACGGTATCCTCAAACGATATTTGAGGACAGACCGATATTCTACTGCCGACATACATTGCCCCAAGCCCTCGACCGGGATAACAGTAAGGAAATCTTGAGCGTGGGGGGCTCGTAAACAATCAAAAACAGCTTTTTGCCGAGGGGATAACCCGAAAACACCATTGATTTCCTTCACGGTTTTACCATAAAAAGCACTCGCCAAAATAGATTGAGGTTCACGGGGGGCGGTGTCTTTATTAGCAAAACCGCCAAGGTCAACATCAGGAAGAACGGCTTGTAAACCATCCAACGCAGCCCTAAATTCCGAATCCAAATCACCCATACAACAAGCTCGCAGAATATGATCTTGAAGTTCCAAAGATTGCACTCTGGAAGCCACGAAGGCAAAAGACGAGACATCCCCCGCCGATAGTAATCCAAGCCCACCCTCCTTGATTGGCAAGGAAGCCAATCGCCATTGCAAGTCCCCAAAGAACGCCCCCCGCCAACCACAATATCATCAATGGCTTGCCGAAGTCCTTCATCAAACAAAGTAACAGCCGCTCCAACATAAGATGATTGGCATGTGCGGAGACCAAAGATAAGCTTGGCAACTCCCATGCACGAACGCAGTAAAAGGAGTTCACATTGTGGGTTCTTAAGTTGCGGGAGTACCCTCATGAGATCGACAGCCCGGGAGGCCCTCTTAACAGCCAGGTCACTGATGAAGTCCCGATCACGGCTGACGGCACCCCCCAATAACTTGACTCCCAGCTTAGGCCTCCCAATATCCTCTGGGAACAATCCCGCAGCAAACTTCTCCCCATTGCATGATGGCCAGAACAATTCAGTCTTCCGAACATTTAGTTGGAGCCCCAAAGAAGGGCCTTCCCTTGATATAACTTCTAAAGCCTTAGCCACTTCACGAACAGGACCAATAATCGTACCATCATCAAGGTACCAAGCATGAAAAAGCAGGTGACACTGCTCTTAGACCCGGGTAATGAGGGGGTGTAAAGCCAGAGCAAACAGTAAAGGTCCTAGCGGATCCCCCTGCTGAACCCCGGTGGTAGACCAAATGCAGTTAACCCCTACGTAAAGCCTAGCAGGTTGACCATACAAAAAATTCACCCATGGGGATAGGGACGGACAAACTCGATGCACCTCCTTTAACATTGCCGACCTATCCACCAGGTTAAACGCATTAGAAAAGTCAATGGTCAGCATGACCAACGATCCATCTGCATGATAGCAATCAAGAAACATATTTGCACTATGGAGAATCGCTTCTGCCCCATTGGGGATTCCAACCCCAAATTGGAAGTCCCTCAAGCAGTTAACCATATCTTCCCTAAGACGGCGCATTGCCACCTTAGAGACAAGCCGTCTCCAAATAGCCCCAACTGCGATCGGCCGTACCCCATTGCCCGGCTTAAGAAGAGGGGTTAGAGAGGCCGAGGCAACAAATTCTGCCAGAGAAGCCGGACACCGTCCAGCCAGCCAAAGATTAACCACCCCCATGATAGCTTGAAGAACCCCACCTGCAACAACAGATCCTTCTCCGCACAGAGCATCAAGAAGATGCTGAGCCCGTAACCCGTCTCTGCCACACGAGGTCCCTTTCGGAAAAGATTTAATACCCCCTAAGACATCCTCCACATCTACCACCAACGATTGATCAGCGAACAATGGGCCTGGCAACAAGGGAGGAGGCAAAACAGGATGTTTATCAAGCAAAGCCTGCATGGTAGCGCCATTACAGGGGGCTACCCCAGAAGAAGAGAGAACTTTCACAGCTGCCGTGAAATGTCCATCTGCCACTTTTCGGAGACACTGCTTAACATTTACACTGGTCTCCGACCAGGCAGCACCACCTAAAACCTTGTCAGAAGCAGGAGAGGGGCTCCCTTGATCAGCGAACAAATCTCTAATAAGGTCACAACAACCAGCTCCATCCCCCCATACCGAGAGCGCACGCTGGATGGCAGAACACTGCAAAGATTTACGATTCCCCGATTTACGCTCCTGCCTACACGAAGGTCTAAAAACCTTGAGCGTGCAGCAAGGTAGCACCATTAACTTAACCCAAGCTTCAATAGAGTGAGGATGTGCCAAAACCCCCCGTAGGGAAAGGGAGAGAGCCTGTGCGAAAGCCATCCGACAACTGTAAGGGATGCTCTTGACAGTCTTCATAGGGAGGCTAAAAACACGTTCCAAAAGTGACACATCAAGGGCAATACCCTCACTCTCAACAGGTTCAACAGGGGGGACCGGTGGGCATAACCCCACTATGTAGCTATCCGCACAGTCGCGGTCCCCTTGAAATTTGACCACCCGATCAGCATGATGACAAAAACGCGATAGGTCGTGCAAAGACATACACTCCCCGCATAACCACTTCCCAAATGTCTTAAGAACCACTCCCGTAGCCTGAAAGAGGTTCCCGTCAAACGAAAGGGCTTCACGCAAAGAAACTTTACGAGTTTCAGAGGATAAATGGACACTTTTCAAATGGCCAATCATCCGCAAAACCCTTCTAGACCCCTGCCGGCCACCCGAACAACAATGGAACCCACTAAATGGGCACGCCAAAAACCCAAGAGACGAACTCGGCTCCGAAGAGGTGCCAAGAACACCATTACGAACCATGGTCAATAAGAAAAAAAAAGACCCACACAACGTACAATGGTTAATTTGTCGATAAAATAGCTGAAATAACCTCAAGACATTTCATCGAACACCACGAGCCTTATAATCAATTATTGATTACAACCAAGCTTTTATATTCCCTTCAAGAACCACTGAAAATATAAATCGAAAAAAGGAGTTTGGTTTTTGTACCCGCTTGAAGTAAATTAATGACAACTTTTACCGTACAGGGGTCAAAATTGTAAACTTAGCCATAACTTGAGGTCTGGTAGTAATTATTAAATTAACCGTAACAAGTAACAAACCATCGCGGATCCGTTATCGCCGTTCACTCACCAGAATTCGATAACCGGCTGTTTCTTTCAAAACCCCGATCACCGTAGAAGCTCGCCGGAAAATATGGCTAATGAAATCAATGAAGTAGAGACCTCACAACCGTTAGCTAATAGTGCTACCACTAGTTCATCAAACCCTACATGCAACAACCTCAGAGTCCGGGCCAAACCCGACCCGATACTCGCTACCTGCCGGTGTTTCAGCTTCGTTACTGTTGCCGCTTCGATTCTTTGCATTGTGGTTAATGTCATCTCAGCCGTCCGATCGTTGACAAGCAGATTAGATGTAAGCTATTTATCTATTTCGTTCTTTCTATGAATGGTGATACATTTGTTGCTTATGATGTTGTGTGTTTTTATAGATATTTGATGGAATATTCCGGTGTTACGCGGTGGCGATTGCGGTGTTTGTGGTTGTTGCTGAGACTGAGTGGTCGTTCATCATCAAGTTCTGGAAGGTTCAAAACCCTAATTTAAATTTCTTAAAAAGAAGAACAAGAATATGATCAAATATATAGGACATTGTTACACCAGTTTATTACCTATCATCAGCGTCGGCCCTGAGAATTCGTGTACCCTGTTCGAGCTCGAAAAAACGTGCCATTAGGCCTTAACGAAATTGGGTGTTGGGCTCACTAAAGGATTAAATCTAATGACAATGGATTAATAACAAATCTAAACTATAAAAATAGTTTTCTAAGTGGGTCTATGTTGGTGTTTGTATGAGTATACCTTATTAATTTTTTTTACATATACATATCGGATTTTTTTCTAAAATAATGTGCCCTTCGAGATATCAGACCCTGGCCGGGCGTCCTCCCCGCCCACCCTCAGGGCCGTCCATGCCTATCATAGTTATTATTATTTGATTTATCATTTATTTTTTATATTGTTTGTTAACGATTATTCGAACTCTAGTTTGAATATTAGGATAGTTGTTAATGATTTATCATTTATCTTTATCAATATCGTTTTTTATTATATAACTAGATATGATTTTTAGTTATTTCCCTTGAATTTGAACAAGAGTATGAGAAATGTGCTATTAATTTGTTTTAGGTACTGGAGTATTGGGCTGGCAGGGGCCTGCTGCAGATTTTGTAAGCAAATTTTACATGTAATTTGATGTATTCCACCATAGTTTATGTGTTTTTGTTTTCATTTCAGTATTGCTGTTACTACAAGAGCTTATCCTGGTATGTATCGCGAGCGCCATGAGATTCTTCTTCTTCGTGATATAGCCAGTTACACACTCCTTGCTTGTGGCCTGATTTATGTTGTTTCTGTAAGTCGAAGAGAAATACGAATTATGTACATTTGGTTTTGCTACTTTAGGATACTAGAAGTCATATGTAATTAACTAAATTTGTAGGGAGTGTTGTGCCTTGGTTTCCTCAAGCGCGCTCGTCAACAGAAAGAAGTTTCAACACAGCAAGCGCTTAAAGATTTGCAGGTATGCGGTTCATGGTAGTAACCAAGTAAGGATAATTAGTTAGTTTGTCTTGAACGTTAGTATAATTAGTCATCTGCTTCTTGTTACTCTAACCTTGATGTGGCAATTATGACCCGTTTATTTATAAGCGGGTTGTGTTTCATCTCAAATGGGTCTCATAGGTTAATAAAAGGAAAACAGGTCAAGTGGGTTAAAACTTAAAAGACATTTGAAGTGTATTTGATTGGGTATATGTCTCCTTAGTTGGTTTATTAATAAGACTAGGTTTTTCTTTTGTAATGACATAGTTTTTGTAATCATCTTTATCAGATTAAGAGTTTATAAAACTCTTATAGTGGATATAAAAGTGTATGCGGGGTAGGATTAACCCAACCAACCTAAACCGTACTAAATACCTACCCGTTTTGATCTCTTACCCAATCCGCCCGACCCACCCATGGCACCACTTCTCTTGTATTTGCAAAGTGTTCACATTGGAAGACCATGTTTACATGATATAAATAATGTTTTTCTAATCTGAAAATTTTAGGAACTTGAGCGCCGCCGAGCAGAACTTGAAGCACTGCTGATCCTTGATACCCCGTGAATCCTTGATGATGATGATTATGATGATGATGATACAAAAGTCAACCGGCACAAGTGCTCGACTACTAATATGTTACAACTATAATGAAGTAAAGTGAGTGAAACTTTCTTGTTTCCTTGATTATAAATGCTAGGAATATGTTAATTCTTTGGTTTCATTTGTATAAAAACTGAACTGATCTGTTGGTTATCATTTTCTGATAATAGCATTTTTTATGCTAGAAATCTATCCAGTGGACCGTTTTTCATTTTTATTAGTAAAGTAATTTATGCATTTGGATAATTTTATATACAACTTTTTTTAACAACAAAAAATTATCACAAAAGAAAAACCATAACTTTGTGTGCAACTATCCTTATTTGTCATAATTTATGACTCATATAAATTAACAGTCTACATCTCAAAAACAAGCCATGTTCTACCCTTTCTCTATTTCAATCTTCTGTATGATCATAACATCAATCACCACACAAGTCTATAGACTATAGTAATAGTTAATGTGTACCTTGAGCAATGCCTATCATGCACCCTTTCCCTTTTATATTCTCAATCACGTTGTTGTTTCATCTAATCTCACAGCAACACGAATACCTAGTCAGTGTGACCCCTACAAATTACAATAGCCTACAAACTATGACTACACATCATGCATACAAAGACATACCGTGTGTGACAACCACCCTTAATTTTAAAACCTTATCATATATTCAAGTTCACAAATTATAAATTGTCTTTTAAAAGATGGTTTCTTAAAAATGATGTAAGTGGTCATGAATAAGCTTTTTCTAGATTTTATGAAAACTTTTGAATAAGTTTTTAATAACTCAAAAGATTTTTGTTCAATGATGTAACTTAACTAGTGAAGAGTAAGGAACGTATCACCACACAGTCACAAAAATGTGTAGTGGTTTTAGTGGATGTTGACCATTCCTTTGTCTTACACTGTGGGGTGTGGGGCTTGGGTTGCGGCGTGGGTTGGGGGAAAACGCCCAAGCCACCACCCCTTGGGGCTTGGGTTGGGGCGTGGCCCTTGGGGCTTGGGTTTGAAGCCGGGCGTGGGGCGGGCTTGGGTTTGATGTGGCGGCCTCCTATTCGCCTTGGGTTTTAAATGTTATATATATATATATATATATAGGGTAGGGTTCATGCGAGAACCGCGAGAACCAATGTGAACACATGGCATTATTGTAAATACATAATAAAAATTAAATCAGCTGCCTCCTCATCCTCCTGGACTTCAAACATCATATTAAACCATCATTTATATTCAGTTCACATCCGGATCCAATCTCTACACAATTCGTCATCTCAGTTCACGTCACACTCCAAATCCCCCAAAATTCATCATCTCGATCTTATAATTCATCATGTATTCGTCATCAAAATTAGTCGATATCAGTGCATTAACAACATAATCACCGATTGCACATTCGTATTCCAGTCTAAATTAGGGCAAAACGATCGTAATGCACAGATAGGGCTAATCAGAAGAACACAAGTCGTCTCACAGACTATCGATCCTCTGTTGCACCGTTTCGTGAAATTGTAAGTTCATACACCTTGTTTTATAGTCGTATATGATAAAACAACTATCAACCATCGATTCAGACATGTTATTATGTGGTTATTACATTTAAACAGTTGTTTCATAAATGAATTATTGAAAATCGTGGTATATATATGATTTTTGAGTGAACAGAAGGGCTAATGTTGTGATGAACTATGTGTAATGTGGTACTGATGTGTTGTTTTATGTATTTTTTTTTTTTATTAAAGAATGATGTTATGTGCATAATGTTGGATATGATTGGCAACACATAAGTTGATTTGGTAAATGATAGGGTTTTTACTACTGAATTACGGCTGTCGACAAGTTATGTGTGTTAATGCGCATGTGCATTAACACGACAGAATAGGCTTATACAGAATAGGCAGAATAGGCTTATACGAAACAGGATAATAAGATAATTTTATGATATATATATATATATATACAGTTAATGCACATGTGCATTAACACGACATAACAGGCTTATACATAATAGGTTTATACGGAACATGATAATACACTAATTTTATGTTCTATATAGTTATGCACTTGTGCAAAGTTTGACAAATTACGATTACACCGAATAAGACAATGAGGAGTGTGATACATAGTTATGCACATGTGCATAAAACGTAATAGTATGTTAACATGTACATAAATTTGAATAGGATTCACTCAATAAATCAATATAATAAGGTGATTTTGTTTTTTATATAGTTATGCACGTGTGCATAAATTGTCATAGTTGGTTAATATGCACATTAATTTGAATACTAATCTCAATTATTTATTCATAAATGATATATAATTTGTATGTATTGTTATTTTGGTGTTGTTTTTTGTTATGACATACAGTTATGCAGTTATATTATTATGTAATCAATTATATTATGAACTTATATGAACCTGTAACTCATGGTTGAATATGATAATAAGGTAGCATTGGGTGATATACAGTTATGCACATATGCATAATTTGATGGAATATGTTAATAAGGTCATTCATGTTGATGTACATGTGCATAGTTTGCCATAATATGCTAACAAGGCCAGACATGTTAATGCACACGTGCATAATTATGCACAAAACCCGTTTCCCAAATATATTTAGAATGGAACAAGAGAAACGACGACTGGTGGCGGACCAGTACAATCAGGATAATACAAACTTTATAGGGGTTTGTAATTTGTCGAGAGGCCCAAGCTCTGCCGAATAATTACTATAATGGCACAAGTTGATCGGGCTCCTCGATAATGTCACTTTTTCCGATGGCAAAGATGGTTGGGAATGGTTGGGAGGTAATGACTCTGATTTTTCAGTCAATGTTGTCAAGAACTTCCTGTATAGCGGCTCCGATTTCAGCAGCAGGCACGTTGTGAAATGGTCAAAATGGGTCCCAAAAAAATGCAATGTTTTTGTTTGGAGGGCGGTTTTAGATCGTATTCCCACACTGACTGCACTATGGGATCGGAACCGTTGGGGCGGAGACGTGAAATGTTGTCTGTGTGAAGATGGCGATGAAACAGCTGAACACCTTCTTTGTTCATTCAGGGTAGCATAAATTGTCTGGTATCACATCAGTCAGTGGTGCAAGGTGAGTCCTTTTATTCTATTTTCGGCTAAAGATATCGTAATTGCCTCTTAGTTTTGCAATCTGGATAGAGAAGTGAAAGAATCTTTACATGCCATTATGTTCGTGACAAATTGGTATATATGGTTAGCCAGGAACAATAAAAGGTTCTCGGAGAGATTATCCGTAATATTAAGTCTGTCGGTTTTTTATCGTATAAGAATCGGTCCAAAAATAGGTCCGTGAGTTGGGAAAAATGGTGTAGGTTCGATATAAGGTAGCTGCTAGTTTTCGGTCTTCAGGTTCTTGTGTTGAGTTGTTGTTTTTCGATTTGCTGTAGTGGTTGGTTCGGCCGCCTCTGTTTTGGAGGTTGACTTCTGTGAATAACATTTGCATTTAAAAAAAAAGTTACGCACATGTGCATAGTTTGTCATAATAGTTTTGTTACTAATTGATGTTAAATTTGATTGGTGGTAATACGAATTTTGAATTGGTAAGGGTTAATTTTTTTATTGAAACAAACCTGTTGATAAGGTCAGTCATGTTAATGCACATGTGCATAGTTATGCACGTATGCATATTTTTTCAGATTAAGTTAATATGAATGTATTTCGGCATATTCAAACGTGCATTATTACCTTAAAACATAAGCATTGTACATATTGTATGTAATATGTTTAATGCACATGTGCATACATGAAATAATTGATGTAACATATGTAATGTATGCAGGAAAAAAATATTCGAAACTGCTCATGGATTGACAACAAGGATGTATTTGATTAATAGGTTGATCGATGAAAAATTATCGGAAAACGATAGACGAAGATGCATTGAAACATGAGGAGTGTTGGAAGATGCATAGAAATTGGAAAGAAGAGCAGAAGGTGTGAGGTTGTGAACTAAAGCGAATGTTATGTGTAGGTAGTTTGTGGACATGCAATACGGATGATCATGTCTGTTAATATATGATGTATTATGTTGTTTGGTAGAGGTAATGTTGGTATTGCACATGTGCAAAGTTTGATATAACATACATATTGGTATTGTATAATGTATTACGAATGGTAACATTTGTTAATTTAGGGTGTCATATTTTGTTTAGTATAGTATATGCTGGTGATGCATATGTGTAATAACGATTGTTCTTCGGATTATGTGATTCCTTATGATAAGGGTGTTATATTTACTTATTATACAAAAGTTGTGTGATAGTGTGTTAATGTTGGTAATGCACCTGTGTATTAATAAAAAAACAATAAACATGGTAGTAATGAATATATGTATATTTTAAGATATTGTATATTTGTTTCATATGATATTACGTATGTGGTACCCTATTATGTATGGGGTACCATATTACATATGTTGATGTATATGTAAAGGAAACGGGCTATATGTAGGTAAAATATTCATGTATGCACATGTGCATTGGTAGAAACAATAACAATTTGAGTGATAAAAAAAGTATCACCCATGCAAGTGCAATCATAAATGTAACACCCCGAAAACGGGTTTGGTAATCAAACCACGTTAATACTAAAAGACAGGTAAAATACCGTTAGTGGTAAAATTTAACCCGGTAAATATTAGGACTTAAATAAATAAACCTAATATTAATTAAATAGGAAAATAAATACTTTGAGAAAACAAAGTATATAAAAAGCCCAAATTAACGGGACATAAAACATAACGGGTTATAACTTCCCGAACCCGTTAAAGTAACTAGGAATAATTAACCTAGTTAGATGATGACTTGTGTGTAGTTAAAGATCTAAAAATAAACTAAGAGAAACTAGAGGGACCAAAAGTGTTTAACTTGAAACTAGTTTTAATAAAAACATTTTATTAAAACACAAACACTCCATTTGGAGTCTGCTGGAGATCGACCAGAGCAAGGGGGGCGACCCAGACTTCTCAAACCCTAAGTTCCTGCTATTTGATCAATTGAAGGCAAATTTCAGTCCCAAATCAAATTTCGAGCATAGATTAATGATCCCCATTGCAAGGAGATCATAAGGTATGCAAAATTTGACAAAAATTCTCTACTTGAAATTCTCATGAATTTAGAGAACTTGAAATCTGATGATGCATGAATGTTGTTTGGATGAAATTAGAATGAAATAGTGTCTAGGAATAAACCCTAGCCATTAGATTGTTGAAATTATGCTCAATACTTGAGAATTCCATAATCACCATTGAAGGTGTTAAGTGGGTGATGTAGAAGTATGAAGACACTAGGATTATGATAGTTGTACTAGTGTAATTTGAATTCAATAAAGCAATTTCAGGTTTGTTGATGTTAAAATTGATGTGAAATTTTCCAAATTGATGTTAACCATGGTAAAGATAACTAGTTATGAACTAGTTAGTAAATATGTAAAATTATGCACACTAGGTGTTTGTTAAAATGCCTAAATGAAAACTAAAGTGCTGAAATTATAAATGAGATGCGTGATTGCCAAACTCGATTTATCCCGTATGATATGGGGTAATATGAATTCTAATCATGATGTTGATTTAATTTAAATGGTATTTGTCATATGAATAACGGTAGTTAACTTTTAGAAAGTTAAACTAACCAATGATGAAGTCGAATGGTAGATTTGACATAAAATTTGTAAGACGGAATAGTCGTATCTAATAATGACTAAACTAACCGTCTTACGGATTATGATGATAGTTTGACTCATGACAAGCTAGATGGAGGCTTGGGAGGAAACGGGTCAAACGAAACAAGAAAGAAGAAAAGGCGTAACTTGGATACAAGGTAAGTTAAACTTACACCCTTTTTTAATTACTATACACTTACTAGCGAAATTTGACTGTGAATAATGTTAAGTAATTGAAATACGATGTTCCGGCATGATACAATGCAAGTCGGATTGAATAAAAAGGTAGGAAATCATGAATTATGCTAAAAGGGGTAAAAAGGTAAATTAGTCATGTAATGACGAATAAATAAAAACGGTTTTGAGTAAAACGGGTTTAAGGGAAAACCGGGATAGGTTTAAAGGGATGAAATGGTAACTAAATACCATCTCATATGGATAAATGGTCAATTAGGCTAAATGGGTCAAATGGTGTTGTTAACACCATTTGACAACTTCATTTGACAATTGCTTGTTGAGTGTTGTAATCACAGGAAACAACATAAACGTGCGTTGCTTTAACTATAAAGAATTAAAGCAAAAAGTTATGTAAACGGGTCAATACTTGACCCGAGCCAGGTACGTATATATATGGTTGTGGATAACATATTTCATGGCCAAATATGTAGCGAAAGCCCTTCGTAGTAAGTGAGGGGCTAATGTTGACTAAAACGCCCTTGAGGAGTAAATTGGGCAAACGACCCATAAAAGTTGGTTAGGAACTTATATTATGATTTTTGTAACCTTTAGATGCGTATGAAAATCGTAGGTATAAACTATCAAGGGTTAAATGCCTTAAAATGTGTATCACAGCAAAAATAACATATTTGAGGGATAAAACTCGGAATAAATAGTCTATTACATTAAATCCACTACGTTCAAAGTTGTGGTGGAAGACTAACCAAAATGAACGAGTGGAATTATGAGGCATAAGGTAAATGAGCGAAGTTATGCTTAAAAAGACATAAATGCCCTTAACGGGTCAAAATAAGCAACTGAGTATAAGCGGGTTTAAACTGCGTAGGAAACCCGTGGTTTGAGCCAAATATGATAGA
Source organism: Helianthus tuberosus (assembly GCA_030545235.1). Taxonomy (NCBI): domain Eukaryota; kingdom Viridiplantae; phylum Streptophyta; class Magnoliopsida; order Asterales; family Asteraceae; genus Helianthus; species Helianthus tuberosus. Next base: position 78,144,743 of record CM060407.1, read on the forward strand.
CAATATAGAAATTAGGAGATTCGCTAGAATTTGGGATCAAACAAATAAGTTTGTTTGATAAATACATGAATGGGTCAAAATAGGTAAATTTTAATTTGAGCCTAAAGCTTAAAACTCTATAAATTTGTCAATCCGGATGTTGGGTGTTAACTCCATGAGATGGAGAATCAAATTACAATCACGTAGGAAGAAACGGTAGGTCAAACGGACAAGCGGATTGAAAGATACGAAAGTTTTCGTGTCAAAAACGGCAAAATTGAAGAGGCTGATACAGGGGCCACCGTAACTTACGGTGGGCACCGTAAGTTACGGTGGGGGGCTGAAATCATTACGATAGTTATCTCCTGCCTTACGGTGGAGATATTTTAAAATAGGGGCCACCGTAACTTACGGTGTCCACCGTAAGTTACGGTGGAGGCCAGTTCCAAGTTTTTGTTTCTGGATCAAGATATCAACGTTGGAATTTCCCAATTTCCTTGTTGTACTAGTTATTTAATTATCAAAACTAACTTTTAAGTTGGTTTTGATCACAGGTGAATATCGAGAGTCCCGGATGAAGATCAAGCATCGAGCAAGAACCGAACACACGTTAAACGAAGCTTCCACAATGTTGTTTCGTCGTTATTCTAAAACGGCGAATTAAATCACATTATGTTGTATCACTTTAAATTGTAAAAGTTTTTAACAACCCGTAATTTCATTGAAATTGTAAACTGATATTTCATGATTTTGGACTTAATCTATGCGAAAAACGTAAAATATTAACAAGGGTGTTACAAGTTGGTATCAGAGCCTTGGTTTAAGAGATTCAAGTATGGTGGGAAAACTATGCTTGGACTTAAACCTTATGCTCTTGATAAAGATTGGTGTTCGGTTCGAGGCTTGATCACAAATCCGGTAAGTACATGTATATCAATGGTTTAGTATGACTAAAGTGTTGAGAACAACACATATTTTTATTGTGTGATACACGTTACACCAATAAAATCGATATAGAATAGATTTAGTCAACGAAATTACACGCGTTGATACGTATAGTAGAAAAGCCTCATATTATAATACGGGCACCCATTAATATCGAAATTACTAACTATTTTAAACGTTTTAGATTGAAGGACACTCGCATATGAAGATAGCGAGAGTTTAACAAATCGTGGATTGGACAGAAGAACGGTCCAAAGTATGACAAGTACAGCATGCTCGCCAAGGACCTAAATTGCGTAACGATCGCGAATAAGTTAATAGCAAGGAAAGCCTTTTAAACCAAGCATTATCAGGTGCACGTTTTAAATTATAGCATGAATAGTAATATGCAACAAATACATAGATATTGAAAGTTGCATACGTAGATATAAAACCTGGAAAAAAAACCTGAATAGAATACCTATCCAGGATATTGTCTCCAAGAAAAAAAAATAAGTAGAGGTATTACTTACATGGGGTGTAATGTGAAAATTATAAAAAGGTCATGTATACCAGGTGTTGATCGCTTACTCTGGCCAAGTAAGTAGGGAACACGGGGTACCATGAACTTCTTATGATGGACACATTTATGTCCGATGTAGTAAGGGTGGGGTGAATGGGACTAACTTAAATAGTACCCAAATGAATCAAATAAGTAAGATGTTTGATAGTAAACGTAAACGTAAGTCGGATGACGGAAGCGTATTACGTAAGAATAGCGAGCCCGAGAGAATGGACAAGGATCAAGTAAAAATAAAATACAGACCGACCAATAGGAATGCTAAGGCATAGGGATAAAAGTTTGACTGTCACAAGTGATGAAATTCACATGGACAAGTCAAACGAATTGAATAAAGAATAAAGGACTTGATTGAATAAAAGCGATGGATCTCGCTAAGAAAACCAAATAAATTAAAATAACGTCTAAAACCATATAAGAATGGTTACTTGAAAATGATTACGGTAAAGATACCCAATGAATGGGTAGGATTTGGAAAGAATGCGTGAACCAAGAGACGGGAACGCGAAATAGAAGGTCAAAAGACTCGGAATATGAGTCATGACTAAAAGACAATAAGAATTTGCAAACAGAAATGTTAATAACTACGCTCAACTATTTTAAAGTTGAACGGGTCGAATAAAGAATGGGGTTTGACGTTTACAAGTGATGAAATTTCACCCGAACAAGTCCAACGAGATAAATAAGGTATAAAAGCTTGGTAGTGCAAGTAAGCGCAAACTGAATAATGGAAGCGCGAAACATTAATGAACCTACGTGATGGGTCATAAAAGAATATATATAGGACAAACACAAACTAGCGAAACAAAAATGTTAAAAATGCTAAGATAAAGAACCCGGGTAATGGGTCGTAAAGAAGTATAAGTAAGAACCGGGTAACGGTAAGTGTAGGACAAACCGACGTGTAAATGACGTTAGAAGTCATAAGGTCAGAAAGATAATTCGAAAGAGAACAAATGTAGCCTTAGACTACGGTCAAGGTCAAATGAAATCCAAAAAGCAAAAGTAAATAGTTCTAGACATAAAAAGGGGTGCCTTGACACCATATATATATATACAGTTGAATAAAGACTTAAATAAAAGATGATCTACGGGATTATCATAACCTACGGGATTAAACATAGTGTTAAGGTCTACGGGACCAAGAAAACCCTTGGGTCATAAATAGAAAGAAACAAACTGTTGGGTCTCACCTTAAAAAGGCGGAAATCTAAAGAAATAGTCTATGAGACTAAGCGAAAGAACTTACAGGTTATTTGGGTAAGCGTGGGAACTAATTGAAATTCCCCGCATTAAAAGATATTGGAAAGGAACAAATCCTCGGAAGCAACATTCCTAGATATGAGAGAAAGACGTAAGACAAAGAGAAAACATAAACTAAAAATTTAGTTTTTAATCAAAAGCAACGTTTTAATAAACATAAGTGGTATGTAGCGATTTAGAAAACCGTAAACGCACATAAGGCCGGAAATGGCGATATGGATATATGCCCGAGCAATGGGGTATAAGGTAACCAGTGACTAACAAGTCTAACCGCCAAAATAAATAATTAATAAAGATATGAATTACAAGATGAAAGTTATGGCCCATGAGGCCTTATACGTGAAAGGCGCATACGTTTGGAAGCCAAAAAGGGCATTACCATATTATCCTGGTAAGATTATTAGATGAGAGCAATGCTCAAGTAACTATTGAAACTAAATCCAAAGAGTCAAACCTGAGGAACTGCGTAAGAAAGGTTTCGAGGACGAAACCTCTTTAAGGGGGGTAGACTTGTAACACTGATGGAGATGATGAAACTTGGTTATTAAAGTATTTATATTGCGGGTTTTATTGTGTTTTGGACGACTATTTATTACGAATGTGATAACTACGAAGGCTTGTAACTTTTCAGGTTAAACGCGTAATATGGTGAAGTTAGAGTGGTTAGAGATGAAGCGGAATGGCCGAAGTTTATAAACGTAATAAATGGTGTTGTTCGGGATTGGTTTCGGACCAAATGCTAGCTTGGAGTTGCGAGAAAGATAGAAGTTGAAATCCAAGTGTACATGGCTTGAGGAATAGCGACATAGGTTACGGTCATTATACCGTAACTTACGCCGTAAGCTACAGTGATGATATTAAGTGACGGCTGAGTTGTTAGAGTGCACATGGATATGATTAACTCTCTCACAACATTAACCATACTCACACATCAAGCCAACATAATCATCATCAAAACATTGGGAGTAGTCAACGCCAACAAAGAATAAGAAACAGGATGTTGTACATGAGGTTTACGGTGAACTCATGGGGCCTACGGTTGGTTTAGCACATGTGTCCACAAAGTCAACAGAAACTTACACATGTGGCTTACGGTTTGTGTTGAGGGTTTACGGAGTCCAAGACAATACAACCTATGCAAAAGTGAAAGGAGGCATGCATGTGGTCAAGTGTTTGGATGTTATATGGATTTTAATAAGAACTTTGAGGGATTCCACTATCTTGGGATCTAAAAAAACATCATTGTTACCTACGAAAGTTTGGCAGCCATAGACTACTATTTTTTTGTGAAGCCTTTAATTGAGGATTAAGATCACTTCATTTTTATCGAGGATTTTTGGCAGCAACTCCATTCCATCGATACTTGGCAGCAAAGGATAGGACTTTTGGGCTCTCATATATTCACAAAATATAGCAGCAACAATAACACATGTATTCACTTCGTTGTCATCGATAATGGGCTGCAACAATAGACATTTTTTGGGCTTTGATAACCATCAGTATCACGGGACATTACACACGAAATTGGGCAGCAACCTTTATTATTTTTTGGGCTCATATAACCAATCAACATGATCGATTTGGGGGGGGGCACCATACATCACGAGGGGGAGCTCTAAAAAATCATCATCACTCACATCAATAAGATCATCATCCATCGTTCGCAAATACGGACTCGATCATGTTTTCAACAGTCTACCAAGCTATTGAAGATCGCACGAGCGTCATGAGCGGCTAGTCATCCCGTGACCGTCTCCGGGAATAGGGTTTGTGTTTAAACATTGGTTTGCGTTATTGTTACGGTTGTTTTGGATTAGGATTCGATTAAACTTTCGGTTAGTCAGTCTTATTGTTTCTTGTTTGATTAAACAGTATTTGATTATCGTATTCATTCGTGTTCATCAATTATTTGGTTTGTTCATCAACAACTGGGATTAAATTCTAGGTTGTCATTGTTTTAAACCTTTAATCATTGAACCTGTTAATGTTTATGAAATCTAAAATTGGTGATTAACTGGATTACTATTCATTTGCATCAATCTTTCGGTTTCGATCATGGATCATTGCAATCAAATATATTGTTCGTTAATTATTTATCAAAACAAGTTTTCAAATCATGTCTATGTGGTTTCCAATTAGTCGTAACTAAGTAACCTGATTGTATACATAACTTGAAAACCCGGAGATTGGTCTCTCTTATCACAATTATTTACAACCATAATTTACATTTGTTTTCATAATTAATCTCACAAACTGTAAAAAGCAATTAGGTTTTAATTTTGATATTAGTTATAAACAACGAGCTATTGTACTTTCCACTGATTCCCCGTCGATTCGACACCCTACTTGCCCTTTACTAGTAAAAGGTGAATATGACACTTTACTTTATTTTTTACCGACCTTACGACATCGATCAAAATGGCGCCGTTGCCGGGGAATGGGTACGCTTAGTGTTTAGTAAGTTGTTTTTCTTAAAAAAATAGAAAAAAACCAAAAATCCAAATATATTTCTTTTAGTTTTTAGTCTTTTTTTTATATGTTAGTTTTCTACGCGGGTATTTTAGTTTGTTTGTGCAGGAAGTGAAATCTTTGGGTCATTGATAGAGCTCATCAGTCATGCCCTTGTTGTGGGAAAATTCACACATATGAAGATTGCCTAGTGTTTTGGACAGACCCAGTGTTTTGGAAAGAAAAATTGATGTCTGGGTACAAAGCACCTTCATATCAGGGACACTATCAGTCAAATGTCAACCAAAGGTATGAGCAAAATTTGGATTATGATGATTACGACTCCGAGGTGGTGCCCTTCTCGAGATACCAAGAAGATTATAATGGTCGTTACCATGACTACTCTGAGTCAACATACAATAATCATGGTAATTACCAAGGGAGTTCAGATCAGCAATATGCAAGTCAAAATGATTGTCAAGGTAAACACCAAAATTCTAAACTTGATGAAATCATGGATATTATGCTGGAGATGGCACAAGAGAGCAGGTCGAGAACTGAGGCTATGGTCCAACATTCAAATCAAATAGAAGAACAAATTGCAACATTGAAGGGTGTGAAGGATAATACCACATCCATTCCTACATTTGTTGAAGAAACGCAAGAAAGACTTGTTTTAGTTAATGAAGATGAAGAAGAGGTTGAAAGTCTTCCTGAACTTGAAGTTATATGTTTAAACCTACATGAAGACTTAGCACCTACTGAAGAACTAGAGACTGATGTAGTCCAAGTTTATCCCGAACCAATGCATACTTTGATTACTCCAACTAACAAAGTCGGGGATGATGGCTCGAGTGGGAATAAGAGAAAGGTGAGTAGCGAAGACCTCGGACAAGGTATATTGAAGTGGCTATACAATGATCCAACAGATGTACTAATGATAGGAAAGAAGGTGAAGGCTCGACATGTCAACTATCGAACACACCATGGAAATTCGGCAGGCAAATGTGGATTTCACTTGTTCCGATTTGATTCGACAAATATCGTTGGCAGAAGAGAGCAGCTAGGAATTGGGAATGTCAATTACCGAGCATATGCAGGAAACTCGGTGGGTAAATGTTCACTTCGACCCCCATGAACGAACGTCAGGTACGGTCTGGCTGAAGACCTAAAAACTTAGCGCTCTCGGGAGGCAGCCCGAGGATGTAGAGTAGTGTGTATTTGTTTGTTTTTGCATGATTATTTTTTGCAGGTTATCAGGTTATTGATCTCTACGGGTGCAATGGTCCAAGTGTGGGGATGTTTGGTGAAGTCCCAGTACGTCCTAGTTGTAGTGGCGGACAATGCACGGATTAGAGTCAGTCAAAACTGTCCATACTCAATCTCCATTTGGACAGGGATGATCTGAACAATAATTGTAGAGATTGACCCGAGTACTTGTGGACAAGGCCGCAAATGAAATGTTATACGGTCGTGGTGGAACATGACACATGAGGATTCTACACTTCAAACCAGGGGAGTCTGTTCCACTTTTATTATCGCACGTTTATTATTGCATTTTTATTCGTGTTCTTGGTGGTGTTAAACTTTATGTGTTAGGGAATGTGTTAATTTATTTATTTTAGGAATAGTTGCTCATGATGTTTGTTAGTTGGTGTTCCCGGGTTTTGTTTTTAAAGTACGATACATGGGGGACAATGTCACCCAAGTGTGGGGATATGGAAACCCGGGAAAGGAAAGGTTTAGGACAGAGTTTGAAAGAGATTGAAAGTGATTGAAAACGATGAAAAGCGAAAAAAATTTTTGAAAATTTCAAAGAATTTCATCGCCTTAAGTGAACTAAATGGATATGAAAACCGAATGTTGAGTCACTAATGGGTTCCTTGCCGGTAGTAAACTAACATAGTCCCTTGTCATGGTCGTTCCTTTAAGTTTCATGAGAGTAGGTCCGACAGGTGTTTTTAGGATAAAAAAATCGAGAAGAGATGTCTATTTAGGGGTAACATGCTTTAGATTGCATATGCTACGTGTCGGCAGCTTTTGACCCTTTTCTTGGTGAGAATTTTGAGCCTGTAGAATGATAGAATGATTTACATATTGAATTCATTTGTTGAGAGCAGGCCACGTGTTATTCTGTGTTAGAACTTGTGTGATTTGATGCATGCTGAGACTGTGGTTTGATACGTGCACATAAATGATAAAGGCATTAGGATATCTCGTACACCTGTTTATTTGTTTCATGTTTACCTAATCATAACCCTTAGTAGCCCTATTGAGCCTATTTACCCTTTCGTTTGTCCACCTAATGTGAATTGTTTGATACCGACCATGAACGACAAATTATGAATAAGTGAAAAAAAAGAAAGGAAAAAAAAGAAAAAGAAAAAAAGCAAAAATAGAAGTGTTGTGAATACTGTTTATGTTCTTATGTAGAAACCAACCCAAAAGTATGTTATGTTTGCAAATAAGTTGTCACGGTTTGGTCGTTTGTTTGTTCGCCACATAAAAATATAAATATAAGCCAAAAATTTCCTACCCTTAGCCTAAGCCCAAAACCGAAAGTCCTTTTGATGCGTGCCGTGTTATATGATACAGTGGAGGTGTGATTGTCGTACAAGCCTATGATTACAGAATTTCATGTTTGGTTTTGAGTGTATAAATGCTAGCACATAACACGCTAGTTCATATTTTTAAACCGAGAGGAGAGTTTATTGTGAGGGGTGTGTAGCAGGTGTATAATCCTAAGCATGTTAGTTTTGAATAGACAAGTCTCGAGTTTTAGAAATTGCACCAATTGCTTGTTGGACTGCCAATCTTGATTGTGTCAGTCTATGGAACAGGTATGACTTGGGACTTAAACTGTTGCAACGGTTAAGGGGTTTAGAGGTGTTGTTACTATGGTGGGTAGTTCCATATCGGTTTGCTTGAGGACAATCAAAGGTAAGTGTGGGGATGTGATGGAGATGATGAAACTTGGTTATTAAAGTATTTATATTGCGGGTTTTATTGTGTTTTGGACGACTATTTATTACGAATGTGATAACTACGAAGGTTTGTAACTTTTCAGGTTAAACGCGTAATATGGTGAAGTTAGAGTGGTTAGAGATGAAGCGGAATGGCCGAAGTTTATAAACGTAATAAATGGTGTTGTTCGGGATTGGTTTCGGATCAAATGCTAGCTTGGAGTTGCGAGAAAGATAGAAGTTGAAATCCAAGTGTACATGGCTTGAGGAATAGCGACATAGGTTACGGTCATTATACTGTAACTTACGCCGTAAGCTACAGTGATGATATTAAGTGGCGGCTGAGTTGTTAGAGTGCACATGGATATGATTAACTCTCATCACAACATTAACCATACTCACACATCAAGCCAACATAATCATCATCAAAACATTGGGATTAGTCAACGCCAACAAAGAATAAGAAACAGGATGTTGTACATGAGGTTTACGGTGAACTCATGGGGCCTACGTGTCACACCCCGACTTTCCACGTGTCACCGGTGGGCCCGGTGGGGAGTATCGTGACGTAGTTGATATCATCATAGTCAAACAACATAATATATAAATGCATAGCGGAAGCAAAAGGTAAATATATTACAATCCGAATATAAAGTAATATCCAAGTATTACAACGGAAAGTAAAGGATCCACAGGCGGATCTTAAAATATAAACATTTGTTCAACAGACTTTAGACGCCTAGAACTTGCAAGATTCCTTATTAGCACCCTGAGCTTCCAGCCAATTACGTTCAGTACCTGTCACTTAACCTTTTTGGAAAATACGTCAGTTTTCACTGGTAAATACACTCAACTGACTCGTTTGAAAAGAGTTTAAGAAATTGATTTAGATGCACCAGGCACAAAATATTTTGACACTTTGATTAAAATGCACAAAGGCAAAATTAATCTTTTATAACTTGGGACAATTATATTTATAATCTTGTATACAGATTTACATGTTCGTTGTACGTTCAGGGCCCGATGTAGAAACCGAGTCAGATTAACAGACACGCCACAAGTATAGGCCCACAAGAGAGTGAGATACCGTTATTCCTTAAGCAACTGTCAGGTGTATGCCTACACCCCGTGCTTAAGACGTGGCCATTTTATAATACAATGATGTCAAGGATATCCAGGACATGGTCATTAACCCCTAAAGGCTTTTATTTCAAACAAGACAGATTAAAATGGGTTACCTCAATAATTTAATCACAATCCGATTACACATTCAATACCCGACCAAGCGGTATCATTATACCGTATCCCAAGCCCGTATAGGGAAAATAAGTTAAGAGTATTTACCTGAGCTAGCTCCTGTCTTAAATAGCAAGAATTTAATAACTCAGTCGTATTCACTTAAGTAAGCGTAGGTACAATTTACCGGAAGGCTCTAGTCTGGAATGATGGTATAAATAACCAATTAGAATGCTAACGGGTCTTTAATTAAGCCTAAGCTTAGACCAGTTAGTTTTAAGAAAGATACGATTCAAACGCATGATAAAGCGAAGACCGGTTTAGAATGTGGTTTTGACCCGGCAAGCTTGTATGCTTGCTTAATATGGGTAACTTAAACACATTCTGGATTTTAGATAGAACTGATATGGTTTGACCCGTTTCGGCTAATATATGCGAACTAGTCACATAAGCCGAACTGTACGCGCAAGAGGCGTAACGGAAATCATAAGGGTCCTAACCAGGTTTCCTAAGTTAATATGCCTCAAATATGTTGTGATATCAGTAGGATACCTTCCATTATGCCCAAAACGAATTTAAACACAAACTATGCCCCGTAGGGGTAATTTGGTCATTTATAAGGTTATAAAAGAGTTTAAGTATTAACTTGAGTTGTAGGTCTGATATGTTCAGCATAAATACTCAGTTTACCAAGTTATAACAGTAGGGTATGGTATATATGTGAAATTTATCAATTATAACCAAACTATGCACCGTAGGGGCATTTTGGTAATTTCACATAAGCCGAAAAGCTCAAAACTAAAGTCTGAGTTAAACAACTTGCTTACTGTTAAAATATTATAATTTACCTAAAATATCAGTAGGTATCAACCCGTGTATGTTTAAAATAGTTCTAGTACATTCTATGCGTTAAAAACGCTTAAAAAGGCGATTAAAAGCCATTTCCGGGTTCTATACATAAAGCTGATATTTTTATTATTCCAGAAGGCTTAAAATAATTTATTTATCATATGTGATCAGTAGCAAAAGGTTTGGAGTCAATTAGATATGTAAAACTCATTTTATAGCCCGTAAGGGCAAAACCGACAATTACCGGATTAAGCCTACGACTATAAGTTATGCTCAGCCTAAAATTAATTAAAAATCTTCAAAAATCCCAAAATAATATATTACATCAATGGGTAATAAATTTGATATCAAAAAGTAGGCTTAACTAGGCTATACGCTAATTACGCCGTTTAATTAACAAAAAGCTTTCAATTTACGCTAATGAGCATAACTCTCAAACTACACCTCAAACTGATGTCAAATTTTGGGTGCAAGTTTATATATCAGTAGCTAAGGTTTCTACTCTTTTACATTTTCAAAAATCACGTTTTAAGGTGAAAAGGGCATAATGGTCAACATATGAGCAATTAACGGAATCATGTGTATTAATTGGTTAACTAATGAACCATGGTGTATAATCACAGAGGGTTATACTAGCATGTAACCTGGTCCAAATAGAGCTCTAAGGTATTTCTAAATCATACCAAAACAGGTCAGAACTGAAGTCAAAGCAAAAGTCAAAACTTTGCGACTTTCGGTTCCGAACCGGGTCTAAACAGAAAATTGTCGGGTTGAACATGTTTAGACATGTTCTTACATTCATTACCAAGTTATATTAATGATCAAACAGGTTGTAAGGGTTCTACATTGCTAATTATGCATAAATTGTAAATTAAGCATTCTGTTGACTTTTTAATAACAAGTTTGACCCGACATTTGACCTAGTTAGAGTGGGAATCAGGGGGTGCCCTTTTAAGGGTTTATTGCCCACATAATTACCAACTTATAACTACTTTCAATTCGACTAATCACTGGACCATTAGTGATTAATCGTTAAGTCAACCGTTAATTACGACGGTTTGACTTTTAAGCTAAAACTAAGCAAAAACTTAACTAAGGAAGGTTAGGCAAACTTACAAGAGTCCTATAAACGATTAGGAAGGACTTGTGTCTGCTCTCAAGCTCCAGAAAGCTCCTCAATTGCAGATGGAAGGTGTGATCATTTGTTGCAACTTAAGGGCTGTTGGGATTGAACCCTACCAGAGGAACAGATAATGTAAAGCCAAAACCTGGTCACAACAGTGGATTCACAATAAGCAGGTGTTTACACTAAGTCTTCTCCCTTGAAAGTGATTACAACAGCTGATGGTCTCATATCCACTGCCCAGATACAACTGCTGCTCTGCATAACTACTGATGAAGCCTAGAAGACTGCTGGAAACTAAGCACTGCTGGAACAAACTGCTGATGACAAAGCACTGCCCAATCAAGGACTGATCAACCTTGAGGAAAGCACTGATGATTAGAGAGAGCAGTAGTTTAGTATATCATATGTCTTATGAATTGTCAGTTATTAGGTTTAGCAGTGTTTGTATAATAACAGTAGATACAGGTTGTTAGGCTGTTAGACGTCGCTTTCATGGTGACGTCAGCTGAGATGCCTCAGCGGTTTGGTTTTGTCTATAAATGGAGCAGTACTCTGTACTGTTACACTTGATTCGTTTTGAGAGAGTTCTTCTCCTCAATTCAATCCTTTCATCTTGTACAATCCAACCTTGGGGCATCTGGCTGTGGGGGAGCTTAGTATGTAAGCATATCTGTAATCATTTGATTCTTATTGTAAATCTTTTGACTAAATGAATTGCATATGCTTTCTCAAAACTATTTTCTCCTTGATTGTGTTTACAAAGTTTGTTATTCATTTCCGCTGCACTTTAACTCTGTTCATCTCTATTGATTATACAATTTACACAAACAAACACTATCATGAGGGCCTCAGAGCCTGGACAGTCAAATTCGATCTAACAATCAATTTGACATAACAGTTCGGCTCAAAATTCATTGATACTATGGTTGGTTGTATCTAGTTGAAAAACAGAGTAACGAGTATATCATGAACAAAATGGTTATTCAGAAACTCTGTAAATCAATCAAGATGTCATATGACACACAAATCTCACACAACAAGTGATTTCATGCACAAGACACTCATGGTTTCTAGATCTGAAGGCATATCTATTAAAACTATGGGATTATCTCTCATTTTCAAAATTGACTTCACCTATTGTTGTGAATTTTGTGCTGTTTCATCATGTTTAATACTAAAGTATGAACCTCAGATGAACAAAACCTATGTTCTTAAAACATTAGCGTTTTTGGTAAACATGAAAGAGGGAGTTTAAAACTTTAGTCATAAGATCTGGTGTGTTGAAAAACAGGTTGAGGATCCTCGAATGAACAAAATCAACTTTGTTAAAATACATTCAGAAAATCATAGATCAACATAGTCCATATCATATGTAGTGTGAGATTGGTTGAAAAACTTGTGCAAACATGACCAACTCTCTCAAAACATTACGATAAAATGATATTGGATTAAGGTTTTTTCCCTTAAAGACCTCCCAGTAAGTAATTCATTACTTGTAAATGGGAAGGGTAAAAAGGGTAGAAGAAATACACAAAAACTCAGAAGTGGGTTTATCTCAAAACTTTTGAAGTCAGAAGAAAAGAGTACAAACATAAAACACTTATGAGTCAAAGTTTAGGGTAATAATGGTCATTAAGCAACTGTGTGCATTCATCTGCTCAGGAAAAGGTTTTGATTCCGGTTGTTCTAAACACTAATCAAAGGTTGATTGCTAAACAGTGCTTAAACTACTGGGGCACTCATGTTTTAATTTGGATATTAAACGAAAATGAGTTGCCTTAGTAAAAAGTTCTCATCATCCGGGGTACAAAACCACTGTCAGTAATTCGTAATAATTTCAAGAGAAAATTTGACATGTGGCAAAACCTTGAATGAAAATCTCTGCAAAAAGTTGCTGAATATGAACTCTCAAAACATTGCCCTTATTTTAACCCTAACCACTGTTTTGCTCAAATGTCTATTTCCTAATTTCTATCCACTGCTGAAAGTCAACCACTGATCCTCATTTTGCTTGGCAAGCACTGATGCTCAAAATCAGTGTCTTATCCACTGATATACTATCCGCTGATAGTAAAAATCTTCCACTGGTTTCTCTTTATTACCGTTGTAACTACTGACGCTTGGTACTTCAGTGGTTCCTAAAACAACTGTTCTCCACCCTTCATCCATTTCATCAGTGTTTGACACATGGTCAGTTCTTAGCCTTCAGATCATAATAACCGCTGCCACATCAGCGATCATTTTTTTCCCTAAATAAAACCCTGATCAAAACCCCAAACAGGGTTTTACACTGTCGAATTGAATTCCAAAGTTCTCTTCACAAAGCAGTTTCCAACCTTTCTTCCAAAATCACTCTTCGATTCTTCTTCATCAAAATGACGAAGTCAAAATCAAAATCAAAATCTAAACCAAAATCACCATCATCTTCAAAAGAGGTCGCTCAAACGGCCGAAGAAACCATTGAAATCCCATACAAATCACCGCACAACTACTTGGGTCTCCTCACAAAACCCTCAAACAATCGCACCTTCGATTCCGTCATCGACACACTCTCTGCATCAAAGTACAAAACTTTGTTGACAGTAGACGCTCCCATATACTTGCAAACCCAGAGAGAGTTCTGAAAAAATACTACGCTTGAAAAACAAGACGGAAAAGTAGTAGCCATTAACTCCTCGATACAGTGTAAAGCGATTCAAATCACTCCACAATCAATCTCAGAAGTCTTCAAACTCGATGATCAGAAAGGTAAAATTTCTTTTGATAAAAACGAGTTAAAAGCTGATTTTCTGAAAAAGGGATATGCAGAACAATCAAAGGTAGATACCTTACAAAAAGGTTATTTTCCGTCTGCACCCAGATTTTTATTCCACACACTTTTGTCATGTGTTTCAAATAAAACAACAGCTTTTAACGAAATACCATTGAAGATTCAATGTCTGGGCTATGCCATTTTAAAAAATAAAGATTACAATTATTCCCAGGAAATCTTCAGTGACTTGGTAAAGAATGTTGATAGCAAAGCATTTTTACTCTTTCCAAGGTTTCTAAGCTATTATTTTCAACAAAAATTTGAAAAAGAAAATGAAAATGTGCCAAAATAAGGTGGTTATTTTAAAATAAAAAGTTTAACACCTGAAACATTTACTAGAATGTTGGCACCAATAAAAACAAAAGCAGAGGTGTCCGAGCAGAATTTAGCAGTTACCACTGCTCCTCAGACATCTGCTGCTGAGCCCACTGCTCCAGGTGATCAGAGCAGCACTGCCACTGCTTTGAAACCCACACCTGACATTACCAAAAAGACCAAAAGAAAAACATCCAGAAAACCCACCAAACCCAAAACAAAGGCAACTCTGGAAGATGAGATCCCAGAGCAACTGCCTGTGACAAAACAAATGTCACCACAAACCACTACTGCTACTTCCTCACAGCAGTTGGAAGAAAGATCTCAACCATTGCCTAAAACTCCTCCTGCATCCTCACAAAAGGATCAGGTTGTAACCACAGGGACCCCACAATATGAAGCTCTGGATTCAATCGGATCCATCTTCCTCAGTCCTGATCCCAAGGACATGTCTCTTTCAACTCCCATACCCTCACCAATAATATTACCACAATCCATGCTACCCTTGTTGCATGCAGTTGTTATTGCTCAGACACAAACTAGTTCCTCTCTATCACCTGTCACTGAGAGTATACTCCCACAAGTGACTGGGTCTGATGCTTATACCTCTGCTTTCCCATCAACAACTGAGGAGGTTACACCCCCTGAGTTACAAGTAGCTATCGGTGGTAGTTCAAGTGGAGCAGCAACTACAACTGATGGATCAACAGATCTTCAGTTGGACAGTTGTTTCATCAGTAAGACTCCCTTGAAGGTAATTTCTTCAATAGCATCATCGGTAACCACCAGTGAGTTGGTTCTAACCACTGGTACCATCAAAGGTCTATCAAGTGCTGAAGAAAGAAGTCCCCAGTACCAAGAACAAGGGGCATCAATGGGTGATTTTTGGGACTCAGTTCCTAAGTCAAACATTGATATAACCACTACAGGTGGGGATTCAGATGATCCCATTAAAGTGGGTGATGATTCAAAATATCAGGAATTGACGGGAAGAGTTGAAAAACTGGAAACCTCAGTTGCTGAAATAAAGGAGATGGTGCAAGAGATTTTAAAAGCTCAAAAAGCACAATCCACTGCTGCCCCACCACAATCACCTGTTCCAACTCAAGCATCCGCTCCACCACAAGCAGTTGCTGCAAATGAGCTCTGGAATATCTTTCAACCCATGCTGGAGAAACAAAAACAGATGGCTGATCAACAGCATGAAATGTATGTAAAAATGCTGACAAACATGGTGGAGTCAAGATTCAAAGATACTCAAGCAGACATCAAGGCTATAAAGGCTAGCATACAAAAGACTGCCCATGGTGAAAAAGTTCCCTCCACTATCCTTTTTATGGATAACCCCCTTGCAGATAATGCCAAAAAGGGGGAGAATGTCAAGAAGATGAAGAAAAAGGGAATTGAAGATGGTCTGTATGTTGAACCAGAACAAGGAAAACAGACATCTAAAACAGCTGATACAACAGTAGTTACAAAAACTGCTGTCAGTAGCCAAACAGCTGCCATCTCTTCAACACACACCACTCCATCACACACCACTAAAACCACTGCCCTACCACCATTACCTCCTGTCATAAAACAGAAGACAACAGATGTTAAAACATCTATTGTAATGACAGCAGTGATTGAGACACCAGTTGTTTCAACCACTGTCACTCATATTCAAACCACTGATCCACCAACGACATCATCAGCCTCTCCTACAATAAAAAGGAGAAGGATTCTCATATCTGATGATTCACCACCACCATCACCACCATCAAAAACTACCTCACCACTTCCATCCCCTGCTCAAAAGCAGAAGACATCTGCTGACATGTCAGCAGTTGTAATGGCAACAGATGTTGAGACACCAGTTGTTTCAACAGCTGTTAGTCAGTCATCTTCCACTGTATCCACCAGTCTCACATCTAAACCAACAAAGCTTTACACCAGAAAAAGGAAACTTACTCAGCCAGATGAGGATCAATATGATCCCACTGCTGCAAGATACCCATTAGAACTGGAAGCTTTAAAAAATGAGATGAGGCAATTCTACACTGATGATGATCCTTCAAACAGAAGATTTTCTTCACTAGTTGGCTTCATGGTTCCAGAAGACATGGATGAATATCTTGAACTTAAAGTAAGACAGGCTAAGATAAGATCCAAGGTTGAATGTAAAGGTCAAGGTGATGAAGCCATTGCTGAAAGATTGAAACTTCTGCTCACAAAAGTCGATCTAATAAAAGATTTTGCACATGAGCTGAGCAAAGAAAATGCAGAACAACGAAAAGAGATGAGAAGAAAACTTCTTGCATACATAATGCAAGAAAAATTTTATCCTGCTGAAGAAAACCAATTTGAGGAATGGCCAATAGTGGCTTTAAAGCATGAAGCTGATAGGATTGATAGAATCAAGAATGATCCTAGAAAGAAGAAAAATGCTCCAAATTGGAGTAAATACAAAAAGCTCATCTCTAACCTAACAGCTGAGTATAAAAGAAAGAAACAGGAGCTGGTGAATGCAAAAGTGGACACTGCAAATGCCATATCAAAATGGTCAAAGCAGCAAACTGATGAAGCCTATGAAAGGCTGAAGAAAAGGAAGATAACTGTTTCAGGCACTTCAAAGAAGCATGAACAAATGATGAAGCTTGAACAGTAGATAGAAAACCTCAAAACACTGTTCCGATCTACTCTTGTGACAAACCAAGAAGAAGGAGAACAGCTAAACAGTGAAGAGGAAAAGGAAAAGGAAGTTGAGTTCTTCAAAGAAACCATCATGAAAATGGGTCTAAAAGAAGAGAATTCAGAAAAACTTCAAAACCTTTTTAAGAAGGTGTTAACTAAACCTGCATCACCAAATACTTCGGAAATTTCAGACATTGAGCCAGATCAACAAAAGAGACAAGAGCAGATAGAAAAAGAGACTGCGGAAGACATAGCTGCAGCAAACAATGTCATTGAAATGGCCCTCAAAAGAATGTCTGAAAGTCTGCAAGTTTTCACAAGGCCAACATCTCCCAACTCATCATTGAATAAATCTCTCCCAAGAAACCCATTGGGTTTAAAAGTACTAAAGTGGATGTCTGATCAAAAGACCCACGTATTGACTTTGGTCAGATCCAATGGTGAAGTGAAGTACATATCAAGGAAAGAAGCACTAGGCCTTAGTGTTGAAGATTTGCAGGATCTCCTTGAACTTACACTGTGCCGGGATGAAGATGACACAAGTTCCAAAGAATTTGAAGAAGAATTTAAAAGAAAAGAAAGGGAACTTCTGATGAGTAATAAAGATCCAGAATAATGACAGGTTTTGGCATTATCTGTTCCAGGGGGAGATTGTTGGGATTGAACCCTACCAGAGGAACAGATAATGTAAAGCCAAAACCTGGTCACAACAGTGGATTCACAATAAGCAGTTGTTTACACTAAGTCTTCTCCCTTGAAAGTGATTACAACAGCTGATGGTCTCATATCCACTGCCCAGATACAACTGCTGCTCTGCATAACTACTGATGAAGCCTAGAAGACTGCTGGAAACTAAGCACTGCTGGAACAAACTGCTGATGACAAAGCACTGCCCAATCAAGGACTGATCAACCTTGAGGAAAACACTGATGATTAGAGAGAGCAGTAGTTTAGTATATCATCTGTCTTATGAATTGTCAGTTATTAGGTTTAGCAGTGTTTGTATAAGAACAGTAGATACAGGTTGTTAGGCTGTTAGACGTCGCTTTCATGGTGACGTCAGCTGAGATGCCTCAGCGGTTTGGTTTTGTCTATAAATGGAGCAGTACTCTGTACTGTTACACTTGATTCGTTTTGAGAGAGTTCTTCTCCTCAATTCAATCCTTTCATCTTGTACAATCCAACCTTGGGGCATCTGGCTGAGGGGGAGCTTAGTATGTAAGCATATCTGTAATCATTTGATTCTTATTGTAAATCTTTTGACTAAATGAATTGCATATTCTTTCTCAAAACTATTTTCTCCTTGATTGTGTTTACAAAGTTTGTTATTCATTTCCGCTGCACTTAAACTCTGTTCATCTCTATTGATTATACAATTTACACAAACAAACACTATCATGAGGGCCTCTGATCCTAACAAGGGCCTTTATATAGTGTTTTAAACACCTTAGATCATTGACAAATCATGCTATCAATGGCCATGGATCATCAACAGATGTCCCTAAGTGCCTAGGAACATGTAGGGGGCGCCCATGAAGTGAAAATATCTGATCTAAGTCGGTTCCAAGGCTGAACAGCCAACAAAAATGATTTTCTGCATCTGGGGGCCTGACGCGGCCCATGTAAGGATTGCCAAGACCTTACGCGGCCCGCCTGGAGCCTAACTTCAGGTTTTAAAACTTTTTCAGTTTGCATCCTTGGCTCTTGGCTCTTCGAAAGGTCAACCACACTTTATTTCTTGCATTTTGAGCCCCTCAACTTGACTTATAAGGCTTCAAGTCTTATACCCACTTTGTTAAGACCTTGGTTAACTTGGTTATCACCCGAAAAGCCATAACTTTCAACGTTTACGCTTTAACCCCTCGCATACGAATTTGATCATAACTTTCTCATACGATAACGAAACTTGATGAAATTTTTATCATGTATTCTAGTGAGCATGTTTAATCGTTACAAAGCTTCGGGTTTGCTAAAAGGTCACTCAGAGGTATACTTTAAACATGTTGACACATTTAACCCCTGTAGTTTGTAATCTCTCACTTTCTTTCATATTTAGCCTCGTATGATCCATGATTTATTCGTTTGAAGGTTTAAACATTATGTAGGGTTATTATAAAGTATATTTATCCATTGTTGACAATTTGAACCCTTATATTCACATACTTTCCATGTTTGTCAACTTTAGTCCCTCTAGAGTATTCTTTCACACGTTCAAGCTTATGACACGTGTCAATACATTATAGGACGTGAATTTTCGAGGTGTTACATCCTCACCCCCTTAAAAGAAATCTCGACCTCGAGATTTGTTAAAGTAAAAGAAGTATTTTCTGCCTTATATTGGGCTTAATCTTCCCCAGTACCTTTTAAGCCTCTATGGCACTCCAATTTACCTTTATAATAGGTACATGTATCTTTTTGGAGCTTCTAATCTTGTCGATCCTTAATCGACACAGGTTGCTCATCACTACATAAATCCGCATATCATTATGTGATATTGCTTCTTGACTTATTGGCGAAACACATCGTTCGGTCACTAGTGTGCAATGTATCGCGAGCTCCGTCAAGCTCCCTAAATAGGTTTTAGCTTAAAAGCTACTTGATCTTGATACATTCGATTTCCTTCGAATGATTCTATATATTCAGAGCTTAACTAGCCTGATAATTTAATAAATTTGGCACACCCTTCCTGGGTGATATCTTTTGTTGAACCTTATTCCTTAACAAGAATTTAGGAGGTTTGCTACTTTCATTAATCCTTGATTTTCTGCCGAATACTGGCATCTTACAGATGGTTATGAATTTGCGTGATCTTATTGGTCGTTTCTAATGCAACTTTCAGATCCTGATGATTGGACTTACCAATCTATTGTCCTGTCAATGGACGTTTAACATTCCATCTATACAAGGTCTTCAAAGGAGCAGCCTTGATGCTTATATATCAACTATTATAGAAAGTTTATCTTAAGGTGAGATGGTTATCCCAACCGTTGCTTAAAACTTATTATTAAGGAATAGCTAATCCTTATAGCTAGTTGAATAACTCGACGATCCTGGGTAGTTGATGGCGATTCTTAATCGTTGTCTAAATATGGTTGCGGTAATGAATGCATAAGCCAAATGAACCGTCTTTCTTATTTAGCAATATCAAACTCTCGGAATATTAAGTTAGGCTATATGAATCTATTATCTTAAAATTTACTTAATTAGGGTTTCAATTATTCCATAATCAACATGGAGTTCTACAACATTCCAACCTAAAGTGGGATGTTAATCTTAACTCTACTTGCCTCTCGGGAGGTAAACAGGGTATGTTAGGATCGGAGGCTCTCATGATTGTGTTTGTTTGTATGTTTAGAATGATTTGTAAACATGAAGACATGTAAAGTGCAGCGGAAATGAAAACAAGCTTTGTAAACACAATCAAATGGAGAAAATAGTTTGATAAACAATTGCTTCTCATAGAGTCAAAAGATTTACAAATCAAAGCAAAAGATTACAGATATGCTTACAAACTAAACTCCCCCTCAGCCTGATGCCCCAAGGTTGGTTGCACACAAGATGAAAGGATTAGACATGAGGAGAAGAACTCGCTCAGTCAATCAAATGTAACAGTACAGGGTACTGTTACATTTATAGGCAAACCAAACCACTGAGGTATCTCAGCTGACGTCACCATGAAAGCGACGTCTAACAGCCTAACAACCTGTATCTACTGTCCTTACACAAACACTGATGTCTAACAACTGATTGTAATTAAAATACAAATTATGAGGAAACAACTGCTTCACGTTCCACTGTTGTAGCCTAAGCTCTGATGCTCAACAACAACATCAGTGCTTTCTTCAAAGGTGATCAGTCCTTGAATGAGCAGTGTTTGTGTCTTCAGCAGCACTTAAGAGACAGCAGTAGATAGAGCGACAGAGTTTATCTTCAGCAGTCTTTAGGATTACATCAGCGTTTGGATCATCAGTTGTTCTTTTGAGCAGTACTTAAGGTTTATCAGCTGATAGATATCCACTATCAAGGGGAAAGCAAAGTGTAAACTACTGCTTATTGTGAATCCACTGATGTGACCTGGTTTTGGCTTTACATTATCTGTTCCTCTGGTAGGGTTCAATCCCAACAATCTCCCCCTGGAACAGATAATGCCAAAACCTGTCATTATTCTGGATCTTTATTCCTCATCAGAAGCTCCCTTGCATGTCTTTTAAATTCTTCTTCAAATTCCTTGGAACTTGTATCATCTTCATCCCTGCACAGTGTAAGCTCAAGGAGATCTAGTTGATCTTCAACACCCAGGCCTAGTGCTTGATTCCTTGATATATGCCTCACTTCTCCATTGGTTCTGACCAGAGTCAATACATGGGTCTTTTGATCAGAGAGCCACTTTAGTATTTTTAAACCAAATGGGTTTCTTGGGAGAGATTTATTTCCTGATGAGCTGGATGCATTTGGCCTTGAGAAAAACTGTAAAGCAGTATCTTGAACTTCAGACATTCTTTTAAAAGCTTCTTCTATGACTTTGTTTGCTGCAGCTATATCTTCTGCAACTTCTTTGTCAAGCAGCTCTTGTTTCTGTTGTTGATCAAGCTCAATGTCTGTGATACCTGCTGATGATGGTTTGCTTACTACTTTGACCCTTTTGGTAAGGTCTTGTAGTTTTGCTAAGTTTTCTTTATCTGAAGCCAATTTCTTGGTAGCTTCTTCAATCAGATCATCTTCTTTAAGCCTTTCTTTTCCAACAGTCAGCATTTCCTTCCTTTCTTTTCTCAACCTTGTAACAAAGGCTTCTGCTGTGCTGATCTGTGTTTCAAAGGTCTTGACCTGTTCCTTTAGCTTTTTGTAGTCAGACTTTTTAGGAGTGTCCCTCCTTTTCCTAAGTCTTTCATAAGCTTCGTCTGTTTGCTGCTTGGTCCATTTTGCTATGGCACTTGCAGAATCCACTTTTGCATCTACCAACTCCTGCTTCTTTCTCTTGTATTCAGAAATAAGATCAGCTATGAGCTTCCTGTATTTATTCCAATTTGGAGCTGTCTTCTTCTTTCTTGGATCATTGTTAACCTTTTCAATTCTTTTTGCCTCATGCTTTAATGCAATTATTGGCCAATCTTTGAAATCTGTTTCTTCAGCAGGATAGAACTTCTCTTTCATTATGTATGCAAGATATTCCTTCCTCAATTCATTTCGTTGATCTGCTTCAGGAGATATGCTTGACATTTCCTTGTTCAAATCACTTGCATATTCTTTTATTTGTTTAACCTTGTTGAGCAGGAATTCTCTTCTTTTCAAAATAGCTTCATTGCCTTGATTCTTGCATTCAATTTTGGCTCTTATCCTTGCTTGTCTTTCTTTCATTTCAAGATATTCATTCATATCTTCTGGAATGATGAAACCTATGAGAGAAGGAAATTTCCTTTTTGAAGGATCATCTTCAGTGTAAAATTGTTTCATCTCATTTTTCACAGCTTCTAATTCCAGTGGATTCTTAGCAGCAACAGGATCATACTTTTCATCGGTGTCCTGAGTTGTTTCTCTTTTTCGTTTGTAAAGCTTAGGAGGTTGTGATGCAAGACTGGTGGAAACAGTGGAAGATGACTGACTAACAGCTATTGAAACAACTGGTGTCTCAACATCTGTTGTCATTACAACTGCTGATATGTCAGCAGTTGTCTTCTGCTTTTGAGCAGGGGTTGGAAGTGGTGATGTTGGTGGTGATGGTGGTGAATCATCATCTGATATGAGATTTCTTCTCCTTTTTAATGAAGAAGAAGCAGATGATGTTTTGGGTGGATCAGTGGTGGTAGATTGGATAGCAGTGGTTTGTGGCAGTGATTGACTGACAGTGGTTGAAACAACTTGTGTTTCAATCACTGTTGTCATTACAACAGATGTTGTAACATCTGTTGTCTTCTGTTTTATGACAGGAGGCAATGGTGATGGTATGATTGTAGATGATGATGGTGGAGCAGTAGTTGTAGTGGTGTGTGGTAGAGTGGTGTGTGTTGATGACATAGCAGCTGTTTGGCTACTGACAGCAGTTTTTGTAACTACTGCTGTATCAGCTGTTTGGCTAACAGGTTTTGAGACCTGCTTTTCTTTTTCTTTTTCAGGCTCAATATGAAGGCCATGCTCTATTCCCTTCGTATTCATTTTTCTCAACAGCTTGATATTCTCCCCCTTTTTGGCATTATCTGTAGGGGGGTTATCAAGGAATGATATGGAAGAAGGAGCTTTGCCAGAGACACTTTGAATGCTTGCCTTTATAGCCTTGATATCTGCTTGAGTGTCCTTGAACCTTGATTCAACCATGTTGGTCAGCATTTGTACTTGAATAGCATGCTTTTTGTCAGCCATAAGTTGCTGTGCTGCAAGCATGGGTTGAAAAATATTCCAAAGCTCATTTTCAGCAAAAGCATGTTGTGCAGGTGCTTGAGCAGGAATAGCAGTGGCTTGTGCTTTCTGAGCTTTTAAAATCTCTTGCACCATCTCCTTTATTTCAGCAACTGATTCTTCAAGTTTGTCAACTCTGCCCGTCAATTCCTGATATTTTGAATCATCACCTACTTTAGTAGGATCATCTGAATCCCCACTAGCAGTGGTTATATCAATGTGTGTCTTAGGAACAGAGTCCCAAAAATCACCCATTGATGCCCCTTGTTCTCGGTACTGGGGACTTCTTTCTTTAGCACTTGATAAACCTTTGATGTTACTAGTGGTCAAAATAGGCTCACTAGTGGTTAACAGTGGTGCTATTGAAGAAATTGCCTTCAAGGGAGTCTTACTTATTAAACAACTGTCCAACTGAGAATCTGTTGATCCACCAATTGTAGTTGCTGCTCCACTTGAACTACCGCCCAGAGTTACTTGTAACTCAGGGGGTGTAACCTCCTCAATTGTTGCTGGGATAGCAGGAGTAGTAGCATCAGACCCAGTCACCTGTGGGGGGTATACTCTCAGTGACAGGTGATAGAGATGAACTGGTATGTGTCTGAGCTATAGCAGCTACATGCAACAAAGGTAGCATGGATTGTGGCATTATTATTGGTGAGGGGATGGGGGTTGAAAGAGACATGTCCTTGGGATCAGGACTGAGGAAGATGGATCCAAGTGGATTCAGAGCTTCATATTGTGGTGTCCCTGTGCTTACAACCTGATCCTTTTGTGAGGATGCAGGAGGAGTTTTAGGCATGGGTTGAGATCTTTCTTCCAACTGCTGTGAGGAAGTAGCAGCAGTGGTTTGTGGTGACTTTTGTGTTGTCACAGGCATTTCCTCTGGGATCTCATCTTCCAGAGTTGCCTTTGTTTTGGGTTTGGTGGGTTTTCTGGATGTTTTTCTTTTGGTCTTTTTGGTTATGTCGGGTGTGGGTTTCAAAGCAGTGGTTGTGCTGCTATGATCTCCTGGAGCAGTGGGCTCAGCAGCTGATACCTGAGGAGCAGTTGTAACCACTAAAATCTGCTCAGGTACCCCTGCTTTTGTTTTTATTGGTGCCATCATCCTTGAAAATGTTTCTTTTGTTAAGCTTTTTATTTGACAATGAACACCTTGTTTTAGCAAATTTAAATTTTCCTTTTCAAATTTTTGTTCAAAATAGTAACTCAAAAATCTTGGAAAAAGTAAAAATGCTTTACTTTCAACGTTTTTCACCATGTCATTGAAAATCTCCTGGGAGTAGTTGTAGTCTTTATTATTCAAAATAGCGTAACCCAGGCATTGAATTTTTAATGGTATTTCGTTAAAAGATGTTGTTTTATTCGAAGCACACATCAGAAGTGTGTGAAATAAAAATCTTGGAGCAGAAGGAAAATAACCTTTTTGTAAGGTATCAACCTTTGATTGTTCTGCATACCCCCTGTTAACGAAATCAGTTTTCATCTCGGCTTTCTCAAAAGAGAGTTTACCTTTCTGATCGTTGAGATTAAAGACTTCGGAGATCGACTGTGGGGTTATTTGAACTGCTTTACCCTGTATTAAGGAGTTAATGGCTATGACTTTTCCGTCTTGTTTTTCAAGCGACGCCTTTTTCCAAAACTCTCTCTGGGTTTGCAGATAGATGGGAGCATTTGCTGTCAACAAAGTTTTGTACTTTGATGCAGATAATGTATCAATGATGGTGTCAAAGGTGTGATTATCAGTAGGTTTTGTGAGTAAACCCAGATAGTTGTGAGATTGTTTGAATGGTATTTCGATGGGTTCTTCGGCCGTTTGAGCGACCTCTTTGGAAGGTGATGGTGATTTAGGTTTTGATTTTGATTTTGTCATTGTTGCGGAGAAGAACGAAGGAGGATTTTGGAGATTTTGAGAAGAAGGGTTGGAAACTGCTATGAGAAGAGAATTTTGGAATTCAATTCGACAGTGTAAAACCCTGTTTGGGGTTTAGGGCAGCGTTTTATTTAAAAATGATCACTGATGTGGTAGCGGTTATTAAGATCTGAGGGCTAAAAACTGACCACGTGTCAAACACTGATGAAGTGGATGAAGTATGGAGAACAGTTGTTTTAAGGGCCACTGACGTATCAAGCATCAGTGGTTACAACGGTAAAAATTATGGGCAGTGAATGATTTTTACTATCAGTGGATAGCATATCAGTGGATAAGACACTGATTTTGAGCATCAGTGCTTTTCAAGAAAATAAGGAATCAGTGGTTAACTTTCAGCAGTGGACAGTGTTTAGAGATCAGACGTTGGAACACAACAGTGGTTAGGGTAAATGGCACAAATCTGAAGAACAGGTGTTTCAGCAACAGTTTTGAAGATTTTCATTCAATGTTTTGCCACATGTCAATTTTGAAAGATAGTGGTTTAGTACCCCAGATGATGAAAACTTTTTGCTAAGGCAACTCATTTTCGTTTAATATTCAATTAAAACATGAGTACCCTAGTAATTCAAGCACAGTTTGCAATCAATTTTTGATGAAAATTTAAGAGCAAGCCTGAGTATGACATGATCATGATATATGCACCATTTCCTTTTGACCCATATATGAGGACAATAATACCAACAAAAATAAGGTATTACATCCTGTCAGGAGCTGAAACTATTGCCAACAAAAACAAGCAGAAGTTCCAAAAACATTCTTAAAAAAAATGAATGATAAATCCTGATTATTCGAGAAAATCCTTTGAACACAAAAAAAATGGTTAAAGGATTTTCTAAGAACAGTATCAAAAAGATCTGATATAATTTCAATAGAGAATATAATCACATCACTCACAAATTTTTGAAGAATGGTCAGTAGTTTGACAACAGTGGTAGGAAACTTTTGGAATACATTTTGACCACTGTTTGGTACCATTTTCTTTGTCATTCGATTGCAAACATGAGGACACATGGATAAAATTTTGAACATTTGTCTAGTCCTCTTTGGAGTTCATTTACTGGGATCAAAACCCTTTTCTGAACAGATAAATGCACATAGTTGCTTAATAACCATTATTACCCTAAACTTTGACTCATAAGTGTTTTATGTTTATACTCTTTTCTTTTGACTTCAAAAGTTTTGAGATATACACACTTCTGAGTTTTTGTGAATATTAGTCCAAAATCATTTTACAGTAATGTTTTGAGAGACTTGGTCATGTTTTCACAAGTTTTCCACCCAATCTCACATTACATATGATGCGGACTATGTTGACCCCTGTTTTCTTAATGTATTTGAACATAGTTGATTTTGTCCTTTTTAGGAACTCAACCTGTTTTCAACACATAAGATCTAAATAACTAAAGTTTTAATTTCCCTCTTTTTGTGTTAACAAAACCACAATTCTTTTATGAACATAGGTTTTGTTAATCTGAGGTTTGTACTTTAGTATTTAATGAAAACATCACATATTCCACATCAACAGTTTAAATCAATTTAGAAAACAAAAATAATTTCATGGTTTAACAGATATTGCTTTCAGATCTAGAAACCATGAGGATCTTGTGCATGAATTTTCTTGTTGTGTGAAATTTGTGTGTCATATGACACCTTGGTTGATTTACAGAGTTTTTGAATAACCATTTTGAACATGATTTAATCGATACTCTGTTTTTCAACAAAATACAACCAACCTTAGTATCAATGAATATTGAGCCGAACTGTTATGTCAAATTTATTGTTAGATCGAATTTGACTGTCCAGGCTCTGATACCAATTGTTAGGATCGGAGGCTCTCATGATTGTGTTTGTTTGTATGTTTAGAATGATTTGTAAACATGAAGACATGTAAAGTGCAGCGGAAATGAAAACAAGCTTTGTAAACACAATCAAATGGAGAAAATAGTTTGATAAACAATTGCTTCTCATAGAGTCAAAAGATTTACAAATCAAAGCAAAAGATTACAGATATGCTTACAAACTAAACTCCCCCTCAGCCTGATGCCCCAAGGTTGGTTGCACACAAGATGAAAGGATTAGACATGAGGAGAAGAACTCGCTCAGTCAATCAAATGTAACAGTACAGGGTACTGTTACATTTATAGGCAAACCAAACCACTGAGGTATCTCAGCTGACGTCACCATGATAGCGACGTCTAACAGCCTAACAACCTGTATCTACTGTCCTTACACAAACACTGATGTCTAACAACTGATTGTAATTAAAATACAAATTATGAGGAAACAACTGCTTCACGTTCCATTATTGTAGCCTAAGCTCTGATGCTCAACAACAACATCAGTGCTTTCTTCAAAGGTGATCAGTCCTTGAATGAGCAGTGTTTGTGTCTTCAGCAGCACTTAAGAGACAGCAGTAGATAGAGCGACAGAGTTTATCTTCAGCAGTCTTTAGGATTACATCAGCGTTTGGATCATCAGTTGTTCTTTTGAGCAGTACTTAAGGTTTATCAGCTGATAGATATCCACTATCAAGGGGAAAGCAAAGTGTAAACTACTGCTTATTGTGAATCCACTGATGTGACCTGGTTTTGGCTTTACATTATCTGTTCCTCTGGTAGGGTTCAATCCCAACAGGGTAGCCTTTGCAGAAGGTAAACAAGACACAAGGGAGTTACAGAGATTTTCCAAATCTCAGGCTCCAGTTCGTCCATCCTTGCTGGTGTCAAATGAGTGACACATTTATGTTACGAGTCCACAGATTTAATCAGAGACACTTACTTGGACAATTTCATTCTGGATATCTTCTTTGAATACTATTAGTTGACTTTAGTACCATATGATCATTGGGATATCTTTGTGGTTCCATGCATTAAACCTCCATACTGATCAGGCATGGAAGCAATCTATGGAACTTATTAAGATACATCAATTTTCATACGGCGGTTTTGTCATACCATTTGGTATTCGTAATCAATAGGGATTAGAGAGATATCAATTTCATGCGAATGTCCTCTATCTATAGAGAGGGTACATTAGAATTTTTATGACTTAAAGATTTCTGACCGGAACAGAAGAAATGGTTCCTATTACTGAATGAATCCATTTCTTGGTTGCGATTCGACAACTGCTATTCCTCATTCTCATGGCCTTATATACTAACCATGGTTTCATTAAACCATACAGGTCAATATAGCATTAACATTCTTAATGAACGTTATTTAATATATATCAATTATACTTAGCCTTGATCACAAAAGACCATTAATGGCATTTAAAGTTTGGTCCTAATCCACCATCTTTTTGACAGGGGATCAAAATGTCACATCTGTTTTTATTATAGTGATGAATTTGGATAACTTGAAAGTTTGCCATAAGGATATCAGAAAAGAGTGATTCCTAATAGATATAAGATATCAATCTATGATTTGTTGGAGTATTTTCTATAGTGTCATCGGCCAATTTCTATCTTGCGTTAAATGACCGGAATCCAAATCAACGGGGACAACAGTTCCCAATATTTATCGTTTCTTATAGAATCATATTTGTCAGTATCAAATAAATTTCTATATAAACTGTTTGATAAGGAAAGGTACCTGCTATATAGTCATCATTCTGCACCATCTCCTGGGCATTCATCTGGAAAACTCATGCGTTTGTTCTCTTGGCCTCTTCGGGCTTCTTCTGATTCCTAGGGCAGTTGGTCTTGATATGCCCCTTCTCGTTGCAACCATAACAGGTTGCATCTTTTAGCTTCTTGCAATCCAGGGTTTTATGTTCCTGAGACTTGCAAATTCCACACGGTAGAGGCTGAGATTCAAATCTGCATTTCCCGAGGTGGTATTTCCTACAGGTTTCGCACCTGGTCTTCTCAACCGACTGCTAGCTGTCTCTTTTCAACCTGGAACTCTTCTTATCCTCAGAGTTCCTCTTCCTATCGGAGCAATGAGAATTCTCATCCTCCCTTTTACGCTTTCCATCTTCAGAGACTTTGGCAGCCTTGTTTCTGACCATATCGAGTGTGAGAGATAGCGACAGATCTGCCGCTGACCTGAATGTAGTAGGTCTTGAAGCCTTAACACTGGCTTTGATTTCTGGGGCTAAACCCCCGATGAAGCGAGCAATTCTCTTGGGTTCTGGTGTTACTAGGTAAGGAACCAGTCTGGATAGGGTATTGAAACTGGTGAGGTAAGCTTGACAATCTAAGTTTGTCATCACCAATGATAAGAAATCTGATTCAATTCTTTCGACCTCGTGTTGAGGGCAGTAGTTCTCCATAATGAGAGCAACAAACTGTTCCCATGACATGTTGTAAAGTGGGATCTTCCCAGCAGCTTGAATGAGAGCCTTCCACCATGCTAGTGCCTCTCCCTTGAACGATTGGGATACATACTTCACTACATCCCTCTCAGCACAACCGCTGATATCGACAATTGTGTCCATTTCATCCAACCAGGTCATACAATCAACTGCCCCTTTCTCCCCAGTGAAATCCCGGGGTTTGCAGGAAACAAAGTATTTATAGGTACAGGACTTGGTACATGGTTCATTATCAAACACTAACCTCTTGGATGGGACACTGTGTTGAATAGATGAATGTCGGTCATCATCCTTCTTTGGTTCCTCTTTCTTAGAGGTGGGCTTGCTGTGAGCCTCTGAGTGAGTCTTAGGGACAGACTTAGAGTGGGGTACAGATGAGGCTTTACTATGCGTCCCACTATACTCCCTAAATTGCTCCTCTACAGCTTTAGATACAGCCGTATCAATCAGTGTACGAAGTTCTCCTCTGGTTATATTGATCTTATCATCATCGCGGTTTTCCAGAGGATGACTGTTTATCTCATCAGAGTCAGCCATGTAGTCTTAATTGCTACAAAAAGAAAATAAGGGCAAGGTTTATTTAGAAGCCCATTCAGTACTATCGTTCTTGACGATTGATTAACCATGGTAATATAAACCATATTGGTTAATTTGTTAGTTATATTTAATTAATATTTTCATTATAATTTACCCTAGTTATAAAACATTAAGGATATAAAAGTGGCGCAAAAGGCCTAGTCACGTGGACAAGTTTAGTTTATAAGCCATGATTTCAGAGAATCGAGGCATTAAGGTTTGAACATATTTCATTACCTTCACTGGACAGAGAGTCAAAGACTACTATTGTCTTTAGTCTCAGAGGACGTTTAGCATTTTCCTTATAATTTATCCTAGTTATAAAACATTAAGGATATTAAGGTGGCGCAAAGGGCCTAGTCATAAGGACAGTTTCAAATTTATAAGCCACGATTTCAGAGAATCGAGGCATTAAGGTTTGAATCAAAGTTCATTACCCTTCTCTGGACAGAGAGTCAAAGACTATTACTGTCTTTAGTCCCTTAGGACAATAAGTATGGCCCGTAGGCATTTCATCACTTATGGATGTTTATAATATGATCATCTTCATTTGATGATGTTAGTCAGGATCACATTGATCATACAAACTATTATGCTTGGATGTAGTCCAACATCTTTAGACGGGGGTCAGAGACCACCACGGTCGTTGTCTTATCGGACAACAAGTTTGGCCCGTAGGCACTCCATCACTAAGGGATGATTATTTCAAATAAGGGAATTTAGATTAACCCCCTTTTTAAAGATGGCCTGTGTGACTTTAACGATTCACAGTTTACCAAAAATGTTAGCATACTTACAGATGTTAACAGGGATCTGAATCTAATTGTGGAACCACTATCTTGGCCTTGTCTTAAAATGACACATGAGCTAGGTCTTGTCCTTTTTTAGATATTGCCATTTTATTATAATGGTAGATCTTATAATATAGGAATGATATTTTAAATATAATCATTCAATTAAAATTTAAACAAGTATATGGTTGCCCTAAACGGGACTTCAAACTGAAAATGACTTGTCCATGCAAGGGCAAATTAGAAAAATAACAAAAGAAGCAATTTAAAAGACAATGAAA
Source organism: Helianthus tuberosus (assembly GCA_030545235.1). NCBI lineage: Eukaryota > Viridiplantae > Streptophyta > Magnoliopsida > Asterales > Asteraceae > Helianthus > Helianthus tuberosus. Next base: position 78,176,199 of record CM060407.1, read on the forward strand.
CGAATTAGGATTAGTCCTATGTTCTTGTCTAGACTCAAGAATGTGCAACTGTGTAACTGAGATTAAACACAAAAGGCTAGTGTTTAATTCACTCAGTGTTGGCTCTGATACCAACCTGTCACACCCCGACTTTCCACGTGTCACCGGTGGGCCCGGTGGGGAGTATTGTGACGTAGTTGATATCATCATAGTCAAACAACACAATATATAAATGCACAGCGGAAGCAAAAGGTAAATATATTACAATCCGAATATAAAGTAATATCCAAGTATTACAACGGAAAGTAAAGGATCCACAGGCGGATCTTAAAATATAAACATTTGTTCAACAGACTTTAGACGCCTAGAACTTGCAAGATTCCTTATTAGCGCCCTGAGCTTCCAGCCAATTACGTTCAGTACCTGTCACTTAACCTTTTTGGAAAATACGTCAGTTTTCACTGGTAAATACACTCAACTGACTCATTTGAAAAGAGTTTAAAAAATTGATTTAGATGCACCAGGCACAAAATATTTTGACACTTTGATTAAAATGCACAAAGGCAAAATTAATCTTTTATAACTTGGGACAATTATATTTATAATCTTGTATACAGATTTACATGTTCATTGTACGTTCAGGGCCCGATGTAGAAACCGAGTCAGATTAACAGACACGCCACAAGTATAGGCCCACAAGAGAGTGAGATACCGTTATTCCTTAAGCAACTGTCAGGTGTATGCCTACACCCCGTGCTTAAGACGTGGCCATTTTATAATACAATGATGTCAAGGATATCCGGGACATGGTCATTAACCCCTAAAGGCTTTTATTTCAAACAAGACAGATTAAAACGGGTTACCTCAATAATTTAATCACAATCCGATTAAACATTCAATACCCGACCAAGCGGTATCATTATACCGTATCCCAAGCCCGTATAGGGAAAATAAGTTAAGAGTATTTACCTGAGCTAGCTCCTGTCTTAAATAGCAAGAATTTAATAACTCAGTCGTATTCACTTAAGTAAGCGTAGGTACAATTTACCAGAAGGCTCTAGTCTGGAATGATGGTATAAATAACCAATTAGAATGCTAACAGGTCTTTAATTAAGCCTAAGCTTAGACCAGTTAGTTTTAAGAAAGATACGGTTCAAACGCATGATAAAGCGAAGACCTGTTTAGAATGTGGTTTTGACCCGGCAAGCCTGTATGCTTGTTTAATATGGGTAACTTAAACACATTCTGGATTTTGAGACAGAACTGATATGGTTTGACCCGTTTCGGCTAATATATGCGAACTAGTCACATAAGCCGAACCGTACGCGCAAGAGGCGTAACGGAAATCATAAGGGTCCTAACCAGGTTTCCTAAGTTAATATGCCTCAAATATGTTGTGATATCAGTAGGATACCTTCCATTATGCCCAAAACGAATTTAAACACAAACTATGCCCCGTAGGGGTAATTTGGTCATTTATAAGGTTATAAAAGAGTTTAAGTATTAACTTAAGTTGTAGGTCTGATATGTTCAGCAAAAATACTCAGTTTACCAAGTTATAATAGTAGGGTATGGTATATATGTGAAATTTATCAATTATAACCAAACTATGCACCGTAGGGGCATTTTGGTAATTTCACATAAGCCGAAAAGCTCAAAACTGAAGTCTGAGTTAAACAACTTTTGCTTACTGTTAAAATATTATAATTTACCTAAAATATCAGTAGGTATCAACTCGTGTATGTTTAAAATAGTTCTAGTACATACTATGCGTTAAAAACGCTTAAAAAGGCGATTAAAAGCCATTTCCGGGTTCTATACATAAAGCTGATATTTTTATTATTCTAGAAGGCCTAAAATAATTTATTTATCATATGTGATCAGTATCAAAAGGTTTGGAGTCAATTAGATATGTAAAACTCATTTTATAGCCCGTAAGGGCAAAACCGACAATTACCGGATTAAGCCTACGACTATAAGTTATGCTCAGCCTAAAATTAATTAAAAATATTCAAAAATCCCAAAATAATATATTACATCAGTGGGTAATAAATTTGATATCAAAAAGTAGGCTTAACTAGGCTATACGCTAATTACGCCGTTTAATTAACAAAAAGCTTTCAATTTACGCTAATGAGCATAACTCTCAAACTACACCTCAAACTGATGTCAAATTTTGGGTGCAAGTTTATATATCAGTAGCTAAGGTTTCTACTCTTTTACATTTTCAAAAATCACGTTTTAAGGTGAAAAGGGCATAATGGTCAACATATGAGCAATTAACAGAATCATGCGTATTAATTGGTTAACTAATGAACCATGGTGTATAATCACAGAGGGTTATACTAGCATGTAACCTGGTCCAAATAGAGCTCTAAGGTATTTCTAAATCATACCAAAACGGGTCAGAACAGAAGTCAAAGCAAAAGTCAAAACTTTGCGACTTTCGGTTCCGAACCGGGTCTAAACAGAAAATTGTCGGGTTGAACATGTTTAGACATGTTCTTACATTCATTACCAAGTTATATTAATGATCAAACAGGTTGTAAGGGTTCTACATTGCTAATTATGCATAAATTGTAAATTAAGCATTCTGTTGACTTTTTAATAACAAGTTTGACCCGACATTTGACCTAGTTAGAGTGGGAATCAGAGGGTGCCCTTTTAAGGGTTTATTGGCCACATAATTACCAACTTATAACTACTTTCAATTCGACTAATCACTGGACCATTAGTGATTAATCGTTAAGTCAACCGTTAATTACGACGGTTTGACTTTTAAGCTAAAACTAAGCAAAAACTTAACTAAGGAAGGTTAGGGAAACTTACAAGAGTCCTATGAACGATTAGGAAGGACTTGTGTCTGCTCTCAAGCTCCAGAAAGCTCCTCAATTGCAGATGGAAGGTGTGATCAATTGTTGCAACTTAAGGGCTTTTATATAGTGTTTTAAACACCTTAGATCATTGACAAATCATGCTATCAATGGCCATGGATCATCAACAGATGTCCCTAAGTGCCTAGGAACATGTAGGGGGCGCCCATGAAGTGAAAATATCTGATCTAAGTCGGTTCCAAGGCTGAACAGCCAACAAAAACGATTTTCTGAATCTGGGGGCCTGACGCGGCCCGCGTAAGGATTGCCAAGACCTTACGCGGCCCGACTGGAGCCTAACTTCAGGTTTTAAAACTTTTTCAGTTTGCATCCTTGGCTCTTGGATCTTCGAAAGGTCAACCACACTTTATTTCTTGCATTTTGAGCCCCTCAACTTTACTTATAAGGCTTCAAGTCTTATACCCACTTTGTTAAGCCCTTGGTTAACTTGGTTATCACCCGAAAAGCCATAACTTTCAACGTTTACGCTTTAACCCCTCGCATACGAATTTGATCATAACTTTCTCATACGATAACGAAACTTGATGAAATTTTTATCACGTATTCTAGTGAGCATATTTAATCGTTACAAAGCTTCAGGTTTGCTAAAAGGTCACTCAGAGGTATACTTTAAACATGTTGACACATTTAACCCCTGTAGTTTGTAATCTCTCACTTTCTTTCATATTTAGCCTCGTATGATCTATGATTTATTTGTTTGATGGTTTAAACATTATGTAGGGTTATTGTAAAGTATATTTATCCATTGTTGACAATTTGAACCCTTATATTCACATACTTTCCATGTTTGTCAACTTTAGTCCCTCTAGAGTATTCTTTCACACGTTCAAGCTTATGACACGTGTCAATACATTATAGGACGTGAATTTTCGAGGTGTTACACTACGGTAGGTTTAGCACATGTGTCCAAAAAGTCAACAGAAACTTACACATGTGGCTTACGGTTTATGTTGAGGGTTTACGGAGTCCAAGACAAAACAACCTATGCAAAAGTGAAAGGAGGCATGCACGTGGTCAAGTGTTTGGATGTTATATGGATTTTAATAAGAACTTTGAGGGATTCCACTATCTTGGGATCTAAAAAAAACATCATTGTTACCTACGAAAGTTTGGTAGCCATAGACTACTATTTTTTTGTGAAGCCTTTAATTGAGGATTAAGATCACTTCATTATTATCGAGGGTTTTTGGCAGCAACTCCATTCCATCGATACTTGGCAGCAAAGGATAGGACTTTTGGGCTCTCATATATTCACGAAATATAGCAGCAACAATAACACATGTATTCACTTCTTTGTCATCGATAATGGGCTGCAACAATAGACAATTTTTGGGCTTTGATAACCATCAGTATCACGGGCCATTACACACGAAATTGGGCAGCAACCTTTATTATTTTTTGGGCTCATATAACCAATCAACATGATCGATTTGGGGGGCCACTGTACATCACGAGGGGGAGCTCTAAAAAATCATCATCACTCACATCAATAAGATCATCATCCATCGTTCGCAAATACGGACTCGATCATGTTTTCAACAGTCTACCAAGCTATTGAAGATCGCACGAGCGTCATGAGCGGCTAGTCATCCCGTGACCGTCTCCGGGAATAGGGTTTGTGCTTAAACATTGGTTTGCGTTATTGTTACGGTTGTTTTGGATTAGGATTCGATTAAACTTTCAGTTAGTCAGTCTTATTGTTTCTTGTTTGATTAAACAGTATTTGATTATCGTATTCATTCGTGTTCATCAATTATTTGGTTTGTTCATCAACAACCGAGATTAAATTCTAGGTTGTCATTGTTTTAAACCTTTAATCATTGAACCTATTAATGTTTATGAAATCTAAAATTGGTGATTAACTGGATTACTATTCATTTGCATCAATCTTTTGGTTTCGATCGTGGATCATTGCAATCAAATATATTGTTCGTTAATTATTTATCAAAACAAGTTTTCAAATCATGTCTATGTGGTTTCCAATTGGTCGTAACTAAGTAACCTGATTTTATACATAACCTGAAAACCCGGAGATTGGTCTCTCTTATCACAATTATTTACAACCCGGAGATTGATTTTATACATAACCTGAAAACCCGGAGATTGGTCTTCGCTTTATCATGCGTTTGAACCGTATCTTCCTCTTGAAAACTAATCGGTCTAAGTCAAGGCTTAATTAAAGACCCGTTAGGATTCTAATAAGTTATTAAAAACCTTCGTTCTAGATTTAGGTGCCCAGTAAAAGCTATCTGTACTTGCTGATTTGATACGGCTGGGATTGAATTTATATTTAGCTCAGGTAAATACTTTTAACTTGTTTTCCCTTATACGGGCTTGGGGTACGGTATATAAAATACCGCTTGGTCGGGCATTCGACCTTAATCGTTTGATGGTTAAGTATTATCGAGATGACCGTTTAAATTGTTTTGTTTGCTTAAAGCCTTTGGGGGGTTAATGACCATGTCCCAGATATCCCTGGCATCATTTTACGAAATGGCCACGACCTTAGCACACAGGTGTAGGCGTACACCCGTCAGTGTCTCATATAATTAATGTGGTGTGTCTGTTGATCTTTAACCCGGCACGAACCGGGCTACTGAACGCATAAGAAACATGTAACCCTTTTACAAGTTTATATGTTTAAATAATTATCCCAAGTTATAAAATATTATTTGTGCCATGTGCATTCAAATCAATCATTTTTTTTAAAACCCTTTTCAAAATGAGTCGGTTGATTGTATTTACCAGTGTAAACTGACGTATTTTCCCAAAAAGGCTAAGTGCAGGTACTAATCGGAATAGGCTGGCTACTCCTAGCATCAATAAAGAGTCTTGCAAGCTTAGATGCCTAAAGTCTGTTGAACAGTGCTATTTTTATTTTCGATCCGCCTGTGGATCCTTTACTTCCGTTGTAATACTTTGATGTTACATTATTTCGGATTGTAATATATTTATCCTTTTGCTTCCGCTGTGCATTTATATATTGTGTTGTTTGACTATGATGATATCAACTACGTCACGTTACTCCCTACCGGGCCCATCGGTAAAGTGTGGAAATATCGGGGTGTGACAGGTTGGTATCAGAGCCAACATTGAGTGAATTAAACACTAGCCTTTTGTGTTTAATCTCAATGACACAGTAGCACATTCCTTGACCTTCTGAGTCTAGACTTAACATAGGAATAATCTCAATCCTAATCTGTAAATTTTTTCTTCCAATTTTTTTATATTGGATACGTCGCCAAGCGAAGAAGCTGTAATAGGGATTCTCCACATCCGGAGCCTTGAAATGCTGAGCTTCGTACCGCGGCCAGGGTGAAACGTGCAACCAAGGAGAAAGCATTCAGAAATAAAATGAAGAAGGAACTCCTTTTTGCTGAAGATCGTTTCCTTAATAGTCCTTCTAAGGACATATTTATTTTTCAGTCCCTTCAAGGACAACATTATTCCCTTCAAAGTCCCTTTTAGGACAAACCTGAATTTTTTATTTTATAGTGGAATGACTGAATTTTCATCCTAAACATGAAATATGAAATAAATGAAAAATAACATTTCCTTTTATAAGATCTACCATTATAATAAAATGGCAAAATCTAATAAGGGACAAGACCTAGCCTCGTGTCATTATTAAGACCCGGCCAAGATGGCAGTTCCTCAATTTAGGTTAAGATCCTTATTAACATCCCGAGTTAGGATTGTTCTGCGTTTAATATTAAAAAGGAATCTTAAAGGTAAACCTAGCCTATATGACGAGGCCAAGATGGTAGGACCTATTCAAGAGATTCAAATCCTTGTTAACACCTAAGAACGTGTTAGCACTCTTGACAGATGTGATTCGAGAAAATCACAACAGTCGTTCTTATATTGGATTCTTCCAATTTTCTTATCTAGTCTATTGATTTAGAAATCATGGCTTATATCATCCTATAAGATGATCATATTATAAACATCCCTTAGAAAGGAAATGCCTACGGGCTATAGTTAATGTCCTCTGAGACTAAAGACAGTGGTAGCCTACAACTCCCTGTCAAGAAAAAGTAATGAACTTTGATTCACACCTAAATGCCTCGATCCCAAACGATCATGGCTTATAAATTAAATTTGTCCACGTGACTAGGCCTTTTGTGCTATTACTAACTTATAAATTTGCCTCGATTCTCTGAAATCATGGCTTATAAATTAAACTTGTCCTTGTGACTTGACTTTTTGTGCTATAGTTATATTTTAATTAAATCCAGGATAATATTAATTACAATCCTGAATAAAAATAAATATCATTCCTTTCCTGCCAGTATAAATATTAAAAGAGAATCTTAAAAGGTTTGACCTAGCTTGAAGGTCATTGAAGACCTAGCTAAGATGGTAAAACCTATTTAAGAAGAGATTCAGATCCTCGTTAACATCTAAAAATGTGTTAACACTCACGACAACAGTGATGCGATAAAATCACACTTGTCATCCTTATATTTGGAGTTTTCCAAATCCCTTAATTAGCGTAAATGATCAATAGGAATCATGGCTGGTAAACGTCAAAAATGATGTACGCATCAAAACATCCATTTGGGATGTATACCTACGGGAAAAGGTGTATACATGAAAATATAGTTTTTATTTCATAAATTCTTGTCAAGACAATGAACTATGAAATTTTCCGATCCAAAGGAATCATCGATTATGTTTTAGATTTTTCCCTAGTGACAAGGCCCTGTGCCATCAAGAGTCCTTGGGAACAAGCTCTTGTGCTATATAAAATGTTAGTACGACATTGACAGTCGTGATTTATGTCCCCTGTCTAATAAATATGAAGGATTATATTCTGTTTACACGCCAAGGATGGTTTACTTAAAAACCTAGGCAGAACATAATCAATTAACTTAAATACTATCTTTTGACCTATATGGTTTATTTACACCATAGCTATTTAATCAACAAACTCGACAATTCACCATATAATTAAATCAATTATTATTACTTAGGTTGTAGCCTTCAAAGATTCACCATGGTTGACTCCTCTGAAGCTCACAATCATCCAGTTAATCAGAATGATGATACAAGACTGAATTTAACGGGCGCCGAGTTACAGGCTATGTTAGATAAAGCTGTAAACAAGGCCGTGAACCGAGCGTTAAGGGATCATAAGCGAAAGTACGATAATACCCCGAATAAGGGTTATAAAAAGGGTAAGATCGGTTCAAACTATAACCAGCCCAAGCCAAATGAGGCAAAACCCGAATGTAAAACCTGCAAGAAGAAGCACTTTGGAAAATGTTTCTATGATCAGACCAGGGGATGTGTCATCTGTAAGGAGATGGATCACAAGACCCATGAATGCAAGGACCTGAAGAACAACCAGTGGTCAAGTGAAAAGACCAAATGCAAAATCTGTAGGAAATACCACCGCGGGAAATGCAGATTTGAATCTCAGCCTTCACCTTGTGGAATCTGCAAGTCCAAGGGGCATAAGACCTTGGACTGCAAGAAGATGGAGGACGCAACCTGCCATGGCTGCAATGAAATAGGGCACATCAAAACTAATTGCCCTAATAAAACCAAGAAATCTGGCGAGGCTAAGAAGACCAAAACCGGAAACTCTCAAATGGATACTCAAGAGGCTATCCAGGATGACAAGGTCACAACAGGTACTTTCTATATCAATAACGCTCATGTTAGAGTATTATTTGATTCAGGTTCAGATAAGTCTTTCGTAGACAATAGATTTTGTAAATCATTAAATCTGCCTGCTAAAACTCTAAGCGTTAAATGTAAAGTAAAATTAACCGATAGTACTTCAGAGACTGCTTCAACAATATTAGATGGATGTTTTATATCCATTAGGAATCATTCTTTTCTGTTGTCCTTGTTTCCATTTATATAATAAGGGACTCGATATAGTCATAGTAATGGATTAGTCGTCGTGTGACCAAGCCCATATTGTGGGTGTAATAAGAAGTATGTAGTTTTCAAAACTCCTTATGGTGAGCCTTTGACCATTCAAGGAGATACTGGTTATGGATTGCCTAAACACTTGTTGAATATAGTATATAATACCAAAGATTCGAGCATGGAAACTCGGATAAGACAAACAACAGTCGCAATGCTGAGGATGCGACAAATGTTAATGTTGCATCCAATGTGAACCTCAATGTTAATAGAGTTAATCTCCAAAACGGTAATTAACGCAGCTGTTAGAAAGGCTATGATAAAAGTCATGAAAAGGTTCGAGAAGCCGAATGATGTTCGCTTTAAAACACATGTCGCTGCTCATGAGAAAGAGCTTTACTCATGCTTCAAATACGATGAATAAACTAAACAAAATCATATATGGCATGGAGCCCCATTTTAGGATGTACTTAAAAGTACTTCGTCTCTTAGAAGTCAAGAGACCTCAATAATAATAAGGGGCCATCGATTTCAGGAAATTGATGGATGAAGTAGAAACCATAAGGTATATCAGCGGTTATGCTGGAAAGGACATGGTAAGGTATACATCACAGTCATCCGATGGCAATACCCTTAATTAGTGAGGACATTAATGAAATCCTCAGGAAGGATCCTCTTATACATAGTGAGATGGTCCAAGTTTTAAGGACCTTATTAGAAAAACCTAGTATCCATTTCGCGAAAAGGGAAAAGACGGAATAAGAATTTTCTGACTCTCACCATAAAAGTTCAAGACTTTTGAAAGTATAACGCAAATTTTTGGCTGAGACAACGCTCTATTCCATTTACCCAAGACCTAAGCTTAATGCAATAATTGTTGGGGGTTAGCATCGGGAATAAGAGGGCACATTAAGGTTTCAAGGCCTGCTTATTATAAATCCATTATGGATCAATCTCAGCTACTCACGTTCTATAGATTTAGAAATAATCAGTCAAAGCTGAGACTGCCCTAAAGTTATCTAAGATTTTACAGCTAAGTTTAGAAGGATAAAGAATGGAGGCGTTTAACCCCCCTGTTGAATGATTAGAGGCAGCTCACATTAGGAATGTCACCAGATAAATCCTTATTTGTGATTTTATTGCTAGAAATTACATGTCGTTTCTGGTGCTGTTAAGTCTCTCATAAGACCATAAACTTAGCAAACTTTTAGAAATTTTTTCTGTAAGAACCCCAGATGTTAAGTGTAAGGTAGAACCTTCAGGCATCAGAAACCTTCAGTCGCAGAATTTTAGAAGTATCCTTTCTCAAAAAGGAAGTGCGACAGTGTACATAGTAGATATCTCTTTAATCTCTATCGATTGTGAATACCCGATGGTATGATAAAAGCACCGTGTGAGGATTTGTGTATCTTAATATGTCCCATAGATTGCTTCCATGCCTGATCAGTATGGAGGTTTAATGCATGGAACCACAAAGATACCCCGGTGGTCATATGGTACTAAAGTCAACTAATGGTATTCAAAGTAGATATCCAGGATGGAACTGTCCAAGTAAATGTTTCCAGTTAAGGAAATTCGTGGAATTGTAACATACAGGTGTCACTTATTTGACACAAGCATTGATGGATGAATTGGAGTCTGAGATTTGGAAAATCTCTGTAATCTCCTTATACCTAAGTATCTTCTCATAAGTTTTCCCTGCTTACCTCCTGAGAGGCAGGTAGAGTTAAGATTAACATCCCGCTGTGGGCTGGAATATTGTGAAAACTCCATGTTGATTATGGAATAATCGAAACCCTGACTAAGTAGGTTTTAAGACATAGGCTCATATAGCCTGACTCAATATTCTGGGGGTTTTATGTTATTGAATAAGAAAGACGGTTCATATTGCTTATGTATCAATTACCGCACCCTAATTAGGCAATAATTAAGAATTGCCATCAGCTGCCCAGGATCGTCGATCTGTTCGACTAACGGCAAGGATTAGCTATTCCTTAAAATTAGTTAAGCAGTGGTTGGAATAACCATCTCACCTTAAGATGAGCTTTTCTATAATAGTTGATATATATGCATCAAGGCTGTTCCTTGGGAGACCTTGTATAGTTGGAATGTTAAACATCTATTGTTAGGACAATAGATTGGCAAGTCCAATTATCAGAATCTGAAAGTTGTATTGGAAACAACAAATAAGATCACACAAATTCATAATCATCAGTAAGATGCCAGTATTCGGCAGAAAATCAAGGATTAATGAAAATAGCAACCTCCTAAATTCTTGTTAAGGAATAAGGTTCAACAAAAGATGTCACCCAGGAAGGGTGTGCCAAATTTGTTAAATTATCAGGCTAGTTAAGCTCTGAATATATAGAATCATTCGAAGGAAATCGAATGTATCAAGATCAAGTAGCTTATAAGCTAAAACCTATTTAAGGAGTTTGACGGAGCTCGCAATACATTGCACACTAGTGACTGAAGGATGTGTTCCGCCAATAAGTCAAGAAGCACTATCACATGATGATATGCAGATTTAAGATGTGATGAGCATCCTGTATCGATTAAGGATCGACAGGTTAAGAAGATCCAAGAGGATACATGTACCTAATATAGGGGTCACTTTGGGAGCTTGGAAAGGCTCCAGACATGTTATAGAAGTTAAGTCCATTATGCGACAAAAAAAGTACTTCCAGCATTTTATCAAATCTCAAGGTCGAGATTTCTTTTAAGGGGGTGAGGATGTAACACCTCGAAATTTCATGTCCTATAATGTATTGACACGTGTCATAAGCTTGAACGTGTGAAAGAATACTCTAGAGGGACTAAAGTTGACAAACAAAGAAACTATGTGAAAAATAAGGGTTCAAAATGTCAACAATGGATAAATATACTTTACAATAACCCTACGTGATGTTTATACCCTTAAACGGATGAATCGTGGATCATACGAAGCTAATTGTGAAAGAAAGTGAGAGATTACAAACTACAGGGGTTAAACGTGTCAACATGTTTAAGTTATACCTCTGAGTGACCTTTTAGCAAACCCGAAGCTTTGTAACGATTAATTATGCTCACTAGAATGCGTGATAAAAATTTCACCAAGTTTCGTTATCGTATGAGAAAGTTATGATAAAATTCGTATTTGAGGGGTTAGATGCGTCAACGATGAAATTTATGACTTTTCGGGTAAACACAAAGTGACCAAGGACTTCACAAAGATGGTATAAGTCTTGAAGCCCTTATAAATCAATTTAGAGGGCTTATAATGCAATAAATAAGGTGAAAATGACGTTTAGGAGGACCGGGGACCAAAACTGCAATTTATAAAACTTGGTAACCTGATCAGGGGACTCACGCGGGCCGCGTAAGCCCAAGCATATCCTTACGCGGGCCTCCTAGCCTGCCCAAATGCAGAAAATGTAGACATGTGGCTGTTAAGTCCATTTAACCGACTCTTGTTGCCATTTCTCAATACCATGAGCTCCCTAAAATGGTTTTTAGAGTAAAGGGACACTTGGGATGCATCCATGATCATTGGTAGCATTACTTGTCATGATCTTGATCAATCAAACCCACTATATAAGAACCCACTTTGTGCAATTGTTGATCATTCATTCCATCACATCTTCTGGTCATTTCTGGAGCACAAGACCAATTCCTAAGCCTCATAAATCGTGCATAGGACCTTGGTAAGTATGCTTAACCTTCCTTAATTAAGTTTTGCTTAGTTTATAGCCTTAAAGTAAAACCGTCGTAATTAACGGTTGACTTATTGATTAATCGCTAATGGTCCAGCGATTAGTCAAACTTAGGGTTGTTATAAGTTGGTAATTATGTGGGCAATAAACCCTTAAAAGGGCACCCTCTGATTCCCACTCTAACTAGGTCAAATGTCGGGTCAAACGTAATCCGAAAAAGTCAACAGAAACATAATCTTCGAATTAACGCATAAATTGCAAGGTAAGAGGTGTGTAATCTGTTTTGTCATTAATATAACTTAGTAATCAATGAAAGAACATGTCTAAGCATGTCCGACCCGACAATTTTCAATATAGACCCGGTTCGGAACCGAAAGTCGCAAAACTTTGACTTTTGCTTTGACTTCAGTTCTGACCCATTTTAGTAAAGTTTGGATATGCCTTAGGACCAGGTTACATGGTAGTATAGCCCTCTGTGATTGGTTCGTTGATTACCCGAGTCGTTTACATGTTTCCGTTAAATTGCCAAATGTTGACCAATATGCCCTTTTGTCCATAAAACGAGAATTTTGGAAATGTGAAAGGACAATAATCTTTACTACTGATCTACAAACATGTCCCTAAAATTTCACATCAGTTGGAGGTCTAGATTAAGAGTTATGCTCAATAGCGTAATTAGAACGCTTCTTATAAATTAAACGGCGTAATTAGCGTATAGCCTATCTAAACCCAATCTTTGATACCAAACTTTTACCCACTGATATAATATAATATTTTGGGATTTTTGAAGATTCTTAATTAATTTTAGGCTGAGCATAACATAGGGTTGTAGCTTTATTTCGGTTAATGCCGGTTTTGCCCTTTTGGGCTATAAAATGAGTTTTACAAATCCTTTTGACCCCAAACCTTTTTCTACTGAGCTAATATGATAAATAAAATATTTTGAGCCTTCTGGAATAAATAAAATATCAGCTTTCCTTTGAGAATCCGGAAATGGCTCCAAATCGCTTTTTTTAAGCATTTTTAACGCATAGCATGTATCAAGACCACTTTATAAATATAAGACTTGATACCCTACCATTATAACTTATTAAATTAAGTATTTTTCTGTTTACATCAGACTCGAGACTCAGATTTATATTTGAGCTCTTTTATAACCATTAAAATGACCAAAATGCCCCTACGGGGCATAGTTTAAGTTTAAATTCGTTTTGGGCATAATGGAAGGTATCCTACTGATATCACAACATACTTAAGGCATATTAACTTAGGAAACCTGTATATAATTCTTATGGTTACCCGTTACGCTTCTTGCGCGTTCGGTTAGGTTTATGTAACTAGTTTGCATAAATTAGCCGAAACGGGTCAAACCTTATCGTTATTATCTCAAAATCCAGAATGTGTTTAGATTACCCATATTATACAAGTCTTCAAACTTGTCGGGTCTAAATCACATTCTATTCCGGTCTTCGCTTTATCATGCGTTTGAACCGTATCTTCTTCTTGAAAACTAATCGGTCTAAGTCAAGGCTTAATTAAAGACCCGTTAGGATTCTAATAGGTTATTAAAAACCTTCGTTCCAGATTTAGGAGCCCAGTAAAAGCTATCTGTACTTGCTGATTTGATACGGCTGGGATTGAATTTATATTTAGCTCAGGTAAATACTTTTAACTTATTTTCCCTTATACGGGCTTGGGGTACGGTATATAAAATACCGCTTGGTCGGGCATTCGACCTTAATCGTTTGATGGTTAAGTATTATCGAGATGACCGTTTAAATTGTTTTGTTTGCTTAAAGCCTTTGGGGGGTTAATGACCATGTCCCGGATATCCCTGGCATCATTTTACGAAATGGCCACGACCTTAGCACACAGGTGTAGGCGTACACCCGTCAGTGTCTCATATAATTAATGTGGTGTGTCTATTGATCTTTAACCCAGCACGAACCGGGCTACTGAACGCATAAGAAACATGTAATCCTTTTACAAGTTTATATGTTTAAATAATTATCCCAAGTAATAAAATATTATTTGTGCCATGTGCATTCAAATCAATCATTTTTTTAAAACCCTTTTCAAAATGAGTCGGTTGATTGTATTTACCAGTGTAAACTGACGTATTTTCCCAAAAAGGCTAAGTGCAGGTACTAATCGGAATAGGCTGGCTACTCCTAGCATCAATAAAGAGTCTCGCAAGCTTAGATGCCTAAAGTCTGTTGAACAGTGTTATTTTTATTTTCGATCCGCCTGTGGATCCTTTACTTCCGTTGTAATACTTTGATGTTACATTATTTCGGATTGTAATATATTTATCCTTTTGCTTCCGCTGTGCATTTATATATTGTGTTGTTTGACTATGATGATATCAACTACGTCACGTTACTCCCTACCGGGCCCACCGGTAAAGTGTGGAAATATCAGGGTGTGACAGATTCCCCGTGGATTCGACACCCTACTTGCCCTTTGCTAGTAAAAGGTGAATAGGACACTTTACTTTATTTTTGACCGACCTTACGACATCGATCAAACACCCCGAAAACGGGTTTGGTAATCAAACCCCGTTAATACTAAAAGACGGGTAAAATACCGTTAGTCGTAAAATTTAGAAATTAGGAGATTCACTGGAATTTGGGATCAAATAAATAAGTTTGTTTGATAAATACATGAATGGGTCAAAATAGGTAAATTTTAATTTGAGCCTAAAGCTTAAAACTCTATAAATTTGTCAATCCGGATGTTGGGTGTTAACTCCATGAGATGGAGAATCAAATTACAATCACGTAGGAAGAAACGGTAGGTCAAACGGACAAGCGGATTGAAAGATACGAAAGTTTTCGTGTCAAAAACGGCAAAATGGAAGAGGCTGATACAGGGGCCACCGTAACTTACGGTGGGGGGCTGAAATCATTACGATAGTTATCTCCTGCCTTACGGTGGAGATATTTTAAAATAGGGGCCACCGTAACTTACGGTGTCCACCGTAAGTTACGGTGGAGGCCAGTTCCAAGTTTTTGTTTCTGGATCAAGATATCAATGTTGGAATTTCCCAATTTCCTTGTTGTACTAGTTATTTAATTATCAAAACTGACTTTTAAGTTGGTTTTGATCACAGGTGAATGTCGAGAGTCCCGGATGAAGATCAAGCATCGAGCAAGAACCGAACACACGTTAAACGAAGCTTCCGCAATGTTGTTTCGTCGTTATTCTAAAACGGCGAATTAAATCACATTATGTTGTATCACTTTAAATTGTAAAAGTTTTTAACAACCCGTAATTTCATTGAAATTGTAAACTGATATTTCATGATTTTGGACTTAATCTATGCGAAAAACGTAAAATATTAACAAGGGTGTTACAATAAACAGTGCAAGTGCAATCATAAACATCGGAATTTGTAATCATAATATAGGAATACATAGTTTAAATGATGTTTAACCGAGTAGTTCAAAGTAAACGCGTAGTTCAACGTAAACGTGTATGTCGAATTGAATGTAAACAGTAATTCAACATAATCAAAATGAACGCAGACGTTTCAAATTAAGTGTAAACAACAGTTCAACGTAGGTGAGCAACTTGAATGTAAACAGTTTAGATTAAATGTAAAACGAATAATAAAACAAAATGATCAATATTTTGACAACGAACTTAATCAAATTTTTGATGGTTGGGTGCATTATGACGTCTGGATAAACGTCTAAGGGGCTGTTCATGTACATTTGTATGTGAAGGGTCTTCAGAATCATCATATGTATCTACATTAGTATCATTATCATCATCGGAATAAGAATTGGTTTCATCGTTAGGGGGGTACGGAATTCCAGCAGCAATGGTAGCAGCTTCATTGTGTATGAGTGTTCCTAAAAATATAGAAAGAATGTTAAAAAGTGAATAAAGAAATGGTAAAAAAGTGATATTTAATAAGGTAAATGTTATGTGTAAGAATGTTGTATAAATGATTAACAGATTATTGGCGATGATTATAGGATAATGGTAACGTGCTGGACATGTGCAGGATGTAGATTATTGGTGATGGTTATAGGGTAATGGTAAAGTGCTGCACATGTGCAGGATGGTGTATTTATACAAGAATTGTGTCTGACACTCGAATTGCATCAGCAGTTCTCAATTCTCAAGCATTAGCAGTTCTCTGTATTTCGTCTTCGTCTCGATTACATCAGTAGCGATAACGATACACCATAAACCGTTCGTCATATCGATTTTACCATCAAACATTTCAAAATTCGTCATATAATTGAGGGTAGTGCTCCAAAATTCGTATTATAATCGGTATTATTACAATAAGAACATAATCATATATCATATACTAGTCTAAGAACCCGCGAATTTCGCAGGTGGCTTAACACAAACATTTTATTATTTATTAGTGTTACATAAACTTTAAAAAGTTATTTTTATCTAATGAAGAGCAGCTGATAGAATACCCTATGGAACTACTAAGCCAATGTACACAGAATCTGTGACAACTCGTATTTTCTGAACTTATCAACGTACTTGATGTAACGTATTTGAACTTGGTGTAATTAGTTGATATGTTGAATTAATGAGATGATACGTGACTTTGTGTAATATGCTATGTGTTATATGCTGTGTAGTATGTATGTATGTATAGGAACGACCCGAACGCACAACACCACTCGATCGCACAAGCCCATTTGGGCTACACCTTGCATTCGGATCAAATGGGCAGCCCAAGTGAGGGTTCGGCCCACTCCTTCTTTTATCGCATAACACATGGGGAGGGTGTATACTCCTCATTTGTTGCTAATCACCCACACACACAAACCCTAGAACACACACACACTCTCTCTCAATCCGAACCAAAGGCAGCCTGGTTCCCTCGAAGCATTTTCTCTCAATCAAGCTTGTCGTATCACACTTCTGGTTAGTATTTCATTGTTATCTAGTTGCCATGCTAGGTGATCTTGTCATGTATGAACTAGGGTTTTATGCTAGTAATATTGATTGATAATACTAGGTATTCGGTCCATGTGATTAGATGCTATACAAGATGGTAAGATGCTGAGATTGTATGATTAAATTGGATTTGTATAAATGCTAATCGGCTTCATGTTTGTTAATCGGCTGATGTGTGTGTTCATATACGGATGATATGCGCAATTGTTAAGTTAGTATGTATACTAGTAATCGGACCGAATCATACGATTTGATAAGATATTGGTTATGTTGTTCATGTTTGATTATGATAGAGTTCATAAGAATTTGAGATAGAAACCATGTTTTGATCGAATAATTGCTAAGTTTGATATTGTTTGTGTTGATTGATAACAAAATTGGAAACTATTGATTAGCAAGATTGATGCTTGTAACCGATTTTGCATGATATCCGGAATTTAAAAACTAGTCGCACAAGCCTCTTGATCGTACAAGAGGTTCTGGTCGCACAAGATCACACGTACAAGAGATCGCACAAGACATCTTGGTCAGTCGCACAAGATGTCTTCTATCGCACAAGAAGTATGAATTTCTAACTGTTTGGGCTGGTTGGTTATGTTGGGCCGGGCTGGTAATGGAATCGCACAAGATAACATGGATCGCACAAGGCTTAAGTTTAATTGTTTGGGCCGTATGTATATGTGTTGGGTTGGGCCAGATCTGATCGCACAACCCGATCGGATTTACATAAGGGTTTAAGTTAAATTGTTGAACCGTGGTTATGATTTGGGCTTCTTGACTTTGGGCCGGGTAGAAGTGGAATTCAACGAATGACTCGCACAAGGTCATTAGACTTGTGCGAGCCCAATCACTTAATGTCAATATGTCTTATCTGTTAAACGTGATGTTGCATCATGCCATGATCTGTATGTGTTTCTTATATATGCAATCTATGTGATACCTGTGTGCGCTACTTGAAAACCTAAACCTGACTTGTATTGGTAACCCTGATAGGACGTGATTGACCACTAGCCTTTAGACTTGACCTTTCTGTGTTATCTGCCGAGCAAACCAAGGTGAGTTCACACTCTACAAAGCATGGGATACCCAGGGGTTGGGAATGGGGTTAAGGAATATGGATTCCTCGTCCTTTCTTGGGTAGGACAGTAATGGTTCAGGAATGTAATTCCTCGTCCTCACGGACAGATAACTCGTACTAGACCAAAACTCTATCACGAAGTCCCTCCTTTTTATATCGACTTAATCGCCGGGCCAATGGCGAACGGGTCATTAGTTAGATAGCGCTATTTAGGTCTGACAAGCCTCACACCGTGCCGCAGAGGACGGGCGTGAACTAATGGATCTGGGGCACGTCAATGCTGATAGACATTGACAGTTTCAGGGCACTTAACGAGTCTAGTGTATACATGGGGTAGCCCCCACGGCCGAAATGCCAGATAACTATCATGGGGTAGCCCCCACGGCAGGATTTCCAGAGTAAATGGGTTAAACGAAGGGTTAAACAAATCACGTTTTCAACTATGGGGTAACCCCCACGGCAGGAACGCCAGCTAAAGGAAAACTTTTTTTGGAACAACTTAAAACGAACACCCAACCGTGAACTCACTCAACTAGTTGTTGACTCGTTACTACATGCTTTGCAGGTCTATAGGTACTTAGCTGGAGCTTGCACAAGGAAGAGTCGTTGTGGGATATGGACAGCTGTGTGCCATGTTAAACATTTGGATAATTAAACTTTGGATTTGGTTTTGAACATTATGCTTCCGCTCATAACTTAACTATGTTTGTTTTGGATATTAATCGTGTTGGTTGGACTTTTACATTAAATATTTACTTGTTCAATATGATTAGTGGTTTGATCCTGGTCAGTCACGCCTCCAAGCGGTGATACTCCGCAGGTGGATTTTGGGGGTGTGACAGATTGGTATCAGAGCCATTGGTTATAGAGAACTTGGTTTTAATAAGGGAAAACGTTTTTGTTAAAACCAGACTATAACCTGTACAGTGCTCTACGATCCACAACGACGCTTCACTCCACGTGCAAGGCTCGACATTCTAGGTGATATGGTTTATGTTTATATTGCCTACTTGCTAGATTGCATAGAACTTTGCTCATGATATGCTTAGCTAGTATAGCTACTCTTGCCTGAACACGTGTGTGCTTACTCTCTTCTGTCATCGCACTTTCGCGAACCCTACTCACTCATGCTTCCTTTGATATGAAGATCATGTCTGGACGCATCAACATGACTCAAGCCCAGTTGACGGCTCTGATCAACGAACAGGTTGCTGTGGCACTTGCAGCAGCACAGGCAGGAGGTATACCCTGCAGTTATAACTCATTCTAGGATCTTTAGATCCTACTCTCGTGAACCTATCCTTGTGTTAAACTTTGTCCTTTCTTACACTCGCAACAGGTCAACATGCTCAACTACCCGTATGCACCTTCAAAACTTTCATGGACTGCTGACCCACTACTTTTAGTGGCACTGAAGGAGCAGTTGGTCTCCTCCACTGGTTTGAGAAACTAGAATCTGTGTTCGAAATGTGTGAATGCCCTGAGGCGCGCAGGGTGAAGTATGCTACTGGTACTCTTGAGGGTCTAGCTCTCACATGGTGGAACGCTCAGGTCCAAATGCTGGGGTTGGTTGCTGCTAACGCCACCCCATGGAACAATTTCAAAGAGATGATCAAGGAAGAATACTGCAGTCGTGACGACATACATAAGCTGGAAGTTGAGTTCTTCAACCTCAAGATGACGGGGTCGGAAATTGAGGCATATACTAAGAGATCGAATGAGCTTGCACTACTGTGTCCTACTATGGTGGACCCTCCAATTAAGCGTATTGAACTCTACCTCAAGGGTCTGAAACCAGAGATCCAAAGCCATGTGACTTCAGCAAATCTCGCCACCTACCAGCAGGTTGTTCAGTTGGCTCATCGTCTCACTGATCAGGCGGTGGAGCAAAACAAGTTACCAAAACGTATTAGTGCTACAGCTACCTCTGAACCTCCCAGTGATAACAAACGAAAATGGGATGGGGCTTCAAGCAGAGGTTCGACTTCTGTTCAATCCCAGTCGCAGCAGAGAAGAACTGAAGAGTATAAGAGTCCTAGTCAGCAATCGTCAGGTAGCCAAAGTTAGGGTGGATACAAAGGAAATCACCCCAAATGTAATCGTTGCAACTTGCATCATCGCGGGCCATGCACCATGGGTAACTGTCATCGGTGCAACAAGCCAGGCCATGCGGCAAAGGATTGTAGAAGCTTATACCCAGCAAACCAGAATCGACAGCAACCGCAAGATCAACAGAATCAACGCCAGCAACAGCAGCCGCAGGGTAACAACAAAGGGTGCTTTCAGTGTGGAGCTGAAGGCCACTTCAAGAGAGACTGTCCCCAGCTGAACCGGAACCAGAACAACAATAACAACAACAATCAGGGGAATGGGAACAACGGGGGTAACAATGGTAATGGAGCAAGGGGCCGTGCGTTTGTTATTGGCAATGGAGAAGCAAGGAATGATCCCAATGTTGTGACGGGTAAGTTCCTTCTCGACGACTTTTACGTTACTGTCTTATTTGATTCGGGTGCTGATACTAGTTATGTGTCTCAAAGCGTTAGTCAACTGCTTAAGCGTACCCCAACACCTTTGAATCCCAAACATGCTGTAGAGTTAGCTAATGGTAAAAGTATAGAGGTCACACACGTAGTCAAAGGTTGTAATCTCGTTCTTGCTGATCACACTTTCTCGATCGACCTCCTTCCTATTACTCTGGGTAGTTTCGACGTTGTCATTGGGATGGACTGGTTATCCCAACATCAAGCCGAGATCCTTTGCAACGAAAAGATTGTCCGTATTCCGTGCCCAGGTGAGGAACCTCTTATGATTCGTGGCGACAAGAGTGGTGCTGTTACGAGCATCATTTCTTCCCTTAAGGCTCAAAAGTGTTTGCGTAAGGGCCACACTGCCTTTCTGGCTCTTGTTACTGACACCTCGAAGAAAGAGAAAAAGATAGAAGACTTTCCAGTTGTACGCGATTATCCTGAGGTATTTCCTGAGGAACTACCTGGCCTCCCGCCTCATCGTCAGGTCGAGTTTCAAATCGAGTTAGCTCCTGGAGCGGCACCTATAGCTCATGCACCGTATCGCTTAGCTCCATCAGAGTTGAAAGAGCTATCTACGCAATTACAAGAACTCTTAGATAAGGGTTTTATTCGTCCTAGTTCTTCGCCCTGGGGAGCTCCAGTGCTATTTGTGAAGAAGAAAGACGGTACGTTCAGAATCTGTATCGACTACCGCGAACTGAACAAGGTGACTGTGAAGAACCGCTACCCTCGTCCACGCATTGACGATTTGTTCGACCAGCTACAAGGGTCGAGCTACTATTCGAAGATTGATTTGAGATCGGGATATCACCAGCTGAGAGTCCGAGAAGAGGACGTCTCTAAAACAGCCTTTAGAACCCGTTATGGACACTACGAGTTTTTGGTCATGCCTTTTGGGATGACAAACGCACCGGCGGTCTTCATGGACTTGATGAATCGAGTGTGCAAGCCCTACTTAGACAAATTCGTTATTGTCTTCATCGATGACATCCTGATCTATTCGAAGAGTCAGGAGGAACACGAGCAACATTTACGACTTATTTTGGAACTCCTTCGAAAGGAACAGTTGTACGCCAAGTTTTCAAAATGTGACTTCTGGCTTCGTGAAGTCCATTTCTTAGGCCACGTGGTGAACAAGGATGGGATTCACGTTGATCCATCCAAGGTAGAATCGATCAAGAGCTGGCCTGCACCTCGCACGCCAACGGAAATACGCCAATTCTTGGGATTGGCAGGTTACTACAGGAGATTTATCAAGGATTTTTCTAAGATTGCTCAACCTCTTACTACACTAACACAGAAGGGCGTTGTTTATCGTTGGGGAAACGCACAGGAGTTAGCGTTTCAGCACTTAAAGGATAGACTTTGCAGTGCACCTATCCTTTCATTGCCAGAGGGCACAGACGACTTCGTGGTTTACTGCGACGCATCTATTCAGGGTCTCGGTTGTGTTTTGATGCAGCGGGATAAAGTTATAGCATACGCTTCACGTCAACTCAAGGTTCATGAGAAGAACTACACTACACACGATCTAGAGCTGGGAGCGGTTGTTTTTGCACTTAAGATATGGCGACACTACTTGTATGGCACCAAGTGTGCTATCTACACTGATCACAGAAGTCTTGAGCACATCTTTAAACAGAAAGAACTTAATATGAGACAACGACGATGGGTCGAACTGCTGAACGATTACGAATGCTCGATCAGGTACCACCCGGGCAAAGCCAATGTTGTGGCTGACGCCCTCAGTCGAAAGGACACCGCGCCTAAGCGCGTACGAGCTTTACAACTTATAATACAGTCTAGCCTTCCTTCTCAAATACGAAATGCTCAGGTAGAAGCATTGAAACCAGAAAACGTCAGGGCTGAAGCCCTACGCGGCTCGAGGCAACGCTTAGAACAGAAGGAAGACGGTGCCTACTACGTCACGGGACGCATTTGGGTCCCATTTTATGGCAACTTACAAGAGCTTGTGATGGATGAGGCACACAAGTCTCGCTACTCAGTGCACCCTGGCGCGGATAAAATGTACCACGACATCAAAACCACATACTGGTGGCTTAGCATGAAGGCACACATAGCAACATACGTTAGCAAGTGCTTGACTTGTGCGAGAGTCAAGGCGGAGTACCAGAAACCTTCAGGCCCCCTTCAACAACCAGAGATACCACAATGGAAATGGGAGCAAATTTCCATGGATTTTGTTACTGGCCTGCCTAGATCACAACGTGGTAACGATACTATTTGGGTGATCGTGGATCGACTCACGAAGTCTGCTCACTTCTTGGCCATCAAAGAAACAGATAAGTTCTCCACCCTAGCAGAAGTATATCTCAAGGAAGTTGTCTCGAGGCACGGGGTGCCCATCTCTATTATCTCGGATCGAGATGCACGTTTTACATCAGAATTGTGGCAAGCAATGCACAGGTCCTTTGGCTCAAGGCTAGATATGAGCACAGCTTATCACCCACAAACGGATGGGCAGTCGGAACGTACCATCCAGACCCTCGAAGACATGCTTAGGGCATGTGTTATTGACTTTGGCAACGGCTGGGAAAAGCATCTGCCACTTGTGGAATTTTCGTACAACAATAGCTACCACACCAGCATTAAAGCTGCTCCGTTTGAGGCATTGTACGGGCGTAAATGCCGGTCACCTCTTTGTTGGGCAGAGGTGGGGGATAGTCAGATTACTGGTCCAGAACATGTGGTAGACACAACAGAGAAAATTGCCCAGATACGACAACGAATGGCGGCAGCTCGTGACCGTCAGAAAGCATACGCCGATAAAGACAGGAAACTACTCGAATTCCAAGTTGGGGATCGAGCGCTACTCAAAGTTTCACCCTGGAAGGGTGTGGTTCGTTTTGGCAAACGCGGCAAACTTAACCCACGATACGTTGGACCCTTCGAAGTCATTGAGAAAATAGGCAAGGTGGCCTACAGACTGAATTTACCCGCAGAACTCAGTGCAGTTCACAATGTTTTCCACGTGTCAAACCTGAAGAAGTGTTTATCAGATGAGCCCCACGTAGTTCCTCTGAAGGAGCTCACGATTGACGAGCAGTTGCGATTCGTCGAGGAACCTGTTGAAATCACGGACCGGGATGTTAAGGTCCTCAAGCATACCAGAATACCTCTCGTTCGAGTTCGTTGGAACTCACGTCGCGGCCCAGAGTTCACCTGGGAACGCGAAGATCAGATGAAGCAAAAGTATCCCCAACTGTTCGCAACCGGTACAACCACTACTGAGGCTGAAGCTACGGAATTTCGGGACGAAATTCCAGATCAACGGGGGGAGGATGTGACACCCCAGGAAAACCAGGAAAACCATGCAACTTAACTAGCTTCCTCAGTGAGTACGTGCTAAATTTCGGGACGAAATTTCTTTCAACTTGGGGATAATGTGACAACTCGTATTTTCTGTAATTAGTTGATATGTTGAATTAATGAGATGATACGTGACTTTGTGTAATATGCTATGTGTTATATGCTGTGTAGTATGTATGTATGTATAGGAACGACCCGAACGCACAACACCACTCGATCGCACAAGCCCATTTGGGCTACACCTTGCATTCGGATCAAATGGGCAGCCCAAGTGAGGGTTCGGCCCACTCCTTCTTTTATCGCATAACACATGGGGAGGGTGTATACTCCTCATTTGTTGCTAATCACCCACACACACAAACCCTAGAACACACACACACACTCTCTCAATCCGAACCAAAGGCAGCCTGGTTCCCTCGAAGCATTTTCTCTCAATCAAGCTTGTCGTATCACACTTCTGGTTAGTATTTCATTGTTATCTAGTTGCCATGCTAGGTGATCTTGTCATGTATGAACTAGGGTTTTATGCTAGTAATATTGATTGATAATACTAGGTATTCGGTCCATGTGATTAGATGCTATACAAGATGGTAAGATGCTGAGATTGTATGATTAAATCGGATTTGTATAAATGCTAATCGGCTTCATGTTTGTTAATCGGCTGATGTGTGTGTTCATATACGGATGATATGCGCAATTGTTAAGTTAGTATGTATACTAGTAATCGGACCGAATCATACAATTTGATAAGATATTGGTTATGTTGTTCATGTTTGATTATGATAGAGTTCATAAGAATTTGAGATAGAAACCATGTTTTGATCAAATAATTGCTAAGTTTGATATTGTTTGTGTTGATTGATAACAAAATTGGAAACTATTGATTAGCAAGATTGATGCTTGTAACCGATTTTGCATGATATCCGGAATTTAAAAACTAGTCGCACAAGCCTCTTGATCGTACAAGAGGTTCTGGTCGCACAAGATCACACGTACAAGAGATCGCACAAGACATCTTGGTCAGTCGCACAAGATGTCTTCTATCGCACAAGAAGTATGAATTTCTAACTGTTTGGGCTGGTTGGTTATGTTGGGCCGGGCTGGTAATGGAATCGCACAAGATAACATGGATCGCACAAGGCTTAAGTTTAATTGTTTGGGCCGTATGTATATGTGTTGGGTTGGGCCAGATCTGATCGCACAACCCGATCGGATTTACATAAGGGTTTAAGTTAAATTGTTGAACCGTGGTTATGATTTGGGCTTCTTGACTTTGGGCCGGGTAGAAGTGGAATTCAACGAATGACTCGCACAAGGTCATTAGACTTGTGCGAGCCCAATCACTTAATGTCAATATGTCTTATCTGTTAAACGTGATGTTGCATCATGCCATGATCCGTATGTGTTTCTTATATATGCAATCTATGTGATACCTGTGTGCGCTACTTGAAAACCTAAACCTGACTTGTATTGGTAACCCTGATAGGACGTGATTGACCACTAGCCTTTAGACTTGACCTTTCTGTGTTATCTGCCGAGCAAACCAAGGTGAGTTCACACTCTACAAAGCATGGGATACCCAGGGGTTGGGAATGGGGTTAAGGAATATGGATTCCTCGTCCTTTCTTGGGTAGGACAGTAATGGTTCAGGAATGTAATTCCTCGTCCTCACGGACAGATAACTCGTACTAGACCAAAACTCTATCACGAAGTCCCTCCTTTTTATATCGACTTAATCGCCGGGCCAATGGCGAGCGGGTCATTAGTTAGATAGCGCTATTTAGGTCTGACAAGCCTCACACCGTGCCGCAGAGGACGGGCGTGAACTAATGGATCTGGGGCACGTCAATGCTGATAGACATTGACAGTTTCAGGGCACTTAAACATGACTTCAATCAGTAGTCGATATGGTAACGAGTCTAGTGTATACATGGGGTAGCCCCCACGGCCGAAATGCCAGATAACTATCATGGGGTAGCCCCCACGGCAGGATTGCCAGAGTAAATGGGTTAAACGAAGGGTTAAACAAATCACGTTTTCAACTATGGGGTAACCCCCACGGCAGGAACGCCAGCTAAAGGAAAACTGTTTTTGGAACAACTTAAAACGAACACCCAACCGTGAACTCACTCAACTAGTTGTTGACTCGTTACTACATGCTTTGCAGGTCTATAGGTACTTAGCTGGAGCTTGCACAAGGAAGAGTCGTTGTGGGACATGGACAGCTGTGTGCCATGTTAAACATTTGGATAATTAAACTTTGGATTTGGTTTTGAACATTATGCTTCCGCTCATAACTTAACTATGTTTGTTTTGGATATTAATCGTGTTGGTTGGACTTTTACATTAAATATTTACTTGTTCAATATGATTAGTGGTTTGATCCTGGTCAGTCACGCCTCCAAGCGGTGATACTCCGCAGGTGGATTTTGGGGGTGTGACAGAATCAGTCATCAGATCTGGATAATTTGGTGCATATGTCTTGGTGATCAAAAACAAAAAAAAATACTTAAGCAAAAAAAAGAATATCACAAGTATCTCCTAAGTTTAAAGGTAAAACAAAATGAGATACCATCATTAATGGAGGATAACATGGGCAAAAATTGTCTATAGGGGTGTCTAACTTTGAGCAACATAATTATCCAATCACCTAAACTAACTAAGACTTTTAATTGCAGCAGTAGACATTTACAGAAGTGTTCATACACGATTACCTTGGAGAATCAAACATATTTATTTCCCTAAGCATTGCTGGTACAAAAAAACTACTTACCATTGCTCCAAATCTGGTAATTTGACACCAATTAACCAGTAATACAGTCCTGCATCAAGTTGATCCAATCACTCAACCTAACTAAGACTTCTAATTACAGCAGTAGATGTCTACAGGGGTGTTTATCTCCCTTATCATTGTTCTTACGAAAACTACTTATTAATTAACCAAATCTAGTATCACAAGAATTAGCAAATTACTATGTTGACCACAGGTGCACCAAGGCCATTGCTTTTGTCAAAACGGTTCGTTTTAGACGGGTCAAAAGAAATGATCAAATTACCAAATTAGCCTATTTCAAAAAAGTATATTTACCAAGACAATGAACTACCAACCTAAGTATTAATATTTTAGCCCACTCCATTCGTAATCGAGTATTCCATTCGTAATTAGGGAAACACAATCAGAATCATCGAGGAGTGTGGCACAATTAGGGTTCCAGGAGGAACAATGGTAGGAGGAATGACTAGATTAGGGTTACAGGAGGAACAAAGTATGAGGAGGGTCAATAGATGTATGAGGATCGATACCTGATGAATCAGAAGACGCTATATGCCACTGTAAACACTGTGCCGACTGCCACCACCGTGAAATATGTGAACGCCGACTACCTCTCTGCCATGAAAACCACCATGAACGCCTCTACTCCGCCGTGAAACCACCGTGAATGCGTCTCTGCCACTTGTGAAAACTGTGAACTGATGAAACCCCTTGAAACCCTAAAATGGAGAACAGTGTCGAAAAAAGGAATGCGCTTGTTTTAAATTAAACATATTATAATTACAAAATTGTCATGTGTTCACACTGGTTCTCGCAGTTCTCGCTATAAAGGGTGGTTCCTAACGGATCCTTCTCCTATATATATATATATATATATATTTAATAACCTGTCAACCCACGCGGTGCACCCACGTCCCGCCATACCCCACGGACACATCACTAGGCGGTGGGAGGGCTCGAACTCCACGTGTCAACTGATGCCCCCAACCCAAGCCCTACCATACCCCAACGGTCTTACATCAAGAGTTTCTCTTCACCAATTTCTCTCAAAAATGGTTTGAATCGCTAGCATACAAAACAGCCCTCTCTAAGCAGAGATCACCACATGGACTTCTTTATTATCACTTTTGGATGTGATATTATCACCACTAACTTGTTGAGCAAAGCCCGATAATATCCGACTCACCCAAGCCGGTATGGGTTGGATCATAGCAATTGGTTGGTTATCCATAAGCCGATGGATTAACCGAATAGGTTTAAACAAGTTGGTTTATCCCTTTATTCTAGCTATTGAGTTGTAGTTCGATTATAATTGCTAGATTAAGTATAGCTATATATGCATCGAGTTATGATACACAGAAACCAATTGTAATCATGTTTTTTGAGTTAATATTTTCACGGTTAATGAAGTTTGGAGAGTTATTCCAAGATTGTTCTTTGTCTGTTTTGATAATTGTTTGAACTTTGGACTCATAACTTCTAATCTAATCAAGAAAGTGATCGCCTTAATAATTGTTTTGAGTTAATACTATGTAATTGAGAAATAATAAGTATGGTAGGGCTTAATAATTGTTTTGAGTTAATATTATGTACCAACACCTTCGTACGTCTTATTGGTGGTCCAATATGAAGAAAAACATCGCAACCTATGTGTCCAAATGTCTCACTTGTTTCAAGGTGAAAGCTGAACATCAACGTCCTTTGGGCTTACTCGAACAACCAGAAATTATTGTCTAGAAATGGGAGAATATTGCTATGGATTTCATCACCAAACTCCCTCGAACCTCGTCCGGTCATGATAGCATTTGGGTAATAATTGATCGTCTAATCATGGTATCCCCATTGACATCATTTCAGACCGTGATGGTCGTTTCACCTCTCGTCTTTGGCAAACCTTTCAAACTGCTCTTGGTACTCAACTCAATCTTAGTACGGCTTTTCATCCTCAATCGAATGGTTAAACCGAGCGTACTATCCAAACTCTCGAAGATATGCTTCTTCTTGTGTAATCGATTTTGGTGGCTGACGGGTAATCCGTAGGACAACCCTTAAATGAGCTAAATACGTGCATATCCCATATTTTACACGGTAATGTATCATGAATGTGATAACTACGAGTGTTCGTGTGTTTTGCAGGTAAATCGCTTAATTCGGTTAAATTGGAACCCGTAGGCTACGAAATAAATACACTTCAGCATAAATATGGGGATGGCATTTAATATGTTTTAAAGGAAAAAGGTTTGACCAAAACCCTAAAGTGGACGTGACTTGAGGGGGAGTTGATTATTTACTTCATCAACAATTAGTGGGGACATGATTGACATAAAACATCATCATCATCATCGAAGTCAGCAAGGGTGGAAGACTTTTTGGCACAAGTCACATGAACAAAAGTCCATCAACACATAAAATCATCATCATCACGTGGCTCCAATGTGAGAAGGATATTAACAATATCATCTTGGCAGATGTTGGGCTATGAGATTCAACCACACAATTCACAAGTCAACAACATAATAATTATCATTCAGCATCAATTAAAAAGAAAGGGATTGGGCCGCCAACACAACACATGTGGGCTGGAGACATTGGGCCGCACATGGGCGGCAGACATCGAAGAACAAGAGTCAACAACTCAACATCATCATCACGGTACAACTTGGGCTCTGACACATTGGACTTTGGCAGCCATATCACGTGCAAAGCATAAAAATCAGGATGTTACCGTAAATTACGGCTCCACCGTAATTTACGGTGGACTTGAATTTGGTTAATGGCTCACCGTAACTCAGAAAAACTGCACCGTAACAACATTATGTCCACCGCAACTTACGGTGGGGCCGTAAGTTACGGTGGAGGCTGCGGGAAAATGTGTAACTGCATCATTTATTCAGTTTTTATGATGTCTTTTCAATATTCTCATGATTGGTCGGTTTTGGGAGATCCTAGGGGCGATTTTGGCTGTGGGTACTTGGTTGCAAACAATTTCTAACATTTGTTTTATGTTTTCGATTCATATGAACACTAAACTTGTTGTTATGATGATTCACCAAGTTATGTCCGGCTAAACTTATGGTGATCATCCTGAATTGAAGGTTTGTCTATGACTTTTGTGTTTGGATTCGTATTTCTAGAATAATAGACTTGCAATGCATTTGTTTATTATGGTGTGTGAATGTTTGTTTGTAAATTGTTGATTGATGTTATAATCATATCCTAAATCGTACGTTCTTGGTGTTGTTAACAATCGAGATATCATGGGAGGGATTAGGGTTGGATATTAATCAATTGGTTATCGGGTAATAACCTCGCATTTTCATAATCCGAGTACTTAGTTCCCTTTTATCACAACAAACAATCATACATGAATCATGTCTATGTGATTCTTTCTAGTGAATTTAACACAATTGTCAAAAGCAAACCGGAAGTTTAGGATGATCGCTTTTTCTTAATCTGCTTAACAACCAATTTTGATTCGCAATTAGTTATTAATTTAGTTTTCTAAAACAACAATCCAAATCATTGATCTTTATTTTTCTGCCAATTAGGTTAAAGGTAGTTAATTGCAAAGCTATAAAATCATCACACTTTCCACATACTCCCTGAGTTCGATACCCTATTACCGCTATCTATAGTTGTTATTGGGATTAAATTTGCGTGTACCACGACAAGCACGTCAAATTTTGGCGCCGTTGCCGGGGAGTAGTGCGCAACATGTGTCAGTTTGTTAGTTTTGCTTTGTTATTTTCAGGTTTACACTGGTGTGTTTAGTGTGCAGGTTCTACAGGTGCATGCATACTAGAGGCTCTCACAAAGCTTCACCATTGTCATTTGATCCGGAGATCGAAAGAACGCTAAGGCAAAACCGAGTTTTACTACGCGAAAACAGAATCATTGGTTCACCCACTTCACCCATTACACCAAGAAACATCATGGACGAAACACAAGTACCACCCACAACGGGTCAAACGACCTCAACTTTTATACCTACTTCCACACAACCATCACCAAACACCACTATTCCAAACATCACCACAATGCCTACTCCACTTCATGATACTACACCAACCAATACCAACACCACACAACCGATCACTACTCAAGTCGAACCCAGTCTTTCCTTTAGCCCATCTACTACGATTCCACCACTCACTCATTTCTTCCCAGTTTCCGGTCAATCATCTTCCCATTATTCAATACCACCAAATACAACCATTGTCCATGCTACTTCAACATTTAGACCATCGAACCAAGCGGGATTTCAATATTCAACCCTTCCAATTGGGCAAGCTTCGGGTATAGGGGGAGATGGATATGAGGAAGGATACGAAGATTTTGAGGGCTATGATGAAGATGGGTATGCTTATGAAGGTTATGGTGATCAAGGAGAGTTCGGTTATGTGCAAAGTCAATCTCAAGGGATGGCAAGTGTTGGTGGAATACCGCAACAACAACTCATACCACAACACATTAGGCCAAGACCACAAGGGCCACCAATGCAACGCCCTATTCCATTGCAACAAGTTCGGCCACAAAATGTACAACCACAAATTCAAAGGCCGATTCAACACCAACCGATGCCCCAACAACAATTTCAACCACCGTTCGCACCACAAGGGCATATACCAAGACCAATGGGTCCTATTCGTCCAAGGGGTCGATTGGGTGTACCAAGAAGGCATCTTAGGGAACATGCACGGGGAATAGAAGCGCATTTCAGGCCGATAATTACTCAAAACCCTTCACCGGTGGTTATCCCTCACAACAATCAAGGAAGAACCTTTGAAGTGAGAACAAATGCTTTGCAAAGTTTGCCGAAATACAAAGGGCTAGCAACGGAGGAGCCGTATTTCCACTTAGAGGCTTATGACTCCATTTGCAATACTCTTGGAAGTCAAGGTTTTTCGGCTGATGATATCAAGTTGGTCCTATTTCAGTTCTCTTTGGAGGACAAGGCAAAGAAGTGGTTCTACACTTTGCCTTCAGCATCTATATATACTTGGGCGGAGATGCAACAAATTTTCTTAGACGAATTTTACACCGCCCAAAAGACCAACGATGCTAGAAAAGGATTGAGGAGCTTCCAACAACAACATGGTGATATGTTCCATGAGGCATTTGAACGTTTCAATATGATGATTAAAAATTGCCCTCACCATGGGATTGAACTTTGGGAGTTGATGAATGCCTTCCATGAGGGGTTGAGTGCCGAGGATGCTCGAGATTTAATGTCCATTACCGGTGGGACTTTTGGCACAAATTATGAGAACGATGATTGGGAGTTTTTAGAGAATATCGCAATTACCTCGAAAAGAAAGGCTCAAGCATCGAGGAGAGCACGACCGGCCATTGCCCGACCTCAAGTGCACGCAATAAATGATGGTATTGTTCAAACTACTAACCAAATTTATGATGTTTGTGCTTTGTGTAATGAAATAGGTCATGCGGCTGAAAATTTCCAAGGAATGGTGGAGGGGCAATATGAAGAGGTTCATGCGGTTCAAGGTCAAGGTCAAGGAGGGGGTGGTAGAAACTACAACAACATGAACTCTAATACTTACCACCCCGGGTTGAGGAACCACCCAAATTTTCGCTATGGGAACCCCTCAAATCAAGCTAACCCGAATTTCCAAGGAAACCAAGGATTTCAAAGGCAATATCAAACGGGTCAAAGCTCTTCGGGTGGAAATGAGATGATGGAGATGTTGAAGGCAATGCAAAGTGAAATGCAACGAATGAACCAACGTGATGAGGTTCGGATGCAAAAGGACGAGGTTCGTGACAAAAGCATCCAATCGTTGACCACTCAAATGGGTCAACTTGCAAGTGACGTGGCGATATTAAAGAAAGCAAAAGGCCAGCTACCGAGTGATACGGTGCCAAATCCCAAGAACATAAAAAGCATTAACATCAATGTGGTAAGCACCGTTCCAAATACTAAATTTAATGAAACATTGCTAACTTCTTCGTGTCAAGTGAATGCAGGTTTGGAAAAAGATGCCAAAGTCGAGAATGATAAAGAGTATGGAGTGCCTATCCGTGTGGGAAAATTAAAAATCCCTCACGCATTGTTGGACTACGGGGCAAGCATGAGTGTGCTACCAAGCGATCTATATGATATGTACGACTTTGGTCCGCTTGAAGGTATAGACTCCATGGTGAGCTTGGCGGATGGAAGTTGGAGGCGTCCACGGGGAATGGTTAGGAATGTTAAGATTCAGTTTGGAGAGTTTGAATACTCGGTGGATTTTCTAGTTTTGGACTATGCTTCTACCAACATGGCAGCACAACAAAGGGTAATCTTAGGTCGACCGTTTCTATACACAGCAAATGCTCAAATTAATTGTAGAGACGAGATTATTACCATGACCGAAAAGAACCGTAGGTTGTACTTTGATGTTCAAAGTAGAGTGATTAGTTATGAGTCCATTGAGAGGAAGGGTGGTGAGTCTAGTGATTGTATGAAAAATGTGTTTCAAAGAATGAGAAAAAAGCACCCACCGGACCGTGAAGAAACACATATGGGTTCAAGCAGGAGTGTATTTGATTACCCACCGAGTCAAAATGAGACGGATGCATTTTGCCCAATGACAAGCTACAGTGGGGGAGGTGATAGGAACCGATTCTTTGAGCCACCATAAATGGGGGTGGCACGGTCTAGCTGAAGACTCGAAACTTAGCGCTGCTCGGGAGGCAACCCGGGGTTTTATATTGATCTTGTTGTTTTTATCTTTCTATGTTTCAGGGCCATGGCGACATTCAAGTGTGGGGAAGATGTACGGATATTTGGGTGAAGGTGGTGATAGGAAGTCGGATTATCTACAACATCTGTTGTGGGAAACTTCACCAGGTCAATGTACTCTTTCCTTAGTCTTGTTGTGTTCTTTAGCTTTGAAATGTTGGTAGTTAGTTGTTTGCTTTTGTTTATGGTTGGGAGGTTTGGGGGTGTATTAGTTTGATGTTTTGTGTTGGGTTGTGCTAGTTGGTGGTGTTGATGTTTTTAAGAATATAAGAAAAATAAAAAATATAAAATGAAAAATACAAAAAAAAAAATTTGTGGTTTGAGTGTATAAGCTTTTAGTTGGTGTTTAAGAGTTTAAGCGATCAAATTCTCCTAAAACCATACATTGGGGTCAATGTATCCCAAGTGTGGGGATGGGGGAAATTTTGAGATTTTTTTTTTTAAATTTTAATCAAGCAAAACATTGTGAGAATTTGAACACCCTGGACTACACCCGAATGATGCACCGGCAGCCTTTAATTACCTTTATTCTTGGTGAGAGTTGAAGCCACACATGTATATAAATAATGATTGTCTTTGATGAGAGTGGCAACGGGTGGGGGTGCATTAGAACTTGTGCTTGAATGCGATTTGAGTCCTTAGTTAGACATGAATGCGAAAAGGATAAGGGCATCTAGGTAGCCTCGTCTTTAGTGTGTGTGAGTGTGGAATTTGGGGGGTTGGACCTCATAAGTTATATATATGAGCATGGTTGTGAGAGGGGCGGGGGTTTGGATACTTAGTTGCCTAATTTTGTGCCTAAAAGCCTATTGATTGTTACCCCTAGCTACTTACTTAAAAACTTACCCAAATTTGACCCGGTCTTATAGTGTTAGTAATAGTAGTAGTAGTTTTAGTAGTATGATGTAGATATGTTTGAAGCTTTATTGTATGGTTGCTTCTTTTGATTGAAAAAAAAAAGAAAAAAAAAGAAAAAAAAAGAGAGAAAAAGCAATGAAAAATGAAAAGAAAGGATGTTTAGTTGTCTTGTACATAGTAGTTTAGTTTGGTAGTTGTTAGTTTGATTATTCGTGTAATAAAAAAAAGACCGGGTTAAATTTTCGCTACTTCATATATATTCCATTTCCTACCCATACACTTAGCCACGTTACAACCTTGAAAGTCCCTTTGATTTGCATTCATGTTTGACACTTGTTAGGAGAAGGATCGATTTAGGTACAAGACTATAATTGTGCAACCGCCCGTTAGCCTTTGTGTGTCTAGCTCATATTGCTAGTGCTTACTTATTACCGAGAGGAGAGACATAGTGAGGGGTGCATTAGTTGGGTGTTAAAAAGGGGTTAGTAAAAGGATTGCTTGGTTTACATTGATCACTTGTTGAGAAATTGATTTGATGAGTTGCTTGGGACAAGCAACGGTTAAGTGTGGGGATGTGACGGGTGATCCGTAGGACAACCCTTAAATGAGCTAAATACGTGCATATCCCATATTTTACACGGTAATGTATCATGAATGTGATAACTACGAGTGTTCGTGTGTTTTGCAGGTAAATCGCTTAATTCGGTTAAATTGGAACCCGTAGGCTACGAAATAAATACACTTCAGCATAAATATGGGGATGGCATTTAATATGTTTTAAAGGAAAAAGGTTTGACCAAAACCCTAAAGTGGACGTGACTTGAGGGGGAGTTGATTATTTACTTCATCAACAATTAGTGGGGACATGATTGACATGAAACATCATCATCATCATCGAAGTCAGCAAGGGTGGAAGACTTTTTGGCACAAGTCACATGAACAAAAGTCCATCAACACATAAAATCATCATCATCACGTGGCTCCAATGTGAGAAGGATATTAACAATATCATCTTGGCAGATGTTGGGCTATGAGATTCAACCACACAATTCACAAGTCAACAACATAATAATTATCATTCATCATCAATTAAAAAGAAAGGGATTTGTTAGCTACAAATTGAAGAAGAAGCAAAAGAGAGGAAAGAATCAACAATATCATAGCTAACTTCCCCTAACAACGATTACAAGTATTTATAGACAGTTAACTACCACTAATCAGTTATTAACTAACCTCTAACAACTGCTAACTAATCTCTAACAACTGTTTACACTAAGACCCTTTATCTTTCACAATATTACATTTCAGCCCTTGACTCATTATTATTCTAACAATACTTTCCCCCATTTTGAATTCTTGACCTCAAGAATTAAAGCCTGGAAACCTCAATTCAAACTCATTTAAATCCTCCCATGAAGAATCTTCCAACGGTAGACCTTGCCAATGAACCAAGACTTGATTCACCATACGATTACCCTTCCGAACCAGACGCCGATCCACAATTGATCTAGGTTGCAACAAGAAACGAGAATCAGTCAGCAGAGGAACAATTGGAGCATGTTGACCAAAAGATTTCTTCAACAAGGACACATGGAATACATGATGAAGCTGTGCATCACTAGGTAAGTCCAATTTATAAGCAACTTTTCCAATTTTTTCAGTTACCAGGAATGGCCCAAAGTATTTAGGTCCAATCTTTGAATGCTTCTGATCCCGTATTGAATTCTGTACAAAAGGATGCAATTTAAGATACACCCAATCTCCATTTTGAAATGTTCTCTCACTCCTATTAGCATCAGCGTATTGCTTCATTCTGTTTCTTGTTTGACTTAATGTCTCCTTCAAAAGATTAATCATGGCCTCCCTGTCCCTGTATACAAATTCCACTGCTTCTACTGTTGTATCATAAGGAATATAGGGAATGTGAGTGGGAGGTGGAAATCCATACAAGGCCTCAAAAGGGCTCATTTTTATTGCCGAATGATAGGTAGTATTATACCACCATTCAGCCAAGCTAAGCCATTTCAACCACTGTTTGGTCGAATGCATACACATACACCTCAGATAAGTCTCCAAACATCTGTTCAGTACCTCTGTTTGACCATCACTTTGAGGGTGATAAGCAGTGGAATAGGCCAACTGGACGCCTTGCAATCTCATAAACTCTTTCCAAAAACTGCTTAAAAAAACTGGATCCCTATCTGATACTATAGTCATAGGACAACCATGCAGTTTAAGAATGTTATCTGTAAAAATCTGGGCCACTTGAGAAGCTGTATAGGGATGAGATATAGGCATGAAGTGAGCATACTTAGTTAGGCGATCCACCACCACTAAAATTGTATCTTTTCCCTGAACTTTAGGAAGCCCTGACACAAAATCCATAGAGACGTCTGTGAAAACATGTGTTGGAACTGGCAGTGGTTGCAAATGGCCAGGGCTAGCCACTGGTTCATACTTGGCCTGTTGTCAATGAGAACACTCCTTGACCCATTGAAACACCTGTTTGTAACATCCCTTCCAATAACAAAAAGCCTTTATCTTTTGCAAAGTAGGATAATACCCAGAATGCCCCCCTATAGGAGATGAATGGAACAATTGAATTATGTCATTCTGCAGTTGCACATCATTACCTACCCACAACTTATTCTTCCTTTTTAACAACTGACCATCCCAAGTGACATGAGGAATTACTTTGCCTTGATTAATTTGTTGAATGATGAATTGTAACCTCTCATCAGCCTGCCAAGTACCCTTGATCCTGTCCAACAACAGTGGATTGACTGAACTCATTCCCAATTCAAATAGTGCCAAACCCTGTACTCTAGAAAGACCATCAGCTACCACATTTTCAGACCCCTTCTTATAAACTATCTCATATTCATACCCCATCAACTTTGCTAACCATGTTTGCTGTAGAGGAGTAGTGATCTTTTGATCAAGCAAATACTTCAAACTCTTCTGATCAGTCTTTATGAGAAATTTCTTGGTTATCAAATAATGATGCCAAGTTTTTACTGCCATAAGAATTGCTAACAGCTCTTTTTCATATACTGATAAAGACTGTTGCTTGATAGACAAAGCTTTGCTTATGAAGGCTATAGGGTGGCCTTCCTGCATCAACACTGCCCCTAATCCTTTAGCTGAAGCATCAGTTTCAACTACGAACTCTTTAGAAAAATTAGGTAGAGTCAAAACAGGAGCAGTGGTTAGGGCAGTTTTTAACTGATCAAAAGCCAATTGTGCATCATTGTTCCACTTGAACCCATCTTTCTTCATAAGATCATTCAA
Organism: Helianthus tuberosus; assembly: GCA_030545235.1. Lineage (NCBI taxonomy): Eukaryota > Viridiplantae > Streptophyta > Magnoliopsida > Asterales > Asteraceae > Helianthus > Helianthus tuberosus. Next base: position 78,214,182 of record CM060407.1, read on the forward strand.
AGGTCTAGCTATAATTCCAAATGACTTGATAAACCTTCTGTAATAACCTGCTAGCCCAAGGAAGCCTCTCAACTGTTTAAGACTAGTAGGCACTGGCCACTATTGGATAGCCTCAATCTTCTTAGGATCAGTCTGTACTCCTGCCCCAGAAATGATATGACCCAAATATTCGACATTTGCCCCTGCGAAAGAACATTTTGATTTCTTTGCAAACAGTGTATCCTTCCTCAGTAGTTGTAACACCTGCTCCAAGTCAATCAAATGCTGTTGCATATCAGGACTATACACTAAAATATCATCAAAGAATACTAGTGTAGTTTTTCTCATTAATGACTTAAAGGTAGCATTCATCATAGATTGGAAGGTAGCAGGAGCATTGGTCAGCCCAAATGGCATGACCACAAACTCAAAGAGCCCTTGGTGTGTTCGAAAAGCAGTCTTGTGGATATCCTTTTCATTCATCCTTACTTGATGATACCCAGCTCTAAGATCCAACTTTGAAAATACAGTGGCCCCTCCCAATTCATCCAATGGTTCCTCAATTAATGGAATAGGAAACCTGTCTTTCACAGTTGCCTCATTCAGTTTCCTGTAATCCACACAAAACCTCCAAGTTCCATCCTTCTTTTTGACCAAGACTACAGGATAAGCAAAAGCACTTTGACTATTTCTCACTGTTCCAGCATCTAACAATTCTTGAGTAAGACTTTCAATCACATCTTTTTGATGAGCAGGATATCTATAGGCCCTTTGATTAATGGTGATATTCTCATCTTTGAGAACAATTTTGTGATCACAATCCCTTTTTGGAGGCAAAACAGTAGGTACAGCAAAAACATCATCATACTTTTTCAATAAAGAATTCAATGCTTCATTTTCATTGTTCTGAACAACCCTTGTTTCATGCTGAAAAATCTCAGCATCTAAAGCTTGTAAACTATACAGCTGTGTACTTGCTATGCCTTTAGGGTCACTCAACAGTACATTCATCTTTTCAGCAGTGCATAATGTCATTATATTTGACCCAATACCTTTTAATTCAAACAACTGATCACCCACCTTGAACTTCATGGTAAGTTTCTTAAAATTCCAGTTTATATCATCCAAGGTTTGTAGCCATTGAACTCCTAAAACCATGTCATAGTTGCTTAAAGGAACAAGCATGACATCTGCACTAAACCAATTTCCCTGCATCATCCACTTAAAGTTCTCACACAATTGAGTACAAGACATCTTGTTGCCATCTGCCACAGTGATATTCAACTCAGCCACTTTTGTTATAGGACACCTCATTCTTAGGGCCAAATCCAGATTTAAGAAATTATGAGTGGATCCAGAATCTACTAAGATTTGCAAAGGTTTTGTACCAATAGCCCCAATGACTCTCATTGTAGAATAAGAAGGCACTCCCATAATTGCATTCAATGAAATGCATGGCTCCTGATCTTGAACATGATTCATCACTATTTCATGAAGGGTATTTTCGTCATTACCGTCCTCTTCTATTTCTACAATTTCAATAGAGAATAGTTGCTTGTTCTTGCAAATATGATTGGGTGTATATTTCTCATTACACCCAAAACACTCCCCCTTAGCCCTCTTCTCTTCAATTTCCTTATGAGACAATCTTCTTGCATTCATGGGTTTAGGTTTAGGTAATGGTGCAGGCAACAATGGAATATTGGTTCCTCCTACAGGCTTATTAATAGGAGAGAATGGAGATTTGAAGGGTTTATTATACCTGCTAGAGGATGCATTATTATCTTCTTGAATTCTGGCCAACATGTATGCCTCAGGCAAATTTCGTGGCCTGATCAACTTAACTGGATTGCCAATTTCCGGCTTAATGGCTCTCAAAAACAAACTTACTGCATACTCATCACAAATATTGACCCTAGTAAGAGCTAGATCAAATTCTTTACATAATTCATTCAAAGAGCCTGTCTGCCTTAAATCAACTAAAGCCCCCATAGCATATTGGTTAAGACTTGAGCCAAATCTTGCAACTATAAACCCCTTGTACTCATTCCACAACATGCCCTCAATACTACCCCCCCTTGACTTAACAAAAGACTGATGCCAAAGTAGAGCTATATCCTCCAAATGAACTATCACAAATTTTACCTTAAGGGCCTCTGGAGTAGTATCAATCTCGAAAAAATGTTCCGCTCTGCATATCCATCCTTCAATATTTTCTCCATTAAACTTTGGAAATTCCATCTTAGTAAGACGATTGTTACTATTGTGATAAGGAAATTGATTAGCAATTACTTGCTGATTTGGTGGTTGATTATTGCCCAAAGCTTGAATGCTTCGTATGATCTCATTCATCTGATTCTCCATTTGACTTTTCATCGATGCAATGTTTTCAGCATTCTTGGTAGCTACTGATTACGAGTTGTTGTCATCTTCTTTGAATCAAATTGCAATTGATCGAACAAAGATCAATTTGAGATTTGAAAGAATCGCACAGAAATTGATTGAACAAGAAATCAATTTCAAAGTTTTTGAAATGAAATCACCAGCAGAAATTGATCGAACAATTATCAATTTCAAGAAATTGAATGAATCGGACTTGATTATTATTCCAATTGATACACAGAAGCACCGAGAATCGGTAGCTCTGATACCAATTTGTTAGCTACAAATTGAAGAAGAAGCAAAAGAGAGGAAAGAATCAACAATATCATAGCTAACTTCCCCTAACAACGATTACAAGTATTTATAGACAGTTAACTACCACTAATCAGTTATTAACTAACCTCTAACAACTGCTAACTAATCTCTAACAACTGTTTACACTAAGACCCTTTATCTTTCACAATATTACATTTCAGCCCTTAACTCATTATTATTCTAACAGGATTGGGCCGCCAACACAACACATGTGGGCTGGAGACATTGGGCCGCACATGGGCGGCAGACATCGAAGAACAAGAGTCAACAACTCAACATCATCATCACAGTACAACTTGGGCTCTGACACATTGGACTTTGGCAGCCATATCACGTGCAAAGCATAAAAATCAGGATGTTATCGTAAATTACGGCTCCACCGTAATTTACGGTGGACTTGAATTTGGTTAATGGCTCACCGTAACTCAGACAAACTGCACCGTAACAACATTATGTCCACCGTAACTTACGGTGGGGCCGTAAGTTACAGTGGAGGCTGCGGGAAAATGTGTAACTGCCTCATTTATTCAGTTTTTATGATGTCTTTTCAATATTCTCATGATTGGTCAGTTTTGGGAGATCCTAGGGGCGATTTTGGCTGTGGGTACTTGGTTGCAAACAATTTCTAACATTTGTTTTATGTTTTCGATTCATATGAACACTAAACTTGTTGTTATGATGATTCACCAAGTTATGTCCGGCTAAACTTATGGTGATCATCCTGAATTGAAGGTTTGTCTATGACTTTTGTGTTTGGATTCGTATTTCTAGAATAATAGACTTGCAATGCATTTGTTTATTATGGTGTGTGAATGTTTGTTTGTAAATTGTTGATTGATGTTATAATCATATCCTAAATCGTACGTTCTTGGTGTTGTTAACAATCGAGATATCACGGGAGGGATTAGGGTTGGATATTAATCAATTGGTTATCGGGTAACAACCTCGCATTTTCATAATCCGAGTACTTAGTTCCCTTTTATCACAACAAACAATCATACATTAATCATGTCTATGTGATTCTTTCTAGTGAATTTAACACAATTGTCAAAAGCAAACCGAAAGTTTAGGATGATCGCTTTTTCTTAATCTGCTTAACAACCAATTTTGATTCGCAATTAGTTATTAATTTAGTTTTCTAAAACAACAATCCAAATCATTGATCTTTATTTTTCTGCAAATTAGGTTAAAGGTAGTTAATTGCAAAGCTATAAAATCATCACACTTTCCACATACTCCCTGAGTTCGATACCCTATTACCGCTATCTATAGTTGTTATTGGGATTAAATTTGCGTGTACCACGACAAGCACGTCAGTGGCAACTGGGATATACACTTACCGTTGGTAAAATTTTCGTACAACAACAGTTATCACACTAGCATTCAAATGGCTCCATTCGAAGCTTTGTCTGGTCGGAAGTGTCGTTCGCCTATATGTTGGCACGAGATCAGAGAAGAACAAATCACTGGTCCCGAGCTCATATAAGAGACAACGGACAAGATCTTGCAGATTCGCAACAACCTACTCAAAGCTAGAAGTCGTCAAAAGAGCTACGTCGACAAAAGACGAAAACCTTTGGAATTCAACGTTGGTGATCACATACTCCTCAAGGTGTCCCCTTGGAATGGAGTTGTTCGATTTGGTAAGAAAGGCAAACTCGTTCCTCGCTTCGTAGGTCCTTTCAAGATTCTCGAAAGGATTGGCAAGGTAGCGTACCGACTGGATTTACCTCAAGAACTCAACAATGCTCACCCGACATTGCATGTATCCAACCTCAAGAAGTGCTTAGCCGAAGAAGGACTTCAAGTTCCACTTGATGATTTAAAAATCAATGGGTCCTTACACTTTGTCGAAAAACCGGTCGAAATCATGGACCGAGGAACCAAACAGCTTAGGCGCAGTCGAATTCCCATAGTCAAGATTCGATGGGAAGGAAAACATGGCGCCGAATTTACTTGGGAACTCGAAAGTGATATGAAGACCAAGTATTCGCATCTGTTCACCGAGTCTTCCTCTTGATTAAAATTTCGAGACGAAATCACCTAAAGTAGAGGAGACTGTAACGCTTCGCATTTTTGTAATTTCCATATTTAGAAAGTTGTATTTGTATTTCTATTTTTAGAAACTTTTTAATTCGTATTTCATTTCAATCTTGAGACTTTGATCATAATAGGAATTAACTTTAATATTCATACATGTTATCCTTCATATTTGTGTTATATACGCAATCAATCTTTAAATACGTGTTTATACGTAAAACCGAGACTTAAAATACACTTTGGATACCTAAAAACAAATTAAAATACTAGAAATTAACGGCATAAAATAACCTAGCTACAAAGTGCATGGACTAAAAGTGAGCAAAACCAAAAGCTTTTCCACCTCCTTCCTTCTCCAATCATCTTCCACCCTCTTTAGCCAATAATATTTCACCATTTTCCACCTCCCCTTTCCTCCAATCACCTTCCACCTTCATTAACTCCCAAACCTTAATCCCCACTTATAAATACAAACCTCCACCGCCTTCTAAACACTTTCCACATAACTAATCTTCTCTTAAGTTCTCTAATCCTCTCAAATATCTCGAAGAAAGGCAAAAACATTCAAGTATTCTAACTGAGTTTTCACTAACTTTTCTTCGCATTCTTCTTTCAAACTACTTGGATAACCTCTAGGAAGGTTTCCATATGTTTGTCATGGCAAACTAAGGTGGAACCTCACCGCATTTGAGGTCCAAAGTAGTATAAAAATTCTGCTTTGATGTATCTTTTTATTTCATGTATATTTTACTTGAAACTTAGTGGAATCTTGTACCCACCATGCTCCCAACTAAGCTTATAGTTATGGGTTTGTGTTGTGGTTGATTTCCACCAAGAAATAAGGCTCAAAACCTCTTTAAAATTCTGCCCAAAATGTTCTAAGTGTTGAAACCATCCAAGCTTCCAACCTTCAATGTTGGAAGACTTGTGTATGAGTAATGTGTGAACTATGGAAGCTTTGGCTCTCCAAACTTGTTCCACGACCTCACTTGTATATTTTGGTACAAATACAACTTCCATAAAGTGACAAGGCTACATCACATCCTCGAACACTTTCCATGCTCGAGATGTACGCATCTAGTTTGCTCACTTGGTTGTTTTAGTTAGTTAAAAATTAGTCTTACCTTCGTGATCAACCGAACTCATCAACTAAGTTGATGAGTTTGTGCTTTAGTAAATCATACAATGAGGTTTAATGGATGTAAATCATCTTACCTCTATGCTTGACTTACATGGTAATACACGATGGACGAAATTATAACTTCTACTATATAATATATACTTATTAATTGAATTCTTGATACTAATCGGATTATGATTAGATGTCAAGGACTTAGGTTAGGTTATCCGAGAGAATACCACTGTTGTAGGATTTGAACTTGGGTAAGGTGCCAACATATATAGATATAGCCCTGAAGTGTTGCAAACCAATACACTAAAGTCATTCAAAAAAATGAAGGCCACACTATATACCTTTAGGGCTATAAACGAGTCGAGTCGAATTTCAAATCGAACTGAGATTTAAGGCTCGAGCTCGACTCGATTAAAATTCGAGCTAGCTCGGCTCGATCTAGTTCGAACTAACAAAGAACCACAAAATTTACTACTTAAAAAGCCCTAAAAATGAATCTTTTCATAGACTAAGGGCCATAATTGCAATTTAATTTAACCAAATGACTAAATATGCAAGTATAAATAGTTAGCTCACTTTGTACATTATTTCTATTTTCTTTTATTGGAGAGATACTCCCTTGATTTTTGTCTTCTGAGCGATATGAGACAAAAAAAAATGAAGGATGTAAACCTTATCGAGCCGGCTCATGAGCTCACGAGCCTAGCTTTTTGCGAACATTTTTCGAGCGAGCTACGAGCCACGAGTTTTTTGTACACCCCTATATACCTTACAGTGTCATAACGGTTTAACTAACACAATTTAGTAAGGGGTGTTTGTTTTTTCTTCAAACATCTTCAAGGGGGCTAATGTCTGCAGGCGCGCAAACGTTACCCTTGAAGACTGTTTGTTTTTTTTAAACAGATCTGAAAATGACTTTTTTCAACTTAAAAAAAAGCTATGATATCCTTTCTTCAAACATCTTCCCAAAAATCCCTCCTCTCTCATCTTCATAAAAAAACCCTCCTCCTTCAACATCATCATCATCATCATCGTGTCATCATCATCGTGTCATCGTCATCGGTCGGCCGGAGAACCTCGCCGGCTCCGTCGTGTTCTTGTACAACCTTCTCGGAACTGCACTTCGACGAACTTTCCGGTTCTGATGAGGTATCAATACAAGAATGGTCGTCATCGATTAAGCTGATGTCTTTCGCGTTTACTTTATGCGGGATTCCAGAACCGTTAGACGTAAAAACTGAGACTAAAGAGTGCGGTTGAACCTGTGATGAGATGTCGACCCATAATTTTCTTTGCTTGATACTATAAGATGTCCTACCATGAGCTCAACCTGTGATGATTTTTGATGTGTAGGTTGTTGATTTTGAAGGTAGGTGTGTGTGCAGGTGATTTGGATTGAAGATGTAGAAGCAGGAGGTGTATGAATTGGAATGTGAATTCAGCGATGATTTGGGAATTTGGGGAATTGGGTTGGAGATTGGTTATTACAAACAATATTATATTATTAATTGTTTTATTGAAATCCAAAAAAAAAAAATAAGTTTGTACAGACAATATCAATTATAAAAACAAACAGTCTTATATTTTCAGCTTGAAGAGCTTCAGACCACATCTTCAGTTGCAAATATAAAAACATATGAAATCAGCTTGTAGACAATTTATGTCTGGAAAAACAAATAGCACCTAAACCACATTGGAATATGACAAAGGTTAAAGAAAAAGAAGTGGCTTGAAAATAATGGCCGCTCTCTACTTTCTTTCTTTTTATTCGTCTTCAAAATTTCAAAATTCAAAATTTTGAGTAAAAGCAAAATTTCCCCTATTTCTAGTTTCCATTACATCTTCGTAGATCTCATCACTCCTTTCCCAAACTTCCACATTCAATTTGGTTTTCCGAATTTCTTGTGCGAGTAAGTTAACTTAACATTGTTTACTTAATCCTGATTTTGATATACAAACCTTGTTACTTATTTCATTATTCATATGTTGTTTCGATTCTGTATGTCTTCTGTTTGTCAATTTTGTAAAATTTCATAGAAATTTGCTTCATTTTTGTATTTCATATCTGATTCTTTATTGGCTTTAGTTCTTATATCACCAAAATATACATTTTAGGTTATATTGTTGATGTGGGTACATTTTATTTGCCATGAATATAGTCAAGATTAGGCCTTTTTTTATGTGTATTTAAGTGGTCTTTGCCCCCCAAATATCTTTAAGTGAGATTTTAACTATTTAATTCTTCTTTGGAGTGATTATGTAGTCTTGAATTTTGGTTGAAATTGAGCTGACCACCAGGTATTTGATGAATTGCCTCAGAGAATGGACTCGTTGCCGAATGCTGTCGTGCAGTACATTTTGTCAACCATAAACAATGCGAAGGATATCGCGTCTTGTAACTGTGTCTCCAAGAAGTGGAAAGACTCAATGCCTTACGTTAAAAGCGTTCATTTTCCCCGTAGCATATTCGACAAGCTGAAAAATGATCAAACTTCTGACTGCATTGTGACGCAGATAGTCTCGTCTATTTTTCAACTGGAAGATCTTGTGGTTTACTGTCCCTTTACCGGTGCAGGGCTGGCTTCATGGCTGTTACTCGTGGGACACTCGTTGAAAAATCTTGAGCTCCGTATAGATAATCTTGCTGATCAGAATACAGCAAATGAAAATCCGTCGAAACTTGATTGCATACAAGGAGCAAGAAACTTGGAGTCGTTAAGACTTTGGGGTGTGCTAATGGTCAATGCCCCAAAATGGGATGCATTTCAGAAACTGCAAAATCTTGAAATTATTGCAGCGAAGATGGAGGATTCGGCTTTGATTGAAGCACTTAAAGCGATTCCTAATTTGACTCGTCTTGTGCTTATTGGTTGCGAGGGTTTAAGGAGTGTTTGGATTGAGCTTCTCCACCTTGAGTATTGCAAACTTGATTTTCGTGGTTCGGGTAGCTGCTCCCTCACGCTCACAGCTCCAAAGGTTGAATACCTTGAGCTTCAAGGTTTTAATTGTATTCGGGTTCGTGAGACGAATTGCTTAAAGAATCTTTCCCTTGCAAATAATGATGGTAAATTTTCAAGATTTTCCTTAAAGATTTCATATTTCCAAATCCCAATTAGATATTTGGATTTGGATTCGTATGCCTTACTTATTTATCAATATTAGGGTTGTAAACGAGCCGAGCCGAGCTAGGTTGGGCTCGGGATTAAAGTTAAACGAGCCAAGCTGGTTCGTTAATCTTAACGAGTTGAAAAGTTGGGCTTGACCTTGGCTTGTGAAAAGCTTGATCCAACTCGTTTATTTTTAAAGTTGTCTTTTTTACACGTATCGATGTATATATAAATACAAAAAATAATATTTTTCACATAATTAATGTGGAATTATCAACTACAAAATTTCTAATGCAAGTTTAGTGCATAACCAAGTTCTAATATTTACTAGTTCACCATTGCGCATGGTGATAAACTATAATTTATGGTTGTAATTTATTTATATTAAAATTTAGGCTTTAACTTAAACGAGCCAATGAGCGAGCTTATCTTGGCTCGGGCTCGACCATTTACAAACCGAGCTGATTTCGAGCGAGCTTTTTTCAAACTTTTCTCGAGCGAGTCGCGAGCTTTTTGAACAGTCCTGCTTATCATGTAATTTGATAATTTCATTTTGCGGATCCTACTTTTGTACGTACGTTGTTAAGATATCGAGATGTGATTATTGGTCTAATTATTGCTTGCAGGTAGAGTTTACATGGTGGATTTTGGTAAACTCATGGCACTTGAATCGTTATCAATTAGAGGTGTTCAATGGTGTTGGGATGCAATAGACAAAATGCTTCAACTCGCAAGTGAAGTAAAACATCTTTATATGAAAGTCGAATTCACCGGAGATTTTGAAGCTCTTCTTCCCTTTCCGGAGATTAATTTTGTTGACTTTTTCAAAAGTCATCCGAAGCTCAAAACATTCGACATCCATGGTGCAATGTTTGCTGCTCTATGCCAAAAGAACAGTCTAAAGAATGTAAGTTTTAGAAACGCAAAACAATTACTTGCGAAGCAAGAAATCTTGATTCCAAAACCATGTTTTTGCCTTTGTTTTAGGTGGATTCAAGTTTCGTGATTCCTTGTCTTGAAGTAGTAGTGATTACGGTTAGATCACCATTGAACGCTGAACATAAAATGAACACACTCGAGTCTTTGGTGACGTTTGCGAAGAAGTTGAAGAAGATGACGATAAAGATTCTTAGGATGAAGAGCGTACACAGCTCTGCTGATGATTTTTTTGAGGAGATATGCAGGTTTAGATACATGAATCAAAACTTAATTTCAATAGAATAAAACCATTTTTTTAACTCGATTTATTACAAGATGTGATCTTATAATCAATGTTTAGAGTAAAACTTTGTTTACTTTTGTATGATTTTGATGTTGACATTCATGCGTTAGATCTTACAGTGTTTTAAGATTGAAAGTGAAGTTAAACAAGACAATGTACTCAAATCTGTAAAAGAAAAACAATTTTGTTTTTTTTTTAAATGGCATTTGCAGTTGAAGATTTGATTCTATATTTCTATAATTGTAAAATATATTTGGTTTATTCATTCTGAGAACTTTTCTTGTTTACATTGTTTGTGCAATAAAAAGAGGTAACATGGTAACAGAAATTGGTAGCCAGTAGTGGTGGATCGAACCCTCCAAATATGCCGGTCTGGGCAGTTTGAGATTTATATGGTTTTGAGATAAGCCTGGTTGTTTACCTTTATAATTTTATATACTCTTGTATTACACGAGTTGAATAATAGAAAAAAAGAAATTAAATGCAATGTTGCATATATTTTTTTATATTTTGAGTATGTATATTAATAAATTAGCCTTTCATTTTAAAATTTTTATACCAATTAATGATTTAAGAAGGTACATATGTATAAAAGAGTTCAAACAACCAAGGGTTGCAATTAATTGGATGGTAACTAGCGAACAACACATTTCAAGACACCAAAGAACTTACTAGGGATTTTAGGCAGAACAAAGAGAGTCCGCTCAGGAAGGTGGTAGTTTGGCGCACCACTGATGAAGAGCAAAACAGTATTGTTCATCATCATATTGGCAACATGTGTAAAATGGTACTGTCATGATTGGTTTCACGCATTCATCACATAACAATTGGGTTCTTTTCATGTGGTCGTGTAGAGAAACGCCAACTGTTTGCTTCTCGAAAAGGTTGAGTGGGTATTGATGGCTAGCATGGGTGAGCATCTCACCATCACGTTGTTTGGAGTTACCAATCAACTCGTGTTGATTGGACATATGACGTTTCAAAAGGTTGTCACCTTCATCTTGAAATGGACAATGGAGTAGTTTTGGATGCTCATCTTCTTTAAAAAATTTGAAAGTTTTGCAACTGCCTGGTTAATGTTATACTTGAAACTAGACTATGACACAAACTAATGGAATAATAAAAAAACAAGAAGAGAATGCTCACTTGTAGTTAGGAATATGGACATAAATGGCTCTCTCTTTAATGATTCACAATCAAAATCAAAATGCACGTAATACCACAATTTATCACATTTGTAAATCTATAAATGAGAATAAAATTGACCATCACAGACTACAACGGGGACGGAATTTAGCTCGTATATCCAAATATGGAAAGGAATAGGCATAGGTAAGTGGATGCGAATGAGTGAAAGTCTCATCAGTATGATTTTATATAAGTAATTTGGCAGGCAGCAAAGCACAATCCAGGTTGATAAAAAAAAATCTAGGACAAGTGGTATAATGAAAGAGGACCTCTTCATGTTTGTTACCACATGCTACACAATGTAAGATGTTTTTTTGCGTGGTTAGTTTGATACTCGAAGGTTATAGTGCAATGTAATGGTAGAAAAATCTAAATTCCATAGGAAATTGTAGCCCAAAATATTTTGGCAAATTAAAGAGACATCTAATTGGGAAACACACAAACCCGACGAGTAATAAGTAATCAAATACCCAACAGATATGTTAGATACGCTTTTACATGCGTGCACATATATTATAACGAAAGATATATCATGGTTTTATTTTTTTATACATAATAACAGCTAAAGTGTACTTCCTCTTGATCTACCTATTTTTGATTTCTCAAATGAGCACCGAAAAGCATGCATATATAAAATGAAAGAGAAGACATGCCAATTGAAGAGTCCATTAAATTAATTTTCTTCTCCGATCAATGAGCAAGTTGAATACCAAATTACACACTAATGCACCATTATAAATGAAACAAGAGGAATATCTTTAGTTACACGTAAGGAATGAACCATTCAATAAGAAATCTCTATCATTTCTTTCAACCCCACACTTTGATTCCTTCCTCAACATTTATGTATATATACACTTTTATTATATTCCATTCTAAGATTGAATAGAAAGGAAATAAAGTTAATTAGTTGTAGACTTCAACTCATTTACATAATTGTGCATAGAGTTGTGTAGCTAATGCTTTAGGAGGTTTTCAAAAAAGTTTTGATTTTTCACTTTTAACTCAAAACTAATTGTTTTTTTTCCTTATAACATCAAAACTTTCATATTTTACAATTTAACCTCTCAACTTTTGTACTTTCATCTTTGATCCCCTATATTTTCCATCTTACGCAAATTTTTCGTTTTACGTTTCATTCTAAATTTTGTGAGTTAACACGGCGCAACGTGTGTGTAGTTTTTACGTCGTCTATTTTTCCCGTTTGACAGGTCCGTCGCAACGTGTGGGGTCCTAAATCAACTTAGTTATTCTTTTCTATGTTTTACGTTTCAGTCTAAATTATTCGCATTAACACGCTTCAAGTTCAGTGTTGATGGCCCTGCCGCAACGATGTGTATAGGTGGTGAGAGGGTGTATCAAACTCAGGTCAGCAGTACATACCTTTTGGTCTTGATAAGGGTGCATTGCGGCGATTGCTACAGTATAGTTTTAAGAGTTGTAATTTTTGAATGTAATGTAACAGTTAATTGTATTTAATAATTTATATAAATCTAAAACACAATTTGTTAAAATTTTCTTTTTACTAAATCTTAATAAAGAAAAAGTTGTACATCGATACATAGAAATAAATTACCAACTTTTCAAAAAAAAGAAATAAATTACCAATAAAATTTATACCGACACATATAAAACAATTCAAGTTTCTATCTAAAAAAAAAAGAAAACAAAACAAATGTTACAAACACCTATCACTGTAAATTTTTAAAAATAAAATATAAAAATGACTTCATTTTTAAACATATTAAAACTCTCACTGGCTAATTGTTTATCCTAATTGTTTGTATGCATATCAATATTCCATATTATAAATTAGCAACTTTTTGTTGCATTATGGTGTTGTACCCCAAGCTTGGGGAGTTTCTAAAAAAAACTTTGATTTTTCACTTTTAACCCAAATATTTTCATATTTTGTATTTTAACTCCTTTTAATTTTGTTACTTTTAACCCAAAGTTTTTCATATGTTATAATTTAGCACAACACTTTATTATTTATAACTTTGATCCCCCATACTTTTTATCTTTCGCAAGTTTTACGTTTCGTTCTAAATTTTGCGAGTTAACACGTCGTAGCGTACATGTGAGGTTCAACGTTTTTTGCTCTTTTTTTTTTCATATTTGACAGACCCGTCGCAACGTTGTCCATTTTTTCCCTTTTGACAAGTTCGTCGCAACGGGTGGGTCCTAGATCGACTAAGTTAATATTTTCTACGTTTTACGTTTCTGGTTAATTTCTTCGCATTAACACACTGTAACGGGTGTGCGTGGTTCAACGATTTTAAATCTGCTTTTCGTTCAGTGTAATTTTTCCCATTTTATCAATTTTATTTTTACGATGTTGAGAATCGATGCCATTGTGGCATTGGTGCTACTTGGCACTGTTTTACGAACGTTTTTAACCTATTAAAATTTTTACTAATATTTTGTTTCGGTTTACCCCTATACTTCCTTTACTTAAAAACCATTTTTTACGTGCATATTTTATGTACGGGTAGGTATAAATATGATTTGTTCTACATTCCGACGTAAATTTTTTTTATAGACGAGTTAGGTCAAATATAATACCTTTTCGTTTAAAGAAACCATTTTTGCGTGTATATTTTTATGTATGTTTTGGTATAAATTCAAGTTGTTTTATGTTTCGACGTAAACTTTTTTGGGAAATGATTCAGGTCAAATATAATATTTTTCGTGTTTATTTTTATGTAGGTTTCGTAAAGTTTGTTTCGAACCGAGTGGAGTCAAGTTACGTTTTCTTTTTCTCCCCTTTTTTCGAAAGCTCTAATTAATCCCTTTCGATTACATGTGCAGATTTTCCTTCATACCCGTTACGTTTTCTATGTATGAGTTGGGTCACATATAATACGTCATGATTGTTCGATATGAATTCGATTTACTTTACGTTTGATCCAATCACAATGCTTATACAGGTTACGTTGAGTTCAACTGAATACGTCGAAATGTGTGTTTTCATATGGTTATGCATCATATGACGTTTGGACCAATCCATTCAATGTTTACGATGTACCCGCGCCGCAACGCGTGCGGGTCTTAATCCTAGTTATACATATTATACATATCAAATGAAAGTTATCATGAACAGCATAACAATATTTTATTTTAATTTTATTTTCAAGTATTTAATTATTGTTAAATACTATTTTATTCAATCATTTAGTTTGATTTTCTTTTAATAACTTGCGTTTGTTAGTTTAGAAAAAAAAGCACAACAATGTTTTTTTAACATTGAAGTATAACTTTATTGAAAATGGATATTGTGCTGGAGGTGTACCAAACCGAACCGAAAGCGACAATGAATGGTAATTATTATTTTGAAGTATTTATTTAAAAAAATATATATTATTATTTATTATTTATTTTAATTTTTTCTAATAATCTGTGTTTATTTTTCCCAATATTGTGATAAAGTTTTTTTTTAAATAGATAATGTGCCGCTAATGTACCAAAACGTACCGAATCGATTGAACAACATCTGTATCGATACCGCTATTAATTTTTTATTGTTTTAACTTTTGATAAACTGGCACCAAATCGTTATTATACCATAACAAACCAAATGAACAACATTGGTACCAGTTTATACAACTTTGTCTGCAACGATATATGAATAATGATATCAATATTGTGACGATCTGAATCAATCAATATCGTTTGAACATTGGTATCGGTACCCGTATTCATTTTTGTCGTTTTCAGTCGATTGATTTCTATACAAAGTACATGTATCATACCGGTATTGTAACGAACCAAACCGATACAAATCCAATGCTCGCGGTAATGTACCGCCGCAACGCGCGGTCAAATCACCTAGTTTCATTTAATTGCTAGTTAAATGCTATTTTAGTCTCTATGGTTTGAGTCATTTTGTCAGTTTAGTTCAAAGGTTTTATTTTTCTTCTGTGGGTCCAAAAAGATTTCACTGTTGCCATTTTAGTCTAGTGGGTTAAATTCATCCATTTTTTCTGTTAACGAGAAGGACAATTCGGTCATTTTATATGTAATTCTGTTAATTAGAAGGGGCAATTCGGCCATATAAAATGACCGAATTGCCCTTCTCGTTAACAGAAAAAATAGATGAAATTAACCCAGTGGACTAAAAGGGCAACAGCGAAACCTTTATGGACCCACAGACGAAAAATGAATCCTTTGAACTAAACTAGCAAAATGACCCAAACAACAGGGACTAAAGTGACATTTAACTCTTTAATTGTAGAGAAAAGATTACAGTGGGCCAAATGTACATCTTTTGAACAAGATCAGGGACTGTTTCTGTAGTTCATTTGAAAGAAAGAAACGACGCCGTTATCTGATCTGAAGGAGAAGAGTAAACTGCTAAATTCGTCCCTGAGGTTTGACTCAAAATGCTAGATCAGTCCAAAATCAAGTTTTGTTGCTAAAACAGTCCCTGAGCCTAGTTTCTGTTGCTATTTCAGTCCAATAAATTAACACCGTTAGAACCTCAGTTAATGAATGGGTAAAACTGCTAAATTCGTCCCTGAGGTTTGATTCAAGTTGCTAGATCAATCCAAAATCAAGTTTTTGAATTTGTTAATTATAAACTTATTTAGGTATATAATTTTTCTAGACTTGCATTAATTTTTTGAATTTGTTAATTATAAACTTATTTAGATTATAAACTTATTTAGGTATATAATTTTTCTAGACTTGCATTAATTTTTTGAATTTGTTAATTATAAATTTATTTAGATTATAAACTTATTTAGGTATATAAATTTTCTAGACTTGCATTAATTTTTTGAATTTGTTAATTATAAACTTATTTAGATTATAAACTTATTTAGGTATATAATTTGTTAATTATAACTCAATACTATTTAGATTAAGTGTGATCTTATTTAGATACTTACGTATATAATTACTAAATATTTACAAAGTTATAACAATAATAATACCCAAATACAGTTTAAGGCGGGTCCAGTTATATTTATGTTCGTTGAATAAATCATTAATATCACAAGAGAAAAAAAAAGGTAAATGACAGGTTCTTAATGCATCAATACTTGTACCAAATGCATTATATATTTTCTTAAATGTCTTAAAATTTAAGATAAATTACAAGTCTACCCTAAATATATAATTTAAATTTGTGTTTAGTTATAAAAATATAAACAGAATGTAGCTCTTTTGGATAGCGCAATTTTATTTGACCTGTCTTAAACACTGGTTTGACACGACATGTTGTCTGACCTCACCTGAATGATAATATTATTAAATACGAAACCACTTAATTAAGTAGAAAAAATGAATAAAAGAACTTTATAATACAAATATTAAATTAAAATAATTGATAAATATTAAACATTAAATATTACGATTTAAATAAAAATAAATAAAAATTATGTTAATTTCTTAATATTTAAATTTACATATAATGTTTGTATTTTTCATAACTAAATATTGTTTAAATTAACTGTTGTCTTATTTAAATCCTTAAATAAATACTAAATATTTACATGGTAACAACAACAACAATAACAACATCAAAATAAAATCAGTATTTAAGGCTGGGCCGGTTAAATTGCGCTCTTCAAAAAAGCTACATTTATATTTTTAAAACTAATTTTATTTAAATTAAGTATTATCTTATTTAAATACTTAAGTATATAATTAGTAAACATTTAATAATAATAATAATAATAATAATCAAAATAACTAACAAATAATTTTTCTAGACTTGCAAATTATATACCTAAATAAGTTTATAATCTAAATAAGTTTATAATTAACAAATTCAAAAAATTAATGCAAGTCTAGAAAAATTATATACCTAAATAAGTTTATAATTAACAAATTCAAAAAACTTGATTTTGGACTGATCTAGCAACTTGAATCAAACCTCAGGGACGAATTTAGCAGTTTTACCCATTCATTAACTGAGGTTCTAACGGTGTTAATTTATTGGACTGAAATAGCAACAGAAACTAGGCTCAGGGACTGTTTTAGCAACAAAACTTGATTTTGGACTGATCTAGCATTTTGAGTCAAACCTCAGGGACGAATTTAGCAGTTTACTCGAAGGAGAAATATACAAAGGCGGGCAAAAATTCAAAATTAAAGAAAAGAAAAAGCAAAAAAATGTCAGGCGCTTTGTAGCATCGATTCGAACTTCAAACTACCCAAATCTGATTTCTGATTCTTCAAACTCTGGTTCAAGATCGAATAGAGTAAGGTATGATTTCTTTCTAGGGTTTCTTCACTTTGAGTTGTATTTAGGTTTATGTTTAGAAAGAAAGATGTAATGTTTTAACTTCACATTTGATATCAGTTGTCAGATGAGTAGATATAACTAACTGCATGATGAATTGAATGTTAAGATGCATTAATATAGCCTGCCTGCTTGAAAGTTTTGGGAAATAAGCATACTTTTTAGGCTTAGGAATAGTTTTATGTGGTTGTGGATGAAAGGGGAAGTTCACAGTTAAATGTGCTTCAGTGGAACAATTCCACCTGCCGATATATCGTGGTTTAAAAAAGCGTGATCCGAAACGGTTTTTTTATGTGTGTTTTTGATGAATCTGATGTGTGAAATTGGTTAGTATTTTATTTTTTATAAGATATATAAATTTTATATTTTTTTTAATTCCGCCTTGAGGCGAAGGGAAAACGCCTCGAGTCACGATTCTGTACTTTTAAACCTTGAGTGGCGGGTGAACATGAATCAATGAGGTCATGATAGGCTGGTTCTGATTGTTGGTTACTTGATGTGAGAACAAAGGTAATTATATAAATGATGCCTGCATAATTTCTAAAGATCAATTAAAGAAAGTTTTATATATCTTTGAGCAGCAGTGAGCTTTTCTAACAGCAGACTTTCAGACAACTAGCTAGCCATCATTTTTTTTCTAAATGTTCATAAGCAGCTAGACTTATGTAGTTGACTGACAGGTGGTGGTTTTTTATGTCATAATTAAACAGGAAGCCTTGACATTCACCACACACGCAATGATTGATCATAAAGAAATGAATGTTCATGAAGCACTAGAACAAGTTAGAGCACAGAACGAAAAACTTGAGGAAGAAATTCATATCAAGACCGATTTGTGCAAGAACTTGAAAAGAGCTCAAGATGAACTGATAACGAAACTTCAAGAAGCAAAGTCGCAATCTGAAAAGCAAGCCCAAGAACTGAGTACCAAATCTGACGAGTTATCTACACTGACTCAACTCCATCAAGACCTCAAATCAAGTTTCCAAGAAAAAGAATCGGCGTTAAAACACCTGAATTCCGCAACTGAAAAGCTTCGGTATGAATTCAGAGAAAAAGTTCAAAAGTTTGAGGGAGAAAACAAAGAACTCGTCTTGGCTCTGGAAGAAGCGAAAACCGTTTCAGAATCCTTGAAGTCGAGTCTTGATTCTTGCAACACGGAGATAGAAGCTTTAAAGAGAGTTTTATCACTTAAAGATAAAAAAATTGTCGAAATCTCCGACAAAACACAAACAGCAAGGGATCTGATTTCGAGAGACGAGGTGATAAGTAAACTGGAAGAAGAACGTAGAGACGTTCAAGATCGGTTGAAGTGGAAGAACGAACAGTTTCAACATCTCGAAGAAGCACATAAAAAGCTTCAAGATAGTTTCAAATCTAGTAAAACGGAATGGGAGAACGAAAAGTCGTTGTTGCTACAAGAGATTTGCTCACTTCAAACGAATCTCGATTCTCAAACGAGAATATCCGAAAACCTTCGGACCGAACTGATAGTATGCAACCAAGCGTTAGCGCATGAACAAAGCAATAAGAAACTGTTGGAAGTCGAGATTTCGGAATACAAATTGCGGTATGATGATATTTTCTCCGAGTGTCATGAAGCGAAGTTGACAATCGAAAAGTTGTCGCATAAACGGGACGGAGAGGTTGCGGAATTAAGAGACACATTGGCTGCAAAAGATTCGTTATCGAAAGAAATGGGATACAAATTGGAGCATTTGGAACGAGAGAATAAGGATCTAATTGCATCGCTTAAAGAATTTCAAGAATCTCAAATTAACAGTGGGAATACGGGCTCGTTGAAGAAGCTTCAAAAGAAGTATAACAGTTTGGAACAGGCACACAAGAAGTGTAGTGAGAAATTGAAAGTAGAAATCGAGTTGAAATCTGAATTAGAAAGGTTGAAAAAAGAGATAGATGATTATTCGATCAAACTGAAAGATCAAAGTGAACACGTTATGCAACTACAAGAAGAGTTGAAATCTTGTCGGTGCTTGCCCGAAGTACAAAATGAAGAAATATCTTCACTGGTTCTTGTGTTGAAGACACAATTGTCGGAAATGAATACCAAAATGGAGCAAAAAAACGCAGAAAATGAAGATATCATCCAACATCTAAAAGCGGAATTGGAGGCCAAGAACAATATTGTTTATGAAGTAGATTTAAATCTCACTAAAAAAAGTGAGGAAGTGGCATTGTTGATGAAGAAAGTTGAGTTATTCGATGATATGAAACAGCAGCTGCTTGCTGAATCACAGAAGTTAGTTGAATTGGAGAAAGGGAAACTGTTTGTTGAAAGCCAGAATATGCAACTTGAAGCGGAGAATCAAAGCATTCTATGCAGAGTAAACGAGCAAAAGGAAAAAAATGTCGATTTGCAGCAACAACTTGTTTTACTAGAAACATTGCTTACAGAAAGAACAGAAGCACAGAAAAAGGAAAAAGAAAATAGTTTAGAAATTATTGAAGAACTTGTGGAAGAGAAACAGAAACTGGAAAATGAAGTTTCTTGTTTATGTGAAAAAGTCAAAGTCAAAGAGGAGTCCTTGTTGAAGTCAACTCGACGAGCAGAAGAACTAGAAAACTTGCTACGAGTCACCAAATTAGAAACCGAAAATCTGATGGATGAGAATACGCGTCTGGTGAATAATGTTGAGGCTCAAAACCGGAGGATAGAAGAACTTTTTAAAGAGAAGACAAATGGTTTAATGATCTCTGAAGAAAAACAGAAACTGGAGAAAGAATTCTCTTGTTTATGTGAGGAAGTCAAAGTCAAAGACGAGTCCTTGTTGAAGTCAACTCAACGAGCAGAAGAACTAGAAGACTTGCTGCGGGTCAACAAATTAGAAACCGAAAATCTGAGGGATGAGAATACGCATTTGATGAATAATCTTGAGGCTCAAAAGCGGAGGATTGAAGAACTTGTGAAAGAGAAGACAAATGTTTTAATGATTTCTGAAGAAAAACAGAAACTGGAGGATGAATTTTCTTGTTTATGTGAGGAACTCAAAGTCAAAGACGAGTCCTTGTTGAAGTCAATTCAACGAGCAGAAGAACTAGAAGACATGCTCCGAGTCAACAAATTAGAAACTGAAAAGTTGAGGAATGAAAATACGCATTTGGTGAATAATCTTGAGGCTCAGAACCAGAGGATAGAAGAACTTTTGAAAGAAAAGACAACTACTTTAATGATCTTTGAAGAAAAACAGAAACTGGAGAATAAGTTTTCTTGTTTATGTGAGGAAGTCAAAGTCAAAGACGAGTCTTTGTTGAAATCAACTCAACGAGGAGAAGAACTAGAAGACATGCTCCGAGTCAACAAATTAGAAACTGAAAATTTGAGGAATGAAAATACGCGTTTGGTGAATAATCTTGAGGCTCAGAACCAGAGGATAGAAGAACTTTTGAAAGAAAAGACAACTACTTTAATGATCTTTGAAGAAAAACAGAAACTGGAGAATAAGTTTTCTTGTTTATGTGAGGAAGTCAAACTCAAAGACGAGTCTTTGTTGAAGTCAACTCAACGAGCAGAAGAACTAGAAGACTTGCTACGAGTGAACAAGTTAGAAACCGAAAATCTAATCGATGAGAATATGCGTTTGGTGAATAATGTTGAGGCTCAGAACCGGAGGATTGAAGAACTTGACAAAGAGATGACACATGCTTTAATGATCATTGAAGAAAAACAGATACTTGAGGATGAACTTTCTGGTTTATGTGAGCAAGTCAAAGTCAAAGACGAGTGCTTGTTGAAGTCAACTCAACGAGCAGAAGAACTAGAAGACTTGCTGCGAGTCAACAAATTAGAAACGGAAAATCTGATGGATGAGAACATGCGTTTTGTGAATGATGTTGAGGCTCAGAACCAGAGGATTGAAGAACTTGACAAAGAGAAGATAAATGCTTTAACGACCTTAGAAGAAAAACAGAATGAAATTGATGTTACACATCAGGATTTACGTAAACTGGAGGATGAAATTTCTAGTTTATGTGAGAAAGTCAAAGTCAAAGACGAGTCCTTGTTGAAGTCAACTCAACGCGCAGAAGAATTAGAAGACTTGCTGCGAGTTAGCAGATTAGAAACCGAAAAACTAATGGATGAGATTACACGTTTGGTAAATAATCTTGAGGCTCAAAACCGGAGGATTGAAGAACTTGAGAAAGAGAAGACAAATGCTTTAACGATCTCTGAAGAAAAACAGATTCAAATCGATGTTATACATCAGGATTTACATCAACTGGAGAATGAAATTTCTTGTTTATGTGAGAAAGTCAAAGTCAAAGACGAGTCCTTGTTGAAGTCAATTCAACGCGCAGAAGAATTAGAAAACTTGCTGCGGGTCAGCAGATCAGAAACCGAAAAACTAATGGATGAGATTACACGTTTGGTAAATAATCTTGAGGCTCAAAACCGGAGGATTGAAGAACTTGAGAAAGAGAAGACAAATGCTTTAACGATCTCTGAAGAAAAACAGATTCAAATCGATGTTATACAACAGGATTTACATAAACTGGAGAATGAAATTTCTTGCTTATGTGAGAAAGTCAAAGTCAAAGACGAGTCCTTGTTGAAGTCAACTCAACGAGCAGAAGAATTAGAAGACTTGCTGCGAGTCAACAAATTAGAAACCAAAAATCTGATGGATGAGAATGCACGTATGGTGAATCAAGTGAACAGTCTTGAGGCTCAAAACCAAGCTTTATGTGAAGATATTGAAAAGATACGATTACATAAAGAGGATTTGCTAATTCAAATGGAAACAGCATCCAGACATATGGAAGAGTGTTTTAAGGATATTGAGTTAACAAGAATGCTGGAAAACATGTTGCAGAGGTGTTAGAATAACTTATAACATTGTAGAGTGATTGTTTGTTTTATTGTATCATGTGATGTTTGTTATCTCATCACATCACATCAGTTTAGTTGTGCTGTCAACAACCTTGTAATCTTGTAGTTGAGTAAACGATAACAAATACTGTAATCGTTTTACGTTTAATGTCACGTCATCAAATGTTGACTCGTCATCTACGTTATAATCAAGACAATGCTTTTATGATTTATCCTTTCCTTTTGTAAAATGGAACGTTTTAATGTATGTTACCTATCTTTATTTATCATCTTTTGGAAGTAAGTTACTTTGTTTGTTCATAAAGGCAACATTTTTATGAACTAAATGAGTAAATAATAACTTGGAGACTTGATAAAGTGTGGATGCTTAGTTGGTTTAAATCAAGATTCATATTAATAATTTCACAGATTTATGGTATTTGATTCAATCAAGTACAACTATGAGCATTGTGTTACAAGGTGTGGTACACAAGGCAATGGAAGAAATAAAGGACAAAGATACCAGTGCATCTGATGTGGGTTCGTGTTCAAGATTGAATCTTCAATGGTTGAACACCATTAACGCTCAGGGAATTTATGGAAAAGATTCCGAAAGTTAGTTAATAGGATTGAGTGAAGAAGATAGAGAGAGAGTTATTATTGATTTCTGAATGCCCTCTTTACAATACAAGTACTCCTATTTATACAACAGATCTTTGACTAATTGACTTTCTAACCGACTAATAACCAACTAACAAATCACCGTTACTTGACAACTAACTATAGTAAACTTTGATACACATCAACATCATGGAACGATTGGAGGTTTTCGCTGGATGATGATCACCTTGTAATTTTCTTTGTTTTCTTACCCGTATGTGATGACAGTCAGTTTCTTAGCACCTTGCTACGGGCGGCTGAGTTTTTATTTTGAGTTACGTTTGCCATTAAAAAAAAAACTATGACCATTGTGGTTGGTGAAATTGAAAATAGTATTAGAACCTAAGTACGTAATCTCTTTTAGTTGTTCTCGTTATCATTAAACTCGCAATTTTTAATAATTAAATTGGCAATTTTTATCGATGCTATTTGAGATAAGATGAAATGATAATGTTATTTGAGATAAAATGATGAACTAATAATCAGGTGTTATTCTATAAAGTCTAAATCACTAACGATGTATTTTTTACAACTTACTGAAAATGCTATTTTTCCTTAAATTAAACGACACAAGTCACATGAAACATATATAAAGTTGGTTACCTTTTAGTGGCGATTTTTGGTCATGTACATTGAACAATCATTAAAGTTAATTTAAGTAAATCTTTTTCTTAGTGTTACAAGTAAAATTTGTATTAAATATTTACTAAATAGTAACTACCACTCATATGTGTTTCGTTTAAATCCTAATTTTTTAATGAATAACTATTAAAGAAATTCACAAAAGTAAGACAATAGTAAAAATCTGAGTGGTTTTTATGGTTAGAAAAAATAGAAATAACTTTAATAGAACATTGTAACACAAATTTTATCTTTATTAGACTATGTGGTATGGGTCTCATGGTAAGACTCAATGCTCATAAAATGCGACGAGGGGTATGGAACCCATGAAACACCGCCCCTCCTCTTCCAAGTGTGGAAAACATGGATATTTATCCACGCTGCCTCTTTAAAGAAATTGATGAATTTGATTGGTGGTGGACCATCAACACACCATGTAGGATGGTGTATTGATGTGACGATGACGTGGAATGTGGTAATTGTCACTAGAAAAATATTATCTAATAAACGAATGCATACCAAATACAATTAGAGCAAAATGAACAAGGATTAAATTTATATATACCCTTACAAACTTGAGAAATTTCATATATACCCAACCAAAACTACAAATATTACATGTCATTACAAAATAGTTAAAATATCAAATATACTCAGTTTATTAAAAACAATCTAATAAATAATTATTTTACCCTTATTATTTATTTAACTTCAAGTTTTCATATATGCTCATCTTTTAACTTCATATTTTTATATAACGCATTTTAAACTTAAATTTATTTTTATCTATTTGTATTTTTATATTTTTCCCATAAACAATAGCATTCTCCATGTATACTATTTTAGCTATATATAAATTAACCTAGAAATGACTAAATATAATATTCAAAGTTAAAAGTCATAAATGAGATTTCAAAGTTTTAGAAAAATAAAGATAAAATTGTCATTTATGAAATTGTTTTTAATAAATTGGGTATGTATTGATATTTATAATTTTGCATGGGTATATATGATATTCTGCAAGTTTGTAAAAATATATATGAAATTGCCCCAATGAAAAAACTGCAAGTTTGTAAAGGTATATATGAAATTGCCCTAATGAAAAAAACTCTTTTTCCATCTTCAACACTAGACACATCAATCTATCAAACTTATTACGCTATTCATAGGAGTACAAGTGGGAGTCGAACTAACAAGCTAGTCGGCGTAACTCAAAATCCTTTGAATTTAAGACAAACCCGAACTTGAGCAAGCAGACTTTCGACTTGGGCTCAAGTACTAAATCACATAATAAAACATCAAATAATTATGTAAAGATTAAACCACATTTTAGCGCGCACAAGTTCAGGAAGAAAATCAATCTTCATGGAGATTTTTCATTTAGTAATGAAAAGAAGCCGGCTTCATAATTACCTGCGACTTCTTTACAATGCGGGATATGGACAAAAGAGAGGGATTATATTTTCATCGTCACCAAAATCCACAAATTTAATATCACCTATGGGCTTCTCCTACGTCTTTTTCGTGCACCAAAACCCATAGGCAACCTGTGTCTTGTTTTTGAAGTCTCCGCATTCAAACCACATTCTGCAACATTTTTGTAAACAGAAGGCGAAGTCTTTTGATGGTTATTGTTGATGTCACAGATAAAAAAGACATCTGAATCATTGTCTGAACCAGAATCTTCTACAACACATGTTTCATACACATCATCGTCAGAATCTTCAACATCATGTGATTCAAGCACATCGTTGTCTCCGCCAGACTTTTCCTTCAGCTGTAATAAATTCATTGACGTGTTGATACGGTTCACAATCGGATTTATCTTGTTAGTCTCCGAAGCTATGACTATTTGCTTGTCAACAGAGTTTTCTGTTTCATAGATTTTCTGTTTATACAAAAGAAAACCACAGGCAACATAATGCAAATAGTCAGTTGTGCAGCGGCCTGGGAAGTAAAAAAAAAAACAATTCTACAGCAAATGACTTCAGTATAAGTTAAATAGGCCTGTAAATGAACCGAACGAACACGAACAGAGGCATGTTCGTGTTCGTTCATTTAACTTTAACCAAACACGAACATATAATCGAACACATTTTTTAGTTCATGTTCGTTAATTAAAATGGGCATGTTCGTGTTTGTTTATGTTCGTTCATTTAAAACCTAAATGATCAATTCACAAACGTAAATGAACATAATTTAACAAACACTAAACAACACAAATGAACATAATTGAAGAAACATAAATGAACATAATATAGGGGTAAGGATAGTGTAAAAAGGGCCTAAAGTGTGAGAAGTGTATTATAACACTATATATAATACTATATAACACCATATAAACACCGTATAACAATATGTAACACCATATAATACCATATAACACTATGTAACACTATATAACATTATATAACAAATATAACACTATACATCTATCATAGACATGCTATCAGACAACCTATAGTGTTATATTTGTTATATAATGATATATAGTGTTACATAGTGTTATATGGTATTATATGGTGTTACATATTGTTATACGGTGTTTATATGGTGTTATATAGTATTATATATAGTGTTATAATACACTTCTCACACTTCTCACACTTTGAGCACTTTTTACAGGATCCTCTACCCATAATATAGTAAACATAAATGAACATCAAGTAATTTTTCATATAAATTAGTGATTAATTGCGATAAATTCCATTGGAAACCCCATTTTTATTACTATAAAGCTCAATTACCAATGAGTTATATTTATATAAGTAGTTGGAAAATTTATTTTATGTTTAATATTAATATAAATATAACTACTTACGTATTTAAATTGAAACGAACATAAACAAATGTAATTAAACAAACATAAACGGACGTTCATGAACATAAACAAATGAATGAACAAAACGTGTGTTCATGTTCTTTCGTTCGATTAAATGAACAAAAACTTGTGTTCATGTTTGTTCGTTTATTAAACAAATGAACATAAACGAACTTCCCGCCGAACAAGTTCACGAACAATTCAAGAACGTTCGGTTCATTAACAGGCCTAATAATAACGCAAAGATAACTACTACCTTTGTTGGTGACATGGCACGTATAGAAGGATCATACAAAACCATCTGCTGCCCATGATTCTTCTGCTCACTGTCAGCAATTAATGATCCTCCATCGATGTCACTATCCGAAAGATTTACGTCCATGTCTACACTTCTCAAAGGTTTAACCATTAATGGTGTTGCGTTGTTCACACAAGGACCAGACACACTTTCACCACAAGTTTCCTTGGAGTTACACGCA
Source organism: Helianthus tuberosus (assembly GCA_030545235.1). Taxonomy (NCBI): domain Eukaryota; kingdom Viridiplantae; phylum Streptophyta; class Magnoliopsida; order Asterales; family Asteraceae; genus Helianthus; species Helianthus tuberosus. The sequence goes on from CM060407.1 coordinate 78,241,203, forward strand.
TCATGGAGAATTTGAACATCGGCTTCATCATCATCGTAATCAATATCATCATCTTCATCCTTGAGCTCATAGGACGATTTAGGTGACGAACCTTTCTGGATATTGCTTTTCGTAAGTTCAAAGATCAATCTTTTGATTCGAGCACGTTTCAAAGAAGCTTCCATAGGATAGAACCAATCTGGACTGATCTGAAGAGAAGCATATTTGTTATTTGCAGACATTGCATAAAAGGTAAATTTTAAGAAAACAAAAATATTAAAATAAATAGTAGCGCAGAGGTATCTCTTTGTTAATTTGGCTGGCTTAATGACCCAAAAACCGAATAGATCATGCGCGACTTACAAAGTCTTTCAACGGGTTAAAGTTATTGGAAGCCTGTTTCACAAAAAGTTCCATGTAATGGAGCATAAATAGCCCGCAATCATAAGAATTCTCCTGCTGGGGTACCTGAATGAAACCAAACTACACGGTAAGAAAATAAGATCCTATTGGCTTTAAGTAACTTTTTTTAGCATAAGATGCCATTTTCATCCTTGAGGTTTGGTCAGTTTTGTGACTTTTGTCCAACGGTTTGTTTTTCCGCATCTGGATCTAATAAGTTTGAAGTCATGCCATTTTCATCCAGCTCGTGATCCATCTTTCTCCGTTATGTCAATAGTATTTTCGTCTTTTTTGTTAACTTAAAGGGCAATTCGGTCTTTTTTACTTTATGTACAAGCATTTAGCATAATGTACAAGTACTCAAAACAAAAACAAAGTAGGTACAAAGACGAAAATACCCCTGTCTTAACAGAGAAAATGGAAGGAGTTAGCGAGCCGGATGAAAATGGTAAGATTTCAAATCTTTTGAATCCAGATGCGGAAAAACAAACCTTTGGATGAAAGTCGCAAAACTGGCCAAACCTCAGGAACGAAAAATGGCATTTTACTCATTCTCCTATTTCTAGAATACCTGGTCGTATGTATTCATATACTACAAAATGGTTTTTTTATATGTAAAAGATATACCTCAAGACGAATAAACCGCAAATCCTGGATCTTGGTAGAAATACGTTTTGATGCATCAGTATTTCTCTCTTTCCACTCTTCCCACAAATAGCTGTAATTAAACATATTAAACTAAACGCGCACACACGAAAAAACGTAACCGTGCAGAGATTCTAGGTAGCTTACCATTTGATACAAGGTTCAAGACCTCTGTGGTGCCCTTTAATAGAGTCCATGTGCAAAATGCATGGCACTTTAAGTGAACTCTCCATTTCATCATCTGCACAAGTGCTAGTTATTGTAATAAAAAAGCCCAACATTTTTTGAATAACATGAAGTTCACAATCAAATAAAAGAAGTTACCTGTGAAATGCACCACTTCACCAGGATGACATATGATAATCAAACTCCAATGCAACCTGCACATATAATATATTTACTTACTAGTAAATGGGTCAAAGTGCCACCTCTTATGATGATGAATGGTATGCTTGAATGCTGGCTAAAATCTCACCTGAAGTTTACAGGAATAAAAATGTAATCCTTTTGAAATATATCCACTTTCTTCGTCCACTTGCGAACCCTTTGGAAAGCTTCCTTGAAGTCGATAGAGCGTGATTGATTTTCATCAAAATCTGCCAGCTTTCTAAAGAAAAAGCTATTGAAAAAATGGACTCTTGCATCAGCAGGTTTGATCTGCTTCAGGTATCTGTCGATAACTTAAGTCATGTCATGTAAACTTCTAAATCTAGTACTCTAGTAGTTACATATATGTTATAAAAAGTCAATTTCGACCCGTTTACATAGACACGGGTTGATTCGAGCTATGGGTGATTTTGATGGAAAGGGAACAGGTCAAATGGGTCAAACAGAATAAAAGCAACCGTAGTTTATTTAACAACTTATGTTTTATAATATCTTCACCCAAACCAGTTGATTATCAATAGATTAACAGAGTATCATAATAACAGTTCTAGTAATTATACTAATACATTGAGTCATTAATTATTAATTAACTTTATGAAAAGAATGCAAAAAAACATTTTGTGTGTCAACCTAAAGTCCCAAACCTTTTATCAGTATTAAAGTTTTCCTGTTCTGACCCAACCACATTTTGGCCCGTTCCCCAACCCACCTAACCTGTCCATTCTACTCCCTATAACTTTAAGTTAAAACTGAAATAAATAAAAAACAAAAAACTCAACTCTATATAGAAGTCAACAATAGTATCATTGATAAACTTTTCTGGCTGCAGAAGCTGAAAGTCTCTGTTAGAAATGGCTATAGAATCACCATCCCCTTCCAGATATGTAGTATCTTCAAACAACTCATATGAACTGTAAGAAACAGTTAAAACAGCATAAGTTAACTCCCAGACACATGTGTGTGTGTGTATATATATAGGGTTAGGTTCATTTGTGAACAACCCCCTTGATTGTGAACACTAGTGAACTAATCCTAGCCTTGATTATCAATACACAAGTGTAAATCGATGGCCAAGATTTGATGATGAAAATACACTAGTGTATTTTACGAATTGATGATGTAAATCAAAGGCCAGGATTTGTTCATTCAGTTCACAAATACACTAGTGTTCACTCTAGAACCCCACCCTATATATATATGTGTGTGTGTGTGTGAGGCCGTGAGGGATCATGAGAAAACTCATCTTTGTGAGAAAACTCTATCTAACCATTACTAAACCTAACTCTAATCCCTAAACCCTAAGAAATAAACCCTAAAGCCCAAAAAACTATACCATAAAGCCTAAAGGCTAACGCCTAAAAGCTAAAAACTAAATACTAAAGCTAAACCATCATCATACTCAGTAAATCCCACCAATAGCAAAGCAAAGGTAGGGTCTGAGGAGGGTAAGATGTAGACAGCCTTACCTCTACCCCGTAGGAATAGAGAGGCTGCTTCCAGTGAGACCCCCAGCTTTACAACCTTTATTTAAAAGTGTAATTTCTCCAACTGAAATCAGGGTTACTTCATAGTTTGATATGAGAAGATACAGGGTGCATGCTATGAGTATTTCTGTTTATCCTTTTTCAATAATCAACAACAACCATACCCAGTAAATCCTACAAATAGCAGAACTATTGGTAGGGTCTGGGGGAGGTGGGATGTAGGCAAACCTTTCCTCTATCCTAAGAATAGAGAGGCTCCCTAAAAGCTAATCCCTAAACTCTAAATTAAACCCTAAACCCCATTAAAAAAATCAACACAAATACCAACCGTTTGATAAGAGTTTCTCACGAAGAAAAAGTTCTCATGATCCTCTCCCTCCCATATATATAGGGGAAAGTTAAAAGGAGAACGCATATTTTCGTGTCAACCGCAAGAACTTGGTCAAAAACCATTTAAAATAAAAAAAAATTACACTTATCATTAATTCATTACTATTCGAATACAATAGCAGAAATTAAATTTACATGTATTCATAAAAAAAAAAACATTTACACGTGTAAATTTGTTGTATTTACACGTGTAAAAAAAAATCTTAAGAGTGATTTTGAGAAAAGGTATGAATTATTTAAATAGTAAATTCTTTTTTAATGTTGTATTAAAAATGATTTTGATTGGTTTTATCATTCGTTTTCACGGTTCTCGCAATATTTAGCGTTCTCAAGATGACCCTCCCCTATAAGTGTGTGTGTGTCAACTCTCCCACACATAAGCTTTCTTATATTAACGATGTACAGCCAAAGTTATCTACAACTCATGAGCCACATGGTATAAAGACTAGAATAAAATATATATGGTTAATGTTATGTCACATCTACAATCGAAGATATTCCTAGTTTCTAAAGAATATTTTATACTTTAATCTATGAAAAATAAACCACGAGCAGCATACAAGGAGGTAAATAACTCACTCAAGATCAACATCCCATGTTTCCTTATATTGCGTATCCAGAGATTTGATAAGATCTTGCTTATTACTCCAACAAGAGTCGGTAACAGTGAATTTTACCTCCAAAACGCCTGCAAGATTTCTTAGAAATCAAGTAACCATCTACAACTATATTTAACTGTATATGCATGGGTAAGAGCCTAAGAGGTTAAAAAACAAGACACGTTTAATTCTGTGAGGTAGGTGTATATGTGTTTCCTGAGATGCAAGTAAAAATACATGCAAATAACACCTGATTGTTACCATTCATAAATATGAAAAAACTCACGGATCACTTTGCAATCAGATTCAGATGAAATACAAAATAGAATGCCTGTTATATCGTTAAGCACTTAAAACACATAAAGCAACAAAATAAATTTATAAAACAGATTCCTAGTTGGCGTATTCAAAAGACACGTCCTTCAGAACTGGGAGAGATTAATGATCCATATACTATTGTTTACATAATTCTGATTGTTACCATTCATAAATATGAAAAAACTCACGGATCACTTTGCAATCAGATTCAGATGAAATACAAAATAGAATGCCTGTTATATCGTTAAGCACTTAAAAACACATAAAGCAACAAAATAAATTTATAAAACAGATTCCTAGTTGGCGTATTCAAAAGACACGTCCTTTAGAACTGGGAGAGATTAATGATCCATATACTATTGTTTACATAATTCTCTATTTTTCTAACCTTTGAATATCCCATGTGCACTACATATAGTTTACATAAGCATCTCACATGTTCCGTAATAAAAAATAAAAACTCAAATCACATTTAGACTCGCAATATATATCTAGCGGGACATAAAACTATGTATCCGAGACGTATCCTACATAGATCTCGAGTGTCTTGGGTTTTACTCTACACTAATAAAGCATTGAGATGACATATCTAGAAAATAATACAGATAAAGAAAAAACATCTTGAAGATGCAAATATCTAGAAAGTAATATTTCTGTTACCTGACTTTTGACTGTGCTCCGACTTGATACGAAGGCAGACCTCAGCTGTTTTGAACTAAATAAAAAAATAATAGTTACTTACAATTTCACAGAAGTTCACCATATGAAGAACAAACTACAAAATAACATAGAATAGAGGCTTTAGACTCACAGGATCCAACCATCGTGACTCGATACTAACAAGATTTAGAGTCTTCCATTCAAAAGTAAGACAACCTGTGGCCCCTTCCTCGGAAACATCAAGCTTAATAGAAGTGCGAAAAAAAGTCAGCTGTGCTGTCGAGTAACAGCTTCTTCCATAAGTAACACACTCTGGGCAAACAACAACACTGGATTCCTGCATATTCCCACACAAAAAGCCCAAAGCTATTATTTCCATTTTATGCAAGAACTTGAGCAGGCAAAGACATTATTACCAAAAGCCAGAGTCTAATCTTATACATTTAATAAACATTTAAGAAAACAAAAATACTATGCCGTTTCTATTGACTAATGACCAAAAAACTGAGTACATAATTATATACACATACAAAACAAAAGCCTGTTGATATCTAATAGTAAGAGTAAAATACCTTTTTTGTCCCTATGGTATGTAAAAGAATACAAAAAAGTCCCTTAACGTAAAAAATTACACTAATCCTGTGATTGCTGTTTCAATGCAGTTTTGGTGTCGTTAGCATCCAGCTGTTAAGCTCCGTCATGTGTCAAACATGTTATGGGTATTTTGATAATTTCAAATTGATATTATAATTATTATCATTATTATCAACTAAACAAACAGAGAAACAAAAACAAAAATGTGATAAAAAGAAGAAACTCCTTCCATCAAAAAGTGCAACCAAACAGGATCCAGAATCTGGTCAAACGAAATCTCCCGTTCCATCCCACCACAAACCTCTTCAACATTTTGTGACAAATGATAATTGTTAAATATCTAGTTTAGCACTAACAGTGCAAAACACATGTGGCATATGAAAATTGACCAAAACACGATAAACATAAGACTATAACAGCAATATCAGCATCTCAATTGCAATTTTTTCATCATCATCGTGAGACTATACTAACAGATATATATTTTATATGAGCAATTTTATCTAAAACCAATTATTACTAATAACCCAAACAATTATCTTTTTACCCTGATAAAGGGTGGAATATTATATAGAAGATCAAAAATAACAACATTTGTTTTTACCAGATCCTTCTATAAAATTTTTATCAACTTTAAGAATGTTCACAAATGCACTTACCTTATCATGTGAAGTACTCTCGTGCTCAAGATCCCGTCCTCCTGATAAACCTAAAGAGGTAACAATCACCAGTATGTAAAAACATTATTCTCCAAATAAGATAAAAGGTACGCTTAAAATAAATCCAAATGTACAAACCTTCAGCATCTGCAAGAGCATCAGAAGACATTGTAGATGAGTTATCTATGTCCTCATCTGAGATTATAGACACAAGCTCATTCTGTAACAAAAATCAAATTAGATGTTAGATTGTTCCAAACCTATGTTGCAGTTCATTGGGTCGTTAATAAAACCAGTAAGTAAAATTCAGATGCTAAATACATCAGTCAAGTGAAGCGGTTGGTTACGATCTGAATACTTCCCGTCAGTGGCAGCTTTATGCGATGGAAAATAATCAGTACACTTGGATTGAGATAAAGTCTTTGAATTGTAGTTTGAAGAACTCGATTCTAAAGCAGCACCTGGTCGACAGATCCTTTCATTCACCATTTCATCAACTTCATGAACAATTGATTTTCCATCCCGGGGTTTCTTTCCTCTAGAAACATTCCCTATTGCAACTATGGGAAAAAAGAAAGACATTGTCTGATTAAGAAATACCATGCAAAAATTATGACCAATTCCAGACTTAATCATCGTCTCATCGATGCTCACAGATATGATTTCTATTTCTCTTTAGATTGCGATATAATAAGCCTTAAAACTGTACAGATTCAAACACAAAACAACAAAATCCTAACACCTAGGTACCTTCACCACTCATCATCAAACTATACAACTGTCACAAAAATTAACCTCATCTTCATTACAAAATCACATCTAAGCAATCTCAACAACTAGAAGTAAGTATCAATAGCAACCGTAGAATCAATACTCAACATACATACGATAAACTGACCGATAAATTAGGGTTAACAACATTCAAATTGATAAATTAGGGTTTATGATACTCTTCCAATACATACATGATTCCAACAATATCAAAACACCTCAAATATCCAAACGATAGAATCAATAATTCCGTAATTCCACAACATCAACATACATACAATAAACAGACCGATAAATTAGGGCTAAGAACATTCAAATCAATAAACTAGGGTTTATGATACTCTTCCAATACATACATGATTCCATCAATATCAAAAGACCTCAAATATCCAAACGATAGAATAAAAAAATCCGTAATTCCACAACATCAACACACATACATTAAACAGACCGATAAATTAGGGCTAATAACATTAAAATCAATAAACTAGGGTTTATGATACTCTACAAATACGTACATGATTCCAGGAACTTGTGATTGTCTTCACTGGAATAATGAGATTTGTTCTTCCTGGATGGTGCGGATTTCCATCTAGTGTTTTCCTCTGGAACCAATTCATCGAACACATACTCTTTGAATTTCTTGCTGGAGTACATCATGCCCATCGTAACGAGATGTTAGTTAGAATTAGGGTTTCTGATCATCGAGAGTCGTAAGGGTTCAGGAACACGAAGAATACATGTAACGGTCGCAAGTAACTAGTTTAATACCCGTCTGGTCTGATGGACGGGTATATTAAAGGTTTAATGAACGGGTATATTATTAGAGGTTTAATGACAATCTCAAGTATTAATCATGTAAGCTAAATAACAACCAAAATGTGTTTAAAAAAAGGGTCGTATTATTGGCATACCTTGAAAAATTAAATTGACACTTTCAATACGCATCATATAGGCCTATACGATGCGTATTATGTGAGATTCACACTTCAAGGTCAGGCAAAGGCTGACAATATCCCCTTCATGCGCAGTAATACGCATCGTATAGGCCAATACGATGCATATTGGTACTAGGTTGTCCTTCAAAGCTGACATTTATGGTTCACATGCAACCCTAATACGTATCATATAAGCCTATACGATGCATATTGTAGTACGAGGTTGCTTTCTGTCACTCAAAAGTGACAGAATGTGATTGACGTCAGCCCTATACGATCGTATAGGCCTATACGACCCGTATTGAATTGTAAATTTGCATTCTGCTTCCCCTATTTAAACGATGAAGAATACGATGATATATATCATCTTCATTATATATTCACATTCACTAACATGTGTTGGTTTAACCACATTTTTTGCGAGTCGTTCGACACAAACAAGAGCACGTTTTTTCCGGAAAGCAGTGTGGTATAGCATTTTTTAACTTGTTCTGTTTTTTTATGAAATACTTAGCACACCGTTTGTATTAGGAGGGGTCTGCTGTCCGGATTCTTACGATGGGTGAGGAAATGATGATCACGCGGAGGAGGTCGTGTCCGGCTTTCTTCCCCATCATAATGAATCGTTGTTGCCAGACCTCACCGAGTTAAGTATATATTTACTTGTTTCTATTCGACGTTAAACTTATCATTACCTTTTACCCGTTGGTTTTTTTTAGTTTGTTGTGCCCCGCCAACCGTTGTTACCATATCTGAACGAGGTAAAAAGAAATCTACTTATTATTATGAAGACTTTTAGATGTGCCGTTATGATTTAACCGTTGTTTTTTTTTTCAGTTATTCGTGCCTAGCTATGATCATGGTTATGGGTCTTCGTATTATGAAGTCGGTTACGGTGCCTCGTACAGACAGAAAGAATATGGCAATAACTTTTTCGTTAGTGGTGCCTCGGGAGTACAAGAAGACGTTAGTGAGTCTTCTTACGTGCAAGAGTCATTGGGTGACGAACAACCCGCTTACCATAAAGTTTCGTACAAAACTGATCAGGTACGAATGATATATATTTTTGTTAAATGTTATATTTTTTCTGTTAAAAATTATTAAAAAAATACATTAAAATTGTTATATTTTTCAAATATGATAAAAATTAATTAAAAATGTTATATTTTTTATAAAATGAATTAAAATTGTTATATTTTTTTAAATATAATAAAAAATACATTAAAAATTGTTATATTTTTTTAAAATATTTGTTATATTATTAGATTATATGGATGATGTTGTTATATATTTTTAATAGAATTATAAATGTTGTATTTTGTTGGTTAAAAATTATATTTTTGTTAAATGTTAAATTATTATAAAATTGTAAATAAAAAATACATTTAAAATTGTTATATTTTTTAAATAGGATAAAAAATTAATTAAAAAATGTTATATTTTTATAAAATTAATTAAAATTGTTATATTTTTTAAATATAATAAAAAATACATTAAAAATTGTTATATTTTTTAAATTATTTGTTATATTTTAAGATTGATATGGATGACGTTGTTATATATTTTTATAAATGAATTATAAATGTTATATGTTATATTTTTTCTGTTAAAAAATATTACAAAATTATTAATAAAAATACATTAAAATTATTATATTTTTTAATTAGGATAAAAAATTAATTAAAAATGTAATATTTTTATAAAATTAATTAAAATTGTTATATTTTTAAAAATATTCTAAAAAATACATTAAAATGTTATATTTTTAAAATATTTATTATATTATTAGATTGATATGGATGACGTTGTTATATATTTTTTAAAAAGAATTATAAATGTTATATTTTGTTGGTTAAAAAATTATATTTTGGTAAAATGTAAAAATTGTAAAATTGTAAATAATAATACATTCAAAATTGTTATATTTTTTAAATGGGATAAAAAAATAATTAAAAAATGTTATATTTTTTATAAAATTAATAAAAATTGTTATATTTTTTTAAAATTATTTGTTTTATTTTTAGATTGATATGGATGACGTTGTTATATATTTTGTAAATGAATTATAAATGTTATATTTTTTTTGTTAAAAAATTATTGTAAATGTTCTATATATTTTTCACTTAGCATTTTATATTTAGAAGGTTGGGTAAAACGAAGGGGTTTAGCCAACGGATACGTTATTGTTACCAAACTATCCAAGGATCACTGGATATGGCTCCAATGTTGTCGTAGTGGCGAGCATGAGACTAAGACCACGGTTAGGAAAACCGGCAGCAAAAAAATGAGTGTGCCCTTTTATGGTGATAGGTCGTCTCGACCAAAGTCGTCGAGCTTGGCGGATAGATTATCTGCACAAAAATTTTAACGAGACCCACAACAACGGCCCTACTGAACATCTGGAGGGTTACGCGTATGGCAGGATACTTACTCCTAATGAGTATAGACCGGTGCAAGAGCTGACAGATCAAGACATACAGCCCCATACAATCTGGAAGGCTGTAACCAAACAGAACCCTGAAAATAAATGTGTTCCGAAAGACATACACAACGCTCGCCAAAAGATCAGGGCCACAAAGTTCGAGAAAAAAATGACTCCCATGCAGAGGCTGGAACAAATCCTCCAGGAAAAAAAGATGACCTATTACATACAGGCGGAACCTTCCACCAATGTCGTTCAGAATATATTTTTCTGTCACGACAAGTCCTTTGAAATGCGGAGGGCATTCTCGCATGTGCTTATGGTCGACGCTGCCTACAAAACTAACATGTGCAATCTTCCACTTTTGCAAGTTATGGGTATGACGTCGACAAACCAAACCTTCTGTGTTGCGCATGCATTTCTTTCAAACGAGCAGGCGGTAACGTACGTCTGGGTCATGGAGAGGGTCAGGTCCATGTTGCACGAGTGCATGGAGGCACGTGTAATTCTAACGGACAGGGGCCAGGCATTGATAAACGCATGTAGAAAAATATTCCCTGCCGCACACAGATATCTCTGTAGGTTCCACATCTTACAAAATATTGTGAAGCACTGCAAGAATTCGTTTACTCAATCAGTGGAAAACAGTGTGTGATTCCGCTACCGAGGAGTTATATGATTATAACCTTGTTAACCTTCAGAGACACCTTTTCAATTAACAACGTAAACGTATGTTTTCTCTTAAGTTAATACATTCATTTAAATAGATATATAATTTAAATATGTTTATTTTTTAGATGTTTTTTGATTACCTGTGGGATAACTGGTTAAACACCTCCCGCCATTTGTTCGTATTTGCATGGACCAATGGTTCATCCGAACATGTTTAAGATACAATCTAAAATGAGAGTAAATTAGTCATTCAAACAATCATTACATGAAATGAGAGAATTAAAGTGTAATTAAGATAAGGGATTAAAGTATAATTAGTCATTTCACTTACTGTTTGAATGACTAATTTACCCTCATTTTAGGTTATACCATATGCATTAAAGCATGAAATTCGGTTTTTTAGTTGATTATGGTTCATTTTCACCTGTTTTTTATTTGGTTTCGGTTATTGTTCGCCCTTAATTTCATGTATATATACGTTTCATGTATTTATACCTTAGTTTCATGTAATGTTTGAATGACTAATTTACCCTCATTCTGGTTTTGGTTAACGATTCAGTTATTTTTCACCCTTAATTTCATGTATTGTCACACCCCCATATTTTAACCACAAACCGGTGGGCCCGGCGGAGAGTATCGTGACGTAGTTGATATCATCATAGTCAATATACATAGTTTATAGCACAACGGAAGTCTTGGTAGAAATTACTATTACAAACCGAAAGTGTAAAGTACGAATAAAAGTATATACAGACGATTGTAAGAAAGGATCCACAGGCGGATCTAAATATAATACAAAAACATTTTTAACAGACTTAAGGCATTACGAACTTGCAAGATTCTCTATTTAACGCCCAGAAGCTCCCAGCCTAGTACGTGTAGTACCTGTCACTTAGCCTTTTGAAAATACGTCAGTTTACACTGGTAAATACAATTAACCGACTCTTTTGAAAAACATTTATGAAAAAATGATTTAGATGCACGAGGCATAAATATTCTTTTATAACTTGGAATAATTATATAAAATAATCTTGTATACAGATTTATACGTTTGTCGTACGTTCAGGGCCCGGGATAGAAGCCGAGACATGATTAATAGACACACCACTAATATAAATCCACAAGGAGTTATCCCCAGCAAGTGGGTATATCTTTTTACATTCGCAACTGTCAGGTGTATGCCTACACCCCGTGCTTAAGTCGTGGCCATTTACAAATGAAATGAGTCGAGGATATCCAGGACACGGTCGTATTAAACCCCAAATGTTTATGTTATCAAACAAAACATATTAAAACGGGACATGTAATTTATTAATCACAATCCGATTAAATAATTCCATACCCGACCAAGCGGTAATATATTACCGTATCCCAAGCCCGTATAAGGGAAAATAAGTTAAAAGTATTTACCTAAGCTTTAAAATGCGAGATTTATCTACTCAGCCATATAATCTAATCAAACTAGTGCAAGTAGCTTTTACCGGGGCTCCTAATCTGGAACGAAGGTTTTATTAACCTATTAGATTACTAACGGGTCTTATTTAAGTTGTAAACTTAGACCAGTTAGTTTAAAAAAGGATTTGCGGTACGAAACGCTAGATTAAGCGATGACCGGATTGGAATGTAATTTAGACCCAACAAGTATGGAGACTTGTATATTATGGGTAAACTAAATACATTCTGGAATTTGAAGTTAAATTGATATGGTTATACCCATTTCGGCTAATTTATGCAAACTAGTTACATAAACCGTACCGTACGCGTGTAAGCATAAACGGGTAACCGGAGGAGTCATATACAAGTTCCATAAGTTATTATGCTTAAAATATGTTATGATATCAGTAGGATATCAACAAATATGCCCAAAAAGATTTTAAAACCGAATTAAGCCTCATCAGGGCATTTTGGTCATTTTATGATTTATAAAAGATGTTTATATGCAAACTGAGGTTCTGGTCATAAACCTTTTGTAAAAATATTTAATTTATGTTATATTAACAGTAGGATATTATATATATGTGTGCTTTACCATTTATGACCAAACTTATGCACCGTAGGGGCATTTTGGTCATTTCACACATAGTTATAAGGACTTATTTGGGATTCTGAGTTCATGACCTATACTTACTGTAAAAATATTAGAAATAGTTTATAAAATTAGTGGGAAAAAAGTTTTGGGTGCTAAGTATGGTTTAAAACCATATATGCACCTTAATGTCGTAAAAATCGGTAAATGACGATTATTTCGATGTTTAGGAAATTTTGAGGTTATGACCAGCTTTAAATGGTTAAAATAATTTATTTATCTTATTATATCAGTAACAAAAAGTTCTTGCATGCTAATCTCATTTAAAATCCATTTTATGTGTAAAAAGGGCATAATCGTCATTTAATAATATAATACGAAACTTATGCATAAACTAAGTAAGTAATCTGATTTGAAATCCTAGTTAGTCCTAAATATGATATTATATCAGTGAGTAATGAGTTTTTATGTCAAAATCATGTTTAAACTTTATTTGCATGCAAAAGGGTAATTTAGTCCTTTTAAAAGCATGTTTTACGATTTATTACGTAATTACAGTTTCTGACCAGATTCTAAATGTCAAAATATGTGAAATAATATTACTAATCAGTATGTAATTCATTTGGACGGTTGTTTATGTTAAAAATCTCATTTTTGATAAAAAAAAAAGGCATTTTAGTCAATATTAAGCATAATAACGGAATCAAGTAAATAAACTCAGATTACTAAGGGACCATGTAATATAACCTTAGAGGGATATACTACTATATGATATGGTCACAAAGGAACCTTAATGCATAAAGAAACTAAGCTAATTCGGGTCAGAACTGAAAGTCAAAGCAAAAGTCAAGCTTTTGCGACTTTCGGTTGCGAACCGACATAGACTTAGAATTGTCGGGTTGAACATGTTTAGACATGTTCTAATAATGTTTACCAAGTTATTAAAGTGATAAAAATATTTTATAGCTTCTACATTATCAGATATGAATTTATTTAAAAACTGACCCGTTTGACTTTTTATGTTAACTAGGATATATCCCGCCGCGTTGTGGCGGTGAAGTATGCTCTAGTATGATGACGATTCATTAGGATATATTATGCCCTTAACGAAATTCAAAATCAATCGGATTGTAGATGTTTTTTTGTCAGGTGACTTATTCAAGACGTAAGAGAGGTTAACGGGTTGACCCGGTCTAACACAAAAGGGAAAACACTTGTTTGTGTACATATCTTGCACCAGTTTGGTAAATGGAAAATATGAAAACAACAACCACTACTTTGTAATTCACATGTGCATGTAATCAACAAATATTTAAGATTCAAGCTGCTGCTTGCCTTGACGCCTCTCTTCCGTGACCTGTCCCTGCTGAGCTGGTATTTGTTGCCTTTGACAATATTAAAAGGAAAGTATTTGTAAACTGCTATAGATAATTAAAGCAGTATTATTAGTTAAGCAAAAAAGTTTTAAATATTAACATACTAACAACCTTCAAATGAAGTGTTACGTTTGTCGCATGACGAAGATGCCTTTTTGGGTTAGTTTCTTCTTTAATTACACACGAGCTACTTTCATCTCAGTTACTTGGTATACCCTTGCGAGATGAGTTGAAGCCTTAAATCGATACTTAACCTGACTCGGATAACAAAATAAACCGAAAAAATCTGAATACACTGACGACTAATCTTATACGAAGAAAACATACTGATTTGTATCTGTCACATAACGAATCTGCTTTTTTCAGTTGACGCTTCCCAATTGTATTGTTTCTCTGAATATGAGGCTTCTTGTGGACATTTACCTATTTGTTTAGAAACAAAGAATTATACACTATTTTTTTTGTTAACTTAAAAGGGCAATTGAGTCTTTTTCCCTTATTAAATTAAAATGACTCAAATACTCCTGATTTAATAGAAAAAATGGATGCAGTTAGCTAGTCCGATGAAAATGGCAAGATTTCAAACCTATTAGATTCAGATGCGGAAAAATAAACCTTTGGACGAAAGTCGCAAAACTGACCAAATGCCAGGGACGAAAATGGCATTTTAGTCAATTATAAATAATGAATAAATAAATAAGAGAATATGATTTGGTACCCAACAATTGGATGGACAAATCTGTAGACGGTTTTTTAGGATGGACGGCTGCATTGTTGAGTATATTTCCCGTTTTTCTTTTAAGTGCCCAAGCTGATGAATCCTTTGTGGCCGCCAGTAAAACGCTCTTCTCAAAACTATGCAAACTGCACATCCCAAAATGCAGAGAGATGACAGCGGTCGACAGTTCACTTGCTATATGTCTCTCCTATAATAATGCGAGCCCCGCCGCATCAATTACCGAAACCTGGGTAAAAAGTTTGCTACTTTAACGGGTAGTTAGAATGGAGGAAAGAAGTAGAAAATGATATCTTGCGTATCGTTGATGCGACCCAACATCAATATGTTTAGCGTTGTGACTTGTTGTTATTGAAAGCACTGCGCCATTAACCTTCATGAGTTTAACACTTTGGATGATATTGCTTCCTTTCTTTGAACTTCCTGGTAGCAATAATACAAATTATATTCTATAATCATCTATAATTGATATATGTATTAATTATAAGCTATGCAGTTAATGCGGTAAAAATCAGATATCAGTCAAGGACCACTGTTTGAGATATAGGTTATCGTACTGGGATATCAGTAATTTTAAAATCATGCAGAATTTATATATATGTAGCAATTTAACACTAACAATTCAGTATACTCTCCGACCATTAATAAATAAACCTTTACAAGTTGCAAAACACTAACAATTGTATCAAGTAGTAACTGATCAAGACTTAAAACACTAACAATTAAGACTTAAAATACTAATAGCAGAAATATAAGAAAGATAAATTGTTGAACTAATAAGAAAGGTACTGACATGAAAATTCTAACCTGTATCACAACAGAAAATACATTAAAGCATGCAATTCAAATTAAAATGTAAGATATTTTTACAGTCTGATAACATTTATACTTACTGTTCCACTTTAATCTCCAGATATGAGGAGTCGTGCTTCCATATCGTAACATAACGCAATCAGGAGTACACCGCTTAATGTTCATTTATTATAACAACCTGCAGACAAGATCAACATTTTTGTCACCAAACAAAGTTGTTAAACCAAAATGAGTAATATGCCATTTTCGTCCTAGTGGTTTGGTAAGTTTTCGACTTTCGTCCAAAGGTTTGTTTTTCCGCAGCTGGATCCAAAAGGTTTGAAATCTTGCCATTTTCATCTGGCTTGTTAACTCCATCCATTTTTCTCAGTTAAGTGAGGGGTATTTTCATCTTTTATGCTAACTTAAAGGGCAATTCGGTCTTTTCCACTTTATATAAAGATTGCACGGATAGAGAAAAATGGATAGAGGTGATGTAAATGTTAAGCAAATATAAACTCACATTATTGACAAAAGTGTCGCAGCTTTTGTTTGAGTGCATATGTGGTTTCCAATCTGAGAGCGGGCACTTCAATTGTGATTCTTGGTGAACCCAGCTCGGAGGATATCTTTTCAGTCAACATTTGTAGGAACCTGGGATGTGATTATAGGAAAAAAATCATGTTGAGATGGTAAGTAGATTAAATATAGTAGATTGAATACAGTCTAAAAAGTTGTGCATGAAAGATTAATATATTACAATGACAAAACAAACATGTATGAAATAAGTGTTTTATGAGAAGAACCTGATGGTCATTTACTTTACTCATCAAGTTAGAAAAAACAACATTTTTGGTACAGTCTTGATAGGTGGTGTTAGAAGGTGTGAGAAGAATTTTAAGTGAAGATGGAGAAGTTGCTCGGGAAAGGGCAACGTATAATTGACCATGAGTAAATACTGGTTCAGGAAGATATATGCCAATTTTGTTAAGAGATTGACCTTGGCTTTTGTTTATAGTCATAGCATAACATATTTTCAATGGAAATTGTCTTCTTAAAAACGAAAAAGGTAAATCATTAGTCTTATGTACAAATTTAATTCTTGGGATATATACACAATTACCTGTTGAAGTACCTGTTATTATGCGTGCTTCTATGACAGTCGGCAATAATTGAGATATTAACAATCGAGTACCATTACATAGACCTAGCGTTTGATTTATGTTACGAATAAGCATGACAGGTGTATTGATTTTTAAATCTAGTCGATGAGGGGGGATGCCAGGAAAACTTAGCTCGTTTAGATATTCTTGTGGATATAAGGCATCAACATATGTTGTGTTTTGCGCATATGGTACAATTGAATCATAACTGATATAAGATCTTGTTTCTCCAGGAGTTAGATTCAACACGATTTTGTTTATTTCATCTGCTGTTTCATTCTTTGGGCAAACAATGGCTCTATTTGATAAATTCTCAGCTGATGGATAATTAAGTATGAATTCATCATAGACAAAGTTGATAAGAGAACAGATGCCATTTTCACCAGGTTCAATTAGAAAATTAGAAGGAATCTGAATGGTCCGTGTGTTCTATGGATCTTGCACATCAGGATCTCTTACTAACCCATTCCCAATGTCTAGTAGCCATGAAGCGAAGTTGTTGGAATCTTGCATAGATGTTGGGTTTTGAGCATCACCTCTAACACGCATGTTCTCGTTTAATTTATCCACTTTGAAAAAATGCCATAAGTAGGACATTGGTAACGTTGAGGTGATGATCTCTAATCGTGTGCCTCTGGGTTTCACCGGGAGTGTTTGACGAAAATCACCTCCAAGAAGTACAGACTTACCACCAAATGGATGTGCATCATTGTTAAGAATGTCTTCAAAATGTTCTATCAAGGCAATCAAAACACCGACGATCACTCATCGGCGCCTCATCCCAAATTATTATCGTCGTCTGTTTTAGAAGATCAGCAAGTTGAGTATTTTTTTTATGAAACATGTTGACTGATCTGTTAACTCTATTGGTATGTGGAACCGGGAGTGAGCTGTCCTACCAGAGGGCAACAAAAGAGAGGCAATTCCTGAGGCAACAACTGCAAGCATAATTTTGCCAATAGACCTAAAGAAGGATATTATTGTATTCCACAAGAAAGTTTTTCCCGTTCCGCCATGGCCGTAAACAAATAACAACACCTGAGTTTCACTGGTGTGTGGATGTATCGCAGCATTATAGATACGTAATTGATCTGCAGGTTGCGTGCATTTGAGAGTGTTGAGCAGCTAAAGCTGGTCTGTCATAAGTTGTTTCTTCCATTAGAAGTCGGTTTCTCAATGTTGCAAGGACAGCCTCAGATGGCATGGGAAGACCAAAATTCTTAAGTGACTTCGATGTAGTAGCAGATCTTAGCAGCTTTTCTATTTCCAACAATACTTGTTGTTGTAAATCGAAGTCATTTACAAATAAATTGGTATTTCGAGAAGAACCATTAATTGACAGACGTATGTCATCAGACATTTTTTCCATTCAGTTTCCCATAAAAGCAGAGGTTTATTTACCTCGCAAAACAAAAGCATATGAACAAAAAGTGATATTAATTCAGACGATGTGGCCCAAGTAGAAGCATCAATAAAGGTTGTTTGCCATTCTCTATCATCACCTATTAAACCCAATGCCTCACATGCGTCTCGAAAAGTTGCATGCATAGTGTTTAAAATTGTGCGTATGTCTGCAAATGACTTACAACCTTTTTGATGACATAGCAACATGCGCAGATAAAACAATTCCCCTGAAGTGGGATGAACATATGTAAGACGTCCTATTGCTGGAGTACGTAGTTGTACTCGACGAATCCATACTTTCCCAGATGCATCCCAGCGATATTTGGAAGGGTATTCAGTGTAGGTCAGATTTCGTCCTTCTGATTCTGTTTCTGAGTTGTTGTTAGACAACCACTCGGTTAAAGTCGTCTTCCCGAAAGACGGGTTGTTGATAATGGACTGTAATTTGCTATTGTCTCTGAAAGTGACGTTTTGCATTCCCTCCAAGTGGACTGCTAGTATTTGCACAGCAGGATTTCGTTCATGAATTGCGAAGTTCAAAATTCTCCATGCCGCCTCGTGTGGGCAAATAAATCTTCCGTCTACAAAATTTTTAATTTCATCAACAGACGAATGACCATTTGTGGATGTAGATGTTGAATCCTGTTCGGCTTGCTGAA
Source organism: Helianthus tuberosus (assembly GCA_030545235.1). Taxonomy (NCBI): domain Eukaryota; kingdom Viridiplantae; phylum Streptophyta; class Magnoliopsida; order Asterales; family Asteraceae; genus Helianthus; species Helianthus tuberosus. Next base: position 78,260,279 of record CM060407.1, read on the forward strand.
TTGCAAATCTAACACGATCTGCTCCTTTTAATATGTATTTGAATAAATACTTAGTCATCATGTTCCATCCACAGTATTCTACATTTATATAGGCGTTGAAACGGCTAGACAAACGTTTGTTATAAGGGACAACATAACCATTGTCAATTTGAATGCCATTCCTCAACACATGATGGCCATTGGGTGATCGTTTATAATGAACATATCCTTCCTTGTCAAACCAAGTGACAGGTTCGAAGTTTTTCGGAAAACTTTTGGAGCATGTACCATCACGCATACACGGAGCCTTTGGATTGAGCAATCCACATGGGCCGTGAACCATACACTCTGTAATCGTTTTATATAAAGAAGATTCTGTGTCAGGGTCTGGAAACTCAGCAGTAACATAGGGGTCAACTTCTGAGGCATCATGTATTCTGAAAGGAGCGGTTACCCAGAGTAGGGTGTGGCAGTGTGGTAGACCTCTCTTTTGAAATTCAATAGTATACAGGTCTGAGGAAGAATTAATAAAACAAATTGTTAGGCACGTAAGTGAACAAAGTAAAGACAAATAAATAACAAAGGAAAAGAAATACTAACATGCCGCAACGTCACCAAATGGTTTATCCTCTTTCATAAACTTAATAAACTCCTGAACTTTCATTTGGAAAACGCGTGCTACAATATCAGGACGATCTTCAGAATGCGTGCAACCAATGGCAATAAAGTGTCTAACGATTTCAGGCCATTTAACATTGCATGTGAATGTAATGAAGTACTGGGGATTACCAAAGACCCTGCATATTGCTAGGGCATCCTGATAATGCTTATACATATACCATGGCCCCCCTGTGAACGAAGATGGCAAAAAGATTCGCTTGCCTATATTGTGGCAATTTGTATCACCTCTAGAAAGAGCATCATAGAGACCTGAGACATACTCTGAATGGAACAAATCTTGGTTGGCATTTATGTATTCTAACCTACTCTGTTCTATGCATATATATGTGTCCACTAAATATTGTTGAAATAATCGACCACCTTTTAGCAAAAGAGAATAGACATTTTGACGGTCATGAAGTTGATAAGTGTAGTACATGTTGATAGTCATTTTTTTGTTTTGTGAATGACCAGCCATACGCAATCGAAGGCTTGGAGACCAACCTTGCTCAGCAAAAGGAAAAAGCAGAGGATATTGCAAAGGCATGTAAGATGGATGAAGTTTGCTTACTCTTTGAGGAGTACCATCCTTCTTGTGAAGAACAATATCATAATTGCTAATATTTGAATCATCAGCACGTACGATGCCACCTAATGCACCAGGTGCAGGAGGTTCATATCTTCGATCGGGAACATTGTTATAAAGACGGATACCGAAGTCAATGGCATTTCCGTTACCATACAATTCAATAGAATTCTTAAGAAGGCGAGCATATTCATTGCAAGAATGAAGCGTTTCACTTAGATCACTTACAATTGCAGTTGAAAGATTCTGGCCGCTTGAGTTAGTAAAGAAACGAAGCCTATTTGAAATTTCATTTGCTGTATCATAAATATACATTTGAAGAAAACGGGGTTTCTCGTTTGACGGAGGACATAAAGATCCAATCCAATGTGAAACCTGTCCTGAAACTTTAAAGACGTAGGGACCACAACCATCGTTAATGGTATCATCAATGTCTGCTCCAAACGATGTCATGGAAAACATATTATTGTATGCTCTAATATTTTCCATGAAATGAGAATTTTCAAAAAGTTGCCTGATGACAATTGGCGGATTAAGAGGAAATGGCAGCCTTACACAACCCGATTTGCAACATTGATTATACCGTGGCCATTCACTACGGGAAGCATATAAAACTCTTTCTCCAAACCAGAACATTGCACTACAGTACTCACATACGAAACGACAGTCCCCAGAATCTAAATACACAGGAAGTGGCCTCCAAATCATCGAAGATGCGGCAGAGTTGTCACCAATAACTGATTGCATAAGTTGCGACATTCTACGGGATGGGCGAACACGTGAAGATTCACCAACTTCGTACACACTATCGCTCAATGGACGTTTACCACGCGACCGTAGTGGTGACATCTCATAAAACACTAAAGAATACGTAAGTAGTAAACATTCATATATAATCAGTCAATTATAAAGACACCGTAAACATGAAACTAATAGCGGTATGTGACATTTTAACAAATATACTGCTTACTAAATTAAAATATTACCAAAAGTAAACAACCACGGACCGGGAAGCAATTGTCTTTTGTAACCTGTAATATATAACCGACAATCTTTTTAGAGAGGCCGATTTAAGAGTTGCTAAAACAAATTGTACATTGCAAAGATAATTAAAACTACCTTCATGCTATAGGTCTGGAGACAACAACGATTAAAGAGTACGTTGAAGCACATGTATGGCCTTCTATGGCTCCTATCTTCAATTGCGATGACAGGTCCTGAATCCATGAAGGTCAAACCCAAGTCATATGTTTGTTTCTGTCGTTGAAGTTAAAAATTGCAAGGCAAGGACCATACAACTTAAAAAAAAGTAACGAGTACAAACAGCTCTTGTTTCTTTTATCACGGAAATGCACTTTTAAACCCACTGGTCATTATCCTAACCACATTAATACAAAGGCTGCAAATAACCAAGAGAAGCATCAACTGAAAGTATTTTGTAAAACCTTTTTTTTTAATAATGAATCAATACTGAAAGCATTTTTTTAATAATAAATCAGTGTGGGCATATTGAAAGAAACTTTCACATAAAGTAAAAGCACATACATCAGATTTAGGTCCATCATTTCGAATCTCATAATAGCATTCCGAAATTCAGATCACTAACTGAAGAATTTTATCAGTAAAGTAACCAAAAATCGGGGAAGAACTGGAGCAAGAATCACTAACCAAAAATCGGGGAAGAACTGGAGCAATAAGGGTTCCTGTGTTTAAATCGGAAGGTTGATTCAGATCACTAACTAAAGAATTTTATCATTAAAGTAACCAAAAATTAGGGAAGAACTGGAGCAAGAATCACTAACCAAAAATCGGAGAAAAGAAGGGTTCCTGGGTTCAAATCGGAAGGTTGATGTAGCACGATGCGGGAGGCAGCCCAGATCCGGTCAAAATCGATTGATGTGGAGCGACATACACCGGTCTTCTTGCGTTCTGTCTTTAGATTTAGCTGTAGCAAACCCTATTTACCAAGGGTGTTGAAGCTGAGGATGAAAAGTGAACGTGGCAACTAAGGATAAAGCTGATGGAAACGATAAATGACGAAAATAGCCTCGATACTGTAGCAAACCCCTTTTGTAATTTGATATATATAATAATTACTTTGACCCGACAATTAACTAAGTAAACGTGGTAATTAGGAGGTGCCATTTTAAGGGATTAACACCTACCTAATTACGATCACGTAGCCATATTCGCCTTGAACAATGGCTGGACCGTTAAGGTTTAAACTGAAAGCCAAATCCATTTTGCGGCAACTTTGACTTTTGGATTTAAAAAGCTTAAAAACTTAAAAGCAGAGGCTAAGAACACTTACACAAGGTCCTAGCTCGAAACTTGAACTGAGGAGGGCTTCCTTCTAGATTAGGAATCCCAGAGAAGGTGTAGAGAGAAGAAAGTTTGAATGTGCAAGTTCTAAAGCTCAAGAATGAGCTCTATTTATAGTGAAACAAGTCTCACAAGATCAAGGAAGTTGTTAAATGTTGTTTTAAGATGCTTCCAAGTGTCATAGAGGTTCTTATAAACCATTTGCATGCTGCTGGTTTCGTATCAGATTGCAGAAGATCTTGTGTGGGGAGCAAGGATGCATGCTGGCAGCTGCCAGTTTTGGCTGGATTTCGATCTCCGTCGCGCCACGCGCCAGGTAGGGGAGATCCTGGCGTGCCACGCGGGGCAATTCAAAACCAAATTTTGTTTGTTTATTTACAAGTTTAGTCCCTGTACTTTCAAACCTCGTATATCTTTTATTTCCAGCATTAGGGGCCCTTCAAATTAGGTTTTAAATATTCTTGGGAGTATAATCAAGTGCCGTAAATCTCTGAGTTCATTAAAAATGTCTTTCGGGAGTAGAATTGTCATATTGACACTTTCAACCCCTCTTCTTGGGAATTTGCAGATTTAATCATATAATGGTACCGAAACCTCATGAAATCATTATCTGATATTCGTGAGAGTATAATCAAACATTACAAAGCCCCGAGTTCGTTGAAAGGTCATTCAGAGGTAAAAATTACATGTTGACACTTTTAGTCCCTCCGTATACAAATTTTCACCGTTTTTCAATTTTTGTATTTCAAAGTCAACTTTTTACACGTTTAGGTTTCATGACACGTTTCTTCATTTTATTGGAGATGATTTTTGCGAGGTGTTACATCCTCACCCCCTTAAAAGAAATCTCGACCTCGAGATTTACTGAAATAAATAAGGGTACTTCTATCGCATCGTGGATTCAACTTTCCACGTATATTCTGGGCCTCTACGGGCATCCCATTTCACCTTCACAATTGGTACGTGTTTCCGTCGAAGCTTTTTAACCTTTCGATCCTGGATCGATAAAGGTTTTTCAACAAACTTCAGGCTTCCGTCAATTTGCACTTCCTTATGAGACATTGCTAGCGACTCATCAGCTAAACATTTCTTTAAGTTGCAGATGTGGAACACATTGTGAATTCTACCAAGTTCTTCAGGTAAATTTAGCTTATAGGCCACACTCTCGACACATTCGATGATCTCGAATGATCATATATATCTTGGGCTCAGTTTCCCTTTTTACCAAATCGCATCACTCCTTTCCAGGGTGACACCTTGAGTAATACTTTATCTCCTACCTCAAATTTTAGAGGTTTGCGCCTCTTATCTGCGTAGCTCTTCTGCCTGTCTCTGGCAGCTTTTAGACGATCACGGATCTGAACAACCTTGTCCGTTGTCTCAAGGACTATCTCAGGTCCTGATAGCTGGGTTTCCCCAACTTCCGCCCAACAAACAGGCGTCCTGCATTTCCTTCCATATAAGGCCTCAAAAGGCACGACTTGAATGCTCGAATGGTAACTGTTGTTGTAGGAGAACTCAATCAGGGGAAGATGATCATCCCAACTTCCACCTAAGTCAATGACACAAGCCCGGATCATGTCTTCAAGTGTTTGAATCGTACGCTTACTTTGCCCATCCGTCTGAGGATGATAAGCAGTACTGAAATTCAAACGAGTGCCTAAGGATTGTTGGAAACTTTTCCAAAAATGAGAAGTGTATCTAGTATCCCTATCAGATATAATAGATATTGGCACTCCGTGAAGAGATACAATCTCATCCACATATAGTTGGGCTAGTTTATCGGAGCTATGTGTTTCTTTGATGGGTAAGAAATGTGCTGACTTAGTCAGTCTGTCAACTATAACCCATATTGTATCATTTCCATGCCTTGTCTTTGGTAACTTGGTAATGAAATCCATAGTTACCATTTCCCACTTCCAAGTGAGAAGTTCTAGTTGTTGCAGTAAACCTGATGGCTTTTGATGTTCGGCTTTAACATGTGAGCACGTCAGACATTTAGCTACATGTGTGGCTATGGATTTCTTCAAACCCATCCACCAATAGTTTGTCTTTAGATCTTGATACATTTTATCACTGCCCGGGTGAACTGAATATTTAGAATTATGAGCCTCTTGGAGGATTACATCTCTAAGTCCTCCACGAATTGGAACCCAGATTCGACCATTCAATCTGAGGATTCCATCATTCCCAGGTGACAACTGATCAACAGTTGCACCTAATCTTTCTCCGGGAAAGTTATCTTCCATTACGGCTTCTTTTTGTGCTGACAACAACTTCTCATTTAAACTATTCTTTAGTTCAATACTTTTAGCATTGATCCGTATAGGTTTAACCCTTTCCTTCCTGCTTAATGCATCAGCGACCACATTCGCTTTGCCAGGATGGTAGCGAATTTCACAATCATAATCGTTTAATGTTTCCATCCAACGGCGTTGTCTCATGTTGAGATCTTTCTGATTAAACAAGTGTTGGAGACTTTTGTGATCCGAGTATATCACACACTTAGTTCTATACAGGTAATGCCTCCATAACTTAAGTGCAAATACAACGGCACCCAATTCTAAATCATGGGTGGTGTAATTCTTTTCATGCACCTTTAGTTGTCGTGATGCATAGGCAATCACCTTGCCTCTTTGCATAAGCACACAACCCATACCAGTGTGCGATGCATCATTATACACAATGAACTCTTCTATTCCCTCAAGTAATGCCAACACAGGAGCATTGCTCAACTTTTGCTTGATAATCTCGAAAGATTCTTGTTGTTTGGGACCCCAATCAAAATTCACATTCTTGCGGGTTAAAGTAGTTAAAGGTGCAGCTATCCTTGAAAAGTTTTCGATAAATCGCCTGTAATATCCTGCCAGTCCTAAGAAGCTGCGAATTTCAGTAGGTGTCTTTGGTGCTTCCCAATTCATGATTGCTTCTATTTTAGCGGGATCTACTTGGATACCACGCTCACTTACCACATGTCCAAGAAATTGGACTTCTCGAAGCCAGAATTCACATTTGGAGAATTTCGCGTCAAGCTTCTCCTGTTGTAAAAGTTTAAGGATGCATCCGAGATGTTTCTCGTGATCAGCTTGACTCTTGGAATAAATAAGTATGTCATCAATGAAAATAATGACAAACTTGTCCAAATACGGCTTGCAGACTCGATTCATGAGATCCATGAATGTTGCAGGTGTGTTAGTGAGCCCAAAAGGCATCACTAAGAACTCATAGTGGCCATATCTTGTTCTGAATGCGGTCTTGTATACGTCTTCGGTTCTGACCTTTAATTGATGATACCCCGACCTTAGATTGATTTTTGAGAAGAAACTTGCCCCTTGTAGCTGATCGAACAGATCGTCGATCCAATGGATAGCGATTCTTGATTGTTAGTTTGTTTAGCTCACGATAATCAATGCATAGACGCATTGAACCATCCTTCTTCTTTACAAATAAAATGGGCGCTCCCTAAGGGGACGAGCTTGGTTGAATAAAACCTTTCTCTAATAGATCATCTAACTGGGTTCTTAATTCCTTCATTTCGGTCGGTGCCAAATGGTAAGGTGTCACACCCCGATATTCCACGTATTACCGGTGGGCCCGGTGGGGGAGTATCGTGACGTAGTTGATGTTATTATAGTCAAACAACACAATGTTTAAATGCACAGCGGAAGCAAAATATAGATTCATTCCAACCAAATAATATTGTAATATTAAGTATCACAAATAGTTGAAATAATCCACAGGTGGATCAAAATAAAAAGGAAACATTATTCAACAGTTTTATGTCATCCAAGCTTGCAAGACTTATTGTGGATGCTAGGAGAAAACCAGCCTATTTCGAGTAGTACCTGCACTTAACCTTTTTGAGAAAATACGTCAGTTTACACAGGTAAATACAATTAACTGACTCATTTTGAAAGGGTTTAATAAAATTGATTTGAATGCACGTGGCACAAACGTTTTATAACTTGGGATAATTATTTGAATATAATCTTGTAAAAGAATTACATGTTCCTTATGCGTTCAGTAGCCCGATCCGTAGACCGGGTTAAAGATCAATAGACACACCACGTTATTTATTTAGGCACTGACGGGTGTACGCCTACACCCCGTGCTTAGGTTGTGGCCATTTCTTAAAATGATGCCAAGGATATCCGGGACATGGTCATTAACCCCCCAAAGGCTTTAAGCAAACAAAACATTTCCAAACGAGACATATCAATGATTCAACCTCTATCCGATTAAAGATTCAATGCCCAACCAAGCGGTATTTTATATACCATACCCCAAGCCCGTATAAGGGAAAATAAGTTAAAAGTATTTACCTTTGCAAATAATGTTCACAACAAGCACGTGCACGTAGCTTTTACCGGGTCTCCTATTCTGGAACGAAGGTTTATAATAACCTATTAGAATCCTAACGGGTCTTTAATTAAGCCTAAACTTAGACCGATTAGTTTTAAATAAGGATACGGTTCGTACGCATGATTAAGCGAAGACCGGAATAGAATGTGATTTAGGCCCGACAAGTTTGAAGACTTGTATAATATGGGTAAACTAAACACATTCTGGATTTTGAGATAAAAACGATAAGGTTTGTCCTGTTTCGTCTAATTTATGCAAACTAGTTACATAAACCGAACCGAACGCGCAAGAGGCGTAACGGGTAACCATAAGGGTCATATACAGGTTTCCTAAGTCAATATGCCTTAAATATGTTGTGATATCAGTAGGATACCTTCCATTATGCCCAAAACGAGTTTAATTTCAATTTAAGCCCCGCAGGGGTATTTTGGTCATTTAAAAGATTATAAAAGGGATTATTTATAATTCTGAGATTCGGTTCTGAAATAATCAGCAAAACAACTTAATTTAATAGGTTATATCAGTTGGTGATAAGTCTTATGTGACAAAATGGTTTTAAACCCATACTAGGTGTTTAATACGCGTAAAAAGCCTTTTTAAGCGATTTCCGGGTTATACAGGAAATCTGAGTTTTCTGATCAGGTTATAAAGTTCAAAATACTTCATTTATTCTATAAAATCAGCAGCAACTGAATTGGTGTCAAAATATTATGTAAAACTCATTTTATACACAAAAGGGTATAATCGGTATTTACCGAATCAAGGCCATAACCTTAGGTTATGATCAGTTTAAAAATAATTAAAAATCTTCAAAAATCCCAAAATATTATATTACATCAGTGGGTAAAAGGTTTGGTGTCAAAAATTGGGTTTAGATAGGCTTTATGCTAATGACGCCGTTTAATTAATAAAAAGCGTTCTAATTACGCCATTGAGCATAACTCTTAATCTAGACCTCCAACTGATGTGAAAATTTAGGGACATGGTTATAAATCAGAAACAAAGATTATTGTCCTCTCACATTTCCAAAATTCTCGTTTTATAGCAAAAAGGGCATTATGGTCAACATTAGGCAATTAACGGAAACGTGTAAACGAGTCGGACAAATAACGAACCAAACACAGAGGGTTATACCATCATGTAACCTAGTCCTAAGGAAGCTCTAAGGCATTTCTAAACCCATCTAAATCGGGTCAGAACTGAAGTCAAAGCAAAAGTCAAAGTTTTGCGACTTTCGGTTCCGAACCGAGCCTAAACAGAAAATTGTCAGATCAAACAAGCTTAGACCAGTTCTTATACTAATTAACAAGTTATATGAGTGATAAAATAGGTTACACGCCTTCTACATTGTTAATTATGCGTTAATTCGAAAATTAAGTTCCTGTTGACTTTTTATAAACAACTTTGACCCGACAAATGATCTAGTTAGAGCGGGAATCAGAGGGTGCCCTTTTACGGGTTTAATGCCCACATAATTACCAACTTATAACTACTTTCAATTTGACTAAACATCATACCTTTAATGATTAATCGATAAGTCAAACCTTAATTACGACGGTTTGACTTTAAGCTAATTAACTAAGTAAAACACAATTAAGGAAGGTTACCAAGGTCCAATGCACGACTAGTGATGCTTGGGGAATGGCCTTGAGCTCTAGAAATGATCAGAAGTTGAGTTGGGAATGAATGATCAAAAATGAAACAATGTGGGTTCTTATATAGTGTTCTTGATTGCTTAAGATCATGCCAAACAACTCTAGGATTGATCCCTGATCAATAACAAGTGTCCCTAAGCCTAGGAACTAGTTTGTGCTGCATATGGTAGTGAAAAATATCCTTTTAAGTCGGTTAAACATGTTATAGCAGACCCCTATCAATTTTCTGTCGCTGGGCATGCCTTATGGACCGTAAGGCAGGACCTTTACGGTCCGTAAGCCTTTACCAAAAGGCAAAAGTTTTTAACCTTTCAAGCTTCGAACAGGCAACATAGGTATTATGAATTTGGGCCTCTATTATCAGTATGGGCCACATGAACATGCCCTGAACAGTTTAGACCACCTTTAATGATGTATAATTGTCTTGGACTTTATCGAAAAGGTCACGAATGAAGGTTTGTCAAACACAATCTCATAGGATCCAATTTCTTGCACTTTGAATCAATTATTACTAGTATTTACCGGGTTTGAGTATGTATCAGATGTTTATAATATAGATTAGGGTCTTGGGATTCATAACGAGGTCGTTCAGAGGTATTTAATTAACATGTCGACGCTTTTAAATCCTACCATACATCTTTGACTAGATCCGGGTTTATAACACTTTTGTCTTGCACGACACGTGTCGTTATTTCATTGGACATAAATTTTCGAGGTGTTACATCCTCACCCCCTTAAAAGAAATCTCGACCTCAAGATTTACTGAAATAAATGAGGGTACTTTTCTTTCATTGTGGACTCAACCTCCCACGTGTACTCGGGACCTCTACGAGCATCCCATTTAACTTTTACGATCGGTACATGCTTCCTACGAAGCTTCTTAACCTGTCGATCCTCGATCGACACAGGTTTTTCAACAAACTTCAAGCTCTCTTCTATGTGCACATCTGTATGTGGTATGACTAGTGATTCATCAGCCAGACACTTCTTCAGATTGCAGATGTGGAATACATTGTGAATACCACTGAGCTCTTCAGGTAAGTTTAAGTTATAAGCAACTGATCTGACACATTCGATGATCTCGAATGGTCCTATGTACCTTGGGCTTAACTTACCTTTCTTACCAAATCGCATCACTCCCTTCCAGGGTGATACTTTAAGCAACACTTTGTCACCTACCTCGAATTTCAGAGGTTTACGCTTTAAATCGGCGTAGCTTTTCTGCCTATCTCTGGCAGCTTTCAGACGATCATGAATCTGGACAATCTTGTCCGTCGTTTCAAAGACTATTTCAGGTCCTGTCAGCTGGACATCTCCAATCTCCGCCCAACAAACGGGCGTTCTGCACTTTCTACCATATAAGGCCTCGAAGGGCGCAACTTTAATGCTGGTGTGGTAGCTATTGTTGTAGGAGAATTCGATTAACGGCAGGTGGTTATCCCAACTACCACCTAAGTCAATCACACATGCACGAAGCATGTCTTCCAAAGTTTGGATGGTACGCTCACTCTGCCCGTCCGTCTGGGGATGGTAAGCCGTACTAAAATTTAAGTGCGTGCCCAAAGATTGTTGGAAACTCTTCCAAAAATGTGATGTGTATCTAGTATCTCTGTCGGAGATAATAGACACTGGTACGCCATGTAGAGATACAATCTTATCCACGTACAATTGGGCTAACATGTCGGAGTTATAGGTCTCCTTAATGGGTAGGAAATGTGCGGACTTAGTCAGTCTATCTACTATCACCCATATAGTATCATTTCCTTTCCTTGTCTTCCGCAACTTGGTGATGAAATCCATTGTCACCATTTCCCACTTCCACGTGGGAAGTTCAGGCTGTTGTAGCAAACCTGACGGCTTCTGATGTTCAGCTTTGACTTGCGCACATGTCAAACATTTAGCTACATAGGTAGCTATAGACTTCTTTAAGCCTATCCACCAAAAATTTACCTTCAGATCTTGGTACATTTTATCAGCTCCGGGATGGACAGAGTATTTAGAACTGTGGGCTTCCTGGGGGATAACATCTCGAAGTCCTCCGTAAACTGGAACCCATATTCGTCCATTTAACCTCAAAATTCTGTCCTTGCCATATGATAACTGTTCTTCAGTTACTCTTAGCTTTTCGTTAGGATAGTTAGCTTCCAACACAGCTTCCTTCTGTGCAGCTAACAACCTTTCATTCAAACCATTCTTTATATCAATGCTCTTGGCATTGATTCTTATAGGCTTCACTCTTTCCTTTTGACTTAAGGCATCGGCGACTACATTCGCCTTGCCAGGATGGTATCTGATTTCACAATCATAATCATTCAAAGTTTCCATCCAACGTCGTTGCCTCATGTTTAAATCCTTTTGGTTAAACAGGTGCTGGAGGCTCTTGTGATCAAAATAAATCACACACTTGATACCATATAAATAGTGCCTCCATAGCTTCAGTGCAAATACAACGGCACCCAACTCCAGGTCATGGGTGGTGTAATTCTTTTCATGCACCTTTAACTGACATGAAGCATAGGCAATAACCTTGCCTTTCTGCATAAGCACACACCCCATGCAAGTGTGTGATGCGTCACAGTAAACCACGAATTCTTCGGTACCTTCAGGGAATGTTAGTACAGGCGCATTGCTTAGATTCTGCTTATGGATATCAAAGGATTTTTGTTGCTTGGGTCCCCAGTTGAACTTAATATCCTTCCTAGTCAGAGAAGTTAGGGGTGCAGCAATCCTTGAAAATTTTTCAATAAAGCGCCTGTAGTATCCTGCTAATCCCAAGAAACTACGAATTTCTGTGGGCGTCTTCGGCTCTTGCCAATTCATGACAGCTTCAACCTTAGCCGGATCTACTTGGATTCCGCGTTCGCTAACCACATGTCCAAGAAATTGGACTTCACGAAGCCAAAATTCACATTTAGAGAATTTGGCATATAGCTTTTCTCGATGAAGCAGTTTCAGAATGCAATAGAGGTGCTTCTCACGGTCGGCTTGGTTCTTCGAGTAGATGAGGATATCGTCAATGAAGACGATGACAAATTTATCCAAGTAGGGCTTGCAGACGCGATTCATGAGATCCATGAATGCGGCAGGTGCATTAGTGAGCCCAAAAGGCATCACTAGGAACTCGTAATGACCATAACGAGTCCTAAATGCAGTCTTGTGTACGTCTTCATCTCTAACCTTCAGTTGGTGATAGCCTGACCTTAAGTCAATCTTAGAGAAGTAACTTGCCCCTTGAAGCTGATCGAACAGATCGTCGATCCTGGGCAATGGATACCTATTCTTGATAGTGACCTTATTAAGCTCACGGTAATCGATGCACAGACGCATCGATCCATCCTTCTTCTTGACAAATAAGATTGGTGCTCCCCAAGGAGACGAACTAGGTCTAATGAAACCTTTGGCTAGCAATTTATCTAGTTGTGTTCTCAATTCCTTCATCTCTGTTGGTGCCAACCTATAAGGCGCCCTTGCTACTGGTGCTGCTCCAGGGATGATGTCAATTCTGAATTTTACTTGCCTATCTGGTGGTAAACCAGGTAGTTCTTCAGGGAAAACATCGGGATACTCAGAAATGACGGGGATATCCTCAATCTTAGGCTTCGGCTCATCAATAGTTACTTGCGCCATGTAGATAACACAACCCTTCGTCAAACACTTTGATGCCTTGAGCATGGACACTTGCTCAGGCAGTCCATACTGGGTATCTCCCTGAATGGTAAGTGATTCACCAGATGGAGTCTTGATCACTACATGCTTCTTATTGCAGACAATCTGGGCCTGGTTATGAGATAACCAGTCCATGCCTAAAACTATGTCGAAACCAGCTAACTTCAAAGGAAGTAGGGACAAAGGAAAAGAGTGGTTCTTAATGGACATGAAACATCCTTCTAATATGGTTGAGGCGGTTTCTAAGGTGCCATCTGCTAATTCTACCTCATATTTCACACTTAGGGCTTTAACTGGTAAATTCAGCAATTTGCAAAACTTATTATCTACAAATGATTTATCAGCTCCTGAATAAAAAAGTACTCTTACATAGACATCATTTATGAGGAAGGTACCTGTGATCACATTGTCGTCCTGGACAGCTTCCTTTGCATCCATCCTGAAGACCCTAGCATTGGTCTTTTTCCCATCCTCAGCTTTCTTAGCGATCTTTGGGCAATTGGATTTGATGTGCCCTTTTTCATTGCAGTTGTAGCACGTAGCATCCTTGTTTTTCTTACAGTCCAAGGTCTTGTGCTCAGAAGACTTGCAGATCCCACATGCCCTTGGCTGTGACTGGGATTTCGACTCAAGTCTGCACTTCCCGAAATGGTGCTTCTTACAGATTTTACATTTGGGCTTATCACCCGACTGATGACCATCTTTCTTGGATCCAGAACTCTTTTTGTGGTCATTGTTTCCCCTATGTCTCTTATCCGATCGTCGTGAGTTATCATCCTCACGCTTCCTTTTCTCGGCATCCGTGTTCCTCAGCGATCTCTGCCTGACCGCGTCCAATGTGAGGGACAAGGATATATCAGCTGCAGACCTGAATGTAGCTGGCCGAGAGGCTTTTACACTTGCCTTAATCTCTGGGGCTAAACCCCCAATGAAACGGGCTATTCTTTTGGGTTCCGGGGTCACAAGATAAGGAACCAACCTTGACATTGTATTGAAGCTCGTAAGGTAAGCTTGGCAATCCGGATTTTTCATTACCAATGACAGAAAATCTGACTCAATCTTTTCTACCTCATGCTGAGGGCAGTAGTTTTCTCTAATCAATGTCATAAACTGATCCCATGTCAGATTGTACAATGGGATTTTTCCGGTAGCTTGGATCAAAGACCTCCACCAAGCTAATTCTTCACCTTTGAACGACTGGGATACAAACTTTACCACATCCTTATCAGCGCACCCGCTGATATCAACCACGGTGTCCATCTCATCCAACCATGTCATGCAGTCTATAGCTCCTTTTTCCCCAGTGAAATCCCTAGGTTTGCATGAAATAAAATACTTGTAGGAGCAACCCTTATCACGGGGTCCTTGATTCAGTACGATCCTTTGAGATGGAACACTTTGCTGATTTGAAGAGTGACGATCGTCATCACCTTTCTTTGGCTCTTCCTTCTTGGAGGGTGGCTTGCTGTGAGCCTCAGAATGAGTCTTAGGCTTGGAATGCGGTGCGGATAGGGTCCTACTTCGAGTCCCGCTATACTCATTATACTGCCGCTCTATTGCTTTTGTAACAACATTGTCTATTAATGCTTGCAATTCTGCACCCGCTATGTTAATTCGGGTATTATCATGATCCTCCATTGGGTGACTGTTGATCTCATCCGAGTCAGCCATGTAGTTTGAACTGTTACATAAGATATTGACAATAATTTATTTGGGAGTTTATTATGGAATTGTCTTTTATGGCAATTCATTAACCATGGTAAACACATGCCATATTTGGTTAATTTGTTAATCATATTTATTTAGGATTTTTATTATAATTTATCCTAATTATAAAACAATAACAGTTTTATTAGTAGCATAAAAGGCCTAGTCACGAGGACATTTTTAAATCATAAGCCATGATTTCAGAGAATCAAGGCATTAAGGTTTGAACATAGTTCTTTACCTTTTTCTGACAGGGAGTCGTAGACTACTACTGTCTTTTGTCTCATATGACAATGAGCAGGGCCCGTAGGCACTATATTACAAATGGATGGTCAACATGTGATCATCTTAATTGCTGATTTAAACCCATGATTTATAGATCATTAGGTTAGGTTAGGAATCTTTTGGAGAATCCTATTATAAGAATGACGTGTGTGATTTTAACGAATCACGTCTGCCAGGAGCGTTAACATGTTTTCAGATGTTAACAGGGATTTGAATCTTTTAAACAGGTCTTACCATCTTGGCCAAGTCTTATAATGACATGCAGGCTAGGCTATACCCTTATGATTCTTAGTTAATATTTAAATAGGCAGATTATTTTTAAAAGGAATGATTTTTGATTTATTTATTTCATGTATAATATATTTATGCCTATAATGACAGAAATGAAATTCATAAACTTAACATTCCATTAAATATAAAAATGATTACACATTGCCCTAAACGGGACTTTTAACAAAATAATTTGCCCACGCAGGAGCTAAATCGATAAAACAAGTCCTCGTAGGGACTGATTACTAGCTAGATGTCCTCGCAGGGACTAAAAGACAAGTACATAGATAAATGTCCACGCAGGGACTTGATTGAAATAAGTACTTACAACAATACATATAGGAATTCAATGATCCCTTTTCTTCTTTCCTTTTAACAAGCTTGCTAAGCCCTTGAGAAATCCTCTGTTGTTCATACGTTCTTCTTGAAATTCATGTTCCACCCGACTTAGTCTTTGAAGGATTTCCTCCTGTTCCGGTGGGGAAAATCGTGGTGGCTGCAACTGCTGCCGAATCGGAGGTCGAGCAGGTATTTGATACCCATGAGCTGGATATCCCACTCCCCAAGGGGCTCCATATGGTCCTTTGGGGTGAAGGGCGTTGTAGTTTGCCGCTACAAGGTACGGGTCGGCTTCAGCATAGTTATAATGAGTGTGAGCCGGCTGCTCAAACGGATTGTACGCCGTTGAACCGACGTATGTAGGAATCGGGTTATCAAAACCCAATGGTGGCGGCTGTGGTGCAACTGGTGCAGAATTCACCTCTGGAATTGGGTTTAAGGGCCCACCCATTTGTGGGTCTTCATGCAGTGGCGGATAGTGACTGCCACTTGAGTGATGGGGGGTGCTAAAGTGAAAATCCCCTCCTCGCGCGGATATTCGTGCGCCTGTCCTCCTACGACTCGGTGGTTCTTGAGGTGCTTGATGAACTGGCGGCGGTGGTGGCGTGACTGCCACGAAACGCGAATCCTCTGAGGGATCCTGTTGTTGCTGCTGCTGTGGGTTATGAGAGGGTGTAAAATACCACTCATATTGGTTAAACCTTGCTTGATAACTGTCTGGACCACCGTAGGGTGATCCGTGGAAGGATGATCCATCAGAGATCTCGATGGGATGGTTGGGTGTCCCGGTTGCAGGCTCGACGGGATCCGTGTCCTCGTCCATGTCCATTGCATGATCACCGGAAAAAATGATCCTCTGGTCCCAATGGGTTAAAACCCACTGGTTCTTGAATATAGTTTGCCGGGTTAAACCGGCCCTGAAAGAAAGGAGTGGGGTCGCCAAAGGAATGATGCGAAAGGGATCGCTGCAATGGCAAGAAGGAGTGGCGTGAATGTTCAGGCTCGTTCTCTGATAACAGTCCAAAGGAATGGTGATAGGGAGGCGTTGAACTATGCGAGATAGATCATCTAGCGGGCTCCGAATGGATCCCCCAGTCTCCTTGAGGACCAGCACTCCTGGTGGCTGAAGGAGTTCACCGGTGTGAAGGCCCGGCTTCGTGATCGTTGGGGGCGTTGATCGGCCCCTTACCTCGTCCTCCTATTCTAAATCTTGGTGGCATTGTTTATCTTGTCAAAACAAATAAAAGATACAACAAGAAATATAAAGGACAAAGTTAAAATTAAAAACAAATTTGGATTTGTCCTAAGTTCTTTGTCTAGACTCGAAAATTTAGGAATGTGCAATTGTGTAACTTAGATTAAACACAAAAGGCTAGTGTTTAATTCACTCAGTGTTGGCTCTGATACCAACCTGTCACACCCCGATATTCCACGTATTACCGGTGGGCCCGGTGGGGGAGTATCGTGACGTACTTGATGTCATTATAGTGAAACAACACAATGTTTAAATGCACAGCGGAAGCAAAAGATAGATTCATTCCAACAAAATAATATTGTAATATTAAGTATCACAAATAGTTGAAATAATCCACAGGTGGATCAAAATAAAAAGGAAACATTGTTCAACAGTTTTATTTCATCCAAGTTTGCGAGACTTATTGTGGAATCTAGGAGAAAGCCAGCCTATTTCGAGTAGTACCTGCACTTAACCTTTTTGAGAAAATACGTCAGTTTACACTGGTGAATACAATTAACTGACTCATTTTGAAAAGGTTTAATAAAATTGATTTGAATGCACGTACACAAACTTTTTATAACTTGTGATAATTATTTGAATATAATCTTGTAAAAGAATTACATGTTCCTTATGCGTTCAGTAGCCCGATCCGTAGACCGGGTTAAAGATCAATAGACACACCACATTATTTATTTAGGCACTGACGGGTGTACGCCTACACCCCGTGCTTAGGTCGTGGCCATTTCGTAAAATGATGCCAAGGATATCCGGGACATGGTCATTAACCCCCCAAAGACTTTAAGCAAACAAAACATTTCCAAACGAGACATATCAATGATTTAACCTCTATCCGATTAAAGATTCAATGCCCGACCAAGCGGTATTTTATATACCATACCCCAAGCCCGTATAAGGGAAAATAAGTTAAAAGTATTTACCTTTGCAAATAATGTTCACAACAAGCACGTGCACGTAGCTTTTACCGGGTCTCCTATTCTGGAACGAAGGTTTATAATAACCTATTAGAATCCTAATGGGTCTTTAATTAAGCCTAAACTTAGACCGGTTAGTTTTTAAATAAGGATACGGTTCGTACGCATGATTAAACGAAGACCGGAATAGAATGTGATTTAGGCCCGACAAGTTTGAAGACTTGTATAATATGGGTAAACTAAACACATTCTGGATTTTGAGATAAAAACGATAAGGTTTGTCCCGTTTCGGCTAATTTATGCAAACTAGTTACATAAACCGAACCGAACGCGCAAGAGGCGTAACGGGTAACCATAAGGGTCATATACAGGTTTCCTAAGTCAATATGCCTTAAATATGTTGTGATATCAGTAGGATATCTTCCATTATGCCCAAAACGAGTTTAATTTCAATTTAAGCCCCACAGGGGTATTTTGGTCATTTAAAAGATAATAAAAGGGATTATTTATAATTCTGAGATTCGGTTCTGAAATAATCAGCAAAACAACTTAATTTAATAGGTTATATCAGTTGGTGATAAGTCTTATGTGACAAAATGGTTTTAAACCCATACTAGGTGTTTAATACGCGTAAAAAGCCGTTTTTAAGCGATTTCCGGGTTATACAGGAAATCTGAGTTTTCTGATCAGGTGATAAAGTTCAAAAAAATTCATTTATTATATAAAATCAGTATCAACTGAATTGGTGTCAAAATATTATGTAAAACTCATTTTATACACAAAAAGGGTATAATCGGTATTTACCGAATCAAGGCCATAACCTTAGGTTATGATCAGTTTAAAAATAATTAAAAATCTTCAAAAATCCCAAAATATTATATTACATCAGTGGGTAAAAGGTTTGGTGTCAAAAATTGGGTTTAGATAGGCTTTATGCTAATGACGCCGTTTAATTAATAAAAAGCGTTCTAATTACGCCATTGAGCATAACTCCTAATCTAGACCTCCAACTGATGTGAAAATTTAGGGACATGGTTATAAATCAGAAAGAAAGATTATTGTCCTCTCACATTTCCAAAATTCTCGTTTTATAGCAAAAAGGGCATTATGGTCAACATTAGGCAATTAACGGAAACGTGTAAACGAGTCGGACAAATAACGAACCAAACACAGAGGGTTATACCATCATGTAACCTAGTCCTAAGGAAGCTCTAAGGCATTTCTAAACCCATCTAAATCGGGTCAGAACTGAAGTCAAAGCAAAAGTCAAAGTTTCGCGACTTTCGGTTCCGAACCGAGCCTAAACAGAAAATTATCGGATCAAACAAGCTTAGACCAGTTCTTATACTAATTAACAAGTTATATGAGTGATAAAATAGGTTGCATGCCTTCTACATTGTTAATTATGCGTTAATTCGAAAATTAAGTTCCTGTTGACCTTTTATAAACAACTTTGACCCGACAAATGATCTAGTTAGAGCGGGAATCAGAGGGTGCCCTTTTAAGGGTTTAATGCCCACATAATTACCATCTTATAACTACTTTCAATTTGACTAAACATCACACCTTTAATGATTAATAGATAAGTCAAACCTTAATTACGACGGTTTGACTTTAAGCTAATTAACTAAGTAAAACACAATTAAGGAAGGTTAAGGAAGCTTACCAAGGTCCAATGCACGACTAGTGATGCTTGGGGAATGGCCTTGAGCTCCAGAAATGATCAGAAGTTGAGTTGGGAATGAATGATCAAAAATGAAACAATGTGGGTTCTTATATAGTGTTCTTGATTTCTTAAGATCATGCCAAACAACTCTAGGATTGATCCCTGATCAATAACAAGTGTCCCTAAGCCTAGGAACTAGTTTGTACTGCATATGGTAGTGAAAAATATCCTTTTAAGTCGGTTAAACATGTTATAGCAGACCCCTATCAATTTTCTGTCGCTGGGCATGCCTTACGGACCGTAAGGCAGGACCTTTACGGTCCGTAAGCCTTTACCAGAAGGCAAAAGTTTTTAACCTTTCAAGCTTCGAACAGGCAACATAGGTATTACGAATTTGGGCCTCTATTATCAGTATGGGCCACATGAACATGCCCTGAACAGTTTAGACCACCTTTAATGATGTATAATTGTCTTGGACTTTATCGAAAAGGTCACGAATGAAGGTTTGTCAAACACAATCTCATAGGATCCCATTTCTTGCACTTTGAATCAATTATTACTAGTATTTACCGGGTTTGAGTATGTATCAGATGTTTATAATATAGATTAGGGTCTTGTTATTCATAACGAGGCCGTTCAGAGGTATTTAATTAACATGTCGATGCTTTTAAATCCTACCATACATCTTTGACTAGATCCGGGTTTATAACACTTTTGTCTTGCACAACACGTGTCGTTATTTCATTGGACACAAATTTTCGAGGTGTTACATAAGGAGATCGTGTGACTGGTGCTGCTCCTTGTATAATGTTAATTCTGAATTCCACTTGCCTCTCAGGAGGTAAACCAGGTAATTCTTCAGGAAAGACGTCTGGGTATTCTGAAATAACAGGGATATCTTCTATCTTGGGCTTTTGCGCATCTACAGTCACTTATGCCATGTAAATGACACACCCGTTCTTCAAATGTTTGGATGCCTTAAGCATAGTCATGTGATCAGGCAATCCATGGTGCGTATCTCCTTGAATAGTGATTGATTCACCAGAAGGGGTTTTAATGATAACTTGCTTCTTGGCATAGGCAATTTGGGCTTGGTTAAATGATAACAAATCCATGCCTATAACTACATCAAACCCTGCCAATTTCATTAGCAACAAGGACAACGGAAAAGAATGGTTCCTAATGGATATGAAACATCCATCTAGAATTGTTGAAGCAGTTTCTAAGGTACCATCGGCCAATTCTACCTCATATTTTATGTCTAGAGTTTTAATAGGCAGATTTAACAATTTACTAAATTTATTGTCTACAAAGGACTTATCTGCCCCAGAATCAAATAAAACTCTAGCATATATAGCATTTATGAGGAATGTACCTGTTATAACATTATAATCCTGCACTGCTGTTGTGTGTAAAATGCAACATATAAAATACATCAATTGAGGCATAAAACTAACCCTTTTTTAGTACTAATGTTGGAAAAAGTATGCTTTTGTCTTCGTTTTGTATTTTCAGGATTAAATGAGCGTAAATGAACAAAAGGAGCAAATATGCAGCAAAATCTAACATAATTACAAGAAAAGGAATAAACGTGACATGCCCAACCCCTCGACAGCATATTCCCAAGCAAAAACAAGAAAATAGTATATGAAGTATATTAAGCCCCGTTAACCTCATTTCAAGGCTCTAAAATGAAGTTAAAGTATAGGGAACTTAAAATATGCTCAAAAATATCTCAGATGTAGGTTCGTTTGGCCGTACGGTTGCGTTGTTCGGTTAATTACGATGAAACACGAACGAATGCAAATAACGATCCAAATTACGCGACGAATGGAATTTTATTATGCCAAACACTAAAATAAAATATTTTAATGCTTACATAAATTTTTGGATGTCCGGATATATTCAGAACGTAAGATATGCACGAAAATGCAAACTTATGCACTTTTTGACGCTTTTAGTCGCTATTGATCAAGTAAGTTTATTTTAGCATACCGAACCCCTCAAAGCCTATTTCTAAGCTATGTAAAGGATATTTAGGGTATGTTTAACTTATGATCAAGTTTTGGAATGTTCGTTACAGTACGAATCGGCATACTTTCGCAGTTTGTCGAAATTAGTCCCTGTAAGCGAATAAACTTGATTTCGACACACCAAACCATCCAAAACTTATTTCTAAGTTATGTAAAGGTTATTTAAGGTATGTTAAGCCTATGTCACTGTTCCGGAGTGTTTGTTGCATTAAACTGGTTATATTTACGCATCAGTTCGCGTATAACCTTCCAGAAAGCGATTTAGAGCTCAAAATCGATCAAGAATTGATATGTGCAAATGATACACATATTTATACAAATCCCAAGTATGAAATTACAATATTTCATTGGTTTGGTATTTGTTTGATGGTTGAAATGACACATGTGTCACAGTCTCCCATACTTTAGGAAATTTCGTCCCGAAATTTAATTTTAGAGGAAACTTGTGAGGACAACTGTGATGGTTTCGCTTTCGAATGAATCCCTCAAACCCTAAGTAAAACTCTGGGCCATGTTTGGATTCTTAACGAAATTGTCAACTATCAAAGTGAAGTCCTTGTAGTAACAAAATATGGAGTTTCGAACTACGGACAGAAGAACGTTTCTCATGAAGACTTATCATAGGAAACTTGTGTGTGCTTGAAATCAGAGTTGGAGAGTGTAAGATAAAATGACATTGGTCAAGGTTCAGGACTTCTAGTAACTTAAATAATGCTACGTTCGCAATGTAATAATGAACACTTATATATAGAAAGTACCAGCGGCGTATCCACCATACTCCTTTCTACATTGTTCCCGTTTCGTTATGCTCATCACTCTAGGTCTTAACACATGACAATATTTTATGTGATTCTTGTGCACTGAATTCCATAATTATGTATGCATCCATAATTACGTAATTCCTTGCACAGTCCGCACAGTTCATTTCATAATGCGTAGGGGAAAAATCAATTGAATAAACATGAAGTGATTCGACTAGACCACCAAAGGATCTTTTTAACTAGATCAACGAATGATCTTTTTAACTAGATCAACACACGATCTTCTTAACTAGACCGTTGTACGATCTCCTTAAATAGACCACTTAAGGGAACTTTTTAATTATATCATCACATGATATTCTTAGCCAGATTTTTAAATCAATCTGTTTAACTAGACCACTCAAGGGGTCCAATTATAGAATAGTACTTCATAACCCAAGGGACTTTAACTACAACGTAGAAGTCCATTAAGGAATTAAGATAGTACCTTTGGATATCCTACTTTGAATCCCTTATACGAAGATATGGAAGATTCTACGAGGATTTGGATATTGAAAATTCGGATTACACAAAAACATAAATAAAACTCAAAACATATAAGCACAAAATCACATAATTTGTTTAACTTGATCTTTAATTTGTTATCTTTGGACACGGGTATTTTAAAGCACACCAGGAATCCAATCCGTGGATTTCATTTGGCACTTTAAACATCTTCAAGAATCTAACTATGGAGATAGAAAGATCTTAATAGGAATTCGGCTTTGTCCTTATTGAATTGTAATATACGTATTAAGGCATACGAATAATTCAATTAAGGCTCTGATTTGAGCGATATTTATCCACAAGGATCTATTTATGAGGATAGAAAGATCCTATTTTGGATTTTGGAATTTGTGTAACGAGAGGTGTTTCGAAACCTTGCACTAAACGTGCTTAAGTCGATACACAAGGTAGAGAGTTCATGAGGTTGAGGTACTAGATATGCCAAGGCGACATATGAAGCAGAATTTGGAGTTTGAGTAGCGGCAGGATTTGCAACAACTTTGTTTTGGATAGCAAAGCAACACATGTTAACCAAATGTCTCCATCGTCCACCGTGGGTACATTTGAAACAGGGTATTTGATTCGGATGATGACGGTGGCATCGATTGCATCAAAGAGCATTTCCCTTGTAAAGCTTCATCCCCGAGGCGAGTCATGGTGATAGCTAAATCAACGGTCTTCTGGAGTACGACGCCTATTTGTTGAGTGATTGTAGCACCTAGTTCAGGCATTGTTGTTGTGACGAAGAGGCATCATGAAGATGATGAAAGATATGGGAGGAAACAAGTGAAATGAAAACATAATGACAACGCATAAAAATTGCGATCATTTGTTTGTTACCTAAGGCAAACAAATGAGATGGTGACTAATCAAAGTAAGTGGGTCATATTAATGTATCGCGAAGACATGCTTTAGCCTATAAGTGGACACTCACCCCAAGAGTTCCCAGGTAAGAGTGACTGGTCCGATTATGTGGATTTGTACGAACACTCTAGCCTTAGACAGAAAGCTCAGAGTACAGGCATCCACCCTTCCAGATTGCACGTGTTCACATTATAAGACCCAACTTTGATAGGATTTTGAAAACTTAGAGGGTTCAAAACCTTATAATAAATCATCCTAGAACAGATGATTAGTTTTCAAAGCGGATTTGAATTTTGTGTTCTTATTGTGGTTGTCACCTAAGGATAAGTGACGGTATTATTTTAAGACTAAACACGAGATAACTCGCGTTAGGGTCCTAGGAAGGTTATAGTCTAGGTCAAAACATTACTAATAACCTAATTCCCTATAACCATTGGCTCTGATACCAACTTTTTTGTCACACCCCGACCACGTAAAACAACAAATCATGGCGGAAACGTCGGGGAGTGTCGTAACAGAATCATTGTTTCACAACCATGGATTAAATAATTTCGTTTTATTGAATTATTATACTCTTTGTTTTATTACAAATAAGATAAATACAAATATTATCTTTCAAGTTTTAAAGTCGCTAAGGCACGAGTCCATCCTATGTATAACATGCATCAACAATCATCACATAACAGCACCTGAAACATGTGTAAAAATAGGTACGTCAGCATAAAAATGCTTGTGAGATACATAGGTTTTATTATAATAGGATTCATGACTTATAAGTTTTAGAAAAAAAATATTTAATCAAAAATAGTCATGAACCTTAAAATATTTTCTTTTATAAATCATACTAAAATTTATAAGAAATCAGATAATATAACAGAATAATACATAGGTAAATAAATAACTAAGTAAAATGAGTTTGTATAAAATATATTGTTTGTAAAACAATATTTTGATAAAAAGGTTTGTAGTACATATATAAAAATATACTTTGGTTTTAAGAAAGTCGAATAAGTAATATATTAAAATATATTTCAGTTCAAAAATCGTTAAATAAATAGTATATTAAATATACTTTAGTCGTCAAAATAATAATTTTCAGTAGTATATCAAAAGTATACTTTGGTTTTATTAATAACATATTTAAACTATGTTTTGGTTTTATAAATAACATATTAAACTATGTTTTGGTTTTATAAATAACATATTAAACTATGTTTTGGTTTTATAAATAACATATCAAACTATGTTTTAATAATTAACAAAATATATGTTGGTTTTGTACAATATCACACATGAGAGTATATCAAACTATACTTTTGGGAGTATAACAAAATATACAATAAAAATGTGATTTGAGAATTCAACCAAACCTAGTGCATCAAAATACACCTAGGAGACTATAGAAATACCACGAAAGCAATCCCCATTTGGATAAAATATCGGTTTCTGACATTCCATGACAACAAGAATGGGGTGTCAAATCCTATAGCGCTATATCATGCTACCAACCGGTCTAGTGAACATAAAATAAGTACTATCCAACAATTTAATTTTATAATCTTTGGAAAAATTAGTGTTTAAACCATAAATAATCATTCAGTTTGTAAAAGATAAGTACTAATATGTATAATCAATTATACTTTCGAAAACAAGAACATATAACAAATAGGTACACATATTTCACCCCAAAACATTTGAAAACAGTAAAAGAGGGGACTATGTACTCACTTGAGAGTGCTTAGAAGTCTTGAACAACTACCAAGCAAGCTAGAGGGACCACGGAAATCCACCTAATATAGGTAACTACATAAATAAACCGGACCTAAATCGGAAGATCGGATAGGATGAGGTTTCGTAAACCAAATGAGTGTGGAACTCATATGATATGGTTTAACAAAGCCTACATACTAAAACGAAACCTAACCTAAGTGCTTACGACCCATTACGACCCGTTTAGGTAGCTTACGCTACTTTAACACGTCGTTCGCGTAAAACGCGTTTGGAACGCCTAACTAGTCCTATGACAAGAATTATATGCCTAAACATATTTAATTATGTTGCATAATCAGTTAAGTGACAAAAGTTTGGGTTACATATGCTTAAATATCAATTATGCATAAAAAGGGCAATTTGGTCATTTACCTAAGGCATATAAACTACCTATCATACAACTAACTAAATGAAGTGACCATAAGGTATAACCTCGGAAGGTTATTCCCTATGCAACTATGGTCACCTAATGTGTTTGGTCGGATCCTAATGATCGACTAAACGGGTCTAGTTCGAAAGTCTAAGCGGTTGTTTAGACCGCTTGACTTACGACTCTACATAAGCACTAATCTAAAAGTGACAAGCTAAACATGTTTAAAACATGTTTAACAAAGTTTGAAAACAGGTTTGGTATCAAAACAAACGGTTTTGATACCCAAGAATAGTTTGGTTACAAAATACGCATGAATACGCATTTTGGCCGAAACTACGACTCGTCACTACGCCTAATCAACGTGGTAATCAGTAGGTATAGTAACAAGGGACTATAACCATCGTGATTACGCTCACGTTGCGAAGTTCAACGAACTTCGTGTTGACCATAAACTGGTCAAAGCTGAAAGTTAAACACTTGTTTGACTTTCATGCTAAAAACGCGAAAAAGAACGAAAGAATACTTACAAGAGGTCCAAGAATGGAAGTTTGATCCAATTATTCTCAGGTATGGCGTGTTAGAACCCCAACTTAGAGAACAAATCAGATCAAGGTGTGAAGAATGGAATGAGTGGAGGTGGGTATTTATAGAAAACCAAGAACCATTAGGATCGTTCATCGAAAAATGAGCTTGAATCTTGGCCTTACACTTGGGCCCAAGGTATTAGAATACAATGGGATGCTAAAAACCATCAATTTTCAGCCCAAGGTATTGAGAATTTTGCATTAAAACCCCTGAAATATGACCAGAATGCTAAAAATGAAGTTTCTGTTTTATGAGCTCTCGCCGGCCGCGTAAGAATTGATCAAGGCTTACGCCCCAGGCCTAGCAAACTTTGGCAGAAATGTCAAAACAGGCCCCTGCACTTGAAAAACATGCATTTTGATGCATTTTTGGCACGTTTAAGCCCCGTTAACCTCATTTCAAGGCTCTAAAATGAAGTTAAAGTATATGGAACTTAAAATATGCTTAAAAATATCTCAGATGTCGGTTCGTTTGGCCGTACGGTTGCGTTGTTCGGTTAATTACGACGAAACACGAACGGATGCAAATAACGATCCAAATTACGCGACGAATGGAATTTTATCATGCCAAACAGTAAAATAAAATATTTTAATGCTTACATAAATTTTTGGATGTCCGGATATATTCAGAACGTAAGATATGCGCGAAAATGCAAACTTATGCACTTTTTGACGCTTTTAGTCCCTATTGATCAAGTAAGTTTATTTTAGCATACCGAACCCCTCAAAGCCTATTTCTAAGCTATGTAAAGGATATTTAGGGTATGTTTAACTTATGATCAAGTTCCAGAATGTTTGTTACAGTACGAATTGGCATACTTTCACAGTTTGTCGAAATTAGTCCCTGTAAGCGAATAAACTTGATTTCGACACACCAAACCATCCAAAACTTATTTCTAAGTTATGTAAAGGTTATTTAATGTATGTTAATCCTATTTCACTATTCCGGAGTGTTTGTTGCATTAAACTGGTTATATTTACGCATCAGTTCGCGTATAACCTTCCAGAAAGCGATTTTGAGCTCGAAATCGATCAAGAATTGATATGTGCAAATGATACACATATTTATACAAATCCCAAGTATGAAATTACAATATTTCATTGGTTTGGTATTTTTTTGATGGTTGAAATGACACAGGTGTCACAACTACAACCTACATCCACCACCATCATCCATCATCCATCATAGAGTGTGTGTAGTAGTCTCGGGATCCAAGATTGATAGTAAGAGTTCTTGACAATCAAAGGCCATGTTTGCCTAAGTCTCTTACATCACTTGGTGAAGACAAGCATTTAGTTTAATACTTTTGATTTTTAATCTTTTCGCACTTTTTATTTGGTTTTGTATTAATGACTTTAATAACTAGTTTCTTATATTGAAGGTGAAAATTCCTTATCATTTGTCCTTGGTGTCTTGGCGTTATTTTACTGTTTATATAAAATAAAAGATTTACACCATTCATATCTCTCCGGTCTATATAGAGAGAGATATGTTGGCTACCTGGTCGGGGGTTAAGGGAATGGTTTGGCAAGGTTCTTGCCTTGTTCAGTGTATAGATCCTGCAAGGACCTGGCTCAAGCTTACTAGGACCTCCTTCAATACCCACTGGTATTGGATGGCGGGGGTGCGAATGGCTTGATCCCCTCATATGTAAACTACTATTAATACATTAACCCGGCTACTTGGGATTGTATCCCTGCTGACTCAAACCACTTAGCCGAGGGTAACGTCACCTTCAAAAGAGGGGCTTACCACATTACGCGTTAATAACTTAATTAATTATCTTTCAATATTTCGACCCTTTAGGATTGTATCCTTGCTGACTCAAACTACTGGGTTGAGGGTAACATCACCTTCAAAATAGGGGCCTACTACTATAACTAAGATAATCTCTTAGAAAGTGAAAAAGTGCGGAAATCATCAAAGGTTACACTAAAGGCAAGTCAGATCCAAGTGATTCATCTTGTCTATCTGTTTTTATTTTTATTTTTATTTTCAGCATTTTTAGTTTTTAATTTTCATGTTTAAAACTTTTTCTAAACTTTTGCTAAACTTTTGATTTGATTAGACGTTGAGGATAAACCGGTATTAAAAGCTCTTGTGTCCTAGGACGACCTCGGTATCTTACCAACGCTATACTACGCTCACGATGGGTGCACTTGCCTATATGTGAGTTTAGTGTTAGTAAAATATTGTGTTTTATAAATTTAAAACTTGACTAAAGTGCTAAAAAGGGCTTAAAATATAACTCAAAATATATCACACTCGACACGCATCAACTGCCTCCCTGGCATTCATTTGGAACACTCGGGCATTAGTCTTTTTAGCCTCTTCGGGCTTCTTTGCGTTTTTCGGGCAGTTGGTTTTGATGTGCCCCTTCTCATTGCAACCATAACAGGTTGCATTCTTTAGGTCCTTGCACTCCAAAGTTTTTTGACCCTTCGTTTTGCAGATTCCACAGGGTCTAGCCTGCGAATCAATTCTGCATTTCCCGAAGTGGTGTTTCTTGCAGTTCTTGCACAAGGGCTTTTCACCCGACTGATTGGAGCTTTTCTTAAACCCAGAGTTACCTTTCTTCTTCTTATCAGAACGTTGTGAGTTATCATCCTCTCTCTTTCTCTTCCCATCATTGGTAGTCTTTACAGATTTATTCCGGATAATCTAAAGTCAAGGACAGAGACAGATCTACTGCTGACTGGTAGGTTGTAGGCTTTGAAGCCTTCACATGACCCTTTACCTTGGGAGCCAATCCACCAATAAAGCATGCAATACGCTTTGGCTATGGTGTAACCAAATAAGGTACCAATCGAGACATGGAGTTGAAGCTAGTAACATAAGCTTGACAATCTAAGCTTTTAATAACCAGGGTTAGGAAGTCAGCTTCAACTTTTTCTACTTCGTGTTGTGGGCAGAAAGTTTCTCTTATCAGATCAACAAATTTATCCCATGACAGATTATAAAGTGGAATTTTCCCCGAGGCCTGTATCAGTGCCTTCCACCAAGCCAGGGCATCACCCTTAAAAGACTGAGAAACAAACTTTACAACATCCTGCTCAGCACACCCACTAATGTCAACCACTGTCTCCATCTCGTCTACTCATTTCTTACAATCAATGGCACCCTTTTCCCCAGTGAAGTCTCTTGGTTTGCAAGATACAAAGTACTTATAAGAACAAGTCTTGGAACGTGGTTCCTGGTCAAACACTATCTTCTTGGATGGTTGACTTTTCTGATTTGACGAATGTTGAGAGTCGTCCTTCTTAGATGTATGTGATTTGGAAGGGGGCTTAGAATGAGCCACTGAATGGGTTTTGGTGTGAGTAGCATTTGACTCTCTAAATACTCTGCCAACAACTTTAGTTACAACATTGTCTATCATAGCTTGCAGATCAGCACCCGTTACGTTTAATCTTGTGTTATCATTCCTTTCATTAGGTTGACTATTAATTTCTTATGAGTCAGCCATGGTGAAGCATGAATGCTATAAAACAAATGACAACAACTTATTTAGTGGTCTTATTTTGAAACATCATATTTGATGATTCATTAACCATGGTAAAAATAGACCACATTGGTTAATCAATTAATCAGTTTTGTAGAATACTTATTTAAACTTTTTATTTATAGTAAGTCCAGGTTATAAAACCATTAGGAGCACTAGGGTGGCACAAAAGGCCTTGTCATAAGGACAATTTTATATTATAGCCCATGATCTTATTGGACCAAGGCATTTGAGGATTTGAACATAGTTCTCCACCTTTCTTGACAGAGAGTCATAGACTACTACTGTCATTGTTATGCAATTTAAATAGTTTGGCCCAGAGGCGAAACAAGGGCATCACTTAGTGGATGTTTTAATATGATCATCTCATTTGATGATATCAGCCATGATTCACTAGATCATTTGGCTAAATAAGGAATTGGAAGAATTAAAGTATTAGGATGACTAGTGTGATTTTCTCGAACCACATTTGTCAAGAGTGCTAACATGTTCTTAGATGTTAACAAAGATTTATCATCTTAAGAGGGTTTTATCATCACAACCATATCTATATAGGCTAGGTTATACCATTAAGACAGTCTTTTGAGATTTATTGGCAGATCAATTATAAATTGAAATAATAGTTTGGTGAATGATATAATGTATATACATGTATGATAACAAATGTACTTTCAAAAGAAACTTTCTCATAAATGGTACTACGAATAACATAAAACTGCCCTAAACGGGTCTTGAAATAAAATAAGTTGTCCACGCAGGGACTAAACAAAAGACAAGTCCTCGCAGGGACTGATAATTAAAAGAAATGTCCACGCAGGAACTTAATTGAAATAAAAAAAATTACAAAACAAAAGTAAGGGTCTTTAATGATCTTTCTTCTTTTTCCCTTTGATGAAGTTTGCCAAACCCTTAAGAAACTTGTGGTTCTTTCTATCCCTTTCTTCCACCCTTTGTTCCACTTCTTCTAACCTTTGCAAAATTTCTTGTGGTTGCGGTTGTTGAAGTGGAGGTTGAGGTTGCTGCTGCTGTTGAGGTTGTGGTGGTGGCATATATTGATACCCATAAGCAGGGTACCCATTTGGGTACGCGGGTGGAAAATGTGAGGGGTAGAGAGCATTAAAATTTGCTGCCTCGACGTATGGGTCAACGATAGGTGGATGATAGTTATAACCCATGTAAGCTTGTGGCTCATACAGGTTGTACCCAGTTGTATCTGAGTAAGTAGGGATTGGGTTTTCAAAACCCATGGGAGGTGGTGGTGGTGCAAAAGTGACCGGTGCCGTGTCGATTTCTGACACAGCGTTTGAAGGCCCACCCATTTGTGGATCTTCAAAAATGGGAGGGTAGTTGCTGGAAGATTGTGGGGTGCTAAAATGGAAACCCCCTCGCACGGACATTCGTGCGCTTCTCCTTCGCCTCGATGGTTCTAGTGGCGGAGGTTGTTTTGGTGCTGGTGGTGGCGGTGGCGTGACCGCTTGAAAGTGTGGGTCCTTAGAGGGAGTCCGCTGTGGTGGTGGTGAGTCGTGGTGAGGGGGAGTGAACTCCCACTTGTAGGTGCTCCAACTTTTGGCCCATAAATCAGGGCCTCGGTATGGCGATCCTGCAAAAGAAGAACCGCTGGAGATATATATGGGATGCGTATGCGTCCCAGAAGGTGGCATGACTGGATCTGGATCATCGTCCACATCCATATCCTGATATTCAGGAAAGTGATCTTCGGGTCCCAACGGATTATGACTCGCTGGTTCATTAATGTAGTCATTGGGGTCAAATTGACCCTGGAAATAAGGAGAAGGTTGGTGGAATGAATGGTGGGAACCAGAACGTTGCAAAGAATGGTGCGAATGCACTGACTATTGTGAGTGGTGGGAGCCTTGGGGCTCGTTAGGTTGTTGTGGACCAAAAGAATGGTGATAAGAGGGAGAGATGCTAAGCGAGACAGAACGCCTCGCGGGTTCCAAGGAGTGTCGTCATCGTATGGGTCTGAGCTGAATGATGCAGAGGGAGTTCGCCTATGTGAAGGCCCTGCTTCGTGGTCATGCCTCCCTCTCATTGGGGCTTTGCCTCGTCTTCTTCTTCCTCGAATTCTTGGTGGCATGTTAAATATGTAGTCCTGTCAAAAAAAAAAAAAAAAAAAACAAGGAAAATATATAAACCAAATAAGATTAAGATTAATCCTAGGTCATTTGCCTAGACTCGGAAGTCAAGGAATGTGCTACCGTGTCATTGAGATTAAACACAAAAGGCTAGTGTTTAATTCACTTAATGTTGGCTCTGATACCAACCTGTCACACCCCGATATTTTAACCACAAACCGGTGGGCCCAGCGGGGAGTATCTTGATGTAGTTGATATCATCATAGTCAATATACACAGTTTATAGCACAGCGGAAGTCTTGGTAGAAATTACTATTACAAACCGAAAGTGTAAAGTACGAATAAAAGAATATATAGACGGTTGTAAGAAAGGATCCACAGGCGGATCTAAATATAATACAAAAACATGTTCAACAGACTTAAGGCATTACAAACTTGCAAGATTCTCTATTTAACGCCCAGAAGCTCTCAGCCTAGTACGTGTAGTACCTGTCAGTTAGTCTTTTGAAAATACGTCAGTTTACACTGGTAAATACAATTAACCGACTCTTTTGAAAAACATTTATGAAAATTTGATTTAGATGCACGAGGCATAAATATTCTTTTATAACTTGGAATAATTATATAAAATAATTTTGTATACAGATTTATACGTTTGTCGTACGTTCAGGGCCCGTGATAGAAGCCGAGACATGATTAATAGACACACCACTAATATAAACCCACAAGGAGTTATCCCCAGCAAGTGGGTATATCTTTTTATATTCGCAACTGTCAGGTGTATGCCTACACCCCGTGCTTAAGTCGTGGCCATTTACAAATGAAATGAGTCAAGGATATCCAGGACACGGTCGTATTAACCCCCAAATGTTTATGTTATCAAACAAAACAGATTAAAACGGGTTATGTAATTTATTAATCACAATCCGATTAAATGATTTCATACCCGACCAAGCGGTAATATATTACCGTATCCCAAGCCCGTATAAGGGAAAATAAGTTAAAAGTATTTACCTGAGCTTTAAAATGCGAGATTTATCTACTCAGCCGTATAATCTAATCAAACCAGTGCAAGTAGCTTTTACCGGGGCTCCTAATCTGGAACGAAGGTTTTATTAACCTATTAGATTACTAACGGGTCTTATTTAAGTTGTAAACTTAGACCGGTTAGTTTAAAGAAGGATTTACGGTAGGAAACGCTAGATTAAGCGATGACCGGATTGGAATGTAATTTAGACCCAACAAGTATGGAGACTTGTGTATTATGGGTAAACTAAATACATTCTGGAATTTGAAGTTAAATTGATATGGTTATACCCGTTTCGGCTAATTTATGCAAACTAGTTACATAAACCGTACCGTACGCGTGTAAGCATAAACGCGTAACCGAAGGAGACATATACAAGTTCCATAATGCTTAAAATTGGTTATGATATCAGTAGGATATCAACAAATATGCCCAAAAAGATTTTAAAACCGAATTAAGCCTCATAAGGGCATTTTGGTCATTTTATGATTTATAAAAGGGGTTTATATGCAAACTGAGGTTCTGGTCATAAACCTTTTGTAAAAATATTTAATTTATGTTATATTAACAGTAGGATATTATATATATGTGTGCTTTACCATTTATAACCAACTTATGCACCGTAGGGGCATTTTGGTCATTTCACACATAGTTATAAGGACTTATTTGGGATTCTGTGTTCATGACCTATACTTACTGTAAAAATATTAGAAATAGTTTATAAAATTAGTGGGTAAAAATTTTTGGGTGCTAAGTATGGTTTAAAACCATACTATGCACCTTAATGTCGTAAAAATCGGTAAATGACGATTATTTCGATGTTTAGGAAATTCTGAGGTTATGACCAACTTTAAATGGTCAAAATAATTTATTTATCATATTATATCAGAAACAAAAAGTTCTTGCATGCTAATCTCATTTAAAATCCATTTTATGTGTTAAAAGGGCATAATCGTCATTTAATAATATAATACGAAACTTATGCATAAACTCAGTAAGTAATCTGATTTGAAATCCCAGTTAGTCCTAAATATGATATTATGTCAGTGAGTAATGAGTTTTTATGTCAAAATCATGTTTAAACTTTATTTGCATGCAAAAGGGAAATTTAGTCCTTTTAAAAGCATGTTTTACGATTTATTACGTAATTACAGTTTCTGACCAGATTCTAAATGTCAAAATATGTGAAATAATATTACTAATCAGTATGTAATTCATTTGCATGGTTGTTTATGTTAAAAATCTCATTTTTGATAAAAAGGGCATTTTAGTCAATATTAACCATAATAACGGAATCAAGTAAATAAACTCAGATTACTAAGGGACCATGTAATATAACCTTAGAGGGTTATACTACTATATAATATGGTCACAAAGGAACTTTAATGCATAGCTAATTCGGGTCAGAATTGAAAGTCAAAGTAAAAGTCAAGCTTTTACGACTTTCGGTTGCGAACCGACCTAGACTTAGAATTGTCGGGTTGAACATGTTTAGACATGTTCTAATAATGTTTACCAAGTTATTAAAGTGATAAAACATATTTTATAGCTTCTACATTATCAGATATGAATTTATTTAATAACTGACCCGTTTGACTTTTTATGTTAATTACTTTGACCCGACAATTAACTAAGTAAACGTGGTAATTAGGAGGTCCCCTTTTGAGGGATTAACACCTACCTAATTACGATCATGTAGTCATATTCACCTCGAACAATGGCTGGACCGTTAAGGTTTAAGCTGAAAGTCAAAGCCGTTTTGCGGCAACTTTGACTTTTGGCTTTAAAAAGCCTAAAAACTTAAAAGCAGAGGCTAAGAACACTTACACAAGGTCCTAGCTCGAAACTTGAACTGAGGAGGGCTTCCTTCTAGATCAGGAATCCCAGAGAAGGTGTAGAGAGAAAAAAGTTTGAATGTGCAAGTTCTAAAGCTCAAGAATGAGCTCTATTTATAGTGAAACAAGTCTCACAAGATCAAGGCAGGTGTTAAATGTTGTTTTAAGATGCTTCCAAGTGTCATAGAGGTTTTTATAAACCATTTGCATGCTGCTGGTTTCGTATCAGATTGCAGAAGATCTTGTGTGGGGAGCAAGGATGCATGCTGGCAGCTGCCAGTTTTGGCTGGATTTCGATCTCCGTCGCGCCACGCGCTAGGTAGGGGAGATCCCGGCGCGCCACGTGGGGCAACCCAAAACCAAATTTTGTTTATTTATTTACAAGTTTAGTCCATGTACTTTCAAACCTCGTATATATTTTATTTCCAGCATTAGGGGCACTTCAAATTAGGTTTTAAATATACTTGGGAGTATAATCAAGTGCCGTAAATCTCTGAGTTCGTTAAAAATTTCGGGAGTAGAATTCTCATATTGACACTTTCAACCCCTCTTCTTGGGAATCTGCAGATTTAATCATATAATGGTATCGAAACCTCATGAAATCATTATCCGATATTCGTGAGAGTATAATTAAACATTACAAAGCCCCGAGTTCATTAAAAGGTCATTCAGAGGTAAAAATTACATGTTGACACTTTTAGTCCCTCCGTATACATATTTTCACCGTTTGTCAATTTATGTCTTTTAAAGTCAACTTTTTACACGTTTTAGGTTTCATGACACGTGTCTTCACTTTATTGGAGATGATTTTTGCGATGTGTTACATGTATATATACTTCCGTTTTATGTATTATACTCAATTTTATGTATTGTTTGAATCACTAATTTCCCCTCACTTCATGTATAAATACATGAGGGTAAATTAGAAATCTCATGTATTGCACCTCAATTGCTATACCTCCATTTTATGACTAATTTACCCTCGTTTCATGTATAAATACATGAGGGTAAATTAGTCATTTCATGAATGACTAATGACTATACCTCCATTTCATGTATTTATACCTTAATTTTATACATTTCTATATTTTATACATTTCGTTTTTATACCTCTATTTTATGTATATATACTTCCTTTCATGTATTTATACATCAATTTCATGTATTCATAAACAAAAGTTTTATACAAGTTTGGTTTTGGCTATTAACCGAAATTAAATGAATCAAACCAAAAACCGTCAATCTAACCGAATAAATTGAATTGTTTAATTGAAAATCAATTTATTAATAAAATAAACTAACTGATGAATTCAGTTTCGGTTGAGGATAATGACCAAAACAACTGAAAAATGCTTACCCTGACAGTGTCTGTGATTCCCGTTGCATCGCGCAAGCACTCTTTTAGTGTGTGTATGTATGTATATATATATATATATATATATATATATATATATATATATTGTAGAATCATAAAAACTTTGAATTTATGAAAAAAATTGGAACTAAAAAAATAATAGTAATGCTTGATAGACAACTTTTTTTCTATAAAATGATTTTAGTTTTACAATTATTGTTGCTAAAATGATCCACGTAATACATGCTAGAAACTTAGCTCCATAGTCGTAGCTAGTTATGGATACTCTAGTATAGTTATCGACTATTATCTACATACAAAACAGTGGCGAATCTTAAACGAAAACTCAGTAGGAGCCGAACTCTCAAAATCTAAATCGGTAGAGGCCAGACTCTTAAAAATCCAGCATTTTATACTACAAAAAAATTCCAGAAATTTTTAACAAAATTAACGCTACGATCGAAAAATCAATGAGGCCGGGGCAGTCCCCCGCCCCAATAAAGCTTCACCAATGATACTAATACCATTGGATGACATACAAACACCATTGGATTCGCCACAATAAGGGAATGAGATCTATGTGGTGGTGAGGCTATGACTTGATACTCAATATTGTGTTTACGATAAGAGAGAGACAGAGGGTAGTAAATGCAAAGTAGTATCATTCCTCATAAAAGGGATGAAGTATTTATAGGGTGAACCCGTTTTGAGTCTGTCACACCCCTTTCTGCGACGGAAGCACGAGGTGTGATCATGAAAGGTTCTCATTGCATACGAAGAGTAAACATGCTACATGCTCGTAAAATAACATCAAATACCATAATTTGAAAACATAAGTTTAGCGTTTACATCGCTAAGTCGCATAAAACATTGTCTTAAAAAGTTTACAACTTTATTTAAAGTGAGGGTGGTGGTGGTGCTTGGTTGAGCCGAGAATAAGGAAGGGTGGAAGGGAGTGTTTTGTGAAGTTGGTGATGAGTGGGAATGGCCTTGAACTTGTGGTTTATAAGGAAGATCTCCCAACATCCATTTATCCCTTGGTCACTATGTCCATTAGGCACCAACAAGATCAAATTTTTAATTGAGATAAAATCTTATGGTGGGGGCCATGTCTAGAGCCGGTTATGGGGGGGGGGGGGGTTAGTTTAGTTTGATTTCAAGTGGAAGTTACAAGCTCTAGTTATATGTTAAGTGTTAGATTTAGTGTTAAGTGTGTTATGAAATATATAGTGTGTTAGGGTGTACGGGGACCCTAACTAGCTCAGAAAAATAAAAACAATGCTTCTAGCATTATTTTGGTGTTCCGGGTAATATCCGGTTGTTCGGTTAGATACCGATTCGTTAAAGTGCTAAATCACACTTTTTAGTGTCTTTTAAGTACCCTTCTTGTACCCTTTCAATTCCCAACACTTAGGGAAATATTCTGGATGATAAAACGAAATTTCTGCATAATATTCATATGTTTAAATGCTGAATTGAGCTGAATTATACAAAATTCTGCACTTAAAGTGCGTTTCGGGTGCTTTTTAGTGCTTATTTTTGCTTCCGGAGAGTATATATATTAAACCCTTGTATGTACTCTTGGGTTTTAATGCATTCTTGTTGTCGGACCTACACCTAGGCTCCAATTTTATTGTTTGACTGCTTTCTGCAGTTCTGTTGACACAGTGTGTCTTACCGGTGAGTTTACTATTATTTTTGACGCAACGCTCTCGTTTATGCATAAAGCAATATTTTGTAGTATACAATGTGCATGAATTCACTTGTTTAGCATGTAATCAGTCAATGCTGACAATTAAGCACATAATTGCAGTCATTAAATATCAATTAAAGTGTACGGAAATTACCGGTTTGGTGCCAGTTGTCACAGTCTCCCCCCGTTAAAAGAATTTCGTCCCGAAATTCAGGCTGAACTAACTCTCGCTGGAGTCTTCTTGAATAGGTGGGGATACTTTTCCTTGAACTGGTCTTCACGTTCCCATGTGTACTCGGGTCCGTGCTTAGAGCTCCAACGTACTTTGACAAGTTTTGCGCTGCTCCTCCTGGTCTTGTTGACTTTCCAGTCGGTAACCTCAACGGGTTGTTCTGTAAATCGGAGGGCTTCATCAATATGCACTTCATCCATCGGGATGATCACGTTTTCTTGTGTTGGACTCTTCTTCAGGTTGGATACATGAAACGTATCATGTACTCCATTAAGTTCTTCCGGTAACTCCAACTTGTATGCTACGGTACCAATTCTCTTCAATATTCTGAATGGTCCGATATATCGTGGATTCAGCTTTCCACGCTTTCCAAATCTGACTACGCCCTTCCAAGGTGAGACTTTTAACAACACTTTGTCTCCCACCTTGAATTCTACTGATTTTCTTTTCGGATCGGCGTAGCTCTTTTGTCGATCTCGAGCCGCCTTAATGCGCTCTCGGATCTGCGCAATCTTGTCGGTTGTCTCTTGTACAAGTTCAGGACCAACCATACGTTTATCTCCAGCGTCTGCCCAACATAAGGGCGATCGGCATTTGCGGCCATACAGAGCTTCGAACGGTGCGGCTTTTATGCTCGTATGATAACTGTTATTGTAGGAAAACTCAACTAGAGGTAGATGAGTATCCCAGCTGCTGCCCAGATCCATGACACAAGCGCGAAGCATATCTTCTAACGTTTGTATAGTCCATTCACTCTGGCCGTCTGTTTGCGGATGGAATGCCGTGCTCAGATCTAACTGAGATCCAAAGGCTTCCTGAAATGATTGCCAGATTCTTGAGACAAAGCGTCCATCTCTGTCTGAAATGATTGAGATTGGCACTCCATGACGTGCCACAATTTCTCTTAAGTATATCTCTGCAAGCTTTCCAGTGCTATCCTTCTCTCGGACTGGTAGGAAATGCGCAGATTTCGTTAATCGATCAACTATTACCCATATCATATCGTGCCCTCTCGGGGTCCTGGGTAATTTCGTTATGAAGTCCATCGAGATGTGTTCCCACTTCCACACGGGAATCTCTGGTTGTTGTAATAGGCCGGACGGTTTCTGATATTCTGCCTTAACCTTGGCACAGGTTAGGCATTTTCCAACATAAACAGCAACATCGCTTTTAAGACTCGGCCACCAGTAGTATTCCTTTAAGTCTTGATACATTTTGTCCGATCCTGGATGGATCGAATATCTCGATTTGTGGGCTTCATTAAGGATGACTTCTCGTATGCCACCATAGAGTGGAACCCAAATACGCTTCTTGAAGTATAAGGCTCCCTCTTCGTTTGGCACCATGTATTTCAGCATACCCCATAGGTATTCAGCTTTACGGTTCTCTTCTTTAAGAGCTTCTTGTTGTGCATCACGAATGCGTGCAGTAAGGTTCGTTCAAATCATTTCTAACGCTCGAACCCTTAGGGTCTTAACCCTTTCTTTTCGGCTCAACGCGTCCGCTACAACGTTTGCCTTTCCAGGATGGTACTTAATCTCACAGTCATAATCGTTCAGCAGCTCGACCCAACGTCGTTGGCGCATATTCAATTCCTTCTGATCAAATATGTGTTGTAAGCTTTTGTGATCTGTGAAGATTGTACATCGAGTACCATATAAATAGCGTCGCCAGATCTTCAAGGCGAATACCACTGCGCCCAGCTCTAGGTCGTGAGTGGTATAGTTTCTCTCATGAACCTTCAATTGTCTTGAAGCGTAAGCGATGACTTTTTGGCGTTGCATGAGCACGCAACCCAAGCCTTGTCGTGAGGCGTCGCAGTATACCACGAAGTCTTCAGTGCCTTCGGGTAATGATAGTATCGGTGTATCGCAGAGCTTGTTCTTAAGTAGCTGGAAGGCTTCTTCCTGTTTGTGACCCCAGTCGTATTTCTTGTCTTTCCGTGTTAGGGTTGTTAGCGGTTGAGCTATCTTTGAGAAATTCTCAATGAATCGCCGATAGTAGCCCGCTAAGCCCAAAAATTGTCGAACTTCAGTTGGGGTCTTGGGAGCTTCCCAGTTCTTTATTGCTTCTATCTTGGATGGGTCTACATGAATGCCCTTCTCATTCACAACGTGACCAAGAAATTGTACTTCGCGAATCCAGAATTCGCATTTCGAGAACTTTGCATAGAGCTTCTCTTTCTTCAGTAGTTCCAAGATGGTTCTGAGATGTTGCTCATGTTCTTCTTTCGTTCGCGAGTAAATCAGGATATCGTCGATAAATACAATCACGAATTTATCGAGATATGGTTTGCATACGCGGTTCATTAGATCCATAAAGACCGCTGGTGCATTCGTCAGCCCAAACGGCATCACAAGAAATTCGTAGTGCCCATAGCGTGTTCTGAATGCAGTCTTTGGTACGCTTTCCTCTTGGATTCTCAGCTGATGGTATCCAGATCGAAGGTCGATCTTGGAATAGTAGCTTGATCCTTGCAGTTGATCAAATAAGTCATCAATCCTTGGTAGCGGGTACCGATTCTTGATAGTGAGCTTGTTCAGTTCCCTGTAATCGATACACATCCGCAGTGTTCCATCCTTCTTCTTTACGAATAATACTGGAGCTCCCCAGGGTGAGAAGCTTGGCCTTATGAATCCTTTATCCAACAACTCCTGGAGCTGTGTAGATAATTCTTGCATTTCGGATGGCGCAAGTCGATAGGGTGCCTTGGCTACAGGAGCAGCTCCCGGAACCAAGTCTATACGGAATTCGACTTGTCGTTGCGGAGGTAGTCCTGGCAGATCTTCAGGGAACACATCAGGAAATTCCTTCACCACAGGAATGTCTTCGAGTTTTGGCTCCACAGTCTTCTTGTCTATAACGTGTGCTAGGAAAGCGACACATCCTTTCCTTAAGCACTTCTGTGCCTTCATGCAACTGATGATTCGAAGAGGTGCGTCTCGTTTTTCTCCATGCACGATGAGAGTTTCACCATTCGCTAAAGGGATGCGAATGATTTTCTCATGACAAATAACTTCAGCTTTGTTCTTGGACAACCAGTCCATCCCGACTACTACATCGAAGCTACCCAATTGAATAGGTAGGAGGTCGATGCTAAATCTTCGTTCACCAAGTTCTAGTGTGCAGCCTCTAACAACTTCGCCTGATTCAACAAGTTTACCATTGGCTAGTTCTATGGAATAAGGAATTTCTAATCTACTAGATTCTATTCCGAGTATGCGTTTAAATTCCACAGACATGAAGCTATAATCGGCGCGAGTGTCAAATAATATGGATGCAAAGTGATTGTTAATGAGAAACGTACCGGTGACCACGTTAGGGTCCTCGCGTGCGTTCTTTGCTCCAATCACAAATGCTCTAGCCTGAGCATTGTTTCCCTCTGGGCAGTCCTTCATGAAATGATCATTGCTTCCACACTTGAAGCATCCTTGGTTCCGCCCTTTCCCATTACCGTTCTTGTTTCCAGCACCGTTTCCATTTCGGTTCTTTCCTTTTCCCCAACAGTCTTCTGTTTGATGACCCAATTTACCACATTTGTCGCACCTTGGAATGCGACAAGCTCCATCATGATGATACTTACATTTTTGGCATCTAGGCATGGAGTCTTGGTATGCTTTGGTTGCATGGGTTTTCGCCTCCTGGGACGGGTTAGCGTCATGCTTCTTGCTGAAACCCTTGTTGTTACGAGTCGCTTGGTTCAAACTTGTATGCTTTCTCTTTTTATCGCCGGACGACTCAGCATGTGTCTCGGTCTTCTCTGTTGGGTTTAGTGATAACTTCTTCATACGAACACAATCTTCAGTCAGACTGACAGCCAGAGTTACAGCCTCAGTGATTGTTTGTGGTTTGGCCGACGTCACCATGCCACGAAACTCTAGGGCCAGTCCCCAAATGTAGCGTTCAACGCGCTTGAATTCGGGAGTCACCATGTAGGGAAGCACTCTAGACAGATCGTGGAACCTTCGAGTATAACCATTAATGTCAGCACCCACCATGGTCAAGTGCCAGAACTCCGTTTCCAGCCTTTGGAGTTCAGCGCGAGAGCAATACTTCTCTCTCATTCTTTCCTTCAGTTCCTCCCAAGTTAAGCCATAAGCGGCATCATCACCCAAAGTCTGGGCTTGCAGGTTCCACTAAGTCAGAGCTTCATCGACAAACAACCCAGTAGCAAAGGTGACTTGCTGATCCGCGGTACACTTGCTCATACGGAAAGTAGCTTCAGTCTTCTCCGTCCAGCGCACAAATGCTACTGCACCTCCTGTGCCGTC
The DNA here is from genome assembly GCA_030545235.1 of Helianthus tuberosus. Classification (NCBI taxonomy): domain Eukaryota; kingdom Viridiplantae; phylum Streptophyta; class Magnoliopsida; order Asterales; family Asteraceae; genus Helianthus; species Helianthus tuberosus. The sequence goes on from CM060407.1 coordinate 78,302,887, forward strand.
ATAGTTCATCGGCTTGCAGTCGAGAAACTGCTTGAAAGTACAGCCTTGAGCTGCATTGCCTCCAGACGAATCTCCATTCCCATTACGCCTAGCGTTGCTTGGTCCTCCACTGTCTTGAGTACGGTTCGCCTCGTACTGGGCGATAGCAGCGGAGATCCTTTCTTCCAGTAGAGCGTTCAGCTCTTCAACAGTTCTTGGCAGTGGGGGAGGTGGAGGTTGATCGTCATTGCGAGCATTTACAGCTTTCCTGGGTGCCATGTTCTGACAGAACATAACACAACAGGGTTAGACATTTGTTTGATATCTTCCTACTAGACAGTAGTAGTATATATATTCACAGGTATATACCACATAAGTGACATCAAACAATTATTACTCTAGCAGAGTACTTAGTAGGCTTGCACTGAGGGAATCTATATGTGACAAGACTTGCTGTGATTTCTGTGCACTGAATTTCATAATTATGTATGCATCCATAATTACGTAACTCCTTGCACAGTCCGCACAGTTCGTTTCATCCTCGTATTTCTTCCTTCAGATGGGCCATCGCTTTCAGATAAAGTCACGTATACTTGTGACATTCTACTTCTAGTACATGCTAATTATCACACATAATTGCAAGTAATTTCTAGTCAACGACAAGTGCTACTCAAGTGCACTCTAAGTCTCGTAGTGTCTTTTCTAGACTCATGTAGACAGTTTCAGGTAGTGGATGTCGCGGGACGTTTTATGCAATGAAAACTCTTTGAAAATTGTTTTCGTGAAAGGATCCTAGAGATTGTAGACTAGACTCGAGAAGGAATCCTGGTTCACTACAATCGCAGCTCTGATACCAATCTGTCACACCCCTTTCTGCGGCGGAAGCACGAGGTGTGATCATGAAAGGTTCTCATTGCATACGAAGAGTAAACATGCTACATGCTCGTAAAATAACATCAAATACCATAATTTGAAAACATAAGTTTAGCGTTTACATCGCTAAGTCGCATAAAACATTGTCTTAAAAAGTTTACAACTTTATTTAAAGATGAACATAAGCGACATCCACGAGCATAAGCAAGACCGCGCGCACATCCATCCTAGTTACCTGAAATACATGTGAGTTTTTGGAAAAAAACGTCAACATAATGTTGGTGTGAATTCATGCAGTTTTGTATTTCACGTTTGTAAACTTTGTATGAAAACATAGTTTGTGAATAAATCAAGTTTTCATATATAAATTCAGTTTCATGTGTACACCACGTACTCATGTATAATTCAATTTCTTCTTGAGTACCCCACGTACTCAAGTATAATTCCCATTTTCTTGAGTACCCCACGTACTTCAAGTATAATTCAATCTTTTCTTGAGTACCCCACGTACTTCAAGTATAATTCAATCTTTTCTTGAGTACCCCACGTACTCAAGTATTCATCAATTTTTAGTATGGTATGACTTTTATGTAAATAAAGTATTCCTGTAAGTATCAGGATTGTTAATGGGTTGCAAAGCCATTAACATGTGACACGACATAGGAAGTCACCAAACCTAAGGCATTTAATTGGTATATTCTGAGACACAAAAGCACTTCTCGATTCTCGCCCTCACCGAGAGTGTGGCTGCCAGGCACCCGTTAGATCTAACCTTTTGTTCTGCGGTCTAAGTATATTGTTGATTAATGGTGCTTCTGTACCCTATTCGTGACACTATTTCTCATAACGCATCCTACTTGGTTCTCGTCCTCACCAAGCGCGTTTCTTGTTATCATTTCTCATAGCGCCTCATACTTGGTTCTCGTTCTCACCAAGTGCGCTTCTCATATTCTTATATTTCGTCACACTTGGTTCTCGTTCTCACCAAGTGTACTTCTTGTATTCTTATATTTCGTCACACTTGGTTCTCGTTCTTACCAAGTGTACTTCTTGTATTTATATCATACCAATTATAAATTTTGTACATTTGTACATGTATTTCACCCCCGAAGTTATAAAAACTGAAAACAGTTAAAAGAAAAGGGGGAGCATGAACTCACAACTTTGCGTTCCTTGCGTCGTAAACTTCACCGGATTTGCTTAATTAACGTCATAACCTATACGCGTTTTCTTAACGTTAGTCACTAGACTTGCGTCGCACAAGTACAGCCACTCTCTTTTGTATATATTCTTGTGTTAAAAATATTCTATATTTTTAACTACGTATCTTACTTATATTATTTTCTCTAAAATTAATATAAGTATCTCGTGTTTTGCACTTTGCACCCGAATTATGTATCTTGTATGTTGTATGTGTATTTTTTATGTTTATACTCCTCATGAGTATTTAGTGTATTTTTAAGTCTTAATACACTAGCACGTATAACACATACTATACACTCTTAGCACAAAAGTTGGTGATAAAATAATATATATTTTTCTCTAAAAAATATACATATTTATATCCATTTTCATTCTTGAAGAAATCCTCATTTCTTATCACCAAAAATTAGGGAAACCTTGGTAATACTCTTAAATACATTTTTAGGGAATAAGTTTCTCGAAAACTTATATTTTTCTAAGTGTCAAAATTTATAAAAATTTTGACAGAGTTTCCCCTAAAAATGGAGGTTTCCCATGTTTTCAAAACATGTGTTTATTTTCTTTAAAATTGTCAACAATCATCAACAACAATTATCAACAATACTCATCAACAATAATCACTAATTTCTCCATTTCATGAACTTGAATATTTACAAAAATGTGTAGTAACTTACTAGCACATTTAGTAAGTCTTGTTATCTTTAAAAATAAGTTTAGTTTCTTAAAAACTTTATTTTTAAAGAATATGAAGTTTCACAACTTCTAGTCAAGATTCACAAAAATATTTCTTTGTTGAACTTCCTTGTTACACAAGTGTTTACACACTTGTTTATTTACTAAAAATACATTTAGTTCATGTAAGATCCGGGTTTTAAACAAGACTAATATTTTTGCTTGGTTCTTCCGAAAAACCACTTGTAGATCTTTAGATCTACATGTTTAGAGTCTTATTTTACAAGGAAAATTATGTTTACACAAGTTCCAAGTTCATGGTGGATGATTTCATCATCTTTTATATTTCTAACACTAACATACTACTAGTTCATGTTCTTGAACATGACCTAGCATGTCTAGATGATGATCCATCCAACTTTTACTAACCAATAACATCAAATAGTCACAACTAGACAAGATCCACATGATTTACACACATATTTACTCTTTATCCACCCTTAATCTCTTATGTTCAAGACTTTTAGTTTTGATCTTGTGTGTTCTTGAGTTTTAACCGTTAAATCACTTATTAACCACTTTAAACAAGAACAAGATGGTGTTTTAGAACACTTACTACTAGCTCAAGGCTAGGGAAGTTCAAGAGTGCAAATGAGGTGGATAAAAGCAAATGGTGAAGGTCCTTCAAGTTCCGTGAGCACCGAGCCTCGTTAGCGACCTTCTTACACCTCAATATCACCTTGGAATGGATAGATGATGCTTGAAAGTGAGGGTGGTGGTGGTGCTTGGTTGAGCCGAGAATAAGGAAGGGTGGAAGGGAGTGTTTTGTGAAGTTGGTGATGAGTGGGAATGGCCTTGAACTTGTGGTTTATAAGGAAGACCTCCCAACATCCATTTATCCCTTGGTCACTATGTCCATTAGGCACCAACAAGATCAAATTTTTAATTGAGATAAAATCTTATGGTGGGGGCCATGTTTAGAGCCGGTTATGGGGGGGGGGGGGGTTAGTTTGATTTCAAGTGGAAGTTACAAGCTCTAGTTACATGTTAAGTGTTAGATTTAGTGTTAAGTGTGTTATGAAATATATAGTGTGTTAGGGTGTACGGGGACCCTAACTAGCTCAGAAAAATAAAAACAATGCTTCTAGCATTATTTTGGTGTTCCGGGTAATATCCGGTTGTTCGGTTAGATACCGATTCGTTAAAGTGCTAAATCACACTTTTTAGTGTCTTTTAAGTACCCTTCTTGTACCCTTTCAATTCCCAACACTTAGGGAAATATTCTGGATGATAAAACGAAATTTCTGCATAATATTCATATGTTTAAATGCTGAATTGAGCTGAATTATACAAAATTCTGCACTTAAAGTGCGTTTCGGGTGCTTTTTAGTGCTTATTTTTGCTTCTGGAGAGTATATATATTAAACCCTTGTATGTACTCTTGGGTTTTAATGCATTCTTGTTGTCGGACCTACACCTAGGCTCCAATTTTATTGTCTGACTGCTTTCTGCAGTTCTGTTGACACAGTGTGTCTTACCGGTGAGTTTACTATTATTTTTGACGCAACGCTCTCGTTTATGCATAAAGCAATATTTTGTAGTATACAACGTGCATGAATTCACTTGTTTAGCATGTAATCAGTCAATGCTGACAATTAAGCACATAATTGCAGTCATTAAATATCAATTAAAGTGTACGGAAATTACCGGTTTGGTGCCAGTTGTCACAGAGTCGAGGGATGTTCAAAATCGGATATTCGAAAATTCGAATATCCGGAATTCAGATGTCTGAAATTTTCGTATACTTGATTTTACTATTGGAATCCATATCCAAATTTCAGATATCCGAATATGCAATTTTTTATTTTATATATTTTTATTTATTCGAAACCAGATATTTTCAGATATACGAATATAAACTATCAAATAATTCGGATATTTTTGTTTTTTTGGATATTCGAATATAAATTTTTAGATATTTCGGATACTTTTCGGATATTTGTATATCCGATATTTTTTTAAGTTATAAATTTCCGGATATATCCGAAATTTTTTAAAATCACTATCCAAATCCGAATCCGAATCCGAAAATTCGGATATACGATTTTCGGATATCTGGAATTTCAAATAGTTCGGATTTGGATATTGGATTCATATATTTTTGAACACCACTAGTTTTGACTACTCTGTCATTAATGTTGTGTACGACACCTGACAATTTGTGAGGCGTAAATAATAACATTGTTGGCGTGATAGGGTCCGAGGTAATAATCATTAGGTTCTGGTATTGCCCGCAAGTCGGTATGTCAAAAGGTACTGTTCATTTGCATGCTTGGTCCGAACTTACAATGATATTGTAAGGTATTTAATCCGTACCTTAAAAGCTGGAGGCATTGTTTGTTCTGATAGTATGGTGCTCCCGAGGACTTTAGTCCTAGTGTTCCGGACACGATGTGCTCTAGAGCCATGATGTTCCTGAGGTTGTGCTCTGCCTAGTGAATGTGAAATGATTACGGAGTTATACTATGCTGATTGATAGGTTTACGGGTTAACTCATGGTGGGTTTATTGATCAAACTGTCTGAGTATAAACAAGGGCGTAGTTTTGTGGGGGCGGGAGGGGGCGGCCGACCCCCCAAACTTTTCACTTAGCAGGGAGAGTATATAGTTTTCGTATAGAAAATTTTTGGTATATACGTTTTTGACCCCCTGATTTTATAGAAATTTTATGTATATACGTCTTCGATCGCTCAGTCGGAAATCTCAAACTTCGCCACTGATTATAAATAAAAAAAGTACAAATAGCGCAAATGACATGGGCTGTCCGAAAGTAGAACAATCGCAATGTCTAATTATTTTACATGTGAATTTAAACAACCACGTTGGTACTAATTTGAAAAATAAAATCACATGAACTCAAAAAAACATATGAACTCAAAAGGCAGTATATTCTACTTTTAGAACATGCTAGGCGATTTTTATATTTTAAGCTAAATATTTAATTTTCTCATGGTTTAATTGTTTAACATGTGTGATTATTTTACCAAATTTACATTTAAAAGTTACCTGACGAGTATATAATAAGAAAAAGAGTAATCGCCCGGATGGTCCCATGTGGTTTCACGTTTTTTTACGTTTAGTCCTCACTTTTTGAAAATAGCAGGTATGCTTCCTATGGTTTTTATTTTGTTACTTGGATAGTCCCTGAGTATATGCCAGTTAGTTTGGAAATAACAGATTTGCTCCTTATGGTTTGTCATTTTGTTACTCGGATAGTCCCCTGAGTAAATGTTAGAGGACTATCCGAGTAACAAAATGACAAACCATAGGTAGCATACCTGCTATTTCCAAAAGGTAGGGACTAAACATGAAAAAACATGAAACCACAGGACTATCTGGGCAATTAACTCTAAGAAAAATGAAAAGCATTATAAATTTATGAGCTGGATACAAAAATGGTTCATGTGGAAATATATTTTAGGAATTTGGTCATCTTTTCTTTTGGATACGACATTATTAATAATATTACCTTTCGTCAAACAGAGTTCATTGTAGGGCATGGGTTGAAATATTATTTATCACATATGACTATTAATCTGAGTTTGATGAAGTTCTGATTTTGTGAACAAGCGGATTTGATAGATATAACATGCGGGTTTCCGTTTTTTAGGTTTATAACGTGCGGATTTCTAATCGCGCACGCATCGTATGTTAAGGCCAATTGTAAGTTTACTGACCCTTATATATATATATATATATATATATATATATATATATAGGGTTAGGTTCATTAGTGAACAACTCCCTTAATTGTGAACACTAATAAACTAATCCTAGCCCTTGATTATCAATATACAAGTGTATACACAAGTGTAAATCAATGGCCATGATTTGATGATGGAAATACACTAGCGTACTTTACGATTTGATGATGTAAATCAATGGTCAGGATTTATTCACTCATTTCACAAATACACCAGTGTTCACACACTCTCGCTCTCTATATATATGGTGATTTGTAAAAAGTAAAAATATAATGCAAAACGTATGAAGTCTTGATATACTTGGTTCAGAAGTGTTTTAGTGTAATACAGTAGGATCTTTTCCCTACAAATTATAAGATCGTACCATGAGTCTAGGTTTTAGAATTGATAATCAACTTATTAAGAAACATTATTACAAGATTATATTATACAAACGGATAGTAACAATAAATATTCTCAATTATTTTACATCTACACCCCTCCTTGAAAAGTCTCCAGGCTTTCAAGTATTGGATTCTTGTGCTTTGCATTATAATGAGCGGTACAATGTGCAAAATAAGTTGTAGTAGCATGATGTGTAGATCATATGTTTATTTGATGATCGAATCTAGATAGTATACCAAACGAGAGGGTCTTATTTTGACCGATCAAACATTACGCACTTGTTTAATATAAACTAGGATTTTGACCCGCCGCGCGCTGCTGCGGCGCCAAAAGTTAAAGTCACCCGTATTTATACTTTATATTTAACCATACTTGTAACACCCCAACCCATATGGGCTGACGTGTCACTCTTACAGATATCAAATCCAAAACTAGTCCATAACATTGAATCGAAAGGATCCTAATTACATTTTATGACATGACAAAAATTAAATAAAATGTAATTAGGATCCTTTCGATTCAATGTTATGGACTAGTTTTGGATTTTATATCTGTAAGAGTGACACGTCAGCCCATCTGGGTTGGGGTGTTACAGTTATGGTATCAGAGCCTTTTGTTATGAACTACCACTAGCATATTCTATGTCTCGGCTGTTCCGAATAATTATTCTATAGTCATTAGGATTTCGTTACCAAATTCTTAAATGTTCAGGGATAATACGGGGAATCAGTAATGAGAGATTAATGGATGTTCAAGAGCATTTAAAGACTCTTTATTTGTTAAATCATGTACTTTTAAATGAACTTAAGACTTAGGTATTTTTGAGACGTGTATGTCACCTTGAATCCTATCTTATATTAAGTGGATGTGTTTTGGTTATGATATTCGTAATAGTGACGCTCCGACCTGCCCCGGGTTGGGGTGTTACAGTTGTGGTATCAGAGCTAAGGCTCTTTCCTGTAGGAAACTTAAATCTTAAAAAGTAAACTTGTAAGGTAATGGGTAGACGTTGGGTTAGGATTTCGATTCCAATCAATCTTCATACTCATCGGTTTGTGATCTTTGATCAATACATCAGAGCCTTTTGTTATGAACTACCACTAGCATATTCTATGTCTCGGCTGTTCCGAATAATTATTCTATAGTCATTAGGATTTCGTTACCAAATTCTTAAATGTCCAGGGATAATACGGGGAATCAGTAATGAGAGATTAATGGATGTTCAAGAGTATTTATTTATTTTGTTAAATCATGTACTTTTAAATGAACTTAAGACTAAGGTATTTTTGAGACGTGTATGTCACCTTGAATCCTATCTTATATTAAGTGGATGTGTTTTGGTTATGATATTCGTAATAATGACGCTCTGACCTTCCCCGGGTTGGGGTGTTACAATACTCTTTACTGAAAAAAAATTACGTCGCCATTGAATGAAAACGTATTATATTTGACCCAACTTGCTTTTAAATACAGTTTACGAACGTACATAAAATAAGTATAAAACGTATTATTTTTTTACCTGACTCACTTGAGAAAAAAGTTTACGTCAAAACGTGAATTTAAAATGACAGGTACGTTAAAACTGCGATACACAACACATTACGCCGACGGCACCTTAGTTGTTTATAGCGGACGACACATTATGTGATGCGTTGACCATATAAAACACGTGTTTGATGTATCCGATCAAACTCAGTGTAACCTGTATAAGCATTTGTGGTTTCAACGTACAATGATGACAATAACGTTTGATGCCCGCACATGACATTACACGTTTTTTACTTTGTTACGCACGGTACGTTTGTGACATTAACACCATTAGATATATATATATATATAGTATGGCTCGATCATTGCGGTGTAAAGTTGTAACAATATTTTAAACAATCGTGTAAAGTCGTAAAAGTAATTTAGAAATTAACATGGTTATACATAGATAAAAAATAGTATAATAATGTGTGACGCTATGGTCTAAAGTCGTAGAAGCAATTCAAATAAAATGAGACGTCAAGTTATTAAGTAGAAAAAGTTGGTGGATCAAAGTTGTCAATTACCAAAAGTTAGAAGTGAATGTGTAACTTACTTAGATTGAAAGTGTGAAGTGAAAAAATTAAAAGTATAAGAGGTTAGAAAGTAAAAGTATTGGAGTTAGAATTATAATATATGAAAATTGAAAGAACATAAATGTTCAAGGGCTAAATGTGTATTTTTTTAAATGTTGAGGACTTAATACACAAAAGGACTAAATGTGTATTTTTTGTAAATGTTGAGGACTTAAAACACAAAGTCCACCCACCGACTTTGTGTTTTAAGTTGTTACTAGTAAAAAGACCCGAGCGTTGCGGCGCGGGTAAATCGCAATCGTGGAATAGATTAGTCCAAGCGTTAAGTGACGTGATGCGTTAACTATATGAAAACGTGTGTTTCGACGTAATTCATAATAACTTGCCATCAGCAATTTCTTAAAACTTTATAACTATGATCAACTCATGATAACTAAGAGGTTGTATGGAGAAATAAGAATAACCCAAACTGCAAATTCAAATATAAAATTATTAATAACCATGATGAGCATAATGTCAAATGTTGGGAGTCGACTTTTGCACCATGTTTAGTGGTTGCCTCTTAGTTTTTTAACTTCGATATATTCTTTCCCTAACATTCTTTTATTGAAGTTAAGAGTACCTAAAGTAAGCTAGCGTGTGTCAAATGTTGGGAGTCAACTTTTACAGTGTGCCTCTAACCAAGAACTTGAGGTAGCGCAAGTGGGTTCCGTCCAAAGTCTCGTGCTTTGGCTGGAGGCTGTTGTTAAATAAAGTTCTGGTTCGCTCGACCCTTGCCAGAAGAGGAATCCCCATTGCAGACACCTGCTGCCCTATGTGCAGCTCTGTCGATGAAACTATCGAACACTTGTTTGTTCATTGTCCAGTAGCGATAGAGGTTTGGAATAGGATGTCGTGGTGGAGTGGTGTAGGATGCCAGTTGGCGAACAATATTATGGAACTCTTCGATTTAACAGATCAGTCCGGTGGCTCTACGGATCAGCGAAAGGCGAAATTAACAATTCTTTACTCTACTTTTTGGTTTTTGTGGAAGGTGAGGAATAATAAGATTTTTCGAAGACAAAGAATATCTATTGATTCTTTGATGGAAGACTGCACAGCTAATACTTTTAGTTGGATCATTAGCAGACGGAAGTTTAAGTCTATATGCTGGCAAATGTGGTGTAGCTCCCCTGTTTCATGTTTTGTTTAATTTGTTGTTCTGTTATTTTTTTTGTGTGTCTCATCCAGTTTCCTGCTGGGATTTGCATAATGAAAATTGCCTTCATTTTTTTTTACTTTTGTGTTTGGTCAATATACAAATTGGTGATTTTCCCTTTCAGTTTGCTTATGTTTTAGAGAATCCCACTGATTTTACTGTATTTGTTCATCAATTTACTTTTATTTAATTTTGTGTATTACTCAACGCCCGCTATAATATCTACATCTCATAGTTTTCTTGAATTCAGATTATACTGATCTTAAACTACCCATGATCATTGTGTAAAACATATGGGTAATGATTTATTTAAACTACCTATGTTATCATACACTAACCTTTTATATTGTAAACTTAAAACACTCAGACCAAGCCATCTAGTCTTCTTGCACTTATAACGTGTGTATAAATTTATCAGGGTTTTTATATTACTTGATAATACTTATTGTTAAGGGACTAACAACTTGATCAACGATTTGGGCTCGAATCAATAAATTTCATCTTAACTACATACATCTTTCAAATGCATAAAAATGTATTCAACAATAGTTCTCATAATTTTGTGGTCAGAGAGAAATGTTAAAGTAGGGTAAAGCAAAATATTCCACACACTCAAGTCCCATTGTATCTCTAGATTTTTTTAGAATGTGTCATAATCTTAATCTACTCCTAATAATTGTCTGCACATGTTGAATAGAGGAAATGCACATTTCCACCAATATGCCCCTTAGACTATGGGGTGTGGAGGAGGGTCGTCCTCGAAGGATGATCCGTCATGTAGGCGTCCATGTAAGTGGGTGTGGAGATGAGCCTAAAGGGGATGGACCTAGGGTGTGGGGATGAGCCTCGATATATATGTGTATATGTATGTATATGTGTGTGAAAGGACTAAGCTAGGGTGTGTAACGTGTAAGTTATAAGAATCCAAAGCAAAGCAATCTCTCCTTTTGCTACAAATCTCAGTGCTCTTATTGATACATTCAATAGTGGTAAACAATGTAATGACTTTGTATCTGTAATGAAAAACGAAAACTCACTAGCCTACACCAAATAAACGTGCTACTGTGGTCGCTAGAATATCAGTCACCAGCCTACACCAAATAAACTTTCCCTGTTGTCTTGGCTTACACGAAATCTACAGTTGAAAAATCAAATAAACACTTTAGGTTTAGGTAGAAAATGAAGAGCAGGTTACAGACAGTCATTTTTTTATATTGAAGAACCAAGAGACATAATCTCATGTAGACCATTTTTGCCTCTTATAAACTTTCAGGAGGACAGGCAAACTAATAATCATTCAAACAAATTCCAATTGAAACTGGAGATTTAAACCAAGCTATAAAGAGTTGGCAAAAAGTACAGTGCATCTATCATGTTACTGATCGAAAAGGGCTTTTCTAAAAAACAGAAACTTAGAAGAAAGTTGCAATTTGACATACGACTTCAGACAAACAAAAGCGGTCATCTGTATAATTGAAACCTAGGATAAAAAAAATATGGTACCGGGTACCGGCAAGTGTCACACCCCCAAAATCCACATGCGGAGCATCACCGCTTGGAGGCGTGACTGACCAGGATCAAGCCACCAATCATATTGAACAATGTAATATAAACCAACCACAATATAATTGGTGTCCAAAATAAATTAACCAAATCCAAGTATCAGCGGAAGCAAAAAGTGTAAACCAAATTATAAGTTTTAAAGTTCAAATATCCCATATGGAACTCAACATTCCATGTCCCACAACGACTCTTCCCCATGCAAGCTCCAGCTAAGTACCTAATGACTTGCAAAGCATGTAGTAACGAGTCAACAACAAAGTTGAGTGAGTTCACAGTTGGGTATTTGTTTTAAGTTGTTCCAAAAACAGTTTCCTTTAACTGGCATCCCTGCCGTGGGGGTTACCCCATAGTTGAAAACGTGTTCTGTTTAATCCCGTCCAGCCGTGGGGGCTACCCCTTGTTTATACTACTAGACTCGTTACCATATCGACCACTGACTTTAGTCATGTTTATGTGCCCTGAGCGTCAATGTCTATCATCATTGACGTGCCCAGATCCATTAGTTCACTCCCGTCCTCTGTGGCACGGTGTGAGGCTTGTCAGACCTAAATAGCGCTATCTAACTAATGACCCGCTCGCCATTGGCCCGGCGATTAAGTCGATATAAAAGGAGGGACTTCGTGATAGAGTTTTTGGTCTAGTGAAGTTTAAACTGTCCAAGAGGACGAGGAATTACATTCCTTAACCCGTACTGTCCTACCCAAGGAGGACGAGGAATCCATATTCCTTAACCCATTCCCAACCCCTGGGAATCCCATGCTTTGTAGAAAGTGTGAACTCACCTTAGGTTAGCTCGGCAGATAAACGAAAGGTCAATCGAGCTGCTAGGGTCAACCACGTCCTAACATGGTTACCATACAAGTCAGGTCTAGGTTCAAGTAGTGCACGTATGTTTACATAGAACTAACAGGTTACTAGCACATAACAATCATGGCATACCCAAAGAACACGTTAAACGATAACTGTTTAGCATACACATGAAGTCCAACATAACTCGGCCCAACATGTTGTGCGATCAGCACAACCTTGTGCGATCCACCACATGTTGTGCGATCCAACATAAGCCCGGCCCAAACATTTGAAATCCCAAACATAAATACACGGCCCAAACAATTACACACGTTGATCTTGTGCGGTCCGGATGGACTTGTGCGACTAAGAAGTCCTTGTGCGATCTGGATAACTTGTGCGACTGGGTTTGGGCTTTGAGGCCCAATAGCATAGAAATGTTTAACAGATGTGTATGGCCTAAGCCTTGTGCGATCGGCACTGTCTTGTGCGATCCACAAGGTCTTGTGCGATCATGCAGTGTTGTGTTGTACACTGTGTTCTAACTTATTGTACCCCAACCTACCTTGTGCGACTTCCTTGTGCGATCAGATCAGATCTTGTATGATCTGATCTTGTGCGACCAAGGAGTCTTGTGCGATTGGTTATAAATCATTCCATGATTCATGTAAATCAGTTACAATCAATTCGAATAGTTTCCTATTTTCATTCGATCAATCAAAGCTAACAGTTTCCTACTTTGAATTTACTCAATCAAAACAACACTTAACAGTTTCCAATCATACCAACAATCGATTAAATCAAGGTTTTATCTATTGATTCATATGAACCCTAATCACATTCAAGCATGAACAAAACATGAGCAATAATCCTAACACTTAATCCTATTAACATGATTCTTGATCTCGATCCCTAGCATGCATACTAACATAACAATCCAACACATCATCCACATATACTCGTCTAACAGCCGATTAACATGCAATCGATTCTAGATCATCAACCACATCATATGATTAACAACTCTATATTGATCTAAGATGCTATACATGTGAGTCGATTTACATATACTAAAACTCAACAAATTTCATCATAATCAATCACAAGATATCACTAAATCATCATGTAATACAAATGGATCACAACATCATCTATCATACAACCAATACTACAAACACTAACCGGTTGAGAGAAGGATAGGATCGATCCGAGTAAGAAAACTTCGAGAGATAGGGATGTTTGCCGTCGGCTTCAAGAGGAGATGAGTAGGGTTTGTGTGTGTTTCTTGTGTTAGCAAATAATGAGAAACAAAACTCCCCTAGGGATATGTGCATACGTATAAGAGAAGTGGGCCGAACCCTACTTTGGGCTGCCCTTGGTCTCGAGTTTAACCCAAATGAGATTGGGCCGAGAGGATGTGTGAAACCAAAGCCGAATGGCTTGTGCGGTTGGGTGAATGTTGTGCGATTCGGGATATATATAGACATACATATATTCACATAACATAACATAATGTTTCACTTAAAACCATGTATCACATAATCATATATTGATCAAACAGGTTACATCCAAGTACAACGAAGGTTTGAAATACGAGTTGTCAAATTATCCCCAAGTTGAAAGAAATTTCGTCCTGAAATTTAGCACGTACTCACTGAGGAAGCTAGTTAAGTTGCATGTTTTTCCTGGGGTGTCACATCCTTCCCCCGTTGGTTTGGAATTTCATCCCGAAATTCCGCAGTAGCTTCAGCCTCAGTAGTGGTTTCGTTGTTCTCGAACAACTGGGGATACTTGTGTTTCATTTGGTCTTCGCGTTCCCAGGTGAACTCTGGGCCACGACGGGAGTTCCAACGAACTCGAACAAGAGGTATTCTGGTACGTTTTAGAACCTTAACTTCTAGGTCAGTAATCTCTACTGGTTCCTCGACGAATCGCAACTGATCGTCGATAGTGAACTCCTTCAAAGGAACTATGAGGGTCTCATCTGACAGACACTTCTTCAGATTCGACACGTGGAAAGCGTTGTGAACTCCATTGAGTTCTGTTGGTAAGTTCAGTTTGTAGGCCACTTTGCCTATTTTCTCTATGATGTCGAATGGTTCAACGTATCGCGGGTTGAGTTTGCCTCGTTTACCAAAATGAACAACACCTTTCTAAGGTGAGACTTTGAGTAGCACTCGATCCCCAACCTGGAACTCGAGTGGTTTCCTGCACTTATCCGCGTAGCTTTTCTGATGGTCACGAGCTGCCGCCATTCATTTTTGTATTTGAGCAATCCTTTCTGTTGTGTCTACCACAAGTTCTGGGCCAGTGATCTGGCTGTCGCCAATCTCTGCCCAACAAAGAGGTGATCGACATTTACGCCCGTACAATGCCTCCAACGGAGCTTCCTGAATACTGGTGTGGTAACTGTTATATTACGAGAACTCCACTAACGGGAGATGCTTTTCCCAGCCGTTGTCAAAATCGATTACACATGCTCGAAGCATGTATTCAAGGGTTTGGATGGTGCGTTCAAACTGCCCATCCGTTTGCGGGTGATATGCTGTGCTCATATCTAATCGAGAGCCAAAAGACTTGTGCATTGCTTGCCACAATTCAAAAGTAAAACGCGCATCACGATCAGAGATAATGGAGGTTGGCACCCCGTGCCTCGAAACCACTTCCTTCAAGTAAACGTCTGCTAAAGTAGAGAACTTGTCAGTTTATTTGATAGCCAAGAAGTGTGCAGACTTAGTTAATCGATCCACTATCACCCAAATAGTGTCATTTCCGCGTTATGATCTAGGCAGACCAGTAACGAAATCCATGGAAATTTGCTCCCATTTCCATTTTGGTATCTCTGGTTGTTGAAGTAGGCCTGATGGTTTCTGGTATTCGACTTTGACTCTCGCACAAGTCAAACATTTACTGACGTAGGTTGCTATATGGGCTTTCATGCTAGGCCACTAATACGTGGTCCTTAAATCATGGTACATCTTATCCGAACCAGGATGTACTGAGTAACGAGAATTATGTGCTTCATCCATCACAAGTTCACGTAAGTTTCCATAAAGTGGAACCCAGATGCGTCCTGTTACGTAGTATGCGCCGTCTTCCTTTTGTTCTAACCATTTCCTTGATCCTCGCAGGGACTCCGCCCTGACGTTTTTTGCCTTCAATGCTTCAACCTGAGCATTTCGTATTTGAGTAGGAAGACTTGATTGGATGGTAAGTTGTAACGCGCGTACTCGCTTAGTTTTTGTTTCCTTTCGACTGAGGGCGTCGGCCACCACATTGGCTTTGTCCGGATGGTACTTGATCGTGCATTCGTAATCATTCAAGAGCTCGACCCATCGACATTGTCGCATGTTTAACTCCTTTTGCTTGAAGATATGCTCGAGACTCCTGTGATCGGTGTAAATGGTGCACTTGGTACCGTACAGGTAATGCCTCCATATCTTAAGAGCAAAAACCACTGCTCCCAACTCCAAGTCGTGCGTAGTGTAGTTCCTTTCATGGACCTTAGGTTGCTGTGACGCGTAAGCAATGACCTTGTCACGTTGCATCAACACGCAACCAAGTCCTTGAATGGATGCGTCACAATAAACCACAAAATCTTCTGTGCCTTCAGGCAATGAGAGGATAGGTGCGCTACAAAGTCTATCCTTTAGGTGCTGAAACGTGGACTCTTGTGCATCACCCCAACGATAGGTGACACCTTTCTGAGTTAGTGAGGTGAGAGGTTGCGCAATCTTGGAGAAATCCTTGATAAACCTTCTGTAGTAGCCCGCCAAACCCAAGAATTGGCGATTTTCTGTTGGTGTACGGGGTGCAGGCCAGTTCTTGATCGAGTCTACCTTGGATGGGTCAATGTGAATCCCGTCCTTGTTTACCACGTGGCCTAGGAAATGGACTTCGTGAAGCCAGAAGTCACATTTCGAAAACTTAGCATAAAGCTGTTCTGTTCGAAGGAGTTCTAAAATAAGTCATAGATGTTGCTCGTGCTCTTCCTGACTCTTAGAATAGACCAGGATGTCGTCGATGAAAACAATAACGAACTTGTCCAGGTAAGGTTTGCACACTCTGTTCATAAGGTCCATGAAGACCGCTTGTGCGTTCGTCAGCCCAAAAGGCATGACTAAAAACTCGTAGTGTCCATAACGAGTTCTAAAGGCTGTTTTGGAGACGTCCTCTTCTCGGACTCTCAGCTGGTGATATCCCGATCTTAGATCAATCTTCGAGTAAAAACTCGACCCTTGCAACTGGTCGAATAGGTCATCAATGCGTGGAAGAGGATAGCGATTCTTCACAGTCACCTTGTTGAGTTCGCGATAGTCAATACACATTCTGAAGGTACCGTCTTTCTTCTTCACAAATAACACTGGAGCTCCCCATGGCGAAGAGCTAGGACGAATAAAACCCTTATTCAAAAGCTCCTATAGTTGCGTGGACAGTTCTTCCAATTCAGATGGAGCTAGACGATAGGGTGCTCGAGCTATGGGCGCTGCTCCAGGAGCCAGCTCGATTTGAAACTCGACTTGACGATGAGGCGGAAGGCCAGGTAATTCCTCAGGGAATACCTCAGGAAAGTCACATACGATCGGAAAATCTTCTATCTTCTTCTCTTTCTTCGAGGTGTCAGTAACGAGTGCCAAAATAGTAGTGTGGCCCTTTCGCAAACACTTCTGGGCCTTAAGGAAAGAAATGATGCTCACAACAGCACCACTCTTGTCGCCACGAATCATGAGAGGTTCATCACCTGAACGAGGAATACGGACAATCTTCTCGTTGCAAAGAATCTCTGCTTGGTGTTGGGATAACCAGTCCATCCCAATGACAACGTCGAAACTACCCAGGACGATAGGAATGGGGTCGATAGAGAAGGTGTGACCAGCAAGAACAAGATTACAACCCTTGACTATGTGTTCGACCTCTAAACTTTTACCATTTGCTAGCTGTACAGTGTGCTTGGTGTTCAAAAGTGTTGGGGTACGCTTAAGCATTTGACTAACTTTTAAGGACACGTAGCTAGTAGATCTGTGCAAAATGCAACATATAAATTACATCAATTGTGGCATAAAACTAACCCTTTTTTAGTACTAATGTTGGAAAAAGTGTGCTTTTGTCTTCCATTTGTATTTTCAGGATTAAATGAGCTCAAATTAACAAAAGAAGCAAAAAGGCAGCTAAATCTAACACAAATACAAGAAAAGGAACAAACGTGGCATGCCCGACCCCACGACAGCATCTTCCCAAGCAAAACAAGAAAACAGAAGGCTGAACACGCCCCGTGCTCAGTGAGCACGGGGGCGTGCCCAAGTGTCAGCATAAAAGACAAAGTTGTAGAAGCTTCCATCGCCCACCACGGGGCCGTGCTCAGCGGACACGGGGTCGTGGTCAACTATAAGATTCGCAGAATCCAGGCAAATCTTGATAGTACAGATATGCTTCTGCACACGGGGTCGTACCCAGCGGACACGGGGTTGTGGTCAACTAATAAAGACAAGAGCAATTAATGAAGACAGAGAAGGATGTGGACACGGGGCCGTGCCCACTGGACACGGGGCTGTGCCCACTGGACACGGGGCCGTGCCCGAGCTTCTGTTCAGCCTATAAATAGGAGTGCTTGGCTCAAGCTCAAACCTTCCCTTGGCACACCACCTCTCTCACACTTCACCCACCACCACCATAACACCATCATCCACCACCATCATCCATTGTCCATCATAGAGTGTGTGAGTCGTCTCGGGATCCAAGATTGATCGTAAGAGTTCTTGACAATCAAGGCCATGTTTGCCTAAGTCTCTTACATCACTTGGTGAAGACAAAGTGTCTAGTGTAATACTTTTTATTTTTAATCTTTTCACACTTTTTAATTGGTTATGTATTAATGACTTTAATAACTAGTTTCTTATGTTGAAGGTGATTCTCCTTATCGTTTGTCCGTGGTGTCTTGGCATTATTTTACTGTCTATATAAAATAAAAGATTTTCACCATTCATATCTCCACGGTCTATATGGAGGTATGTTGGCTACCTGGTCGGGGGTTAAGGGAACGGTTTGGTAAGAGTCTTGCCATTGTTCAGTGTATAGATCCTGCAAAGGACCTGGGTCAAATTTAGTAGGACCTCCTTCAATACTTAACGGTATTGGATGGCGGGGGTCCAAACTCTTTGACCCCCCCATAAGTTAAACTACTATTAAAACTTTAACCCAGCTACTTAGGACTGTATCCCTGCTGACTCAGACTACTTAGCCGAGGGTAACGTCACCTTCAAAAGAGGGGCCTACCACATTATGCATTAATAACTTAATTAATTATCTTTCAATAATCCGACCCTTTAGGATTGTATCCTTGCTGACTCAAACTACTGGGTTGAGGGTAACGTCACCTCCAAAAGAGGGGCCTACTACAATAATTAAGATAATCTCTTAACAAGTGCAAAAGTGCGGAAATAATCAAAGGTTACACTAAACACGAGTCGGAGCCAAGTGATTCATCTTGTCTATCTGTTTTTACTTTTATTTTCAGCATTTTAGTTAGTTTTTATTTTCTTAGTTTAAATTTTTTTTTCTAAACTTTTGATTTGATTAGACGTTGAGGATAAACCGGTACTAAAAGCTCTAGTGTCCTTGGACGACCTCGGTATCTTACCAACACTATACTACGCTCACGATGGGTGCACTTGCCCATATGTGTGTTTAGTGTTAGTAAATATCGTGTTTTATAAATTTAAAACTTGGCTAAAAAGTGTTAAAAAGGGCTTAACATATACATTAAAAACTAATAACACTCACGCACATCAAGTTTTTGGCGCCGCTGCCGGGGACACAAGGATTTTAAAAAAGTTAGGAATCAACGGCCTAACCGTTTTTCTTATTTTTCTATTTTTTTAAGGATTTTTCTTAGTTTTTCAGCTTCTGCAGAGCTCAGCACGGGCCGTGCCTGGTCGGACACGGGCCGTGCCCAGCATTGTTACTGGCAGTTTTTATTTTCCGAGTTACAGAGAGCTGAACACGGGGCCGTGTCGGTGCAACACGGGGCCGTGCCCAACTCCTAGTAACAGGGATCCGGAAAACAATCACTGTATCTCCGACCACGGGCCGTGTTCGCTGAACACGGGGCCGTGGTGAACCTTCTGACCAACGTTCTTTTCTGTTTTTGCTGCAGGACTTGGAACCCAGACGCCACATTTGAATCTCCTACGTAGTGCATGAGCTCCAGTTCTAGTAGAGACATAAAAGAACCTCTAGAAGAACCCGAACGCTTTCTCAGAAAAAGACTTAAAGCTAAAAACCAAGAGAAAGTTTCGGGGGACCCACTTCCAATGGCGGACCAACGTACCCTCATGGATTACCTACGATGTAACACCCCAAAAATGGGTTTGATAATTTAAACCCGGTTAATATAGAGGAACGGGTAAAAATACCGTTAGGGGTAAAAGTGAACCCGTAAATAAATATTATCTAGGAATAATTAACCTAGTTGAATATTAGTAACGTTGGTATTAAACGAAGGGTTGTAGCCTTATTTAATTAAAACGAAACTTGAGGGACCAAAGTGAACAACTTGAAAGTTGTTTTATTAAAAAGAAAATAACACACACATACACACACCTCGTGTGTGTGTTCATCAACGAGCAGGGAAGGCTCCCATGGAGCCAAAACCCTAAACTTCACAAATTCTCCAAATTGAAAGGCTAAACGAAGCCCAAATTCACAACCGAACATGAATTAACGATCACCTCCACAAGGGGATCGTAAGGTATGTCTCAAAACTTAGATTTGATGATCTTGTTTGAAGTGGGTTATGATCAATCCATGAATTTGTATGCAATTAAGCTTGTAGAGGTGTTAGAAACACCAAATAGAACTTGTGTTATGAATAATTTCAAGTAATTGGGTGATTTAGAATGAAACCCATTGCATGAGTGTGAAGATGATGATCATGATGAACTTGTAGATGTTATAGTGTGATCTTGTGATGTATAAGGTGTTATATGATAGACTTAAATAGATAAATTTGATGTGGAATTTATGATTATGAGATTTTGCTTGAATGTGATGGTTCATAAGATGAAATAGGGAAGAACATGCTTAAAGCACTTGTACATTATGCTTAGAAAGTGATATGCACACCAAGTGTTTGATGAAATGCTTAGGAGAAAATGATAAGTGAGATTGTATGCTAAAAATGAATAAATGTATTTAGAATGTGATGATGATGTATTAAATAATAGATTTGTATAAGGAATGTGTTTTGAATGGATTACAAGTGAGAAATTAGTTGATAAGATGATATGGCAAGAAACCTTCCTTAAAAGGTATGTATGCTCATGTATGCTAATCATGTTATGATGAATGTGATGACATGTACGGATAGGAGCTATGTCAACGCGGACACAAGCATGAAAGGCAACGGGCCAAGGATAAACACGGAAGCTATGCTCGAACTCGGACGCACGAGGTAAGTGAACTCCCAATCTACCCTTTTGTTTGGTAATGTATTTATGATATATGGTACTCATTGAATGTAATGTGAGAAGATATGAATCGTTGTTATTACTAAGTTAAGTTTTAGTGGAAATGAGTCGAAAGTGGTTAAGAAAGAGATTCGATTAAGTTTGGGTAAGAAATGGAACTTACATAATGAACTATGCATAAGATGATTTAAGGAGTTATACATGTAGGATGTAAATTGTAAATACATGTATGAATAGAAAGTGAATACATGCTTGAGTGGGTATTTAATTATATGCTTGAATGAATAAGATGGGTTATGTGTATTCGAGGACATGTTCATATGAAAGGAAGCTAATGTTACTAACCGTTTTTCTATTGAGAATTAATGTGAAGCATAGGTATGCTAACAATGGAAGTAAAGGTTGACTCCGCAATCCGATGCGAGTGATCGAATGGATGGATGAAGGGGCGAGTATAAGAGGAAGCATGATATGTTGACGTTTTATTATGCATGTGTTAATATTTTTGTATTATGTCACCGGTTGCTAATGATGGGATTGAATGTGGTGACTGCAGGTTGTACAGGGTTATGGATGTTTCATCAAGAAATGCACGCGGTTGAAGATCGAGTCAAGACATGGATTGTACGTGGGTGTGTATGTGGACACTTAATTCGATATATGTATGTTAGTTTTTAATTAAATTATAGAAAGAGATTAATGTATTTAAGTTAAAGAAAGAATATCATGAAAACAAATTTAGATATGTATTTTCCGCTGCGAATCTTAGGTTAAAACGTTTAGGGCGTAACATACGACCCACTGTAGGTAATCTCGGCGCCGCTATCAATGCACCAAATGTCGAAGCCAATAACTTCGAACTTCGACCGCATTTGATACAAATGCTTCAAAACTCCGCAACCTTTCATGGGCTTGCGGACGAGGATCCCCATCTACATATTACTAATTTCTTAGAAATATGTGATACCTTTCGGATCAATGGAGCATCAAACGATGCCATCCGCCTTCGAACGTTTCCATTTTCACTAAAAGACCGAGCTAAGGCTTGGCTCAACACCCTCCCAGTTGGCTCGGTAAACACCTGGGATGAACTAGCCCAAAAGTTTCTATATAAGTATTTCCCTCCTGCTAAAACGGCTAAATTAATGACTGAAATTAACACATATTCACAAGAGGATGGGGAATCCTTATATGAAACTTGGGAAAGGTTCAAGGAGCTACTAAGAAAGTGTCCTCATCACGGTCTTGCGGTATGGCAACAAGTATCCACTTTCTACAATGGGTTGTTGCCACACACAAGACAAACACTTGATTCTAGCTCTGGGGACTTCTAGGTAATCGTCGCCCAAATGAAATATATAATCAAATTGAGGAAATTGCGCAAACCAATTTTCAGTGGCACAATCCCCGAGGTAATAAATCTATTGCCCCGGGCACCCATAAGGTTGATGAAAGCACTTCTTTACAAGCCCACGTCGAGGCCCTTTCTTCAAAAATAAAAAAAATTAGAAATGGCAAAAACGGCATCGGTTATGGCTTGTGAGGGGTGTGGTGGACCACATGAAAGTTGGAGTTGTATGAAAGAAGTAGATGATCAAACAGAAACGGTAAACTACATTGATAATAGACCTAGGCTGTCACACCCCCAAAATCCACACGCGGAGCATCACCGCTTGGAGGCGTGACTGACCAGGATCAAGCCACCAATCATATTGAACATTTAAGTAATAAGTAAAAGTAGATGTAATTCAACCAAACCAATATGAAAGGTGTTTCAAAACATAAGTATAATATCAACGTTTAGCGGAAGCATAAAAGTAACCCAACATGAGTATAAGTATGTAATGTCATAAACGTTTAACAAAGCATTCACGATCCTTGTCCACAACGACTGCGCCTCCCGTGCAAGCTCCATAAATACCTAAGGTCCTGCAAGGCATGTAACAGAGAGTCAACAACTAGTTGAGCGAGTTCACAGTGGGTTGTTTAGTAATAATGTTCGTTTCATAAATCGTTTGTTTGTTTAGTAACCCATGTATCGTCATCAATTACATCGCGGCCCTCCAGGCATGTTTGCGAAGATTAGTGGGGGTTTCCCATGTATTGTAGACTAGTTTTATTTGTATCGCGGCCCTCCAGGCATGTGTGCGAAGATTAGTATAAGTATCGCGGCCATTCCAGGCATGTTTGCGAAGATTAGTATAAGTATCGCGGCCATTCCAGGCATGTTTGCGAAGAACAGTTTCAGTATCGCGGCCCTTACAGGCATGTTTGCGAAGAGTAGTATAAGTATCGCGGCCATTCCAGGCATGTTTGCGAAGAACAGTTTCAGTATCGCGGCCCTTACAGGCATGTTTGCGAAGAGTAGTATAAGTATCGCGGCCATTCCAGGCATGTTTGCGAAGAACAGTTTCAGTATCGCGGCCCTTACAGGCATGTTTGCGAAGAGTAGTATAAGTATCGCGGCCATTCCAGGCATGTTTGCGAAGAACAGTTTCAGTATCGCGGCCCTTACAGGCATGTTTGCGAAGAGTAGTGGGGGCTTCCCCATGTATCACTAGTCTAGCAGTATCTATATGTGACCTTTCCCAACCAAGGCCAGAAATCCATAATTCCCAATAATAACATAAGTACAGATAATCATCCAGTCCCATTCCCTACCCCGGGAATCCCATGCCTTGGTAAGAGTGTGAACTCACTTTGTTTTGCTCGGTATGCTAAGTGTATGCTCGCAAGTAATCAATCACGTCCTAAAGTATGCACGTATGTGAAATCAGTTTGTGTTTCAGTTGTTCATGTATAAGCATGTAACACGTAATCACAATCATACAAGTCATGTTTAACATATAACAGCTGTTAAATATTCCAGTTAACACTTAACAGAATTAACTCAAGTTACAGCACAGATCAGCTATCCGGCGAAACACACATGCTGACGAAACACAGATAATGGCGAAACACAGATAATTGGCGAAACACATTCAGTTTCGTCGTGGCCTTGTTTGGCGAAACAGGATTCTAATTCGTCGATGACTCTTGGCGAAACACATTCTGTTTCGCCGGGAGTCCTGTTTCGTCAGATGTCTGTTTCGCAGACATCAGTTACAGCAGATACAATCAACACAGAAACCCTAATCATTTTAGCAGCCGTCAACAATAACAGAAATCATATGGAGATCAATGTGCTCATAGAATCATCATACTCAATCATCAAAGAATCATCGTCTAGCATAAACCCTAGTTTAAGTGTACAACATATGGATCAACATACAATATCATATCGTCAATCCCTATCAAGATACCAATGTGTATTCAGAATCAGAACATATTAACAACATCCAGAACCGAGTATTCGATCCTATCAAGTTTCGCATAGAACTATTTATATCCGACTACATCATACATATCGAAATCTATACCGTCATCATGCTCTTATAATCACAGCAGTAACACACATCAAACATATACACAAGCCTGAATCGAGATATTACGGAAACATGAAATCGATTAACAAACATATACTAACCGATTTGAGATGAACAAACAAGGATTCGAGACCTAGGGTTGATGGTGAATGATGGTTGTGGCCGTCGCACAGAAGGGAGAGTGTTCTAGGGTTCCAACTTTTGCCAAAGATGTGAAATAAAGGTCTTTACACGCTAATATACCCGATTTAACGTGCTGGGCCCGAACTGGGCTTCGGCGAAACTGGGCTCGGCGAAACTGACCTGTTTCGTCGAGTGGATGGTTGGCGAAACAATCTGTTTCGTCGAGAGTGGTTATGGCGAAACACATATTGTGTTTCGTCGAGTTGTTCAGGTCTCAAACAGTTTACAATTAATCATGCAGTCAAGTACTTACACCTTATCACTCAAATAAAATCAAGATTATCATCTTAACTATAATTTAGTGTTCACAATCCAGGTAAATAATTCGTGTAAGCAATAATCTAGACAGTCAACGTGCAATAAATGCGAATAAAGGATGTCGGAATTTCGAGTTGTCACATTATCCCCAACTTGAAAGAAATTTCGTCCCGAAATTTAGCATGCGGTTACTGAGGAAGCTAATAGTGTGACGTTGTTTACCTGTTTCGTATCGCGGCTCCCCGAGCATGTATGCGAAGATTACTGGTTTTCCTGGGGTGTCACATTATCCCCCCGTTGATTTGGAATTTCGTCCCGAAATTCTGTATTGGTAGCTTCAGCCTCAGTAGTAGTTGCATTGGTTCCGAATAACTGGGGATATTTGAGTTCCATTTGATCTTCACGCTCCCAGGTGAACTCTGGGCCGCGGCGGGAGTTCCAACGAACTCGTACAAGAGGGATTTTCGTGTTCTTGAGGACCTTAACATCCCGGTCCGTGATTTCAACAGGTTCCTCGACGAAGTGCAACCGCTCGTCGAAAGTGAGTTCCTTTAAGGGAACTATGTGGGTCTCATCTGACGTACACTTCTTCAGATTCGACACGTGAAAGACGTTGTGAACTGCACTGAGTTCAGGTGGTAAGTTCAATCTGTAGGCCACTTTGCCTATTTTTCTCAATAACCTCGAAAGGTCCAACATATCGTGGATTGAGTTTGCCGCGTTTGCCAAAACGAACCACACCCTTCCAGGGCGAAACTTTGAGTAGCGCTCGATCCCTAACTTGGAATTCGAGTAGTTTCCTGTCTTTATCAGCGTATACTTTCTGACGGTCACGAGCTGCCGCCATGCGTTGTCGTATGAGCAATCTTTTCAGTAGTGTCAACTACCATTTCTGGACCTGTGATCTGGCTGTCTCCCACCTCTGCCCAACAGAGAGGTGACCGGCATTTACGTCCGTAAAATGCCTCGAATGGTGCAGCTTTAATGCTGGAGTGGTAGCTGTTGATGTAAGAAAATTCCACAAGTGGCCGATGTTTTTCCCAACCATTGCCAAAGTCAATTACGCACGCCCGAAGCATGTCTTCTAGAGTTTGAATGGTGCGCTCAGACTGCCCATCCGTCTGAGGGTGATAAGCTGTGCTCATGTCTAAACGAGAGCCAAAAGATTTGTGCATTGCATGCCATAGTTCTGAAGTAAATCGTGCGTCACGATCTGAGATGATGGAGGTGGGCACACCGTGCCTCGAAATAACTTCCTTAAGATATATGTCTGCTAGTGTGGAGAACTTATCCGTTTCCTTGATTGTCAGTAAGTGAGCAGACTTAGTGAGTCGATCCACGATCACCCAAATAGTGTCATTTCCGCGCTGAGATCTAGGTAAGCCAGTAACAAAATCCATGGAAATTTGTTCCCATTTCCATTGTGGTATCTCAGGTTGCTGGAGTGGGCCTGATGGTTTCTGATATTCTGCCTTGACTCTCGCACAAGTCAAGCATTTGCTAACGTATGTGGCTATGTGGGCCTTCACGCTAGGCCACCAGTATGTAGTCTTAATATCGTGGTACATTTTATCCGAACCAGGGTGTACCGAGTAGCGAGACTTGTGTGCTTCATCCATCACAAGCTCTCGTAGGTTGCCATAGTGCGGGACCCAAATGCGTCCTGTGACGTAGGAAGCACCATCTTCCTTCTGTTCTAAGCGTTGCCTTGAGCCGCATAGGGCTTCAGCCCTGACGTTGTCTGGTTTCAATGCTTCTACCTGAGCATTTCGTATCTGGGAAGGAAGACTAGACTGTATAGTGAGTTGTAAAGCTCGCACGCGCTTAGGCGCGGTGTCCTTTCGACTGAGGGCGTCAGCCACAACATTGGCTTTGCCTGGATGGTACTTTATAGTACATTCGTAGTCGTTCAGTAATTCGACCCATCGTCGTTGTCGCATATTCAGTTCCTTCTGTTTGAAGATATGTTCAAGGCTCCTGTGGTCAGTGTAGATAGCACATTTAGTGCCGTACAAGTAGTGTCGCCATATCTTAAGTGCAAAAACAACCGCTCCCAATCTCTAAGTCGTGTGTATTGTAATTCCGTTCGTGACCCTTAAGTTGGGGCGAAGCATAAGCAATAACTTTATCCCGTTGCATCAATACACATCAAAGACCCTGGATAGATGCATCGCAGTAAACTACAAAATCGTCCGTGCCTTCAGGCAATGAGAGGATAGGTGCGCTACAAAGTCTATCCTTTAAGTGCTGAAACGCTGTTTCCTGTGCATTACCCCAACGGTAAACAACACCTTTCTGTGTCAGTAGTGTAAGCGGCTGTGCGATCTTTGAGAAGTCTTTGATGAACCGTCTGTAATAACCCGCCAAACCCAAGAATTGGCGTATTTCAGTTGGTGTACGAGGCGCAGGCTAGTTCTTGATCGAATCCACCTTGGATGGATCGACATGAATCCCATCCTTGTTCACCACGTGGCCTAAGAAGTGGACTTCACGAAGCCAGAAGTCACACTTGGAAAACTTAGCGTATAGCTGTTCCGTTCGAAGAAGTTCCAAAATAAATCGTAAGTGCTGCTCGTGTTCCTCCCGATTCTTCGAATAAATCAGGATGTTGTCAATGAAAACAATAACAAACTTGTCGAGATAGGGTTTGCAAACCCTGTTCATAAGATCCATGAAAACCGCAGGCGCGTTTGTCAACCCGAAAGGCATGATCAGAAACTCGTAGTGGCCGTAGCGTGTTCTGAACGCTGTTTTGGAGACGTCCTCACCCCGGACTCTCAGTTGATGATACCCTGACCTTAAGTCTATCTTGGAGTAGTAGCTCGACCCTTGCAGTTGGTCGAATAAATCATCTATGCGCAGAAGAGGATAACGATTCTTGATCGTCACCTTGTTGAGTTCATGGTAATCTATGCACAGACGAAAGGTACCGTCTTTCTTCTTCACAAATAATACTGGAGCTCCCCAGGACGAAGAGCTAGGACGTATGAAACCCTTTTCCAAGAGTTCCTGCAATTGCTTAGACAGTTCATCCAGTTCCGTTGGAGCTAAGCGATAAGGTGCTCGAGCTATGGGTGCTGTTCCTGGAGCGAGCTCGATCTGAAATTCGACCTGGCGATGAGGCGGTAACCCAGGTAATTCCTCGGGAAACACTTGAGGAAAAAAAAATCGCGTACTACAGGAATATCTTCAATCTTTTTCTCTTTCTTCGATGTATCTGTAACGAGTGCTAAAACAGCTGTGTGGCCCTTTCGTAAGCACTTCTGAGCCTTCAAAAAGGAGATGATGCCACTCAGGACACCACTCTTGTCACCTTGAACTTCGAGAGGTTCTTTGTCAGAACGAGGAATACGAAAGATCTTCTCCTTGCATAGGATCTCGGCTTGTTGTTGGGATAACCAGTCCATACTAATGACGATATCGAAACCATCATAACTTTGGGGTCATTCCTAGTATCACCCTGACCAATCACGAACACTCGACCCCTGGCACCATTGCCGTCGTTATTATCCCCATTGTTGCCTCCATTATTGTTCCTGTTTCTTTGATTGGGGTCCTGATTCTGGTTCTGGTTCAACCGTGGGCAGTGTCTTTTGAAGTGACCTTCAGCATCATCTGATAGCATCCCTTGTTACCCTGCTGTTGTCGCCGATTCTATAGATCTTGTGGCTGTTGTTGTTGGTTCTGGTTTGCAGGACGTAAGTTTCTACCATCTTTGGTTCCATGACCAAGCTTGTTTCATTATTGACAATGATTGCGTTTGCACTGCCCGCTGTGGTGCAAGTTACATCGTTTGCGCTTAGGGTGGTTTCCCCTGTATCCACCCTGCCCTTGACTATTAAAAGGTTGCTGACCAGGACTTTGGCTGTCATTGATCTTTCACTGCTGTGCCTGGGACGGAATCGTAATCGAACCCTTGCTAGAGGTTCCATCCCACTTTCATTAGTTGTCACTGAGGGTAGCAGAAGTAGTTGAAGTAGTAGCGCTGATACGTTGAGGCAGCTTGTTCTGTTCCACTGCCCGGTCTGTGAGACGATGAGCAAGGTGAGTAACATCTTGAATAGTAGCAAGTTTAGCCGTCATCACATAGTTTTGAATTCCTGGTACTAAACCCTTGAGGTACAGCTCAAAGCTCTTTATGGGAGGATCCACCATAGTTGGACACAAATTGTCAGTTTGTTGGATCGTATCGTGCACGCTTCTATCTCTGACCCCGTCATCTTCATGTTAAAGGACTCCACTTCCAGCTTGTGGATGGCATCATAACTACCGTATTCACGTTTGATCAGTTCCTTAAAATCATTCCATGGGGTGGCATTAGCAGCCGCCAGCTCCAACATCGTAATCTTGCGCGTTCCACCAAGTTTGCGCAGTGCCTTCGAGAATATCAGTGGCATATTTCGCCTTACGAGCCTCGGGTCATTCACACACTCGAAGACCGATTCGAGTTCCTCGAACTAATGGAGGAGTCCAACAGCTCCTTCAGTGTCGCTGAAAGTAGTAGGGCGACAGTCCATATAAGTCTTGTATGTGCATACAGGTGGCTGAGCGTGTTGACTTGTCGTGTGCGTAAGAGTAATCAAAATCAAGCACAAGTGTTGAGTTATAAGAGTAGGATCTAAAAATCCTAGAGTAAGTGGTGATGGCAGGTTACACCTCCTGTCTGGGCAGCTGCGAGTGCTGCAGTAACTTGTTCAGTGATCGAAGCCGCCAACTGGGCTTGAGTTAGGTTAACGCGTCCACACATGATCTTGACATCAAGGAGAACATGTGGGTGAGAGGTTCGCGAATAGTGCGAAGAGAGTGAGCATACAAGTATTCTCAAGCAATAACGTGTAGTAGGTTCTGTAATCTGAGCACACCACGAGCAAAGTTCTATGTAATTCTAGCATGTAGGTAATGTAACATGAATAGTAATACCTATGGTGTTGAGCCTTGCACGTGGAGCGAAGCGTCGTTGTGGATCGTTGAGAGTACTGTTCTGGTTATAGTCTGGTTTTAACAAAATCGTTTTCCCTTTATTAAAACCGAGTTCTCTATAACCAATGGCTCTGATACCAATCTGTCACACCCCCAAAATCCACACGCGGAGCATCACCGCTTGGAGGCGTGACTGACCAGGATCAAGCCACCAATCATATTGAACATTTAAGTAATAAGTAAAAGTAGATGTAATTCAACCAAACCAATATGAAAGGTGTTTCAAAACATAAGTATAATATCAACGTTTAGCGGAAGCATAAAAGTAACCCAACATGAGTATAAGTATGTAATGTCATAAACGTTTAACAAAGCATTCACGATCCTTGTCCACAACGACTGCGCCTCCCGTGCAAGCTCCATAAATACCTAAGGTCCTGCAAGGCATGTAACAGAGAGTCAACAACTAGTTGAGCGAGTTCACAGTGGGTTGTTTAGTAATAATGTTCGTTTCATAAATCGTTTGTTTGTTTAGTAACCCATGTATCGTCATCAATTACATCGCGGCCCTCCAGGCATGTTTGCGAAGATTAGTGGGGGTTTCCCATGTATTGTAGACTAGTTTTATTTGTATCGCGGCCCTCCAGGCATGTGTGCGAAGATTAGTATAAGTATCGCGGCCATTCCAGGCATGTTTGCGAAGATTAGTATAAGTATCGCGGCCATTCCAGGCATGTTTGCGAAGAACAGTTTCAGTATCGCGGCCCTTACAGGCATGTTTGCGAAGAGTAGTATAAGTATCGCGGCCATTCCAGGCATGTTTGCGAAGAACAGTTTCAGTATCGCGGCCCTTACAGGCATGTTTGCGAAGAGTAGTATAAGTATCGCGGCCATTCCAGGCATGTTTGCGAAGAACAGTTTCAGTATCGCGGCCCTTACAGGCATGTTTGCGAAGAGTAGTATAAGTATCGCGGCCATTCCAGGCATGTTTGCGAAGAACAGTTTCAGTATCGCGGCCCTTACAGGCATGTTTGCGAAGAGTAGTGGGGGCTTCCCCATGTATCACTAGTCTAGCAGTATCTATATGTGACCTTTCCCAACCAAGGCCAGAAATCCATAATTCCCAATAATAACATAAGTACAGATAATCATCCAGTCCCATTCCCTACCCCGGGAATCCCATGCCTTGGTAAGAGTGTGAACTCACTTTGTTTTGCTCGGTATGCTAAGTGTATGCTCGCAAGTAATCAATCACGTCCTAAAGTATGCACGTATGTGAAATCAGTTTGTGTTTCAGTTGTTCATGTATAAGCATGTAACACGTAATCATAATCATACAAGTCATGTTTAACATATAACAGCTGTTAAATATTCCAGTTAACACTTAACAGAATTAACTCAAGTTACAGCACAGATCAGCTATCCGGCGAAACACACATGCTGACGAAACACAGATAATGGCGAAACACAGATAATTGGCGAAACACATTCAGTTTCGTCGTGGCCTTGTTTGGCGAAACAGGATTCTAATTCGTCGATGACTCTTGGCGAAACACATTCTGTTTCGCCGGGAGTCCTGTTTCGTCAGATGTCTGTTTCGCAGACATCAGTTACAGCAGATACAATCAACACAGAAACCCTAATCATTTTAGCAGCCGTCAACAATAACAGAAATCATATGGAGATCAATGTGCTCATAGAATCATCATACTCAATCATCAAAGAATCATCGTCTAGCATAAACCCTAGTTTAAGTGTACAACATATGGATCAACATACAATATCATATCGTCAATCCCTATCAAGATACCAATGTGTATTCAGAATCAGAACATATTAACAACATCCAGAACCGAGTATTCGATCCTATCAAGTTTCGCATAGAACTATTTATATCCGACTACATCATACATATCGAAATCTATACCGTCATCATGCTCTTATAATCACAGCAGTAACACACATCAAACATATACACAAGCCTGAATCGAGATATTACGGAAACATGAAATCGATTAACAAACATATACTAACCGATTTGAGATGAACAAACAAGGATTCGAGACCTAGGGTTGATGGTGAATGATGGTTGTGGCCGTCGCACAGAAGGGAGAGTGTTCTAGGGTTCCAACTTTTGCCAAAGATGTGAAATAAAGGTCTTTACACGCTAATATACCCGATTTAACGTGCTGGGCCCGAACTGGGCTTCGGCGAAACTGGGCTCGGCGAAACTGACCTGTTTCGTCGAGTGGATGGTTGGCGAAACAATCTGTTTCGTCGAGAGTGGTTATGGCGAAACACATATTGTGTTTCGTCGAGTTGTTCAGGTCTCAAACAGTTTACAATTAATCATGCAGTCAAGTACTTACACCTTATCACTCAAATAAAATCAAGATTATCATCTTAACTATAATTTAGTGTTCACAATCCAGGTAAATAATTCGTGTAAGCAATAATCTAGACAGTCAACGTGCAATAAATGCGAATAAAGGATGTCGGAATTTCGAGTTGTCACATAGGCCGTCGGGTCCACCAACGGGTACCTACAACCAAGGATGGCGTAACCACCCTAACCTTGGTGAATAGCCGCTTGGTTCTTACAACTCTAGAACTTGCCACGACGATACATTCCCGGTCCTTACCAACTTAAACCCGAGTAAGTAAATGACGGAGGCATTAGGACTAACCCTTTTTATTTCTACACCATTATTTTTCTTTTTTTTACCACCTACCCAAAATCCCCCTAGTTAACCCCTTTGAGCCTAAACCTTTTCATTTCTTAACCCAAACCAAACACCCTTTCACCCACCAAAACCTTTTTTATTTTTAACCCTTTGTTTTAGTAACAAGCTCAGTTTTTCGTTTGACTTTGAAAAAAAAAATTGTTTGGTTGATGAAGCAAAAGAAATAAACAAACAAGTTCATCAAAAATAACTTTGTTTGAATAATAGCTTCATCAAAATAGAAATTTGCTAAAATAAAAAGTCTTTCGAAAACCGACGCTTTTTACGCTTTTTCGCCATTTTCTACTAACCACTAACCCAACCACCTACCTTTAACCCTAGCCTAACCCTTCACCCAAAAGTCCTCTTGATATTTACAAAGGTATATAGTTAAAAAGGAGGAGGATTGATTACTTGGCAAGCCTATGGTAGGAGTAAGTTCCTTGCCGCTCTCGAGTGATTCACTAAAATACATCTTCGGCCGAGTGTTGAGTGATCCCCCGTGAGGTATGTGAACTTGTATATAAATAGAATTTCAAAAAGGCATGTTATGCCCTAATAAGTAATTTATCTTATGAAACGTTTTAAATAAATCATGACGAATAGGATTGTAAATAAATAGAAATAAAACTAATTAAAGAATCTTGGAAATCCCGACACTCTATGACAAGCCCAAAAACCTTCTTTTCTACCAATTCTATTTGGGAGTGTAAAGCCACATTATAAAGAGTTTTGCTTGAGGACAAGCAAAGATTCAAGTGTGGGGGTATTTGATGTGTGCAAAATGAAACATATAAATTACATCAATTGTGGCATAAAACTAACCCCTTTTTAGTACTAATGTTGGAAAAAGTGTGCTTTTGTCTTCCTTTTGTATTTTCAGGATTAAATGAGCTCAAATTAACAAAAGAAGCAAAAAGGCAGCTAAATCTAACACAAATACAAGAAAAGGAACAAACGTGGCATGCCCGACCCCACGACTGCATCTTCCCAAGTAAAACAAGAAAACAGAAGGCTGAACACGCCCCGTGCTCAGTGAGCACGAGGGCGTGCCCAAGTGTCAGCATAAAAGAAAAAGTTGTAGAAGCTTCCATCGCCCACCACGGGGCCGTGCTCAGCGGACACAGGGTCATGGTCAACTATAAGATTCGCAGAATCCAGGCAAATCTTGATAGTACATATATGCTTCTGCACACGGGGTCATGCCCAGCGGACACGGGGCCGTGGTCAACTAATAAAGACAAGAGCAATTAATGAAGACAGAGAAGGATGTGGACACGGGGCCGTGCCCGAGCTTCTGTTCAGCCTATAAATAGGAGTGCTTGGCTCAAGCTCAAACCATCCCTTGGCACACCACCTCTCTCACACTTCACCCACCACCCACATAACACCATCATCCACCACCATCATCCATTGTCCATCATAGAGTGTGTGAGTCATCTCGGGATCCAAGATTGATCGTAAGAGTTCTTGACAATCAAGGCCATGTTTGCCTAAGTCTCTTACATCACCTGGTGAAGACAAAGTGTCTAGT
The DNA here is from genome assembly GCA_030545235.1 of Helianthus tuberosus. NCBI lineage: Eukaryota > Viridiplantae > Streptophyta > Magnoliopsida > Asterales > Asteraceae > Helianthus > Helianthus tuberosus. The sequence goes on from CM060407.1 coordinate 78,336,882, forward strand.
GTAATACTTTTTATTTTTAATCTTTTCGCACTTTTTAATTGGTTATGTATTAATGACTTTAATAACTAGTTTCTTATGTTGAAGGTGATTCTTCCTTATCGTTTGTCCATGGTGTCTTGGCATTATTTTGCTGTCTATATAAAATAAAAGATTTTCACCATTCATATCTCCACGGTCTATATGGAGGTATTGTTGGTGCATTCATCTGTCGACTTCGTCTTATATCAAGTCTGGGTTGCGTTGCGGATCTGATCAAGAATGATATCATCATCATTGATGATGACATCATAATGGTGACATCATCAATTGCATCATCACATGAAATTACATGCTTTCATGAATCAGATTTATATATTTTAGAAGTTCGCTTGAAAGTCAACTTAGGAGGTTCGCTTGAATGGTCCGCTTGAAGCGGACATGTATGTTTCAAGCGAGATAGGGATTCCTATAAATAGGCTAGTTGGATTTTCATTTGTAACAGATTTCAGAATCGATACCGAGGTGCTTCCGATATTCCTTGTGATTGTAATAGTTGTTATTTCAATATACAAGAGATTTAAAGTGATATTCAAGCTGTTTCGAACCTATACGTTTGTTTCCGCCTTTCGTATAGTCTAAGAACTCTTCTGAAAGACTCATTCAGGTCGCGATTCGATCCTACAAGTGGTATCAGAGCCCAGGACGAGGAGTTCATACCAAAACAGCCTGTTTTCATCACAATATCTGTTTTCTACACCTTCTTTCACAAAATTGATAATTTTTCACGGTTAAAATCAGCTCAAATTCTCACATAATGTGTGTAATCATGTTTTAACAAATCCTGGAAAGTTTCAGAACTTAAATCGACTTAAAACTGGTTAAAATCTTGTGTTCGCTTGAAATTTTTTTCGATATGCTGATGTCATCTGGTAGTCCGCTTGAAAATACGTTATGATCTCGCTTGAAATTACATTTTTGTGACGTAGTCCGCTTGAAAACGACTGTCCGCTTGAACACACCGCTTGAAAACGACTGTCCGCTTGAAAACACCATTTGAACGAGGTTCCGCTTGAAATTAGTTGTGTGAACCGCTTGAAATTGCATTGTGTTGTGTGAACCGCTTGAAAGTGCATCGAGTGGTGTGAAATAGTTTCAGTTCATGTGATTAATCAGGTCCATTATCATTTGAGGCCCAATCAAAGTAAATCTAAAATCTGTTCATTGAATCGAGGTGTTTTTACAAGGTGATCCAGCTCGTTTGAGACCAGTATTTTTGAAACAAGAAAGTTTGTGTTTGTGAAGATTTGACTTTGAATCATGTCTGAAGAATTTTATAATGCTTTTACGATACCTGTTGCTCCAGTTACTGCTGCTGAAACACTGTACAGTGAAAATGAGACGGGAACTCATCAGAAACCGCCAAAAATTATGTACATTGAAGATTTTAAAGGATGGCAGAATCGATTTGAGAACTGGGTACAGGTGTATAAGTTTGATGCTTGGTGTTCATTGTTGAAAGATTATGAAAAACCAAATAATGAACGTGGGATTGTAAAGGCAATTGAAGACTATTCAGAGAGTGACAAATTGAAATTTACAAGTGAGAAAATGATGATCAGTATTCTTCAATAAGCGATTAAGGAAGATATCTTTGTTTTGCTCCAACATAATGGTACAGCTAGATCAATTTGGGAAGCTTTGATTCAAAAGTTCAAAGGAAGTGCAGATATGATTAAAAATAGAAAGGCATTACTGAAGAAATCTTTTGATATGTTTGTGGGTTTTGATCATGAAACAACAAAACAGACCATTGACAGATATTGTCATCTTGTTTTGGAAATGGAGAGATTGGATATAAAGAAAGAAGATGAGGAATGGGTTGATAAACTTGCTGAAGCACTACCACAACATAAATGGGGAACTTATTTGATGATTGTGAAACACTTAGGAAAGTCTCAGAGTATGAATTTGGCACAGTTTATTCAAAAGATTGAAGAGCATGAGTTGGATATTCGAAAAACTGCTATCATGACAAATCCAAATGCTAAACAAGATGTTAGTCTGTATTACCGAGGGAACAAGTTTGAGGCTACCCCCAATCCTAGTCCAAAGATCCAAACTGGTTTTAGTGCTGACAGTTCATCTGGAACAAAGGGTAGTGGTGTGACACAGAGTGGTGGATTTTCATCTTCGTATTCAAGCTTTGATCCAAACTTTACAACATCAAGTCCTCAACAACAGAATTCAACAAATCTTCAATGTAATGTTACTCTGAACATTCAAAATGGTCAAAATTTGTCTCGAGAAATAGCCAAGCAACACATGGCATCTCTCGTTGCTATGTTGGAATCATATGAAAGTTTGATTGGTGGCAAAATTGGAAATCCGATGCTTACCAAAGAAGATTATGACCAAATTGATGCAGAGGAACTTGAGTTGATGGATGTGAAGTGGTGCTTAGCTAGTGCTTGGAGGAGGGCAGAAAAGTTTCAACAAATTACTGGTGGAGATGAGTTTCGAGGAATGGCTACTTCTCCTTTGGGTTTTAATAAATCGAAAGTCACTTGTTTTGTTGCAAAGGAAAAGGTCATTTTAAACGAGAATGCAAAAACCAAGAAGCAACCGGGAATCAAGAAAAGAACAATTATTATCAGAAATCAATTTTTCATCAGATTACTCAACAAAAGGATGAGATTAGTGAGAAAAGAATCCCGATTTTTCAAGACCTTGGAAGTGATGTGGATACCGATGATGAGGAAGAACATCTCAACAAAGATAGAAAAGGCATAGATCCTACTAGTTTTAATGTGTTTTTTGCAGATAAAATGGAGATGCTGTATCAGAAGAAGATTGCCAGATTGAGGAAAGAGCTGGAAGCAACAAAAATCCTAGCTGATGAAAAGACAAAGTCAGAAGCAGAAAAAGCAAATGCTGAGGCAGTAATTGAGAAGGTTGAAGATAAAGTTGTTGACGTGGAGAAAGTAGTGGAAAAAATAGTTGAAGTTGAAAAAATAGTTGAAGTTGAAAAACTGGTCGAAGTAGAGAAAATTGTTGAAATAGAAAAAAATGTTGAAGTAGAGAAATTTGTTGAAGTTGAAAAGACTGTCGAGGTTGAAAAGATTATTGAAAAAATGGTTGAAGTTGATAAACCATGTTTGAAGTGTTTAGAATCTTGCAGAGCTTGTGAGGAGAAAGATAAGAAGATTGCTGATTTGGAGAAGATTAAAGAAGATTTACTGTTCGATGTGAAGTATGTGAAGGAGTCGTATGATGTGCTCAACAACACAGTTGATCGTCTGAAAAAGACGAATACAGAAATTGAAAAAGCAATGGAAAAAATGAGCGCAACATTAATGACAAAACAGAGCGTCATAAATGATTACATCGAAGACTGTGCTAAGTTGAAGAAAGAAGTGGAACTTGAGAAGATTGAGAGTGAAAGGATTAAACGATTGTTGTTGAGTTATACAACATGTGATTATTTGATTGATCGTGTTTATCCTACTGTTGCAGGTCTTGAAGCATTCATGGAGAAAAAGACTGAAGATACTGATACTGGTAAGAAACAAAGTGTCAAGTATAACAGATGTCCGCCCCCGATCCATGAAAGTTACTCACCCAGGAATCCTAACGAGGAGCGTCTAAAAAAAGCAGTCAACATCAAATTAAAGTCTGAAATCATTGATGAATTACCAGACAATATTGATGTTACATTCACAGCGTCTGACACTGATCATGAGTCTGAGTTATTAAAGAAAGTGGTCGATCAGGTGTTAGATATGGATGAAGAGTCAAAACCGGAGTCTAAGTCGGAAAGTTCAAGTTCATCAGAAAAGAGTCCGAGTTCACCGGTTAAAAGGGTTTACAATAAAGAATTCTTGTTATCAAAATCTAATTTGAATGACGGATCAATCAAAGTGGCTTATACTTTGAATGATTCAGACAAATTATATTCTGATGAGGAATTTCCAATAAGAAGTGTAAAAACTGAAATGATCAAACAGGTTTTCAAATTAACAGAAATTAATATTTCTGAAATAAAAGATTTAAATCTTGATGAAAAAGCTAAAAAATACACTTCAAGAGTTCAACAGAGATTGAACAAGAAAAAGGGTTACAGTTATGGTTCTGGTTATTGAAAGAAATCAAACCACAACGGTAATTTCAAAAAGCAAGGTCTTGGTTTTAGTTCTTCAGAAAATTATAAAAATGAGAAAAATTATAAACCAAAAACAAAATTTGTTGCAGGTGGAAGCTCAGAGGATGAACAGAAGAAACCTTTTTGGAAACAGTCAAACCAGGAGTTTCTTGCTAAAGTGAAGAAGAATGTGAAAATGTTTGCTAAAAGAGGTGATAGAAGAACTTGCTTTAAATGCCAAAAAGTTGGGCATATTGCTTGGAACTGCCAAGAGTCCACTTATTCAAAACAGGAAGTTTCGTCGAACTCTAGTATGAGAAAGAAATGTGTTGATAAATCGACTTTGGAAGATGGTGAAACTTAAAAACGGTTTTACAAAAGAAGTGTCGATTTAAGAAAAAAAATGGGTTGTTAAAAGTTCTCAGAGTAGTTCTGACAATGAATCTGATTCCATAAAATCAGAGGAGTCATTTGTTGAGAAAAAGGTTGAGAATTCAGTTCCTGAGGAGAACGATGAAAATTTTCCCAAGTTGACAAAAGAAAATTTGAAGTTGAAAGTGGGTAAAACCGAGATTTCAGGTCAATTCTTTGCTGGTAACAAAGAATTTGATATTGAAAAGGCGTTTAATGGCAAAGTAAAACATATTTTCGGGAAGATGGTTGATGGAAATGTTAAAACTGCAAAAGATTTTTATAAATCAAAATGTTGGTGGGATAGATGTGTCCTAGAATCTCCCAATGCTGGTCAGGCTTGGGGGAAAGTTTTTCCAAACTAAAAATCCTGACTTGCCGGAGCTCCCCGGTTGGTAAGCGTGGAGCAGGAATCGGCATCATTCTTGAAAGGTTTGGTTGGTAAATCTACAGGTGATATCTTTATATTGTTATATGTTTATTTACAAGTGGTTATGGTTGGTGAGTGAACCTGCAAGTGGTTGAAAGAGGTTTTCACTTACAAGTGGTTAATCAAGGTCATTAAGTTGAACTTGATTGGACCATACTTACATGTGGTTATTTTGGTGAACAAATGATGAGTTTATCCCCTAACCTACAAGTGGTTTGAAAATCAACAAAACTAATTTTCCGGAAAAACCATTTGATTAAAACAAACTTAAGTGTTTTGAAATCACAATGGGAAAATAGTTTGTTGAAAGGGGGAGTTCTGATTGTTTATGCCAAGTGGATGGCGATTTGAAGCAATTCTATATTGGTTGTCAACTTTATTGTATAGTTTGTTTTCAAATTTCCTAAAATGTGTTTGCATTTTAGGGGGAGTAAAAATTTTCAGAAAATCCAAAAACATTAGAAAATTTGAAAAAGTAAAAAACATGATAAAATGAAAAATGAGTTTTGTTGTGAAAAAGAGGAAATGATAGTACATCAGTGGACGATCACGGCATGCTAAAGAAATGGAAAGTTAAATAGTGATAAACGGTCTCACTGATGATATGCCAGTAGGTTTTTGCACAGTTAGTAGATTGTGACGAGATATAAACCTAAATTCAAACTTGCTTAATTCGTGGGTAACATCTCTCGGATATATGGGTAACCCCCGAAATCTTGTTTGAAGGACCCCTCTTTCTGAGATACTAGGTATTTATGCTTAGTGATATCTGGGGTATTATCCCGGGACTTCTGATAATGCGGAAGCAATGGCCTAGTCCCCGGAGAATACTTTATGCTTGCTTGAAAATAGCGTCGCCCTCAGCAAAAATGATGAAACAATAAAATTGCTAATCAATGCTGTTGTAAAAAAGATCCTCTAAAGGGGACCCACCAAAAGTCGAACCGTCATCTCTCTGCTGAACGGAAGTTCTGACCTGAGCTCTCACGGTTTCGCAATCAACCCCTTACAAATATCATCTAGGTATACTCACCTGTAAGACTGAATATTGGGATCTGGATACGGGAGTATATTTTGAGGTGGGACACGCGAATAAGTTTAAGTGCTTAAGACATTAATCTCGTATCTCGAAACAGTTTAACTTTGTGTGAAAATTTAAGTGGATCAGTATACTGACAATCTAAGTGAATCGTTTAGAACTTAAAATGTTTAAAGCTTAACGGTGTTGGTGATTTGTCTCATAAACTGCTATGATCCTCTTACACAAACTCACAAAAATATTGTATGTAAATATTTCTTTACTGCATTTCATTTCTGTTATATCAAAAATCCAAAAAGAGTTTCGGTGTGTTTTAGCATAATTTTTGAAAAATCCAAAAAGATTTTAGACTACTGATGTTGAAAAGCTGAATTTCAAAATTCTGAGTGCTGAACATGACGAACAGGTTTGGGAAAGTTTGTTTGAAGATGTTTGAAATGAAAATGATATTCATTCAAGTGGTTCATTAGTGACTTACATGATAAATCTTTTTGTTCGATAATTGAAAATGATGTATTCAGGGCTGTGTATTCAAGTGATTTGCAAAGTTTCTAAATTTGTTATATCTTATCTTTTATGAAACTTATGTTTTGGGTAGAGAATATGCAGGTGAGTCAGGTTACGATACCTGAACCTGTGAAAGCCAGACTACGATCCCAGTACAAGTTGAGGGGGAGTCTGTTCGAGAAAGAAAGTCGAAAGTTGCTAGAGTCAGCTGTTGATCCTGAAGAATACAAGAGAGAGTTACATCATCCGAGGAGGAGATTAGTTGAAGAATGTTAGAACACAAAGACTGATAAAGACTGAAGATTGTAAAGACTCGAAACTTAAGACTCGTCAACATCTGAGGGGGAGTCTGTTGGTGCATTCATCTGTCGACTTCGTCTTATATCGAGTCTGGGTTGCGTTGCGGATCTGATCAAGAATGATATCATCATCATTGATGATGACATCATAATGGTGACATCATCAATTGCATCATCACATGAAATTACATGCTTTCATGAATCAGATTTATATATTTTAGAAGTTCGCTTGAAAGTCAACTTAGGAGGTTCGCTTGAATGGTCCGCTTGAAGCGGACATGTATGTTTCAAGCGAGATAGGGATTCCTATAAATAGGCTAGTTGGATTTTCATTTGTAACAGATTTCAGAATCGATACCGAGGTGCTGCCGGTATTCCTTGTGATTGTAATAGTTGTTATTTCAATATACAAGAGATTTAAAGTGATATTCAAGCTGTTTCGAACCTATACGTTTGTTTCCGCCTTTTGTATAGTCTAAGAACTCTTCTGAACGACTCATTCAGGTCGTGATTCGATCCTACAAGTTGTATCAGAGCTCAGGACGAGGAGTTCATACCAAAACAGCCTGTTTTCATCACAATATCTATTTTCTACACCTTCTTTCACAAAATTGATAATTTTTCATGGTTAAAATCGGCTCAAATTCTCACATAATGTGTGTAATCATGTTTTAACAAATCCTGGAAAGTTTCAGAACTTAAATCGACTTAAAACTGGTTAAAATCATGTGTTCGCTTGAAATTTTGTCGGATATGCTGATGTCATCTGGTAGTCCGCTTGAAAATACGTTATGATCTCGCTTGAAATTACATTTTTGTGACTGAGTCCGCTTGAAAACGACTGTCCGCTTGAACACACCGCTTGAAAACGACTGTCCGCTTGAAAACACCATTTGAACGAGGTTCCGCTTGAAATTAGTTGTGTGAACCGCTTGAAATTGCATTGTGTTGTGTGAACCGCTTGAAAGTGCATCGAGTGGTGTGAAATAGTTTCAGTTCATGTGATTAATCAGGTCCATTATCATTTGAGGCCCAATCAAAGTAAATCTAAAATCTGTTCATTGAATCGAGGTGTTTTTACAAGGTGATCCAGCTCGTTTGAGACCAGTATTTTTGAAACAAGAAAGTTTGTGTTTGTGAAGATTTGACTTTGAATCATGTCTGAAGAATTTTATAATGCTTTTACGATACCTGTTGCTCCAGTTACTGCTGCTGAAACACTGTACAGTGAAAATGAGACGGGAACTCATCAGAAACCGCCAAAAATTATGTACATTGAAGATTTTAAAGGATGGCAGAATCGATTTGAGAACTGGGTACAGGTGTATAAGTTTGATGCTTGGTGTTCATTGTTGAAAGATTATGAAAAACCAAATAATGAACGTGGGATTGTAAAGGCAATTGAAGACTATTCAGAGAGTGACAAATTGAAATTTACAAGTGAGAAAATGATGATCAGTATTCTTCAATAAGCGATTAAGGAAGATATCTTTGTTTTGCTCCAACATAATGGTACAGCTAGATCAATTTGGGAAGCTTTGATTCAAAAGTTCAAAGGAAGTGCAGATATGATTAAAAATAGAAAGGCATTACTGAAGAAATCTTTTGATATGTTTGTGGGTTTTGATCATGAAACAACAAAACAGACCATTGACAGATATTGTCATCTTGTTTTGGAAATGGAGAGATTGGATATAAAGAAAGAAGATGAGGAATGGGTTGATAAACTTGCTGAAGCACTACCACAACATAAATGGGGAACTTATTTGATGATTGTGAAACACTTAGGAAAGTCTCAGAGTATGAATTTGGCACAGTTTATTCAAAAGATTGAAGAGCATGAGTTGGATATTCGAAAAACTGCTATCATGACAAATCCAAATGCTAAACAAGATGTTAGTCTGTATTACCGAGGGAACAAGTTTGAGGCTACCCCCAATCCTAGTCCAAAGATCCAAACTGGTTTTAGTGCTGACAGTTCATCTGGAACAAAGGGTAGTGGTGTGACACAGAGTGGTGGATTTTCATCTTCGTATTCAAGCTTTGATCCAAACTTTACAACATCAAGTCCTCAACAACAGAATTCAACAAATCTTCAATGTAATGTTACTCTGAACATTCAAAATGGTCAAAATTTGTCTCGAGAAATAGCCAAGCAACACATGGCATCTCTCGTTGCTATGTTGGAATCATATGAAAGTTTGATTGGTGGCAAAATTGGAAATCCGATGCTTACCAAAGAAGATTATGACCAAATTGATGCAGAGGAACTTGAGTTGATGGATGTGAAGTGGTGCTTAGCTAGTGCTTGGAGGAGGGCAGAAAAGTTTCAACAAATTACTGGTGGAGATGAGTTTCGAGGAATGGCTACTTCTCCTTTGGGTTTTAATAAATCGAAAGTCACTTGTTTTGTTGCAAAGGAAAAGGTCATTTTAAACGAGAATGCAAAAACCAAGAAGCAACCGGGAATCAAGAAAAGAACAATTATTATCAGAAATCAATTTTTCATCAGATTACTCAACAAAAGGATGAGATTAGTGAGAAAAGAATCCCGATTTTTCAAGACCTTGGAAGTGATGTGGATACCGATGATGAGGAAGAACATCTCAACAAAGATAGAAAAGGCATAGATCCTACTAGTTTTAATGTGTTTTTTGCAGATAAAATGGAGATGCTGTATCAGAAGAAGATTGCCAGATTGAGGAAAGAGCTGGAAGCAACAAAAATCCTAGCTGATGAAAAGACAAAGTCAGAAGCAGAAAAAGCAAATGCTGAGGCAGTAATTGAGAAGGTTGAAGATAAAGTTGTTGACGTGGAGAAAGTAGTGGAAAAAATAGTTGAAGTTGAAAAAATAGTTGAAGTTGAAAAACTGGTCGAAGTAGAGAAAATTGTTGAAATAGAAAAAAATGTTGAAGTAGAGAAATTTGTTGAAGTTGAAAAGACTGTCGAGGTTGAAAAGATTATTGAAAAAATGGTTGAAGTTGATAAACCATGTTTGAAGTGTTTAGAATCTTGCAGAGCTTGTGAGGAGAAAGATAAGAAGATTGCTGATTTGGAGAAGATTAAAGAAGATTTACTGTTCGATGTGAAGTATGTGAAGGAGTCGTATGATGTGCTCAACAACACAGTTGATCGTCTGAAAAAGACGAATACAGAAATTGAAAAAGCAATGGAAAAAATGAGCGCAACATTAATGACAAAACAGAGCGTCATAAATGATTACATCGAAGACTGTGCTAAGTTGAAGAAAGAAGTGGAACTTGAGAAGATTGAGAGTGAAAGGATTAAACGATTGTTGTTGAGTTATACAACATGTGATTATTTGATTGATCGTGTTTATCCTACTGTTGCAGGTCTTGAAGCATTCATGGAGAAAAAGACTGAAGATACTGATACTGGTAAGAAACAAAGTGTCAAGTATAACAGATGTCCGCCCCCGATCCATGAAAGTTACTCACCCAGGAATCCTAACGAGGAGCGTCTAAAAAAAGCAGTCAACATCAAATTAAAGTCTGAAATCATTGATGAATTACCAGACAATATTGATGTTACATTCACAGCGTCTGACACTGATCATGAGTCTGAGTTATTAAAGAAAGTGGTCGATCAGGTGTTAGATATGGATGAAGAGTCAAAACCGGAGTCTAAGTCGGAAAGTTCAAGTTCATCAGAAAAGAGTCCGAGTTCACCGGTTAAAAGGGTTTACAATAAAGAATTCTTGTTATCAAAATCTAATTTGAATGACGGATCAATCAAAGTGGCTTATACTTTGAATGATTCAGACAAATTATATTCTGATGAGGAATTTCCAATAAGAAGTGTAAAAACTGAAATGATCAAACAGGTTTTCAAATTAACAGAAATTAATATTTCTGAAATAAAAGATTTAAATCTTGATGAAAAAGCTAAAAAATACACTTCAAGAGTTCAACAGAGATTGAACAAGAAAAAGGGTTACAGTTATGGTTCTGGTTATTGAAAGAAATCAAACCACAACGGTAATTTCAAAAAGCAAGGTCTTGGTTTTAGTTCTTCAGAAAATTATAAAAATGAGAAAAATTATAAACCAAAAACAAAATTTGTTGCAGGTGGAAGCTCAGAGGATGAACAGAAGAAACCTTTTTGGAAACAGTCAAACCAGGAGTTTCTTGCTAAAGTGAAGAAGAATGTGAAAATGTTTGCTAAAAGAGGTGATAGAAGAACTTGCTTTAAATGCCAAAAAGTTGGGCATATTGCTTGGAACTGCCAAGAGTCCACTTATTCAAAACAGGAAGTTTCGTCGAACTCTAGTATGAGAAAGAAATGTGTTGATAAATCGACTTTGGAAGATGGTGAAACTTAAAAACGGTTTTACAAAAGAAGTGTCGATTTAAGAAAAAAAATGGGTTGTTAAAAGTTCTCAGAGTAGTTCTGACAATGAATCTGATTCCATAAAATCAGAGGAGTCATTTGTTGAGAAAAAGGTTGAGAATTCAGTTCCTGAGGAGAACGATGAAAATTTTCCCAAGTTGACAAAAGAAAATTTGAAGTTGAAAGTGGGTAAAACCGAGATTTCAGGTCAATTCTTTGCTGGTAACAAAGAATTTGATATTGAAAAGGCGTTTAATGGCAAAGTAAAACATATTTTCGGGAAGATGGTTGATGGAAATGTTAAAACTGCAAAAGATTTTTATAAATCAAAATGTTGGTGGGATAGATGTGTCCTAGAATCTCCCAATGCTGGTCAGGCTTGGGGGAAAGTTTTTCCAAACTAAAAATCCTGACTTGCCGGAGCTCCCCGGTTGGTAAGCGTGGAGCAGGAATCGGCATCATTCTTGAAAGGTTTGGTTGGTAAATCTACAGGTGATATCTTTATATTGTTATATGTTTATTTACAAGTGGTTATGGTTGGTGAGTGAACCTGCAAGTGGTTGAAAGAGGTTTTCACTTACAAGTGGTTAATCAAGGTCATTAAGTTGAACTTGATTGGACCATACTTACATGTGGTTATTTTGGTGAACAAATGATGAGTTTATCCCCTAACCTACAAGTGGTTTGAAAATCAACAAAACTAATTTTCCGGAAAAACCATTTGATTAAAACAAACTTAAGTGTTTTGAAATCACAATGGGAAAATAGTTTGTTGAAAGGGGGAGTTCTGATTGTTTATGCCAAGTGGATGGCGATTTGAAGCAATTCTATATTGGTTGTCAACTTTATTGTATAGTTTGTTTTCAAATTTCCTAAAATGTGTTTGCATTTTAGGGGGAGTAAAAATTTTCAGAAAATCCAAAAACATTAGAAAATTTGAAAAAGTAAAAAACATGATAAAATGAAAAATGAGTTTTGTTGTGAAAAAGAGGAAATGATAGTACATCAGTGGACGATCACGGCATGCTAAAGAAATGGAAAGTTAAATAGTGATAAACGGTCTCACTGATGATATGCCAGTAGGTTTTTGCACAGTTAGTAGATTGTGACGAGATATAAACCTAAATTCAAACTTGCTTAATTCGTGGGTAACATCTCTCGGATATATGGGTAACCCCCGAAATCTTGTTTGAAGGACCCCTCTTTCTGAGATACTAGGTATTTATGCTTAGTGATATCTGGGGTATTATCCCGGGACTTCTGATAATGCGGAAGCAATGGCCTAGTCCCCGGAGAATACTTTATGCTTGCTTGAAAATAGCGTCGCCCTCAGCAAAAATGATGAAACAATAAAATTGCTAATCAATGCTGTTGTAAAAAAGATCCTCTAAAGGGGACCCACCAAAAGTCGAACCGTCATCTCTCTGCTGAACGGAAGTTCTGACCTGAGCTCTCACGGTTTCGCAATCAACCCCTTACAAATATCATCTAGGTATACTCACCTGTAAGACTGAATATTGGGATCTGGATACGGGAGTATATTTTGAGGTGGGACACGCGAATAAGTTTAAGTGCTTAAGACATTAATCTCGTATCTCGAAACAGTTTAACTTTGTGTGAAAATTTAAGTGGATCAGTATACTGACAATCTAAGTGAATCGTTTAGAACTTAAAATGTTTAAAGCTTAACGGTGTTGGTGATTTGTCTCATAAACTGCTATGATCCTCTTACACAAACTCACAAAAATATTGTATGTAAATATTTCTTTACTGCATTTCATTTCTGTTATATCAAAAATCCAAAAAGAGTTTCGGTGTGTTTTAGCATAATTTTTGAAAAATCCAAAAAGATTTTAGACTACTGATGTTGAAAAGCTGAATTTCAAAATTCTGAGTGCTGAACATGACGAACAGGTTTGGGAAAGTTTGTTTGAAGATGTTTGAAATGAAAATGATATTCATTCAAGTGGTTCATTAGTGACTTACATGATAAATCTTTTTGTTCGATAATTGAAAATGATGTATTCAGGGCTGTGTATTCAAGTGATTTGCAAAGTTTCTAAATTTGTTATATCTTATCTTTTATGAAACTTATGTTTTGGGTAGAGAATATGCAGGTGAGTCAGGTTACGATACCTGAACCTGTGAAAGCCAGACTACGATCCCAGTACAAGTTGAGGGGGAGTCTGTTCGAGAAAGAAAGTCGAAAGTTGCTAGAGTCAGCTGTTGATCCTGAAGAATACAAGAGAGAGTTACATCATCCGAGGAGGAGATTAGTTGAAGAATGTTAGAACACAAAGACTGATAAAGACTGAAGATTGTAAAGACTCGAAACTTAAGACTCGTCAACATCTGAGGGGGAGTCTGTTGGTGCATTCATCTGTCGACTTCGTCTTATATCGAGTCTGGGTTGCGTTGCGGATCTGATCAAGAATGATATCATCATCATTGATGATGACATCATAATGGTGACATCATCAATTGCATCATCACATGAAATTACATGCTTTCATGAATCAGATTTATATATTTTAGAAGTTCGCTTGAAAGTCAACTTAGGAGGTTCGCTTGAATGGTCCGCTTGAAGCGGACATGTATGTTTCAAGCGAGATAGGGATTCCTATAAATAGGCTAGTTGGATTTTCATTTGTAACAGATTTCAGAATCGATACCGAGGTGCTGCCGGTATTCCTTGTGATTGTAATAGTTGTTATTTCAATATACAAGAGATTTAAAGTGATATTCAAGCTGTTTCGAACCTATACGTTTGTTTCCGCCTTTTGTATAGTCTAAGAACTCTTCTGAACGACTCATTCAGGTCGTGATTCGATCCTACAAGTTGTATCAGAGCTCAGGACGAGGAGTTCATACCAAAACAGCCTGTTTTCATCACAATATCTATTTTCTACACCTTCTTTCACAAAATTGATAATTTTTCATGGTTAAAATCGGCTCAAATTCTCACATAATGTGTGTAATCATGTTTTAACAAATCCTGGAAAGTTTCAGAACTTAAATCGACTTAAAACTGGTTAAAATCATGTGTTCGCTTGAAATTTTGTTCGATATGCTGATGTCATATGGTAGTCCGCTTGAAAATACGTTATGATCTCGCTTGAAATTACATTTTTGTGACTGAGTCCGCTTGAAAACGACTGTCCGCTTGAACACACCGCTTGAAAACGACTGTCCGCTTGAAAACACCATTTGAACGAGGTTCCGCTTGAAATTAGTTGTGTGAACCGCTTGAAATTGCATTGTGTTGTGTGAACCGCTTGAAAGTGCATCGAGTGGTGTGAAATAGTTTCAGTTCATGTGATTAATCAGGTCCATTATCATTTGAGGCCCAATCAAAGTAAATCTAAAATCTGTTCATTGAATCGAGGTGTTTTTACAAGGTGATCCAGCTCGTTTGAGACCAGTATTTTTGAAACAAGAAAGTTTGTGTTTGTGAAGATTTGACTTTGAATCATGTCTGAAGAATTTTATAATGCTTTTACGATACCTGTTGCTCCAGTTACTGCTGCTGAAACACTGTACAGTGAAAATGAGACGGGAACTCATCAGAAACCGCCAAAAATTATGTACATTGAAGATTTTAAAGGATGGCAGAATCGATTTGAGAACTGGGTACAGGTGTATAAGTTTGATGCTTGGTGTTCATTGTTGAAAGATTATGAAAAACCAAATAATGAACGTGGGATTGTAAAGGCAATTGAAGACTATTCAGAGAGTGACAAATTGAAATTTACAAGTGAGAAAATGATGATCAGTATTCTTCAATAAGCGATTAAGGAAGATATCTTTGTTTTGCTCCAACATAATGGTACAGCTAGATCAATTTGGGAAGCTTTGATTCAAAAGTTCAAAGGAAGTGCAGATATGATTAAAAATAGAAAGGCATTACTGAAGAAATCTTTTGATATGTTTGTGGCTTTTGATCATGTTCAGTGTATAGATCCTGCAAAGGACCTGGGTCAGTGTATAGATATGATCAATAATGGAGGTATATTGGCTACCTGGTCGGGGGTTAAGGGAACGGTTTGGTAAGAGTCTTGCCATTGTTCAGTGTATAGATCCTGCAAAGGACCTGGGTCAAATTTAGTAGGGCCTCCTTCAATACTTAACGGTATTGGATGGCGGGGGTCCAAACTCTTTGACCCCCTCATAAGTTAAACTACTATTAAAACTTTAACCCGGCTACTTAGGACTGTATCCCTGCTGACACAGACTACTTAGCCGAGGGTAACGTCACCTTCAAAAGAGGGGCCTACCACATTATGCATTAATAACTTAATTAATTATCTTTCAATAATCCGACCCTTTAGGATTGCATCCTTGCTGACTCAAACTACTGGGTTGAGGGTAACGTCACCTCCAAAAGAGGGGCCTACTACAATAACTAAGATAATCTCTTACAAAGTGCAAAAGTGCGGAAATAATCAAAGGTTACACTAAACACGAGTCGGAGCCAAGTGATTCATCTTGTCTATCTGTTTTTACTTTTATTTTTATTTTCAGCATTTTAGTTAGTTTTTATTTTCTTAGTTTAAAAACCTTTTTCTAAACTTTTGATTTGATTAGACGTTGAGGATAAACCGGTACTAAAAGCTCTTGTGTCCTTGGACGACCTAGGTATCTTACCAACACTATACTACGCTCACGATGGGTGCACTTGCCCATATGTGTGTTTAGTGTTAGTAAATATCGTGTTTTATAAATTTAAAACTTGGCTAAAAAGTGTTAAAAGGGCTTAACATATACATTAAAAACTAATAACACTCACGCACATCACTAGTATCGGCACCCGAATAAAATAAAACAGTAACATAAAAGTCGTCCAGTAGGAACTTACCCGTCACGACGTTGGGATCGTTCCTTGCATCACCTTGTCCAATCACAAAAACCCGACCCCTGGCACCATTGCCGTTGTTACCCCCGTTGTTTCCATTCCCCTGGTTATTATTATTGTTGTTGTTCTGATTCTGGTTCAGCTGGGGACAGTCTCTCTTGAAGTGGCCTTCAGCTCCACACTGAAAGCACCCTTTGTTGATACCTTGCTGCTGCTGCTGCTGGCGTTGATTTTGTGGGGCTTATTGTTGCTGACGATTCTGATTCGTGGGGCGTAAACTTCTGCAATCCTTTGCGGCGTGGCCTGGCTTGTTGCACCGATGACAGTTACTCCTGGTGCATGGCCCGCTGTGGTGTAGGTTACAGCGATTGCATTTGGGGTGAATTCCCCTATACCCACCTTGACTTTGGCTACCAGGTGATTGCTAACTAGGGCTCTTGTAGTCGTCAGTCCTTCTCTGCTAAGACTGAGATTGAACAGAAGTTGAACCTTTGCTTGAAGTTCCATCCCACTTACGCTTGTTGTCG
Source organism: Helianthus tuberosus (assembly GCA_030545235.1). Classification (NCBI taxonomy): domain Eukaryota; kingdom Viridiplantae; phylum Streptophyta; class Magnoliopsida; order Asterales; family Asteraceae; genus Helianthus; species Helianthus tuberosus. The sequence continues at coordinate 78,353,414 of CM060407.1, forward strand.
CTGGGAGTATCAGAAGTAGTAGCACTAATACGCTTTGGTAACCTGTTCTGCTCCACCGCCTGATCAGTGAGACGATGGGCCAATTGAACAACTTGCTGGATGGTGGCGAGGTTAGCTGAAGTCACATGACTTTGAATCTCTGGCACTAAACCCTTAAGGTACAGTTCGATACGTTTGATGGGAGGATCCACCATAGTAGGGCACAAGATAGCCAGCTCGTTCGATCTTTTCGTGTATGCTTCAATTTCTGACCCCGTCATCTTTAAGTTGAAGAACTCTACCTGCAGCTTGTGAATGTCATCATGATTGCAGTACTCTTCCTTGATCAATTCCTTAAAATTGTTCCATGGGGTGGCATTAGCAGCAACCAACCCCAGCATTTGGACCTGAGCGTTCCACCATGTGAGCGTTACACCCTCGAGAGTACCAGTAACATACTTCACCCTGCGAGCCTCAGGGCATTCACACAGTTCGAAGATAGATTCGAGTTTCTCGAACCAGTGGAGGAGACCTACAGCTCCTTCGGTACCACTGAAGGTACTAGGTCGACAGTCCATAAAGGTCTTGAAAGTGCACACGGGACGCTGTGCAGGTTGACCTGCCGTGAGAGTAAGAAAGGACAAAGTTTAACACAAAGGTTGGTTCACGAGAGTAGGACCTAGAGATCCTAGAGTGAGTTGAAATGGCAGGGTATACCTCCTGCCTGAGCGGCTGCAAGTACCGCAACAACTTGTTCATTGATCAAAGCCGTCAGCTGGGCTTGAGTTAAGTTCAGGCGTCCATTCATGATCTTCACAATAAAGAGAGCATAAGTGAGGAAAGTGTCGCGATAATGCGTACGTGTGGAGTGACAGAGGAGAGTAAACACGCAATGTTGCAGGCAATCGTTACTATGTTATCTAAGCATACCATGAACAATGTTCCATGTAAACTAACAAGCAGGAAATATAAATGTAAATCATATCACCTATAGTGTCGAGCCTTGCACGTGGAGCGAAGCGTCGTTGTGGATCGTTGAGCACTTTACAGGTTATAGTCTGGTTTTATGAAAACTTTTTCCCTTTTTAAAACCAAGTTCACTATAACCAATGGCTCTGATACCAATCTGTCACACCCCCAAAATCCACATGCGGAGCATCACCCCTTGGAGGCGTGACTGACCAGGATCAAGCCACCAATCATATTGAACAATGTAATATAAACCAACCACAATATAATTGGTGTCCAAAATAAATTAACCAAATCCAAGTATCAGCGAACGCATAAAGTGTAAACCAAATTATAAGTTTTAAAGTTCAAATGTTCCACATGGAACTCAACATTCCATGTCCCACAACGACTCTTCCCCATGCAAGCTCCAGCTAAGTACCTAATGACCTGCAAAGCATGTAGTAACGAGTCAACAACAAAGTTGAGCGAGTTCACAGTTGGGTGTTTGTTATAAGTTGTTCCAAAAACAGTTTCCTTTAACTGGCATCCCTGCCGTGGGGGTTACCCCATAGTTGAAAACGTGTTCTGTTTAATCCCGTTTACTCTGGCAATCCAGCCGTGGGGGCTACCCCATGTTTATACTACTAGACTCGTTACCATATCGACCACTGACTTTAGTCATGTTTATGTGCCCTTAGCGTCAATGTCTATCATCATTGACGTGCCCAGATCCATTAGTTCACGCCCGTCCTCTGCGGCACGGTGTGAGGCTTGTCAGACCTAAATAGCACTATCTAACTAATGAACCACTCGCCATTGGCCCAGCGATTAAGTCGATATAAAAGGAGGGACTTCGTGATAGAGTTTTTGGTCTAGTGAAGTTTAAACTGTCCAAGAGGACGAGGAATTACATTCCTTAACCCATACTGTCCTACCCAAGGAGGACGAGGAATCCATATTCCTTAACCCATTCCCAACCCCTGGGAATCCCATGCTTTGTAGAAAGTGTGAACTCACCTTAGGTTAGCTCGGCAGATAAACGAAAGGTCAATCGAGCAGCTAGGGTCAACCACGTCCTAACATGGTTACCATACAAGTCAGGTCTAGGTTCAAGTAGTGCATGTATGTTTACACAGAACTAACAGGTTACTAGCACATAACAATCATGGCATACCCAAAGAACACGTTAAACGATATCTGTTTAGCATACACATGAAGTCCAACATAACTCGGCCCAACATGTTGTGCGATCAGCACAACCTTGTGCGATCCACCACATGTTGTGCGATCCAACATAAGCCCGACCCTAACATTTGAAATCCCAAACATAAATACACGGCCCAAACAATTACACACGTTGATCTTGTGCGGTCCGGATGGACTTGTGCGACTGAGAAGTCCTTGTGCGATCCGGATAACTTGTGCGACTGGGTTTAGGCTTTGAGGCCCAACAGCATAGAAATGTTTAACAGATGTGTATGGCCTAAGCCTTGTGCGATCGGCACTGTCTTGTGCGATCCACAAGGTCTTGTGCGATCATGCAGTGTTGTGTTGTACACTGTGTTCTAACTTATTGTACCCCAACCTACCTTGTGCGACTTCCTTGTGCGATCAGATCTTGTATGATCTGATCTTGTGCGACCAAGGAGTCTTGTGCGATTGGTTATAAATCATTCCATGATTCATGTAAATCAGTTACAATCAATTCGAATAGTTTCCTATTTTCATTCGATCAATCAAAGCTAACAGTTTCCTACTTTGAATTTACTCAATCAAAACAACACTTAACAGTTTCCAATCATACCAACAATCGATTAAATCAAGGTTTTATCTATTGATTCATATGAACCCTAATCACATTCAAGCATGAACAAAACATGAGCAATAATCCTAACACTTAATCCTATTAACATGATTCTTGATCTCGATCCCTAGCATGCATACTAACATAACAATCCAACACATCATCCACATATACTCGTCTAACAGCCGATTAACATGCAATCGATTCTAGATCATCAACCACATCATATGATTAACAACTCTATATTGATCTAAGATGCTATACATGTGAGTCGATTTACATATACTAAAACTCAACAAATTTCATCATAATCAATCACAAGATATCACTAAATCATCATGTAATACAAATGGATCACAACATCATCTATCATACAACCAATACTACAAACACTAACCGGTTGAGAGAAGGATAGGATCGATCCGAGTAAGAAAACTTCGAGAGATAGGGATGTTTGCCGTCGGCTTTAAGAGGAGAGGAGTAGGGTTTGTGTGTGTTTCTTGTGTTAGCAAATAATGAGAAACAAAACTCCCCTAGGGATATGTGCATACGTATAAGAGAAGTGGGCCGAACCCTACTTTGGGCTGCCCTTGGTCTCGAGTTCAACCCAAATGAGATTGGGCCGAGAGGATGTGTGGAACCAAAGCCCAATGGCTTGTCCGGTTGGGTGAATGTTGTGCGATTCGGGATATATATAGACATACATATATTCACATAATATAACATAATGTTTCACTTAAAACCATGTATCACATAATCATATATTGATCAAACAGGTTACATCCAAGTACAACGAAGGTTTGAAATACGAGTTGTCACAGCAAGGAACCGGGTACATTTTGGGTGCCGATTGGGTACCAACTTTTGGCATTTTCGGTACTGGTCCAGTACGGCACCGGTTCAGTACCGGTATTTACCGTTTTTTACACTAAAATACCAATATCGTACCGGTTCCGAACTGTACCGGGTATATTTGGTACCGGTACCCACTTTTGGGAATTTTCGGTACCGGTTCGGTACCAAACAGGTACCATGCTCATCGCTAGTTGGGATGCCCTTTTTTTTAAACTATTAGGAGTAGGGTTTGTGTGTGTTTCTTGTGTTAGCAAATAATGAGAAACAAAACTCCCCTAGGGATATGTGCATACGTATAAGAGAAGTGGGCCGAACCCTACTTTGGGCTGCCCTTGGTCTCGAGTTCAACCCAAATGAGATTGGGCCGAGAGGATGTGTGGAACCAAAGCCCAATGGCTTGTCCGGTTGGGTGAATGTTGTGCGATTCGGGATATATATAGACATACATATATTCACATAATATAACATAATGTTTCACTTAAAACCATGTATCACATAATCATATATTGATCAAACAGGTTACATCCAAGTACAACGAAGGTTTGAAATACGAGTTGTCACAGCAAGGAACCGGGTACATTTTGGGTGCCGATTGGGTACCAACTTTTGGCATTTTCGGTACTGGTCCAGTACGGCACCGGTTCAGTACCGGTATTTACCGTTTTTTACACTAAAATACCAATATCGTACCGGTTCCGAACTGTACCGGGTATATTTGGTACCGGTACCCACTTTTGGGAATTTTCGGTACCGGTTCGGTACCAAACAGGTACCATGCTCATCGCTAGTTGGGATGCCCTTTTTTTTAAACTATTTGTGAATACAGATATATAGGAAACAGAATAATGTGTTTTATGGGTCAGACCAACTGCCACCCATTTGACCAGAACTCAATTTTGACTATAAATACCCTGTGGATGTTTAAACAATAGCGAAAAACTTCAATGACAATGTATCTAATCATCAGGCATTCAATTAAATAAAAAAGCAAACCAATTTTACCTTTATCCAACAGCAAACATTCAAAAACAATAATATTCATTTGCTAAAAAGTGTTCCAACCTAGGTGAATCAACGAAACCTTCCATATCAATGTGTCGAATAATCATACATTCAAATAAAAGTAACCATTTAACATATGAAATCCACAGAATTAAAAACCATTGACAAAGTCACTTAGTGTAACCCAAAGACAATACACAAAGAAGAAACCCTAGCCTATGAATTAAAAGGAAGGCAAGCATCAACACTGACCTGAACGGCAAATCTGATAAAGCACTGGCTCTAAAAATCGCTGCAAGTATAAATCCTTCTACGCGATTTTAAGTTCTGGAGGTAAAATTCTAGGGTTACATGTGTAAATCTTCAGTTTTGAGGTTCCGATTATTGTAGTTTGACAAAAAGCTGGAAGAAAGCTTTAAAAGCAGAGCAAGACATAGGCTATATACGGGTGAAGAAAAACGAAAATACATACTTGCTGAAAGGAGGAAGTCCGCCACGGCCTCCGCCGTCCCTGCCGACCCTGAAACCGCCGCCTCCGCAACCTCTGCTACCGAATCCGCCGGCTGTATTGCGGTAGTGAAAGCACATCGCTATTGTACGTAGGACTGGAGGGACAATGGTAAGTGTCAAAGAATAGGGCGAGTATTGTCGGTGGCAAAGGACACCGACTTATGATAATGATAATAGAATAAACAATAAACAATATATTATAAAATAAGAGTACATACATAATAATATGTATGGTTCTTGTAATATGTATATTTTGAGATTTATTGTTCTTGTAATACGTATATTTTGAGATTTTGGTCCTTTTGTAAAATTAATTATGGCGTTGACATTTACAATAACGACCGGACCCAATAAATAACACAAATAACAAAGGTATTGGTAGAGTATGTGAAGGGTAAGATGTAGACAAACCTTACCCATATCGAATCTAGAAAGTATAAAGCAACCAAACGAGAGGGTCCTATTTTGACGATCAAACATTACACACTTGTTTAATATAAATATGGGTTAAGATAAAATAGTAAGTTTTTTTTTTGCTAGGAAGGCTATGAAGTAATCTTGACCATCAATTGATTTAATCAATGGCTAAGACTAAATGAGTGAAATTGAAGAGAAAAAAAAGAGGCGTGTAGGTTTGTGTAAGAGCATTCTAGTCAATCCAGGACAATAGTTTCTCTCTCCTCCAATTCCCCTCAGTTTTTAAACATTAATAACTTTTTCATACGACATTACTTTTTTTTTTATAAAAATTGGACAAAAAACGAGCGTTTTTTATCTTTAAAACGAGTATACTATTGCTATATTTTCCAAAACTTTTTTTGAAAATCCAGTTGCGTAAAACGCAATGGAAAAAAAACGTAAAAAATGACTTTTTTCTAAAGCGCAATGCACAAAAAACACAAAGAAATGTATTATTTCTAAAACGCAATGGCCAGAAAACAGAAAACACAAAGAAATATCTTATTTCTAAAACGCAATGGCCTAAAATCACAAAAGAAAGTGTACTTTCTAAAACGCAATGGACTGAAAACACATAAAAATGTGTTTTACCTAAAACGCAATGGACTAAAAACACTTCAAAAATGTGTTTTTCTAAAACGTAATGGCGAGAAAACACATAAAAATGTCTTATTTCTAAAACGCAATGTCCTAAAACACAAAAGAAAATGTTCTTTTTAAAACGCAATGAACTGAAATGTGTTTTACCTAAAACGCAATGGACTAAAAACACTTCAAAATGTGTTTTTCTAAAACGCAATGAACCAAAAAACAAATAAAAATGTTTTTTTTTTTTTTTTTTTTTTTTTTTTTTTTTTTTTTTTTTTTTCTAAAACGCAATGGCCTAAAAACACAAAAGAAAGTGTTCTCTCTAAAATGCATTGAACTAGGGTATTTTTTGTCTGTGAATTGTCTGAACCAGGAAATAGGAGATCAAAAATTGTTTACAAATTTTTGTCTACAAAATGAGACAATTTCCAGAAAATTAAATTTTCGGATTCAGTTTTATTAAAGCAATTTAATCAAAAAAAATTTAGTGCAATTTTTGGCTCTGCCCCTTGGACCCCGCCAGGGGCTGCCGCCCCTTGGACCCCCGCCAAGATTACTTTGTAAAACTAAATGACTCAATTCAAAAACCTATATTGTAAAATGCAATTCAAAAATTTCTTACATAGATTGAAGTCGATTTCTTCAGATTTCTTCACCAATTGACGAAATCTGAATGTTAGAAACACTTATCAGCGATCGAATCGAACGAATCGAGTGATTCGATTCAAAACCACAGAAAAAATGAGATATTGTATGAAATTAAACTGAGTTTCTTCAAAAAAATTGAAGAACCCGTTGATTGGGTGTTTGAATCATTGATTGATGACGAAAATCGCACTATAATGTAGTGATTATTGAGATAGAAAGTGAATACAAGGTTGAAGATGGTGGGTTTTGAAAATGGTGGATTTTGAAGTTATAGAGAGAAGAAGAAGAAGGGAGAAGATTGGGTAAAATTGACTATAATACCCATCCTCTTTATTGTATTGGTTTCGATTTTTTTGGGGTTTCGCGGTCATTAAAAATGATGCCTTAAGCTTTGGTGGTTCTATTTCGACTTTTATGTTTGGGTTATATAATGCTATAAAAAAGATTTTTTGGTGCATGTTTTTTTTTTGGGTGGGGGGGGGGGGGGGGGGTTATGCCATCTTTGAAGACAACGGCTGATGCGTTGGTGTTCTTGGTTCGACTTTTTTTGTTGGGCTTTTGTGTTTGTATGAAGGATTTATTGGTGCATGTCTTTTTTATTATATTAATCAAGGTTTCAGTATTGAACGAACGTCTGATGTTGTCGTTTATCTTGGATTTTGGTTTACATTTCTTTTTAGATGTTTGGATGAGACCTTTTGAGGATTTTTGTTTGCGGTTTTCTTTAGTTTTACTTTTACTGTTTGTTTGGTTGTTCTTTTTAAGGGTTTGTGAAGGTGTAACGATAATGTTCATCGGAGATCTTTTGTAGTTTCAAAGCTTTTGTTAGTCTTTGTGATGTTTGTTTATTGGGTCGATGAAAATGACTTATGGCTAATCGGAAACCATTAGCTATGATGTTGCTTTGGACTTTGCTTGGTAACTTAAATTGCAGCCGTCTATTGGTTATGAGCTTTGTTTTATTGTTATTTTGATGTTGATTATGGGCATTTGGGTGTGCAATGTTATTTACATACTCTATATTGGTCCTATTATGTTGTTGTTAGCTGATGTACTACTCGCTTAGCCTAACTGGTTCAGAACAGTATTTTTTTCGAGAGCCATAGCTGAGATGCTAGTTACAGATTTAAATAAACCTATTATTGGAATATTCTTTCTTGCATATCTTTTTAGATTCAACAAATCAATCTAGTTATTTTGATTATATGATATTAAAATATGGTTATTATATATAACGTATTTTTAAAAAATTAAAAGAAAATAGTGACTATTAAATATGGGGTAACTTCGTAGAAATGTAACCAAGTTTGTCAAGTGTTTCAGTTTAGTCACTGCAACTTTTTTTGTCTCTCTAAAATCACCAAGTTTCATTTACTGTTCTAATACTATGTAATTATCAGGTTAACAGGTTAGAATGATGATGTGTCAGTTTTTTTTTTAATTTATTGTTAACTTTATTTAAAACATTGTATATGTATTTAAATAGGGGTATTGGATTTTAATAATCCCAAGTTTCACTAATTGGCCGGTAATAATCCCAACTTCAAAAATTGCCTACAACAGTCCCAACTTGTAAGATTTTGGCCACCAATGATCCTTGTCTAACTGGGTTATAACCCAGTTAGTTTTTTGAAGTTTTGAGCGGCGGAGAAGGTCACTAGAGGTTAGAGATGACAAGTGGTGGTCTCCTTTGGTGGTTTCAGGGGTAAAGAAGGTCGTCGGAATAAGTTGTAGGTCACCGGAGTTGCGTAGATGGTGGAAATTTTAAACTTTTGAGAAGCGGATAAGATTACAGGAGGTCGGAGATGATTGGTGGTGGCCTCGTTTGGTGGTTTCAGGGGTAAAACGGGTCGCCGGAATAAGTTGCAGGTCACCAGCCCAACAAGGTTATAACCCAGTTATATAAGGATCATTGGTGGCCAAAATCTTACAAGTTGGGACTGTTGTAGGCAATTTTTGAAGTTGGGATTATTACCGGCCAATTAGTGAAACTTGGGATTATTAAAATCCAATACCCCATTTAAATAAAAACTACCAACACTAGGGCTGTAAACGAACCGAACGAACACGAACAAGGCCTTGTTCGTGTTCGTTCGTTAAGGAAATAAATGTGTTAACGAACGGTTCATGAACACTTACCGAACCAGATTTTATGTTCGTGTTCGTTCATTAAGGAAACGAGCGTGTTCGCGAACGGTTCATGAACACAAACGAACACAAATAAATTTGGCAAACACGATGAAGGATAAAGATAGATGGTCCAGAGAGTAGCACTCGAACTTGAATCCCTTATTGTGGAACGGAGGTCGATCGTCTAATAAGAAATGAAAGGGAAATGATGCATAAACAAGGTGAAAGTGGGTTTTCTAGTTTAATTGTTAGGGTAATAAAATAAATAAAAGTTTAATAATATGAAAAGTACAAATAAAATATAAGAAAGTACAAAGATCTTCAATTAAAACACAAACATACGAACATAAACGAACTTAAATCAACGAATGTTCACGAACACCTTACCGAACGTTCACGAACACAATCGAACGAACGAGATCTTTGTTCATGTTTGTTCATTTAACTAATCGAACGAAATTTCTTGTTCGTGTTCTTTCGTTTATTAAATGAACGAACATAAACAAACTTCCCGCCGAACGGTTCACGAACTGTTCGCTAACGTTCGGTTCATTTACAGCTCTAACCAACACATAAATTAAACACCATCCGATTGTATCCACTGTCCACCCTTTTTCTTTATTTCCACTATTTCTTTACCACGTACAAATTTTCAAGCAGCTATGGTTCAATTTCATTTCACAAGGAAACTTTTACAGCAAATAGCATGATAGCAAAGATTGACAAAACAACTAACACAAGATGTAACTGTGCGGAACATATTCTAGCAATGGAGCCTTCAATTTCACACGGAAAAGTTCGCCATTCCGTTCGCCAGAGTGGAGATTCCGATATTATGACTTCTGACACCGGTAAAGGAAGAAAGTTTGAGCGCAGGATGATGATTTTCAGCTTTAGATCGCTCGCACCGTGATGTTTAGTTCGATATAAATTTGTGGGTTTTGTGCTTGTAATCCACGATTTGATCTCAGATAGGAAGGTTTAGAGTTCAAAATTCTTGGAAATATTAGATTCTTCTTGTAGATTTATGATTATATCAAGAATTAAAAAAATTAAAAATAAGAGAAAATATTGTAACCAAGGGCGGACCTAGTAAGAGGCCAGGGTGGGCGGGCGCACCCCCTGAAAAAAATAATTAGTGTATTTTATAAGGTAAAATTCTCCCCGCACCCCTTGAAAATTTGGTTAAACCCCTTATCCGCACCCCTTGAACCCTTGAAAATTTGGTTAAACCCCTTATCCGCACCCCATGAAAAAATTTTCTGGGTCCGCCACTGATTGTAACCGGATGACCTGGTAATTACACACTATTAGAACACAAAATTAAAGTTTAATTATTTTAGAGAGACAAAAATTGTTTGGATTACTTAATTAGAATAATGGGCAAACTTGGTTACATTTACGTGACATTTTCCCATTAAATATTGGTATAGAACGGAAGCTTGTATATTGGAATTGAAGTGTAAGATAACATGATAAGTTTAAATAAATCATACATCAAATTGTAAATAAATACACTTTTTCCTCTTACTTTAATTCTCGTAGCACATGTTAGGAATAATTACAAAAGTAACTATCCTCTATATATAACCACTCCCTAAAGTACCATTTATTCGACCATTTCATTCCAACTCCAAACATGGCTTCCACCACCACCCACATCATCTTCACTCTCTTAGCCGCTCTCTTTATCTCCGGCAACCTCCAAACCACCTCCGCCCGCCGCCTATTGTTCTTCTCCGTCCCCGGGTTATCGGGAACTCTCCCAATCCCCTCACTCCCACCTACACTCCCACCGTTGCCTCCATTTATCCCAACACTTCCCAACTTCCCCTTTCCTATCGGCACCCCCTCCGGGCCCTCAACCACGCTGCCATTCGCCAGAATATTCGCTCCTCCCATTGCCGGTACCATCCGTCATTGAAGTTACGTACATTTCTGATCCTTCCGCTATGATATGTTTTGTTATTATGTAATGTTTAAATGTTATTTTATGTTTAATGTGTATTGGAATATGTATGCTGGATTTCTTTGTTTTCTTTATGGTATGAATTGAAACACTGATTTTGTATTTAAAATGATTGTTTACGTACGTTTTTCTTTCTTAATTGTGATTTCAACCCACTTATTGATATATTAAGTTCAGGTTTCAGGTTTTTTGGGTTTTGGTTGGAAAAAGTGACCTGATAACCGGCTCATTTAAAGTTTGGGCCGGTAACGTTTGGGTTGTTTGATTTTCGAGTTTAGATGTAACGTGAAAAAAAAAACATGTTCATATTGCTACTAAGATAATCAAACATCATTAACAATATGACATGATAATGTTCAATAGTTTCAAAGCATCATGTTCAAAATAATAGATACTCCAAACCAAAACACATCTATAAAAATAACGATAATTGTTGGTTTTTCCGGTAAGGATGTTCAGTTTTTTAGCTGGGAAAAGTGACCCGATAACCAACCCATATAAGGTTCGAGTTGGTCAGCTACGGGTTTTACAGCTTCAGGTTTTTCGGGTATTCTTTAGTTCGGATTAAGATGGCTTCAGATTCGAATGGAGTTTCTAGTAAAAATGCACAACTCTAAGTAAAGATGCATGTGTTGTACTTAAAACTACTCAAATGAGTTAAATGTCATTGTCATCTAATGTATGCACCAATTGCTCTGATCTATAAAGTTTTTACAAAATTATTATACATTGTCTCACCCATTTATAAGACTATATGTAGTCTTCCTTTTTTTAATAACAGGTAACACTTCTAAATCTATACATTTTTGTTTATTTCAGAACTTAAACCCTTACCACTTGAAAAATTATATTTTTTTCAACACCTTGGTACAACTAGACTAATGTCTCTCTGGTACATCGTATATAGTCCTAAACCGTATTTTAAAAGTTCTATAATGCATAAACTCATAAATGCTACAAATGTACCAAGCACCTGACACATTAGTAATGTATTCATTCATCAAAACCTCAGTATTGCCCTTCATAATATGTTGATGAATTATTATGGGTAGTAATAATCATATTGTCATCATCATCATACTCAGTAAATCCCACCAATAGCAAAGCTAAGGTAGGGTCTGAGGAGGGTAGATGTAGACAGCCTTACCTCTACCCCGTAGGAATAGAGAGGCTGCTTCCGGTGAGACCCCCGGCTCGAGTTAAATAGATCATACGGAATCTTTATTCTAATATTAAATAGAGTAACCTGCCATTTTGGTCCCTATGGTTTGATCACTTTTGCCATTTTAGTCCAAATCTCAAACTTTTTACATCTGAGTCCCTGCGGTTTGCATTTTGTTACTATTTTAGTCCAAAACTCAAAATCTCTGATTTTTTACTGTTTTAATGTCCCTTTTGTCTTTATCTAAAGGGGTAGTTTGGTCATTTAATTTTCATTAAAGCAATTCATTTATTAAAAAACCCCCAAATATAAAAACCCCCTGATCATCATCATCTTCAACCTCATCATCTTCAACCTCTGCACCTCATCTCCGCCAAGCACCACCACCTGCCACCACCACCACCCCCTCTCGCTGCCAAGCACCACCACCTGCCACCACCCTCTCGCACCCCCTGCAACCACCGCCCCCCTCTCTCTCTCTCTTACATCACAACACCATCTCCTCCACCTCCACAACTGCCACACCAATCCGGTGACCAAAATGGCTTTCTGATGAACCTGCAACTCAATCCGGTGAGCACCTCCACCCAAAAAACGACTGGGCAAACACTATAGACCCTACCGCTATCCTCATAAATTCGCCCTAATCTTCCACTATTCTCCACCACCGTCGCCTTATCCCACCTTAAAAACCCTAATCGGTTTACCATGTGTTCTTGAGGCCGAGATCTGTGTGTCTCATTCCGGATTCATCATCATCGTCTTGAAGATCTTGAGGCGGAGATCTATGTGTTCATAGGGGTGTTTGGAGACGACACCGTTGTTGAAGGCTCATCTGTCTCTTCAAACAACATTCCACCACTGTCGGAGATCTATGCCACCACCGTAGTTCCTCCTTGGTGCTAGGTCTGATTTGGGTGTGGGTGTGTGGTTATCGGAGAACCACCACCTCCTTCACCTGCTCTGCCGGTTCTCTCTCTCTCCTCCCCTGATTTCGTTACCGTGCCGCCGCTACTGGTCTGATTTGGGTGTGGGTGTGTGGTTATCGGAGAAGGAGAGTGGCAAAGGGTGTGGTGTATGTGGTTTGCAGAGAAGAAGATTGGAGTTTATCTGTGTTTTAGTGAGAGAGAGAGAGAGAGAGAGAGTTATATATATATAATATATAATTAATTTTTTTTTAATTTATTCGAAGAGTAAATCAGAATGACCAAAATGCCCCTGCACTAAAGGACAAAATAATCAGCTTTCAACAGTCAAAATAGAGGGTTTTTGGATTTTGGACTAAAATGGCAATAAAAGTGAAACCACAGGGACCCAGATGTAAAAAGTTTGAGATTTGGACTAAAATGGCAAAAGTACCCAAACCACAGGGACCAAAATGGCAGTTTACTCTATTAAATATGTTAAAGGGTGACATGTTAAATTTCAGGATGACCCATATTTCGATGTGCTTGTGTAATTTTATTGGGCAAAGGTGTAATTGTTTTTGGGAGGTCTATCGGACCAGATAAGTAAATAACCACGGATTTTGCATGGTTACATCAACAGAACGTCAAAGGACTTGGTGACGTTTTTGTGACCAAATACGTGCTGTTAAGTAGAGTAAAGATCACGTACAAAATATCTTATCATACAAAACGTACGAATGACATAGAAAAGTAAAAAAAAAAAAAAAACGTGGTGATATTTTTATAATTATTTTAATTGTAATTAACCTACAAGATCAAAATTACCATACAAAGATCAAAATTACCCTACAAAATCAAAGTTACCCTACAAGATCATTTGTAGAATAATTATGATACTCTACAAAATTACCTTATAGGATCAAAATTACTCTACAAGATCAAAATTACCCTATAACATTGTTTGTAGAGTAATTATGATAATCTATAAAATTGCCTTACAAGATCAAAATTACATTATAAGATCACTTTATAAAATTACCTTACAAGATCATTTATAGAGTAATTTTGATAATTACCCTACAAGTAAAATAACTATGAAAATGTCATCGCGTTCTTTTTATTTTTCCACTCCATTCGTACGTTTTGTACAATAAGATACTTTGTATTTGATGTTTTTTCTAGTTAAGTATATACTAAAATCAAGAATATTATTATTTTGCTGATTAGTCTATATCTAATAGGAACAAAGAGTAACTTTAATCCCATATGTCATTCTCTTATAATAAAAAAATTCATCAAAATGTCATATGGCAATTTATTATGCAACCATAACCATATAATAAATAATAAGTATATTAATATAAAGACTATTAAGTGATTTAGTTTAATATATATTAGAAATGATCTTATATTTATAATTATATCTTTTCAATATTCTTAATTCTTAATAATTAATATTAGTTATCTACTTACCTATACTTTAGTATAATATCTCTATTTTAGTAGATAAAAACATACTTTTCAAAAGAAGATTGGATAACCAAAAATCTATATACTCATCACTATTTGACGTAACCAAAAATTTAAAACCTCATCATGTTTATAATTTGTTATTGTCGTTTTCACAAATGTTAAACATATGTATAAACGGATTAAGATCAAATACAAAGGATCCTAATTGTAAGAAGTGTAAGAAGGATTTATAGAGTGACAAGTGTCCAATAACCTAAAAAAACCCACTACACAAAAAAACCCCACTAAAAAAAAACCCTTAAACATCCACCACCACCAAAAACCTAAACCCCCACCCCCCCACATCACCCCCCCCCCCAAAAAAAAAAAAAAAAAAAAATCCGAGGGAGTGGGGGGTGGGGGGGGGGAGGTTTAGGTTTTTTGGGGGGGTTTTTTTTTGTGAGGTATAGTTTTTTTTTTTTTATTGCCCGGAAGGGGGGGGGGGGGGTTAGGTTTTTTTTTTAGGTTTTTGGGGGGTGGGGGGTTAGGTTTTTTGGGGGTTTTTTTGGTGAGGTATAGTTTTTTTTTTTTTTTTTTTTTTTTTTTTTTTTTTTTTTTTTTTGCGGGGGGCGGGGGGCGGGGGGTTAGGTTTTTGGGTGGTGTGTGTGTGGGGGGGGGGGGGGTTTAGGTTTTTGGGTGGTGGTGGGGTGGTGTGGGGGTGGGTGTTTAGGTTTTTGGTGGTGATGTAGTGGGTTTAGTTTTAGGTTATTGGACACTTGTCACTCTATAAATCCTTCTTACACTTTTTACAATTAGAAGTCTTTGTAGAATAACTTGACCCATGTATAAACAATATATATATATATTTGGCTAAATAAAATAACTAAATTGATAAATATTTGGCTAGTCGAGCTTGAGTTGGACTCGAGCTTTAGAAATTGAGCTCCAAATGAGCCCGCCTTTGGTTCATTTACTAAACCCTTATATAAATGCAAGAGTTTATGAAAATCTAGGTGAATAGGCTCTTCTAAATAGATAAATTTCTTGTATAAGAAAAGAGAACATACAAAATCATTAAATTTGTATTTGAAACTTGTACGCTTCAAGGTTGTTCTAACAATGATTGTTGTTAACTTGTTATTTGAGATATTATCAAATCGAGCCATGAGCAGGATCAAGTTGAAATTAAGCCGAATAGAAGCTCAGTTTCAGCCCATTGAGATATCAAATCCAATTGACTTAACTCATATAGTTATCACATCTGGCCAGATTATATGCTAGTTCTACTTGAACTCGCTCTTTGAGCTGCCCTAAACCCAACCCGACCCAACATAGCATGTATATCCCAAAACAATGAACCAAAGCAGTGATACATGTAATCAAGATAGAAAGAAATAGTATCAGATCCATCCCATTCACAGGAAACTTTGCTAGGTCTTTATATAACAAGAACCATGTAACAAAAATATTGTTTGATGAACAATAGATAATCAATGTAACTATTCAAGTTGCAAATATATGAAAAGAGAAATATCACCTTTCTAACTAGGAAAAACACCATGTTGTTTTGAACTGGGCTTCTTTTATCCTCTATGGCCAATCTTGAAGGTTCTTCAACCTCTTCAACAAAAGCTTCAAAATCATAACCTGTTACCCAATTAAATTAACTCGTTTAGGAACAGGAACTCTACTTCTATATAATATTAAGATGCAAGATTTTAACCAGATAAGAGCTTAGGGCAGTAGCCTTCTGGCTGACAATTTCCATGCCTATTTAAATGGAAACATAATAACAAGAGATAGTCTCCTTAAAGTACGTGAGGATTTAGATTTTGGTAGCATAAAGGAAGTTTAAGATGCTTAAATTTCAACAAGGAGCAGTAACTAGACTCATTACAAACCTTTCAAACCACACTACCATAGATAATGGGTTTATTTGAAGAAATAAGGTTGCCGACTTGCTGTTGTTATCACAATTCCATTCCGATCCTCATCTCAATTTCCACAAATTCATCAAAGTAACTCATGAATTAATTAACTCCGTGCAAAAGGTGCAAAAAATTAACCTAAAATTCAGATTCCAGATAACGAAAAACAATAGGATCAAGCAAAATAATACAATAGTAGAAACTCATAAAAGCACAAGAAGCCTGATCTGCAAACAAAAATTGATAGTTCAAACGTAAACCCCAATTTGATGGATGCAACTAGTTACAATCTGCTAAAAAAATACATAACGAAAACCTAATATGGCAAATTCAGTAAGTAAGATCAACCGGGAGAGTGAACTCTAAGCTACCACCATCTAAGAGCTCACAAATCAAAGATACAATTCGATTCGCCCATCCACAGGTCCAAATCATGATATGCCAATTAGGCATATCTACACCTAGTTGTCAAACAAACCAACTTATTAGGCATCCATACAGTAGTTCAGGCACACATATTAGGGTTTAACTACTAAATTGAAGTATAGAAAGCACAATGTGTTGTCAAAATCCTTCTCCTCAAATGAACAATCCACTTACAATTATGTTGTAATTTTTGAAAACCCTGTCAATTCAAAGAACCTACAAAGTTCATCTCAAAAACTTAAATCTACGAATCCTTATCAACTTATAAAACTACGTCCTTCAATTTCAAGCACACGCAATCAATCACCAAAATCGAACTGAAATATCATAGTAACTAACCGCAACACTGATAAGAGTTTCAATTCTAGACAAATCGTGATGTTTCTAGTTGCAATATCAATCAAGTTTAGTAGACAGATGCAATTAAATTTAAATTGACAAACCTAGTTCAAGAAACCGTTGATGCATCCAAACATCGACCGAAATTCAACTTAATTCGCTAAATGTCGTGTCTCCATCGACGGAGTGATGAGTAAATACAACTCAATTCGCTAAAACCTTGCGTCGGTACGATGGAACAGTGGAGGAGCTAGGGTTACGACTTAGGCTTTCTAAGTGGCGGTGGCGTTGGTGGTGGTGGTAGTTGTTCAGAGGAGGTAGGGTTTGCAACCGTAGATAGAGTAGTGTTTCTGATACGCGAAGTTAATGAAATATAGTTGGACAAAAATGCCCTGTTCCCTAGTTTCCCACTTTTTTAGTGTTCCTCAATGAACCCTTCCCTATATATATATATATATATATATATATATATAAAACAATTATATACAATACCAACCCTTAGATATATGAATACAACACAAATTGTTCAAAAAAGAGGGAATAAAGGGAATTTAGATTTCTTAAAAACACAGAATAGAAAAAAGTTTATAGAAAATGAATCATTAAAACTTTTAATATATTTTTTAAGTCATGAAATAGAGAAAGGGCAAGATATTACAAAAAAAGTGTAAATCATCCTATGATATTACATTTAGAAAAAAATAGGATATATTGGAGAAGATATAACAAAATCAAATGTAAAATATATTTGTAAATTTAAATTAAAAAATCCTGATATAATAATCAGAACATCTAATATAGAATATAGCCCATTAGATAAAGAAGAGTTCAAAAAACAAATCCCTGAAATGGTAAATCAAGGGTTAATTAGAAAATCAGAAAGTCCTCATAGATCTACAACTTTTTTAGTAAGAAATCATAGTGAGATAAAAAGAGGAAAAGCCAGAATAGTCTATAATTATAAAAGATTAAATGATAATACAATAGATGATGGGTATAATATTCCTAACAAAGATAGTTTGTTAAATCTTATACAAAATAAAAAAGTATTTTCAAAATTTGATTTAAAATCAGGATATAACCAGTTAAAGTTAGAAGAAAGCTTTAAACCATGGACAGCCTTTACATGTTCTGAAGGGCAATATGAATGGAAAGTCCTTAGCTTTGGACTAAAAAATGCACCTTCAATTTTTCAAAGATTTATGGACAGCATATTTTTAAAATTTGATTTTTGCCTAGTATACATTGATGACATTTTAGTTGCAAGTAATACAGTGCAGGAACATGAGAAACATCTACAACAGGTTTTTGAAGAAATAAAAAAAAATGATATAGTTGTTTCAAAAAGAAAAATGGAACTTTTTAAAAGAAAATTTTCCTTTTTAGGATTAGAAATTGGAAATCGAAAAATAGAATTACAACCACGTATTTTTACAAAAATTCTAAATTTTCCAGAAAAATTTGAAAACCTAAAACAGATACAAGCCTTTTTGGGTCTAGTAAACTACGCTAGAAAATTTATTCCAAACTTGTCAAAATTAGTTGGACCTTTATATGGTAAAACCACTAAGAATGGTCAAAGGTATTTTAATCAAGAAGATATTAAACTAGTTAAAGAAATTAAAACAGCAGTCAAAAACATTAAACCATTAGAGTTACCATTAGTTACAGATTATATAATTATTGAAACAGATGGATGCAAAGAAGGATGGGGAGCAGTCCTTCTATGTAAACCAAACAAATGCTGTCTCAAGGAAGAAGAGAAAATTTGCGCTTATGCAAGTGGTAATTTTCAAAATAAAACAAATTGGACTACAATTGATTTTGAAATACAGGCATTAATTTATGCATTAGAAAAATTTAAAATTTTTCTTAAGAAAGAATTTACAGTAAGAACTGACTGTGAAGCAATAGTTAAATTCGTAAAAAATGACCAAAGTAAAAAAGTAAATAGAACCAGATGGGTTAATTTACAAAACATTATACAAGGAAATAGGTATTTTATAAACATTGAACATATTAAAGGAAAAAATAATGGGATAGCTGATATGTTATCTCGAAATATAAACAAATGGTTTGTTTCAGATGGACAGGAAACCAGATAAGGAGAAATTAAAGCTTATACATCCAAAGCAGGGGAATTCTTCTTCGGATGAAGAAAAAATTCAACAGTCATATTTACAGTCAACAGAAAGAATATACACTTCTCCTCATACGTCATTACCACAGATAATGATGGGGCAGTTTTATAAACAACAGCAATCAATGGCAGCTGTCAAGCGACCTTTGCACACCAATTTTTCACCCAAGCCGGTGATTGAATTTGGAACATATGCCTTACAGATATGCAATGAAGTTGATAAAAAGTTTCGTCCTATCATGGGAATGCAACTTACAGATAAACAGCAATGTTTATTAGACAACTTATGGCATATTCAAACCATGCCACAAGCTTCAACATTTAAAGTACAGGTTATAGATGCTTTAAGCATTTACTTTCAGGAACAATGTTCAAAAACACCTGAAAGACAGTTTAAAACAAAACCAGATTACACACATTATGTAATATTTAGGATTACAAAGATTGGTATTTTCAACAAATGGGAAACAATTACACAACACATAACTTGTGCAGGAGGATCATTTTGGAAAGGTTATACAAGTTTTGCTGAAGCTCTTTAAGCAGGAAGAAACAACTTTGGCATACAAAATTTTTACATAGAACCTGAAGAGGTTAAAAGTTTTTCTGATATGGCTAAAACAAATCCCGAGCATTAAATAAAAGCTCAACAAGAAATTATTTCTACATTAAGAACACAGCTCGAGGAAAAAACAAAAAATGCACAAGATATACAGTTGAAAATTGAAAATAGTCTGTTAAAACAAAAAATGAGTTTGCTCGAAGCAAAAAATGCACAGTTATTAAAAAAAATTGAGAAAAAAGAAAATAAAGAAAAAACAGATGTACACAGGACTTTTGAGTGTTTCAGGACAAGGATTCTTGATACAACTTGGTGGCAATGTTTGAAGCCAGTTTCAGAAAGGTTCCCAGAATTCGAGAATCTTGTTTCACAAAAAGTATGTGCAGAGTTTCCCTTAATTCTGTACAATCTGCAACAACAGCTGGTAGACATGGCATTCAGATTTGACAGTGAACAACAGGGATTCACAGTGGTGGAAAGAACAAATGAAGCAGGAGATGGAATTTGTCTTCTGTTGCTTCAAGTACATCATCCTACAAAATTAACAGATGAACAAATAATTCAATTCTATCATCACGGTATGATTGATTATTTGGAAATCAAGTTAAACAGAAAGACAGAAGATCTCCTCAATCAGCTTGGAGAAAAAAATGATTCTAGTAGCAGGAAATATTGCAATAAGATCGACAACCTCGATTATTGGTTGCAAAATATTTTCCTCATTTCCTTACACAGATTCATACACATACAGACCAACTAGAAAGAGAATTTTCATAGAACACAATAAACACAAAAATGCAAGCAATTATCTACAAACAGCAATGACAAAGACCAATCTAGAGTTTGCAACTTTACCTTGGTTGAGTCATACAGATCATACAACTAAAGAGATCCCAGACAGTTTTACACAGTTTATTAAAAAACATCAGGAAACTGCAGAAATTCCTGACTATTTTCCATGGAGGAACTATCAATTAATAGGCGAAGGACACTACATACAAGTCTACACAAAAACAAATTGGAGAATGCTTCTACCTTTTGCAGGGGAAGGAGGCACTCTACAAGTACAACACATCATAAACCTAGAAGACGAAGATTGTGAACACGAAGACTGTTCGAGTCCACTGTTAATAGATAGCACACATAGAGACTTCTAGAAGATGACGCAAGAAATGACGAAAACAGACACAAGACAAAACATATGACGAAAGCAGTGACGATTTATAAATTCAATTATTTACAGAAAGTGGTCGACAGAGGGCAATAATTTCAAACCTAATTTTAGAATCTAACTTTGTAATCAATCGTTTATTTTGCTTTCTAGACTAGGCTTTTTGACTTTTGTGTTATTATTCTTTCCTTATATGCCTATATATTGAGGCATTTGTAAATCGTTGTAAGACACGAAAAACCATTTCAAGTAATAAGATTACTACTTCAATGGCACACTAAAACTCTCTCCATATCTCTTTAGCTCCACTCCCTTAACACCCCAAATTTTCTCCAGTTCTTCATATTATATTCCAACACACACATAAAAAAAAACATTTCTTCTGCAACCTTCTACTCCGCTGTGCATACTCTCATCCATCATCATCCACTGTGCATATCTCCATCAAAGTAAGTTTTAAATCTCCTCTTATTTTCAGTTTCCATCAAACATTTCTCAGAGAGGGTGGTGATGAAAACTGAAAATAAGAGGAGATTTAAAACTTACTTTGATGGAGATATGCACAGCGGATGATGATGGATGAGAGTATACACAGTGGAGTAGAAGGTTGCAGAAGAAATGTTTATTTTTTTTTATTTTTTTTATGTGTGTGTTGGAATATAATATGAAGAACTGGAGAAAATTTGGGGTGTTAAGGGAGTGGAGCTAAAGAGATATGGAGAGAGTTTTAGTGTGCCATTGAAGTAGTAATCTTATTACTTGAAATGGTTTTTAGTGTCTTACAACGATTTACAAATGCCTCTATATATAGGCATATAAGGAAAGAATAATAACACAAAAGTCAAAAAGCCTAGTCTAGAAAGCAAAATAAACGATTGATTACGAAGTTAGATTCCAAAATTAGGTTTGAAATTATTGCCATCTGTCGACCACTTTCTGTAAATAATTAAACTTATAAATCGTCACTGCTTTCATCATATGTTTTGTCTTGTGTCTGTTTTCGTCATTTCTTGCGTCATCTTCTAGAAGTCTCTATGTGTCCTGTCTATTGACTGTGGACTCGAACAGCCGTTGTGTTCACAATCTTCGTCTTCTAGGTTTATGATGTGTTGTAGTTGAAGAGTGTCTCCCTCCCCTTCAAAAAGTAGAAGCATTCTCCAATTTGTTTTTGTGTAGACTTGTATGTAGTGTCCTTCGCCTATTAATTGATAGTTCCTCCATGGAAAATAGTCAGGAATTTCTGGAGTTTCCTGATGTTTTTTAATAAACTGTGTAAAACTGTCTGGGATCTCTTTAGTTGTATGATCTGTATGACTATACCAAGGTAAAGTTGCAAACTCTATATTGGTCTTTGTCATTGCTGTTTGTAGATAATTGCTTGCATTTTTGTGTTTATTGTGTTCTATGAAAATTCTCTTTCTAGCTGGTCTGTATGTGTATGAATCTGTGTAAGGAAATGAGGAAAATATTTTGCAACCAATAATCGAGGTTGTCGATCTTATTGCAATATTTCCTGCTAATAGAATCATTTTTTCTCCAAGCTGATTGAGGAGATCTTCTGTCTTTCTGTTTAACTTGATTTCCAAATAATCAATCATACCATGATGATAGAATTGAATTATTTGTTCATCTGTTAATTTTGTAGGATGATGTACTTGAAGCAACAGAAGACCAATTCCATCTCCTGCTTCATTTGTTCTTTCCACCACTGTGAATCCCTGTTGTTCACTGTCAAATCTGAATGCCATGTCTACCAGCTGTTGTTGCAGATTGTACAGAATTAAAGGAAACTCTGCACATACTTTTTGTGAAACAAGATTCTCGAATTCTGGGAACCTTTCTGTAACTGGCTTCAAACATTGCCACCAAGATGTATCAAGAATCCTTGTCCTGAAACACTCAAAAGTCCTGTGTACATCTGTTTTTTCTTTATTTTCTTTTTTCTCAATTTTTTTGTAATAACTGTGCATTTTTTGCTTAGAGCAAACTCATTTTTTGTTTTAACAGGCTATTTTCAATTTTCAACTGTATATCTTGTGGATTTTTTGTTTTTTCCTCGAGCTGTGTTCTTAATGTAGAAATAATTTCTTGTTAAACTTTTATGTAATGCTCGGGATTTGTTTTAGCCATATCAGAAAAACTTTTAACCTCTTCAGGTTCTATGTAAAAATTTTGTATGCCAAAGTTGTTTCTTGCTGCTTGAAGAGCTTCAGCAAAACTTGTATAACCTTTCCAAAATGATCCTCCTACACAAGTTATGTGTTGTGTAACTGTTTCCCATTTGTTGAAAATACCAATCTTTGTACCCCTAAATATTACATAATGTGAGTAATCTGGTTTTGTTTTAAACTGTCTTTCAAGTGTTTTTGAACTTTGTTCCTAAAAGTAAATGCTTAAAGCATTTATAACATGTACTTAAATGTTGAAGCTTGTGGCATGGTTTGAATATGCCATAAGTTGTCTAATAAACATTGTTGTTTATCTGTAAGTTGCATTCCCATGATAGGACGAAACTTTTTATCAACTTCATTGCATATCTGTAAGGCATATGCTCCAAATTCAATCACCGGCTTGGGTGAAAAATTGGTGTGCAAAGGTCGCTTGCCAGCTGCCTTTGATTGCTGTTGTTTATAAAACTGTCCCATCATTATCTGTGGTAATGAGGTGTGAGGAGAACTGTATATTCTTTCTGTTGACTGTAAATATGACTATTGAATTTTTTCTTCATCCGAAGAAGAATTCCCCTGCTTTGGATGTATAAGCTTTAATTTCTCCTTATCTGGTTTCCTGTCCATCTGAAACAAACCATTTATTTATATTTCGAGATAACATATCAGCTATCCCATTATTTTTTCCTTTAATATGTTCAAAGTTTATAAAATACCTATTTCCTTGTATAATGTTTTGTAATTAATCCATCTGGTTCTATTTACTTTTTTACTTTGGTTATTTTTTACGAATTTAACTATTGCTTCACAGTCAGTTCTTACTGTAAATTCTTTCTTAAGAAAAATTTTAAAAATTTTTCTAATGCATAAATTAATGCCTGTATTTCAAAATCAATTGTAGTCCAATTTGTTTTATTTTGAAAATTACCACTTGCATAAACTTGCATAAGCGCAAATTTTCTCTTCTTCCTTGAGACTGTATTTGTTTGGTTTACATAGAAGGACTGCACCCCATCCTTCTTTGCATCCATCAGTTTCAATAATTATATAATCTGTAACTAATGGTAACTCTAATGGTTTAATGTTTTTAACTGCTGTTTTAATTTCTTTAACTAGTTTAATATCTTCTTGATTAAAATACCTTTGACCATTCTTAGTGGTTTTACCATATAAAGGTCCAACTAATTTTGACAAGTTTGGAATAAATTTTCTAGCGTAGTTTACTAGACCCAAAAAGGCTTGTATCTGTTTTAGGTTTTCAAATTTTTCTGGAAAATTTAGAATTTTTGTAGAAATATGTGGTTGTAATTCTATTTTTCCATTCCCAATTTCTAATCCTAAAAAGGAAAATTTTCTTTTAAAAAGTTCCATTTTTCTTTTTGAAACAACTATACCATTTTTCTTTATTTCTTCAAAAACCTGTTGTAGATGTTTCTCATGTTCCTGCACTGTATTACTTGCAACTAAAATGTCATCAATGTATACTAGGCAAAAATCAAATTTTAAAAATATGCTGTCCATAAATCTTTGAAAAATTGAAGGTGCATTTTTTAGTCCAAAGCTAAGGACATTCCATTCATATTGCCCTTCAGAACATGTAAAGGCTGTCCATGGTTTAAAGCTTTCTTCTAACTTTAACTGGTTATATCCTGATTTTAAATCAAATTTTGAAATTACTTTTTTATTTTGTATAAG
Source organism: Helianthus tuberosus (assembly GCA_030545235.1). Classification (NCBI taxonomy): domain Eukaryota; kingdom Viridiplantae; phylum Streptophyta; class Magnoliopsida; order Asterales; family Asteraceae; genus Helianthus; species Helianthus tuberosus. The sequence goes on from CM060407.1 coordinate 78,378,260, forward strand.
ATTTAACAAACTATCTTTGTTAGGAATATTATACCCATCATCTATTGTATTATCATTTAATCTTTTACAATTATAGACTATCCTGGCTTTTCCTCTTTTTATCTCACTATGATTTCTTACTAAAAAAGTGTAGATCTATGAGGACTTTCTGATTTTCTAATTAACCCTTGATTTACCATTTCAGGGATTTGTTTTTTGAACTCCTCTTTATCTAATGGGCTATATTTTATATTAGCTGTTCTGATTATTATATCAGGATTTTTTAATTTAAATTTACAAATATATTTTACATTTGATTTTGTTATATCTTCTCCAATATATCCTATTTTTTTCTAAATGTAATATCATAGGATGATTTACACTTTTTGTAATATCATGTCCTTTCTCTATTTCATGACTTAAAAAATCTATTAAAAGTTTTAATGATTCATTTTCTATAAACTTTTTTCTATTCTGTGTTTTTAAGAAATCTAAATTCCCTTTATCCCCTCTTTTTTGAACAATTTGTGTTGTATTCATATATCTAAGGGTTGGTATTGTATATAATTGTTTACTTAGTGTTATAAAATTTCTTGTAATTGTTACTGCACCATTTAATCCTAATATGAAATTTAATCCTATTACAAAATCCTTTGATTTTATATTTGGTGGATTAATATTTATCTGTGGCATATCATATTTTATACTGTAATTGTTTGCAAAATCTAAAAATTGTATTCCTATTGGTTCTAAGCAATGTGTAATAGGTATTAATCTGTCTTCTACTGTTCTTGTACTTAATTCATATGATAATTTTTTATGATACTCTATAGGTGCCAAACTGTATGAGATTAAGCTTTTTGTAGCTCCTGTATCAACTAATGCTGTTAAATCTAGGTATTTATTATTATCTAACCATAAACGACATTGTATGTTTATCATGTTTGTTGATCCTTGTGTGCGTATGTAAGTTTGATCATCTGGTTTTTGTAGAGCCATTTTACTTATTTCTTCTATGTTTACTTTGTATTTCATTCCTGAGCTGTTACTAGCTTTTCCTAGTAACAGCAGTAAAAAACATTAAACCATTAGAGTTACCATTAGTTACAGATTATATAATTATTGAAACAGATGGATGCAAAGAAGGATGGGGAGCAGTCCTTCTATGTAAACCAAACAAATACAGTCTCAAGGAAGAAGAGAAAATGACAGAAAGTGGTCGACAGAGGGCAATAATTTCAAACCTAATTTTGGAATCTAACTTTGTAATCAATCGTTTATTTTGCTTTCTAGACCAGGCTTTTCGACTTTTGTGTTATTATTCTTTCCTTATATGCCTATATATAGAGGCATTTGTAAATCGTTGTAAGACACGAAAAACCATTTCAAGTAATAAGATTACTACTTCAATGGCACACTAAAACTCTCTCCATATCTCTTTAGTTCCACTCCCTTAACATCCCAAATTTTCTCCAGTTCTTCATATTATATTCCAACACACACATAAAAAAAAAACATTTCTTCTGCAACCTTCTACTCCGCTGTGCATACTATCATCCATCATCATCCGCTGTGCATATCTCCATCAAAGTAAGTTTTAAATCTCCTCTTATTTTCAGTTTTCATCACCACCCTCTCTGATATATTGGTATCAGAGCAAAGGCTTTCTTAAAATCTAATAGACTAAGACAAGTTCCTTTATGGCGTGTTATGCCAGTATTTTTGGAAAACTCTCTTAGGTGAAGATTGTGGGAAAGATAGTTGCTTTGATAACATCATTAACGAAAGGGTTAAATATTATGACTAGTTTTTATATTAGACATCTTTTAAATAGATTAAAAAGATATGATAGACTAATTCTTTCTTTAGATTCAGCAGATTGGTTAGATTGTATAGATGAATATCGTTTAAGGTATTATATATACCAACGAGCTAATTTAAAAGAAAGAATATATAGACAAAATCGTTTAATAGATTAGTTTGCATCTGTTAATGGATTAGCTTGTATATTATTATTCTTAAAATAGTTGGAATATAAGAAAATATTTAAGAAAAATTTGGAGTAAGGGATAAAAGCTAAAGATAGTTGGAATTCATTAATCATTGGTACTTCTCAAATAATCAAGCGTTTAGAATTTTTAGATTTAGAACTTTCTGAAAAAGCTCACCGAAAACCTTTTATAACAGATAATTTTACTATAGTTTGTAATATTAAAGACCTTTGTGAACATACTCTATATACAAATAACTCACAGCTAAACACTTTAGTAGATTTATTTATAAATCTAAGTATTAGTTTACAACAAGAAGCTATAAATAATAAATAAACATTAGAAAATTTAACAGTAGAAATTAAAAAATTATCACAAAACCTAGATTATATAAAAAACCAGTCTAATATATTAATTAGCGAACTAGGAAAAAATAAAATAAAATTGAAAATAATATACCTTTAGAAGTTGAAAAAATCACAGAAGCTTTACAAAAACTAAAAACAGAGAAAAAACCTACCCCATATACACACTGGCAGCGAAGAAAATGAATAATAATAATATTTTTTAGGAAGAAGTAGAACTATACAGGAAGCTAGGAATTCTACAAGTAATATAAATGATACTATAACATCAGACAGTTTTTTAAATAGAATAATTAGAAGAGGATCAGGATCTAATAGTAATAGACACATAATACAACTAGAAGAAGAAATAGATTTAGATAGAAACTTGGAATTATATAATCAACATCAATTAGACATATTAAATCCAAGAATATTATATCAAACAGGTAGATTAAACATAAACACAGCTCTTATAAAAAGTAGTAGAGAAGAAAGTTTAAGGGTAATAGATAATACAGTAACCCTAGATCTTTTGTCACCAGAAACTATTGAAAAAATTAAAAAACAAAACAAAAACTTTGTACACACAGGATTAATAGTAATAGGAGTTAAAGCTTTAGGAAGAAAAAATTTAGGAACAAAACTATTAGCCATAATACTTGATAAAAGTTGGAAATCAGATATGAAAAAAGCTATAATCTCAGGAAAGGAAGTAGATTTAAGTCAAAATATAGCGATATTTTATTGTACACCAGATATTTTAAAAGATGTTAAAGATTTACAAAACATTAAAATAGCTTTACAAACAAAAGGATATGAAGAATATGAAGGAAATAACCTGGTAGTAAGTATAGGAGTACTAGGAAAAGCTAGTAACAACTCAGGAATGAAATACAAAGTAAACATAGAAGGAATAGTAAAAGCAATTGCATCAAAATCTATACAGATGATAGAACCAATAAAAATAGATCTAGAACAGTTAACAGGATTAGAATAGGATTTAGAAGATTTACAAGAAAAAGAAGAAAATACAGTTTTGATACCTAAGAAAAGTTATATATATGAAGAAATTGATGGAAAACAGAAGTTAATGTATACTGATTTTAAAGAAAAACAAACAGAGAAAAATGATGATGAAGAATATCATTTTATGAATATTGAAGACAATGAAGAAGAAACACCTTTTATATATAATACAGACAATGAGGAAGATGAAATAGATGTAAATTTCTTAAAATTTGAACAAGAAGAAACAATGGATTACACATTATTAGATTATGAAGAAGAATCAATAGATTGTTTTAAAGTGGAAGAAACAAATAAAACAATAGAACAAATTATAGATAAAAAATTTACAGAAATAAATATACAACAAGAGGTAGATGATATGATTACAGAATGTATAACAGAACTAGGGATGGACTATGAAGAAAGTTATAAAAAATTACAAGAATATTATAATTTACCATTAGTAGAAGATATTATGAATGGAAAAGTAATGTTATCAGATTTTTACAAACAAGAACAAAATTTTATGGATACTCAAATGTTTAATCCCTTAAAAAGACCAAAAATAGAATGGGGAGGAGAATATAGTGGTACACACGAAAGTCATGGCAGAGAACCATGGACACAACCAACAATTAATTATCAACTAGAATCTAATTCTACAGGAAAAGGAAGAAGATTGCCTATAGGACAAATATACAGTGGAAATATGTTATTGTTAGAACAACAAAAGCCTCAGTTATGGATAGATGAAGTTTTAACATGGGAACAGAATGTAGTAAGATTATGGGAAACAAATAAAAAAGACAGCATGGATATGTTTTCATATTTAGAAACTACATTAGGACCAATAGCATTAGGAATATGGCAAAGCAAGAAAACACAAAATCCAGAAGAAATAAATAATCTTAAAGCATTAAGGGACAATCCTTATAATTTTACATCACAAATTAGAACACTTATATTAGGAGTTGATCCAGCAAAAAATAACTCTCTAATACATGATACAGCTATTAGGAATCTAGAACAATTAAGTATAGCAGATATGAAATATATAAATGAATTCACATTAGATTTTACAAGATTATTATCACAAACAGGAAAAGCAATGGATGATAATCTATGTGATAAATATTTTATAAAATTACCAGGTGATTTAGGAAAATCTATACATGAAGCATGGAAAACAAATTATGGTACACAACAAAATTTAGGAATAGGACCAAGAATAACTTATACATTTGGTATATTAGAAGAAAAATGTAAATAAGTAGCATTACAAGAACAATTAAAAAGAAATGCTTATGCATTCTGTAAAACAGCAATTTATACACCACAAGCATATAGAGTTTATGATAAAAAGAAAAGGATACGAAAAAACACAACATATAATAGAAATTATAGAAAAAATTATAATACAAATAAATATGTTAAAAAATCACAAACACGAAAATGTAGATGTTATACTTGTGGAGAAACAACACACTTTAGCTAATAAATGTCCAAATAAAAGAAAAAATATGGAAAGAGCTAATTTAATAGAGCAATTACAAGATTATGAAATAGAAGCTCTAGGAACAGATGATGAATCTGATAACAAATCAATATATAGTATTTACAGTGAAGAAGAAAATCCAACAGCAAAAGTAACATATACATATATGAATACAGAAGAAAATTGTGAACATGATTGGAAACAAAATAAGGGAAATAATCACATAAGATGTTACAATTGGGGATATTACCCTAGTATAGAAAAAATGTCACAATGTAATAAAAGTTTTAAAGAAATTTGTTTTAAATGTCTTAAGGAGATTTATGACAAAGATATAGCTACAACATCTAAAGTTAAAACAATTTCTAAAAATAATGTAAATGAAAGAATAGATAAATTAGAATTAACAATGGAGCTACATAGTTTAAAAATAAAAAACTTAGAAAACGAAGTAGAAGAACTTGAAAGATTAATAAAAACAGAAGAAATAAGTAAAATGGCTCTACAAAAACCAGATGATCAAACTTACATACAAACACAAGGATCAACAAACATGATAAACATACAATGTCGTTTATGGTTAGATAATAATAAATACCTAGATTTAACAGCATTAGTTGATACAGGTGCTACAAAAAGCTTAATCTCATACACTTTGGCACCTATAGAGTATCATAAAAAATTATCATATGAATTAAGTACAAGAACAGTAGAAGACAGATTAATACCTATTACACATTGCTTAGAACCAATAGGAATACAATTTTTAGATTTTGCAAACAATTACAATATAAAATATGATATGCCACAGATAAATATTAATCCACCAAATATAAAATCAAAGGATTTTGTAATAGGATTAAATTTCATATTAGGATTAAATGGTGCAGTAACAATTACAAGAAATTTTATAACACTAAGTAAACAATTATATACAATACCAACCCTTATATATATGAATACAACACAAATTGTTCAAAAAAGAAGGGATAAAGGGAATTTAGATTTCTTGAAAACATAGAATAGAAAAAAGTTTATAGAAAATGAATCATTAAAACTTTTAAAAGATTTTTTAAGTCATGAAATAGAGAAAAGGCAAGATATTACAAAAAGTGTAAATCATCCTATGATATTACATTTAGAAAAGATAGGATATATTGGAGAAGATATAACAAAATCAAATGTAAAATATATTTGTAATTTAAATTAAAAAATCCTGATATAATAATCAGAACAGCTAATATAGAATATAGCCCATTAGATAAAGAAGAGTTCAAAAAACAAATCCCTGAAATGGTAAATCAAGGGTTAATTAGAAAATCAGAAAGTCCTCATAGATCTACAGCTTTTTTAGTAAGAAATCACAGTGAGATAAAAAGAGGAAAAGCCAGGATAGTCTATAATTATAAAAGATTAAATGATAATACAATAGATGATAGGTATAATATTCCTAACAAAGATAGTTTGTTAAATCTTATACAAAATAAAAAAAGTATTTTCAAAATTTGATTTAAAATCAGGATATAACAAGTTAAAGTTAGAAGAAAGCTTTAAATCATGGACAGCCTTTACATGTTCTGAAGGGCAATATGAATGGAATGTCCTTAGCTTTGGACTAAAAAATGCACCTTCAATTTTTCAAAGATTTATGGACAACATATTTTTAAAATTTGATTTTTGCCTATGCCTAGTATACATTGATGACATTTTAGTTGCAAGTAATACAGTGCAGGAACAAGAGAAACATCTACAACAGGTTTTTGAAGAAATAAAGAAAAATGGTATAGTTGTTTCAAAAAGAAAAATGGAACTTTTTAAAAGAAAAATTTACTTTTTAGGATTAGAAATTGGAAATGGAGAAATAGAATTACAACCACATATTTCTACAAAAATTCTAAATTTTCCAGAAAAATTTGAAAACCTAAAACAGATACAAGCCTTTTTGGGTCTAGTAAACTACGCTAGAAAATTTATTCCAAACTTGTCAAAATTAGTTGGACCTTTATATGGTAAAACCATTAAGAATGGTCAAAGGTATTTTAATCAATAAGATATTAAACTAGTTAAAGAAATTAAAACAGCAGTAAAAAACATTAAACCATTAGAGTTACCATTAGTTACAGATTATATAATTATTGAAACAGATGGATGCAAAGAAGGATGGGGAGCAGTCCTTCTATGTAAACCAACCAAATACAGTCTCAAGGAAGAAGATAAAATTTGCTTATGCAAGTGGTAATTTTCAAAATAAAACAAATTGGACTACAATTGATTTTGAAATATAGGCATTAATTTATGCATTAGAAAAATTTAAAATTTTTCTTAACAAAGAATTTACAGTAAGAACTGACTGTGAAGCAATAGTTAAATTCGTAAAAAATGACCAAAGTAAAAAAGTAAATAGAACCAGATGGGTTAATTTACAAAACATTATACAAGGAAATGGGTATTTTATAAACTTTGAACATATTAAAGGAAAAAATAATGGGATAGCTGATATGTTATCTCGAAATATAAACAAATGGGTTGTTTCAGATGGACAGGAAACCAGATAAGGAGAAATTAAAGCTTATACATCCAAAGGAGGGGAATTCTTCTTCGGATGAAGAAAAAATTCAACAGTCATATTTACAGTCAACAGAAAGAATATACAGTTCTCCTCACACCTCATTAACACAGATAATGATGGGACAGTTTTATAAACAACAGCAATCAAAGGCAGCTGGCAAGCGACCTTTGCACACCAATTTTTCACCCAAGCCGGTGATTGAATTTGGAACATATGCCTTACAGATATGCAATGAAGTTGATAAAAAGTTTCGTCCTTTCATGGGAATGCAACTTACAGATAAACAACAATGTTTATTAGACAACTTATGGCATATTCAAACCATGCCACAAGCTTCAACATTTAAAGTACAGGTTATAAATGCTTTAAGAATTTACTTTCAGGAACAAAGTTCAAAAACACCTGAAAGACAGTTTAAAACAAAACCAAATTACACACATTATGTAATATTTAGGGGTACAAAGATTGGTATTTTCAACAAATGGGAAACAGTTACACAACACATAACTTGTGCAGGAGGATCATTTTGGAAAGGTTATACAAGTTTTGCTGAAGCTCTTCAAGCAGCAAGAAACACCTTTGGCATACAAAATTTTTACATAGAACCTGAAGAGGTTAAAAGTTTTTCTGATATGGCTAAAACAAATCCCGAGCATTACATAAAAGCTCAACAAGAAATTATTTCTACATTAAGAACACAGCTCGGGGAAAAAACAAAAAATGCACAAGATATACAGTTGAAAATTGAAAATAGCCTGTTGAAACAAAAAATGAGTTTGCTCGAAGCAAAAAATGCACAGTTATTAAAAAAATTGAGAAAATAGAAAATAAAGAAAAAACAGATGTACAGAGGACTTTTGAGTGTTTCAGGACAAGGATTCTTGATATACCTTGGTGGCAATGTTTGAAGCCAGTTACAGAAAGGTTCCCAGAATTCGAGAATCTTGTTTCACAAAAAGTATGTGCAGAGTTTCCTTTAATTCTGTACAATCTGCAACAACAGCTGGTAGACATGGCATTCAGATTTGACAGTGAATCACAGGGATTCACTGTGGTGGAAAGAACAAATGAAGCAGGATATGGAATTGGTCTTCTGTTGCTTCAAGTACATCATCCTACAAAATTAACAGATGAACAAATAATTCAATTCTATCATCATGGTATGATTGATTATTTTGAAATCAAGTTAAACAGAAAGACAAAAGATCTCCTCAATCAGCTTGGAGAAAAAATGATTCTAGTAGCAGGAAATATTGCAATAAGATCGACAACCTCGATTATTGGTTGCAAAATATTTTCCTCATTTCCTTACACAGATTCATACACATACAGACCAGCTAGAAAGAGAATTTTCATAGAACACAATAAACACAAAAATGCAAGCAATTATCTACAAACAGCAATGACAAAGACCAATATAGAGTTTGCAACTTTACCTTGGTATAGTCATACAGATCATACAACTAAAGAGATCCCAGACAGTTTTACACAGTTTATTAAAAAACATCAGGAAACTCCAGAAATTCCTGACTATTTTCCATGGAGGAACTATCAATTAATAGGCGAAGGACACTACATACAAGTCTACACAAAAACAAATTGGAGAATGCTTCTACTTTTTGAAGGGGAGGGAGACACTCTTCAACTACAACACATCATAAACCTAGAAGACGAAGATTGTGAACACAACGGCTGTTCGAGTCCACAGTCAATAGACAGGACACATAGAGACTTCTAGAAGATGACGCAAGAAATGACGAAAACAGACACAAGACAAAACATATGACGAAAGCAGTGACTATTTATAAGTTCAATTATTTACAGAAAGTGGTCGACAGAGGGCAATAATTTCAAACCTAATTTTGGAATCTAACTTTGTAATCAATCGTTTATTTATCTTTCTAGACTAGGCTTTTTGACTTTTGTGTTATTATTCTTTCCTTATATGCCTATATATAGAGGCATTTGTAAATCGTTATAAGACACGAAAAACCATTTCAAGTAATAAGATTACTACTTCAATGGCACACTAAAACTCTCTCCATATCTCTTTAGCTCCACTCCCTTAACACCCCAAATTTTCTCCAGTTCTTCATATTATATTCCAACACACACATAAAATATATATATATATACACATATATATACATATATAGGCGGAGGTTCCTGTAAAAAGGGGTTTTTTTGTGAGAAAGGTAAGAAAGAATCTACACCATTAGATCTTTGATCTAATGGTTGAGATCATAATAGCAAAATTGTAAATAATGTTTACTATTAAACAAATTATTTTTCTAGATTAAGGGTATACAGGTGAATTTAACATTTTTAAATTAAGAAACTAACATTAATGCACATGCAACTTCCCCCGTATATTTTAAACGTCAATAACTTTTTATACGTAACTTTTTAAAATAACGAGCGTTTTTTATCTTTAATATGAGTACCATATTGCTATATACTTATATAGAGAAAGAAAAATGTTTCGATCAGATGTTTAGTCCATGATGTTTTGTTAATGTTCATACAGTGGTGTTTTAATTGTATTGTGATTCAAAGCGTGGTGTTTTAAACACATACTGGAAAGCGTGGTGTTTTCTTTATCTACTGGAATGTAGGTTTTAAAACACCATGGTGTTTTAACAAATGGAATTTGGAACATCTACTAGCATGCAGATGTAAAACACAATGCATGCAGTTTTAAAACACCATATATAATTACCATACTATGAACATTATACTAAGAACACATTCTGGACATGGATATAGTGTCTTTAATAGTGTTATATACTTATTGAATGGTGTTATATAATTATTGAATGGTGTTATATATGTGTTGAATGGTGATTTTGCAGTGTTATTCGTAGTGTTTTTATAGAGATCTTTAAAATGGTGTTATATACTTATTGAATGGTGTTATATACTTATTGAATGGTGTTATATAATTATTGAATGGTGTTATATACATGCTGAATGGTGGTTGCAGTGTTATTCGTAGTGTTTTTATAGAGATCTTTTAAAAAAATCATGTTCCTATAAATAAGGTGGCGGTTATGGAAGGTTTTGAATTATTGAATAAATGATAAAATTACTTGTTTATCCTTTTGAATTAATTAAGATTGAGGACGCATGTCATTCCCACAATATTTCTCACACTTCTCACACTTTTAACCTTTTTTACAATAACCTTACCATATATATATATATATATGAGTAAATTACAAGTTTTGTCCTTTGTGTTTACATCAAATTGCAGACGCTGTCCTTTTGGCCAAAAGTTTACAGGCGGTGTCCTTAACCTTTCAAAATCTTGCACGTTTTGTCCTTTAAGCCAAACCTGGTTAGAAATCTCAGTTAATTCTTATCATATGCAATGCACATGAGGGTACAATGGTCTTTTTCCCTCTCAACCCTTTTTATTCCCCATTTATAACCCTAATCTCCAACCGCCACCTTAATCTCTGTCTTTGTCTCTATGGCTCGCCACTATCTGGTCATCTTCTTTTTCATCTTCAAATAATGGTCTTTTTCATCTTCAAATAATGGTACTAATTCAGTGGCACATCTATTAGACAATGGAAATCTTGTAATAAGGGAAGAAAATAGGATTATATGGCAAAGTTATGATTACCCTGGAGACACCTATCTCCCAGGTATGAAAGTCGGCATGGACTTTATTACAGGCATAGACAGGAAATGGACATCATGGAATAGCCTTGATGATCCTTCTCCAGGTCAGTATTAACAAGGAAACTTCCCTATTTATAGTTGTCTGGAAGGTTTTGTGCCCAAGCGCCCAGAGGAATGGAATGCGGGAGCCTGGTCAAGTGGGTGTGCACCGAGAACTCCTTTAGATTGTGGGAATGAGAATGACAATGGGTTCAAAAGACTTTCAGGTGTAAAACTCCCAGATACGCGAAGTTCATGGTATGATTCGAGTATGAATATAGGGGACTGTGAGACGGAGTGCAGGAGTAATTGCTCTTGTATCGCGTTTGCAGATTTGGATATTAGAAATGGTGGAAGTGGATGCTTGCTATGGTTTGATGAGCTAGTGGATATTAGGGAATACAATGAAACACAAGTTCTTTACATTAGAATGGCCAGCTTTGAATTAACAAGTAAGCACCCTTTATTTGAGTATCTGCTAGAGAACAAGGAGGTTGGTGGTGATTGTTGTATGCTTCGAGAAGAATGGGGAAATTGGTGGTGGTTCTTGGTGGCCAGCCATAGAGACAAAGAGAAATTAAGGTAGAGGTTGGAGAAAAGGGGCTTAGGGTTCTAAATGGGGGAATAAAAAGGGTTGACAAGGAAAAAGACTATTGTACCCTCATGTGTATTGCACATGACAAGAATTAACTGAGATTTCTAACCAGGTTTTGAAAGGTTAAGGACACCGCCTATAAAATTTCAGCCAAAAGGACAGCGCTTGCAATTTGATGTAAACATAAAGGACAAAACTTATAATTTACTCTCTCTCTCTATATATATATATTCATATATATATATACATAGGGGACCGCTAAAATGAGAACCACCTCCAGTTGTAAGAACCGCGAGAACCACTTTCTAGCCATTAGATCAAGTAGATGGATGGATGAGATTAAAGGTATTTAAAAATAATATTAAGTATTTTTTTGTCTTATTATGTCTTTAATATTTTAATCCAAAAGGGTATTTAAGTAAATTTACTCTATTTTGTCTTTTTGAGTTTATTGTTTTTTTATTACTTTATTGTATTATTATATTAGACTAGGTGTAGGACCCGTGTGACACACGGGTATGTTTAATAACGATCGAAATCAAATACTAAAAAACAGATTATAATATATTATTTGCATTTAGTTACATATCTTTATAAAATAATGTTAAAGACAGTTTGTTTTAGTGTACATGTTTGATATAGAAATAAGGTAAGTAATTGATAATCATAAAGTTGTGTCGGTTTTCACATCGCAATCGATTACTTTACTCAAAGTGCCGTAAACACTTGCTGCATCCGCAACATCATTGACCTGAAAGTGATTACTCAAAGTGTCGGTTTTCACATCGCTATACTTTCTCATAGCATTGTTGAGATTTACATTATTGCTATAAGGGCTACATATTTCTATTGCTTGTTTGCCTACTCATTACAACATTAGTGACGACTAAAGCAAACCACAAAGCAATATAAAGACCACAGCAAACCCAAAAATGGTTTTATATTCAATCAAATATCACATCAGTGATGATATATGCTAGATTTTTTTTAGCTAAAACAGAACTAGCATAATCATCTAAAGATTCCAATCATAACTTGAACACGACATTACGTAGTAGAATTACCAATTGAGAAACAAACTGAAACTAACCTATATCACTGTCAATATAAAAGTCCACCCTGTAAAAACACAACAAACACATAAATTCAGGTATCGTGAACATCAAATCTAGAAGAAATGGTGGCTTGAAATTTGGTAATTTCCTTTATAAATTATAATAAATTGTAATCTCCAGTGTCAAGAGAAACCAAACTTACATCTAACTGGGAAGCCATTTGTTCAAACCACTGTTTTAACCCAATAGTGGTTTCAAACATCTGTTTTCTCCATAAACCACTGTTTTAACCCAACAGTGGTTAAACCACTGTTAGGTTGAAACGGTGGCTTGAAACCACTGTTGGGTTAAAACAGTGGTTTATGGAGAAAACAGATGTTTGAAACCACTGTTGGGTTAACAGTGGTTTGAACAAATGGCTTCTGAGTTAGATGTAACAACCACTGTTTTTCTCCACAAACCACTATTTTAACTCAACAGTGGTTTCAAAAGTGGTTTCAAAACTGCTGTCATAAGCGAAGACTGCATAATTTGGCGAAAATACAATTGTGTCAGATTGTAAAATCATATTTAGGTTACTTAAAAGAACTTGACGATTTAAAACATTATAACCTTGATACATTGTTCCCTCGATTTAGCAGCCAGCAGTTTCGGGTTCCTTTAGAACGTCTCAGTTCCCTGAACATCACATCCTATATACAACAAGATTACAATCACAAACATTAATATCGTAATAATAATGCTTTCATATTCACAATTAACACAGTGAACTTATAGAATATACACTTTTGGGTTAAAACAGTGAATATACGTTAAAGTCTCTAGCCTATCGACAGTGGTTAGGATAAACAGAGGTTATGAGAACAGAGGATACATTCCAGCAGTTGATGAATTTTTAGCCAAGCAGAGGTTTTAAGAGCAGTGATTTAAAAACAGAGGTTTCCTAACATAAATGAGGTATCCTCTGTTCTCATAACCTCTGTTTATCCTAACCACTGTCGATAGGCCTCTTGAGAGCGTATTCAGCCCAAACGCACTGTGAATCGATGAACTCACTCTCCCATGGCTGTTGAAAAGAGAAAAGCGGTCAGGAAACAAATCGCAACATAAAAATGTTATTATTTAAATACTTTGAAGATCGTATATGATATACCTGAATGTAACGATACAGTAAAAATGACATGGACACTGAATATGCTATCTGTTTGAGCTTGTAAGCACTGATTATAGACAACTAATGGGGCGGGTAAACGGGTGTACCACAAAAAATCAAATATTGTCAATAGTCAACACCAAATTCAAGTCAAGTGTATGAATTGGACTTATTAAATCGTACTTTAATCTTGTCTTCGAAATGCAGCCACCTTTTCAATTTTTGTCAGAACCGAAGTATAACCCGAGTCGAATTTATATATCAAGTCGACCCAATGTCAAGAGTAGTAAGAAAATAAGATGCATTACATAATTCAAGCCAAAACGAATTAAACCTTAATTGAGTATTTTTGGAATACCTGTTTGTCAATCAGTTGGTAATGGGTTTCATTCTCGCTATTTCTGGAATCCACTTGCGTTTAACGTAATGGACTCCCCTATCTCTGAGTGCTGATATGCTTGTGTCTCCCATTTTGCAAAACCTATATTCAAGGAAAGCGGAGGTATATTATTAGTATTTTTCAAGCTGGAAAGGTTAACATTTACTGTTGCTAATAATATTATTTTGTTACGACTTTGTATTGAACCTATAAAGTACATGTCTAATTGTTATAGCAACATTATTGTAAATCATGATTAAATTAGCTTGGAGTTAGCTAATGGTTCCTATGAATGAATCGACATACCAAGTTAGCCAAATCAATTTATTTTAATACGATCCAACTCGGTAACAAAATCTTAATTCGTTTGCCAAAGCAATTTATATCAGTGAAGTTGAACATGAATTATACACTACCTCAACTAACGATTTTGGCTCCTCATTGACATAGTATACTTTTAAGTTTTTAACACACCAAAAAAAAAAAAAACAATTTGCTTTCGGCATTTCAACGAACAACTTATATGCATACGTTGCAAGTAATTTTATTTGAAATAAAATATTTTGACCCGTCTTGCCACCTGTAACCTTAATAAATAACTCACTTGCAACCAATGGCTGGAATCAAATCAAAATTCCTACATGTAATATAGAAAGTAAAAACAACAATATGAAGAAATAGATATGCCATTACCTCTTTCTCTGTGTGAGCATCCCTAACAAAATTTGGAATGACATTCAATTTGATCTGCTCGAATTTCTCTGCAATGGCTCCGCCCTTGGCCTTTTGCGACTGGGTATAGCAGACCGTACTGAAAAAAAGCATAAGCAGCTGGATCTGATGTGGCGGTGTAGCTTTGTATTTCAGTTGTAACTAATTCAATGAGTCCATCAATTGAAGAAACCGTGATTTGCGTGTTTCCCTTATCGAAGAAGTATAGGTACCTGAAAGTACATTGCAGTTGCACAAACCCATGTAAGTTTATTATATATATAGCACGAGTTTCAATAAATTAAATAGTTGTGTTACTTGTAGAATCTCGATAAAGAGAATGATTGACCAGCTGTTACCTTTTGTCACATTCGCCATTTGTTGAGCATCGTTTGCGATTCTTAAGGCACGCTACAAACAGAGTAATACTCTACATCTGACACAAAACAACTTGATTTAGGCCCAACTAAGTTCAGAATGATTTGACCTCAAAAACCAAGTTCATTAAGAAAACCGAAAAAAGAGGTGGCATTCGGGCGGGTAGGGTGTTATGTCAAAACGGATCATTACTTAAAGCAATACCTTTTACCCAGGTCCACTCTGACTTAAATAACTGATTTTGACCTGAATGCATATTAATTGTAACCAAACTGAACAGGTTTAAAAATTGACGAATTCAAACAAAAAAAAATCAGAACAAATAAAGTCTATCTATCAAAACACCTACAGGAAAATAAACTTTAGGGGACCATTCTGTGACAATAGAACAAATAAAGTGTTTTAGAAAACGGACCAATCTGGTAACAGAAAAATTGAATTAATTTACATTTACGTTATCTGAATTTGATTTTAAAACCGATAATTATTAATTAGAAAATAAAGTGTTTTAGAAAATAAACTTTAGGGGACCATTTTATATGATTCGGTTCAAGAAAAATTCCTATAGTGTAATGGTTTCACAAATTTTCACTTTTTTCGGTATGAGCTTTTACTCACTTTTTTCACCTATAGCGTAATCGTTTCACAAATTTTCACTAACCACCACCAAACCACCTTCTTCATCGGCGTGAGCTGCCTCACACCTACAACCAAAATTCCTCACTAACCTTTATTGGGGCGGTGTTTCACCGGGGGTTCATGGCCACATTAGATGGGTACCCATCATAACCTAGGGATGAGCTCAGTACCAGTACTAAAAATCACCAAAATTTGGTGCTGGTACTGAAAATGTTCGGTACGGTACCCATATTTGAAGTTAAAAATCGGAATTTCAGTTAAAAATGGGTACCTTTCCAAAAAACACCGGGACCAAAAACTATAAAAAGTGGGTACTTAATCGGTATCGAAAATAAAATATTGTCAATAGTAAACACCAAATTCAAGTCAAGTGTATGAATTGGACTTATTAAATCATACTTTAATCTTGTCTTCGAAATGCAGCCACCTTTTCAATTTTTGTCAGAACCGAAGTATAACCCGAGTTGTATTTATATATCAAGTCGACCTAATGTCAAGAGTAGTAAGAAAATAAGATGCATTACATAATTCAAGCCAAAACGAATTAAACCTTAATTGAGTATTTTTGGAATACCTGTTTGTCAATCAGTTGGTAATGGGTTTCATTCTCCCTATTTCTGGAATCCACTTGCGTTTAACGTAATGGACTCCCCTATCTCTGAGTGCTGATATGCTTGTGTCTCCCATTTTGCAAAACCTATATTCAAGGAAAGCGGAGGTATATTATTAGTATTTTTCAAGCCGGAAAGGTTAACATTTACTGTTGCTAATAATATTATTTTGTTACGGCTTTGTATTGAACCTATAAAGTACATGTCTAATTGTTATAGCAACATTATTGTAAATCATGATTAAATTAGCTTGGAGTTAGCTGATGGTTCCTTTGAATGAATCGACATACCAAGGGATTGCGAGCCAAATGATTACCACTTTAGAATTTAGCATCGACGGCAAGTTGGCTCGCATTGCTTCACGCGCCACCTTGTAACTTGGGTGCAACCACCGTACTGGATTTGCAGTTGCAACTTACAACTCCTTTAATGGGAAAATCAGAAAAGAAAAAAAAAGTTTCACAAACAAAATTACTAAAATACATATGGACAAAATTACTAAAAAAGACATGAAATGGAAACAGTATATACAAACCTCAAGCGGGAAAAGTGGTTTAGAAGAAACTACAACAGGTGTTACTTGTTCTATTGTCACAGAATGGTCCCTGGTTGTCAATTGTTGCTTTATAATAGAAGGGATTTCCATAAATGCTAAAAGAGCAAATTCGGTCTCTTTTCGTATTACAGGAACATTATTTGACATGATTTCTGTGAAATTGACAAACTAAGACAACAAATAGAATAACATCAGAAGTTACAATATCTTAGTAGCACACTATAGATACTAAAAAATAACATTAGAAGTTACGATATCTCAGTTGCGATCAGGGATGTTATCATCAAATTCTTTCATCATGTCCCGCGGCCCATCACTATCCTCAACTAATATGATAGAGAGTGGAAGCTTGCTGTACAAAAATATATATTATACTTTACCAAAAGCCGATAAAAATTCTTAGATATAAACACTTAATACTTAATAAATGTTGTAGAGTGTAGACAATCACCTTGCTTCAAAGAAACATCAAACTTAATAAATTCTTCGTTGTAGAGTGTAGACCTCCAAATATGAAGCGCCTTCATAAGAAGTCATTGTGGTTAGTTTGCCTACAAAGCAATTTGTTATAAAATAAACAATGATTATGTTGAAAGAAGCCCCATAGTGCGACCCAGTCCATGGTATGGATCCTAAAACAACAATGTTCAGATTTATCTTAAAAATCCCAATAAAAAGCGTTAAATTCATAGCTAAAAGTGACCCGATAACTTACTATTCCATAAGATCACTATCAAGGCTTATTCCCACCACTAATTTTACAGTAGAACACCACCACATTTAGTTTTTTTTTTTTTTTTTTTTTTTTTTTTATCATTTTGCATTATTCAAATGACTCCAAACTTTCTTTATATAATCACAGATATACAAACTCAGCAAAGATTCAAAGTTGATGACTCTTTCATCCCCACGTACTCATATGCTCCATGTTTCCTCCCTGTAAAAGAATAGAAAAAATGACAAACATGGGATTTAACGTTGACTATTGGTGTATAAGAGCAGACTGTAAGGAACACGTGACGCACCAATTTATAACTTCGTAACCATGAGACAAAGCTATCTTTCAATACAAAATACTCATAAGCTGCTGATTCGTTTAGGCGCTTCTATTTCATCATGCAATACAAAACACACATAATATGGATTTTCAGCAGGTAGAAATCTACAGTGGTTTCAACCACTGTTTTAACCCAACAGTGGTTTAACTCACTGTTTTAACCCAACAGCGGTTTCAAGCATTGTTTTTACCCAACAGTGGTTTCAAGCACTGTTTTTATCCAACAGTGGTTTAAAGCACTGTTTTTACCCAACAGTGGTTTAACTCACTGTTTTAACCCAACAGTGATTTAACTCACTGTTTTTTATCCAACAGTGGTTTCAACAATTGAAGGCCAGTAGATAAGATCGAGCATCATGTTAGGACACAACAGTGGTTTAACTCACTGTTTTAACCCACAGTGGTTTAACTCACTGTTTGACCCACGTACATAAAAATAAGCATCCAAATATCCTAATTTTTGCATTAAACCACTGGAATAAGAAATTAAGAGTAAAAATAAGTAGTTAATTTCCGTTCTGCTGCCATTAATTTCCGTTCTGCTGCCATAAAGTGTATTTCTAAAATCTATAAAACCTCCTATATCCTTATATTCATAACATATATTACTACGGAAATTAGTGCGGATACATACCTTTGTGGTTAAATTTGACACTGCCAAATTCCATTTGTGTCGAGTTTTTATTCCTGCCGCTTGCCCAGCTTTTGCCACTTTACCAAAAGCTCCGTTTAGCCAAGCTGCTCCAGCTGTCACATATCGGATAAACAAACCATACGAATATTACAAATTTTAGCAACAATCTAACATGACAAATTGTAGTCATATTTCAAGAGTTCAATTCAAACCTGCTTGATTTAACAGCTGATCCTGTGTCATTTAATTTCCGTTTTGCTGCCATTAATGCCGCCATCGTTTTGTCGGAAACTTGAAGCCTTTGATCTTAAAGATACATAAAGTGTATTTCTAAAATCTATAAAACCTCCTATATCCTTATATTCATAACATATATTACTACGGAAATTAGTGCGGATACATACCTTTGTGGTTAAATTTGACACTACCAAATTCCATTTGTGTCGAGTTTTTGTTCCTGCCGCTTGCCCAGCTTTTGCCACTTTACCAAAAGCTCCATTTAGGGGTGGAAAATATGGGCTAAAAGCAATACACTAAATAAGAATTTTTGGCAGGCTGGCACTTGCTCAATAAATCACTATCCATTAATTTACCTTCGAGCTAGTGCTTCAAGTTCAGCTCATCTCAGCTCAGACTCAGGCGACAGACAAGTGTTCGTATTTTTCAACTTCTTAGCATTACCACCCAGCAAAACCAACTTCCCAAAGTAAACGTCTCTGAATTCTATGATGTTTTGTGCTTTGATTTGGTCATTCATGACCAAGAGCAGAATAATTTTTTTACTAGTATCACTACTATTAAATAAGAACTTTGAAAAATGATACCTGATTAGCAGCTTCTCCAATTCTTTTATATTTTTATGATGATTTGTTACCATTATTTTCGCTAGAATCCTTGTGTTGTAGAATGGTTCCCCAAAGCTTTGGACCTGTTGCATAAAACAATACACATGTAGATATCAACTTATTTGTATTACTACAATAACAAAATGTGCAAAAAGGTGGATTTCTTAATAATAAACCCATCAAATTAAAAAAAAAAGTTAACACAAACATAGCTACATACTAATCTTTAACCCAAAACACATGGAGCTACACAATATCAAAGGAGTGGCTGGAATTGTCAATTATGATGCTAAAAGTGGAGCTTCTCATTTACTTCAATAACCTTGAAAAATCCTAGCTTCTTGTGAATTTGAAATTGTTAAAAAAGTTGAAATATGAAATATTACCAGGTGATTCATGGAAACTCTAGCTCTATTGTTAACCTACTGGCAGAATGTAACCATCATATTAGCTTATGGAAAATATAAAATCACACAATTACCTTATCTGCAACTAAGAGGAGTCTGGGACAAAGAATTTATACCAATGACAGAAACACGTCAGATTACAATCAAACAATCATCAAATTATCTTTTTTTTATGAACATATAAATTACTTCTTTATACCCTACGACCTCAAACAGGTACATATAACATCTCCCAACCGATTACCATATACCACAAAGATTAGCCTACAGTCAAAGCGAAAACAAACTAAGAACCCTAATTTCATCCAACAAATAACAGAAGTTCAATCAATTTCAAACGATTAAAGATTCAACATCTCCAAACCAATTACTGAAAACCACAAGATTAACCTACAGTCAAGCCAAAACAGCTTAAAACCCCTAATTTCATCCAACAAATAACAGAAGTTCAAACAATTTCACACAATTTCACCACATATGATCCATACAAACGCATAAAAAAAACGGAATGATATCACAAACACGAAAATTGTACGGCTGATTACCTGATTCGACGGAGGAATACGGCGGAGGCGCGTGTGATTGAAGGTTAGGGTTCCGATTTACGATGACTTTGGAAACGGTGAGCTGAAGATGGAATATTATTAGGATTGAAGGACGTGGTGGAGGAAACGGCGAATCGACGGTCGCCGGAGAGTTGTTCGCCAGCGATTGAAGGTTAGTGATGGTGGTTATCTTCAGAAGTTTAGACTCAGATCCAACCAAACACTGATGGTGGTTATCTTCGCCGGCGATTGAAGGTTATAGATGGTGGTTATCTTCTGAGTCTAAATTTTATGGCCAGCGATGGTGGTTATCTTCGTCGGAAATCTGGATTTGAGAGAGAGTATAATGGAGCTGCTCTTGAGAGAGGGATTGAATTTTGAAAGTGGAGCCAGAATAATGTAGGATATATATGTATATAGTTTGAATTTTGAATCTGGAGCCAATATTTTGAATATGGGCAGTGGTTTAGATGAACATCAGTGGTTTGCGAAAAAGTGAATGTGGGCCACCTTTTCAATGAAATGAACATCTGTGGTTTGCTTTGTATATGTGGGCAGACATTTGAAAAAGTGAATGTGGGCCACCTTTTTTTATGAAATCAGTGGTTTGAGTATAGATTACAAAATACAAAAAGGAATTATGACATCAGCATTGACACTTGGCATAGCTTAGGAGTTGACACTAAGGCAGATTTACATTAGCCCATAATCTCTTATTATAGATAGTATAGATTTTTATTTTTTAAACATAGTTTTTTTATTAAGCATTTTTAAATTCAGATTTATTTACAGATTTTTACGTTTAACGTTTTACGTTTTTACGCCCGGCCTTTTCACGCCCCGTTTTTTGACGCGCCGTTTTTACGCCCAGCTTTTTCACGCGTCGTTTTTTCAACGCGCCATTTTTACGTTAACGTTATTTACGTTTTACGCGCCGGTTTTTTACGTTTTACGGGCCGTTTTTTTACGTTTTACTCGCCGGTTTTTTACGTTAACGTTTTTTACGTTTTTACATTTTACGCGCCGGTTTTTTACGTTAACGTTTTTTTACGTTTTACGCGCCGGTTTTTTACGTTTTACTAAAAAAAGTTACGTTTTATGTTTTACCTAAAACTTTTTACGTTTTACGAAAAACTTTTACGTTTTACGTAAAACTTTTTACGTTTTACGTTAAAAAGTTTACGGTTTAACTTTTTTTTTTACAAAAACTTTTTTACACAAAAACGAACGCACCCAGAAAATCGTTACTCGGTAGGTGTCTCAGATACTTTGCTATCATCATCGACCCCTCAAAAAAAATATAAAAACCCAACAAACAAAAATAAAAAAGAACGAGTGGATTCTTGAACAAAAACGAAGTTTTGGCTCAGAATTTCCGATAATCAGAGGCTGCAAAGTGGGGTTGCGGGTTCAAAAACCTACACTCCACCATCTTTGCCACGCCATCGTCCGTTTTTTTTGCATCATCACCGCCGATTCAATAAGGCACCAGATTCAACCGATTTAAACATTCAAAAGGATCATGAACATCATTCAAACCCAGAAGGAACATGAACATCATTCAAACCTAGAAGGAACATGAACATCATTCAAACCAATTTAAACATTCAAAAGGAACATGAACATCATTCAACAGATTTCAAAAAGCACCAGATTAAACAAAATCAAACCCAACAAAAACACTTACCAAACAAACACATGAACATCGAGCACCACCATCACCGATCTCTGCACAAAAACCCCCACCGGTCTCCCCACAAACCACCACCGCCTTCCGACATCGGCACTCGACCACCGTCATCGAGCACCCACCACCGCCGGGATAACAACACATGTCCTATCGTTCACCGTTAAACCACCACCATCTAACCCTAAACTCCAAATCGGAGCTCACTACCCCAAATCGGAGCTTTGGGCGGCGGTTTTGTGACTGTTGCCCACACAAGTCTTCATCAAATCCAGAATTGGGCGGTGGTTGGGTGGTGAGCGGTTGGGTGGCGGTGAACAGCGGTTTGTGGTGGGGGGAGGGGGCCGGAGATGATGGTGTGTGGTGGTTGTTTTGAGTTTTGATTTGGGTTTTTCCAAATGCAGAATCTTTCGAAGCATTTTCAAGAGAGAGAGGAATGGGAGATAAATGGAGAGTGTAGAAGATGAATCTGACAAATGAAAGAGGAGAGAGAAAGAACTTTAAATGAAGAGAGATAAGGGGATTTGACATTTGGGGTAAAAGACCAAAATAACCTTATTGTTGGCATAATCTAATTGGTTGAGAGTGGTTCTCGCGGTTCTTACAACTGGAGGTGGTTCTCATTTTAGCGGCTCCATATATATATATATATATATATATATAGGGGAGGGTTTAAATGAGAACGCTAAATATTGTGAGAACCGTGAGAACAAATAAAAAAACCATGAGAACTTGGTCAAAAACAATTCAAATTCAATTTTTTTTCTACACTTATGATTATTATTCGAATACAATGTTAGAAATTCAATTTACACGTTTAAATTTACGTGAATTCGTAAATAAAGAAAATTTACACATGTGTAAGTTTACCATTTACACATGTGTAAATCTGTTATATTTACACATGTGTAAAAAATCTAAAAAGAGTGATTTTGAAAGGAGAAATGAATTATTTGATGTTATAAATTCTTGTTTTGATGATGTATCTTAATTACAATGAGGTTTGTATTAAAAAAATTGGTTTTGATTGCTTTTTTCATTCGTTCTCACGGTTCTCGCAATATTTAGCGTTCTCAAGATAACCCTCCCCTATAATATATATATATATATATATATATATATATAGTGTGAGGTTCATTAGGGAACACTAAAAAAGTGGGGAACCGACTCAAACGAACTCCGATTGGACTCATTCCAGCGACGTTGGAACCGGCTCTTCGAACCCTAATTAGGATCTTTTAACCCTAAACCCTAAATCATAACCCCTAAACCCTAAATATATTAGGGTTTGGTTTTTAGGGTTTAGCTTTAGGGATTAGCTTTAGGGTTTAGGGTTTAGGGTTTAGCTTTTAGGGTTTAGAGTTTAGCTTTAGGTTTAGCCTTTAGGGTTTAGCTTTTAGGGTTTATAGTTTAGATTTTATGGTTTACCTTAGGTTTTAGCCATATTTTTTAGCTTTAGGGTTTAGAGTTTAGGGGTTAGGATTTAGGGTTTAGGGTTAAGAGATCCTAGTTAGGGTTCGACGACCCGGTTCCAACACCGCTGGAATGAGTCCAATAGGGGTTCGTTTTAGTCGGTTCCCCACTGTTCCCCACTTTTTTAGTGTTCCCTAATGAACCTTCCCCTATATATATATATATATATATATATATATATATATATACGGTCAGGATTTATAGAGAACGGTGAAAAGTGTGAGAACGGTGAGAACGATTTTGGTGGTGACATGTGGCATTGATGTTAAATTACACTAAGGGGTAATATTGTCAAAAAAAACCCACTCACATGAACTGGGTGTTCAAATAAAACGTCATAAAAACACCCAATTTAGAAAAACGCCAAACACTCAAAAGCTATTTTTAAGCTATAATTTGTGACAACTAGCACAAAACCGGTAATTTCTGTACAATTTAATTAATACTTAATAACTGCAATTATGTGCTTAAATGTCAACATTGTCTGATTACATGTTATACATGTGAATTCATGCATGTTTTATACTTCAAATACGGCTTTATGCATTAATGTTAGCGTTGCGTAAAAAAGACTAGTAAACTCACCGGTAAGACACATTGTGTCAGCAATTCTGCAGAAAGCAGTCAGACAGTAGAATTGGGGCCTAGGAGCAGGTCCAACATCTAAAATACATTAAAACCCAAGAATGGATACAAGGGTTAACATATAGACTTTCCGAAAGCTAGAATATGCATTAAAAAGCACCCGAAATACACTTAAAGTGCTGAATTCAGCATATTTCAGCAAAATTCAGCATTGTGACAAGTTTGTAACATGTAAAAATATGACTAAATGGTCCTGAATGCTTTCCTAAGTGTCGGGAATTAAAAGCGTCACAAAAGGGTACTTAAAGATCACTAAACAGAATAGTTTGACACTTTAACAAACCGGTATCTAACCGAACAACCGGACATTACCCGAAATACCAAAACTTTACTAGAAGCATTGTTTTAATGTTTTTGAGCTAGTTATGATCCCCGAACACCATAACACCTCTTATAACATATTAACACATTAAATCCCTAATCAAGACACTTGAAATCTAACTTGATTTTACAATTAGTGATTGAAACTTACACTTTACCCCCCCCCCATGTAAGTGGACGGTCATGAGGTGGCCCCCACCATAATCTTCCCATGATCTTGCATAATCTCACTTAGATTCACTTTGATTCACTAAGATCTATTAGAAGATTATGTCTAGTACTTGAGAAACACTTTACACAATGGTTAATATGTTAAGAATGGTTATAAGAAGAATGATAGATCACACTTCACCACACCACTATTCTTCTTCCTCTCCTCCCCACCTTCGGCCGAAACCACCATCAACACCACCACCATCTTCAATTCAAGTTCAACCAATCTCAAGCGTACACAAGGTGCAATAAGGGTTATAAGCAACCTTGGTGGTCTTGGAGATTGAAGGACCTTCTTCATTTGCTATTAACCAACCCGTTTATCATCTTCAACATCTTGTGTTCTTCCCTAGCCTTGTGCTAGTAGTAAGGCCCTTGTAATCCCTTGTTACTTCATATTTAGTGGGTTAAAAGATGACGAACGTTGTTAATCTTGAAGAACACTAAAGAACATAAACATGAATCTTTAACATAAGCTTAATAACATAAGAATACATGTTGATTTGTGTTTATATGCTTCTTGATGATTGATTTTTTTTGTGTTAGTGATGTTAGACATCATAAGAAACCTACTAGATTATGATTAAACACATGATCTAGTAAGTTAAGGTGGTGATCTTGTGAAAGACCAAGATCATCATGCTTTATGTCTTTATGAACTTGAATGATGAAATTGGTTTTCATATGCAAAGATGATTTAAACAAAATACAAATCTTGTAAATAGATGGTTACAAAAATAATTTTCTCAAGAAACCAAGTTTATTTATAAGATTTACAAGTCATGGTTTCTAAGTAAACTAATCACATTTTTAATGTTAAATCAAGACTAGGAACATGATTGTAACAAGAAAAATACAAAAGAAATATTTTTAGAAAAATCATCTTACAAGTTGTAAATGACTAAATCTTTCAAGAATGTGATTTACAAACAAATAACCATGTTTTTAAGGATAACTAAACCTACTAAATAACATGGTAAGCTACTACAAGTTTTACAAAAACTTCAAGTTCATGATGTAGAGCCAATTACTTGATTTTGGCACTTGGTAAGTGTTGACTGAGTTGTTGATTGTTTGTGATGATTTTAAAAGAAAATAAACACATGTTTTGAAAACATGGGAAACCTCCATTTTTAGGGGAAACTATGTCAAACTTTCTCTAAAATTTTGACACTTAGAAAAATATAAGTTTTGGTGAAACTTATTCCCTAAAAATTTACCTAATAATACTTACCAAGGTTTCCCTAATTTTTGTGTAAATTTCAAGATAAGAAATTATGATTTCTTCTAGATAAAAATTGATATTAAGTATGTATATTTTTGAGAAAAATATATATATTTATTGATCACCAAATTTTGTGCTAAGTGTATGTAGTATGTATTATATGTAATAGTGTATTAGGACTTGAAAATACACTAAATACTCTTAAGGAGTGAAGATACAAAAATACACATACAACAAGCATAGACAAATACAAGAAAATATATTTATGGAAATATATTTCTTAATAGATTATGTAACTTGGACGAGTTACGAACTTAAAATGAAGTTTTGGACAAAAATACATAACTCGGGTGAAAAATACAAGATACTTATATTTATTTTTGAGAAAATAATATAAGTGAGATACATATTTAAAAATATAAATTATTTTTAACAACAAAGAACACATACATAAAAGATGGTGACTTGTACTTGTGCGATACAAGTCTAGTGACTAACGTTAATAAAACACGTATAGGTCACGATGCTATATAAGCAAACCTGATGAAGTTTACCGCGCAAGAAACACAAAGTTGTGAGTTCATGTCCCCACTTTTAAACTTTTACATGCTTTTTAAACTTGGGGAAAATACATGTGTTATGGTATGTTGGATACAAAAACTAATGAATGATACTTTAGATCATGTCACAAATAGGGTACCAGAAGAATCATTAATCGTGTACATACTAAGACCGCAGAACAAAAGGTTAGATCTAATGGGTTTCAGGAAGCCACACTCTTGGTGATAACTAGTACCAAGCAGTGCTTTTGTGTCCCAGTCGTGAATCGACTACTAAAAATGCCTATGGTTTGGATGCTTCCTATGTTGTGTCACATGTTAGTGGCCTTGCAAACCATTTGCGATTTCGATTTCCTTATATTTACAGAAATACTTGATTCATACAAATTACATACCATGTTTGCATTCAAAGTATACAAACGTTCAATACAAAAACTGCATGAATTCACACCAACATTATGTTGACGATTTTCCAAAAACTCACATGTATTTAAGGTAACTAAAGTGGATGTGCGTGCGGTCTTATTCTTGCTCCTGGATGTTGTTTATGTTTTAGTTATGTTATGTCAAGACTCCGATGCCTCTTTTGCAGGATTTGGTCGTTATATCCCACCTCATGTGGTGATATACTGACTAACCCTTGATGTTCATCTTTAAATAAAGTTATAAACTTGTCAGACAATATTGTATTTGTGTTGTAAACACTTAACTTATGTTTTGTTAATGGCATTTGGAGTTATTTTACGAGCATGTAGTATGTTTACCTTTCGTATGCAATGAGAACCTTTCAAGATCACACCTCGTGCTTCCGCCTTAGAAAGGGGTGTGACATAATTTACAACAGCTCAAAAAACCCTTTTTTTGAACGCCATAAAACACTTAAAAGCTATTTTTTGAGCTATAATTTACAACAGCTCAAAAAAACCAGTTTTTTGAGCCAGCTCCTAGTTAAAACGCCATAACAAAAAAAAGCTATATTTTCAGGGTCAAAAGTGTAACTTATAGTGTGATCAAGTGTAAACAAGTGTGAACACAAGTATTTAATTAGTTTCATCATACACGGGGAATGTGATTGGAAATAAAGAATTCATACTAGTTAAAACGCCATAACAAAAAAAGCTATATTTTCAGGGTCCAAAGTGTAACTTATAGTGTGAACAAGTGTAAACAAGTGTGAACACAAGTATTTAATTAGTTTCATCATACACGCAGCTTTGGGGGATGTGATTGGAAATAAAAGAATTCATACTCTAATGAAGACACACAGAGCTCCCAGTTATAACGCCATAACAAAAAAGCTATTTTTTGAGCTATAATTTACAACAGCTCAAAAAAACCCATTTTTTGAGCTATCCGCCTAAACTAATATTTTTTGAGCTTAGAAAAATCATAATTTGTACTGTAAAAACACCGAAAAACACGCAGTTCAGAAAAACGCCATGAAAAACTCAGTTGAAAACGCCATAAAACACTCAGTTCAGAAAAACGCCATGAAAATACCTAGTTAAAACGCCATAAAAACACATAGTTCAGAAAAACGCCATGAAAATACCTAGTCTAAAACGCCATAAAACACCCAGTTCAGAAAAACGCCATAAAACCCAGTTAATTTTTTTTCGAAAAGTATATCAATAGTATACTCATTGAAAGATAAAAAAACGCTGAGTTTTATGGTGTAATTTTTTTCGAAAAATAATCACGTATAAAAAAGTTATTGTCGTTTTAATATGATGGGGGGAAAATGGCATGTGATTAGCATGTGCACCTTTGATTGGATCTTCCTATTTTACCCCTCCTGGTAGTTCCTAGACCCCTATTATTTATAAAAATGCCACCGCATCAATCTCAGCCACAAGCCACTAAGATCTTGTGACTGAGAATCGTTCTCATCGTTCTCACACTTTGAGGCGTTCTCTCCTGATCCTGTTTCTATATATATATGTGTGTGTGTATGTGTGTGAAAATCCCAGTGGGTAAATACTCTTTAGGTAATAAGCTACGTATGAGACAAGATTTTACAACTGCATATGAGAATGAGATTAGCTATACCCAGCCCATTGCATGACATGAGTCCAGATTTGAATCTAATATCTAGGCTAGATTTTAGAAGTGTTGGGGGTCACGTTCTTTAACTCTGTCTTGTGCCAGATAAACCCATTAAGGTTTGATCTATTTGTACGTTCTAAAAGATAACTCGTCCCACACCATAGGGATGCTTTCCGATTTCTTCCTTAAACTCTTCCTTCTTTTCTTTCTCTCCGTCTCATACCTGTAGAAAACTATGGTAAGAACCAGAACAAGAATGAAAACAGAACAAACAACATAGCCGTAGCGACAAAACAGTGATGGAAAACTTTATTATCTTTTAGCCAACCCGAAAAACACCCAAACCACCCAAGATCTTACTAAACTGTAAGATCAGAAATCAAACAGTACAAAGTACATAATCAACTGATAACAATCAGTTGATGAATCGAAACAAAAAAAAAACAAGAATGAAACAATACAACCTGAACAAAGACGATCTGCAGGATCTGAAATACAACACTAAACAGACGAAGAACTTAATCTATAATAAACCTTCAACTTATCACCAGCGGGTAGAACAATCATCAACCGGAAAGTCTTTGATCCGTCTTTAACTGGTATGAGCAAAACTCCAAAGACAGAGAGTGAAAGTGTGTGATAAGATGAATGAAACTTCTGGAAACCCTAGCTCTCAAAGTGGTCTTTTATACACCTGCAAATACACAAATACACTTTGCACCCATAAGAATCACCACAAACGATCAGACCCCCTGAGAAGTTTCATATATCACCCTTGAACTTGAACCATAATACAGATCTATTTGGAAGTTTGTTATGACCGACTGAACCAACCACAAGCCCAACTTATGTTGTTATACCATACTGGCCTAGTGTATAAAACAAGCCCAATGAATAAGTAGGCTAGTATATGAATGGAGATATTATGATATTTTCAACATGCCCCCATCATTCATATACTATACATGTCGATCATCCCCATTTTATCACACATAAGACCATGTTGTAACCTGAATCACAGCCTAAAAAGCCACTTTTAACACGCCCCCTTCATTCAGGGGTAAACAGGTCTAAATTACCAAGTTCCTTACAAAGAGATTGACGTCGGTTAACACTAAATATTTATGAAAAAAATATACAAAACAAAACACAAACAAATCCACCTGTAACAGAGCCATATACACAACATAGAGAACCAAAACAAAAAATAGAATTTCTACAATCAAAATCCTATTTCAGATAAACTAAGTAATCAGACAACAACGATAGCCTACACAAATTCTGGCAAAAAAAAACAAAAAAAAAAAAACAAACACTACCAGACACATCTCTAATACGAGAAAAAGTACAACGCTAACACAACATACATACAAGAGACAAGCTTGAACACAGACCCTATTAGACATAGACAAACCATGATATATGACAGTCATTCACTATGATATACTAATCACACCTAGAAAACAAGTTTAACGGAATTGAAGTCAAGAAGATACCACATAATGCAGAACGACTCTGATAAAAAAGAACCACAAGATTCGATAACCATTTACCATGCTGACAAAACTGATCAAATAAAGACTCTGGCAAGTCAAGAAGCAACCCTGACAAACAAAAACCATAAGCTAAAACACAGTACAATATCAACAATCATCACAATCCATAAGCAGGTCTAAAACGAACTAGAATAGTATGAAACCAATCATACAAATAACTATTATAACAAGAACTCTCATGTGACAAGATTTATAAATTCTAATTGAACAACAGTATACATCTCTATATTCACAAAACAAATAACAAAGTCACATGTCAAGAAATTTCAGACCCACAGCTGAACCAAAAACCTGGTCAAGAATTCATAAAGATCCATATGGTTTTACCAAAAAAAAAAACCTTTACAATTACACAAGAAATGAAACATAGAAATGAGAACTACTCACAAAGAAACAAACATGGCAGTCATAACATACAAGAGAAATTTTCTACACAAAGACACTAGCAAGATAACAAGACAACATCGAATCACACGATTCTTAAGAATATGATACCAAGACTGAAAGACAATACTTGTGAAGAACTCAAAGTCTAATTTGAATTAATTAGAAAAACTTTTCATGAGATACTGAATAACAAGAATCATACCAAGACTTATAAAAAAGAAGTACACACTTCTATATTAGACAACAATTCCAGCCTAAACAAACATGAAATACAAAAACACATGATTTAATATCACACACACAAGACAAGAACAACACGACAATAAGACACAGCCAAACAAAATCACAAAATAACATATTCTACAACCAAAAACACCTCACAAGAGATAACATACAAGGCTGTCACAAATACAGAATAATCTTGACAATACCAACGGTTAAACATGAACCACACAACTCAACCTAACCATACAAACAAGATCATAGACAAGTAGACACAGACATCAAGAATAAACTTGACAAAACATGTGACAAACCAAATATTTAAGGTTCGCATTACTCAAGACTTAGTGGGTTAAACTCGTGTTTCGCTAAAATGTTATGTGTGTAGGTTATCTATGCATGAAACCGTTGGATATGCTTTATGAGCTTGATTATTTATGTCGTGTAATTATAGGTATGTGGAAGATCACCCAAGTGGGCTTCGATAAATTGCGCAACTGGGCCGGAAACCCCCCCCCCCACACACACACACTTACACCGCATGTACACTCCCTTATGGCCCTAGGTCTGGCCCAGCTACTCGTGTAAACAACCCAGTCACGGCCCAAACCCTTTTGTCCCACATTTAATTATCATCGACCCAACCTCCCATCATAATTAAACTCGGCCCAGCTCCTAATATGTATACGTAAATTATGTGATTTGATTCATAACACATTGTAAACCCTATATTCATCTAAAATATCGACGACAGAAGAGGACCCCCCCTCGAGGCATTCTCCTGGTGGATCGAGTGATTTGGTTAGTAATATTGTTATATCATTACTTGCTTTGTTTTGTGGGGTCAACATCTTGTAACAGTAGTACATGTGCTATGCATTGAAAGTGCAGCCAATTTGATAATGATCACTGCATTGTCGGCTATTATGTTCCAAATGTGCATGAAAGTTGTCAGTTGGCATGTGGTTGTTGATAGCCTAATATGTGTGCAATTTATTAATATCGATGTATGTATATATGATAACTAGGCTTTATGAAAGAAGTGGTTTGTTAGAATTGTAAAGTTCCTTGTGATACTTGTTAGAACTGTTGCCTTTCATGATGAATGGTAATTGGATTGATTTAACTTATAATTGGTGTGAGCATGGTTTGGTATGATGATACTAGGATGACATTAAATAGATCAACGAAACTGTATGGTCCCTTTGTGAGTCATGCTAGTTTGATTCGACTGATAATATTATGTTAACAATTCAATAGCAAGTAGGGTATTTGATTATGTGGTTGGATTGCTAGATGTCATAACTGTTGTTCATCGTGTATCATAGGGGAGCGAATTATTGGAAAGGTGGAACTAATTGTTGATTAATTGTGTAACAAAACAGAATAATAATGGAAAATAAATAGTGGAAACAAAGGTTGATTGTTTCGGCTCTCCCTGATCACACAACCATCGGCTAAACATGTGTGTGGGCCGGAATAGGTAGTGGGCTTCAAGAATTCAACATCTGGGCCAAGTCACAACATCAAATAACATAGTACTAGGGTTGTTTTGGTATGTTGGGCCACACACGTTACACACCCACTATAATGAATTGTTAATTGGAAGATCTATACATGGGATTGGGCCGAGGAAACATGTGGACCGCGTGCGGTCGAACACGCACTAGCTGAGTCTGGTCGAACATGTCACGACCCATCTGTGTCACCTGATGGGCTGATGACAGGTTGGGCCGGCTGGGGGTTGAATCAAATTGTTATTTAGGTGCACTTTGGTTAACCAATGTTGTAGTGTGAAGAACTAGAGTGTGTATTAGGGAATGAAAATTGTTACGTGTATTTGGAACATAGACTAGTGAAATGAACGTGTATTTTGCGTGAAAGTCTGTGGTGCAGAGTAACTGTGTTAACTTAGATCATGTGTGATATAGTTAACTGTTATAACTTGCATGAAAGATGTGAATATTTCATGAATGTGACATGTGTAATGTGTGATAACATACGTGGAACAACGGGAATGTAGAACTGATTGTGGTTGGTAAATCATGATAGGACACTTTTGAGCAACTATTAAACAAGTAATTAATCTTACCGAGCAAACCAAAGGTGAGTTCATCTCTCTTGGGCATGCGTCCCGGTGGTTGGGACAGTCAGTGGGTATCCCGGGGAGGGATAAGTCTTCTGGGTAAAAACGGGAATGTTGGATAATATACTCATCCTATCACCTTTAAAGTCCCTCCGTGTTGTTTGGTTACCGGGGAGGTAACATGGTATTAGTTGGTAGCGCTACTTAGGTTTGGCAACCTCACCCCGTACCTGGGAGGACGGGTGTTGAACTAATGACCTAGTCATGACCAATGCTTTGATAGGAGCATTGGAGAAAGGGCAATGTAAATCAGGAGCTGTCTTGTTTTCGGGGTATTATCAACATTACTTTCGAATTTAACTTCAATGGATTAACTAAACACTTGGTAACCAACGTTTTCGTAAAACTATGAACTCACCAGCGTTGTCTGATACACTTGTTGCATGCTCGCAGGTCGTTAGATGTCTTGGATTTGGAACTTGATGTCTGGAGTAGCTGGAGTGGTCATGGGTCGACTGGAGGGATTCATGTGAATGAACTATTGATATTATACATTGGTTTTGAAACAGTTTAACTTTGGGTTACTATTTGCTTCCGCTGAACATGTTGGTTTTCATTTAAACTTATTGATAGTACTTTTCATTATTAATAATCAAGGGTTTTATTTATAAACTTGAATAGGTTCAATGTAATTAGTGGCTCGTTGTTGGTACGTCACACGCCTAACAGGGAAATTCCCTAGGTGGTATTTTGGGGGTGTGACAGTTTGGTATCAGAGCCACTGGTTATAGTGAACTTGGTTTTAAAACGCCTTTATAAAACGAGACTATAACCGAACAGATCCGAAATTGACCTTGACACTCGGTTCCAGATTGCAAGGTTCGTCTCTCGTATACTCATTGTACTGTGTAACTAGTGAACACTTACATACGATATTGCATGTGATTGCACGTTTAGCACAACAGTATGAGTTCATGTATTACTTGCATGTGTTATGTGACTGATAGGGTGGTATTTCCCTAAACATTCATGACTTACGTTTCGTGATGCTCTTTGTTTGCTACTTAGTTTGAAGGACCATTTGACATGAGTTAGGAGGAGCTGAGATGAGCATGCCAATCACAATATTATTGTGGGTGCACACATAATAATAATGTGGGGTGCATGTGAGTCCCAGTGAGGCTTAACAAGTGAAAAAGGGGTGATACGTGGTTGAAAACCGGTGCTCGTAATCGTGTAACTTTATGTTTTTATATGAGTTTTAATCTTAAATGGCCTACTTTTAATTAGATTTGTGTTTATGCAGGTTTAACGAAGTTAAGGCGCTTTTCGGGAGCTTTACGGGTCACCGGGTCGAAAACCGGAGCACCAGGACGCGTTACGGATCAACCGGGAGTGCAAGAATCGAAGTTTGAAGAATTGGTATTCTAGAGGCCGTCGGCGACGGGGGTATACCCGTCCCGGACGGGCCCCAGAAAGTCCCGTCGGCCATAATGACCCGTATACAGCAAGATAAAGCATCGGAGAAAAACAAGACCAGGAGAGCCCGTCGGCGACGGGGTCAGGCCCGTCGGCGACGGGCAGTGCTTTCTTCAAACGCGAACTTTTGTGATTTTTGGGTTAAACTCGATTTCGATTGGTCCTTTTTGCATTAACTCGGGAGTTACGCTGTTGGGGGAGGTTGGAACTTGATCATGAAACCAATACTCATCACCATTCACCTACCATTCCATCTCTACAACATCTATCACCCGAATCAAGATCAATCATCATCTACTATCATCCATCTCATAATCAATCATAAAAACCCTAGTTCATCTAATCCATCATCCATCTCACCATCATCATCCACAAACCCTAATCATCCATCATTCCTTCATTCATCAAGCTTCAAGATGACTTCATTCACGTTCCAATCATCCGGTGATCAAGCTTCTTCAACCATGAGCGGCTAATCATCTCGGTTTCACCCCGGTGTAGGTAGTTGTTGATTTTAGGGTTTCGAATTGTTCTTGTTTCAACTTAGTGACAATTTGTGTTTGATTTTTGAAACCTTTGATAATAGTGTTACATTTGTTGC
Source organism: Helianthus tuberosus (assembly GCA_030545235.1). NCBI lineage: Eukaryota > Viridiplantae > Streptophyta > Magnoliopsida > Asterales > Asteraceae > Helianthus > Helianthus tuberosus. The sequence goes on from CM060407.1 coordinate 78,413,381, forward strand.
GAATTCGTAAATTGTCGAACGATGTTAAAAGTTATGACTTTGCGAAATGGTGATATGTAATTGTGCATTGTCGTGGTTAGGATTTACTTGTGTTGATTACAAAGTGTATTCTTGTCCGTTCTTTGGGACGTTGATAGTTATTAGCACCTACGTCACGGTACACTAAATCCGCTAATCATACACACTTGAGTTGAATCTAAAAACTTGTAGAAACCCTAGGTTGACGATTACCAAAACCGGGTGTGAACCCTTTTTCTCATTATGGTCTATTAATCAAATTTTCTTGCAATCGTTAATTAGTAGTTGTTAATTAATTAATCCAATTCCAGTAGTTCAAATTCACATCTTTCTACTAAACAAAAATACAAAAAAATATCTGGCAAGCTTCATAATTGTGACACAATTGTTCTAATTCAATCGAATCCACACACAAACCACATACTCTTCGTGGTTCGACCCCTTGCTACCACTAACTATTTGTTAATGGTAAATTGGGCTTATAAATATTATCTTTGACCGGAGCGCGACACTCCGATCAAGGGGTTCCATTCCGTTATTTGCTTGATGTGAAAGACAACAGTCTATGGGAGTCATAGCAGTGATTGTCTCCTACTTGAATGTGATCTTTTCACTTCCCTATGAAACCTTTCGAATCTCGATGCTATCGAGTATTACCTGAATACCCATCTGAATGTCTAGCAAACTGTGTAGAATGCTAGGTGCTTGTACGAACGTCTCTGAGTGGATGTTGCAGCGTCAATGATTGGTCCATACCTTTCTCACTTTTCTTCGTTTGCTGGAACTCTATGTATTGACGTCTTAGACTCCGAAGTGTGATCACTTCTGCAACACTCTCGCAGCATACCACATATTACTCAATCGACTTGCTAGATCGATGGACAAAAGGGTAAGCGTAGTATTTTACCGACCTCAGTATTTGGACAACCCTGATTACCGGCAACAAACACCAGCAAAATTGACTTCGATTGAATTCTTAACTCTAGTCAGCGACTTGTGGGAGTCAACTTTTACGAATCAATCGGGACATAAGCGATGACAACAGATTATAGTGTGAAATATGTGGCTACCAGGGAAGTGAGTAGCGCGTGACACATAATGTGAAAAGATAGACTTTGATGGTGAAAGATTGTAGGGCTCCGTTTCAAGCAACGGCATTGGAGGCAACAGTCGCGGCAACATCAAGGTACTTGTAATCGTAGTCTACAGCATGGAAACTAAGGTGACATTGACAGGGATTGACTGTTGCTAAGTCAAGACGTCAATAACCAACGGAATAATGATAGTAATGGGAACCCTCGCAACCGTAACAACAACACTGGAAATGATGCTCGTGGAAGGACATTTAGGATTGGCGTAAGAGACGCCAGGCATAGCAGCAACATGGTAGCTTGTATGGGTAGCTGTTTACTTCGTCTCTATTCTGCTTGACCCTGATACTCCTTGAAACTAAACCTGATGTGGAATCGGCTGATGGTAAGTCAAATGAAATCTCATACGTTCGTTAGGGTGTAAACATGACCTTGTGGGGCGAGTGTTCGACGTCGACCTTCCTTCTACTATCCTCGATGGTTACAACGCAGTAGTTAGTGTGAATTGGTTATCAAGGAATCACGCAGATATACCCAGTGAGGAGAAAACTTTGTGTGGAGAATCGTTATTTGTTCTAAAGCAGCAGAGTAGTGCAAAAGTTAGCGCCATTTCAGCTGTGAAGGCCAGAAGTGTCTACGGAGGGATTACTTCGCTGTGTTAGCAACCGTTACTGATGATAGGGCTGAGGGAAAAGAGGATCGAGGATCCACCAATTGTTTGTGATCCCTCTCGATTTGTTACCCGAGGAACTTTCGGGCTTACTTCCACAACTGTTAGGCATAATCTCAGTTTAATATCACCCCAGAAGCAGCCTTGATCAGTCGTACTTCATACCGTCTTGCACCAGGAGGGTTGCAAGAACTGTCTAGTCAACTTCAGGAACTACCGGGTGGGAGTTTTAGCGATCTAGCTCCTTGTTCTGGGGAGCCCGAGCTCTATTGTGGAAATGAAGGACAAGTCCTTTCGTACACGTACAGACTACCCCAAGGTGGAAATCACAGACCATCACCCTCTATCTCGCATCGACAACCTGCTTGACCCGTTGCAATGATCAAGCCTCTATTCGGAAACCGACTTAAGATCAGACTGTCACTTGATGGAAGACCCAGGGAAGGATGACTTCTAACACGGCATTACAGGCACAGTACGGCCACTACGATTTTCTGTTCTTGTTGTTTAAAGTTACCCAACACACCAGCAGCCTTAGGGATCACATGAGTAGTGTGTGCCAACCCCATCTTGCCAGATTCGCCAACCGTGTTTATATATGACGTTTTGAACCACTTCCAGGAGAAAGGAGCACCATGAACGGCACTTGTATTTCATCGTAGAGCTTCTAGGGGAGGAGCATCTACGTGCGAAGTCTACCTAAGTGTGACTTCATGTAACATCCCGAAAATACAAATTCTTAAATTCGTAATTTAGTTGCGAGTATATTTGTGAGATAATCTAGTTAGTAAAGACACTAACCTAGTTAGTTTATCACTTAATAGTAACTTGAGACATAGAAATAAAATAAAACAAACAAGAGGGGCCAAAAGTGTTAAAATTGAAAATAGTTTTAATAAAAACTATTTTATTAAAACACAAACTAAAATCTGGAAGTGGGGATCGACCAGAACAAGGGGAGGGGCGACATGAACTCATTGAAAACCCTGGTTCATGCTAAATCCTACAAATTGAAGATCCAATTGGCTCCCAGATCGAAATCTGAGTTAAGATTAGTAATCCCCATCACAAGGGGGTTGTAAGGTATGTAAAATTCTATGAAAATTCTCTGTTTGAAATTCTTATGAATCTGGGAGATTCAAAATTTGATGATGCATGTATGTGATTTGGTTAGATTAGGGATAATATAGTGTCTAGAAGTGAAACCTAGACAACTACATCTGAAATCATGTCCAAATTCAGGAAATTCCATGAACACATTGAAGGTGGGTTATGGGTTTTACAATATGATGATGAACACTAGGGTTTAGAATGATTATTCTAGTGTAATTTGATGATAGAAAGTGATTTCAGAAAAGTATGATGTTTAAATGATATATGAAGGCTATATTGATGTTAAGTTAGCTAATTAGCAAGCTATGAACTTGAATATGAAAGATATAAAAAATTCTGCCCTTATAGTGTTTGATAAAATGCCTCAAAGAAGGTTTGAAACTGAATTGTTAAGTTAAAAACGCATAATTATGATGTATGTTAAAATGTGCGTTATGTATGTGAAACAAAGAGTTCTAAACATAAAGTGATTGAACTCTATAGGAAAGGAAGCCGGGGCATCTAGCGGGCAAACCGGTGTGGACGCACGTTTGAAAGGCTTGCTTTAAAGGTATGTAACTTGACCCGTTACATTAAGTAGATTTTGATGATTATATAATGCGTAATTGAATTTTAGAATAAGGATTGTTTTGAATTAAAGCGGTGATGTCGCTATATTGTATAATAAGTTAAATTTGGTTGGAACTCGTTGGTAGTCGTCACAAAGGAGGATTCCTTAGACGAGCCAAACGGGTCGAATAATCAAGTAAGGCATGGTTAATGCTCCAGAAATATGATGTATTGATCTTTGATATTGGTATATATATAATATATTAGAAATACGAGAATTTAATGTATTGGTATGCTAGAAAAGTGAAATCCGAGATTAGGGTTTGAGTGTAATAAACAAATCAAACAAAACATGGATTTCCAGGGACTACCGTAAGTTACGGTAGTACCGTAACTTACGGTGGAGGGCAGGAGTTTACGGTGATTCACCCCTGTTTTACGGTGAACCAGAAGCTTCCAGGACTTACCGTAACTTACGGTGACACCGTAAGTTACGGAAGAACCAGAAATAAAATTGTGTTTTATTTTTATTCAATTTGATGTTGGATCTCATGTTTATGTACTATATAACAATGTCAAAACTAATATTTTAATGGTTTTGACTCTAGGTGACGAGGTGGATCTTACGGATGGCGGTCAAGCAAATGTCGAAGAACCGAACACGATTTTTGAAGCTTCCGCAATGTTTTAATCTTACTTAGACTTTGTGCATGGGTTGTAAACAATTTCTAAAAAAAAAAATTTTGAATGTTCTAACTTAGTCATTAGTTGACTAAGGTTTATACTACTTGTGAACTTGACTTATGAAACTTATGTTATTTTAATATCTTTTGGTATAAAAATGTATAAAATTAGTATTAAATTCAAGTAAAATTTTAAGGGTGTTACACTTCAGGATTCGGGAAGTACACATTTTTAGTCATATAAACAACGAAGTGCGAATACACGTGGATCTCGCTATGATCCATTTTGTTAGAAACTGATCAACATCAAAGATCCCTTCGAGGATACAGGAATTTCTTGGTCTCACTAGATACTACGTAGCTTAATCACAAGATTTTTGAAGGTCGCGCAACTTAAATCTCTTTAGCACAGTAGGGTGCTGTGTTCTTGAAAGAGAAAACAGGAGGACGTCTTCTCAGCTTTCGAATCCCAACTCTGCAATGCACTGAGCATCGTCTTTACCCGAGGGTGCGGGTGATTTAGTGGTGTACCATGATGGTCCGAATCAGAGTCCCAGTTACACACTGACGCAACACGAGAGAGTGATGACTTACGTAATGGAGTTACAAAGAGGAACTGCATGACACACAACCGGCGGTGGAAACCGTGGTCTTTGGATTTACTTGGAGGCATTACTTGGACGGTACCGAATGCGCTACTTAGACCGATCACAAGGGCCTCCCGTGTACCCTGGTTTCGAAAGAGCTAAATCAGTTAATGGCATCGCTGGATGGAACTTTTGGATGATTACGAATGTGGAACTTGAACGTGCACGAGCTTTGCAGCTCACTACCGACTCTAACTTACCTGATCCGACTCGCTCTGTTCAAACTGGGGAACTGAAGGAAGAGAATTTTCAATTTGAACCCATGCGGGCATGGAGAAGCCACCTTGGCAGGTCGGAAGATATTCGCTACCTCATGGAACGAATGTGGACCTCATTATACAGTACCTGTAGGAAATTTGTGTTGAGCAAAGCACACCGGCTTCGATATTCTAGTCGTCTGGGTTTGATGAGACACTTTAGGATTTATAAACCTTGTACTGGTGATTGGGCATGAAGGCCCACATAGCTAGGTATGGGAATGATGTTTGACTTAGGGGAAAGTCAAGATGGGATATTAGCAACCAGAAACACATGTATGGGAATGAGAACAGACTGCCATGGATTTTGTCACTAGTATACTTATAACTCGAAACGGTAACATTATCACCTGGGTGATCATTGATGGACTCAAGTTACCAGCACACTTTCTTGTAACCAAGAAAACTGATGAGTCTTCACAGTTGTGAATGTTCCTCTGAGAGAGGCGGCTTTTAGGCACGGTACCAACTCCTGTTACCTCTGAATTTGATCTATGCATGATTTATGTCAGGCAATACACAACACCCTTGGCTCACGTTAGGACCAGAGCATTGCTTATCACCGTTGGGTGAACGATCAGAGAAAACGAACTCTCCTGGCACTCGAAGACATGCTGCGAGCTTGTGTGTGACAGGATTTGGTGCAAATTTGAAGGACTCTTACCTATGGTTGAGTATTACTGCAGCAGTTATCATCTTGGACTGGTACTCGAAACTCCTGGGAAGGTTGTTTGGATCGGGAGTCGCTTGGCAGCGGCGCGTAACCGTCAGGAAAGCTGATAAACTAGGGAAACGCTGGAAGATCGCTGTAGGCGATCGTATCATGTTGAAAGTCTCACCCTGGGAGGGTATGGAATGCTTGGGAAGCATGGAGAGCTTAACTGACGTCACCCTGGATCATTCAACAATCTGGGAAGAATCGGTAGCGTAACCTACAAACTCGAGTTACCCGACAAATCGCGTAACGTAAGCGATGTCATTTATGTTTCGGATTTAAGGCAGTGGTTGTCTGATGAAACATGTGCGATACCTTTACTGGAGGAATTTATCGAACACATGGACCAGGAAGTCAAGGTTCGTAAGCATAGTCGTATTCCGACTGTGAGAGTTCGTTGGAACTCAAGGCATGGACCGGAGTTCACATGGGAGCGTGAGGAGCAGACGAAACTCAAGTATCCTCAACTTTTTCCTGATGACCAATCTAATTTTGGTACTACTAGTGAATTTCGGGACGAAATTTCTTTCAAGTTGGGGATAATGTGGCACCTGAGGAAAACCGCCAGCAATCTTGATTTATCACGTCACTCCTCTGTGATTACTTGCCAAATTTCGGGACGAAATTTCTTTCAAGTTGGGGATGATGTGACAACCCGAATATTTACGGTTCGCATTACTCAAGACTTAGTGGGTTAAACTCGTGTTTCGCTAAAATGTTATGTGTGTAGGTTATCTATGCATGAAACCGTCGGATATGCTTTATGAGCTTGATTATTTATGTCGTGTAATTATAGGTATGTGGTAGATCACCCAAATGGGCTTCGTTAAATTGTGCAACTGGGCTGGAAACCCCCCCCCACACACACACACTTACACCGCATGTACACTCCCTTATGGCCCTAGGTCTGGCCCAGCTACTCGTGTAAACAACCCAGTCACGGCCCAAACCCTTTTGTCCCACATTTAATTATCATCGGCCCAACCTCCCATCATAATTAAACTCGGCCCAGCTCCTAATATGTATATGTAAATTATGTGATTTGATTCATAACACATTGTAAACCCTATATTCATCTAAAATATCGACGGCAGAAGAGGACCCCCCCCCCTCGAGGCATTCTCCTGGTGGATCGAGTGATTTGGTTAGTAATATTATTATATCATTACTTGCTTTGTTTTGTGGGGTCAACATCTTGTAACAGTAGTACATGTGCTATGCATTGAAAGTGCAGCCAATTTGATAATGATCACTGCATTGTCGGCTATTATGTTCCAAATGTGCATGAAAGTTGTCAGTTGGCATGTGGTTGTTGATAGCCTAATATGTGTGCAATTTATTAATATCGATGTATGTATATATGATAACTAGGCTTTATGAAAGAAGTGGTTTGTTAGAATTGTAAAGTTCCTTGTGATACTTGTCAGAACTGTTGCCTTGCAAATGGTAATTGGATTGATTTAACTTATAATTGGTGTGAGCATGGTTTGGTATGATGATACTAGGATGACATTAAATAGATCAACGAAACTGTATGGTCCCTTTGTGAGTCATGTTAGTTTGATTCGACTGATAATATTATGTTAACAATTCAATAGCAAGTAGGGTATTTGATTATGTGGTTGGATTGCTAGATGTCATAACTGTTGTTCATCGTGTATCATAGGGGAGCGAATTATTAGAATGGTGGAACTAATTGTTGATTAATTGTGTAACAAAACAGAATAATAATGGAAAATAAATAGTGGAAACAAAGGTTGATTGTTTCAGCTCTCCCTGATCACACAAACATCGGCTAAACATGTGTGTGGGCCGGAATGGGTAGTGGGCTTCAAGAATTCAACATCTGGGCCAAGCCATAACATCAAATAACATAGTACTAGGGTTGTTTTGGTATGTTGGGCCACACACGTTACACACCCACTATAATGAATTGTTAATTGGAAGATCTATACGTGGGATTGGGCCGAGGAAACATGTGGACCGCGTGCGGTCGAACACGCACTAGCTGAGTCTGGTCGAACAGGTCACGGCCCATCTGTCTCACCTGATGGGCTGCTGACAGGTTGGGCCGGTTGGGGGTTGAATCAAATTGTTATTTAGGTGAACTTTGGTTAACCAATGTTGTAGTGTGAGGAACTAGAGTGTGTATTAGGGAATGAAAATTGTTACGTGTATTTGGAACATAGACTAGTTAAATGAACGTGAATTTTGCGTGAAAGTATGTGGTGCAGAGTAACTGTTAGATCATGTGTGATATAGTTAACTGTTATAACTTGCATGAAATATATGAATATTTCATGAATGTGACATGTGTAATGTGTGATAACATACGTGGAACAACGGGAATGTAGAACTGATTGTGGTTGGTAAATCATGACAGGACGCGTTTGAGCAACTATTAAACAAGTAATTAATCTTACCGAGCAAACCAAAGGTGAGTTCATCCCTTTTGAGCATGCGTCCCGGTGGTTGGGACAGTCAGTGGGTATCCCGGGGAGGGATAAGTCTTTTGGGTAAAAACGGGAATGTTGGATAATATACTCATCCTATCACCTTTAAAGTCCCTCCGTGTTGTTTGGTTACCCGGGAGGTAACTTGGTATTAGTTGGTAGCGCTACTTAGGTTTGGCAACCTCACCCCGTACCTGGGAGGACGGGTGTTGAACTAATGACCTAGTCATGACCAATGCTTTGATAGGAGCATTGGAGAAAGGGCAATGTAAATCAGGAGCCGTCTTGTATTCGGGGTATTATCAACATTACTTTCGGATTTAACTTCAATGGATTAACTAAACACTTGGTAACCAACGTTTTCGTAAAACTATGAACTCACCAGCGTTGTCTAATACACTTGTTGCATGCTCGCAGGTCGTTAGATGTCTTGGATTTGGAACTTGCTGTCTGGAGTAGCAGGAGTGGTCATGGGTCGACTGGAGGGATTCATGTGAATGAACTATTGATATTATACATTGGTTTTAAAACAGTTTAACTTTAGGTTACTATTTGCTTCCGCTGAACATGTTGGTTTTCATTTAAACTTATTGATAGTACTTTTCATTATTAATAATCAAGGGTTTTATTTATAAACTTGAATGGGTTCAATGTAATTAGTGGCATGTTGTTGGTACGTCACACGCCTACAGGGACATTCCCTAGGTGGTATTTTGGGGGTGTGACAGTGGTTAGAAATACTCAAACCATATAGTTCGACTAACCATACAATAAGACATACATTGATCATGGCCAAAAAAACATTTATACATTGTTCAAGACAAAGATAAATGATCACTTGATTCTAAGACAAAGAAAAAACTATCTCTTACACAAGAGAAAAAACATACAAATCAGAACCATCATTCAAGATAACAGCCTTAAACAATTACAACGAACCACACGACAGAAAACAAACAACCAATCAATTATTATTATTTTTTTTTTTTTTGACTAAAACAACTCATGGTAAAATGATCAACCACAATTATAGCCAAACAAACATTGACTAAACCAAATAACAAGAAACTCCTTCAACTACACACACGAGAACAAGAACCAAGAAAAATAATATTAACACATAATGTGTCAGATCTCATAAACTCAAAGAATGTTATCCGGTTTAACCAAATTTAGAGATTTTAAAACGCACCAAACAAGACAAATCCAAGTTATTGTTACCACAAAGAAACAGAATACAAAACAGCAAGAGAAACTTATATTTTTCAATCAACTCGTCCCTTTGTACAAAAAATCTTGACCAACCATTCCATATCATCAACACTTTTAGAGCCATATAGACAATTAGTACAAATATCTTCTTTCAAACTAGTAAAAACAATGAACAACTAAAAAACCCTTTTTAAGGAACTCTACTCAAAATATAAACTAGCAATTAGACTCGAGACTCAGAATATGCATGTAATGGAACCAAGACCAACAAGCATAGACTAACACACTTCACCAACAGAATAACATGATCAGTAAAAAGAGTAAAACTAACCCATCAATAAAAAAAACTACACAAACAGATCAAGACATTGAACACAAACCTTTTTTTTATGGACAGTGAAAAGAAATCAAAGCTCCATTTAGCAATTTTAATAGTCATATAGGAACCGATTCTAAATAACCTCCTTACCATAAACCACAAAACATTAAAAAAAAAACCCTCATATGACAGACATACATTTCGATTGTTCTCAACAAGAGACATTGCGCAGTCAATCAAAAAATCTTCACATAACAAATAACAATCTTCACACACTATAGAAAAACAAGGATATCCTAACATAGAGTTAATGAACATAAGACCTCAACTAATGCTTTTATGAATCTATATTTAAACAATTTAGCAATTTTAAACTAAGACAAAAAACACGTAAATGAACACTATATAAGTAGGAGAACACAAGTTAACAGACAGATAACAAACCACAAAAAAAAAAAAAATCAAACAAGATGCAGATGGTACCACAGATAACACAAAACGTATGAAACAAACAGATCAAACAAACCCTAAGGCGAAACTGAGTCAGGGACCAGATTCCAGGTTCATCACTCTATGGTGCCTGGACAAGACTTTCAGGAGCCACAACTACTCCTATAAGACCTAAAGTAAAAAAAATGACAAGAAGTATAGATAACACATACAACAGCCCTGCAAGAACACAGAACAGAACAATGCAACAAGTATCAAGTAAACACGATCAAGTGCCGGCCCGACTAGTCCAGTAAACAGGGAATGCCTAGACTTAGAACAAAATGATGCAGAAACAGAAAATAACAGAGTTAAACGAATGGAACGATCTTACAGAGGGTGCAAAAGCTTCCAAAGAAAATGGATTAGAACTGTAGTTTTCGAAAAACTATAAGAACTGGTCAACACACAAAAACCACCTGGTTAGTTTGCCCTGAACCTTCTAGGGTTCAAAGACCAACACAGGTCTTGAGAAACGGGAAATGATAGAACACCTTCATGACTTCCAACAAACCCTAACTTGGATTTGTGTCATACCAAAAGACAACAAAACAGATTTCACCAGATGTGCACCTGCACACACTCCAAGAAACAGATCAAAACATACCAGACAAAGAGAAACCCAAAAAAACACAAAACATACAACACAAAACACAAAGAACAACATGAAACACAAGAGAATGAGAACTAACAGGACCAAACAGAACTTCACACGAGACATAGGATTTCTATGATGAGAAACCGTAACAAGAAGACAAAAACCAAAAATCGATCAGCAAAAGTATGACCAGATCAAGATTAAGCCTTGACGCAAGATACAACATCTCTGAATCACGAGACACCCAATTTTAGCGAACATACCCTAGATTAGGGTTCCATATCGTTAAGGAACATTTGAACCCGATAAGCACACCTTTAAAGAACACTCGATATTTTGAATCTTGATTTAAATATCTTGAAAAGTTCCGGCAAAACCCTAAATTCGGGTTATCAGGCTTTAATACAAGAAAATTCTCAAATCAAAGAATAAACCCCCAAATTTGATGAACCAAATATTATCGGAAACACTTCAGATCTGAACAATCTTGACTCAACCTAGGGTTTCAGCAACAACACTCTAATTCGACAAACAAAACTGAACCACAGCGGAAGAACCACAGAATCGGAGCCTTATAGCTCTGATACCATGTAAAAAACTATGGTATGAACCAGAACAAGAATGAAAACTGACCAAACAACACAGCCGTAGCGACAAAACAGTGACGGAAAACTTTATTAACTTTTAACCAACCCGAAAAACACCTAAACCACCCAAGATCTTAGTAAACTGTAAGATCAGAAATCAAACAGTACAAAGTACATAATCAACTGATAACAATCAGTTGATGAATCGAAACAAAAAACAACAAGAATGAAACAATACAACCTGAACAAAGACGATCTGCAGGATCTGAAATACAGCACTAAACAGATGAAGAACTTAATCTATAATAAACCTTCAACTTATCACCAGCGGGTAGAACAATCATCAACCGGAAAGTCTTTGATCCGTCTTCAACTGGTATGAACAAAACTCCAAAAACAGAGAGTGGAAGTGTGCGATAAGATGAATGAAACTTCTGGAAACCCTAGCTCTCAAAGTCGTCTTTTATACACCTGCAAATACACAAATACACTTTGCACCCATAAGAATCACCACAAACGATCGGACCCCCTGAGAAGTTTCATATATCACCCTTGAACTTGAACCATAATACAGATCTATCTATCTGGAAGTTTGTTATGACCGACTGAACCAACCAGTGGCCCAACTTATGTTGTTATACATGACTGGCCCAATGTATAAAACAAGCCCAATGAATAAGTAGGCTAGTATATGAATGAACATATTATGATATTTTCAACACCCATTTAAAAAACCATTCGCTCTTTCACACTTTTATAGATGTATTTAGTGGTTGTTTAGTTCGCATCGTCATGTTGGTTAAGCAATTGAAATTAATTTCAATAAAAATTGTATTGTATTTGGTAATGTTATGATGATTTTGGGTTCCAAATTCAATTTGGTGGTGAGTTCCAACCATAAAAGATACAGAAGATGTTGGGGGGATTTTAGTCGCATGCAATTTAGAGTTTCCATAAACAAGACGAAGGTGTAACATGCCCAAAATGAAAATCTACGGTTTAAAATGAAAATCTGGACAAGTTTATTGTAGCAGACCACTACGCCCGCGCTAAATGAGCTATGAATGGGGTTACTTACTTGTTAAGTTTCTTAAACACTTCACCTTGGTAACTACAGACAACGACCAAGTTTCCTAGAGCTGCAAAAGTACCGGAGCTTGACACATGGCAGGTGACGCAACTAGCCAAAGCGGTAGCAGACCTCTACCATTTCTTAGCAACCCCCCTCAAAGAAAAAATAAAATGGGGACTTCAATCATACAAACGCAAACCATATTCTCTCTCGTAGAACCACATCCACTTTATCAACATTTCTTTACAGTTAGGCTACGTGTAAACGTTCATGTTCATGTGTAAGATTAAATATATTATGTAACAATATTTAATCTATATCCATCATAATCATTTACATAATATAGATCAAAATATATAATAACCTATTATTTAAATTAGTTGGTAATTGTTGATGGACCATATTGCCCTTAGTAACTAATTAGGTTTCCTCCTGGGTGCCTATATAAAGGAGTCTAATGTTGAGGTTGAAGGGTTACTCAGTTGCACATCCCATTAGCCATAACATCAATTTCAACATCCTCTCCTATACCGATTCCCTTATCGGTTTCCTTAGCCCCATCATCAGTTAGCACCCTAAGGAGGAACCGAATCACTCTGACAATCATGTCGAACTCGATGTCATCTTCTCTGACTGGATTCTCCACTGCTTTGAATGCAATAACAGGTATGATTTAATGTTTACTTTCATGTTTGATCAGAACCGAACCCAACATGTGGTATCAGAGCATATGTTGATTAGTCGGTTCTGTTTTAATCCGAAAATCTGGAAAACAGAATTGAAAAATTCATATCAGATTACGTTTTTGCCATCCGAAATCCTCATTACGGACGATTTCGGATGATTACGGACCAAAATTTCATCATTACGGACGATTTCGGATGATTACGGATCAAAGTTTCATCATTACGAACGATTTCGGATCTAAATTCCATCATTACGGATCAACATTGGTCATTACGGATGATTTCGGATCTCAAGCTTCATCATTACGGATCATCTTTGATCATTACGGATGATTTCGGATCACTACTGATGCATTTCGGATGAATATTGATCATTACGGATTATTTTTCATCATAAGTTATTGATTTCGGACAAATCATCACCATTACGGATCATTTCGGATCAGCATCACGATTTCGGATCAATTTCGGACTAAGCATTGGACACATCCGAAGGGATCCGAAATCAGCCATTACGGACTGTCCGAAATGGATTCGAAATCAGTCATTTTCATCCGAAATCATAAGTGTTTAATGTGAACTAACGGGTGGTTTGCTATTAAATAAATGGTTTTGTAATTTACTTAGTTAATTTAATCAGAATCAGATAATGTTTTGCAAAACCAGAATAGCTTAACTTGAATGAGTTTTTGATATATCATTTCTGGCCAAAGCTGACTTGATACGTCTACTTATCGTTCAAGTATTACGAAAGCTATGTTGTGTGTGCATCATAAGCATGAATGTCTTAATTTCTGGCCAAAGCTGATTTAATTCATTCATAGATGACATACTCAACAAGTGCATAACTAAAGTGGTTGTTTCAATTTCTGGCCAAAGCTGATTTGTTACAAACATTTTGCACATATGCTTAAATGATTACACTTCTGGCCAAAGCTGTTTTGTTTTCGTTTAAGTAGATTTTTTTTTTTAGCTAAGTCTATTATTTTGATGTTAGTAATAGACAATATCACAGCTTCATAATGTAAAATGGTCATTATTTATGCCTGCCTTAGTTTAACGTGCCCTTAGATCACATTAGGAATTCTTCATTAGTATCATAACTTGCTCATCTTATTTCCACTATCAGCACCTAATCAGGGAATTCCACCTTTGACTGGTGATAACTTTGCTGCATGGAAGGATGCTCTCATGCTTACACTTGGAATACTGGACTTTGATTATGCTCTAAGAGAGGATAAGCCAGCGGACCTTACTCCACAGAGTACTGCTCCTCAGCAGTTACTTCATGACAAGTGGACTAGGAGTAACCGCATGTCTCTCATGTTTATGAAGCAGTCCATAAGCAATGCTATAAGGGGAGCTATTCCTGATTCTGAAGATGCTAAAACCTACTTGGCTTCTGTGGAGGCACAGTTCAAGGGGACGTCTAAAGCACACGCTAGTACTCTCATTCTCAAGCTGGTGACAACTAAATATGATGGGAGGAGCGGCATTGGCGAGCACATCATGATGATGAATGACATGGCCAATAAGTTGAAAGGGCTGGAAATGGAGATCAGTGATGGTTTCCTTGTTCATTTCATCATTACTTCGCTTCCTTCGTCCTTTGAAGCATTTAAGATCAATTACAACACTCAGAAGGATAAATGGACGATGAGTGAGCTGGTCGCCATGTGCGTACAGGAGGAGGAGCGTATGAGGATGGATCGCCATACTGATGTTGCCAACTTTACTACCTCCAACTCTAAGAAAAGGAAGAACAATTATCAGAGGAATGATGCTTCAAAAGTCCAAAGGCCTAATTCCAATCCTAGTACAAGTGCAGCTTCCAGCTCTAAGAACTCCTTAGGCAGTATCCGCTGCAAGTTCTGTAAAAAGACAGGACACATGCAGAAGGAATGCCCTGACTTCAAGGAGTGGCTGGCTAAGAAAGGTAACGATTATTTTATGATACTTGAGTCCTATAATTTAAGTGTTCCTGCTAATTCTTGGTGGTTTGATTCTGGTTCTATGGTTCATGTTACCAATTCTACTCAGGGATTCCTTACAATCCGGAAGCTGGAAAGAAACCAAAGAACGCTTAAGGTTGGGGATGATCGAGAATTAGAAGTGAAGGCCATTGGAACATTACAATTAGTTATGAAAACTGGTTCATGTATTAAACTTTATGATACCTTATATGTTCCTGAGGTAACTCGGAACCTTGTATCAGGACCAAAGTTAGACATAGACGGTTTTATTGTTTCCCATGGTCATCGCAAACTCTCTATCCTCTATGATTCTGTTCTTTATGGTACTGGCATTCTGGATGGTGGTCTCTATAGATTAGAACTAGAAGATGACTTTTCCAAATCTTTGTTGTCATATAACATTAATGAGTCACTCACAAAGATGAAAGAGAAACGAGACTTAGAAACTTCATCCATGTTATGGCATCAGCGTTTAGGCCACATCTCAAGAGAACGATTAAATCGTCTCGTAAAGGATGAAGTCTTACCTTCTCTCGATTTCTCTGATTTTGGAACATGTGTCAAATGTCTTAAAGGTAAGATGACATTAGCGAATAAGAAAGGTGCCACTAGGAGTTCTAGTTTATTAGAACTCATTCACACTGACATTAGTGGTCCCTACCAAATCGCTGGCATAACAGGACATACTTCATTTATCACTTTTATTGATGATTATTCTCGTTACATGTACTTGTATCTTATTAAGGAGAAATCTGAATCTCTTACAACTTTTAAAGATTATAAGGCTGAAGTTGAAAAGCAATTAGATCGTCAGATTAAAGTTGTGAGATCAGATAGAGGCGGTGAATATTATGGAAGACATACTGATGTGGGTCAAGCTCCTGGTCCATTTTATGAGTTTTGTAAGGGCCAGGGGATTGTGAACCAATACACCATGCCTGGTACACCTCAGCAGAACGGTGTCGCTGAAAGAAGAAATCGTACCCTTATGAACATGGTGCGCAGTATGTTAGCCAACACTAATTTACCATTATTCCTCTGGACTGAAGCGTTAAAAGCAGCCGTTCATATACTCAATAGATTTCCTTCTAAGTCTGTCCCTAAAACTCCTTATGAACTTTGGACAGGAAGGAAACCGAGTCTTAAATATATGAAAGTATGGGGCTGCATTGCTGAAGCAAAACTTTACAATCCTTTCCTAAGGAAACTTGACCCTAAAACAGTTACCTGTTTCTTTATCGGGTATCCTGAGAACTCTAAGGGTTATCGTTTCTATTGTCCTTCCCATGTCACCCGCATTGTTGAGACCAAGCGTGCCGCGTTCCTAGAGGATTTCAAGGTCAGTGGGAGCAGTACCAACCCTTACGAAGAATTGCAAGAAGTACAAGACGCGGGGGGGAGAGACTCGTCGCTTACCATTACTCCGATTACTCCTCTTGTACCCAATGCAACTACTGTACCTGAAGCTACTGCACCAACTCCAAATTCACCTCTACAATCAGAACCAATTATACCTCATGACGAAGGCACATCAAACGCTCAAAACCAAGACAACGCTGAACCCGCTAATCCACTCAGGAGGTCATCTAGGCAAAGAAGGCCTACTAATTGGGATGATTACGTTACCTACCTGACTGAAATGGATCCCGGAAAGCTCAATGATCCTATCTCTTACAATGAAGCCATTAGCAGTGATCAGTCTTCTGAATGGAATAAAGCAATGATTGATGAGCTTGAATCCATGAAGAAAAATGACGTTTGGGATTTTGTAGAATTACCCAACGGAGCCAAACCCGTAGGATGTAAATGGGTATTCAAAACAAAACTGGATCCGAATGGGAACGTTGAACGCTACAAAGCGAGATTGGTTGCAAAGGGCTACACTCAGAAAGAGGGAATTGATTATCAAGAGACGTTTTCACCTGTCTCTCGTAAAGATTCATTAAGGATCGTCATGGCCCTAGTAGCTCATTTCGATTTAGAGCTGCATCAGATGGACGTTAAAACCGCTTTCCTTAACGGAGATTTGGACGAAGATGTTTACATGAAGCAACCTGAAGGCTTCAAACCTGAAGGTGAGGAGCATCTAGTCTGTAAGCTGAAGAAATCCATTTACGGGTTAAAACAAGCATCACGTCAGTGGTACCTCAAGTTTGATGAAGTTATGAAGAAGCAAGGTTTTATGAAGAATCAAGTGGATCAATGCACCTACCTCAAGATGAGTGGGAGCAACTTTACTATACTTGTCCTTTACGTTGATGATATTCTATTGGCAAGTAATAGTTTAGACATGTTGCATGAGTCGAAGCGGTTACTCTCGCATAACTTCGACATGAAGGATCTTGGAGATGCTTCTTACGTCATTGGCATCGAAATTCACCGAGATAGACACAAAGGGATCTTAGGATTGTCCCAAAGGGCCTACATAGATCGTGTCCTTACGCGTTACAACATGCAACAGTGCAAACCCTCCGTCGCTCCAGTAGTTAAGGGAGATGTTTTCGGTTCATTTCAGTGTCCGACAACAGAGGTTGAGAAGGAGCAAATGAGCCAGATACCTTATGCGTCAGTAGTCGGGAGCTTGATGTATGCTCAAGTCTGTACTCGTCCAGATATCGCTTATATTGCTGGAATGCTAGGCCGTTATCAGACTAATCCTGGCCTAGATCACTGGAAAGCAGCTAAGAAGGTACTACGATATCTGCAAGGGACGAAAGACTATAAACTGACTTATAGAAGAAGTGATCATTTAGAAGTGGTGGGCTATTCTGATTCTGACTTTGCAAAGTGCAAAGATGACAAGAAATCCACTTCGGGCTATATCTTTATGTTAGCAGGCGGCCCTATCTCATGGAAGAGTCATAAACAACAGTTGACCACAACTTCCACAATGATGGCAGAGTACATTGCTGTTTATAACGCAACCTGTCATGGAATGTTACTTAGAAATCTGGTCGCTGGGCTCAAAATCGTTAATTCCATTTCTAGACCATTGAAGCTTTATTGTGATAACTCAGCTGCCGTTAGTTTCTCGAACAGTAACAGTTCGACTGGAGCTGGTTTATATCTCGATACAAAATATCTGTTCGTACGTGAACGAGTTGAGGAAAATAATCTTTGTATTGAGTATATTAGTACTAAGGATATGCTTGCGGATCCGATGACTAAAGGTCTCCCTCCTAAGGTTTATGAAGAACATGTTCGTAATATGGGATTTAGTAAAGACCTTATTTGAGCATATTGTACTAGCTTATGTTTTATGTTAATGAAATTTCCTCAGTTTGATTTTGTATGTCTCTTAGAATATGTTCAACCGGTATAATGGCATATAGACAAATAAAGTTTCAAATCAAACAAAGGGCTTACGCGTATTTTGATCATGACGATTAGGTTTTAAATTAAGGCTATAGTATGATTAATGGGGGTCCTGAGTCGCATAATGATTCAACGGCTGTATTTCTCTGCTATAGTACTTGTTTAAAGCTAAAATGAGTGTTAACTCCTGATCAGGCTTATCTAATACTCATAGTAAATGATTACTCGGCTAAGTGGGAGAATGTAAGATTAAATATATTATGTAACAATATTTAATCTATATCCATCATAATCATTTACATAATATAGATCAAAATATATAATAACCTATTATTTAAATTAGTTGGTAATTGTTGATGGACCATATTGCCCTTAGTAACTAATTAGGTTTCCTCCTGGGTGCCTATATAAAAGAGTCTAATGTTGAGGTTGAAGGGTTACTCAGTTGCACATCCCATTAGCCATAACATCAATTTCAACCTCCTCTCCTATACCGATTCCCTTATCGGTTTCCTTAGCCCCATCATCAGTTAGCACCCTAAGGAGGAACCGAATCACTCTGACAATCATGTCGAACTCGATGTCATCTTCTCTGACTGGATTCTCCACTGCTTTGAATGCAATAACAGGTATGATTTAATGTTTACTTTCATGTTTGATCAGAACCGAACCCAACATCATGTTCATGTATGAGTCCCGAGATTAGTATGGTGACGAAGTGCCAGGTGTAGAAGCTCTAAGCTTTGACCAAGCCAAACTTTATCAAAGGGAAATATGCTTAACTATTTTAAAACATGTAAATAATTTATATCTTGAAAATAGCATCAGGTTACGTTTCATGCATAAGGTAGTCTACGGATAAACCATACAGGCTATATGTACACGTATTTCTTCCTTGGTAAGTTGATACAGTGATGAAAGGTCGTCATGGGGCTGGTATAGACTCGGCCGTAGGATAATTGGGTAGAAAACCAATAGTAGACCTACCTGAGCCATGATGCAAGTGTGTTCAGTGGCTGTACATTTGGGTGAAATAGTCCTAGTGCATGTGTAGATTAACAAAACTATGGTTAAATGGCTTCAGTACTATTCATGCTGAAAATATTTGTTTTTCTTTTAAAGCATTTTTAGGTAATCATGAATGAATACATATGGCAAGGTTAATTAGGTGCTGCAAGGATTACGACTCTCTAGGCATAGGAAAGACCTTGTGGCCTAAAATTCTGTAAATATTTTCTGTAGACAAGATATTGATATGGATTACTTTTTTGTGTGCAGAAATGTTTTGTACGATCAAGGGATATTTAAATAACCAACGTTTATTTTGTTCAATTTACGAGTTTTTAATACAAAAGAAAGAAATGTATTTTTCCGTCGCGTTTAATTTGATGGTCGCGTGACTGGGGTGTCGAAAAACAGGAGTGTGACAAAAGGAAAGTAACTTTCCAGGGCCGGCTCAACCATTTTGGTGGCCTAAGGCGAAGTAAAATCTTGTGGCCTTTTTCTCAAAAAAATGTATGTAATTGAAAGTTAAACTTGAAGGGCCGAAGTGTAATTATTTGAAAGATTGTGTTAAAAAACAAAAACAAGGAAAAAAAACGCTGAACCAGGGATTCGAACCCGAGTCTCACCAACATACATACATACACAAAACCACTACACTACTAACCATCAATCTATTGATAGCCCACACCCTAAATCTTTTATAAATGGACTGTGGTTTCATCAAATTGTTGAGGCCCTATAGTTTTGGTGGCCCAAGGCCCAAGCCTCATTTGGCTTACCCTTGGGCCGGCCCTGTAACTTTCCTATGCATGAAGGTACTGGATATGGAAACAAAACATTTCAACGCATATAATCGCAACCAAACATGATAATTTCTGTGGAAAACATTCCAATTAAAGAAATATAGATACCAACCGAGTCATGGGTGTGTTTTATTTGGATTATATTGATTAGAATGCAGGAGTGGCATAATTGTTAGAGGACACACAGGGGCGGACCTAGCATATAAGAAGGGGCAACCTCTGCTACGGCTTGGCGTTCCGGCGGTAGTGTAAAATTAGTGTAAATTTTGGAAAAATTTGACGTTTTTACGATTTCGTTACGGCTTTTTTATAAAACGTTACGGCTTGGCGGATTTTCTAGATCCGCCACTGAGGACACACGACTCCAACGGTTCAATGAATGTTAGACGCAGACTAACCCAACGACAAGACCTAACTATTATATTGTAGTAGCTACTTATATTTTTAAGAAAAATGATTTTTGTAATTG
This sequence comes from Helianthus tuberosus, assembly GCA_030545235.1. Taxonomy (NCBI): domain Eukaryota; kingdom Viridiplantae; phylum Streptophyta; class Magnoliopsida; order Asterales; family Asteraceae; genus Helianthus; species Helianthus tuberosus. The sequence continues at coordinate 78,434,105 of CM060407.1, forward strand.
ATAGTTAGTCACATGGGCATCATATATAATGATAAACATACTAGTTGGTTCTTCATACCCGAATCCGGTCCAAACAAGTTTTTCCGATTATTTGGTTGCCTTGTTGCATTTCAAGATACTCCTTGTACTTCATCGGATTATATGCCGACGGACATCTTTCCTCGGTCACCAACTTATAAGCTGGCTCCACCAGTGCATCCAATGATGGTCCATTTGCCACAACAACCGATAATCTTGTGACCGCATTATTCACGATAGCACGATGCTCCACACTCTTAAACTTCCCATTACTAAAAATCTGCAATGGAAAGAAAAAAAAACATCATTAACGCGTTAAGGATAAGCTACCGACCCTTATATAGAACAAAGACATGCATACCTCAAGTTGATCAGCAGTATTGACAAGAAGCGAGTTTGGAAGATCGTTGTTCACATTGACCCATTTTCCCTTGTGCTTGATTTGAAGTCCGCCTACGCCATTGTTGATCAAGAGTGTGAGCAGGCCATGGTCCGAATGAGGTGGGAACCCGATTGTAAGTTCCGGTTGTGGGCAAGGGGGGTAAAGATTGGCCACCAATATTTGCAATCCGGATTCCAATTTCAAAGCTTTTTCTACATAACATTGGTCGAGTCCTAGGCTCGTTGATATGCCATTCAGTAACCCTTTTACTACTTCTCTAGTTCTCTTCGAGTACTCTAATAAGACTTCCCTGCAACATATGTTAATTGACTTTGACTTTTAATTATGTTTGTAAACGACTCATTTGAATTAGGGTTGTAAACGAGACGAGCAGAGCCAAACCAGGATGGGCTTCTGATCGACATATTTATCTTCACTAGTTGTAATGTTAGTTCGAGCTCGGCTCGCCAAATGCTTGAGTCTGCTGGTGGGTCGTTGAGCCGACTCGTTTATTTTTTATAAGTTTAAAACTATTTTAATTATATTTTTTACACATATTGAAATATATAAAAACAAAAAGTAATATTTTTAACATACATGCAAAATTTATAAGCTACGGTACAAGAAAGAGGTTTTGATGTGGAATTATTTCTTGAAAACCAAGAAAACTTAATATCATAAATGAAAGGGGAATTGACCTATAATAATCCTAACCGTCATTGGTCATTGTCAGTCTCACCTTTAAATATTCTTCATGCCAGTCCGGCAGTCCCACCTTTCACCTATTTTTCCTCCACCGGTACTTAGTTAAAAAAACTTAAGTTTTTTTTTTTTTTTCTGAATTACAAACTGACGTATTAGAGCTTTGGACCAGAACGAGGATACAAGTCTATTGATGTAAAACTTACCTCGAAACAGTGCTCCAAACCACTTGATTTTTTTATTGGAAGTTTAAACACCCGAATTGAAGCGCAATTTCAAGGTAAGTTTTTATATCATTACACTCGTATTCTCGTTCTGATCAAAAGCCCTAAAACGTCAGCTTGTAATTCAGAAAAAAAACTTAACTCCGTTAAGTTTGTTTAACTGAGGACCGGTGGAGGAAAATAAGTGAAAGGTGGGACTGGCATTGGGGAATATTCAAAGATGGGACTGCCAATGGCCAATGACGTCTAGTTGGGATTATTACAGGGCAATTCCCCTAAATGAAAAGAGCAATCACCTGAGACCTAAGGGCTTGTTCGGCCAGTGAAACTCCGGGTGTACAATAATCTTGAGATAATCTCTCCAGTAAAAGATTTCATCCTTCTTAGAATTAAAGCTTGTTCCATATCTAATTGGATCAAGAACACCATTTTCTTCAAACTCTTTCTTCTCTTCATCTCTCAAATCAAAAAATTCTTTTGACTTTTCAATCACCATGTTCATCAAACTCTCAGGGACACCATGATTAATCACCTAACATTTTTAAAAACTTTAAAACAAGTCCTCCCCATAATTTTTAGTGACTTATTCAGAAAAGAAAGCAAGTACTTACCCGGAAAAAACCCCAATCTTTGCATGCGAAAAAGAGTTCCCGGATCACTTGGGACCGTAGTTTAGGATTATCAGAAGTGAGTAAGGAAAAATCAATAGTGGGGATTGCATCTTGAAGATCTGAAGCAGGTGGCTCGGTTGAGTTTGCAGAGTTTATGTAGATCGAAGGAATGCAACTGAGATCAGGCGATTCGGATAAAGCTTTAACGGAGTTCATCGTCCACACAAGTAGCTAAGGTAAGCACATAATGGAGTTGAGTGTGTATTTTGATCACTGATCAGATGGATGAAACATGCACCAAGAAATGCCAAATATGATGATCATCTTCACAATCAACCACGTATCATGTGCTCACATCACAAACCAACAAAGGATTACAATATCACAGATAACGCCAAAATTTGAAACAAAAATGTTTTGTAAGTACTTTGAACATCAGATGAAACCAAAACGGAAGCAGGAAAGTTAAATTATACTAATGATTTGAAATCCTACTTTTACATAAGTATAATACATTTTGAAAAGAGTAAACTGTCAAAATGGTCCTGGGTTTTGGTCACTTTTATCACTTTAGTTTAAAACTCAAACTTTTGAATCTAGGTCACTGTGGTTTCAATTTTATTGTCATTTTCATCCAAAATCATAATCTAGTCAGATTTTTTAGTTAACATCCCATTTTTTTCCTCTATTTTAATGAAGGGCAAAATAGTTTTTTAACGTTTTATTATAACAAATTAAAAAATCTGACCATTTGCCCTTCATTAAAAGAGAGGAAAAGGACAAAAAAACTGAATGTTAAATGAAAAATCAGACAAGATTTTGATTTTGGATGAAAACGACAACAAAATTGAAACCAAAAGGACCCACATTCAAAAGCTTTGAGTTTTAGAATAAAGTGACAAAGTGAACAAACCTCATGGACCATTTTGGCAGTTTACTCTTTTGAAAATGTTGGGAAACGAATATATTTTTATTACTTAATATCAAATTTTAATTTTATTCCTTTAAATAATGTATGTTTTTCACTTGTTTAGTTTTTACGCAATTTTACTCCGATTAAATTTTGTTAACAATAAAGTTGTATTTAAATTTGTCACCATAAACTATGCCAAGTACTTGGTTATGTAGCAATACTATAACAAATTGAACTAATACTAGCAGAAATCGAATTCTCACCGCATAAAAAAAACTACTAGTATAATAATAGTTCGATCAAAGCCCCTGTATATTCCAATTAATTTATATTACAATGTATTGATATGTTTAATTTATTTTTTATTTAATGTAAAAGCATCCACAAATATGTTTAGTTGGCTATCATGATGATCTGGAATACAAACAGCCACAAATATGTTTAGTTGGTTAGACCATGTGTAGTGGTTAAACAAAATAATGCCCCCACCATGGGGCATTATTCGACACGTGGGAGTCCAGTCAGCATTGAGCGTTATTGCAAAAGTGGCGTAGTGGGAATAATGCCTGATAGTGCCCATTCCAATCATTAAAAAAAAAGCAAACTATTTTCTCATTGGTGGGTCAAACCCAGTCAACCATTCCACAAACCATGTTAGGCGTTTTATATATAATGCCCCACCAATTTTTTTTCAAAAATAATGCCCTATGTAATGGGGAAGGGGGCGTTTTTTTTTGCCCTATAATGCCCCACTACACATGGTCTTATCATATCACTAAGGTCGCAGGGTATGACTTAGCGCCACCCCGTCATGTCACCGTTTTTAGCACCTCAGGGCGCCATCAGCCACCACCCGGCAGTTATCGAGGGGGCGCTATCCACCCTCCGCCACCGTCCTAACGAGCGAAAATTGAAAGGATCGAGGGAGTTTAAATGTTGGTCAACTATACCGTTGATCAACGGTAACTTTAAAAAAAAAATTAAGTTTAAAATTTATAATTTACCTATAAATACCCTACCCCTTTTTTATATTTTTCATCTCTTCTTTGTCTACTTTTTATCCAGAATCTTTACACTTTTTTTCATAATCACACAATGTTTCCCAACAACCAAAACCTGTGGGATCCCAACCATCCGTTTTGGCAAAGTGCACCAAACAATCCCAACAACGATTAAGAAGACCGTTATCGAAGAGACCCGTGAACTGGTGAGCTTGGATATTATCCGATGCTACCTAGCACCCCAACTTCCCCTCATCCGAGCGAAATATATGTAGTTTTTATTTTCTAATACTTTATTTTTTTAAGTAACTTTACATTTTTTAAGGACTTTGTAATATTTTATTTTAATGAAATTATGTTTTTTATATTTTGTAGTTATTAAAATTGGCATATAAATTAAAAAAATAAAATATATAAATAAAAAAATAATTAGGTAATGATGATGGGGGCTTTAAACCATTGCATGCAAATTAAAGGAAGGGCTTTAAAACCCCATGTGTGACGTGGCGGTGAGGTGGCGCTAAGATGGCGTGATAAAGCCACTAGGGGCTTTATACCACGCACTGCAGCCTAATGCATATGCCAATGAGGTGGTGGAGTCGTAGGGGAGAGACTTGGTGTTCTAAGGGACCCAAGTTCGATTCCTGCTCTCCCTATTATTTTCTGCGGCACCTTGTGATGATGAGAGAATAGGCGGAGATCGCTAGTTGGATCCTTGAACTGAGCGGGTTTTACCTCACCGCACTGTCGTGCCTTCAGGTGAGTGTTCACGGGCTTTGGCCCTAGGTGAGGGTTTTTCCTGATTCGAAGACAAGTGTATCCAGATGTGATGACCTTCGTCAGTAGTCTATTTGAAGGATTCGTTGGCCGTTCAAAAAATATGACTAATGCATACATCTTTAAAAATGTATTTTTTTCTAAACAATACATTCACTATATGAGAATCCTTCCATCTTCACGACATCATAATCTTTTACAAATTTTTTTTATGGTCAATTAATTTATTATAATAAAGTATTTAATTTTAGTATTGTATAGTGGGAATGTCTGCGCGTTATGGCATGTAGTTATGTTTTTTTAGCCGCAAAAACATGTATGACATAAAAACATAAAAGGAATGTTAATGAAAGTTTCCCATGATCCTATGTAAATAGTAAAGTAAAAAAAAAAGAATCCAGTATAAACGTATAAACTCGTGATGCTAAGAGGAAAGAGACTAACGCTTATGAAGTTGGCATGCTTACCTAACCAAGTTTCTTGACAAAAAGCCTTAAATACCAAAAAAAAAGATGCTATTGACCCATTTGGGACAAATGAGAAAGAACATTGGTATTCTATGTGTGAAAAATAGAGAAAGAACATTGGACTTCTACGTTCAAAAATAGCCTATTGACCCATTTAGGACGACATGGATAGGAATCAATACAAGTCACCATAGGAACTCAACATTTTTGCCATGTTTACCCATCGATATTAATTAACGGGTGGGTCAAAACTACCATTTTGTTAACGGGTCAAAACTACCATTTTGTAACATGTGGGCATGGGTGATTGCACTGACCAATTTAAATAAAGAAAAAAAAAGGTTGTGGAACCTATTCTTCAATTAGGCTTGTTTCATGTAAAAAAGAAGAGCTATGCAAATCACGAAACACGAGACTGTGCCTCTTAAAATGTAAGTGAAATATTATTCTTTCATATTTCAAGAGTATAGCTTAGAGCTGTCCAAACTGCTCGACGATCGCTCAAAAAATGCCTGAAAAATGCTCGTTCGATTCCCGCTCAGATTGTAAATGAGCCGCTCGGCTCGGTTCGATTTGAAAACGATCCAAGCATGAGCAAAGGTCCGCTCGCTCGTCGATCGCTCGGTTTCGCTCGAATTATTTTTTTTATTAAATAATTAATCTATATATATATATATATAGTCTTAGGATCCTGTAAAAAGTACATTTTTCGTGAGAAGTGTGAGAAGGTATAAAAATTCATATGTAGACATCATATTTTGGACTTGGGCACAATGTTTTGGGTTGTTTTGGCAAGAAAAACACCAGACATAACAATTTGAGACACAATGCAATGAATTCTAGGCTTAAAACTTAAAACACCATGCCAAGAACATTAAGTAGTGTGTTTTAAATTTCATGCCCATAATACGTTGCATTATGTTTTAAATTGTTATGTTTGGTGTTTTTCTTACCAAAACAACCCAAAACATCATTCCTAAGTTCAAAACATGATGCCTACACATGAATTTCTATGCCTTCTCACACTTCTCACGAAAAAGGTCCTTTTTACAGGAACCTCACCATATATATATATTTGGGCCCGCTAGAATGAGAACCACCTCCAGTTGTAAGAACCGCGAGAACCACTTTCTGGCCATTAGATCAAGGAGATGGATGGATGAGATTAAAAGTATTTAAAAATAATATTAAGTATTTTTTGTCTTATTATGTTTTTAATATTTTATTCTTTAAGGGTATATTAGTGAAATTGTCTTTTTTGTCTTTTTATATATATTAATTTTAAATTACCTTTTTTGTCATATTCATTAATTACTTTTTTTACTTAATTATTTTTTATTTATAAACATATTTTTTTGTTAAACAATTTTTTGAAATCAAATTTTTAGTATATTTTTTTTAAAGATTTGTTTAAAAAAACGTTTTGAAGAGCCGTTTTTTTTAACGTTATTTACGTTTTACGCGTCGGTTTTTTACGTTTTACGCCCCGGTTTTTTTACGTTGACTTTTTTTACGTTTTACGTGCCGGTTTTTTACGTTAACGTTAATAGTCTTTTACGCGCCGGTTTTTTACGTTTTACGCTCCGGTTTTTTACGTTTTACGCGCCTTTTTTTTACGTTAACGTTTTTTACGTTTTCCTAAAAAAATTTACGTTTTACGATTTACCTAAAACTTTTAACGTTTTACGTAAAAACTTTTTACGTTTTACGTTTTTACGTTTTTACGTTTTACGTTAAAAAGTTTACGGGTAAAAACGTTTTTACGCAAAAACGAACGCACCCAGAAAATCGCACACTCGGGATGTTTACGTATTACATTTTACATTTTACGTAAACTTTTTACGTTTTTACGTTAAACTTTTTAAGTTTTACATTTCACGTAAAACTTTTTACGTTTCACGTAAAACTTTTTACGTTTTACGTTTCACGTAAAACTTTTTACGTTTTACGTTAAAAAGTTTACGGTTTAACTTTTTTTTTTTACAAAATTTTTTTTACACAAAAACGAACGCACCCAGAAAATCGTTACTCGGTAGGTCTCAGATAGTTTGCTATCATCATCGACGCCTCAAAAAAAATATAAAAACCCAACAAACAAAAATAAAAAAGAACTAGTGGATTCTGGAAAAAAAAACCGAAGTTTTGGCTCAGATTTTCCGATAATCAGAGGCTGCAAAAGTGGGGTTGCGGGTTAAAAAACCTACCCTCCACCATCCTTGCCGCGCCATCGTCCGTTTTTTTTTTGCATCATCACCGTCGATTCAAAAAAGGCACCAGATTCAACCGATTCAAACATTCAAAACCCACAGATCAAAACCCACAAATCAAACATTCAAAAACCACAGATCAAACATTCAAAACCCACAGATCAAGAACACATATCAAGAACACAGGCCAAGCTTCAACCGATTCAAACATTCAAAACCCAGAAAAATCAAGAACACATACCAAAAATTCAACAGATCAAGAACACAGGCCAAGATTCAATAGATCAAAACCCACAAATCAAACATTCAAAACCCAGATTCAACCGATTCAAACATTCAAAACCCACAGATCAAACATTCAATACCCACATTCAAAACCCAGATTCAACCGCCGCCGACCAAACCAGTCACACAGCCACCACCTCTAACACCACTGCCGCTAACACCGTCGGGCCACCCTAAAACCGCCACCACCTCTACCCACCACCCAATCACCGGAACCACCTCTACCCACCACTCAAAACAAAGATTCAAACAACAAAAACAGAGACCTTCATCATAGACATCTCCGTTTTGAACACAACAGGGGGAATCAAAGGCTTAAATTCTTACCAATTCAGTAAAGAACACCCAGGCGGCGGTGGCATTGTGGTGTCATCAAGACCTCGTACAAGCAGAGAGACAGGGATCGGAGGACGGTGGTCGCGATGTGGTAGTGGGTTGAGATCGGAGCAGGAGGATGATGTTTGTTTGTAGGGTTGTTTGAAGATGAGAGAAGAAAGTCTGCAACTTTAATGAGAGAGGAGAGGTGAGAGAAGAAAGCCTGGAACTTTAAAAGAGGAGAGAGGAGACAGGTTTGGCAAGTAATAAATGAGGGGAGAGATGGAAATGAGTAAATGACCAAATTACCCTTTTGAATGGCAGCATCTAATTGGTTGATAGTGGTTCTCGCGGTTCTTACAACTGGGGGTGGTTCTTATTTTAGCGGCCCCCTATATATATATATATATATAGGAGAAGGATCCGTTAGGAACCACCATTTATTGCGAGAACCGCGAGAATCAGTGTGAACACAAACAGTAATACCTAAAAAAAATCTAAAAAACACCCAAACTTTTTTTTTACTATTTTTTTGGAAAAATCGCTATATTTTGTTTATGAAAAAAATTCAAAAAATAAAATAAAAATTTCAAGTAATAGTTATCCATGCACATGTGCATTTGTATCATTTCTTTGACATATTCCGTATTTCATTACAAATATTAGACAATTGCACTTTCATTTACACTACCACGTGTAATACACTACTTTTTACGTTAACACATGTGCATCTATATGTATCAACATGAAATAAGGTGTGTAGGTACACTACTTTCTCTTTCATCTATCATTCCATCCATAATACACAAATATGCACATGTGCATTTTTGTCATTTCTTTGACAAATTCCGTAATTCATTACAAATATTAGACAATTGCACTTTCATTTACACTACCATATGTAATACACCACTTTTTACATTACAAATATTAGAAATGCACATGTGCATCTATATGTATCAACATGAAATAAGGTGTTTTGGTACACTACTTTGAATACACTTTCCCTTTCATCTATCATACCATCCATAATACACTACCATTACCTTCTACCATCCATAATACAATACCATTACCTCCTACCATCCATAATACAATACCATTACCAATATTTTCACTTTATTACATGTATATCAACACCATTTATACCATCCAATCAACATATTACATCATAAATTAACAACTATAACCAAACCATCAACCACTAGATATAACTAACCAAAAAACATGTATATGGGCCTACTTCTCCATTCAAAATCACAAACTTTTTGTACCAAAACACGTTATATCATGGTTATACATAATGATGCACATGTGCATTTTGAATATTGGTGATGTAAAAAGTAGTGTATTACTGATGGTATTGTAAATTAAAGTGCAATTGTCTATTACTGATAACGTATTACGTAATTTGTCGAAGTAATGATACATATGCACATGTGCATGGATAACTGTTACTCGAAAAATAAAGTTTTTTTTTGCTAACTAAATATAGCGATTTTTTTTTTAAATATTAAAAAAAAAAACAATTTTTGAGCGGTTTTTTATTTTTTTTAGATTTTATTTTGTGTTCACATTGGTTCTCGCGGTTCTCGCAATAAGGGTGGTTCACGCATGAACCTTACCCTATATATATATATATATATAGTGCGGTTAACATACAAGACACCTTATCGTACTTCACGTACGCGACAGCGTCAACCATCAGATCAGGGAAAAATAACGCATGGAACCCTAGTTTTTGTGATAATCACGCATGGAGGTACAAAATCACGCATGGGAGCCTTATAATCACGCATGGGATACAAATCACGCATGTTATAGTTGATAAAAAAATCACGCAAGTTATATATGTTGTCGCGTACGTTAATATAGGATAAGCCTTTTTGTACATTATACTTTCTATATATATATATATAGAGAGAGAGAGAGAGAGGAAGTGTAGAATACAAATCCCCTAATCATACATTATGTACGCGATGATAATAGCCCTACACGTGTACCTGATTCATTTTTCCTATGTGTACACGATTAGTGTCCGAGTTTGTGAGTCCGGGTTTGTGAAGCGATGCGATTTTGGACATAACATGCGAACAACCAATTTTGTGAGTTAGAGTTTGTGAGTCCATGCGATTTTTGAAAATGTCAGGGTTTGTGAGTCAGAGTTTGGGCATAACATGCGAACAACCTTTTTGTGAGTCAGAGTTTGTGAGTCCATACGATTTATGAAAATGTCAGGGTTTGTGAAGCCATGCAATTTTGAACATAACATGCGAAACAACCTTTTTTGTGAGTCAGAGTTTATGAGTCCATGCGAATTATGAAAATGTCAGGGTTTGTGAAGCCATGTGATTTTGGACATAACATGCACACAACCTTTTTTGTGAGTCAGAGTTTGTGAGTCCATGCGATTTATGAAAATGTCAAAATTTGAAGCCATGCAATTTTGGACATAACATGCGAACAACCATTTTTGTGAGTCGGAGTTTGTGAGTCCCATGCGACTTTATGAACATGTCCGGGTTTGTGAAGTCCAGGTTTGATAGACAGAAGATCTAACGGCTGGGGTCATCGCGCACAATTTATAGGATAAGGGGTATTGTACGATAACCGGCCTCTATATAGATATATATATATATTTATATAGGGTGGGGTTCTAAAGTGAACGCTAGTGTATTTTCGAACTGAGTGAACGAATCTTGGCCATTGATTTACACACGTGGATGGCTAGGATTTCATCATTAAATCGTAAAATACATTAGTGTATTTCATCATCAAATCCTGGCCATTGATCTACACACATGTATGGCCAGGATTAGTTCGCTCAGTTCGCAAACTACACTAGTGTTCACTCTTGAACCTAATATATATAGGGTAGGGTTCCAGCGTGAACAACCTCCCAAGAGTGAACTGCGTGAACAGATATGGACCCTTGATTTCCTTTTTAGTTGTTAAGGGTAGAATTGTAATTATATAAAAAATTAGATGTAAATCATTATTTTAATAATTGAATTAAGTTACATCTTTCCTAATTTAAATTCATTATCCACATTATGTTTATTTATTAATAAGATAATTATCAAAAGAAACAACAAATCACCAGATTTCAATTTTAATTTTTATTTCAGATTTCATCACCAGAATTCAAATTTTGATTTTTAAGATCCACGTAACCTTCATATTTCAACGTTATACACAGGTGTACATCAACATTCAATAAAAAAAAATTCTGAGATATCACAAAAATAGACGATATACACATGTGTACATCGCATTAAAAAGAGGGCAAAATCAGAATACACATGTGTACATCGCATTTAAACAAATAATTATTTTGATAATTGAATTAAGTTACATCTTTCCTAATCCTTGATTTGATTTGTGAGAGATTTATGCAATCAATTTAAGAGGATAATTGATTACTTGATTTGTGAAAGATTTATGCAATCAATTTAAGATTGAAATTACACATATACCCTTTTTGTATTTAATTAAATGAAAAAAATTAACCAAATAATTACCATCATCCCACTCACTTTAATCTCAAGATCATAAAAATCAAGGGCCCAGATCAGTTCACGCGGTTCATTCTAGGGATTTTGTTCACGTTTGAACCTAATCATATATATATATGAGAGGGTTATCTTGAGAATGCTAAATATTGCGAGAACCGTGAGAACGAATGAAAAAACCAATCAAAACCATTTTTTTTTAATACAAGCCTCATTGTAATTAAGATACAACATCAAAAAAAGATTTTACAACACCAAATAATTCATTTCTCCTTTTAAAATCTCTTGTTTTAGATTTTTTACACATATGTAAATATAACAGATTTACACATGTGTAAATGACAAACTTGCACATGTGTAAATTTTCTTTATTTACGAATTCACGTAAATTTAAACGTGTAAATTAAATTTCTAACATTCTATTCGAATAATAATGATAAGTGTAGAATATTTTTTTTTAATTTGAATTGTTTTTGACCAAGTTCTCGCGTTTTTTTCATTTGTTCTCACGGTTCTCACAATATTTAGCGTTCTCATTTAAACCTTCCCATATATATATATATATATATATATATATATATATATATATATATTATAGATTTTAAAGATATATATATATAGTTATAGTTATATAGATAAGTAGCCCAAGAAAAATTAAAAGCCCAAGAAACATACACATACTAGCCCAACTCAATACCAAAACCTAACCCTAATTCCTAAAAATACAAATAAGCACCTAATCTCCTGCTACATACCTCCTGCCACATACCTCGCTGCTGCTCAAGTTCAACTCATACGGATCATGATTTTAGTTATGTGTTACTTTTATTAGTAAGATGTTGGACATGTTTTAATTAAATTAGGATTTGTTTTTGTTGAATGCAGCCTTGTAATAGCCTTGATTTCAGTTTTTTTTTGTTGCTACACATATTTTAATTTCGGTGCTGAGAAAAACCGAGCGAAAACGATCCGCTCGATTTAAATTCAATCCGAGCACGAGCATCACTTTTGTGCTCGGTTTTGCAAATTCGATCCGATCGGATCAGATCAGTTGTAATTCAATCCGAGCACGAGCAGACCCTCGCTCGGATCGGATCGGCTCATGAACACCCCTAGTATTGCTTGTAAATATAACCATAAGTGCCACCAGGGAATCCAAGATCTAACACGAGAAACACAAATACAATAAAGAAAGTATTATTTCATATTTGTTTCATTTCAATTGCATGATTATTGAAAAAATAATAAGAAAAATCACCAATTGAACAAAATTAAAGCGTAGTGGATTTGTAATCATACAAAAGTATCAATGACTTTAGCCGGTACATCTACCCACATAAACCGCACATATAGTTAAGTACATAGATTACAAACTACATATAGAAACACAGTACCTAAAAAATATTTTTTTGGAATAGGTCTGATAATCTAGTCCCACGTCACGCCATCCGCTATTGATATACGGTCGCTAGAAAGTTGCGTGAGGTGGCATTGGTTTTGATGTACAAACTTCCCCATGAGAATCAAAAGATAAAAAGTGGGATACCTTTTTCATCAGCATATTTCTTGCTGATGCAATGATCTATGAGTATGAAGACCATTTACATTGAGTGATGTATAAAACCTGATAATAACCAATCTTGTAAAAAGGCAGGAGCTCACATTAGCAGGAACTTCTTTAGACTTGTTAACAATGTAGAGGACTTCAAAAAGTACGTGGGCCACCTGGTAGGCTTTTCTCATAGTAACGAAAACAAGAAGTAGAATATGATAGAATCGATCTTGAACCTAATATGAAATGAATGAAACAATGAAGACGATAACGAACAGACAACGTTAATGACTGTGTGATTGAATTATACCTATGTTCAATTCCCAGCACCATTACTTGTGTCGATTGATGCCCCTGAACAATAATCACCCGCCTATTGTTGATAGTATTCTAATTAAGTTCAACCGCAGTTGGATATCATCGTTCTTTAGCTTGTCTATCAATGTTTGTCAACCATTAACGTTTAAAAATTAAACCTAATAGTAACAATATTTTCACATGGTATAATTCTTTCATAAAAATTATTTTTTTTCTAATATTAACTTGAATTAGAGCTGGCATACAAGTTGTGTACCTGTGCATGACCCCAATCTCAAGTAAGAGAGGTCCAAGAATGAACCAACCGCCAGACCCCAACAGGCCACCAAAAGTCCCACCCAAGACCCCACAAAATGCACAGAACATAAGGTGGGACAGGGTGCGGTCAATTGCAGCCTCACAAACTGATTAACGGTTCCCAGTGTTTCTTCTTTTTTTGATTTCTGTATACAAGTTGATGTATTCATACCCAAATACAGCTAGTTCCACTGGGAACTGCACAAAACATAAATAAGCCTTAAAATGTATGTGATCCATGTGAATAATTGATATCATCTCTGTATTATGGTTTCACTCATATATGCGATTGATGAATATAATAACGGAATTAAATGTGGCATGATGGATAAATACAAATATACATATTCATATAATTTGAATGTTTTGAGCCAGAAGGCATACCTGATGTGTATTCTGAAATTAGGGATTATCTACAAACTAGAAAGTTAAAATACATGAAAGCCATAAAGGAGATTTCTTAATAGATATCATATAAAACCCTAACTACAAAATCCGTGAGCTGGGGTGATAATTATCAGGAGTATCAAAAGCGAAGTACAAAATTAAATAGATCGCTTATCAAAAGCCAAAATGTTACCTGAGTGCACGTCGTCCCAGTTTATTCTCAGTGTTGAACATCATCAGGAGTAATCCAGCAAAAATCAGATAATAATTAGCAATATACAACCCACAGAAACGTAATTGAAGAACCAAAAACCACAAAATTGTACAATTACGAGTTTGATTTAAGTGATAATGATAGTACCTGAGATTGTGGGTGTCCAAGAACGCAAAGGATCTGAAACAAATAGAAGTAAAGATGAAGCTCTAACAACTCACTCTCCGTTATAACACCAAAATGCTAAGAATCGATACCATTGAAGAGAGATTGAAGCAACAATCGTTGATTCTAGCATTCAAGATGGTTAATTATGGCATTCAATAGCTTGAATTGATTAGGGGAATCTGAAGCGACTATTGTAAATGGAGGGAACGTCTTAGACTGTTAGACTAGAAGGTACCGAGCTTTACTACAACCATCCCAAGTCATCATGACTTCATATTTTAACATATTACATGTTATTTACTCAATAAAATGGTACTAATAATTATATTAGTACAGATTTCATGTAAGTTACATAAATCAAGCATTTTCACCCATTTACTACTTTTTAAGCCTCATGTACAACATGCAAGATCATCTAACTTATGACACACACTTCTTTGTATCGTTAAAACACATCATATATTATCATATTAAAATGCATGCAACCTGATTTAATTCAACTTTCATGCATCATATTATATCATCATCTAGTCATCACTAACACTTATGTACAAGTACTTAATGCATGACCATCATTTCCATACTTTTATGAACTAACAAACAAAAACTCACATGTACACATATACATATACATGCACGACACATATACATATGTCCAAACATCAACTTTTCATTTCTTCCGACTCAAATCATACATGAAATGTAGGATCGTGTGATGACCCGAACGAGTCGTTTAGAGGAGTTTTGATCTGTTTCAGATGCGGAAAATAAGAAACAGACTTGGACACAGATTGTAATTCACTTTAAACACTCTTCTGATTGATTTAACAACGATTATATTCAGAATTCAAACCGGCAGCACCTCGGTATGAATTTCAGGAACTAATTACAACTGATTCAGCTTGAACTACTATATATAGACTTTGAGATTCCGCTTGAACATGCTCAAGCGGAATGCCATCTCAAGCGAAATCAAGATTCTCAAGCTAAATCACCTATTCAAGGGAAATCAGCTATTTCGCTTGAACCTGACATGTCCTCTTCAAGCGGAATAAGCCCTTTGACTTATTTTCTCGACCTTCGTGCCATATGTAATGTAAGACTCGATACAAGACGAAGTCGACAGACGCATGCACCAGCAGACTCCCCCTCGAATGTTGACGAGTCTTCAGTGTCGAGTCTTCAACGTCTTCAGTCTTTATCAGTCTTCGGGCTTTACTCTTTCTATCAGCACCAACATGCTTCCTTCAATATGCTGGGATCGCAGTCTGGCTTTTGAAATCACGTACTCCTTAGTTCAGGATAAAAACCTGGCTACACCTGCACATTCTTAACCCAGAAGTAAATTTCACAAATTTAACAATTTGACAAATTTATATACAAACTCTTTCTCAAATTAATCCAGAATGATTTATCAAATATAGAAACCTCAGATGATCACTTGTATATATGAAAATTTTTCTTTATTTAAACACACTCTCCCCCTCACCACATGCTCATCATGTTTAGCACTTGGAATTTTGAAAATCAGCTCTCCAACATCAGTTGTCGAAAATCTTTTTGCATTTTTCAAAAATTTATACTAAAACACACTAAAAATCTTTTTTGAATTTTTAAGACAAGAAATGCAGTAAAGAAATATTTACAGACAATATTTTTGTGAGTCTGTGTAAGAGGATCATATCAGATTATGACAAGTCACAAGTACCGTTGAGCTTAGTTACACATTAATAATTAAACAATTCACTTAGATTGCCGATATACTGATCCACTTAAATTCTCACACAAATTTCAAATGATTCAGGATATGAGTTAGGTGCTTTAAGAACTTAAACTCATTCATGTGTCCCACCTCTTGAATCTACTCCCGTATCCAGATCCCAATATTCAGTCTTATAGGTGAGTATACCACAGATGATATCTGTAAGGGATTAAATGCGAAACCGTGAGAGCTCAGGTCAGAACTTTCGTTCAGTAGAGAGATAACGGCTTCGACTTTTGGTGGGTCCCCTTTAGAGGATCTTTTTTACAACAGCAATGATTATCAATTTTATTGTTTCATCATTTTTGCTGATGGCAACGCTATATTTCAAGCAAGCAGAAAGTATTCTCCGGGGACTAGGCCATTGCTTCCGCAAAATCAGAAGACCCGGGATAATACCCCAGATATCACTGAGCATAAAGACCTAGTATCTCAGAAAGAGGGACCTTTCAAACGAGATTTCAGGGGTTACCTATATATCCAAGTAGCGTTCCCCACGAAATAAGCAAGTTTGAATTTTAAGTTTATATCCCGAACAAGTTTACTAAATGTGTAAAAACCTATCGGCATATCATCAGTGAGGCTGTTTAATGCTATTTAAACATTACATTTCTTTAGCATACTGTAACTGTCTACTGATGTACTATCATTTCCTCTTTTTTAACACAAAAACTCATTTTTGCATTTTCTCATGTTTTTTACTTTTTCAAAATTTCTAATGTTTTTGAATTTTCAGAAATTCTTACTCCCCCTAAAATGCAAACACATTTAAAGAAAATTTGAAAACAAACTATACAATAAACATGACAACTGATATCAAATTGCTTCAATTCGCCATCCACTTGACATAAACAATCAGAACTCCCCCTTACACAAAACTATTTTCTCATTATGATTTCAAAACACTTAAGTTTGTTTTAACCAAAATGATTTTTCCGGAAAATAATTTGTTGATTTTACCACTTGTAAAGTTAGGGGTTCAATTCCTCACTTTGTTTTGCAACCACTTGTAGGAAAATGCAAGTACAACTTAATGTCCTTGATTTACCACTTGTCAGTGAAAACCTTCTCAATCACTTAGCAGGTTCACTTGTCAACCAAAACCACTTGTAAATCAAAATATAACAATATAATGATATCACCTGTAGATTTTACCAACCAAACCTTTCAAAAATGATGTCGATTCCTGCTCCACGCTTACCAGCCTGGAAGCTCCGGCAAGTCACACTTAACCTGTAAAAAGTTAACCATTATAAGATTCATTCACAAAATCAATTATCAAGAAGGATGCCGATTCCTGATCCACGATTACAAACTTGGGATCTCCGGCAAGTCCAGATTTTCAAGGAAAGAGAATTTCCACCCAAGTTTTACCAACCTTGGGTGTTCTTAACTCTTGTTCAGTAGGGTTATAAGTTGCTTTCTTGGTAGCATAAAAATCTTTAACCCCTTTTACTTTCCCATCAATCATTTTCCCAAAAATTTTCTTAAAATTCCCATTGAATGCTTTCTCAACATCAAAGTCATTCTTCTCAGAATAAAATTGATTCGAGATTTCAACCTTACCAACCTTTTGTTTGAAATTCACATCCTTCAATGGTGGGATTTGAACATCACCCACTGAAAGCACAAATTTTCCTTTTTAACTTCAACCTGTGACTCCTCTGATTTTGTGGAATCAGGTTCATCGCCGACTTTCTCATCAACCTTCTTAACAACCCACATTTGGTTGTCTTTTGCTCTCTTTTTGTAAAAGTTTTTCTTTGAACACTCACCAACTTCATAAGTCGAATTTTCAAAAAGTTTAAATTTCTCAGTTGGTGGTTCAATATCAACAACTTTTTCTTTAAGTTTTTCAGATATTCCTGTTTTGTCTTAGTATTCGTCGGAAAATTCCAAGCAATGTGACCAGCTTCATTGCACTTGAAACAGGTTCGAGTATCCTTTCTGTGAAAAACTCCAGTTCCTGTTCTCGTCTTTTCAGCAAGAAACTCCTGGTTTGATTGTCTCCAGAAAGGTTTCTTCTATTCTTCTTCAGCATTTCCTCCTGAAACAAATTCTGTTTTTGTTTTAGAATTTTTTTCATTTTTATAATTTTCAGATGGAATAAAACCTAAACCTTTCTTTTTGAAATTACCAGTATGGTTTGGTTTCTTTTGAAAACCAGAACCAGAATTGTAACCCTTTTTCTTGTTTAATCGCTGTTGAACTCTTGAAGTGTATTTTTTAGGTTTTCCAGTAAGATTTAAATCTTTTATTTCGGAAATATTTATTTCTGTCTTTTTGAAAATCATTTAGATCATTTCAAATCTAACACTTCTTATTGGAAACTCTTTGTCAGAATATCATTTGCCAGAATCATTCAAAGTATATGCTACTTCGAATGTTTCATCATTCAAATTTGCTTTTGATAACAAAAACTCTTTACTATAAGCCCTTTTAACCATCGGTTTTGAACTGTTGACTGACGAACTTGACCTTCCAGACTCAGACTTTGACTCAAACTCCTCATTAGTATCCAACACCTGATCGACCACCTTTTTGATTAATTCAGACTCATGATCAGTGTCAGATGATGTGAAAGTAATGTCAATGTTTTCTGGTAATTCATCAGTTGTATCGTTTTTAACTTTATATTGACTGCTCTTTCGACTTGCTCTTCATTTGGTTTTCTAGGAGAATAACCTTCCCAGATCGGCGGCGGACACTTGTTATAGCTAACAGTCGGTTTCTTACCAGTATCTTTCTTCTTTGGCTTGTCATCCTGAAATGCTTCGAAACCTGCAACAGTTGGATAAATTCGATCAATAAGATAATCAGAACTAGAATAACTTTGTAATAATCGTCTGATCCTCTCATTCTCAATTTTCTCGGTCTCCAACTCTTGCTTCCACTTTGCACTTTCTTCAATGTAGAAGTTAATAGCTTTCTGCTTCGTCATCGTCGTTGCATTCATCATCGTCAAAGCATTTTCTCTTTCAGAGTTTGTCTTTTGAAGACCAGTTACTGTTCTGTTCAAAACATCATAAGACTCCTTTACATAGTTGAGATTGAACAGTAATTGTTCTTTCATCTTCTCAAATTCAGCTAGCTTCTCTTCTTTTGCTGCACATTCCTTGCATGGTTCTAAACACTTTGAACAAGGCTTGATGACTTCCACAATCTTTTCTACTTCAATTGTTTTCACCACCTCAACCACTTTTTCTGCTTCAGTTACCTTTTCTATTTCAACAACCTCCTCAGTAACAATTTTAACTTCTTCCTTTTGAACTATCTCATCCTTTTCACTTTCAGACTTCATTTGCTTTTGTTCTTTTGCTGCTCGTTTCTCCTTCAGCTTCTCCAAGCGATCTGCAAAATAAAAATGAAAACTTTCAGGAGAAAGATGAGATTTTGCAATATTAATATGTTTTTCTTCTTCATCATCACTACTGTCATCAGTTCGTGATTGATCAAACTCTAGTGATTTGTAAGAATTATCATCCGAAGAACCAGAATCAGATGGTGTTTGATCAAATACAATTTCTCTTTCTGAACTCTCATCTGATCTTTCTGAGCTTTCATTTGATGAAACAGATTTTTCATCTTCATTCTTCACACTAACACCAATAGATTTCATCCACTCGGTAAACTTATCTGGTTCTTTCATAATCTTAGCAATGAAAGCTTTAAACTCTCCTTTTTCATCCACAAACATATCCCAGCTAAAACCTTCTGGTAACCTTTCATCATCTTGATTGATTAAGCATGCTTTGCTATCGGATGAAATGTATTTGTTCCAGCTAAAATCTTCTTGATTCACCAAACATGCTCTCTTTGAATCCTCTATCACTTTTCTACCATGAGCCACTTGTGGTTCTTGTTGTTGACCAACTTGTTGATATATGGCTTTCCGGTAGTAATCATCTTTTCCGAATGGATTCTTTGCTTCATTTGCTTCCCTATTCTTGCATTCTTTCTTAAAATGACCTTTCTCCCTGCATCGAAAACAAGTAACTTTAGATTTATCAAAACCTAAAGTCGAAACGTGTGCATCAAGAAAATCATTTCTTCCAGTAATCAATTTGAACTTTTCTGCTCTTCTTAGGACACTAGCTAAACACCATTTGATGTCCATAAGCTCCATTTCTTCAGCGTCTATCTGATCGTAATCCTCCTTTGTTAGCATAGGATTCCCGATCCGCCCTGCAACCAAATTTTCATAGGATAGTAGCACAGAACCAAGTAATGCCATGTGATCTTTCGCAACTTCTTCAGAGAAACTTTGACCTTCAGGAAGATTCAAAGCAATGTATATCACATAACCATTTCCACTTTTAGAACTTTGATGCTGAAAACTTGATGTTGTATCTTTTGGATTAACACTCGGATATGAAGAAAACCCACTGTTTTTGTTAGAACCCTGATCAACATTTTCTGATGAATTTCTAGCACTAAAAGCAGTTTGAATCTTTGGACTTCTTTCAGCTTCTGGAACACTGCCTTTGTAATACATTTTCACATCTTGTTGACCACTCGGATTATTCATCATCGCAATCTTTTGTTGTTCCAGATCTTGACCCTCAATCTTCTCAATAAACTGAGAAATCGTCAACCCATCATATACCCAGTGTTTTTTAGAATCATCAAGTAAGTACCCCACTCTTTTTGCGGTAAAGCGTCAGCTAACTTATCAACCCACTCTTCACGATCTTTGGTTATACTTAGCATCGACATGGATTGCACCAAGTGGCAATATCTTTCAATTAACTTCTTTGTATCTTCCCCGGGCAAACAAGTGAATAGATCAAATTCTTTCTTAAGCAATGCCTTTTTGCTCTTAATCATATTTTCACTACCCTCAAATTTGATTCGAAGAGCATCCCAAATTGATTTTGATGTTTTGTCATGTTGAAGCAGCACAAAAATATATTCTTTAATAGCTTGCTGAAGTAAACTGATCATCATTTTCTCAGCTTTGTACATATCTCGTTCTTGGTCACTGAATTCAGAAATTGTTTTCACAACTTGCAAATCAGTACGTGGTAAGACATACTTCTTCAGAATGCACTCCCATGATCTTAGATGGTTAGCCTAAACCCAGTTTTCAAATCTGTCTTTCCATCCGTAATACTCTTCAATGCTCATTAGCTTTGGGGGTTTTTGTAATGTTCCGGTTTCGTTTTCCAAATTCATGTTCTGAGCAATAGAAGCCGGAGTAGTTGGGGATGTTGCGAACGCGTTGTAAAATTCTTCACTCATGATGAAATCAAATTCAAGCAAAATACCAAAACACTCTTTCAAGCGAAATCTCCAAACAACAATTTCGAGCGGAATATCAAACCAAGCGAAATCACTGATTTACAGTTTCAAGCGAAATAACCAACTGATGGTTTCAAGCGAAATACTCAACTATCAGTTTCAAGCGGAATCACAAGTATTTCAAGCGAAATTACAGGTTTCGCTTGAAACTTTTCAAGCGGAATAAGCAATCTTGAGCGAAATCTCAGTTGTTCGTTCAAGCGGAATCTAGTCTAAGGTCCATTTTTACCACTTTTACTTTGATTTTAGCTCTGAAACTTTCAAGGATTTGTTAATATGCAGTTTTGCACAATATGTGAGAAACTTAGTCGATTTTAGCCGTGAAAACTTGTTCTATTGAAGAAAGAAGGTGTAGAAGAAAGAAAACACAATGAAATCCAGCTGTAATCTGCAGAACTCCTAAACCTGAGCTCTTATACCACTTGTAGGATCGTGTGTGTCACACCCCGACCACGTAGAACATATAAAACGTGGCGGAAATGTCGGGGAGTGTTGTAACAGAATTAATTGTTTCAAATCCATGGCAATTGAAGTTTCATTTTATTGATTAAAAGTGTTACAATGTCTTAACAAACAAAGAAATACAACATAATTAACTAGTCTTGCATCTTTTATTGTCACTAAAGCCCAAGTCTGCCTATGTGTATCTTGATCATCTTATGCAACAGCTCCTGAAAAACACATGTGAAAATAGGTACGTCAGCATAAAAATGCCTGTGAGATACATAGGTTTTGTGAAAATAGGTTTCATGACTTATGTTTGAGAAAATGTTTAGCCATGAACCTTGTAATTTGCTTTGTTTTGTAAATCATTTGAAAAATGATAAGATCAGATGATATGTATAAATAAGAGAATAATGTATGGTTAAATGAATAACCATTGTAAAATGAGTTTGTATAAGATAAGTTGCTTGTAAAACAATGTATTGTGAAAAGTATGTTATTGGTGTAAAATGTTATATGTATCAAACTGAAATGATTCAAATAACGCTACGATATGTAATACCATACAAACACTTATATATAGGAAGTACCAGCGGCGTATCCACCATGCTTGTATCATATTACACACGCATCGTTACTTAATCACTTAATCAAACCAAACCATCAAGATGTAAAAATGTTCATGTAAATCATGTAATATGTATCCAAGATGTAAGTCTGTGATGAATAACAAATGTACTAAGTATGCGAGAATAGACATACGTAGCATGTGACCTGTACTAAGTATGCAACAATAGACATACGTAGCATGTGACCTGTACTACGTATACAACAATAGACATACGTAGCATATAACCTGTACTACGTATACAACAATAGACATACGTAGCATATAACCTGTACTAAGTATGCAACAATAGACATACGTAGCATGTAATGTAATGTAAAACGATGTACTAAGTAATGCACACAATGGGCACACCTAGCATAAGATGTAATAAAATCATGTACTATAATGTACCAACGAACATAGCAGGTATATGATGTGAAAACAGGAAAGCATGAAAGTAACAAGTAGGCACATGTGTTTCACCCCAAAACAGTTTGGAAAATAGTAAAAGAGGGGTCTATGTACTCACTTGATATTGCTTAGTAGTCCTTGAGTAACAATCAAACAATGCTAGAGATCGCGGATATCAAACGGCACCTACTATAGGTAACTATGTTAATAAACCGGACCTAAATCGGAAGATCTGATAGAATGAGAGTTCGTAAACCAAACGAGTATAGAGACTCATGTCATATGGTTTAACAAAGCCTACATACTAAATGAAACCTAACATAAGTGTTGTCGACCCATTACGACCCGTTTAGGTAGCTTATGCTACTTTAACGCGTCGTTCGCGTGAAACGCGTTCGGACCGTCTAACTAGTCCTATGACAAGTGTTATATGCCTAAACATGTTACATAATCAGTTATGTGACAAAAGTTTAGGTTACATATGCTTAATTACCAATTATACATGAAAAGGGTATTCTGGTAATTTACCTAAGGCATATAAACTACCTATCATACAACTACTTAAACGATGTGACCATAAGGTATAACCTCGGAAGGTTATTCCCTATATGCTATGGTCACCTAATGTATTTGGTCGGATCCTAATGATCGACCAAATGGGTCGGGTTCGAGGTATAAGCGATTTATTAGATCGCTTACCCTACGACCCTAGACAGCGTGGTAATCAGTAGGCATAGTCCCAAGGGACTATAACCAACGTGATTACACTCACGTTGCGAAGTTCAAACGAACTTCGCATTGACCATAACTGGTCAATGTAGAAAGTCAAAAAAAGTTTGACTTTCAGACTCGAAAGACTCGAAAAGCAATAAAAGAACGAAAGAATACTTACGAAGGGTCCCCGAATGCTAATCTCGATCCAAGAACTCAGGTATGAAACAATGGTTTCAACTTAGAGCTCTCAAATCAAGATTCTTGTGAGAAATGAAGTTGGGGATGGATGGGTATTTATAGTAAATGGTCCACCGTTAGGATCGTTTGATGGAAAACGTGCCATGATCCAAGGCGTACACTTGTCGGAAACTCATGGTGGCTAAAAGTGATCCTTATCAGCTGACTAAGCGAAAGAGAATGTGTGGTTGTGAACGAAACAGCTGGAAACTGCTGTTAGATTCGATTAATCTGGTCAGAAGGGGCCTCGCGGGCCGCCTGAGGATGTAAGGATCCTGAGGCGGGCCGCCTAGCAGTCACAGATCAGACATAAGTTTCAGAAATGACAGTTTCAGTCCCTGCACGTGTTTAAGGCCATTTCCGACACTTCTAAGGCCCGTAAAGCCAACTTTAAGGCCCTAAAATGTTGCCTAAACATTGTGGACATGAAACATGCTCAAAAATATGCCGGACATTGGTTCGTTTGGCCGTACGAACGCGATGTTCGCTTAATTACGACGGAATGCGCATAAGCGCGAAAAACGATCCAAATGATGCGACGAATGGATTTTTCTTATGGCGAACACTAAAGCATAATATAGTCATGCTTACATAAATTTTTGGATGTCCGGATGTATTCAGAACGTAAGTTATGCGCGAAAGTGAAAACTTGTGCACTTTTTGACACTTTTAGTCCCTGAATGACCCAAAAGTTTATTTTAGCATACCGAACCCCTCAAAGCCTATTTCTAAGCTATGTAAAGGATATTTATGGTATGTTTAACTTATGGTCATGTTCCGGAATGTCTGTTACAGTTCAAATTGGCATACTTTCGCAGTTTGTCAAATTTAGTCCCTGTAAGCGAATAAACTTTGATTTCACTACACCAAACCTTCCAAAACTTATATCTAAGTTATGTAAAGGTTATTTAAGGTATGTTAAGCCTATTTCACTATTCCGGAGTGTTCGTTGCATTAAACTGGTTATATCTACACATCAGTGCGCGTATAACCTTCCAGAAAGCGATTTAGAGCTTGAAATCGAACAAGACTTGATATGGGCAAAAGCTACACATATTTATACAAGTCCTAAGTATGAAATACAATATTTCATTGGTTTGGAATTTGTTTGATGGTTGAAATGACACAGGTGTCACAGTCTCCCCTACTTTAGGAAATTTCGTCCCGAAATTTAATTTTAGGAGAAACTTATGGGGACGACGGTGATGTTTTTGCTTTGAATGAACCCCTTGAACCCTAAGTAGAACTCTGGGCCATGTTAGGATTCTTAGCGAAAATGTCAACCCTCAAAGTGATGTCATTGTAGTAACAAAACATGGAGTTTTGAACTACTGACAGAAGAACGTTTCTTATGAAGACTCATCATAGGAAATTGTGTGTGTGATTGAGATCAGAATTGGGTAGTGTGAGAATAAATGACGTTGGTCAAAGTCCAAGACTTCTCCCGTATCATTACTCTTGCCACCGTTGGTCTTAACACATGACAAAACTTCCTGTGGTTTCTATGCACTGAATTCTATAATTATGTAGGCCTCCATAATTACGTAGTTCCTTGCACAGTCCGCACAGTTCATTTCATAATGCGTATGGGAAAAAAATCAAACGAAAATCTCTTGATTTAGACCACCCGAGGGCCTATTTAACTACATAAACACATGATATATTTAACTAAATTGTCGAACCAATCTATTTAACTTAGATCGACGTAGGATCTCTTTAACTAAACTACCTACGGGGAAATTTTAACTACATCGACGTAGGATGCATTTAACTAGATTGTCGGACCAATCTATTTAACTTAGATCGACGTGGGATCTCTTTAACTAAACTACCTACGGGGAAATTTTAACTACATCGACGTAGGATGCATTTAACTAGATTGTCGGACCAATCTATTTAACTTAGATCGACGTAGGATCTCTTTAACTAAACTACCTACGGGGAAATTTTAACTACATCGACGTAGGATGCATTTAACTAGATTGTCGGACCAATCTATTTAACTTAGATCGACGTAGGATCTCTTTAACTAAACTACCTACGAGGAAAATTTAACTACATCGACGTAGGATGTATTTAACTTTATCAACACATGTTATCCTTAAACTTTGGAATAGTACTTTATAATCCAAGGAACTTAACTACAAAGTAGAAGTCCATTAAGGATTTAAGATAGTACCTTTTTGAATATCCTACTACGAATCCCTCATATGAAGATAAGAAAGATTCTATGAGGATTTGGATAACGAATATCCAGAGTATACAAAAACACAAAATGCATAAACACATAGTCACTTAACCACAAAATTGTTTATCTAGATCTTTAATTTGTAAGTTTTGTTTTGTTAATTATGTACATGCATTTAAAGCACACTAGGAATCCATTTCATGGATTTCATTCGGTACTTTAAACATTAACAAGAATCTAACTATGAAGATGGAAAGATCTTCCAAAAATTCGATTTCGTTTTCAAGAAAACGTAATATTCGAATTAAGGAACACAAAAATTTGAAGATACTGAAATACCCTTAGGTACCCTATTAAGAATTTATAGTGGTACGTTGGGTATTCACACAGAGTTGTAACTTGCGCCTTGTACTTCGTTTCTTTGCAAGAGACGGGTACTAAGGATTTCCGTGGAAAACGCAAGAGATAATAAAATGGAAGAAATTTCGGGGTAGTCCGTTCTTCAAGGAATACGATTCCTTGATTGTCGGTATTGTAGGGAATACGTTGTTTATACATGCCATCATATTTGTACATTGCAATGCAAAATAAAAAGATTTATTTATAAACAACCACAACAACAACTGTTTCATGGACCTTCACAACAAAAGAAAATAATACATAAGGCTTGATTATTTCTAAACAACATTGTCTTCTAGTTGGTCCGATGCTCATCCCTGCGCTGGATTCGCATTAGCAATCTTTGGGCAATTTCTTCGGAAATGGCTCATCTCGCCACAGTTGAAGCAAGGACCTCGTGGAAGACGAGCTTGAGCAGGATTTACTTGAGGTTGGTTTGGACCAGCTTGGTTCGGGGTAAAACGACAAGCATTTGCCAGGTGACCGAGTCGCCCACATGATGCACACAAACGACACTGTAGGTGAGCTAAGTGGTGTGCATTACATTTGTCGCATATCGGTGCAGTACCGGCATAAGGTTTCCTTGCAGGAGGCTGAGCTAGTTGGTTGCGGATGTTTTGGTTGGGTTGAGCAGCAATCGCAAAATTCTGCGAAGCCTTACGCTTCTTATTCTTGGACACCTCAGCATGTTCTTCCTTTGGTTCCACTTGAGCAGTCTTGTCGGATGGTCTTGGGTCGCCTTTTCGGAAAAGCTTTTTCTTTCTGATGTGGGATTCAGTTAGAGTAGCAGACAATTCAATGGCT
This sequence comes from Helianthus tuberosus, assembly GCA_030545235.1. NCBI lineage: Eukaryota > Viridiplantae > Streptophyta > Magnoliopsida > Asterales > Asteraceae > Helianthus > Helianthus tuberosus. The sequence continues at coordinate 78,461,325 of CM060407.1, forward strand.
TGTCTAACAGTAGTAGGGTTGCTGCCAGTAACAATATCCTGAACTAGGTCAGGAAGACCATCAGTATATTTCTCGATTGCCTTATCTACAGGAGTAACCATAGCAGGACACAACAGGCTCAATTCTTCAAAACGGTCAGTATAGGCTCGATGTTCGCCACTGTCTTGCTTCAAATCATCAAACTCCCTCTCCAAAGCTCGCAGTTCATGACGAGGGCAAAACTCCTTCATCATAAGAGCCCTAAGCTCAGCCCAAGTCTGTGCTAGTGCAATTTCAGCACCCCGGTCTCTCATAATCCCGTTCCACCATGTAAGAGCCCTCTTCTGAAACACGCTCGAAGAAAACTCGACCTTGCGATTTTCAGGACACTGAACGTGACGGAACGTATTCTCAATGCTCTCGAACCATTGAAGAAGCCCAGTTGCTCCCTCTGAACCACTAAACTTGAGCGGTTTAGCTGAGTTAAAACTCTTGAAGTTGCAGGGAGCATTGTTGTTGTTGATGGTCTGCATCATTTGAGCATAAAGATTTGGGAAGGCAACAGCCATTTGCTGCGCGATGATTTCCGCCAGTTCGGCATTTGCCATCTGATTGTCGCGTCGAGGAGGCATTCTAAAAGAGGAAACACGAAAGGAAACGAGTGAGAGATTTAGACGAAAAGAATGAGATGAAACAAATCTGATGAAAACAAGGATAGTGGTCATTTGTTTGTTACTACAAAGCAACAAACGACCTCGGTGATTAATCAAAGTAAATAGGTCAAAAATAATGTATCGCGAAGACATGCTCGCCTATAAGTGAACACTCATCCCAAGAATTCCCAGGTAAGCACAACTGGTCTCGCGTCTGATGAGATGTATACGAAGTGCTTGCCTAGACAGAAATCCCAGAATACAGGCATTCACCCTTCCAGTTTGCACGTGTTCACATTATTTAAAACCCAAAACCTTGACGAAGTTTTGAAAACTCAAAGGGTTCAAAACTATGTAACAGAGGGTTCAAAACCTTACAATAGAGGGTTCAAAACCTTGTAATCAATCATCCTAGAACAGATGATTAGTTTTCAAAGCGGTTTTGAAATTTATGTTCTTGTTGTGGTCGTCGCCTAAGGATAGGTGACGATATTGTTTTATGACTAAACGCAAGTAAACTCGCGTTAGGGTCCTAAGAAGGTTATAGACTAGGTCAAAGCATTACTAATAACCTAATTCCCTATAACCATTGGCTCTGATACCATCTTTTCTGTCACACCCCGACCACGTAGAACATACAAAACGTGGCGGAAATGTCGGGGAGTGTTGTAACAGAATTAATTGTTTCAAATCCATGGCAATTGAAGTTTCGTTTTATTGATTAAAAGTGTTACAATGTCTTAACAAACAAAGAAATACAACATAATTAACTAGTCTTGCATCTTTTATTGTCACTAAAGCCCAAGTCTGCCTATGTGTATCTTGATCATCTTATGCAACAGCTCCTGAAAAACACATGTGAAAATAGGTACGTCAGCATAAAAATGCCTGTGAGATACATAGGTTTTGTGAAAATAGGTTTCATGACTTATGTTTGAGAAAATGTTTAGCCATGAACCTTGTAATTTGCTTTGTTTTGTAAATCATTTGAAAAATGATAAGATCAGATGATATGTATAAATAAGAGAATAATGTATGGTTAAATGAATAACCATTGTAAAATGAGTTTGTATAAGATAAGTTGCTTGTAAAACAATGTATTGTGAAAAGTATGTTATTGGTGTAAAATGTTATATGTATCAAACTGAAATGATTCAAATAACGCTACGATATGTAATACCATACAAACACTTATATATAGGAAGTACCAGCGGCGTATCCACCATGCTTGTATCATATTACACACGCATCGTTACTTAATCACTTAATCAAACCAAACCATCAAGATGTAAAAATGTTCATGTAAATCATGTAATATGTATCCAAGATGTAAGTCTGTGATGAATAACAAATGTACTAAGTATGCGAGAATAGACATACGTAGCATGTGACCTGTACTAAGTATGCAACAATAGACATACGTAGCATGTGACCTGTACTACGTATACAACAATAGACATACGTAGCATATAACCTGTACTACGTATACAACAATAGACATACGTAGCATATAACCTGTACTAAGTATGCAACAATAGACATACGTAGCATGTAATGTAATGTAAAACGATGTACTAAGTAATGCACACAATGGGCACACCTAGCATAAGATGTAATAAAATCATGTACTATAATGTACTAACGAACATAGCAGGTATATGATGTGAAAACAGGAAAGCATGAAAGTAACAAGTAGGCACATGTGTTTCACCCCAAAACAGTTTGGAAAATAGTAAAAGAGGGGTCTATGTACTCACTTGAGATTGCTTAGTAGTCCTTGAGTAACAACCAAACAATGCTAGAGATCGCGGATATCAAACGGCACCTACTATAGGTAACTATGTTAATAAACCGGACCTAAATCGGAAGATCTGATAGAATGAGAGTTCGTAAACCAAACGAGTATAGAGACTCGTGTCATATGGTTTAACAAAGCCTACATACTAAATGAAACCTAACATAAGTGCTGTCGACCCATTACGACCCGTTTAGGTAGCTTATGCTACTTTAACGCGTCGTTCGCGTGAAACGCGTTCGGACCGTCTAACTAGTCCTATGACAAGTGTTATATGCCTAAACATGTTACATAATCAGTTATGTGACAAAAGTTTAGGTTACATATGCTTAATTACCAATTATACATGAAAAGGGTATTCTGGTAATTTACCTAAGGCATATAAACTACCTATCATACAACTACTTAAACGATGTGACCATAAGGTATAACCTCGGAAGGTTATTCCCTATATGCTATGGTCACCTAATGTATTTGGTCGGATCCTAATGATCGACCAAATGGGTCGGGTTCGAGGTATAAGCGATTTATTAGATCGCTTACCCTACGACCCTAGACAGCGTGGTAATCAGTAGGCATAGTCCCAAGGGACTATAACCAACGTGATTACACTCACGTTGCGAAGTTCAAACGAACTTCGCATTGACCATAACTGGTCAATGTAGAAAGTCAAACAAAGTTTGACTTTCAGACTCGAAAAGCAATAAAAGAACGAAAGAATACTTACGATGGGTCCCCGAATGCTAATCTCGATCCAAGAACTCAGGTATGAAACAATGGTTTCAACTTAGAGCTCTCAAATCAAGATTCTTGTGAGAAATGAAGTTGGGGATGGATGGGTATTTATAGTAAATGGTCCACCGTTAGGATCGTTTGATGGAAAACGTGCCATGATCCAAGGCGTACACTTGTCGGAAACTCATGGTGGCTAAAAGTGATCCTTATCAGCTGACTAAGCGAAAGAGAATGTGTGGTTGTGAACGAAACAGCTGGAAACTGCTGTTAGATTCGATTAATCTGGTCAGAAGGGGCCTCGCGGGCCGCCTGAGGATGTAAGGATCCTGAGGCGGGCCGCCTAGCAGTCACAGATCAGACATAAGTTTCAGAAATGACAGTTTCAGTCCCTGCACGTGTTTAAGGCCATTTCCGACACTTCTAAGGCCCGTAAAGCCAACTTTAAGGCCCTAAAATGTTGCCTAAACATTGTGGACATGAAACATGCTCAAAAATATGCCGGACATTGGTTCGTTTGGCCGTACGAACGCGATGTTCGCTTAATTACGACGGAATGCGCATAAGCGCGAAAAACGATCCAAATGATGCGACGAATGGATTTTTCTTATGGCGAACACTAAAGCATAATATAGTCATGCTTACATAAATTTTTGGATGTCCGGATGTATTCAGAACGTAAGTTATGCGCGAAAGTGAAAACTTGTGCACTTTTTGACACTTTTAGTCCCTGAATGACCCAAAAGTTTATTTTAGCATACCGAACCCCTCAAAGCCTATTTCTAAGCTATGTAAAGGATATTTATGGTATGTTTAACTTATGGTCATGTTCCGGAATGTCTGTTACAGTTCAAATTGGCATACTTTCGCAGTTTGTCAAATTTAGTCCCTGTAAGCGAATAAACTTTGATTTCACTACACCAAACCTTCCAAAACTTATATCTAAGTTATGTAAAGGTTATTTAAGGTATGTTAAGCCTATTTCACTATTCCGGAGTGTTCGTTGCATTAAACTGGTTATATCTACACATCAGTGCGCGTATAACCTTCCAGAAAGCGATTTAGAGCTTGAAATCGAACAAGACTTGATATGGGCAAAAGCTACACATATTTATACAAGTCCTAAGTATGAAATACAATATTTCATTGGTTTGGAATTTGTTTGATGGTTGAAATGACACAGGTGTCACAGTGTGATGACCCGAACGAGTCATTTAGAGGAGTTTTGATCTGTTTCATATGCGGAAAATCAGAAACAGACTTGGACACAGATTGTAATTCACTTTAAACACTCTTCTGATTAATTTAACAACGATTATATTCAGAATTCAAACCGGCAGCACCTCGGTATGAATTTCAGGAACTAATTACAACTGATTCAGCTTGAACTACTATATATAGACTTTGAGATTCCGCTTGAACATGCTCAAGCGGAATGCCATCTCAAGCGAAATCAAGATTCTCAAGCTAAATCACCTGTTCAAGCGAAATCAGCTATTTCGCTTGAACCTGACATGTCCTCTTCAAGCGGAGTAAGCCCTTTGACTTGTTTTCTCGACCTTCGTGCCATATGTAATGTAAGACTCGATACAAGACGAAGTCGACAGACGCATGCACCAACATGAAATCACTTTTCAAGATTCATCATAATCATATCACAAATTTGAACAAAACATCAACACTAACACACACCCACACACACCTACGGCTCACTCTCACACACATACATTTCCATTTTCATTTGTTTATAAACCATTTTCTTATTTAAAATTCAAGTGTGTGAAGAATCCAAGCTTTTGAGGAACAATCTTTTGTAAATCAATATTTACAAGCAAAATTGTAAACAAGGAAGATGAAGGTTCATACCCTTGATGTCCATTAAAATAAATGAAAGGTTTTGATGGGTGTTCTTGGGTAGATCTTTCGAATGTGCTTGAACCTCCATCATAAAGCTTCAAAATTACCACAAATTTCACCAAAACAATTTGAAAGAACTTAGATTTCCACTAGAATCTTTAAGAAAACTTTGAAGGGAAACGAAATGAGGGAGGTGATGGAGCTATACAATTATGGAGGGAGAGAGAAGAGATTTTCATGTCTTGATAAGACTATGGGGTATGGGGCGGGGGTTGGGGCGTGGGTTGGGTACAAACGCCCAAGTCACCACCCCGGGTGGGCTTGCGTTTGGGCGTGACCCCTTGGGCGGGGGTTTCAGCCCGGGCGTTGGGCAGGGCTACCCACATGACATGGTGGAACCTCATTGGCCAAGAGCACTAGCCCTTTGAAATTGTCTTTTTTTCCACGCCACCCCAGCCACGCCCCACCATACCCCTTTGAAATTAACTTTTGGTCTTGGGTGCCCCATACTCCACATGTCACACCATGCCCCCAACTCACGCCCCACCATACCCCACATAAGGGAAATGGTGGCATGTGGAAGCCATGCATGCATCTAAGACACATGTTGCATATTCCTCCTTCCAAGACCCACATAAGCATTCCCACTTTAAAATTCTGCATTTTTGTGGGGCCCAACCCTATTTGGCCGAAATTTAGGTAAGGGAAAGGGTTCCCTCTTTCTTTTTATAAAAAGCCTTATTTTTTATAACATTTCATGCAAGTTTTTATAAAAAAAAAATAAGGTGTGTTTAAGGTAGTTTTCCAATCTAATAATTATCCAAATAATTTTTCCAACCATCTACCATTATTTATAGCCAACAATTATTAATTTTGCTTTTTGTTGGCGTAACGCGCTTTAAAAGTGCGTAAAAAGGTCATACACGTGCCAATTTCGAGCATTGCGAACTAAAAACTACCCACTATAGTTTTTGTGTGTTTAAATATTATTTCTACTAATTTATGAAAATTAGCTTGCCATAATATTGTTGAACAATATATTATTTGCTTTGACTGGAATTGTCGGTTAAATTTTGTAAGATACACGTGGTATTGCGCAGTATGCAATTAAAATCACAAATCAGTGTTTTTAAGCGTTTTACTTAAATTTTCCTCACGGATATGACTAAAAATAGCATTTTAATCATAACAGAAAATTTTTAAGATTTTAACATTAATCAGGCGGTCACCGACGCTCATTTCGCATTTTGTTCGTTACGCGATAAGCTTATATCTTGTTTTTGCCAACATAATTTTTAATAAAGTTTGGACTTGCCAACACATCAAATATTATCAATTAACAACAAATTAAATCAGATAATGCATTTATTCATAGATAACACGTGTTACACTAGTACGGTATAGACTCTATATAGTCGGGTGTAGTCACAGCCTGGGTTGAAGGTAACACAGGAGTGTTGCCTTATAACTAGTTCAAAATTGATATTAGATTATAATTACAATGTCTCCTAAATAGAATGTCCATGTCATCATCTTCTTAATGATAGTGAGTGTCACCAAATTCAAGTGTAGTGTCTCCAAATTCAAGTTATGTGTCGCCAACTTCAAGATAGAACAACCTTTTTTTCAAGAACTACACAAAGATCACACAAATCAGTCCATAAACACTACTAATTGATCAAAAATTGCAACCAAACTCTTTAAAGAAATTTTTATAACAACTTTAACAATTTCACTGTTGCAGATCCGTATTTTGAGGTTTTGTAAACTTTTTGAAACTTTTCAAAAACCCAAAAGTTTTAAACAATCAAGGGAATCTAGGCTCTGATACCAAATTGTAAGATCAAAATCCCAGAAATATCGATACTGTTGATGTTTCTCAACAATAATCAAATATGAAACGTCAAATACTTTGACCATTTGACCTGAAAATGATAGAAAGCTCAAAACGCTTTAAGAATAAAGTAGAAGAAGATAAATACTAAACCGAGGCTTTGATTAGATAGTCGAGAGATGTATACAACGAGAACCAACTTTGCTATTTCTGCACAAACACACACATAAAGTGTAATCAAAGATCCAAAAGCTTAACCTAGTGAAATGAAACAACAACTATTTATAGGCACTGGTTAGGTCAATTGGCGACACTATTAGAGTGACGCCATGTGTGTTGCTGTCACATGAGACTTGTGATACATCTTTAAGTGACGCTTGATAACCTAGATCAACTATATACTGATAATAGCCAGGCGACACTCAATCCAATCCGAGTGTCGCCAACAATAGTAAACTTTCTTTGTTTGTCTGGAACAGTATGCTACAGTCTTATAAGTTCCAACAGTTATTACCACGTCATAATGTTCCAAATGTTCCAAGTGCACCCCCAAGGGTTCCAATATCTCAATTGTTTACTTCTTTACCTAGACAACCTAGGTCGAGTAATTTGTTTGCTAGACCACCTCCTCCTAGATCTGTTATGTCAGATTTTATACCACGACCGCTTGGTCTTAGAATGAAGGGATCAGCTAGAATAAGTGTTAAAGAACCAGTACATACTAGACCTAGAGCTGAAAGACCGATTTTGTCGCAACCCCTGATCCCTACCCTGGGAGAGGGTGCCGCGAGATCCAGATCAGTGATATCGGTGTTTATTAATTTGGTAGCGGAATACATCAGGACCGTGGTTAGGAAATATTTTTATCAGAGTAAAACACCAAACTTTTTATAACAATTCATTTGGATAAAACCCAAATTTTCATTACCATATCTTTATAGGGATAAACCCTGGTTTATCAAAAGAAAAAAACTCCTTTTTATTCAGGTAACTTTTATAGCCACTTTTCCAAGTCTTCAGTGCTCTCCAGCTGGCTTCTATTGGCTTTCACATTGTGTTACCTGAAACGCGTTTTAAAAACATTTTATCAGCATGAAATACTGGCAAGTACATTCTATTTTTGCAAAGCATCATTTGTTACACATCACAGTATTAATGGCGATTACAATGTTTATATCTACACAATTACTCAGTCAGTACATGTCACTCGATGGATATGTGACTATGGTCATATCACACATTGGATACTCGTTCCCAATTGTGAAGGTTATCAAAGACTTAATCACTGTAATTGTATTATAAAACATTTGAGGTTTTGATAAAGCATTTTGACTCATAAAAAGAAAGGTACTCACAAAAAGTGAGGAAAAGTGAATGTACTTACATTGTTGACTTAGGTGATACTACTATAGCTTTCTGATGATTCTCCTGGTTATTATCTATTAAAATTAAACAATGCACACGTGTTAATAAAATAACCCAAATCACATTAACCGTACAACTCGAGACAGAATTCCAATGACTGAGTCAGGCAGAGCCTTGACATGCATTACGGAATCCTAGATCAATCGAGTGTAACACAAGACAGAACTCCAACGACTGAGTCAGGCAGAGCCTTGACATGCGTTACGGAATCCTAGATCAATCGTTTAGGGTAATAGCAGGGTTATAATACTTACAACGAGGCAGAGCTTCGCATTATAGTGGGTATAGTACCCGAGTATAATAATTGTCTACAGAAAGTTGAGAGAGATTTTTGATTTCTGAACGAATTTCAAATGAGCTCGTTCACTTTATTTATAGGCTAGATAGAAGGCGGCTCGCGACCTGCGAAGACATAAGCTAACTCTCTCGCGGCCCGCGAGAGAGCACGTGTCGAGTATAGCTTGGTCGAGCCAAGGGGCTAGCTTTGATGAGTCACCTGCCACGTGGCAGTATGACTTGACCTGCAATCCAAGCCAGTCGCGACCCGCGAAGGCTTTAGCCAAGGGGGTCGCGCCCCGCGAGAGACTCCTAAACTTCGTTTTTCTTGATTTTTATAAATACAATGGTATTTCGGGCTCGTTTCTCATATACTAAGTATATAAAGAACGTTTTAGGGTCACGTTAAGGGTTCTAGGAGGGCTGTTATATCCTCTCCACCTTATTTTAGATCTCTTCCTCGAGGTCTACTGGAATAGGTGTGGATATTTCTTCTTCATCTCTGACTCAAGCTCCCAAGTGTATTCTAGTCCTCTTTTGGAATCCCATTTCACTTTGAATAGAACTAGTCTCTTGTGTGTGAGATTCTTCATCTTTCTGTCTTCAATCTGAATAGGTTTCTCGATGAACTTAAGTTTCTCATTAACCTCTATGTCCTTAAGAGGTATCACTAATGATTCATCTGCTAAGCATTTCTTGAGATTACATACATGAAACACATCATGTATTCTTGCCATTTCTTCTGGCAGTTGTAGCTGATAGGCTACGGGTCCTACTCTTTTAATAATCTCAAAAGGTCCAACATACCTGGGGCTTAGCTTTCCTCTTTTAACGAATCTAACTACTCCTTTCTATGGAGAAACTCTTAACAATACCTTATCTCCTACTTGAAATTCTAAAGGTTTTCGTCTGTTATCTGCATAACTCTTTTGACGATCTCGTGATATTTTTAGTCTTTCCTTGACTTGAATTATCTTATCTGTTGTTTCTTGCACTATCTCTGGTCAAGATAATTGTTTTTCTCCAATTTCCGCCTAACAGACTTGAGTTCGGCACTTTCGTCCATAAAGTGCTTCAAAAGGTGCAGCATTAATGCTAGTATGATAGTTGTTATTGTAGGAAAATTTTATTAATGGTAAATGGTCATCCCAATTTCCACTGAAATCAATTACACAGGCTCTAAGCATATCTTCCATTGTTTGTATTGTCCTTTCGCTTTGTCCGTCCGTCTGTGGATGATAAGTTGTGCTTAGATTTAACCTGGTTCCCATTGCTTTTTGGAAACTTGTCCAAAAATGAGAAGTAAAACGGTTATCTCTATTAGATAGAATAGATAAAGGAATTCCATGTAATGAAACTATTTCATTTACATATAGCTTGGCTAACTGTTCCATGCTGAAAGTTTCCTTCATTGGTAAAAAATGAGCAGATTTGGTCAATCTGTCTACAATCACCCAGATTGTATCATTTCCTTTTCTTGTCTTGGGTAATTTGTGTGACAACTGTGCTCTGTAATCGATGTACAATGTAAAACAATGTTAATTATCAATAAAAAAATGTGTTTTGGTGTTATTATGTGTGTATTTGTGTTTGATGATTTTACGATTTGATTCGATTCCGATTTCAAGCTTTAAATCGCTTTCTGGAAAGTTATAAGCAAACTGGCGTGTAAACGCAGGCAGTTTAACACGACAAACACTCTGGAATAGTGACATAGGCTTAACATACCTTAAATAACCTTTACATAACTTAGAAATAAGTTTTGGATGGTTTGGTGTGTTGAAAAACAAGTCTATTCGATCGCAGGGACTATTTGTGTCAAACTGCGAAACTATGCCGATTTGCATAGTAACGAACAGTCCGGAACATGATCATAAGCTAAACATACCATAGATAACCTAAAAAATAGCTTAGAAATAAGCTTTGAATGGTTCGGTGTGCGAAAACATGCTTATTTGATCTTACAGGGACTAAAAGTGTCAAAAACGACGTAAGTTTGCATTTACCCGCACATCTTACTTTCTGACCACATTTGGACATCCAAAAATTTTGTACACACTAAAATATTTTTATTTTAGTGATCGGCATGCAAAAATACCGTTCGTCGCTTAATTTGGATCGTTTTCGTGTCCGTTCGAGTTTCGTCGTAATTTGACGAATAACGTGATCGTACGGCCAAACGAACTGACATCCGACATATTTTTTAGCATGTTTCATGTTCCCTATACTTAAACTTCATTATTGAGCCTTGAAAATGGGTTAACGGGGTTTAAACCCATCGAAAAAGGCCTTAAACATGTGCAGGGACCATTTCTGCCATTTTGGCAAAATTTCTGGGAACTGGCACATGGTGGCGCTGCGCCACCACCATATGTCTTTGCCGTGGCGCGACGCCACGGCCTCATCTGGGCAGAAAACTCATTTTCAGCATCAGATTGATAATTCAGGGGCCATTCTTGCAATTTCTTTGTGTGGTAGCCAAGTTAGCACCACCCCAAGTAAATTAGCTGGCCTCTAACACTTGTATGGCTAGGATTTAATGCTTGATGGCCACAAAAACACTTGTTTTGATCTTGTGAGTTCACTACAAGTATAAATAGCCAAGCATTTCATTTATTGCAACTCACACTTGATCTAAATTCTCTAAGTTGAGGTTTCATAACTTCATACCTGAGAATTATAAGATCAAATTCAAGCAAGGACCCTTTGTAAGCTTCCTTCATTCTTTTATTGCTTTCCTAGCTTGAAAGTCAAACAGTGTTTGACTTTCAGCTTTGACCAGTCAATGGTCAACACAAAGTTCGTTTGAACTTTGTAAGGTGATTGTAATCACGATGGTTATAATCCTTAGTGATTATACCTACTGATTACCACGTTAACTAGGTGTAGTGACGAGGCTAGTTTCGGTCAAAATGCTTTTTAGCACGCATTTTGCAACGGAACTACTCTTAGGTATCAAAACAATTTGTTTTGATACCAAATCAGTTTTCTAAGTTAGTTAAACATGTTTTGACATGTTTAACTCGTCACTGTTAGTTTAGTGCTTGTTTAGGGTCGTAAGTTAAGCGGTCTAAACAACCGCTTAGACTTTCGAACCCGACCCGTTTGGTCGATCATTAGGATCTGACCAAGCATGATTAGTGATCATTGTTGCATAGGGAATAACCCCTGAGGTTATACCTTATGATCACCTAGGATTTGTTAGTTATTTGTTAAGTAGCTTAAATGCCCATAGGAAATGACCAAAACGCCCTTTTGAAGCATAAATCCGTATTTTGCCTATGTGAACATATTTTTGACATCTAAACTGATATGGTAACATATTTAAGTGTATTTGGGCATGTAAGACTTGACATAGCATCTAGATAACCATCCGACCAAAGTTTTGTGCAACCGACGCGTTATAGTAGCTTATACTACCATAACGGGTCGAAACGGGTCAAGAGCACTTAGGTAGACTTCCAAATCAGAATGTTAGCTCTATTAAATCATACCATATGAGTTCAAATACTCATTTGATTTATAGAACATCATTCTATCCTATCTCCCGATTTAGGATCCGATTATTAACATAGTTACCTATACTAGGTGCCTTGTTGATTCCGTGATACTTGGAGCTTAATTTGGTCTTATTCTCAAGACTAATAAGCAATCCCAAGTGAGTACATAGTTCCATTAGTTTACTGTTTTCAATTGTTTTGGGGTGATTCATATGTATTAAAACGATTTCGATATTTAAACGATGGTTTCAAAAACGATAAAGATGGTTTATATTTAACTAATAAAGATTTCGATAATGTTAACGAACTTGTTGGTTGTAGTTACATAATGAATGACATTCATTAATTTTGGCCGAACGGACCAGTATTAGGTTATGGTACCATAGGATCTGACAAATCCCGTTATCAGACTACACCCATGGTTATGTGTGGGGGTTATGTAGGTAACGACCGAATCTGATGATTGTTAACTTACCCTTTGGTGGTTTGTTAATGCGAGAAACGAGATAGTCGAGTCACGAAGGTTTGAATGTTATTAGCGAGACGACCATAAGTAGTTTCACAATTTAAAACGAATACGATTTTGGGACGAGTTAAACGATTTGATACGACTTAAATGAGATAAACAATTTGGATAAACGATTGGTTTTGGGTAGTGATTAGATAATGGGACGGGTGTAACATGATAGAAGCATGGTAGATACGCCACTGGTACATCTTATATATACTTTTATCATATTATATTCCGTGTCATTATTTATTTCACTTGGGAAACGATTTCGAAACGATATCACACAATGAGGTTTTCGAAATGATATAAACCATACGAGTTTTATTAACGAGTTTTATGAGATATTTTACGAGTTGGTTTACTAAAACAAATGTTTTGGGGTTAAGAATCATGGCAACGAGATTTTATAAACTATAACTATCTTGATTTGAGTTGGTTAATTATGTTGCAATACTCTTTTCAAAATGAGGTTTGTACTTTTGACTCTTGTAGTCTAATAAGGTACTGCAACATATAAACGAGCCATGAATCCGACACTCTTATAAAACCTATGTGCTCGCCAGCATTTCTTTGCTGACTTTATTTTTACATATGTTTCAGGTGGTGTTGCTTGATGTTGGTTGCTAGGATGCATGAGTCACATAGGATCTGGACGAGGCCTTAGTGACTTAATAACGATAATAGACGATGTTTAATTTGTTTGTTTGGTTAAAGACAATGTAAATTACTTAATGAATCAATAAAACGAAACTTTTAATTACCATGGTTGTGAAACGATGACTCTGTTACAACACTCCCGACGTTTCCGCCGCGGTTTCGTTGTTTTGACGCGGTCAGGGTGTGACAGAAGAGTTGGTATCAGAGCCAATGGTTATAGGGAATTAGGTTATTAGTAATGCTTTGACCTAGACTATAACTTTCTAGGACCCCAACGCAAGTGTTCTTGCGTTTAGATTTTAAAACAATACCGTAACCTATCCTTAGGTGATAACCACAACGAGAACACAATAACAAATCCGCTTCGACAATTAATCATCTATCCTTGGCTGATTGATTACAAGGTTTTGATCCCTCTTAGTTTTCAAAATCTCGTCAAAGTTTGGGTCTAAATAATGTGAACACGTGCAAACTGGAAGAGTGAATGCCTGTACCCTGAGTTTTCTGTCTAAGGCTAGAGTGTTCGTACAAATCCGCAGTATCGGACCAGTCACTCTTACCTGGGAACTCTTGGGGTGAGTGTTCACTTATAGGCGAGCATGTATTCAGTGATACATTATATTAACCCATTTACTTTGATTTGTCACTGCGTGTCGTTTGTTTGTTCGAGGTAACGAACGAATGATCGCCTTCCTTGTGTTTTGTCGATGTTTTCAATACCTCTTTTGTTTTCCCAATTGTCGATCTCACTCGATTCCCCTGTTTCCTTGTTAGACAATGCCTCCTCGACGTGATGCTCAACCTTTTACTGCTGAAGAAGTCACAGCCCTTGTTGCTCAGCAAATGGCTGCAGTACTTCCTGGCGTAGTAACCCAGATCCACGAGTTATACAATAACAACAATAATGCACCGTGTAATTTCAAAAATTTCAATTCTGCTAAGCCGTTGAAATTTTCTGGGTCTCAAGGAGCAACCGCGCACCTGCAATGGTTCGAAAGTCTGGAAAGCACATTCAGACATGTGCAATGTCCGAATGAGCGTAAGGTTGAGTTTGCATCAAGTGTGTTCGAGAAGCGTGCTCTGACATGGTGGAACGGAGTGATGCGTGATAGGGGTGCCGATGTGGCGATGGCACAAACTTGGGAAGAGCTCCGAGCTCCGAGCTCTCATGATGAGAGAGTTCTGTCTCCGTCACGAAATTCGAGCTTTGGAATGAGAATTCGATGATCTGAAACAAGATGGGGGAGAACACTGTGCTTACACGGATCGATATGAGGAGCTCAGTTTGTTGTGTCCTACGATGGTTACCCCGTTGGAAAAGGCAATTGAGAGGTATATCAATGGTTTACCTGATTCTGTGCAAGATATTGTGATTGGCAGTAATCCTACCACTGTCCGTCAAGCGATTGAATTGGCTGCTACTCTGACCGAGTCTCAGGTTAGAAAGGGTAAATTGACCTGTAAGGGTGATAAGAAGAAGTCAGCCAATTCTGCTCAGGAAAAGGGTAAGGGTAAGAAGAAGGGTGAGTCTTCTAAAAAGTCAAGGAAGCGCAAGGCTTCCCAGAACTTTGTTGTCACCAACCAGAACCCTCAGAACCCACCAGCCCTACCTCCTGCGAAGAAAGTATATGCTGGTACCGCACCTCACTGTTCTCGATGCAATGGTCATCATGTTGCCCAACAGGCTTGCAAGCAGTGCACCACGTGTGGTAGATTTGGGCATATGGCCAACATTTGTCGTTTGGGCCAGAATCAGGCTGCTCAGGTTCCAGCACAAGTTCAGGGGAATGCTGCGAGATTCCCACCTGGTTTGTGTTTCAATTGTGGAGAAATGGGTCATTTCCGCAACAACTTCCCGAGGTTGGTAAATGCAAATGCGAATCCGAACGCGATCGCGAATGTGAATCCCGCTAGTGAACGAGCATTCAATCTGAACGCGAATGAGGCGAGGGTGGACAACGAGGTTGTTAACGGTACGTTCCTTGTTAACAATCAACTTGCATCTGTTCTTTCCGATTCTGGTGCCGATAGGAGTTTTATTTCGTTATCTTTCGAGCCTTTACTTGCGATACCTAGAACTAAACTGAGGAAACCCTTATATGTCGAGGTTGCTATTGGTAAACCACTTGTACTCGATTCTGTTATTCGTGGTTGTCAATTGAACCTCGATAACCATCTTTTTCCAATTGACCTCACGCCGATGCAACTTGGGAGTTTCGACATTATCGTGGGGATGGATTGGTTAACCAAATATCATGCTGAGGTGATCTGTTTCGATAAGATCATTCGTATTCCTCTTTCGTCTGGCGATGTCCTAGAGGTTCGTGGCGAGAAACCATCTGTTGGTTTGAAACTTATGTCGTGTACGAAAGCCTGAGGTTATTTGCGAAAAGGATATGTTGCTTTTCTGGCACATGTCACCGAGGAGAAAGGCAAAAGCAAGAGTATTCAGGAGATTCCAATTGTTCGGGATTACCCAGAGGTGTTTCCTGATGAACTGCCTGGTTTGCCTCCAGTTCGTCAAGTCGAGTTTCATATTGATCTTGTACCCAATGCTAACCCGATTGCGAAAGCACCTTATCGTCTTGCACCGTCTGAGATGCAAGAGTTATCAAAACAGCTTCAAGAGTTATCTGATAAAGGATTCATCCGACCGAGTTATTCACCCTGGGGAGCTCCTGTCCTCTTTGTGAAAAAGAAAGATGGATCTTTTCGAATTTGTATCGATTATCGTGAGCTTAATAAACTTACCATCAAGAATCGATATCCCCTACCTCGAATCGATGATCTCTTTGATCAGCTGCAAGGTGCTACCTGTTTTTCCAAGATCGATCTGCATTCTGGGTATCATCAACTTCGTGTACTAGAAGAAGATATCCCCAAAACTGCTTTCCGAACAAGATATGGGCATTACGAGTTCACTGTCATGCCTTTTGGTTTGACGAATGCCCCAGCTATCTTCATGGACTTAATGAATAGGGTCTGTAAACCTTATTTAGACAAGTTCATCATTGTGTTTATCGATGATATTCTCATTTATTCGAAGTCTCGAGCCGATCATGAGCAACACCTTCGTTTGACACTAGAACTCCTAAAGAAGGAACAACTATTTGCTAAATTCTCCAAGTGTGAATTTTGGCTTTAAGAAGTTCAGTTCTTGGGTCATATAGTCAACGACCAGGGTGTTCATGTGGATCCATCCAAAATTGCAGCAATTAAGGATTGGAATACACCAACGACACCCACAGAGATTCGATCTTTTCTTGGTCTTGCAGGATATTATCGTCGATTTATTTCGAACTTCTCTAAGATCGCGGTTCCACTCACTGCTTTGACTCAAAAGAATAAGCCTTTTGAGTGGGGACCCAAACAAGAAGAAGCTTTCCAAACGCTGAAACAGAAGCTCTGTGATGCTCCTGTTTTATCTTTGCCCGAGGGAATCGATGATTTCATTGTCTACTGTGATGCATCCAACTTAGGCCTTGGTTGTGTTCTTATGCAACGAGGTAAAGTTATAGCATACGCGTCTAGACAATTGAAAGTTCACGAGAAGAACTACACAACTCATGATCTTGAATTGGGAGCTGTGGTTTTTGCTCTCAAAATCTAGAGACACTATCTCTATGGTACAAAGTGTGTGGTTTTCACAGACCACAAAAGTCCCCAGCACATTCTTAATCAGAAGGAGCTGAACATGAGGCAACGACATTGGGTTGAGCTCTTAAACAACTATGATTGCGAAATTCGTTACCATCCTGGTAAGGCGAATGCCGTAGCCGATGCGCTTAGTCGAAAGGAGCGAGTCAAGCTTCATTATTTTCTAACTCTATCTGATATTCAAACTCGTGTTCTTCAAGCTCAACAATTTTGTGTTTCACAAAATTTGATGGGTAAGGAATTACCACGTCAACTTGAGCTTAAGCTCGAAGCGAAGGACGATGGTTTACTCTATTTCAAGGATCGTTTGTGGATTCCAAAACAAGACGATCTTTGCACTTTAGTGATGGACGAGTCTCATAAGTATCGATATTCTATCCATCCTGGTGCTGATAAAATGTACAAGGATCTCCGTACTCAGTATTGGTGGCCTGGTATAAAGAAGGATATTGCCTTGTATGTATCGAAATGCCTAACTTATCTCAAAGTCAAGGCAGAACATCAACGATCATCTGGTTTGCTTGTACAACCAGAGATACCGGTTTGGAAGTGGGAGAACATTGCGATGGATCTCATCACTAAATTACCACGTACATCTAAAGGTCACGATGCTATTTGGGTTGTTATCGATCGATTAACAAAGTTAACTCATTTTATTCCAATTTGCGAGGATCTATCCGTTGATAAACTTGCAAAGATTTATGTTGATGAGATTGTATCTCGACATGGTGTTCCTTTGGACATCATATCTGATCGTGATGCTCGATTTTCATCTCATTTTTGGAAGACCATGCAATCTGCTATGGGAACCCAACTAAATCTAAGCACAGCTTATCATCCCCAAACAGATGGACAATCTGAGAGGATGATTCAAACTTTGGAGGATATGCTTAGAGCATGCGTGATTGACTTTGGTGGTAATTGGGATTCTCATCTGCTATTGATCGAGTTCTCTTACAACAATAGTTATCATGCTAGGATTAATATGGAACCATTAGAAGCTCTCTACGATCGAAAATGTCGTTCACCTGTCTATTGGAATGAGATCGGTGAAGCTCAGCTTACTGGACCTGAGCTCATTCTGGAAACAACAGACAAAATCAAGAAAATTCGCGATAATCTTGTGATAGCTAGAAGCCGTCAAAAGAGTTATGCGGATATGCGACGCAAGCCCCTAGAATTTCAAGTCGGAGACCATATCCTACTCAAGATGTCACCTTGGAAGGGAGTGGTGAGATTTGGAAAGAAAGGAAAACTTACACCACGATATGTTGGACCATTTAAGATTGTTGAAAGAGTTCGAAAGGTTGCCTATCGACTAGAGCTATCTCCAGAGCTTGGAAATATTCATCTGACTTTTCACGTGTCCAATTTGCAAAAGTGTTTAGCTGACGCTGATCTTCACATTCCACTCGATGAAATCCAAATCGATGAAACGATGCACTTTGTCGACAAACCTGTGGAGATAGTAGACCGTACATTCAAACAGTTGAAGAACAAACAGATTCGACTGGTCAAGGTTCGCTGGAATCTAAACGTGGCACAGAGTTTACTTGGGAACGTGAGGACCAAATGAAGGCGAAATATCCGCAATTGTTCTCACAAGTTTCCTCTAGTTAAAATTTTGGGACGAAATTTCCTAAAGTAGGGGAGACTGTGACAACTGTGCTCTATAATCGATGTACAATGTAAAACAATGTTAATTATCAATAAAACAATGTGTTTTGGTGTTATTATGTGTGTATTTGTGTTTGAAGATTTTACGATTTGATTCGATTCCGATTTCAAGCTTTAAATCGCTTTCTGGAAAGTTATACGCAAACTGGCGCGTAAACGCAGTCAGTTTAACGTGACAAACACTCCGTAATAGTGACATAGTCTTAACATACCTTAAATAACCTTTACATAACTTATAAATAAGTTTTGGATGGTTTGGTGTGTTGAAAAATAAGTCTATTCGATCACAGGGACTATTTGTGTCAAATTGCGAAACTATGCCGATTTGCATAGTAATGAACAGCCAGAACTTGATCATAAGCTAAACATACCATAGATAACCTAAACATAACTTAGAAATAAGCTTTGAATGGTTCGGTGTGCGAAAACATGCTTATTTTATCTTACAGGGACTAAAAGTGTCAAAAACGACGTAAGTTTGCATTTACGCGCATATCTTACGTTCTGACCACATCTGGACATCCAAAATTTTGTACACACTAAAATATTTTTATTTTAGGGATCGGCATGCAAAAATACCATTCGTCGCTTAATTTGGATCGTTTTCGCGTCCGTTCGAGTTTCGTCGTAATTTGACGAATAACGTGATCGTATGACCAAACGAACCAACATCCAAAATATTTTTGAGCATGTTTCATGTGCCCTATACTTAAACTTCATTATTGAGCCTTGAAAATGGGTTAACGGGGTTTAAACGCATCGAAAAAGGCCTTAAACATGTGCAGGGACCATTTCTGCCATTTTGGCAAAATTTCTGGGAACTGGCACATGGTGGCGCTGCGCCACCACCATATGTCTTTGCCGTGGCGAGACGCCACGGCCTCATCTAGGCAGAAAACTCATTTTCAGCATCAGATTGATAATTCAGGGGCCATTCTTGCAATTTCTTTGTGCGGTAGCCAAGTTAGCACCTCCCCAAGCAAATTAGCTGGCCTCTAACACTTGTATGGCTAGGATTTAATGCTTGATGGCCACACAAACACTTGTTTTGATCTTGTGAGTTCACTACAAGTATAAATAGCCTAGCATTTCATTTGTTGCAACTCACACTTGATCTAAATTCTCTAAGTTGAGGTTTCATAACTTCATAGCTGAGAATTATAAGATCAAGTTCAAGCAAGGACCCTTTGTAAGCTTCCTTCATTCTTTTATTGCTTTCCTAGCTTGAAAGTCAAACAGTGTTTGACTTTCAGCTTTGACCAGTCAATGGTCAACACAAAGTTCGTTTGAACTTTGTAACGTGATTGTAATCACGATGGTTATAATCCTTAGTGATTATACCTACTGATTACCACATTAACTAGGTGTAGTGACGAGTCTAGTTACGGTCAAAATGCGTTTTAGCACGCATTTTGCAACGGAACTACTCTTAGGTATCAAAACATTTTGTTTTGATACCAAATCAGTTTTCTAAGTTAGTTAAACATGTTTTGACATGTTTAACTCGTCACTATTAGTTTAGTGCTTGTTTAGGGTCGTAAGTTAAGCGGTCTAAACAACCGCTTAGACTTTCGAACCCGACCCGTTTGGTCGATCATTAGGATCCGACCAAGCATGATTAGTGATCATAGTTGCATAGGGAATAACCCCTGAGGTTATACCTTATGATCACCTAGGATTGGTTAGTTATTTATTAAGTAGCTTATATGCCCATAGGAAATGACCAAAACGCCATTTTGAAGCATAAATCCGTATTTTGCCTATGTGAACATATTTTTGACATCTAAACTGATATGGTAACATATTTATGTGTATTTGGGCATGTAAGACTTGACATGGCATCTAGATAACCATCCGACCAAAGTTTTGCGCAACCGATGCGTTATAGTAGCTTATACTACCATAATGGGTCGAAACGGGCCAAGAGCACTTAGTTAGACTTCCAAATCAGAATGTTAGCTCTATTAAATCATACCATATGAGTTCAAATACTCATTTGATTTATAGAACATCATTCTATCCTATCTCCCGATTTAGGATCCGATTATTAACATAGTTACCTATACTAGGTGCCTTGTTGATTCCGTGATACTTGGAGCTTAATTTGATCTTATTCTCAAGACTAATAAGCAATCCCAAGTGAGTACATAGTTCCCCTATTTTACTGTTTTCAATTGTTTTGGGGTGATTCATATGTATTAAAACGATTTCGATATTTAAACGATGGTTTCAAAAACAATAAAGATGGTTTATATTAAACTATTAACGATTTCGATAATGTGAACGAACTTGTTGGTTATAGTGACATAGCGAATGACATTCATTAATTTTGGCCGAACCGACCAGTATTAGGTTATGGTACCATAGGACCTGACAAATCCCGTTATCAGACTACACCTATGGTTATGTGTGGGGGTTATGTTGGTAACGACCGAATCTGATGATTGTTAACTTACCCTTTGGTGGTTTTTTAATGCGAGAAACGAGATAGTTGAGTCACGAAGGTTTGAATGTTATTAGCGAGACGACCATAAGTAGTTTCACAATTTAAAACGAATACGCTTTTGGGACGGGTGTAAGATGATAGAAGCATGGTAGATACGCCGCTGGTACATCTTATATATAAGTGCTTTTATCATATTATATTCCGTGTCATTATTTAGTTCACTTGGGAAACGATTTCGAAACGATATCACACAATGAGGTTTTCGAAATGATATAAACCATACGAGTTTTATTAAAGAGTTTTACGAGATATTTTACGAGTTGGTTTACTAAAAAAAATGTTTTGGGGTTAAGAATCATGGCTACGAGATTTTATAAACTATAACCATCTTGATTTGAGTTGGTTAATTATGTTGCAATACTCTTTTCAAAACGAGGTTTGTACTTTTGACTCTTGTAGTCTAATAAGGTACTACAACATATAAACGAGCCATGAATCTGACACTCTTATAAAACCTATGTGCTCGCCAGCATTTCTTTGCTGACTTTATTTTTACAAATGTTTCAGGTGGTGTTGCTTGATGTTGGTAGCTAGGATGCATGAGTCACATAGGATCTGGATGAGGCCTTAGTGACTTAATAACGATAATAGACGATGTTTAATTTGTTTGTTTGGTTAAAGATAATGTAAATTACTTAATGAATCAATAAAACGAAACTTTTAATTACCATGGTTGTGAAATGATGATTCTGTTACAATACTCCCCGATGTTTCCGCCACGGTTTCGTTGTTTTGACGCGGTCGGGGTGTGACAATTTGGTAACAAAGTCCATTGTTATCAATTCCCATTTCCATATTGGCATCTCTAACTGTTGTAATAATCCTGAGGGTTTCTGGTGCTCAGCTTTAACTTGTGAACAAGTTAGAAATTTAGCAACGTAGTTTGCTATATCCTTTTTCATTCCTATCCACCAGAAATTCTTTCTTAAATCTTGATACATTTTATCACTTCCAGGATGTATCGTATACTTAGACTTATAAGCTTCTTCTAGAATTCTATGGCGTAGGTTTCCTTTTTTAGGTATCCACGTTCTTTTCTATGGAACTTCCAAATTCCATTTGTTCCTTGTTCTAATTCCTTAATCATTCCTTTTAAACTTTCAGCATCGTCCTTGATTGCTGTTTCATATACTTCTCTAATTTGATCATTTAAATCTATTTGTAGATTTAATCTAAGAGAACGTACTCGTTTTGGCTTTTCATGATACTTTGGACTTAAAGCATCAACTACTACACTTGCTTTCCCAGCATGATACTAGATATCACAATCATAATCAGTAAGAACTTCCATCCAACGTCTCTGTCTCATATTTAATTCTTTTTGCCCAAAAATATATCTTAAACTCTTATGATCTGTGAAGACAACAAATTTATTTCCATATAAATAGTGTCTCCAAATCTTAAGGGTAAAAATTATGGCTCCTAATTCTAGATCATGGGTAGTGTAATTCTCTTCATGTTTCTTAAGTTGTCTAGAGGCATAAGCTATAACATTTTGACGTTGCATCAACACACATCCATATCCTAACTTAGATGCATCATAGTAGACCATAAACTCTTCAGTTCCTTCTGGTAATGGAAGTATGGGTGCGTTGGTTAGCCTTTGCTTAAGAATTTTAAAAGCTTCTTCCTGTTTTGGTCCCCAATCAAACATAATTGATTTGCAGGTCAGTTTGGTTAATGGAATGGCTATTCTAGAGAAATCTCGGATAAAGCGTCTATAATATCCCGCCAGTCCAAGAAAACTTCTTACTTCTGTTGGTGACTTAGGGATTTTCCATTTAGTAATCGCCTCGATCTTTGTGGGATCCACCTGAATTCCTTCATGATTAACCAGATGTCCATGGAATTGCACTTCTTGTAACCAAAATTCACATTTTGAGAATTTAGCATAGAGCTTCTCTTTTCTCAACAATGTCGGAAGTGTATGCAGATGCGCTGCATGTTCCTCTTTACTCTTAGAGTAAATTAGAATATCATCTAGAAAGACAATTATGAATTTATCCAGGTATGGTCTACATATCATGTTCATCATGTCCATAAATGCAGCTGGGACGTTGGTTAAACCAAATGGCATGACGGTAAATTCATAATGACCGTACCTTGTTCTGAAAGCAGTTTTAGGAATGCCCTCTTCCTGTACTTTCAGTTGATAATATCCTGAGCGTAAATCGATCTTAGAAAAGAATCGAGCTCCTTGAAGTTGATCAAACAGATCAACGATTCTCAGTAATGGGTACCGATTCTTAATCGTAACCTTGTTCAATTCTCTGTAATCAATGCACATACGCATCGATCCGTCTTTCTTTTTAACAAACAACACCGGTGCTCCCCACGGTGATGAACATGGTTGTATAAAGCCTTTGTCAAGAAGTTCGTCCAATTGTTTCTTCAGTTCCTGCATCTCCGTTGGTGCTAATCGATATGGTGTTTTGGCAATCGGTGTCGTTCGTGGTATTAGGTAAATCCTAAATTCAACCTCTCTGTCAGGCGGTAATCCAGGTAATTCTTCTGGAAAAACGTCTGAGAATTTAGATATTATGGGAATATCTTTTAATTATTTTCCTTTAGTATTGATGATTACAAAAGTCATATATACTACTCCTCCTTTCCTTTCATAACTTGCAGCTTTCATCACAGAGCTGAACTTCGTCGATCTGGTTGGCTTATCTCCTTTGATTGTGATCCTTTCACCTCTTGGTGTACTTACTTGTACTGTCTTTTGATCACATAAAATACTGGCACGATTGGCTACCAACCAATCCATTCCTAATACAACATCGAATCTGGCTAGATTCATTGGATAAAGGTTAGCAAAGAAATGATGGTTTAGGATTTCTATTCTTGCTCCCTACAAGATTTCACTTATCTTAATGGATTCTCCGTTTGATGTCTCTACCAGACAATCTTGTTGAAGTTTGGTTAAGGGTTGGTCGAGAAGTTTTTAGAAAGAAGTATTAATAAAACTTTGGTTTGCACCAGAGTCAAATAATACTTTGGCAAAAATGTCGTTAACTAAAAACGTACCGGCAATCACATCTGGAATCATCTTGTCTTCTTCAGTTGTCAGAACAAATGCTCTGGCATTCTTCTTGGGTCCTTCAGCTGTCTTAGCTTTTTTGGTTGCTGCTAGAGCTAGTTTCGTACACTGTTCGGTTTGATGTGACCAACCTCTCCACAATTGTAGCATATTCTAGCACTAGCCTTTCTCCTACAATCTTCTTCCTTATGTCTTGGGTACTTGCAAAAGTTGCAGGACACAGCACACTTTCCTGAGTGCTTCTTTTTACAAAACTTGCAGTAGGGTGCATAAGAACCTGTTCCTTTTCCACGGTAGGAATTACCGTAACTAAATTCCTGGGTAAGCTTTTGAGCTAGGTTCTTTCTCTGGTTTTCCTCTTGTGTACGTACCAATTCATCAGTCAAGGTATTGGCTAGTTCTACTGCTTCTTCTATGGTTTGCGGTCTAGCTGCCTTGACTACATGACTAATCTCACTAATTAATCCCCAAAGATAATGGGAGATTAACACTGGTTCAGGTGAGGCTAAGGTTGACACTATCCTAGCATATTCGAAGAATATGGTAGTGTAACATTTGCAGTCTATTCCAGTCATTCTAAGATTTAGGAACTTATTGGCGATTTGTTCCTTTTCATTAGGAGGACAAAATTTTCTTTCAACCATTTCCTTAAAGTTGATCCATTCCATAGTATAAACTATGTCACTTCCCCTAGACTGGAGAATAGTATTTCACCATTCTAAGGCTGCATTTTTAAAAAGATTAGAAGCAAACATAATCTTATCTTCGTCTGCATATTTACTTATCTTTATGACTGCTTCTGTCTTTTCTATCCAATGTAAGGCTGCAATGGCTCCTTCATTGCCTGAGAATTCTATTGGTTTGCAGGCCAAGAATTCTTTATAAGAACAACCGTAAGAGACGGTTCTTATTCTTTTAGGAAATAGATCTTGGATTATAGGTCCGTTATCGTTCACACTGTGACTTGGTTCAGTGTGTTGGCGTTTACTTCCATTTTCAGATTTATTATTTTCTGCTTCCATAACAATCTTGATAATATATGGCATAGCATCTATAATTCCTTGTCCTACTGTAACATCCCGAAAATACAAGATTTTATAATAAAATTTAAAACGTGAAATAAACAAGAACAAACTAACTAGGAATGGATAACCCAGTTAGATATGAGTCTTGTGATACCAAATAAATGGATGGAAAACTCTTAAATCATAAAGAAAGCAATAATTGAGGGACTAGAATGGTTAAAATTGAAACTTGAATTATTAGTAAATAAAATAAACTCCAAACACACACCTAAGTGTGTGCCTGGATCGATCAGAACACAGGAGCGACCAGGAGCTCCTCTCCAAACCCTAGCTCACTAAAAATTGATCAATTGGAGGTTCAATTCAGTCCCAAATCAAATTCTAACCACGAATTAGTGATCACCTCGTTGAAAAGATCATAAGGTATGCAAAATTTTGATGTTTTGATTCATCTTAAGTTCTAGGTTAATTATGAAAAATCGAAATTGAGCTTGATTGTGTCTTGCATGAATGAAATTAGAAGGGATATGGTGTCTAGGGATGAACCCTAGGTGAAATCTTGTTAAAAGATTTCATGATAATTATAGAGTTCATAACCACCATTGTAGGTGATTAATGAACTTGAAGAAAACTTGATAAACCCTAGAATTATGATCTTGTTCTAGCATAATCTGAATTTAAGAGTAAATTTCAGAAATATTGATGTTAAGACATGTGTAGAATTGTCTAATCGAAGTTAATTTAGATGATAATTACAAGTCATGAACTTGGTTTTGATGATATAAAAATCTGACCCGCTAGGTGTTTGATGAAACGCCTAAGTGAGGATTAAAGTGTTAAAAGTTGGGTAAAAACGCAGATTTGATTATTATAAAGAATTATGCGTTAAAGCTTATGAAAGGGGTTCTAAACTTATTGTGAATTGAACTCTTTAGGCAAAGAATCCGGATCGTCAAGCGGACAAGCCGGAGGAGGAGATACGCATTTGAAGGGTGCGCTCTAAAGGTACGCGACTTGAGTCCCGTTACATTACGCATAAATGTTTAGTATTAGTGTACAAATGGTGTCGTAGTATAAATTACGCGTTTGATGTGTTATTGAAGTGACGAAGTTCACTCGACCATCAAACGGGTCAATATAAAGGCTGGAAGTAGTTTGGCTTGTCATTGAAGTGATGGCTTTCACTCGACAACCAAACGGGTTAAGATTATACATTGAAATAATCATGAATGAAGGGACTTGAGAGTCTCATAAATTGTTAGTATTGGATTAGTGTAACATACACGTTTGATGCGTCATTGAAGTGACGAAGTTCACTCGGCAGTCAAACGGGTCAATATAAAGGTTAGAAGTAGTTTGGCTTGTCATTGAAGTGATGGTTTCCACTCGACAACCAAACGGGTCAAGTTATGCTTTTGTAATAATCATCTGTTAAGAGACTCGAGAGTCTCATATCTCGTTAGTGTTGGGTATAAATACGCCAAGATTTATAAGCCCGGGGACTTGAGTAATTACATCCAAAAGGATTTAGAATGGGAAATTAGTATTAGGCACATATAGCTAATGAGTCGAATAATTGAAACGAGGATTTTGTAAACCATGTGCTCATAATTCGGTTTTTATAATATGAAATTTACACGGCTGGCTTCGTAATTTTATTACGGACTCATAGGAAAAAGAATCACCCAAAACGGATAACCGAGTAAAAAGTTATAAGGATTTAAAGTTGGATTTTTTGTGAATTTCCGGAGCTAGGTAAAAATGCAGGTCCAGTAACTGGACTTGCTGGAAAACGCACTCCCCCGCGCCACGCGAGGGGAGCCTAAGACTCTGGCGCGACACGCGGGTGCCTCCCGCACCACGCGACGATCCTTCGCGACACGCGACAGGATCAAAATTAAAATTTTATTTTTATTTTGACGATTTGATACTAGAACTAGTTTATATGCATTATATTTATGTCAAGACTAAGTTTTAAGGTGGTTTTGACTCTAGGTAAAGATGGGGTCTTTCCGGATGGTGATCAAGCATGTTATCAAGAACCGAACACGCATTTTGAAAGCTTCCGCGTCAACTTAACTTTGTCTAGACAATGTTTTTGATGTAAATGATTTGCTAAACATGTTATGAATGTTTAAACTAGTCGGTAGTTGACTAGAAGGTGTTACTTTGAAACTTTTATTTTGTACTTATGTTAAACCTAGGTACTTTATATCTAAAATTAAGTATCTTTTATTACATAAATTAGAACTTTAAACGGTCGTAACAAGTTGGTAATCAGAGCTCAATGTTGTTAACAAAGTGTGTTTGGTTCAAGCTTGATCAAGCATCCGGTAAGACTTATTAAGTATAAAAAGAGAATGATGAATAGACATGCATGGGAGGAGCGTGTTAACACACTCAAACCCGGAAAGTGCATTAAATAAGAGCGGTGAAAACAAGTTATGAACTTGAATAAACCGAAGTAAATAAACCATATGCTATAGATGAAATGTTTAACACTCAATGTAAACATTTCAGTTTAAAGATGACGGATAAAGGTAGCGATGATGCGGTACCGAGAGTCACCGAGCAAATGAGAGAAGTGATTGCTGAGGAGGTAGGAAAGGCAATCGAAAACAGTTTGCCGGGTTTCATCGACAAAATCCAAAACACGGTATTATCAGTGGTGGATGAAAGAATCAAGAAATTGGAGGATAATACCAATTTAGCAAAGGAAAAGTCGGGAGGACGAAAGCCTTGTTCATATAAAGAGTTCATGGCATGCAAACCACCAATTTACAATGGGGAGGTTGACCCGATAATATGCCAATGGTGGCTAAGCGATATGGAGGGGGTATTCGAAAGGACCCATTGTGATACAGATGACTACGTAGCCTATGGCACGGGCCAGTTAAGGGGTCAGGCGAAGGACTGGTGGGATAACAAGAAGAAAGAGATTGGAAGTGAAGCGGCTAAGGCTATGACATGGGATGAGTTTAAGACGCCGTTTCTTAAACATCATAGTCCCAAGGCAGTCACTAACAAGTTCAAAGAAGAATTCATGCAGCTTCGACACAAGGGTGAATCTATCGATAAAATCACGGGAACATTCATGGATAAAATGAAGTTTTGTGATGAACTGATAACAAACGAAGAGCAGAAAATATATTATTACTATAATATGTTGAGCGCCGAGTATAGGGAGTTTATGACTCCTTCAAAGTATGAGACCCTCACCGAAATTATAAACGTTGCTCGGGAACGGGAGATAGAGTTGAAGAAACAAATTGAAAGAGGCGAAAGAAGGGCGCAGGTAGTTAATCCAAGCCCGACGAAAAAGGCGTGCACGACCGAATCATCGAAGAAACAAGAAGGAAAAAGCGGGTCACCAAAATGCAGGGTATGCGGGAAAGGGCACAAGGGTGAGTGCCGGTTTAAGGACAAACCGTAATCTGTGGGAAAACAGGGCACACGGCTGCGTTGTGCCCAGGGAAAGTGTCGGTATGCTATAAATGTTATCAGCCGGGTCACAAGAAGTCTGAGTGCCCGGAGTTGACTGGAAAGAAAGAAGGCAATGATACACCTACTGAGACACCAAGAGCAAAAGCTAGCTCTTTCCAATTAACAGCAGCAGAGGCAAAAAGGGAACCCGATGTGGTTTCAGGTATATTTGCTATAAACTCAATTCCCGCACATGTGTTATTTGATACGGGTGCGAATAAATCCTTTATTTCGCATGGATTTATTCGACATCCTTCTTTTATACTAACAAAATTACCTATGCCATTAGAGGTAGAAATAGGTGACAACAAAAGTTTCTTTGTGTGTGATGTATGCCAAGATTGTAAAATAGATATTGACGGCGAAGAATATTCAATAGATTTGATCTCGATGTCAATGGGAGAATTTCAAGTGGTTGTCAGGATGGATTGGTTATCCCGACATCACGCGAAAGTGATGTGTTTCCGAAAGGAGATAAAATTGACATCTCCAAGTGGAAAACACGTTACCATTTATGGTGAAAAAGGGGGTAATCCCATTATGTGCACAATGCTAAAGGCCCACAAACTCATGAGGCGAGGGTGCAGAGCATTCATGATCTATGCTAACGAGCCGGATAAAGAAATGCCAAAGATTTTTAAGATGTATCGGTGGTACGTGATTACGCTGATGTATTTCCGGAAGATTTACCGGGACTACCGCCAGAACGGGAGGTAGAGTTTGGAATTGAATTGATTCCGGGCGCGAAACCTGTGGCCAAGGCGCCGTATCGGCTCGCGCCATCAGAATTGCAAGAGTTGATGTCCCAAATTCAAGACCTGCTTGACAAGGGGTTTATTCGGCCAAGTGTGTCTCCATGGGGCGCACCGGTGCTGTTTGTGAAAAAGAAGGATGGGAGCATGCACATGTGCATCGACTACCGGGAGTTGAACAAACTCACGGTGAAAAATCGGTATCCGCTTCCAAGAATTGATGACCTATTTGACCAATTGTAAGGCGCAAGTTGGTTCTCCAAGATTGACCTTAGATCGGGGTATCATCAATTAAAAGTCAAAGAGGAGGATATACCGAAAACGGCATTCCGCACACGGTACGGGCATTAGGAGTTCCTCGTAATGTCCTTCGGGTTGACAAATGTGCCCGCGGCTTTCATGGATCTCATGAACCGGGTTTGCAAGCCGATGCTGGATAAGTCGGTAATAGTATTCATTGATGACATTTTGGTATATTCAAAGGATGAGGCAGAACACGCCGGTCATCTAAGTGAAGTATTGGAGACGCTCAGAAAAGAGAAATTGTATGCAAAGTTTTCAAAATGTGCCTTCTGGTTACGAGAGGTGCAATTCCTGGGGCACGTCATTAGTGCAAATGGGGTGTTAGTAGATTCGTCGAAAATAGAAGCAGTGACGAGATGGAGTCCCCCAAAGAACCCTTCGGAGATCAGAAGCTTCTTGGGGCTTGCGGGTTATTATCGGAGATTCATACAGGATTTCTCCAAAATTGCTATGCCGTTAACCAAACTAACCCGTAAGGATGAAAAGTTTATTTGGGGCGAGGATCAAGAAAGGGCGTTCCAAATGCTTAAGGAAAAACTGACTCATGCACCGGTATTGTCATTACCGGATGGAACTGATGACATGGTAGTTTACTCAGATGCCTCGCATTCGGGGCTTGACTGCGTTTTGATGCAACGAGGCAAGGTTATAGCCTATGCCTCGAGGCAGCTAAAGACTCATGAAAAGAAATATCCCACACATGACCTCGAGTTGGCAGCGGTGGTGTTCGCCTTTAAGATATGGAGGCATTATTTGTATGGGGTAAAATGCACTATCTTTACCTACCATAAAAGCTTGAAATATTTCTTCGATCAGAAGGAATTAAATATGAGGCAGAGGGGTGGTTAGAAACTATCAAAGACTTTGATTGTGATATACATTACCACCCCGGGAAGGCTAATGTAGTGGCGGACGCGTTGAGCCGAAAGACAGATTATACACCTATTCGAGTGCGATCGATGCAACTAATTGTGACATCGGGTTTGCTTGAGCAAATCCAGAAATCTCAAACTGAAGCAATGAAGGAAGAAAATGTGAAAAAGGAAAGAATAGTTGGCCAATTAAAAGACTTGGCGGATGGTAACCAAGGATTGAAAACTTGATTTGGGAGGATTTGGGTTCCAAATTCATGTGGAGCCAAGGCGCTCCTACTTGACGAGGCCCATAAATCTCGTTATTCGATCCATCCGGGGGCAACCAAGATGTATAATGATTTAAAACAAAACTATTGGTGGCCCGGAACGAAGAGAGATGTTGTGAAATATGTGGAGAAGTGTTTGACCGGTTTGCAAGTCAAAGCAGAGCACCAGAAGCCATATGGTAAGTTGCAACCATTGGACATCCCAATTTGGAAATGGGAACAAATCACAATGGATTTGCTGACCAAACTGCCCAAAACCAACTGCGGGTTTGATGCAATATGGGTAGTCGTGGATAGATTGACGAAAAGTGCTCACTTCATTCCGATTCGTGAGAGTTATACATCCGAGAAGATGTCAGAGGTATACACCAATGAAATCGTGGCACGTCATGGAGTACCGATATCCATTGTGTCTGACAGAGATACCCGGTTTACTTCAAACTTTTGGCATGAATTCCAAGAACAAATGGGAACTAAACTTTTCATTAGCACTGCTTACCATCCACAAACGGATGGGCAAAGTGAAAGAACAATACAAACGTTGGAGGATATGTTACGGGCTTGCATTATTGACTTTGGAGGTAGTTGGGATGTCTATCTACCCTTGGTCGAATTTTCATATAACAATAGTTATCACGCGAGCATAGGAATGGCCCCGTATGAGATGCTATATGGTAGAAAGTGCCGAACCCCAGTGTGTTGGGGAGAAGTGGGTCCACGTCAACTAGCACATACTGATATAATCCGAACTACGAATGAGAAAATCGACTTGGTCCGAACTCACTTAAAAGCAGCTCAGGATCGGCAAAAGTCGTATGTGGATAAACGGAGGAGACCGATTGAATTTCAAGTGGGCGATAAGGTGATGTTGAAAGTATCACCATGGAAAGGAATAATTCGGTTTAGAAAAAGAGGAAAGTTGAGCCCAAGATTTATTGGGCCATTCAGAATCATAGAACGGGTTGGTAAAGTAGCATACCGTCTTGAACTGCCCGAGGAGTTGAGTGGGATACATAGCACATTCCACGTGTCGCATCTCCGAAAATGTCTAGCCGACGAAACTGCTCATATCCACTACAATGACATCGAGGTGGATAACAGTCTCAACTACGCGGTAAAGCCAATCGCGATACTAGATCGTAAGACAAAAAGCTTAAGGAACAAAGTGATTAAACAAGTAAAGGTCAAATGGGAACACAGGAAGGGTTCGGAAACCACATGGGAGTCCAAAGAAGAGATGCAACGACTCTACCCTACATTATTTGGTACGTATTCTGCTTTCGGGGTCGAAACCCTCTTTAAGGGGGGTGGACTTGGAACATCCCGAAAATACAAGACTTTATAATAAAATTTAAAACGTGAAATAAACAAGAACAAACTAACTAGGAATGGATAACCCAGTTAGATATGAGTCTTGTGATACCAAAAAAATGGATGGAAAACTCTTAAATCATAAAGAAAGCAATAACTGAGGGACTAGAATGGTTAAAATTGAAACTTGAATTATTAGTAAATAAAATAAACTCCAAACACACACCTAAGTGTGTGCCTGGATCGATCAGAACACAGGAGCAACCAGGAGCTCCTCTCCAAACCCTAGCTCACTAAAAATTGATCAATTGGAGGTTCAATTCAGTCCCAAATCAAATTCTAACCACGAATTAGTGATCACCTCGTTGAAAAGATCATAAGGTATGCAAAATTTTGATGTTTTGATTCATCTTAAGTTCTAGGTTAATTATGAAAAATCAAAATTGAGCTTGATTGTGTCTTGCATGAATGAAATTAGAAGGGATATGGTGTTTAGGGATGAACCCTAGGTGAAATCTTGTTAAAAGATTTCATGATAATTATAGAGTTCATAACCACCATTGTAGGTGATTAATGAACTTGAAGAAAACTTGATAAACCCTAGAATTATGATCTTGTTCTAGCATAATCTGAATTTAAGAGTAAATTTCAGAAATATTGATGTTAAGACATGTGTAGAATTGTCTAATCGAAATTAATTTGGATGATAATTACAAGTCATGAACTTGGTTTTGATGATATAAAAATCTGACCCGCTAGGTGTTTGATGAAACGCCTAAGTGAGGATTAAAATGTTAAAAGTTGGGTAAAAACGCAGATTTGATTATTATAAAGAATTATGCATTAAAGCTTATGAAACGGGTTCTAAACTTATTGTGAATTGAACTCTTTAGGCAAAGAATCCGGATCGTCAAGCGGACAAGCCGGAGGAGGAGATACGCGTTTGAAGGGTGCGCTCTAAAGGTACGCGACTTGAGTCCCGTTACATTACGCATAAATGTTTAGTATTAGTGTACAAATGGTGTCGTAGTATAAATTACGCATTTGATGTGTTATTGAAGTGACGAAGTTCACTCGACCATCAAACGGGTCAATATAAAGGCTGGAAGTAGTTTGGCTTGTCATTGAAGTGATGGCTTTCACTCGATAACCAAACGGGTTAAGATTATGCATTGAAATAATCATGAATGAAGGGACTTGAGAGTCTCATAAATCGTTAGTATTGGATTAGTGTAACATACACGTTTGATGCGTCATTGAAGTGACGAAGTTCACTCAGCAGTCAAACGGGTCAATATAAAGGTTAGAAGTAGTTTGGCTTGTCAATGAAGTAATGGTTTCCACTCGACAACCAAACGGGTCAAGTTATGCTTTTGTAATAATCATGTGTTAAGAGACTTGAGAGTCTCATATCTCGTTAGTGTTGGGTATAAATACGCCAAGATTTATAAGCCCGGGGACTTGAGTAATTACATCCAAAAGGATTTAGAATTGGAAATTGGTATTAGGCACATATAGCTAATGGGTCGAATAATTGAAATGAGGATTTTGTAAACCATGTGATTGTAATTCGGTTTTTATAATATGAAATTTACATGGCTGGCTTCGTAATTTTGTTACGGACTCATAGGAAAAAGAATCACCCAAAACGGATAACCGAGTAAAAAGTTATAAGGATTTAAAGTTGGATTTTTGTGAATTTCCGGAGCTGGGTAAAAATGCATGTCCAGTAACTAGACCTGCTAGAAAATGCACTCCCCCGCACCACGCGAGGGGAGCCTAAGACTCTGGCGCGACACGCGGGGCCTCCCACGCCACGCGACGATCCTTTGCGACACGCGACGGGATCAAAATTAAAATTTTATTTTTATTTTAACGATTTGATACTAGAACTAGTTTATATGCATTATATTTATGTCAAGACTAACTTTTAAGGTACTTTTGACTCTAGGTAAAGATGGGGTCTTTCCGGATGGTGATCAAGCATGTTATCAAGAACTGAACTCGCATTTTGAAAGCTTCCGCGTCAACTTAACTTTATCTAGACAATGTTTTTTATGTAAATGATTTGCTAAACATGTTATGAATGTTTAAACTAGTCGGTAGTCTAGAAGGTGTTACTTTGAAACTTTTATTTTGTACTTATGTTAAACCTAGGTACTTTATATCTAAAATTAAGTATCTTTTATTACATAAATTAGAACTTTAAACGGTCGTAACAGCTACTATATGTTGGATGGCACAGTTATCTCTTTGGTTTCCGTTATTTTCATTAACTTGGTTTTCCTGATTGTAATCCGATCGGATGGCAATCCGTTTGGAACTGGCTATGTATTGAATATGCTGAAAATTATTTAAGGGATGAAGTTCAAAACATCATAGGGTCTGGTGGTCGTTCGATCGGGTGGCAATCCGATCGGACGGCAATCCGTTCGACGTTCAGAACTTGAAAAGTTGAATTAAATAGTTTAAGTATGGAACCAAGTGCAAGCCAATCGGACGGATGTCCGATCGGGTGGCAATCTGATCGGGTGGTAATCCGATCGGACGACATTCCGTTCCAACTGCCTCGATCGTCTTGACACTTGATTGTTTTGAAAGTTTGCGGTTTTGATCGAGACGATGTGATAATGTGCTAAACAATAGAAACTCCATCATGAACCAAGTCATCCGATTGAACAGGAATCACCCTGGTCCGATCAGTTAACTGTCCGTAACGGTTGTTCATGCTTAACCCGAAATCAGTTGTCTTTTTAGACAGAATCATATCTGGAACCAATACTTCACTTAGAATGAGTAGAAGATCAGAACGAGCTCTGATTCCATCGGTTTTGAGTGCATTGAGTGTAATAGAGTTGAAAGAAAGTTGAAAAAGTTTCTTTCAATCCTTTTATCATTGAATGTGTCTAGATCTATGTGAAATCGTAGTGAAATCATGTGGAAATCCTTCAGATCTGAGTTATTCTTGGTGGAATGAGGCCAACATTTGAAGTTCATAAGAACTCCATGATGACATCATCCTAGAACACCTCAAATCCATTGATTTCATGGTTAAAAGTTAAGATTCAAAGGTGAAAAAGAAGAATAAGTGTGTGTGGATTGAAGAAGTACAAGATTTGAGTTGAAAACTTACAAGAATCGCGAGGAATCGAGAGGAAAAGCCCCAAAAACGTGTTGGTCGAGTGAGAGCTGTCACATCACTATTCAAGTGATGTGACAAGTGCTATTTATAGGTGAAGTGGAGTGAAGGGGAGAAGTGCAACGGATCGGATGGCAATCCGATCGGGTGGCTTTCCGATCGGGTGGCCACTCGATCGATCAGTCACTCGATCGGCAGTCTCCGACGTGTTGCGTTTCGATGTTTCGTTTTGTTCGTTAAGCGTCGCGATAGTTTGGTTACACATTTTCATACCCATACTCGTATATTTATTATAATTAGTCACATAGGGTCGTATAAATATCCGTATTTCAAAGTTGCGATGTAATAAACGGGTTTCGTTTCGAATATGCGTTCTTTGCGACGCATCACGGTTATCGTGGAGGGTAGAATAGGTCCACACTCCACGTCATCATGAGCGTTAGTGTGTGTGATACGATGTGTTATGGCGATAAAGTATGCGTAATATGCGATAATACGGCGAAATAGCGATGTATGCGATATAGCTACATTATGATCCGAATCTCTTGTGCTAGGCGTAACGAGTATAACGATTAGTAACAGCGCACGAACGTGCGGGTTGTTACCGTCTCCCCTGCTTTAGGAAATTTCATCCTGAAATTAATCCATAAGAAGGGTCGCGAGGGTTGATGCGAATGAGAGTAGTGATAAAGCGTCAAGAATAAGCGAGCGATCGATTGAAGATTGACGAGTGAAAGCGTTGGGAAGGCTGGGCGATTTCGGCGAGTAAGACGATTCGTATACAAAAGATGGCAACACACAAAAAGCGATCCAGTAGTGTTTTGGAATTCTTGAACAGTTGATTAATTCGAAAAAGTTTGAAGAAACTTGTTTAAGAAAAATCTTCCCATAGTGTAGCGTTAAACCGTTTCGATGTTCACACCAGCGCTATGAGTGGGGTTTTATTAGGTTACTAAAAATATTGTAGGATGTCTAAAACTTATTTTACGAAATTTTCTCGTCACGCGGCAGTAACTTGAGTCGATTGTTACACCATCGTTACAAGAAAATCTCGTTTTGTACAAGGGTTTTGATCAAATTTTTAGAAAAAGTTTTGTAAGAAAAGCTTTGTTTACACAAAGGTTTTAATAATATCAAAAAGTTTTAAATTTAAAGTCGGCCCCGCATGGCACTTTCCCACGAAAGTTTGACAATATGGCTAAAACACTTATTTATAGGAAGTACCAGCGGCGTATCCACCATGTTTTAGCCATATGGCTTTCCGTCCCGTGAGGCGGTGTCATGTGTGTCGACATAGTACTGATAGATTTCGATTCCCTCGGTCCAAGCGAAAGATGGTCAGACCAAGTGTAAGAGAGGGGTTGAGCAAACAGAGCGTGTAAGTCATTTTCGAACTCAGTTTAGCGATACAGGCGAGAGCGATAAGAGATAAGCGGTACGCGATGTTTGATAGCACAAACAACCGTAATAAGCGAAGGCGAAGACAACAAGCGAGAAGCGATGAGCGATAGGCGACGAGCGGTAGCGACAACCGTCTAGCGGTAGGCTACGATCAATGCGTTGCAAGTGATGGGAATATGTGATTTGATTAGATTAGACATGTAACACCCCGTGTTTTGAAAGTCAAAGTCAAGATTGAAGTCAAAGGAAGAAAAGATTGCTAATTGCCATCTGTCTCTCCTTGCTCAATTCCTGTTTTGACTTCTTTGACTTGTAATTAGTCTATTTTGTTATCGCTTTAGTTGTATTATGTGGAGTATCTATTAATAATCGCATAGTAATCACTATTTATCGCATGTTTAATCGCTTTATCGCTATCGCACTCGCAACTCGAATTTATGCATTTTGGTTATTGTTATACGTGTGTGTGTGCCTTATGTGTTACTTGTGCATGTTAACTTATGTTATGTTGTGGTTATCAATCGAAACACAATCGAAAACTCAATCGCAATCGAATACAAACGCTAAACGAATATGAAATAAGGATGCTTGTATGTTGATATAGTAGTTGGGATTAAAAGTAATTTGTCTAGGAAATCCTCTCGCATCGCAACGCTTGCAATCGCAATCGAAACGGCAAAACTCGTCACACCGAACACTCGAACCAAGCGACTGATCGATCAGGTGACCAGCCGATCGACTAGCCGTTCGATCGAGCTGCCACTCGATCGGCCAGCTGTTCGACCGGGCTGCCACCCGATCGACCAGCCCCTTTCCTCTTTGGGAAACCCTATAAATACCCCTGTCACCATCTTACTTTCCACTTTTTGCAACTCTCCTCCAACCAGCTCATCTTCCCCACTTTTCTTCAGATTTCTCGCGATTCCGGTAAGAACTCATCCTAAATGTTGTACTTCCTTAATCTACACGCACTCCTACACCTTTCTATCTTTTGAATCCTAACTTTTAACCGTGAAATCATCAAGATTCAAGGTGTTCAAGGATGACGCCATCATGTGTTCTTGAGAACTTCATGTTTTGGCCTCAATCCACCAAGAACCACTTAGATCTAACCGATTTCCACATAAACAAACAAAGATCTTTCATAGATCTAAACATATTCACAATAAAAAGGATTGAAAGATGGCTTTCCAACATTCTTTCAACTCTTTTACACTTAATGCCTTCAAAACCGATAGAATCGGAGCTTGTGCCGACTTACTACTCATTTCTTGTGGTTGAGTTGGTTCAAGATCTGGATTCTACCCACGAGACTACCGATTTCGGGTTAAACATGGAACACCGTCTTGAACAGTTAATTGGTCAGATTTGGGTGATTCCTGTCCGGTCAGGGGTACCCAGTATTGACAAGGTTTCTATTGCTTAATACGTTATCAAAACGTCTCAACAAAACGACAAACAACCAAAACAATTAAGTGTAAGATGAACATGTCGACCAGGACGGAGTGTCGTCCGATCGGACTGCTATCCGATCGGACAGCCATCCGAATGACCGGTCATCCGATCGACTTGTACCTTGGCCCCATAATTTATTTTCAAATCAACCCTCAAGAGTTTTGGGGAACACCGAACGGATTGACGTCCGATCGAGGTACCACTCGATCGACCGACCATCCGACTATGTGATGTTTCGAAACTCCAACACTTAAACAATTTTCAACATGTTCAATGCACAAGGGATGCCACCCGATCGAACAACCGTCCGATCGAGTGACAACCTGCTGAGAATTTGTTCCCGCTGAAGTGCCCAACCTATCGGACTGTCGCCCGATCGAATGG
Organism: Helianthus tuberosus; assembly: GCA_030545235.1. Classification (NCBI taxonomy): domain Eukaryota; kingdom Viridiplantae; phylum Streptophyta; class Magnoliopsida; order Asterales; family Asteraceae; genus Helianthus; species Helianthus tuberosus. The sequence goes on from CM060407.1 coordinate 78,499,818, forward strand.
TCGTTCGATCGATCGACCTGAAAAGTAGAAATACTTCAATGTTTTCAAAATGCTACAACCAAAACTTCAAAAGACAAGCCATCATACACAAACACATCCTTCCCAAAGGAAGTAACAATCCACTCGAACGGTCATCCGACTGGACGACCGTCCGAACGGACTGTCACTCGAACGACCGGCTGTCCGATCGGACTACCATCCGATCGAACTGCTGTCCTACCCACTTGCACTCCGTATTGTTTTACGCGTCGCTTATCGTTATACTATCAATCTGTTCAGGCTAACCTTACTCTCTAGCGCTCCCTTAAATCCATCAATCGCTGTGAGTATACTCGATCCCTTTTTGCTTTACGCACTTTTGGGTGTTACATACGTTACTTATAGGAAATCACATCGAACACACTACGCAATACTTTAAACGCTAACCGTTATCGCAAGTATACGTGACTTAATGAATGCTTGTTTGTTATGTTTACGCATGGAATGTTGTCTACCTGCCTTAGCAACGATAGTACTATTAGTTTGGACTCAGGACCTGTTCACTCAAGGGTTGTTAAGGACAATTACTTACATGGCTCACAGTGGTGAGTGTGTATCGCGAACTGCCTTGGGTAGTCAACCCGCAGTCATTGGTATCGATATGTTCATGTCGATAACTCACATGCCTCATTTTACACTGTGTACGTGCTGGTTATGCGTAACGATTTCGAACTCTATATGTTATTATTAAACTTGTATGCTCACCTTTACACTATGTGTATTGACTTTTACTTTAACGTATGTGACAGGTGCTTAGGATGCTTATTTGCTTACTTTGCTATGAAATCGAGGCTAGGAAAGACCTAGGTCAACAATAAACAATTGTTTGTAATGAAAATCCGAGTTGTCGGAACAGAACAATTTGACTAGATCTTTTCTGTAATAATTGTATTATCATTTATGACATGGTATGGGACGTGTTGCTTTAAATATTTGGTAAATATAGTTGTTATGGAAACTTCTGGACAATCTGTTTCGCTCAGTGCCACGCCCCGATATTTTCGCCATCGGTTGGGGTATGACAGATTGGTATCAGAGCCATAACTATAGGGAATTAGGAAAGACTCGACCCAGTCTAGGTCGATGTCTTAGAGACCTAGTCTATAGTTAGGAACCAACAGACTGACTCGAGCATGTCCAGTTGGGATTTTATGTGAGCATACTTGCTATTTCTCGCTATTCTCGCCAACGCTACACTATCATAGCACTTGAATTTTCAAATATGATTAAGCAATCAAGTCGAGATTAGGTGTGAAAACCGCAAACTCTCGACAAAATTGCTTGTTCAACCCACATTTTCATCCATAAACACGAGAAATTGCGTTGGAATAGGAGTGAAATCCATACTTTGACGCATAATTCTCTTCTATTTTATCAAAACAGGAATGAAGTTGTTAAGCCAGGGGTGAAACCCTAACCTTGACGACTTGTTCCGACCTTTACTTGGTTTTTGCAAAACTCTCCCCAAAGTCTCGATGGACTCCAACGACTTGAAGTCACGATACGATTGAAAGGATGTGTGCCGAGCCCAAGATTCGAGGCAAAAACACAGTCCTAAAAGTCAAAGTGTGTACGACAGGTCCCTGTGAATAGTCGAATCACTTTGGGTAGTCAATGTCTAATAGCCGCAGATGATCTATTTCTCGATTTCTATGTGTTTCGATTCTGAGTCCGCAACAGCCGACTCTGATATTTCGTCATTTTTACATGGATTTTATGTGTTCTTATGCTTATTTGTTAGCGTTTTGAGGTGTTGTTGGTTTCGATCTAACGCCTTTTTGCTTCCGCTAAACACACAACACACCGCACAAACGTTAACAAATCGCTATTACCATAAGGAACCACGTTAACGAACGCTCTTCTCGAACGCTCGCGAACTTTAAATGATAGGATCCTGTATTCTGAGGCTGACAGAATGCTCTACGTGTATCTATATGCTCTGTGTGCATCTAGACAAGTTACGTGCTTATGTGCTTCTGTGTTTCTGTGCCTTACGTGCTTATGTGGTTCTGTGCTTATGTGAATCTGTGATTATGTGCCTATGTGCTTACGTGATTGTACGTGTTCCTGAGTTTTAGTAGTATTAGGCATGTGAGGTGAGATTCGATTATATTGTGTTGAGTCCTGTGGTGATGTCTGTTGCAGACAATGTCGTCATCTGGATCTCACACTACTCGAGATACTCGCCGAAAGCAAGCAGACAAACGCCTCGCTGCCATGATTACTAAGAAAATGGCAAAGGTTGTACCCCAAGTCGTCAGTGAACTGTAGGAAAACATGAGCAAATCTTCTGAAGAATCCAGGACCGAGACTCCCAAAGCTGCTTTCAGCTTCAAACAGTTCAAGGCATGTGGACGGAAAGAGTTCACCAGTGAAGAAGGTCCTACGGCTTTGTTTCAATGGTTTGACTCAATCGAAGTCACCCTGCGATAGAGCGGATGTTCTGATAATCTCCGCACACTGAACGTGACCGGCGTCTTCCAGTCCCGCGCTCTAGACTGGTGGACGGCCAAAAGGAACAAGCACGGAAATGATGCAGCTTAAGGTCTGTCATGGGACGAGTTGAAAAACATTATGCTCGATGAGTTCTGCCCTCCCCATGAGCGCCAGAAGCTGGAGGATGAGTTCTAGCACATTCAGCAGAAAGAAGGTGACAACGCTGCCCTGACTGCTCGCTTTAAGCAGCTCAGCATCATCTATCCCGATCAAGTGAAGACGTCCCACATGACGATCAAGAAGTACATTCGAGCTCTACCCGACTGTGTTGCAGATTTTGTGCATGCCGCAAAGCCAGCAACAATAGAAGAAACCTACTTGCTTGCCGCCGAAATCAACGACAAGCGAGTAAAAGATGGTTTTTGGGATAAAACTTCAAAGAACCTGCATCAAGTCACCGTCGCACCAACCGCCAAAACCGCCGCCGCTCAGTCATCAAAAGCCTCTCGCCGCAAGAGGAAGAACAACAACAGCAGCTCCAGCAACAAGAACTGTGCTGTCACAACCACTGCTGCTCCACTTCAAGCCGTACCGGCTTAGCAGCAATCGCACCACCGCCCAGCACCAGTTACCTATGCACCGCCTGCAAAGCGCGCATACACAGGCCCTCACCCTGCCTGCCCAACATGCTCTTATCATCACCCGGTGGGTCTAGCTTGCCGTTTTTGCGCTCACTGCAATATGTACGGCCACTTCACTGCAAATTGCCGTACTGGTCCCCGTCAAGCACCAGCTCAAGCCACTGCTCATCAAGCTCCACTCCCAGCCCAGCAAGGCCAACAAGCGGCTCAGGCACCCGCTGTCAACGCCCGAGTCTGCTTCGCATGTGGTGATCCCAACCACTTTGCGAACATGTGCCCGAACAGGGTTGTGAAACAAGAGCCCCAGCAGCAGCAGCCTCAACAGCAGCAACAGCCTCAGCAGCAACAGCAAGCCGCACGCGCCAGAACTTTCAACATCAATATGCGCCAAGCCCAGGCTGACAACAACGTAGTCAATGGTACGTTCCTTGTGAATGGTATTTATGCTTCGTGTTTGTTTGATACTGGAGCCGATAACTGCTTTGTGTCGTTTGAATTCGAGAAGCTTCTTAGTCGTAAGCGCTCCCATCTCCCATCGACGTTCGATATTGAAGTCGCCACCGGAAGAATTGTCGCCGTTAATTCTATTCTTCGTGATTGTACTCTTGAGCTCAACAATCACATCTTCCCAATCGACCTTATTCCGATGCAACTCGGAAGTTTTGACGTCATAGTGGACATGGACTTTCTTCGCGAAAACCATGCTGAAGTTGTGTGCTTCGATAAGATGATTCGATTCTCGCTTGCGAATGGTGATTTATTGTGTGTTTATGGTGAAACTGCTTCGAAAGGTCTCAAGCTCATGTCGTGTGTCCAAGCTAGCAAGTATCTCCGCAAGGAATACAGAGCTTTCTTGGCTAACATTGTAGTAGCGGAGAAGGGAAAGAAAGGAAGACCCGGTGTAAACGATATCCCAGTGGTTCGAGAATTTCCTAACGTTTTTCCTGAGGATCTTCCCGGCCTTCCGCCAAGTCGTGATATTGACTTTCGTATCGACCTCATTCCTGGAGCCAACCCTGTTGCCAAAGCTCCTTACCGACCGCACCGTCTGAAATGCGTGAACTCTCGAGTCAGCTTCAGGAATTACTTGAGAAAGGCTTCATTCACCCGAGCACCTCTCCTTGGGGCGTGCCAGTCCTTTTCATCAAAAAGAAGGATGGGTCGTTCCGGATGTGCATCGACTATCGGGAATTGAATAAGTTAACTATCAAGAATCGCTATCCCCTGCCTCGCATTGATGATTTGTTTGATCAGCTACAAGGTGCTATGTATTTCTCGAAGATCGATCTACGTTCAGGTTATCACCAACTACGCATTCAGGAGGAAGATATACCCAAAACCGCTTTTCGCACTCGTTACGGCCACTATGAGTTCGTTGTCATGCCTTTTGGTTTAACCAACGCACCCGCGGTTTTCTTGGATCTGATGAATCGCGTGTGTAAACCTTATCTCGACCGTTTCGTCATCGTGTTCATCGACGATGTCTTGGTCTATTCCAAATCGAAAGCCGAACACGCGCAACATCTACGTTTGGTTCTTGAGCTACTCCAAGGGAATCGACTCTATGCCAAGTTCTCCAAGTGCGAGTTCTGGCTGGAGGAGGTTCAATTCCTCGGTCACATTGTAAATAGTCAAGGTATTCACGTCGACCCCGTGAAGATTGAAGCCGTTAAGAGTTGGATTACACCAAAGAACCCGTCTGAAGTCCGTTCTTTTCTCGGACTAGCGGGCTATTATCGACGATTTATCAAAGGATTCTCCAAGATCGCTGTGCCGCTTACCGCTCTCACGCAAAAAGACAAGCCATTTGTTTGGGGAACCGAACAAGAGTCCGCTTTCCAAACCCCCAAGCGCATGCTTTGCAATGCTCCTTTTCTCACATTGCCCGACGGAAACGACGACTTTATTGTCTATTGTGATGCCTCGAACCTTGGTCTTGGTTGCGTTCTCATGCAACGGGACAAGGTATTGCCTACGCATCTCGTCAGCTCCAAATCCACGAAAAGAACTATACAACCCATGATCTCGAGCTAGGCACAGTTGTTTTTGCGTTAAAGATTTGGCGACACTACATGTATGGTACAAAGTGTACGATCTTCACCGATCATAGGAGCCTACAACATATCTTTGAGCAGAAGGAACTTAATATGCGTCAACGCCGATGGGTAGAACTTCTCAACGATTATGACTGTGAGATTCGTTATCACCCTGGCAAAGCAAATGTCGTTGTCGACGCTCTCAGCAGACGGAGTTATTTACTTAGCATTCGTGATACCCGACCCCAATTCGATCTCGAAACCCGCATCCGTGAAGCCCAACATGCTTGTTTTAACGAGCGCACTTTGGATAAGGAAAGAATCTACCACGATGGATCTCAGCATGTGAATAAGTCGAATGGGATATTCCACTACCTGGACCGAATTTGGATCCCTAAACGGACCAATTTACGACAGATATTGATGGACGAAGCCCACAAATCCTGATATTCCATTCATCCCGGTGCCGATAAAATGTACCAGGACCTTCGCTACAAGTACTGGTGGCCGGGCATGAAAAGACATATCGCCCTCTACGTTGGAAAATGCCTGACTTGCTCGAAGGTCAAGGCTGAACACCAAAGGCACTCTGGCTTACTCGAACAACCCCCGATCCCTATGTGGAAGTGGGAGAGTATAGCTATGGACTTCATAACAAAGCTCCCGCGCACGCCATCAGGTCACGACAACATCTGGGTTGTTGTTGACTGTTTGACCAAATCAGCTCACTTTTTGCCAATACGGGAACACAACAAGGTAGAACGATTAGCCCGAATCTACACAAATGAGATCATTTGTTAACATGGGATGCCTCGCGACATCATCTCTGTCACACCCTCAAATCCACATGTGGAGTATCACCGCGAGGTGTGTGACTGACCAGGATCCAGCCACCAATTATACTGAGCATTTAGTTAATAATAAGAATGTTCACCAACCATAATGGTTAGTAAATACCAAAATTAAAGTTCAAGAATTTTAAGTTCAAATAACAGTTTAAGTAAGTAGCGGAAGCATAGGCAAAACAATTAAACAAGGTTCATAGTTCAAGCTTATTTAGAGCCCATCACAAGGATAAAGGCGACCACTACACTTCCCCAAGCTGCAAGCTCCTGAGTCACTGGGTACCTGCAAAGCATGCAGTAGGGTATCAACATAATGTTGGCGAGTTCACGAGTTTGTCCAGTTTTTAATTCCAAAAACTTGTTTCAACAGTTAATTTACTCATTTATACCATGCCAAGGGGAGCTACCCCTTAAGTAAGCTACTAAACTGGTTTACAATACCGAATACTATGCGACCGTACGTTTCTGTAGAGTGCCCCATTTGTCAATGTTCTATCATCATTGACAGTTTGCCAGAGTCTATTAGTTCACTCCCGATCCCATACGCGGGCACGGTGTGAGGCTGGTGAGACCTAAATAGCGCTATCAACTAATAACCCGTTCGCCAGGCCCCGGCGACTAATCGGTATTAAGTAGTAGGGACTTGAGTGATAGAGTTTCGTTTAGTATGGCTTGTTGCATCCAATATAAATAGTAATTAACTAAGGTTCCCGCATAAGGGGAGAAAAGTAGGTTTGTATCCCTCACAAGGGGATAGCGTGGTTTTAAGTTCCGTTTCCCAACCACCGGGAACACATGCTTTAAAAGTTGTGAACTCACCTTGGGTTGCTCGGCAGACTAGTTTGCTTGGTCAAGCACGCTGGTCACCACGTCCTAACATGGTTACCAGTACGGGTCAGGCTCGGATACAAAGAAGTCACGTATATCTCACACGTATTTAACACATAGCATGCATATTATACTAGCATTCCTAATGTTGGGCTGATCCTAGATTAAGCAGTAACAGTTAGCACATAGCATTCATGACATACAATTATCCTGTAAGTTATTGGGCCTGTTCAAATCCTTTAACAGTAATCAGCAGTTAGCACGTAGTGCAGTTAATCACGTAGCCCAAACATGACAGAACACATTGTTACTCAATAACTAAGTCGGGCAGCCCATCCGAGACTAGGTGGTCTCGACTCGAGAACATGCGGTCTTGAGTCGCAACCAAGGGGTCTCGGGTTGCCAACAGGAGGTCTCGAGTGGTGCATACATGGGTCGCAACCTTGAAGGTCTCGAGTTCAGTCTCGAGTCGAGATCTTGCTGGTCTCGAGTTCCTGATGCCTGCTGCCTGGTTTCGAGTTATCATCGTGACAGTCTCGATTCGAAACCGGGGGTCTCGACTCACACACCTGATGATGGAATCCTTCTAGAACCTGTCCGAACTTGTACCATCCAATAGAATTGCAATATCATGATTTGGAGTACTAACCAATAGAATTCTATAAACATGTTTCCTTGTCTAACACTTAATCAAAACGGATCAAACACACAATTTTTCAATTCTTCATGTCATATTCAAATAGTTCATCATATGTTCATATCATATTCAACACATATTCATAATGTTCTTTATGAGATCATTCAAACATGAAATTTTGTGATCAAGGATCATGTGAACATATATTCTTGATATCAAGACAATCTTGTAACCCATCATCAAACACAACATTTGTTCTATAATATCTAGCATGAATCGGATAGCCAAAACATCCTAAACTATTAATCATTTTTCATTCAAAACAATCTTAGCAAGACATTTCACACACAACATTCATCATTTCAATCATTCAAGGTAAACGTCTTATTAAACAACTCATTCATTCAACAAGGTAGTATCATCAAGTATCCTAAAATCACCTTAAAGACCAACTAAACCACAAAATACTAACCGGCTAGATATAAAGGGTATGGAGGATTGATGAAGGGAGCTTCCGAGTAATGGTAATGAGCTGATCCGAGAACCTTGTTGCTGCCAGTTCGAACCCGAGAGGAGGAGAGGAGGATTGTGGTGGTGTTTTAGGGTTTTAGTGAGGGAGAATGAAGGAGAGTGTGGGAGTGAGTGTGAGGGAATGTTTCTAGGGATTTGTGTGAATGATGATGGTTGCCAAATAGAGGAAAGTTGGCTAATAACATGGGTTTTATACCCGTTCCAAGTTGGTGCACCCTAATGGGTTCTCGAATGGGCTAAAGGGTTGCGGCCCAACTGATGTGGGTTACTCGAGACCGGGTGGTCTCGAGTCGGATCCTTGTGGTCTCGGCTTAGTAATACGTGGATTTCGTCCTTATTGACCACGTGCCCAAGGAAGTGAACTTCTCGAAGCCAGAAGTCACATTTCGAGAACTTTGCGTACAGTTGCTCGTTACGAAGGAGTTCGAGAATAAGACGCAGGTGTTGTTCATGTTCCTCTTGACTTTTCGAGTAGATCAAGATGTCGTCGATAAACACAATCACAAACTTGTCGAGGTAGGGTTTGCACACTCGGTTCATGAGATCCATTAAAACTGCGGGTGCGTTGGTCATTCCAAAAGGCATGACAAGAAACTCGTAATGACCATAATGAGTTCTGAACACGGTTTTGGAGATGTCTTCATCGCGAACTCTCAACTGATGATAACCTTATCGCAGATCAATCTTGGAGTAGTAGCTTGATCCTTGCAACTGGTCGAATAGATCATCGATACGTGGGAGTGGGTAACGGTTCTTGATGGTAACCTTGTTCAGCTCACGATAGTCGATGCACATATGGAATGTGCCATCCTTCTTCTTGACAAAGAGCACTGGTGCTCCCCATGGCGACGAACTAGGACGGATAAATCCTTTATCCAAAAGTTCTTGCAGTTGTGTAGAAAGTTCCTTTAGTTCAGCGGGGGCTACTCGATAAGGCACACGAGCTATAGGTGCCGCTCCAGGAGTTAGCTCGATTTGAAATTCGACCTGACGGTAAGGAGGGAGTCCAGGTAATTCTTCAGGAAATACCTCGGGGTAGTCGCGTACAACTAGAAAATCTTCGATCCTCTTTTCCTTTTCCTGAGTGTCGGTGACAAGTGCTAAGATAGCGGTCTGCCCCTTTCGTAAACACTTTTGGGCCTTTAAGAACGAGATGATACCTGTGACTTCTCCGCATTTGTCACCTTGGACGATGAGGGGTTTGCCAGAACGACGGGGAATACGAACCATTTTCTCTTGATAGAGAATTTCAGCCCGATGTTTGGATAACCAATCCATACCAATGACGACGTCAAAGCTTCCAAGAATGATAGGGAAAAGATCGATGCTAAAGGTCTAACCAGACAACACTAGTTTGCAGTTACTTATCACGTGTGAGGCCTCGATGTTTCTACCATTTGCTAACTCGACGGTATGCTTAGAACTTAATATCGTAGGCGTACGTTTAAGCTTCTTACTAATACGTAGGGATACATAGCTAGAATCGGCTCCAGAATCAAACAATACAGAAACATAACGATCATCGAGTAGGAACTAACCCGCTACCACGTTGGGATAATTCCTAGCTTCTCCAGCTCCAATCACGAAAACCCTTCCTCTTGCACTATTTCCAGCATTGTTGTTGTTTGGATCGTTGTTTCCAGCACCCTGGTTGTTCTTGCTGTTCTGGTTCAGTTCAGGGCAATCCCTTCGCATGTGCCCCGTTGCTCCACACTTGAAGCATCCACGGTTGTTTCCTTGTTGCTGTTGTGGTTGTTGTTGATTCTGCCTAGCTGGAAGCTGGCTCCTGCAGTCTTTGGCTTCATGCCCCATCTTGTTGCATCGCTGACACTGACCTTTGCCACATGGCCCACTGTGGTTTCGGTTACACTTGTTACACTTGGGGTGGTTTCCTCGATAGCCACCCTATTACTGAGAGCCCTTGTTGTTTTCAGTTTTCCTTTTTTGAGTTGGGGCCTGAGTGGGGTTAGCATCCTTGCTCTGGTTTCCTTCCCACTTACGCTTGTTATCACCAGAAGCTCCAGCAGTAGCACTGATCCTTTTGGGCAGCTTGCCCTGTTCCACAGCCTGATCAGTGAGTTTGTGAGCAAGACGGATGACTGGCTGAATGGTAGTGAGGTTAGCTGAAGTGACCAAGCTCTGGATTTCTGGAGCCAAACCTTTGATGTACAATTCGATCATTCGATAAGCAGGTCGGGACATGTTTGGGTAGAGAGCAACGTAGTCGTTGGACTGCTTGGTGTAGGTCTCGATCTCTGATCCAGCCATCTTAAGCCCGAAGTACTCGTTTTCGAGTTTGTGGATGTCATCCCTGTGACAGTACTCTTCCTTGATCATGTTCTTGAAATCTTCCCATGCAGTCGCATTAGCAGTTTCTAAACCTAGCATCTGAATCTGCGCTTTCCACCATGAAAGCGCGTTTCCTTCAAGCGTACCAGTAGCAAACTTCACCCAATTAGCAGGGGGACACTCGTAGACAGCAAAAACAGCTTCAGCCTTCTCAATCCAGTGCAGAAGGCCTATGGCACCCTCAGTGCCATTGAAAGGGAGAGGCTTGCAATCCATGAAGGTCTTGAAAGTACAAACACGTGGTTGCGCAGGCGCATGTTTACCTGTTGTGAGAAGCAAAGCAAAGCGAATAGGTTTAAGGGTGAAAAGACGATGCGGGGGTAGGATCTAAACATCCTATAATAACGAGTTTACCTCCAGGGTGAGTTGCGAAAGCTGCAGCCACCGTGTTGATCAGGTTAGTGAACTGAGCCTGAGTCATGTTAACGTTTCCTCTTCCGCGTCCACTCATTGTCTTCACAACCAGATAACACAATATGAGTGTGATGTCGTAATGTAGCGAGAATGAGATAGAAGAGGGAGGTGTATACATCTAACTAGGCACACTAGTACGTATAGTAGAGCATAGACATAAAATAAACAAGCAAGTAAACACAAATCCGAGCCATGAGGTCTGATACGTTGAGCCTTTCACTTGGAGTGTAGTGTCGTCGCGAGTCACGGGTTATAGTTTGGTTTTTCTCCAAAAGACTTTCTTTTTAAAACCAAGTTCACTATAACCAATGGCTCTGATACCAATCTGTCACACCCTCAAATCCACATGCGGAGTATCACCGCGAGGTGTGTGACTGACCAGGATCCAGCCACCAATTATACTGAGCATTTAGTTAATAATAAGAATGTTCACCAACCATAATGGTTAGTAAATGCCATAATTAAAGTTCAAGAATTTTAAGTTCAAATAACAGTTTAAGTAAGTAGAAGAAGCATAGGCAAAATAATTAAACAAGGTTCATAGTTCAAGCTTATTTAGAGCCCATCACAAGGATAAAGGCGACCACTACACTTCCCTAAGTTGCAAGCTCCTGAGTCACTGGGTACCTGCAAAGCATGCAGTAGGGTATCAAAATAATGTTGGTGAGTTCACGAGTTTGTCCAGTTTTTAATTCCAAAAACTTGTTTCAACAATTAATTTACTCATTTATACCATGCCAAGGGGAGCTACCCCTTAAGTAAGCTACTAAACTGGTTTACAATACCGAATACTATGCGACCGTACGTTTCCGTAGAGTACCCTGTTTGTCAATGTTCTATCATCATTGACGGTTTGCCAGAGTCTATTAGTTCACTCCCGATCCCATACGCGGGCACGGTGTGAGGCTGGTCAGACCTAAATAGCGCTATCAACTAATAACCCGTTCGCCAGGCCCCGGCGACTAATCGGTATTAAGTAGTAGGGACTTGAGTGATAAAGTTTCGTTTAGTATGGCTTGTTGCATCCAATATAAATAGTAATTAACTAAGGGTCCCGCATAAGGGGGAGAAAGGTAGGTTTGTATCCCTCACAAGGGGATAGCGTTGTTTTAAGTTCCGTTTCCCAACCACCGGGAACACATGCTTTAAAAGTTGTGAACTCACCTTGGGTTGCTCGGCAGACTAGTTTACTTGGTCAAGCACGCTGGTCACCACATCCTAACATGGTTACCAGTACGGGTCAGGCTCGGATACAAACAAGTCACGTATATCTCACACGTATCTAACACATAGCATGCATATCATACTAGCATTCCTAATGTTGGGCTGATTCTAGATTAAGCAGTAACAGTTAGCACATAGCATTCATGACATACAATTATCCTGTAAGTTATTGGGCCTGTTCAAATCCTTTAACAGTAATCAGCAGTTAGCGCGTAGTCCAGTTAATCACGTAGCCCAAACATGACAGAACACATTGTTGCCCAATAATTAAGTCGGGCAGCCCATCCGAGACTAGGTGGTCTCGACTCGAGAACATGCGGTCTCGAGTCGCAACCAAGGGGTCTCGGGTTGCCAACAGGAGGTCTTGAGTGGTGCATACATGGGTCGCAACCTTGAAGGTCTCGAGTTCAGTCTCGAGTCGAGATCAGGAGATCTCGAGTCGAGATCTTGCTGGTCTCGAGTTCCTGATGCCTGCTGCCTGGTTTTGAGTTGTCATCATGACAGTCTCGAGTCGAAACCGGGGGTCTCGACTCACATACCTGATGATGGAATCCTTCTAGAACCTATCCAAACTTGTACCATCCAATAGAATTGCAATATCATGATTTGGAGTACTAACCAATAGAATTCCATAAACATGTTTCCTTGTCTAACACTTAATCAAAACGGATCAAACACACAATTTTTCAATTATTCATGTCATATTCAAATAGTTCATCATATGTTCATATCATATTCAACACATATTCATAATGTTCTTTATGAGATCATTCAAACATGAAATTTTGTGATCAAGGATCATGTGAACATATAATCTTGATATCAAGACAATCTTGTAACCCATCATCAAACACAACATTTATTCTATAATATCTAACATGAATCGGATAGCCAAAATATCCTAAACTATTAATCATTTATCATTCAAAACAATCTTAGCAAGACATTTCACACACAACATTCATCATTTTAATCATTCAAGGCAAACGTCTTATTAAACAACTCATTCATTCAACAAGGTAGTATCATCAAGTATCCTAAAATCACCTTAAAGACCAACTAAACCACAAAATACTTACCTGCTAGATATAAAGGGTATGGAGGATTGATGTAGGGAGCTTCCGAGTAATGGTAATGAGCTGATCCAAGAACCTTGTTGCTGCCGGTTTAAACCCGAGAGGAAGAGAGGAGGATTGTGGTGGTGCTTTAGGGTTTTAGTGAGGGAGAATGAAGGAGAGTGTGGGAGTGAGTGTGAGGGAATGTTTCTAGGGATTTGTGTGAATGATGACGGTTGCCAAATAGAGGAAAGTCGGCTAATAACATGGGTTTTATACCCGTTCCAAGTTGGTGCACCCTAATGGGTTCTCGAATGGGCTAAAGGGTTGCGGCCAACTGATGTGGGTTACTCGAGACCGGGTGGTCTCGAGTCGGGTCCTTGTGGTCTCGGCTTACTAATACACATATATATATACTTCATACACATAACTTAATACAAGAATCACATAGCTCATCAAGATAAAACGCAAATTTCATTTAATAATATATGTACACACAATGCCAATACAAGACGGTGGCTCGGGAAAACCTAGAGTGTCACAATCTCTGACCGTGATGCTCGGTTTACCTCGCGACTGTGAGAAACGTTTCAAGCTGCTCTCGGTACAACGCTTAATCTAAGTACCGCATTCCACCCCCAAACCGACGGTCAGACTGAGAGAACGATCCGTACCCTTGAAGACATGCTCCATGCGTGTGTCATAGATTTCGGTGGTAATTGGGATGCATACCTACCATTAGTCGAATTCTCGTATAACAACAATTATCATTCCAGCATTCAAATGGCACCATTCGAGGCTTTATACGGAAGAAAATGTCGATCGCCAATTGTATAGCACGAGACCGGTCACTCGCAACTAACCGGTCCAGAGCTATTGCAAGAAACGACTGACAAAGTCCTCTAAATTCGAGACAACTTGTTGAAAGCTCGAAGTGGACAGAAAAGTTACGCCGATAGACGACGCAAGCCCCTTGAATTTGACGTTGGCGACTACGTACTCCTAAAGGTATTACCTTGGAAGGTTGTGGTCAGATTCGGCAAGAAAGGGAAACTAGCGCCTCGATATGTTGGACCTTTTAAGATTCTGGAAAGGATCGGAAAATTCGTCTACAGACTCGAACTACCAGAGGAACTTAGTAATGTCCACCTGACTTTCCATGTGTTAAACCTCCGAAAGTGCCTGGCTGAGCATGATTTAATTGTGCCTCTTGATGACCTCCAAGTAAACGAAACACTACACTTCGTGGAGAAACCGGTCGACATCATGGACCGCCAAACCAAGCAGCTCAGACGCTCGCACATTCCTATCGTGAAAGTCCGATGGGAAGGCAAATGAGGCGCAGAGTTCACTTGGGAACTCGAAAGCGACATGAAGGCGAAGTACCCACAGTTGTTTGTTACGGCTTCGGCCTAATTTCGGGACAAAATTCCCTCAACTAGGGGAGGATGTAACACCCCGTGTTTCGAAAGTCAAAGTCAAAGTCAAAGTCAAAATTGAAGTCAAAGGAAGAAAAGATTGCTAATTGCCATCTGTCTCTCCTTGCTCAATTCCTGTTTTGACTTCTTTGACTTGTAATTAGTCTATTTTGTTATCGCTTTAGTTGTATTATGTGGAGTATCTATTAATAATCGCATAGTAATCACTATTTATCGCATGTTTAATCGCTTTATCGCTATCGCACTCGTAACTCGAATTTATGCATTTTGGTTATTGTTATACGTGTGTGTGTGCCTTATGTGTTACTTGTGCATGTTAACTTATGTTATGTTGTGGTTATCAATCGAAACACAATCGAAAACTCAATCGCAATCGAATACAAACGCTAAACGAATATGAAATAAGGATGCTTGTATGTTGATATAGTAGTTGGGATTAAAAGTAATTTGTCTAGGAAATCCTCTCGCATCGCAACGCTTGCAATCGCAATCGAAACGGCAAAACTCGTCACACCGAACACTCGAACCAAGCGACTGATCGATCAGGTGACCAGCCGATCAACCAGCCGTTGCCGCTCGATCGGCCAGCTGTTCGACCGGGCTGCCACCCGATCGGCCAGCCCCTTTCCTCTTTGGGAAACCCTATAAATACCCTTGTCACCATCTTACTTTCCACTTTTGGCAACTCTCCTCCGACCAGCTCATCTTCCCCACTTTTCTTCAGATTTCTCGTGATTCCGGTAAGATCTCGTCCTAAATCTTGTACTTCCTTAATCTACACGCATTCCTACACCTTTCTATCTTTTTAATCCTAACTTTTAACCGTGAAATCATCAAGATTCAAGGTGTTCTAGGATGACGTCATCATGTGTTCCTGAGAACTTCATGTTTTGGCCTCAATCCACCAAGAACCACTTAGGTCTAACCAATTTCCACATAAACAAACAAAGATCTTTCATAGATCTAAGCATATTCACAATAAAAAGGATTAAAAGATGGCTTTCCAACTTTCTTTCAACTCTTTTACACTCAATGCCTTAAAAACCGATAGAATCGGAGCTTGTGCCGACTTACTACTAATTTCTTGTGGTTGTGTTGGTTCAAGATCTGGATTCTACCCACGAGACTACCGTTTCGGGTTGAACATGGAACACCATCTCAAACAGTTAACTGGTCGGCTTTGGGTGATTCCTGTCCGATCAGGGGAACCCAGTATTGTCAAGGTTTCTGTTGATTAATACGTTATCAAAACGTCTCGACAAAACGACAAACAACCAAAACAACTAAGTGTAAGACGAACAGGTCGACCAGGACGAAGTGTCGTCTGATCAGACTGATGTCCGATCGGACAGCCATCCGAACGACCGGTCATCCGATCGACTTGCACCTTGGCCCCACAATTTATTTTCAAATCAACCCTCAAGAGTTTTGGGGAACACTGAACGGATTGTCGTCTGATCGAGGTACCACTCGATCGACCGACCATCCGACTATGTGATGTTTCGAAACTCCAACACTTAAACAATTTTCAACATGTTCAATGCACAAGGGATGCCACCCGATCGAACAACCGTCCGATCGAGTGACAACCTGCTGAGAATTTGTTCTCGCTGAAGTGCCCAACCTATCGGACTGTCGCCCGATCGAACGGTCGTTCGATCGATCGACCTGAAAGGTAGAAATACTTCAATGTTTTGAAAATGCTACAACGAAAACTTCAAAAGACAAGCCATCATACACCAACACATCCTTCCCAAAGGAAGTAACAATCCACTCGAACGGTCATCCGACCGGACGACCGTCCGAACGGACTGTCACTTGAACGACCGGCTGTCCGATCGGACTACCATCCGATCGAACTGTTGTCCTACCCACTTGCACTCCGTATCGTTTTACGCGTCGCTTATCGTTATACTATCAATCTATTCAGGCTAACCTTACTCTCTAGCGCTCCCTTCAATCCATCAATCGCTGTGAGTATATTCGATCCCTTTTTGCTTTACGCACTTTTGGGTGTTACATACGTTACTTATACGAAATCACATCGAACACACTACGCAATACTTTAAAAGCTAACCGTTATCGCATGTATACGTGACTTAATGAATGATTGTTTGTTATGTGTACACATGGAATGCTGTCTACCTGGCTTAGCAACGATAGTACTATTAGTTTGGACTCAGCACCTGTTCACTCAGGGGTTGTTAAGGACAATTACTTACATGGCTCACAGTGGTGAGTGTGTATCGTGAACTGCCTTGGGCAGTCAACCCGCAGTCATTGGTATCGATAGGTTCATGTCGATAACTAACATGCCTCATTTTACACTGTGTACGTGCTGGTTATGCGTAACGATTTCGAACTCTATATGCTATTATTAAACTTGTATGCTCACCTTTACACTATGTGTATTGACTTTTACTTTAACGTATGTGATAGGTGCTTAGGATGCTTATTTGCTTACTTTGCTGTGAAATCGAGGCTAGGAAAGACCTAGGTCAACAATAAACAATTGTCTGTAATGAAAATATGAGTTGTCGAAACAGAACAATTTGACTAGATCTTTTCTGTAATAATTGTATTATCATTTATGACATGGTATGGGACGTGTTGCTTTAAATATTTGGTAAATATAGTTGTTATGGAAACTTCTGGACAATCTGTTTCGCTCAGTGCCACGCCGATGTTTCCACCATCGGTTGGGGTGTGAAAAGACAACACCACAAATTTTAACTAACATTCAGCCCCACATGGCCTTTTTCCACGAAAGTCTGCTGATGTGGCTAAAACACTTATATATAGGAAGTACCAGCGGCGTATCCACCATGTTTTAGCCATATCAGTTTCATCTCGTGAAGCGAGGTCATGTGTGCTAACATCACACAGATAACGTAAATAGTGGTAAGCGATCGCGATGGCGATAAACGTTAAGCCATACATGATGAGCGATGGAGCAATACACAAGCGATAGAGCGATACCCACGATTAGCGATACCCACGATATGCGATAGCCACGATAAGCGATACCCACAATATGTGATAGCCACGATATGCGATAGTGTGATGCACATGATAAGCGATTGAGCGAACACACTATCAGAGATTGAGATTGCGAGATAGGTTCCAGCGATAATGCAATTGCGAGCGTGTTGACTTACGAAAAGTCTAGCGATTACACGCTTTGGGTTGCGCTTGAGATTGTTACGCCTTGCGATGTAGTGTAGTGGTGTCGAAAATAGAATTAAATAGTATACTTGGTCTAATAACGTTCAACTTGTATGGCACTTTCTTCACAAGACATTGGTCGGCATGGCGAAACACTTATATATATGAAGTACCAGCGGCGTGTCCACCATGCTTCCACCACACGTCTCTGCTCCGTGAATAGGTGTCACACTGTGTCGACATGGTCAAGACACTTATATATAGGAAGTACCAGCGGCGTATCCACCACGCTTTACCATGCTTTTAACGTTATGGCATCATTGAAACTTATTACGATCTCCATGCACTGATCACAGTAATCCCGTGTGCACCCGTGATTAATTTGATCCTTGCATGTTTATCGTACCTTACTTCAAGAACGCATAATAGGGGTAAAACGCATTATATAGTACATAGTGCTAGCATTTAGTCCGTGCTCGAGTGCGAGGGAGAGTGAGAGATAAATAGAGTCCACATTGCATCGCGAAATAGAACAAGTTTAACTTGCAAAAGAACTTAACGGCGAAAAATCGTATCATTACAACAACATTGGAAGCATAACTAATGTTGCTGTGGAGGACTTCTACGGAGACTGCGATTGTTGCTGAAATTCCTCAAGTCTGCGGTCCCGTGCGGCAGTGCTGGGTAAGATGACCATACCAGTTGCAATTTGTGCAAAAGCGACAACCAGCTTCTGGCGGGTGATGATACGTACACATGAGACACATGGGATGAGTTCCGTTGTAGTCGCGCTTCGAGTGAACTGGAACTGCTTGAAGAGGTTCTGGTTGCGCCAGTTCAGTTGTTGAAGAGTTTGGGCTTATGGTCTTTCGTTTGCGACTGGGCTGAGCTTCCTGAAACGGCACATTGTCGTCAGAGGATTCGTCCGAGGACTCACTTGAAGAATCGCCGGTAGAGTCATTGGAGGAATCGTCAGAAGAATCGATGACGATTTCTTGATGAGCTTGTTTGACTGGATTCTTGGAGAAGGATCCGTCCAAGACTCGTTTGTCGTTGATTTCTGTGGCCAAGCGGTAGGTTTCTTCGATGGTAGCAGGTCTTGCAGCTTCGACAAAATCGCCCACACATTCACGCAAGCCGCGAATGTACTTCGTGATGGCTTTTTCTGAGGTGTTGACTTGACTTGGGCAGATGATGCTAAGTTGTTTAAACCTTGCGGTGTAGCCAGTATTGTCACCTTCGTCTTGCTTGATTTCCCCAAAATTCGTTTTCTAGCTTCTGGACTTCGTGTGGAGGGTAGTACTCTTTCTTCAGAAGCTCTTTCAGCTCATCCCAAAAGAGAGCATAAGCTGCGGAGATCCCACGTTTGTTACGTTCGGTTGTCCACCAGTAGAGTGCTCACGATTGAAATACCTAGGTTGCGCTAGTAGTACGGAAACTATCGAGACACCCATTATGACGAAGGGTGACTTCGATAGAATCGAACCATTGGAGTAGCTGGGACACACCTCCTTCACCTGTGAACTCCATCGAGCCACAGGCTTTGAAGTGTTTGTAGAGGAAAGCAGCGCTTCCATCTTAGAGTCTTTCGAGGTTCGAGAGTTGCTGAGGGAGTGCACTTGAGCGACAACTTGAGGAATGACCTTGGCCACTTCCTTGGCCACAAGCGAGGCAATCCTCTTTTCGGCGCTTCGTTTGGCTCTTCTCCTAGTTGTTGTCTTGAGGTAGAGTCGTTGGAAGACATCTAGACAGAGAGAGATTTGGAATGAGATTCGATCATAATGATTTTTGAGTTTTGCGATGCGATTGAGCGCGATCAAACTTGTAGCGAGTAATATAATAGATTTCACATAGGAGCCACATAGGAGAGACGAGATTCCTAAGTTCCCACACAATTGATTTGTTTTGTACATATAAATAGTTGTAGTTTATACTTACACACACACATGTCGGTGTAGTATGCGCGAGGACGCGATGAAGAGGGAGAGAGCGAAAGCGAGTAATTAGACATTAGTTTTGTTGCGGGCATTCGTTTTTCATTTTAGATTGCGATGGCTGTGCGAGTTATGCGATTGCAAAAGCAGGGAGCGAAAATCGATTAATCGATAAAGCGTAAAGTTTTAAATTGTAAACACATAAGCGTAAATAGGTTCCATAAAGCATAAAATCGGGGAGTCGTATGCTAGAAAAATAGATAGAGTGCCTCGGGTGTTTAGGCGTCGACTGCCCAAGGTAATCCAACTATACCCAACAAGTTCGTGCACGCGCGCTGCCCTAGAAGGCTTATGCTTCCACTGGGATGCAGCTCATGGCACTCGTCTTCCTGGTCATCACGTTGCTCGAGTTATTGTTATAGTCGAGTCCTTGGTGAGAGCTTTTGAAAACCATTTTTTTATAGAGAGCGAAACGGTTTATTAAGATACGGGTTTCACCCCTGACTTAATAACTTCACTCCTAGCTGTGGTTGTGCTCTTCGAATAAATTCGGGAGTTCCACTAGATTTTGAAATGGAGACTTTTGTTGAGATAGGGATGTCACTCCTAGCTCAACGGAAAGTTCTCGTGCTAGAAAATGCGTTGGGTGAGCGATCTTGTCGAGAGTTCTTGGTTTTCACGCCTGATCTCGACTGGATCACTCGGTTGTGTTACACGAGTATTTTCGAAAACGTGTGTATTGTGTTGGCCTTAGGAAAGGCTAGGTAAAATTCCAGCCCTAGGAAAGGCTCTTCGTGTGAAGTTGTAGTATGCGGTGTTTACGAAGTAGTAGCTTTTAGCGAATTCGAACGAGAGTATCAAGTAGGCCCGTGCAAATCCTACTGGGTTCGCACGAGTCGGCCCGTTGGTACCTAGACTATAGACTAGGTCATTTCTAAGACATTGACCCGGACTAGGTCAAGTCTAGCCTAATTCCCTATAGTTATGGCTCTGATACCAATCCGTCACACCCCAACCGGTGGCGGAATCATTGGGGCGCGGCACTAGGCGAATCAGATTGCTCAAGAGAATCCATAACAACTAAATTGCGACAGTATTTAACCTGTTCATTATCCCATACTAATAAACAAGTACAATCACATAAGCTGTCACGAATTTTCATGTTCTCTCAAACAATACAAATCCGACAACCTGGATTTTTGGTGTATTTCTAGACTTCCTAGCTTGATTTGATGTAGACTGTGACTAAACCTGCAACATACATTAAAACAACGTCAATACAAAAGTATTGGCAAGTATACAAGTTTTGATAGAGTAGCGTAAATTAGTTAAAAGTGCTGCGAATTACCAAATACATAAACTGGATACCTCAACATACATGCATATAAGACTGATACTACCAGCTAAGTCACTCGAGCTGCTATTGCGATTGCTATTCATCCTAACTAGACCCCGTCGGGTGCTATAGTACTATACTAGTTAAGGCGGGACCTCGCGAGTATAAGTCCTAACACATATGTAACTAGTATCACGTGTAAATATGCATAACGGTTATTCGCAAGTGATAAACAGTTTGATTGAATAATTCATTTTGATAAATTCGATTTAATAGGAATGTATGTTACACCCAAAATGCGATAAAAAGGGGTTCGAGTATACTCACAGTCGGTGTTCGGCAAGCAAACACAACTTGGTTGGATTGAAGGGAGCGCGTCTGAGGTTAGCCTGATTACAGATTGATGGCGTAAGCGTCGAACAGTGCATTAAACGATGAGATGTGACTGAGTGTCGAATGGCAACCTGATCGGATGGCAATCAGATCGAATGGCCAGTCGATCGGGTGGCAATCCGTTCGGATGGTCATCCGATCGGATGGCCATTCGATTGGATTGTCACCTAGTTCGGTATGGATGTGTGTGTATATGATGGCTTGCCTTTTGAAGTTTTCGTTGTAGCATTTTGAAAACAGAGAATTATCTCTACCCTTCAGGTCGGTCGATCGAACGGTGGCTCGATCGGGTAACGATCCGATTAGTAGGACACTCAGTGAGAACAAGTTCACAGAAGTTTGTCACTCGATCAGATTGTAATCCGATCGGATGGCAATCCGTTTGGAACTGGCTATGTATTGAATATGCTAAAAGTTGTTTAAGGGATGAAGTTCAAAACATAACAGGGTCGGGTGGTCGTTCGATCAGGTGGCAATCTGATCGGACGGCAATCCGTTCGACGTTCAGAACTTGAAAAGTTAAATTAAATAGTTTAAGTGTGGAACCAAGTGCAAGCCGATCGGACGGCTGTCCGACCGGGTGGCAATCTGATCGGGTGGTAATCCAATCGGACGGCATTCCGTTCCAACTGCCTCGATCGTCTTGACACTTGATTGTTTTGAAAGTTTGCGGTTTTGATCGAGACAATGTGATAACGTGCTAAACAACAGAAACTCCATCATGAACCAAGTCATCCGATTGAACAGGAATCACCCTGGTCCGATCAGTTAATTGTCCGTAACGGTTGTTCATGCTTAACCCGAAATCGGTTGTCTCTTTAGACAGAATCAGATCTGGAACCAATACTTCACTTAGAATGAGTAGAAGATCAGAACGAGCTCTGATTCCATCGGTTTTGAGTGCATTGAGTGTAAAAGAGTTGAAAGAAAGTTGAAAAAGTTTCTTTCAATCCTTTTATTATTGAATGTGTCTAGATCTATGCGAAATGCTAATGAAATCATGTGGAAATCCTTCAGATCTGAGTTATTCTTGGTGGAATGAGGCCAACATTTGAAGTTCATAAGAACTCCATGATGACATCATCCTAGAACACCTCAAATCCATTGATTTCATGGTTAAAAGTTAAGATTCAAAGGTGAAAAAGATGAAGAAGTGTGTGTAGATCGAAGAAGTACAAGATTTGAGTTGAAAACTTAAAAGAATCGCGAGGAATCGAGAGGAAAAGCCCCAAAAGCGTGCTGGTCGAGTGAGAGCTGTCACATCACTGTTCAAGTGATGTGACAAGTGCTATTTATAGGTGAAGTGGAGTGAAGGGGAGAAGTGAAACGGATCGGATGGCAATCCGATCGGGAGGCTGTCCGATCGGGTGGCAATCCGATCGGGTGGCCACTCGATCGATCAGTCACTCGATCGGCAGTCTCCGGTGTGTTGCGTTTCGATGTTTCGTTTTGTTCGTTAAGCGTCGCGATAGTTTGGTTACACATGTTCATACCCATACTCGTATATTTATTATAATTAGTCACATAGGGTCGTATAAATATCCATATTTCAAAGTTGCGATGCAATAAACGGGTTTCGTTTCGAATATGCGTTCTTTGCGACGCATCACGGCTATCGAGGAGGGTAGAATAGGTCCTCACTCAACGTCATCGTGAGTATTAGTGTGTGTGATGAGATGTGTTATGGCGATAAAGTATGTGTAATATGCGATAATAGGGCGAAATAGCGATGTATGCGATATAGCTACATTATGATCCGAATCTCTTGTGCTAGGCGTAATGAGTATGACGAGTAGTAACAACGCACGAACGTGCGGGTTGTTACACCAATTGTGAAGGTTATCAAGTATTGTATACAAACCCCATAATACTGGCAGCAATTGTAGAATTACAAAGACTTAATCACTGTAATTGTATTTGAAAACATTTGAGGTTTTGATAAAGCATTTTGACGCATAAAAAGAAAGGTACTCACAGAAAGTGAGGAAAAGTCAATGTACTTACATTGTTGACTTAGGTGATACTACTATAGCTTCATGGTGATTCTCCTTGTTATTATCTATTAAAATTAAACAATGCACACGTGTTAGTAAAATAACCCAAAATCACATTAACCATACAACTCGAGACATAATTCCATTGACTGAGTCAGGCAGAGCCTTGACATGCATTACGAAATCCTAGATCAATCGAGTGTAACACGAGACAGAACTCCAACGACTGAGTCAGGCAGAGCCTTGACATGCATTACGGAATCCTAGATCGATCGTGTAGGGTAACAGCATGGTTATAATACTTACAATGAGGCAGAGCTTCGCTTTATAGTCGGTATTGTACCTGAGTATAATAATTGTCTATAGAAAGTTGAGAGAGATTTTTTATTTCTGAACGAAATTCAAATGAGCTCGTTCACTCTATTTATAGGCTAGATCGAAGGCGGCTCGCGGCCCACGAAGACATAAGCTAACTCTCTCGTGGCCCGCAAGAGAGCACGTGTCGAGTATAACTTGGTCGAGTCAAGGGGCTTGCTTTGATGAGTCACCTGCCATGTGGCAGTATGACTTGACCGGCAATCCAAGCCAGTCGCGGCCCATAAGGCTTTAGCCAAGGGGGTCGCGCCCCCCGAGAGACTCCTAAACTTCATTTTTCTTGATTTTTATAAATACATGGGTATTTCGAGCTCGTTTCTCGTGTACGAGGTATATAAGGAACGTTTTAGGGTCACGTTAAGGGTTCTAGGAGGGCTGTTATAGATTTGCCCAAGGCCTAAAATTCCACATCTAGAAGGTTCAACATAAAGAGCAAGTGCTAGTGGTGTTCTGATAAACCAAAGTTTGTTGATTATGTTATGAATAAGTTTAGCGAAATTTCAAAATTCTTGGATGGTTAAACTAGAATGATTCATTAGAATGCAACCTTGATTAGAGAGCAGCAAAAGACCATTGATGCTCATCGTGTTATACTTCAATATAATGAACGAAGAAAAGTTGAGTTGACTGCAATTGTTGCAAGCCAATCTTAGAAATTGAAGACATTAGAGCATCATGATACAATTTACATAGAATGGCACAGACGGGTGATTGGTTTGAATGAGAATGTCAAGAAAGTGATTAGTGTGCTTGTTGCACTAATTGCTGCTCAGAGGGAGAATGACCAGATCAGGTGTATGGTTAATGAATTGAAGAAGTTACAAGATGATTTTAGCCGTGAAAATGATCCTAAAGTTGCAAGGTCAATGGAGTAGGGTAGTAGTACACAAGCTACTACAACTTCAACTGAGACAACAACTAAGAGGAAGTCTAGAAGTGGTAACGGAACTGGTGGAACAACTGAAGCTGAGGTGATAGAAGATGTAGGTGGTGATAAAGGTAAAGGTGTAGAAGTTGAAGAAGATCAACAAAATGATGCATTGATTGGTTTGGATGATTGTTTATCAGAGGATTTAGATCATGAAGAAGATACTCTAGCAGAAAATTATTTGGTTAACAATGATTTGGAAGAAGGTGAGATTGTTGAAGGTGTTGTAGAAGATTGGAAGTCAGATGATGACATTGCTGAAGTTGAGATTAAGAAAGGTGAGGGAATAGCTTACACTTATGAAGACATTGCTAATATTGATTATGAATCTTTTAAAGCTAAGATTTATTGAGAAGAAGATGTTGAGGAGATTCCAAATCCCGAAGATATCCTAGAAGAAACAACCTATACGTTTAAGAAATGGCTAAGGGAGCATGTGCCAGAGTTAACTCAAAAGAAACAATTTGTTATTATTCGTGGTGAGTATGTTAGGCAGATTATTAGTCGGGATTATGATGAAGTGTATAATTTGATAATGTTAAAGAGAAGTTATGATGCGCGATACTTCAAGTGTCTGCTAAATATTTGAGAAGTTTGCCAACAAAAGATCTACATCATCTGCTCAGCTTGATTTGAATAATAGAATGTCTGTAAACAATCTTGTTTTTTAGAGCGGAAAATGTTTAAACCAACAATTAGAAGACGTGTAAAAAGCAGGGATCTCGTGATTGGTAAAAGGATATATAAGATGATATACAAACCTGCTAAGTGTATTAGAAAGATTTCGATGTGAGAATTTGATCTGGATTACTTGTAAGGGATCAGGAGTTGGTATGTGGATGGCTAGACAGGTGGAGCAGTCTTCACACCAAAGAATGGTTTGGATGAAATAGTTAGAATTTTGGAACCTATGTGGCTCATCAGCCTGAAGATTGAAGATATGACTGAGAATACATGCATTACAGTATCGTGATGACATGAGAACAGTTGTGTTGCAGTACATTCAAGTGGTTCAATTTTGTGTGAAGTACAGAGTTTATACAGGAAGTTTATACTCGAAGCATCAACGAAGAGTTACAACCAAAAGTTTTTGAAGATCCGAGCATTTATCAAGGGGGAGTCTGTAAATGTACTAAAGTGATGAAGTGCTAGATCTAACAACTCTAACATTGAGTAGGGTCAAAATTATAATTTTGGTCGTATTTGTGTTTATGTAATTTGATTTAGTGTCAAGAGTGTCTGGAATTGTGGATAATCCGGAACTAGTGTGTTCCGGATTAGTAGGTTCCGTGTTATTGTAGTTTAGGGGTTTACTCCCCTGAACAAGTGTGGTTGTAGTATAAGATAGATTATCCGTAACTTATAGAAGTTTCGGATTGTGTGCAAACCATATATATGGGTTTGTGTGATGTATCGGTGGAACTTTTGAGCATTATTAAACTATAAACTGTGTGTTTACAGTGTGTGTTAATATAAGTTCATATTTTGTAAACTCTTGTGTTTCTATTCCTTTCTGTTTAGTGATAATACTCTAGTAGAAAATTATTTGGTTAACGATTATTTAGAAGAAGGTGAGACAGTTGAAGGTGTTGTAGAAGATTGGAAGTTAAATGATGACATTACTGAAGTTGAGATCAAGAAAGGTGAAAGAATAACTTACACTTGTGAAGACATTGCTAATATTGATTATGAATCTTTTAAAGCAAAGATTCATTCAGAAGAAGATGTTGAAGAGATTCCAAATCCCGAAGATATCCTAGAGGAAATAGCCTATACGTTTAAGAAATAGCTAAGAGAGCGTGTGTCAGTGTTAACTCGGAAGAAACAATATGTTAATACTCGTGGTGAGTATGATGGGCAGATTATTGGCTGGGATTATGATGAAGTGCTTAAATTGATAATGATGAAGAGAAGTGATGGTGTGCAATACTTCAAATGTCAAGCTTAATATTTGATAAGTTTGCTAGCAAAAGATTTAATCTTGTTGTTGAAAGCAGCGAAAGCAAGTAGAAAATGTTTGAACCAGCAATTGGAAGACGTGTAAAAAGAAAGGTCTTGTGACTGGTAAAAGGATCTATAAGATGGTATACAACCTGCTAAGTGTATTAGAAAGATTACGATGAGAGAATTTGATATGGATTGCTTGAATGGGATCAGTAGTTGGTATGTGGATGGCTAGATAGGTGGAGCAGTCATCACACCAAAGAATGTTATGGGTGAAATCGTCAGAATTTTGGATCTTATGTGGCTCATCAACCAGAAGATTGAAGATCTAACAAGACTGAGAAGACATGCATTACAGTACCGTGATGGCATGAGAATAGTTGCGTTGCAGTACATTCGAGTGGTTCAATTTTGTGTGAAGTACGGAGTTTGTGCAGGAAGTTTATACTCGAAGCATCAATGAGGAGTTGTAGCCAAAAAATTTGAAGATCCGAGCATTCACCATGGGGGAGTCTATAAATGCACTGAAGTGATGAAGTTCTGGATTTAACAACTCTCACATTGAGTAAGGTCTAATTTGTAATTTTGAATGTGTTTATGTAATTTGATTAATTGTCAAGAGTGTCCGGATTTGTGAATAAACCGGAACTAGTGTGTTCCGGGTTAGTAGGCTTCGGGTTATTGTACCTCAGGGATTTTCTCCTGAATAAGTGTGGGCGTAGTATAGGATAGATTATCCGGAACTTGTAGAAGTTCTGGATTATGTTTAACCCTGTATATATATGGGTCTATGTGATGTATTGGTAGAACTTTTGAGTATTTGTAAACTGTAAACTGTGTTTTTACATTGTTTGTTAACACAAGTGTATATTTAGTAAATTCTCTGTGTTTCTACTCCTTTTAGTTTAGCGTCTACAGTGTGTACATGCTTCATGATGGATTGTGCACATCATGATGTATCGTGTTCTTGATTCAATCCGTATAGTTG
Organism: Helianthus tuberosus; assembly: GCA_030545235.1. NCBI lineage: Eukaryota > Viridiplantae > Streptophyta > Magnoliopsida > Asterales > Asteraceae > Helianthus > Helianthus tuberosus. The sequence continues at coordinate 78,527,349 of CM060407.1, forward strand.
AGTATTAGGTGACCTTACAAACTTGAGACTTTATCTTAAATTTGATGCAAAATTACTGTTTTAGACATCTAGTTTTATTTACACGGTGTTATAGATATAGATTTCTAGCTTTTATACCTTCATTTCATGTATGTTAATCTTTCATACAATCATTTCATATATTTATATCTCAGTTTCATGTATTTGTACCTCTGTTCCATCTGTTTATACCTCCATTTCTTGTATTTCTAAGCATAAAAATAGCCAAGTTTGGTTTTGGTTATTGATTAAACCGAAAATTGACAATCTAACCGAATAAACTGAACCGATTTGTTAATAAAATAGATTAACCGATTACTTCGGTTTCAATTTCGATTGAGGCTAATAATCGATATAAACCGAACCATGCACACCCTGAAAGTTTCTGTATTCATTATGCATGAAGCAGACACCCTTATACTATATAATAAAAGAAACATGTTTTGAGACACTTGTCATTCTCTCATTCAATTGATTAAAATTATTAACAATACTAATAATAATAATATTTAATCTAATCTAATACAAATTCTTATTATTAATAATATTTAATCAAATCTAAAATCTAATCTAATACAAATGCTTATTATTAATAATATTTAATCAAATCTAATAAGAATTTATATATTATTTTAGTTAATAACAATCACACGATTAAATAACCCACACACGTTCCATATTATTTTAGTTAATATTATTTAGTTAATATTATTTTAGTTAATATGGGAAAGGCAATTGAAATTTATTTTAGTTAATAACAATAACAAATATATAATTCAGAGTAATAGGTACTAGAATCCCTCACACGATGGAGCGGAAATTCAATTTTGGTCGAAATCAGTTTGGTTAGTTACGGTATCGGCACTCGGTATGACAATTGAAAGAAAAAAAATCAAAATGAATGAAGTTGAACTTCAGAGTACAAACATTTTGTGGTCATTTAAAAAAAATCGAAACTTTAATATGTGCTAAATCCATATAATTATCTATAAGACATGGCCTAATATGATGACAAGTATATCTTAAAAAACTTTATGTATTACACGGGTCGAATAAATGTAATTTTGTATAGTAAATAATAAAAAAGTATATCTTTAAAAAATCACGTGTATTACACGGGTTTAATAAATCTAATTTTATATACCAATAATAATTTTAGAGGCCAAAAGGGTTAGAAAAAAAAGACGTTGGGGTCCAAAAGGGTTAGAAAAAAAGACATCGAGGGCTCTGATGTTAAAAAATTCCTTTTTGGGCTAAAAGGGTAAAATTGATATAATCACAGGGGCCAAAATCGTAATTTACTCTAATATCAAATTAGATAACTAAGTTTGAATTTGAAGTAACTAGATAAATATACAAGTAATAATTAAACTAAAAAATATTTAGTTGAAGGATTATCTATAATTTGCGCTTCGTTGCGGGTTCAAAACGTAAATAAAAATAGGTAAATTATAATACACCCACGCTCCCCGGTACACATGGAAATTCGGGAACATTATGTTTTTCAATTCAAGAGTAAGTTACTTTTTGGGTCCCTGTGTTTTAGTTGTTTTAACCACTTGAATCCAAAATCTATTAATTAAATAAAACTTGGGTTATTATATGTATGCTCACATGACTGTTAAAACTCGTGAGAAAGTCGATAATACAGTTTGTTTTCTAATCGATGGTTCAAATGCTTTCATATTTATAAACTTGATAAACATCACAAGTTTTGATCATATATGACACAAAATTTTGTAAATATCGTTTTATAATTGTTAAATCTTTGTTATTAACTATTTGATTTTTTATTTACTTAACCCGTGTAATACACGGGGTTATAACCTAGTATCATTATAAAAGAATCCACTTCACAAAATACATAACGATATATCACTATAAAACAAGCCACTTCACAAAATCAAAAGACATGTTGCGTGTTTGAGAGAACCCGAAGTCATAAATCACATAGCTCTCAATCTCTCATTTAGCGTTCTTTTGGTGATTTCTTTTGAAAGTTGGGTTCTTCAATTATGTGACATAAAACCTCTTATGGTACACAATTTAAACAATTGACTTATAGGGTGGATATACAATAGGAAGTTTATTTGGCTAAGAAGGCTAGGAAGTGATCTTGACCATCCATTTAGTTAATCAAGGGCTAAGATTAAATGATGGAAATTGAAGAGAAGAAAAAAGGCGCATGAGTTTGTTTAGGGGCATTCTAGTCAATCCAAGGTAATAGTTTATCTCTCCTCCAATTCCCCCCCATTTTTTAAACGTTAATAACTCTTTCATACCACATTATTTTTTTATAAAAATTGCACCAAAAAAACGAGCGTTTTTTTATCTTTAAAACGAGTATACTATTGCTATATTTTTGAAAAAAAAATTTGAAAACCCAGTTGCGTAAAACGCAATGGAAAAAACCCAGTTAAGTAAAACGCAATGGAAAAAAAACCCTAAAAAATGACATTTTTCTAAAACGCAATGCACCAAAAACATAAAGAAATGTCTTATTTGTAAAACGTAATGGTCAGAAAACACAAAGAAATGTGTTATTTCTAAAACGCAATAGCCTAAAAACTCAAAAGAAATTGTAGTTTCTAAAACGCAATGGACTGAAAACACATAAAAATGTGTTTTACCTAAAATGCAATGCACCAAAAACACAAACACATGTCTTATTTCTAAAACGCAATGGCCAGAAAACACTTCAAAAATGTATTTATCTAAAACGTAATAGCCAAAAAACACATAAAAATGTCTTATTTCTAAAACGCAGTTGCCTAAAAACACAAAAGAAAGTGTATTTTCTAAAACGCAATGGTCTGAAAACCCATAAAAATGTGTTTACCTAAAACGCAATGAACTAAAAACACTTCAAGAATGTGTTTTTTCTTTGTGTTTTCACATGCCCAGTTCATTGTGTTACAAAATAGAAATAAACATAGATACATTGAGATGAAAATAAACAATTGCGTTTTACAAATTCATTGGCATGTACAATTAAAATGAAAATCCATTAATTAATAATTAATAAAACTATTGCCTTTTAGGCGGTTGGGTATGGGCACCGTCAAAAGGCCCGTCTCCTCTTTTGGGCTCGTCCAACACCGCCCCCAAGGGGCCCGGCTCGGCTTCTCCGTCGGATTTCGGACGTGCAAGACGGGGCTGAAAAGTTGAATGGGGTGGGCCCCTCTAACGTTAACCTGCAACAATTTTAAAAAAAAAAAAAAAAAAAAATTCACCCCACCACTATATATTAAACCCCTTTTCACCTCATTTTTTTACCAAACTACTCCCACCTTTTTTTCCATTTTTATAAAAAACCTCTCCCAACCTTAAAATTATGGATCCCTACAACCCAAATAATCCCAACTCAAGTTCACACCCGTTTTCGTCATCCGGCTACACACCCGTAATGGACAACGCTTTTGCGGGTTACCAACAAATGCCAAACGCTTTCAACCAATACCCGTTCAACCCAATGCAAATGCAACAACCCAACATGCCGTTCAACCCATATCAAAGGCAACAACCCAACATGCCACAAGCACCTCAAACACAAATCGAGGAACAAGATGATGAGATAGAGGTTGTGCCAGAAACGCAACCTGAACCTTCAAAAAAGAAAAATAAAAAGGGAAAGGGAAAGGGAAAGGGTAAAAAGGAAGACGCAGCGGCCAAACAAATGCAACAATGGACAAAAATTGAGGAAGAGGCGTTGGCGAAAGCATGGATTAACTCTTCAACGTGTCCTATAATCGGTAAAAAAAAATAAATTTTCTTTCGTAATTTTTTTTTTGTTTCCTGTGTTTAATTTTTTTTTTTTTGTTTCGTGTGTCTTCATAATATTGTTGTTATTAAATATTTATTTGTACACTATATTTTTCTTACAAAATATTATTATTATTGTTACCAACTTGTAGGTAACAATCAACTAAACGATTCGTTTTGGCAAGAAGCCCTTGATATATTCCACGGGCTTATGGAACAAGGGGAGTACAGAACCATTGATTCTATAAGCTCGAAGTGGCGCAAGATGAATACGTTGGTCACACGCTTTTGTGGGTTTTATAACACAACGCGGGCCAACAAACCGAGTGGGTGGAACGACGAAAATGTTTTCAATGAAGCGGTGCGTTTATACGAAAATGAGAGCAAAGGTCCTTTCCCACATGTCCGTGCTTGGCTAGTTGTAAAGGATCACCCAAAATGGAAGGGATGTCAAAATGAGGTTGCACAAGCGAAACGAGCAACGAAACGGTCTAAAACTTCCGAGTCAGGAAGTTATAGCGCTGGAGGCTCAACCGGTCGTTGCCAAATAAATATCAACGACGAGCCCGACTATGAGGAGGAGCCGATTGAAGATGGAGAACACCCCCCAGGAAGGGACAAAAGTAAAAAAATAGCGGCTGAAAAAAGGAAACAAGCCGCATCAGGAAGCGGTGGTGGTTCGAGGTTGGAAGGTGTTATGGCCGAGTTGAAATCATTCAAGGAAATCTTTAACGACAGGCAAACCGAGAAGGTAAATATTAAAAAAAAACTAGCCGAGGAGAAGCTAAAGAAGCAACAAGAAGCGCAGGAGTTGGAGGAATGGAAAATCATGACCACCGACCTTAGCTCCTATCCACCGGAAGACCGTCCCATTTTACAAATGATGAAGGAAAAAATTAGGAAAAAATGGAGTGGGGGAGTGTAGTTTTTTTTTTAAATGTAACTTTAGGTTTTTTTTAAGTGTGTTTTTTTTTTTAAATGTAACTTTAGGTTTTTTTTAAGTGTGTTTTTTTTTATTTAAATGTAACTTTAGGTTTTTTTAGGTGTGTTTTTTTTATTTAAATGTAACTTTAGGTTGTTTTTTTAGGTTTTATTTAAATGTAACTTTTTTTATTTTTTATTAATTAAATCAAATAAATAATAATAACAAAAAAATGAAGGAGGAGCATCCCCACACCCTTGGATAGTCTCCAAGGGGAGGGTCCTTCTCCTTTGCCTACGTGACGCTTAGGTGGAGGATAGTCCTTTAGAGACTATCCTCCCCCATACCCAATAGTCTTATAACAAATGGTACTTAAAAGTCAAAAGTTGAATAGTTAAATCAACTTACAACAGTTTATTTCTGCAACCCATTCCTTTATGAAACTCCAAAATCCAAAACTCTCTCACCATTGCAAAAAACCCATTCCTTTATGACAGCAGCTCCACAACATTTGGTGGAAGATAAAAGTGCAAGCCAAAAAATAAGGAAGCTACAAGTATTAACTAACATATCCTCACTTCTTTTGATTTTTAGATGTTTACAATATAAAAAACATCACGGATCTGAACGGTTTAGAACGCATTCAAGGTGAAAGAGGAAGAGATTGAGAAGAAATCGGAGGTTAGAGAACGTGTTCAAGCTCAATTACGACGAATTGAGGAAGAAATGATGGGTTTAATGACGATTTGTGAGGTTTGATTTGTGTTTTTAAGTGTTAATTGATTGAATCTGGGGAAGATTTGTTTGAATTTTAGGGTTTTATTGAGATGTGAACTGGGGTTTTTTGTGCGTGAAAGATGACAGAGAATGTGAAACTGTGTTTAGACCAAAATACCCCTGCGCGTCTAAATAAAAAAATCATACGTGGATGGCTAAGATTAGTTCCTATACTTCCTAGCAAGATCAAACTTCCTATTTGATCCTTACCCTTGACGTATAACCAATCAATTATTTCAATATACAAATATATATTAATTTATTTCCTAAATAAATGGATATTCATAACGAAATAATTATCTTTTTGTGAAATTAATATGTTAATCAATATAGTTATCTATCTATACTTTATATTTAGACTATGGGTATGGGCCGAGAGTTGGGTACAAACGCCCAAGTCACCACTCCGGGTGGGCTTGGGTTTCGGCGTGGCCCCTTGGGCGGGGGTTTTAGCCCGGGCGTTGGGCGGGCTTAGCGGTCTTCCGTGACCGGCTCTCATTGGCTGGGTTGGCTAGGCTATAGGTGGCTAAGATTTAAATTTAAAAAACAACCGTTTTAGGAAATTAAAAATATAATTTTAGGCTTTTTTTTAATTTTGTGTGCATTTTTATAATAATTGAAAAAAAAAATTATAACATCTGGTCAACCCACGCGGGCTAGCCACGCCCCGCCCCGCCATACCGACCCAACATGGCAACATGCAACTGACCTGCGGTGCCCCTCGAAGTCCACGTGTCAAGCCATGCCCCAAACCCCCGCCCCACCATACCCCACGATCTTATATAATAAAGTAAATCAATATATGATACGTGTCATTCATTGAACTCACACTAATTAATATATTAATCAAAATTAAAAGAATATTAATATAACATTGCGTAAATTAATATTTCACATGCTGTAATATTAATATAATATTAACATGACGTTTTTATTTGACTGAGTATAGTTTATAAAAACAAACCTAATTTTAACATTTTTATTATTTAATATGTAAAATTACATTTATCCAACCTTGTAATACACGAGTTTTTTTTAAATATATAACTTTTTTATTATTTAGTATAAAAAATTAAATTTATTCAACCCGTGTAATACACGGGATTTTAAAGATAACTTTTTTTATTATTTGGTATACAAAACTACATTTATTCAACCCGTGTAATATATGTGGTATTATAAGATATTTTTTTTTTATTATTTAGTATATAAAATTAAATTTATTCAACTCATGGTGTTCTTGAAGTCTTTTTAATTATTTAATATGTAAAATTATATTTATTCAACACGTGTAATAAACGCGACTTTTAAAGATATATTGTTTTATTATTTGATATATAAAGTCACATTTAATAAACATGTGTGGGTTCTAAGTTCTAACCGAGTTTATTTCATAAATTAATATGACAATTACCTCATGTACAATTAACCTATTAGACTATCCACTATCACAACCCAACTCAATCTTTCATTAAAATACAATTTTTTTTCTTTTCCGTCTACACAACCCAACCCAACTCAATTCAATTTTTCACCCACATTCATAACCCAACCCAACCTAAACTAATATTTTTATAAATAAAAATTATTTATAGTTATTGTTTATAAGGGAAAAGACAAAAAAAACAATTAAATATTAATATAAGTGGTTGCAAACTTTGGTTGTGTACGCAACCCGGTCGTGGAGCAGGGCAATTTTTTTGATTAAAATGCTTGCTTGCTTTTTTGTCTCATTGTCCACCTTGTAACCAGTTGTGAAACTTTTTCATCATAGTAAGTAGTTTAATAGTAAGTAATATTTGTTACACAAATAGCATTAGACCACCCGTAGTGGGGCGGTATATTTTTAAAAAAAAATTGAAAAAAAATGCCCCAAAACAACCCCCCCCCCCCACTACACCCGGCGTTATAGGGCGTTATTTTCGAAAAAATGGACGTTGGCGTTTTAATTAAAATGCTGAAATATCACTTGGGCCAAGAGATGACCGTTGACAACGGTCAAATGTTTAACTTTTTTTTTTAATTAAAAAATTTACCCACTATATATATATCACCCACTTTCTCCTATTTTTTATAAAAAAAACTATTACTTTCTCTCCTACTTCTTTTATATTTTATACAATCATGCATCCATTCCGACCCCCTTTTGGTGTCCCCGCAAGACCCATGAACCCGAACACAACCCAACCGCAACACACGTTTAACCTTCAAGAAATGGACCCGAGCATGTTAACATACGCGGCTTACTTGAGTGGCGCCACTCCGTTCGTGCCTCCCACCTTTGGCTATGGTCAAGCCGGCGGGTCGCAACCGTCACAACAACAAGCCGAACCCGAACCTGATGTCGATGTCGTGCCGGAGACGCAACCCGAACCGGTGCAAGAGAAATCGAAACGCGGCAGAAGCTCGCATAAGAAGAAGGAAAAGGACGAACCTCGACGTACAAAAACTACCATTAAATGGACGAAGGATGAGGAATTCACGTTGACTCGGGCGTGGCTCGACATTTCGGAGGACCACGAAACTGGTAACTTTTATATTTTTTTTTTTACTTATTTTTTACTTATAATTTTACTTTTATTTTTAACATACAACTTATATTTTTACTTTTATTTTTTAAATTTGTAGCAAACTTTCAAACGGGCCCGTTTTTTGGGATATGGTTCGTGCACTCTTTTTTAGCACGTGGGGTCAAGGCGAACATCGGGACAAAGATTCCATTTCTAGCAAATGGACCGACATCAACAAGTGTACCAGCGTAACTTCGATAATCGCGGGAGCGGTGAAGCTGACGTCGGGGTTTTAACGAAGACTTTGGACGAGTTCGAGAGAACGAAATGCCCTTTCCCGTACTATAAGTGTTGGGATCTACTACGAAAAAGTCCAAAGTGGGCGCTAGTTAATCCAATGACGTCTAGTAGTAGACGTCGAGCTAAAAGTCAAAAACATCATCCTCCGTTGACCCTGAAACACCGACATCGGATGCCCGCAATGTCGATCTAAATGAGGTGGTGGACGTTGACGAGGAACTTGAAGAAGAGTTGACCCGACCGCCCGGTAGAAGAAAGGATAAGCGAACCGGGAAAAAAACGGTTGAGCCGTCTTCCGATCTCGAGTTAAAGGAAGATTTGTAACACCCCAAAACCCGAATGTTTATAATTATCGTATGTCCTATATGACTTAGCATGAAATAAATGACTAGGCTCTTTAACCTAGTTAAGTGTGTGGTTAGAAGTATTAAAAGACAAGAGTTTTGCCAATATTATTTAGTGGCAAACTTGAGGGACTAAAGTGGGGTAAATGAAAGTTGTATTTATAAAAAAAATATATATATACACATACACACACGATGGTGTGTTCGAGAAGGAGCCAGGAGCTCCATGAAGCTCACAAACCCTAACCATGAAGATCACCAAATTGAAGGGTTAATGGTAGCTCAAATTCAAGAAGAAACATGGATTAATGATCACCTTCACAAGGGGATCGCAAGGTATGTCTTAAAAGTTAGATTGGTGATTATGCACGAAGTGGGTTTTGATGTAAACCGTGAATTTGTATGAAATTGAGAATGGGTGTGTGTTAGAATCATCATATAGAACATGGATTATGCATGGTTTAGGTTAATTTGATGTTTAAGGGTGAAACCCGTTTGTTATGGTGAAGATGATGACATGGGTAAATCATCTATGTCTAAATTCTTGCTTAATATTGATGTATTTTGATTTGTATGATGGATTCTTGTTAGAGGAATTGAAAGAAATGTGATACTAGTATGTTTGATGTTTATGCATGTATGATTCATGTTGATTAGAAGGAAGAAATTGATGACTTATGTATGAGATTAGAAGGATATGCATGAACTAGTTGTACGTTATGCTTAAAAGGTGGTACGCACACCAATCGTATGATAAAATGTATATATTGTCGTCCGTATAGTCGATTATGATGTTACGGGTATATAATGATAAGTCGAAAGTTAAATTAAATGAACCGTTGACTTCTAAAAGTCAACTGGGTATAAGAAGAATGGTTAGACGTGTTGTCATAATTGTAAGATTAGAGTAAGTTATACGGTGCGTGTTAGACTTATGTGTGTTTAATGCGATGACATGATGAATTACATGAGTGCAAACGGATATGGGTATGGCTATATGAGTTACGTTTGTTAGAAATGACTAATGATATGACCGTTAACATGTACAAATGAGTATGCAAATAAGAGCGTGATTTCGATGAAATGGAAGCATAGGAATCACGTCGAGACGAGCTCAAGCACGAGGTGTTAACGGGCCAAGAGGAGGCAAGAGATCGGATACGAGCACGGACGCATAAGGTAAGTGATTTCGTAATCACTTCTTAGTTGCTTATGTAAAGTTATATGCAACTTAATTAAATATGATAATTGAGGTCAAATAGGAATGAATTGTATGATGTCGATGAAGTATTAAACGGATCTTAGTTTTGATCCGAGCAAGGTATGTGTGATTAAGAATTGTAGCTAAGTAGTAGGATTGGTTACTTATGCAAGGAATTCCTTTGTTGTTAAGGATAGAGCGAAATTGACAAAAAACGCCCTTGATAGGTATATCGGGCAAACGACCTTAAATGTCTATTGGAAACAAGCGAATCGATTAGAGTAATGTTTTGGTCATGTGTGAAAGCGAAGAGTATGGTTTTGTATGTCATAGACCATTTAATGCGCAAATACCCATAACGGGTCAAATAATTAGAAAATGATAATAAGCCGAATGCGCGTAAGGTAGGAATTTCCTTAAGTCAGATATGGGATTCCAAGTCCATTTGATAGAGGGTCAAATTATTATCATGTAGGAAGAAACGGGAGGTTAAACGGGTGAACGGTTCAAAAGTTATGCGCGTTTTAGTGCGTTCGGACGGCGAAACGAACCTGCAGAAAAATGCAATTTCTAGAGGGGGTCACCGACAGGCTTAGGGGCGTCGCCGACGGGCTCCAGAAAGTGAGTTTTTGGCTGACGGGTTATTTGACTGTCTACGGGGGTTTTTGGCTACGGGTAATTGCAAGGGCCGTCGCCGACGCCCTCCCCAAGTTCAAAAACCTAAAAATTTGTTATTTAAGTTGATTTATGTATCGTAGGCTTCGGTTTGTTATCCGTGGACTACGGCGGACTTTCCAAACATGATTTTGATGGTTCCTTAGATGTTTATGGGCTATAAATCTAAGTCTAAGTCCCATGTAATTAATGTATGATTATGTAAGAAGTATGTGAGAGCTTGTATGTGTATATATGGGTATGTACATCTGTAGATGTGTATATATATGTATGTGTGAAGGTACGTCTGAGTGTATGTATGCACGTGAAGATATGGGAAGGTATGTATGGATGTGGATGTCTACGTATGTAAGCATAAAGGTATGTATGAGTATATAAGGGTTCGGTAAGATCTTGAATGTGTAAATGTGAGTATGCATGTATGTAGAAATATAGGGACGTATGTACGTATGTAGATGTGTGTTTACGTATATATGAAGATCCGTATGTATGTAGAGATGTATGAATGTAAGTATGTATGTATGCGTGTATGTAGAGATGTATGAATGCATGTAAGTATGTAGATGTGTATGTATGAATGTAAGTGTGTATGTACGCATGATTTCGATACGTTGAGGATTAACGTTGTTAATAGTGTGCCTGGAGAATGAACATTAATGCAGATACTTTATCGAAGACTCACCAGGGAATTGATATGTGGATGTAATGCTTAAAGATAGACATATAATTGGAATGGGAGGTGTACGTGATTGAATCTTGTTTATGTATTGTGCACTAATGTTATGAATGTATGTGGTGAGTGCAGGTTGTACGAATCACGGGCGGTTATTACAAAGATTAGAGATCGAAGACCGAGTCACAAGATAGATTGTACGGGAATAATTGAGTATGTGTTTTAGCAAACAGGACTTACACCTTATTTTTGTAAAAGATACATATTAAAACGAACTTTCAATTAAGTCAAGATGTTGTAATGAAAGAATTTTTATGGCACGAATTTCCGCTGCGACTTTTTGTTAAATACGTATTAGGGTCTTACAAGATTTCGAGGAGATGAACCGTCGTCTCCAAGACATTCGCGACCTCGGCCACCAACGTTATGAGATTATGAAAGAATGAGTGACCGAAACCAAAAAGTTTAACGAGATGCAAGAGGCGAGGCAAATGGAAAAGGACATTGAGTTTTTGTCCCAACCTATCGACCACCTCCAAGGCGATGCGTTGATCCTTGCGCAAATGCGTCGCCAAAAAATTCGAGAAAAATATGGACTCTAGATCATCTTTTTTTTTAACTTTATTTTTTTCGTTTTTTTTTTATTTTCTGTTTTTTTTCGGGTTTTTTTTATTTCAAGTAGTGTAATTTTTATTTTAAATTAATGAAGATTTTTATGTTTTATATTAAAAAAAATTGTGAAATGATTGCATGGGTGTTATTGGAATAATGCCCCACTACACCATTTTTGCAATAATGTCCCATGCTGACTGGACTGCCACGTGTCGGATAATGCCCCATGGTAAGAGCATTATTTTTCTTAACCACTACACCCGGTCTTAGCTAATACGAAAGACATTTAAATTTTAATCATATGATTCATGATCCTTTTTTGTTCATGTCTTAAGATATGTTTGATATCTCATCATTGCTAACTTATGAAATCTAGTTGTGCTCAATTGTAAAGTATATCATAAAATTTGGATTGATAAATGCTTCGGAAAATGTATAGTGCATTTTGTATAAAGATAATTGAATTCGGATTCTTGAAATCAGAGTCGTCTCCTAAAATCACAAAAAAAAATGGCCCTGTTTGAGATAAAAAAATTGGGCCCTATTCGCAAATCTTCATATAATATAAACTTATCAATCATTCAATCAAATATATAAATCCTAAAAACCCATAATATTATGATAATTGTTATGAAATAGACAAAACAAATTAACAAAAATAGTGTAGCAAAAATGATCAAATTATCAAACCTACTTGCTAAGCGAACAGTGTGGTTCTTCATCTACGTTCACATCTTCTTCACCCACATTATTGTCACTCAAGTTAGAACTATAATTTTGAGTTTGTTTTGAAAAAAACTTAGTGTATTCGGTTTTGTTTTACTTCGTCCGCCTTTCTTTTCTCTTCCTCTAGCTTCCTCTTCTTACGTTTTGATGGCCGGATAGGTGTTTGTATTTAGAAATGGGAGGCATATTTCTACATATTAACCAAAAACATTCATTCAATCACAATCACATGAAGTTTTATAGTATATGAAATCAGAATCACACATATTAATATATTATGAAATCAAAAATGTATGACATCAAAAACATATGAAATCAAAACGACAAAAACATATGATCGACATTTTGTTTCTAGTTACCCTCATCCCAATTCCCTGTGCGATATACTATACTGCCTGCGACAGTGCGACGTTTTGTTTCCTTTCCCTGATCTAGCAGGCCCTTTTTTTTTTGACTAGTCACTTGGGCTTGTTAATTGGTTCGTTTTTTTTTTTTAACTTTTAAACTGGCCCTTAGTTAAAAAACTTTGGGCCTTTTAGCAGGCCCTTATTTATACAAACATCCAGGATTTTATATATATATATATATATAGGGAGAGGATCATGAGAAAACTAGATATAAATGAGAAAACCAAAAAACTAACCAAAAAAGCACTAAAAAGGAGGGGGGAGCCTTTTAATGAAGGAGGGGGGGACTTTTAATGAAGGAGGGGTAAATTGGAAAAAAAAAATATATAACTTTTCAAACATTTCCCATTTCTCCGTACGTTATCATTTTAAAACAAAAATGGCACCATAAGATCACAAATTTTTGTATCTTTCATTCAAGTATATTCGAGCATATTTTTTATGACATAAAAAAAGATTTATGGTGTCGTCTTGTTTTCAATACTATTATTATAGTAGTGCACATGTGCAATATAACATGTACTACAATTGCATTACATGCTTAAAATTACCTTTTTGAGTCTAGCTTTTAGGGTTAGTTTTTTTGGAGGTTTAGGATTAGGATTAGGTTTTTGGGTGTGGGGGGAGGGGGGTTTAGGTTTTTTGGGGGGTGGGGGTGGGGGGGGGTTAGGTTTTTTTCGGGTTTACAATTGCATTACATGCTTAAAATTAGCTTTTTGAGTCTAGTTTAGCTTTTAGGGTTAGTTTTTTTGGAGGTTTAGGATTAGGTTTTTGGGTGTGGGGGGGAGGGGGGTTTAGGTTTTTTTTGGGGGGGAGGGGGGGGGGTGGGGGGTTTAGGTTTTTTTCGGGTTTATGTTTAGGGTTTAGTTTTAGGTTTTCAGGAGGGTGGGGGGTGGGGGGGGGTTTAGGTTTTTGGGGGGTGGGGGTGGGGGGTTTAGGTTTTTGGGGGTGTCGGTGGGGGGTGGGTTAAGCTTTATGTATTAGTGCATATGTGCAGTACGACAAAAAAAAAAAAATTTGAAATTTTTTTTCTAGGCATAAAAACTAGCGATTTTTTTATTAAAAATTGTAAAAAAAAAAAAAAAATTTTGGTATGTTTTTAGGTTTTTTTTTAAGCTTTTTTTGTTAGTTTTTTTATTTTCTCATTTAAACTAGTTTTCTCATGATCCATCCCCTATATATATACATATATATATAATTTTAAAAATTTTTCGGGTCCTATATTGATTTGGGCCCTGATCGCAGGCACCTCCTGCACCCTGATAGACGGCCTTGCTTGAAATGAGTATTATAAGTACACTGATTTAGTAAAATAAAAATAATTAGCATAGACAAGCAGTCGACACAAACGAGCGAGTGTAGGGGAAGAACAAAAGGTCAACGTATGCATGTTTGACTTAGGCATTTTTTAATTAATTTCTAAAGTCTGGACTTTTCAAACACTGACCTCAGGATAACGTGTCTACTCGAACAATGTCAAATGATAATTCAATCGTTGATCTTATGATTTAATGATTTTTACGCCGTTCTCATGCGTTTTTTTTTTAATGTGTGAATTATTCACGAATGTTAGAAGGTCTAGCATACATTGTTTTAATCGGGTCCACGCTAGAGAGCTCTCTCGCACATTAAATCCCTCAATTTAAACTCCTTAATAAGAAACCACTGTCACCCAGACTCGAACATTGATAACGTTGGCCTGACTCATTTAATATACGCTCTTGCCTCCTAGTGAAAGATCTGGTTTCTAGCCCAAACAAAGGACCTGTAGTTTGGGGAATTTGTCTAAAGGATTTCTTGGTGTTGTCCTCTTTATCCCAAGGGTCTCCTGAGTGTCGTCATTTAGGGGAAATATACATGATGAAACTTCAACAAAACAAGTTAGACCGGTGGGTGCGGCTTAACGCCACCCCGCCACCTTACCCTCTATGGCGCCCCCTGGGCGCCATCGTCCACACCACCTCTCGCCAGCATGTTAACTAAGCAATTTTGGCATTTTCGAAGTTAATGGTCTTTAGGGGGGGGGGGGGGGGGCTATAGTGTAAACGGGACTTTATACCACACCCTGCAAATTAAAAGAAGGGGCTTTAAAGCCCCCTGTGTGACGTGACGCTGAGGTAGCGTGATAAAACCCCTAAGAACTTTATACCACACCCTCCAGCCTTATAATAATCTCGATAGATAAAAATTATTAAAGATATCTACAAATCTAGAAAAATATCAGAAATTACCTAATATTTGACCCTAAAATGAAACAATGTGTAAACGGGACTTTATACCACACCCTGCAAATTAAAAGAAGGGGCTTTAAAGCCCCCTGTGTGACGTGACGCTGAGGTAGCGTGATAAAACCCCTAAGAACTTTATACCACACCCTCCAGCCTTATAATAATCTCGATAGATAAAAATTATTAAAGATATCTACAAATCTAGAAAAATATCAGAAATTACCTAATATTTGACCCTAAAATGAAACAATGTGTAAATTTCACCAACCTTCGTTATCTAAAAGCAACCGATTCAATTCAAACTACTGTGAATTAAATAATTTTGTTTAGTGTTATTAGTTTACCAAAATGGACTGCCAACCAACTATGGGTTGGAATTGAAAGCAACCCAATTGTTTTTTTCTGCCATTGAAAGTGACCTCTCGGTTGGTACTTTTATGACCCTTTACACTCTTTCCATCTATGAAAAAAAAAAAAAAAAAAACCCCTCTAATGATGTCAAAATTAGAATAAGAATAAGAATTAAGAATATCTTGAACTCGAAGCGAGCACACGGGGGTATATGTAATTTTGACATCAAAGGGTATTATCGGAACTCAAAAAAACGATCCCGGTTACCTGAAACCTTAGAGCATCTACAATGGGTCCGTCAAAGCGTCAACCCCTACGAAAAGAGAATGGCGACAAACCACACGCCTCTCGTGGTTTCCCAATACCAAAGTTCGTGTGAAAGGACCTCTAGAACCACTTCTTTGTGATCCTTGACTCGTGGTTTTCACCACAAAACTCCTTGGCCCGAATCTTCACACGCGTGTTCAACCTCCTGGATCGCGCAGCGAACATGAAACTAGCATATCATATCATGATCAAAATATATACATGATTATCTTTCTCAAAAACATAAAGCCAAAACAGGATCAAAACACTGCAAACTATAACATAAGAAAGCAAATAGTAACTGAATAATTAGTTGATAACAACAAACTGTGCACTTATCATTTGTGTATACAACCATCCTTTTTGTATCAAAAACAAAAAAAAAAACATGAAGACTCTCAGCTTGTTGAGAGCTCTTCAAAGATACCTGAAACCATCAAGATTATACTTCTTGACTATTTTGATTATTCGCTCTTCGATCGACTTTAACCAAATCAAACCCGAAATCCCCATCACCCGATCGAATCTGAACATCATGCCGATCCGAATAATAATTATTATGATTAATATTATTATTACCACATATATCAGATCTAACCCTACAAGCTTCATAATCATTCAAAGAAACTGATCTTCTAATAGTTCCACTTCCACCAACACTTTCCCCTTTATGTTCATCATCAACAACAACTCCAATTGTCATATCAGAACTCTCATCATCCTCCTGTCCCCCACCCGCTTCCTCGGGTATCGAAACCGTCACAGTTTCATCAATCTCATTCAAATTATCGTTACTGTTACTATTACTACCCGAACCCGAGTTAGCAACACTAGTTTTAACAATCCCAGCTCGACACAAGGGGCAATTTGTGTGTGATCTAAGCCACGTGTCAATACAGGATACGTGGAAAGCATGATTACACTTTGGTAACAACCTTAGGGTTTCATCTTCTTGAAAATCACTCAAACAAACAGAGCAAGATGCACCGTCGATTAACCCGTCAGATTTGTTGTATTTAACGACGGTTATAGCGCTTATTACCGACGGTTGGAGACCGATTGTTCTTATGTACCATATGGGGTGATCCAAAACATCGTGATCAAGAAACTCGTTATTGATTTCTTGATTTTCCGGCGGCGGTGGCGGCGGCGTACGGCGGCGGCGGGTGCGGTACCAGACGGTGTAGAATTTGTAAAGGGTGTAGAGGAGGAAGAAGGAGAAGGTTAGGACGAGGATCACGAGGGAGATTTTGAGGGGGAGAGAGAGGGATGAGTGGTGGGGTTTGGGTGGTGTGTCGAGGATGTAACCGCCGGTGTACGGCGGCGATGGTGGTGGCGGGGAGGATGATTCGTTGAAAACACAGGAGAAGCAAGTGATGGAGGGGTTTTTTAGTGGGTCGCAATCGGTTGTGCAGGATCCAGTGGTGGAATTTGATGGATCTTGGATGATTTTCCGGTGAGCCGCCATTGGAGAAAGGTTGTTACGGTGGCGTTGATGATCATTCACTTTAAGGATTTTGGTTTAGGATTGGGTTGGGGTTGGAATGGATTGATCTACTACATGAATAATTCACGTGTAAATCGATTTTGAAGATATAAGATTCAAAAGTCAACATTCAAAAACCTCACACATTTGTGTTTGAAGAGAAGTGGATTTTGTAGACAATAATAGGAACTTATTATTCAAGATAGTATTTTAATAATGATATAATAATATATACGACTTATTATTCAAGATAGTATTTTTAATAATGATATAATAATATATATTGTTCAACATTGTTTTTTTTTTAACGGCCAACAAACTCAATTCCGAGCACTCTCGGGGCACCCACTGGACAAATGGAGTACTCCGAGAGTAACCCGAGTCCACCACCAATTCCGGGGAAAACCCGGTAACCCACCCGCCCGTAGGCACGACGGTGAAATTACCGGTAAAACCCGTTTGGCTCAAAGATCCAACCCAGGTTTCCCTGGGTCTCCTATCATTGCCCACCAATGCCTCACTCTGCATCAAGTGGGAGTCGAACCTGCATCTCTCAAGAGAAATGCAAGCCTTCAACCACTTGATCTAGAGATCATTTGCTATTGTTCAAGATAGAATTTTTAGTATTGATAAGGTACGTTAAAAATACCAGGATTCAAGATATTTATTTTATTAAATACAAAAATACCAGGATTAAAGGTATTTCCTATATCTACAAAACACATGATCGTGAACAGTGGCAGGGAATAGTCTTTCCTTGTCATTGGTTCAAATTGGCGGCGACCATTTTTTATTGGACCAACCAGTTTATTAGTGTATACCCACTTTAAAATTACGATATTGCCCCCAGTTAAAAATTTACGCTTTCGCCCCAATTTCAAATTGTAATTACCCCATTTGCCCACAGCTCAAATTTACGTTTATGCCATTTGTTAAAAAATAACGACTTTATCCTCAGCCAAAATTATGCTTTCGCCCCAGTTAAAAGTAACAATACGTTTTCCCCCAGCTAAAATTTATGATTTTACGCCAGCTTAGTATTTTATACCCACTTTAAAATTAAGGTTTTGCCCCCAGTTTAAAATTACGTTTTTACCACCAGTTCTAACTAAAAATATGCTTTCGCCCCCAGTTCAAAATTACGATTTTCCCATCGGTTTAAAATTACGCTTTTACCCTCAATTCAAAAATACGTTCTTCCCACAGTTCAAAATAAAATTATGATTTTCCCCTACCTAAAAATTAAGATTTTACCCTCGCTCAAAATTACGGTCTTGTCATCGTTTTAGTTTTTCTTTATTCCAAAAGTATAGTACTGTTTTTTTAATTGGTTGAGAATTATTCGGCGATCGCCCCGCAACGCGGGCGGGCATCTAACTAGTTAAATACAAATGATTGATTTATTTATTGATATTATATATATTAAGAGGGTGTTTGGGTTGGCTTATTTTGAAACATATTGACTTAAACCCACCGTAGTGGGGCGGTACATCGTGCGGTTGAAGCCTTTGGCGTCTGGCCACACCACTACAACCGGCGCTATGGGTGAGAAAACTCCAAATCCAATGAAAATTATAATGCGCAAATTTTGTGAATTTAAAAAAATCTGATCGTTGAACGGTCATGTATTTATAAAAAATTGTTTTACATTTTTATATATATTCTCATCTTCAACTCATTTTTTTAAAACATACTCTACCACCATTCACTCTCTTTTTATTTTTATAAAAATCTAGGTGTTTATACCATGTATCCCTACAATCGCCGTTTTTTTTCCTCCGTGTTCTAGTGCGGACACGAACCAAATGACCAATCCTAGCCAACCCGTTTCTCCAATTCCTACTCGACTCACCCCCTACGGATCCGGTTTTGTCGAGTACAATCAAAATCAAACCGGTTTCATGAACCTATTGAACCAACCCCTTTCATGGGACCCAAATCTATACGGTTGGAACCCGAATCACAACCCCTTTCATGATCCTATTTAATAGATATACTTTATGTAAATATAGATAGGATTTTGTATTATTCTCTTCCCTAAATTATGGGCTTATGTATTTTGTATATATTGAGTTATCAATAATAGAGAAGCATCGATTGATCCATTACATTCTACATGGTATCAAGAGCAAACCCCTAAACCCTAATTTCTTTTTTTTTTTCGCCCCCCCCCCCCCCTTCCTGCTTCCTTCTCGCCGATTCCTGTTACTACCACCCTCCTTCTTACTTTTGGCTATGTCTTCCACACCCGTACATCCCGCTGTCACGGTTAATAACATCAAGAATTCCATTCCTCTTATTCTTGATAGCCAAACCGAACATTACAACACATGGGCATAATTATTTGTCCTCCACCGCATACGACGCCTGGTGTCACCTCAAAAATCTCTTCATTGACAACCAAGCGGCGCGAACTATCACTATACAAAACAAATTTTTCAACACTCGCCTCGAACAATTTTCAACTATGGCTGACTATTGTCAACACATGAAATTGCTTCATGATCAACTTACTAGCCTCGGGTCCACCGTCTCCGAGAACCAGCTTGTTCTACAGATTCTCACCGGGTTAACGGATCAGTATGAGAATATTTCTCTTATACTACAGCAGACATAGCCTCTACCAGATTTTTACAACACACGATCCCGACTATGCCAGGTTGAAGAACGAAAAACTGCACAGGCAAAGTCATCGGCCCAGACTGCCGGTACCGCTCTACACACCACCACGGATCAGCCTACTCGCGGTTCTACAGACAACCGAACTTCCAATCGGTTCGACTCCTCTTCTAGTCGGGGCAGGGGTCGTGGCCGCGGCCGTGGTCGCTCCTCCTATAACCGAGGTCGTCACCAACAGCCACATCAATACTCGCCCCCTACTGCCAGCCGACTCCATGGGCCAACTACCCTCCACAACCGCCCTCACAACCTTTGGCCCAATGGACTCCACCTCCATGTCCATACCCCTCCAACCCAAACCCTTCTCATATGACTTCACAACCATCACATCAATCGGCCCAAGGGATTTTAGGCCCACGACCAGCAAATCAATCGGCGGCCCAAACATACGCGGCTGGTTATTCTCCAACCGATATTGCACAAGCATTATACAACTTGGCTCTTCACAACAATGATTCATCATGGACCATGGACACCGGTGCGTCAGGTACAATGTCTCCTCAATCTGATAAGTTTCATTCTATTTTTAATTCTGGCATTATTCGTAACATCATTGTTGGCAATGGC
Organism: Helianthus tuberosus; assembly: GCA_030545235.1. Lineage (NCBI taxonomy): Eukaryota > Viridiplantae > Streptophyta > Magnoliopsida > Asterales > Asteraceae > Helianthus > Helianthus tuberosus. The sequence goes on from CM060407.1 coordinate 78,547,893, forward strand.
ACAACTATTCCGGTCCTTGGACAAGGCAACATAACCCTTTCACCACCATTCCCACCTTTTAAACTCAATAATGTCCTTTATGCACCTAACCTAGTTAAAAACCTTATTTCTGTACGTCGTTTTACTACTGATAATCATTTGTCTGTTGAATTTGACCCTTATGGTTTTACTGTGAAGGACCTCCAGACCAGGAAACCTATCCTACGATGCAATAGCTCGGGGGATCTCTACACTCTCAGCCCGTCCAACATCACCAACCTCACCTCTGCTTCTACTTATGCTGCCATCTCTCAAGACATCTGGCACCAAAGGCTCGGCCACCCTGGTCCAGCAATTTTACAAAATTTGAAAACTTCTCATTCAATTTCTTGTGGTTCTTTGAATAATAAAGTTTGCACTGCTTGTATTCTTGGAAAACACACTAGACTTCCTTTTATTACATCTAATTCAAGTACTTTTAAACCATTCGATATTGTTCATAGTGATGTTTGGACATCTCCCATCCTTTCTAATGGGGGTCATCGTTATTATGTATTATTTTTGGATGATTATTCTATTTTTTTATGGACCTACCCTATTACAATGTTCACAAAATTCAACACCTTTATTCAAACCCAATTTGGCACCAAAATAAAACAATTCCAATGTGACAACGGACGGGAGTATGCCAATCATCAATTCCAAACTTTTTGCAACATGCAAGGCATGCACTTCCGTTTCTCGTGTCCTCACACATCCTCCCAAAATGGCAAAGCTGAAAGAAAAATACGAACCATCAATAACCTCATACGTACACTTTTGGCCCACTCTTCTACACCGACTCATTTTTGGCATCATGCTCTCCAAACCGCAACTTACCTTTTAAACATTATCCCAAGCAAAATTCATAAATTTCAAACCCCCACTCAACGCCTATACCATTGTCTACCGACTTACGATCACCTCCGGGTGTTCGGGTGCATTTGCTACCCTCTCATCCCCCACACGACCATTCACAAATTAGCTTACCGTTCATTCCCGTGTGTGTTCCTCGGTTATCCTTCCAATCACCGAGGATACAAATGCCTTGATCTCAAGACCCGTAAAATTACTATAAATCGACACGTCCTATTCGACGAAACCAATTTTCCATTTAATAAATCTCACAAGGCCAACCCTCAAACATACACCTTCCTCGATGACCCTGTCCACCCATACGTTCACCTTACTAACCCACCAATGCCACCCAATAACCCACCGCCAATACCACCCAATAACCCACCGGATCCCCCTACCCCACCACCCACACATATACCCCCCTCGGCCCAAACCGATATCCTACCCCACTCTCCACAGCCTTCTTCCCCACCGGCCCACACCCATCCCCAGCCCAACTTGTCACCTATAAACTCTACAATGAGCCCAAACCCCTCCCCAGCCCAACACGTTACCCATTCCCATTCCACTGACCCAAACGCAAGCCCTATCTCCTTCCCATTGCCCCAATTGTTTCCTGATACCAACTCCAGCCCGATACCGCCCCCACCACCTTTACCACCAACCCGTACTATGCAAACTCGTGCCATGTCAGGCATTTCAAAACCAAAACAAATCTTCAACTTAACCTTAACAACTATCGCACCTATCCCTAAAAACCCCATTGATGCCTTGTCTAACCCGGAATGGTTTACCGCCATGCAAACCGAATTTAATGCCTTAATTAAAAATAAGACTTGGGAACTTGTCCCGAGACATCCTGATATGCATATTATTCGTAGCATGTGGCTATTTCGCCACAAATACAGGTCGGATGGCACGTTAGAACGATACAAGGCACGGCTTGTGTGTGATGGTAGAAATCAAGAGGTCGGTATTGATTGCGGGGAGACTTTTAGTCCGGTTGTTAAACCGGCTACTATTCGAACGGTATTGACATTAGCTTTATCTCAGTCATGGCCTATTCATCAGCTGGATGTTACTAATGCGTTTCTTCATGGTTATCTTACTGAGACTGTATACATGTATCAGCCCATGGGATTTCGGCATCGCGACTATCCTGATCATGTCTGTCAAACGGCTTCCGCTCCTTGCCCCGGAACTCGATGTTGGCCACCGCCACCCGATTTTCGTGACTTATATCACCACCCAGGACGCTATCGTAGTAGGCTTTAAAACGGTCGAGCTTCGGTCGTAGCTCGCGCCACTTGTGTTGGCACGCGATTAAATTGTGCCGGTCGTTCCCCACGTTGTGCCGGTAGCTAGCGAAAGCTTCCGGCCAGTAACGGGTCTCACCGGGTTGGCGGACCTTCATCGCGTTGTGCCGGTATCAAGTGTGGGTAGCGGGTTCGGGTAGGTGGAGTGAAGGGTTGGGGTAGCGATGTGGACAGGCGGTAGGGTTGGGGGGTTTTATAGTGACTTGGGTGAACCGTTTGGCTTGGCCAAACGTTTATTTTTTAAAATTTAATCCTAGCCGCTATGGCCTAGCCAACCCAGCCAATGAGAGCCGGCCACGGAGGACCGCTAGGCATGCCCAACGCCCGGGCTGAAACTCCCGCCCAAGGGGCCACACCGAAACCCAAACCTACCCGGGGTGGTGACTTGAGCATTTGTACCCAAACCACTGCCCAACCCTCGCCCCATACCTCATAGTATAATAAATGAATATAAGCCAAACGGTTGTTTTTAAAAATTTAATCCTAGCCGCTATGGCCTAGCCAACCCAGCCAATGAGAGCCGGCCACGGAGGACCGCTAGGCATGCCCAACGCCCGGGCTGAAACTCCCAAGCCAAACGGTTATTTTTTAAAATTTAATCCTAGCCGCTATGGCCTAGCCAACCCAGCCAATGAGAGCCGGCCACGGAGGACCGCTAGGCATGCCCAACGCCCGGGCTGAAACTCCCGCTCAAGGGGCCACGCCGAAACCTAAACCTACCCGGGGTGGTGACTTGAGCATTTGTACCCAAACCACGGCCCAACCCTCGCCCCATACCTCATAGTATAATAAATGAATATAAGCCAAACGATTATTTTTTAAAATTTAATCCTAGCCGCTATGGCCTAGCCAACTCAGCCAATGAGAGCCGGCCACGGAGGACCGCTAGGCATGCCCAACGCCCGGGCTGAAACTCCCGCCCAAGGGGCCACGCCAAAACCCAAACCTACCCGGGGTGGTGACTTGGGCATTTGTACCCAAACCACGGCCCAACACTCGCCCCATACCTCATAGCATAATAAATTAATATAAAATATTGCTCAATATAAAAAAAATCACAAAATAAATAAAAAATTAATAATCACATAGAATTAAAAAATGAAAAGTGAATGAAGAATGGCAGTGTTCATTCACTTTTCATTTTATCATATAGTAATTAAAAATAAATTATGAAAAATATTTTTTTTTTTGGTATTGGATTTTAATAATCCAAAGTTTCACTAATTGGCCGGTAATAATCTCAACTTAAAAAATTGCCTACAACAGTCCCAACTTGTAAGATTTTGGCCACCAATGATCCTTGTCTAACTGGGTTATAACCTTGTTGGGCTGGTGACCTGCAACTTATTCCGGCGACCCGTTTTACCCCTGAAACCACCAAACAAGACCACCATCAATCATCTCCGACCTCTTGTAATCTTCTCCGCTTCTCAAAAGTTTAAAATTTCCACCATCTACGCAACTCCGGTGACCTGCAACTTATTCCGACGACCTTCTTTACCCCTGAAACCACCAAAGGAGACCACCACTTGTCATCTCCAACCTCTAGTGACCTTCTCCGCCGCTCAAAACTTCAAAAAACTAACTGGGTTATAACCCAGTTAGACAAGGATCATTGGTGGCCAAAATCTTACAAGTTGGGACTGTTGTAGGCAATTTTTGAAGTTGGGATTATTACCGGCCAATTAGTGAAACTTGGGATTATTAAAATCCAATACCCTTTTTTTTTTCATCAACGTAAGTTGTACAAACTAGTTTTTTTACCCAGGCTTCAAACTTGTTTATGTTACTTCAAAACATGTTTTTTTATAAACCGGTCCGAATAAGTAACTTGTTTTGTATTTGAAAACGTGAAATCTATAGGAAGCGGATAGGTAGGTTTCGAGCTGTTAACAGGAAACAGGTTAGCCAATGATCTCTAGATCAAGTGGTGGAGGACCTGTATTTCTCTTGAGAGATGCAGGTTCGACTCCCACTAGGTGCAGAGTGAGGCACTGGTGGGTAATGATAGGAGACCCAGGGAAACCTGGGTTGGATCCTTGAGCCAAACGGGTTTTACCGGTAATTTCACCGTCGTGCCTACGGGCGGGTGGGTTACCGGGTTTTCCCCGGAATTGGTGGTGGACTCGGGTTACTCTCGGAGTACTCCGTTTGTCCAGTGGGTTCCCCGAGAGTGCTCGGGATTGAGTTTGTTGGCCGTTAAAAAAAAAACAGGAAATAGGTTATTTAAGAATTGGTTTTGTTAAGAAAAAAATACTTTATTTTGTAAAATTATAATATAAAGTAAAATAAAAAATGACATTATTTTTGGAAGAGTATAATATGAAAAGTCGAAGAGGTTAGGTGATCAATTTAAAAATACAATTGTGTACGTATATGAAGTTAGTTGAGCAACACTCGTTTGACCTTTTCATTTTTAGTAAAATAATAAAAGGTTTATATGACAAGGATTGGACGGGACAATATGGACAATAATTTAATTTTAATCTATTAATTATAATTAAAATATGATAAATAAATGAAAAGTAAAATTATCAACCTTCAAAATGAACCTGATTAATAATGGAGAAAACTATGCGTAAAATTTTAAATGAAGTTGATTTTTAGCTTATCAACCTTCAAAATGAACCTGATTAATAATGGAGAAAACTATGCGTAAAATTTTAAATGAAGTTGATTTTTAGCCTGTTAAATTAGATGACCCGATCAATTAATATATTAAAACTTCAATTAAATGGAGTTGATTTTTTTTTTGAATTGCAAGGAATGACATGTAAACCATCGTGACACCGGACACCAGTGACGGAACTAAAAGAAATATCCAAGACTATCCCAATTTTTTTACTGTACATTTATAGAACGGAATTTTTTTTACCTACATTACGGGGCGGAGCCAATCCTGGAAATTCAAATGCTCTGGGCGAGCCAAAAAAGGCCCTTAGGCTTTACCGAATTATATCTTATAAACTAGTTTAACAACAAAAATAAACTCTTAAAACCTAGCAAATAACAAATATACAAAATTACAAAATACTTACTAGTTACTATTAAACGTCTAAACTTGAATTCAAGAAGTCAAAAAATCAAAATATCAAAAATAAAATAGAATACATAATACATTCATATACATAAGTCAAGAAATCAAACTATCAAAAATCAAATAGATATATATTAAACATTCAGATATCAAAAGTTCAAAAAATCAAATACACAGATATCAAAACTCAGATTTAGATGACAATAAAACTCACAAACTGCGTGTGCGACGATTGTGTGAAGATCCGTTCGGCTGTTCCAATCCACTGTGTGTGCGAATATGCAATTGTTTGGCAGTTCAGATTCAGGCGTTCAGTTTCTGTGCGTGTAACGTTTGGGAATATACATATAGATAACTTTGAATCTAGAAGTTACCTATAGATAATTTTGTAGTTAACTGGAAGTTACCTATGAATATGATAGACCAAAAGCGGAATCATTATATAGAATTGACTTGTTAAAATCTACTGACGCCAAGTTTTTTAAAATCAAGGTGTAGGATACATGGAGGTCATAGGTTCAATTCTTATGGTATGCAATGCAAGTTTAGTCATTAAGAAAAAGTAACGTATATATTTTATTTATTTTTCTTCTTAATTAGATCACAAAATCAAAATAACAATTTTGTTTGATTTGGTCATAGTATTTGTATATGTTATCTTAAAAACAACAATTTTCAAAAGGTCTATTTGAGCGTGGGACAAGCATTGCCTTCAAAACTGTTACAAGGGTACATCTAACTCAATTACATCGTCTAACAATGGTGCATCTAATTAACTTTGTTGTTGTGATGAGTTTTGCCTATGAAAAACACCTCCCAAGTACACTTTGCGTCTAATATTTCATATCTTAAAATAATTAAAAATAAAATCTAATGTTATACATGTAATGCTGTTTGTTTTTCCCTCATTTCTCCCGAAATTCAAAAAACAAGCATCAAATTTTGTTTAATTGCTCATGTATATAAGCCTCACATGTATAACGTATATTATTTATGTAGATAGGGGAGGATCCATTGAAAAGTGGATTTTGCCTAAGTAGCATAAGAAGGATTGTGATAATGACATGTGGCACTCCTAATAAGTAGAAATGAAGGACATTTTGGTCCTTATAAATAGGAGTGAAAATGACATGTGACACCCCTTTTGTTTTTTTAAAAATACCAAAAAAATCTAGTACAAAAAATATAGCACGAAAAAATTCAGCAAAAAAATGCAGTACAAAAAAATGTAGTACAAAAAAATCCGGAACAAAAAATTGAGAAAAAAAATTTAAGACAAAAAATTCATCACAAAAAAATTAGCATAAAAATATAGTAAAAAATCCAGCACAAAAATATGTTAAACAACATAGAAATACAACACATTTTAGTGGTTTTTTATAGTATTCATATTCTATATAACAATATAATACTCAAATTAAAGATAAAAAGACGCTTGAATTTACGGTGAAATTTTTATGGAAAAATAATGTCGTATAAAAAATTTATGAACATTTAAAAAATGGGGTGGGATATGCATGTGCCTTGCATGTGAAGAGAAAAAAATCCATAAATAAGATTTTCTCAAGATACCCTTGTACTCCTCCTTTCTCCTACATTTTCATCTTAACCATTGATTTGAAAAACGAATGGTTAAGATTCCTTCTCATCCTACTTAAGGAAAATTAATTTTTTATTTAATCTTACCTCTATGTAGATAAATGATACAAAATAGTTATAGAAAACGTATGAATAATTTAGTTTGATAGATTTTTATGTACATATATGTAGGAAGTTCAAAAAAGTAGAAAGTTATAACCACTGAAAAAGTATTAGATAGCTTAGATTTGTGTTACGTCTTCTCGTAAAATTTATTTGTACTAAGACAATCACGAGGTTTGAACCTGTACCTTCCCTCTAAGCGGCAAGTGCCTCTACCCAGTAAGCTAGCTTCACACTGGCAATAACAACTTTTGTTATGTGAGATGCTGATGACTTAAACAAGTCCTAATAGATAGTGTATAAGTTTGAGATGTCCAACACGGAGGTTTAATTTTTAGGTGATATATATGTATAATAATGAGGTGCCTCTTACGAGGGAATTGTTATTGATACGAAACACTGATAGAAACCAAGAAAATCATATGGACCTCATATCTACATAAATGCACTGGCATATTACTAACAAGCATACAAAGTCCAATACGCCTCTACGTGGGAGAAATATGTATATATCCTCAGAGAAACCACTGCAAGAATAGCGGTGTTATAACATGCTAACAATAAATGCACTGAACATCTATTGAATCTTTCACCGGAACAAAATATGAAAATCTATTTTAATATATTAATTAATACTTATTATTAGTTGAGAGGTAGGTAGCACTGAGATTATTATTATTACACCTGAAATAGGAGAAACAGATAGTCAAACACCAAGCTCACCAAGAGGAGCTTCAAGCCACGTTAGTTTAGTTGGGGTACCAAGGCCTCTAGAGCCTTAATTTGGCTAAATGTGTTCATGACTATTCGTTGCTTTCTCGAGTGTCACAAGATTGAACTCGCCCCAAGAGATATCGCAAACACTCCTATAGAGGGACATATTATAAGGGCGTCCAACCTAGTCGACGTTAGAGAAAGCGTTAACTATAGAACCAGGAAAAGCATGTAGCGCCACATAATAATTTCGGTGAATGAGGAGTCTATGAGAATTTGGTACCACAAGTGTAATATAAGATACTAAGATGTGATTTAGAATGGATCGAGTAATGTGTATTTGTGAGGGCATGCATAAATGGTAATACTTTATTGACAAAAAAGTAATCTTAGGATCATATAATAATTTATCATTATCACGACTTAATTATTAGTTGCCCCGAAAAGTTTGGGGGGTCAACCTTCCGGACTTGACATATAGAACCCCTCAACTATACAATATAACAACAAGAACTAATCAGATAAACTTAACTGAAAACTCAAATGGATACTTAGATGAGAGGTAACTTCTTTTAACAACTGGAAAGACAGTTGATTTGGAATGATAGGATCAAAAGTAAATTATTTTTGAGATAACACAACACAACCATTATAACCCTCGATATCTAGAAAAATATGCAATGTCCCCAAGTCATTTAAGAAAAATATGCACTTGAGGCAGGGGCGGACCTAGGTGATGGCTTGGGTGGGCGGGCGCACCCCTTGAGAAAAGTTATCTAGTATATTTATAGGTAAAAAACTCGATCGCACCCCTTGAAAGTTTGGTTAAACCTCTGATTCACACCTCCATAAAATAATTTTTAGGTCTGCCACTGACTTGAGGCAAAGAAAAGTCACCCTGTTTGATCCATAGAACAACCTATTTCAATGATGTCATCAATATAGATCGACAGGGGCGAAGGTTAGAAGGGGCCGGGGGGGGACTGACCCCCCAAACTTTTCACTCAGTAATGTTATGTATGTAGCTTTCGTATAGAAATTTTTGGGTATATACGTTTTCGACCCCCCGGTTCTATAGAAAATTTTGGGTATATACGTTTTCGACCCCCGTCGGAGTCTCAAGCTTTGCCAACGTAGATGGACACATAAATTATTACAAATGTTTGTGCATATACATATAGAGGGGAGTTGACATTAGTGTTAGTAAACCCTGTGGTTAATAGTTACTGTAATGTTAATAAAACCATGCTCAAGATGCATGCTTAGGCCATATATAAACGAGTAAAGACAATACACATGATTCGGTAGATTTCAGTCTAGAAACACGTTTTAAAAATCTAATGGAAATTAAGGAGCCCAACCTTGAGAAATAGCTGGTAAAGTGGACTACGGATTCTCGTATATCTGACTTAACGTCTCATCAAAATCAACACATGGTTGTTGGTGAAGTCTCTTTTAAACCTGAAAACATTATATTTTTTTAGAATAGGCACAAGGGTGCATGTGCCATCTTAGAAAATCCATATAAGGAGTTTTTTAGTCATTTATCATCTTTAATAAAAGACTCTTTAGCCATTTGACATCTAGAAATTTGTAATTTATCTAACACAAGCTAATAGCAATTCCATTAATAATTAGAATATACAAAAATGGAAAATTTAGACACTTTAACGGTAGGCAAAATCCGCACGTTTTGGTAGGAATGTTAAAATTTGTAATCCCCGATTTTGACAACTTGTATATTAGTGTTCACCCCGTGGTAAAAATAAGTACAAAGAAATGAAAAAAATCTAATTTTTATAAAACGTCGTATTTTAAAGGCCGTGTAAGGAAATAAAACCAATGTTATTTCACTGTATTTTATTAGTTTGTAGGCAGAGAAAAAATGAAGTGAAAATTATCGGTAAAACTAACCAAGTGTTAAACGGAGAAATTGATTCATAACCAAAGCAACTCAAGAATAAAAGATGCTTTAAAAAGATTTAAAATCCAGCAGAGTGAAGGTATGATTTATTAATCCAATAAAATCTCTATAGGAATTGTTGTTAAAAAAATTTAAAATATTTATTATTAATTGGTGAATAATAAAATAATTAAGTTATTAACTAATTAGTGCAATAATCAATCAAAAGAATTGGGCTAAAAAGTTGAAGTTGGGCTGTTGAGTAAGTGGGGTTGCTTCTTCCTAACATGGGCCGCATGGGAATTGATATTGATATTAGAAAATAAAAAACTTATAAATTCATTTTTTTTATTAGAAATATTACAATACACCTTAATACTGCTAGTGTATGTGCCCTTCATCCGATCTTTTTAAGTAATTTATTGGTTAAGATAAATTTGTTACAACAAAGATTGAAGGAATTTAAATGAGATTTGTTTTTGAGTTTTTATGCTTTTTAGCATCTTTGTTAGAAAATATCTTTCTTCAACGGCTACGTTGGTGAATCTGTTGAAAATATTTTATGTACTCTCAAGTTATTATCCATTTATGATGTTTTCTTCGGTGGTCCATCAGTAATATACATCGATGAATGTGTTGTAGGTGATCAACCAGTGAAGCATTCATCGGTAAGTTCACTGGCAGATTCTGTCCCAGTAATGAAAAAAATATTTTTATATGTTTCTAAACTTGCAAAAAGAGATTTGATGTACCAAATTGATAGAATTACTAGTTTCTTACGATTGGTTAACTACATAAATTTATACAATTTCTATTTACTTATTGTTTTTTAGTAGAACTAATCTTATAAGAAAGTGTTTTCTACTGTTTTCAACAGAACTAATCTTTTTAACAGATTTGATGTACTCAATATCTAAATATCTTGATACACTTAACCTTACAAAAACTATTAATCCGAAACATTAAAGTTCGTTGAACAATAGCGATTTGTGTCCAATTTTTTTAAATCGTTGAACAATAGGGATTTGTGTCCAATTTTTTAAAGCTATGTGCATTAATATGAATCTTTATAGTTCATTAAACAATAGCGATTTGTGTTCAGTTTGATATATTTTAACGCAATTAACCATTTTATATAAGCACCTTTTATAAAAATAAACTAATATTTATTACATAAAATATGGAACCATAGCTGATCAGAGCAAACTTCTTATCTAAAGATTGATCTAATCTATCAGCAATTTAATATCTTTTAATACAACTCTAACCTTTTTAGTAATGTTTCACTTTAAAAAAGCTAACTTAATGCCTTTATTTCTTCAAAACTTGCAAGGAACACATAACTTGTGAAACAAAATACTCTATTGCTTATCTTAAAGTCATCAAAACCTATAACAAATTCTCACATGCAACATCATTCTTATTTATACCATTCAAAAATCATTTTGTTAGCTTTCTGAAAACCTTTTGGGATATCAACTTGACCACCATGAGCCCAGGAAGTGCTTCATCATCTTATGGGGTCCGAACCTTTGCCACCACGTTGATACACCGTTACAGAGCTAGCTCAACGACTGCGGCTAGTAATTCGGGCTACCAGCATATAGGTGGTGGCATTAGGCGTTCCATGTTCGGGTATGGCAGTACAAGCCATCACGCGTTAAGCTTTTCTAGTGGCAGTTTGATTGAAAGGCCGGAGTCTAAAATGTGAGTGTCTTCACCTTTTGGGCTTCTTTTCGGTTCCAAGATATTAGTTGAACATTGAAGAACTTGTTTTACTCGTTTATGATTGGTAAACGTAGGGAACATGAAAGTAACTTGAAGGCTCAACCATCTGATCCAGATCCTCCAAGGGACAACCTCTTTTCTTGGTATATACTCTTTTAGCTTTATATAAAACAAACCATTCTACTACACTTTACGAAAAGTGTTCAAACAGTTTAGTCATTTCTGATGTGAATTCTTGGTCGATTCGCTAATTACTTGTTTTGAAAACCACAAACCAAACTGACCAAGTTGGGCGATTTGACCATTTGGTTTTGACGGTTTGAAGTGAATTCTTATTTTAATTTTTAGAACTGGTATATTTATCATGATAAAGATGGCTTATAAATATAATACATAGATAACTACATATTTTAAAAATAAATATGCTTCAATAAATCAGATAATATGGGTTTTGTTTTGTCACAAACATGGCAAATTAAAAACAAAATATTGAAAAATGGAAACAAGTCAAATAGGTTGAATGGACTAAGAGTAGTCCATATCAAATTTAATGCATCTAAACTCCTAAGTAAGATTTCCATTTGTAATTTATTTATAACAACCAAATCAAATAAATTACATATAAAAAATATGTTTGTGGGTCAACCCAACTAGATCTAACCCGTTTTAACCAGTAAAAGATGCTTGTATCAACCCGAAACCCTTTTGTCATGTTAACTAACCATTCTGACTGTCTCAACACCACTATAGACATAACCAAGTAACCAGGGCGTTCCAACCTTTTTGGAGGCTCAAGGAGAAATGAAGTTTTGAGGCCCTTTTTCCTTCTTTGATTGCTATATTTTGAGGCCCTTTTTCCTTCTTTGATTGCTATAAACGATATTTCTTTATTCGTGTTTGGAACCGAACAAAAATCTAATACAACTATAACAGAGAGTAGTTTGCTTGTATAAGGAATCAAACAAATCTAAAACAATAAGTTTGCACTAATATTAATAGTTACTAGTTAGTATATTAATTTTGTTTTAAGTCGGGGCCCTATTTTTTTGGAGGCCCTAGGCCCAAGTCTAGATTACTTGTACTGGTCCTGCAAGTAACCAACACTGAACTATTAAAGATCATGTAATCTTGTGCAGGGTAAAATGGGTATTGGGCTCTATGTTACCTATAATGTTCTCATTTTGGAAGCAAAAATGGGATTCCATGCTAAAGCTAGAAGGCAAGCAAATTTACATTAATGTGGTGGTACTTGCTACATGATGGTTCAATTATGTTTCAATAAACTAATGCAAAAAGAATTTAAAGATGATGATAATTGTAGGTAAGGTTGAAGGAGTTGTTAGAGAGGTGGAGGAGGTGGCCGAGGTGGTGGAAAAGGTTGCCTCTAAAACAGAAAAGTTATCGGCAGAGGTCGCAGAGAGGCTAAACAATGGTGAACTGAAAGAAGTTGCTTTAAATGTAGAGCATGTATCTAATGTCATTGCTAAGGATGCTCGAATGACGGAAGATTTCATCCACAAGGTATTTAACAACAAACTGTAAGATTACATGTTACAATTTAGTTCCGAATAAATATGTTGAACTGGGCTATGCCCTGTCTCACATGGTGGTCACTTCTTTTAAAAGCAAAAATACATCCACCCAGTACACACTTATAAGTTATAACACACGTTTGCGCCACTTCGAGGGGCCTGTTGGTCTAAACGGGTCAGTTTAGATATATTAGGCAAAGGGTAAAAGTCGGCCGTTGTGTAATATGTTTCATACATACTCCTAAATCATTTTATTCGTAAATTTATAATATTATTGTTATAATATAGGTCTTATAACCAAATCTAACATGTTCATACAAACACTACTGTATTGTTTCGACCAAAACTATATTTGACCTATCTTTGAACAGACCGGACTCGTCCATTCTGTAACATCCATGTACAATGTTTGCCTCGGCCATTTTTTGTAACAGACTTTTTTCCTTGCAGGTTGGTGATCTTAAGCAAGACTTGAAGGACTTGGAGGCTATGGTAGGACCTGTCATTGATAAAATGGAACATAAAAAGTAGACCATGAACATTTTTTTAATTAAATTTCTCATTTCTATTGGCAAAGTTGTATATTTGTTGTACAGTGTTTTCAGACACAATCAACTAGAATTTACTTTTATTCTAAGTTTCTGATAATATATATTCTTGTTTTAGTTAACTTATTGTTTTATAGTTAAATGTTGTTTGATTACTACTTTTGAAAAGTGATCTCCATACACATACAAAAAACACTATTTGTTGAAATTCACTATCATGTATACATTCAGTAGATATGAAATTGATATACTTAGTAACTTGGATAAGAATAGGCTTGTGTGTAGGGCCGTCCAATAGGTCATGGCTCTATGCTCGCTCACAATCAGCTTGTCCTGTGAACGAGCGAAGCTCGAACCAAGTTTGGCTCACTCATTAGCTCGCTCAAATATTTTAATTTTAATTTGTTTTTACATTTTAAAAGTTTATAAAAATTCTATTCCATTCTATTCTATTATTACTATTAAAAGGAAACTTGCGTAAATAGTAACGTAAGAGCATGACATTACTAGTTTTAAATTGATATCGACCGAACTCCGGGTACATATCACATATCTTACAAACTATATGAATTATGAAACATGAAAGCGACCAATGTGTGAAAGCCCAATAAAAAGTTTGATAAAGCCCACTCAAGAATCATAATCAAAGTAACTTATTTTGCCCTAATCAGTTATTTCCTCAGCCGTCTTTTGACTCTTTACCTCTCTCTCTCTCTCTGCCTTTTGGGAAAATTACCAAATTAGCCAAGAATAAACTTTGACCACCAAATTAGCCATTTGATGCCTCCTTGGAGCAGGGCATCACGGATTCAAATGTGCGGGATGCCTCTTTCAATGTGGAAGTGACACGTATCTCAATGATTAGGTAGACTACTCCAATGCCCCTCAACAGACTCATCCAATGCCTCAGGCATGAGTTAAAATTTTATGTGAGACCTACCACCCACTTCATCTTCACCACCGCCACCACCACCACCACCGCCACCGCCACCGCCACCAACACCGCCGCCGCCGCCGCCACCACCACCATCGCCGCCGCCGCCGCCACCACCATAAAATATACTACTAATCTTCCTTCCTTCAGATTCATTTCTTTCTATCCCCTGTTGACTTGGTGAACACAGATCGATCATCATGTCTTCCTTTGAAAGAGGCATCTTCCCTGTTGGAGCTCATGAAGGATCTTGAAGATGAAGTGGTGGTGGCGGTGGCGGTGGCGGTGTGGCGGTGGTGAAGATGAAGTGGGTGGTAGGTCCCACATAAAATTTTAACTCATACCTGAGGCATTGGAAGAGTCTGATGAGAGGCATTGGAAGAGTCTGCTGAGGCATTGGATGAGTCTGCTGAGGGGCATTGGAGGAGTCTACCTAATCATTGAGACACGTATCACTTCCATATTTAAAGAGGCATGAGGGGTCTTGAAAGAGGCATCCCGCACATTTGAATCCGTGATGCCCTGCTCCAAGGAGGCATCAAATGGCTAATTTGGTGGTCAAAGTTTATTCTTGGCTAATTTGGTAAATTCCCCCCCTGCCTTTTTGGGTTCTGGTCAACGGTATGATTCCAGGACACCTATTCCAGATCTTTCAAACTCTACAAACAAACAAATAAACAACTGTCAGTTTCATTGACAAAGCATTCAACTATCACAAACATCTATCATTGAAACCATAAAGCAAGCATACTCCAGATCTTTTAACTCTACAAACAAACATCTATCATTGAAACCATGGAGATTAAAATTCAATCAGTTCTGTTCATAAAACCATCAAAGTCAACCCCACAAAATCTACGCCACTTCAAGCTCTCCTTGCTGGATCAACTAGCTTCATCTTCTTACATAGATATGATCTTCTACTATAAGACCAATGGAGAGGTTGACATCTCAGAAAGATGTGATCACCTTGTCAACTCTTTGTCAGAGGCTCTAAGTTTGTATTACCCACTAGCTGGCAGACTCACAAAAGATGGGCTGGAAGTTGATTGTATTGATCAAGGGGTCAAGTATTTGGTGACTCAAGTGAGTTCAAGCCTTGATGAATTTCTCAAACTAGATCCCAAGAATGACCATATAAGTCAACTCATATCTGCAAAGGATCTAGACACAACCTGGTTGGTTATGGTGCAGGTCAACTTCTTTGCTTGTGGTGCACTTGCTATTGGTGTGACTGCTTCACATCAAGTCACTGACGGATGCAATCTAGTCAGGTTTATTAACCAGTGGGCGAGTATGAACCGCGGAGGTGGTAGCAATATCAATGGTTCATTTGAACCTACTTTTGATAATCTGGATCTTCTGTTCCCGCCTATGAAAGTTTCATCAGGTGGACACTCGTTGGTTTCGGTTGACCAAGAAGCCATGGTTGTGACAAAAAGGTTTCGGTTTAATGGGACTTCAATATCAAAGCTAAGAGCGAAAAGTGGTTCAGCGAATGGTCAACAACATACTCGGGTGACACTGGTGGCTTCGTTAATATGGAAGGCTCTTATCGCGGTTGACCAAGTGAAATGTGGGAGTCTCAGGAACTGTTTATTGGCCCCGGCCATGAGTTTGAGAGGAAAGGCAAGCTCACCGGTATCAGAAAGATCGTTTGGGAATGTATGGGCTCCGTATCCGATCCGGTTTTTGCAAAATGAAACCGGATTGGAGTTTGGTGATCTTGTGGATCTGATAGAAGACACTACAAGAAATGTTATAATGTTGGTTCAAAAGGCAAGTGGTGAAGAGATATGTAGACATGCGCAGGAAAGTTATGCTTTGGTTTATGAAGAATTAAAGCACAACAAATTTTGCATTTTTACAAGTTGGTGTCGCTTTTCGATTTACGAGGCGGATTTTGGTTGGGGTAAGCCATACTGGGTGAATACTGCTGGAAGTTCAGTTGAGAAGGTGACTTTAATGGATGACAAAGATGGTGATGGAATCGAAGCATGGGTTAGTTTGAACCAGAAAGAAATGTATGTATTTGAAAGTGATCAGGACATCTTAGACTTAACCTCCTAAATAATTGCTTTAACCTATTGTTGTATGTGTATCTCATGTCAATTGCAATGAAGTTACAAACTATCAGGATTGTGACCCTTCATCTTTGTATGTATGCTTTAATTTACTGTTGCATGTCTACCTCATCTCCATTCTGGTAAAGTTTGAAACCGTCAAGATTGTGACCCTATATCTTTGTTTATATTACTCATACTAGTTTATATACCCGTGACCTTAATGGGTTATTGGTTGCGATAAAAAAAATCTATATCTATAAAAGTATTTTTTTTGTATGATTTATAACCTAAGACCCATGTTTCGCAAACCTTACCAAGAAGAAAAAAAAAACAGAAATTGAATTACTTAGGACATTTACTTCAATAGTGGAGAGTTCAAATGAGAAGAAATTCTTTATAAGAAGAAAAAAGAAGAAATTTTAACCGATAGAAATGCTTCATTAGACTTCATTTAATATTTTTACTTAGGGGCTGTTTGGTAGCCTCTGAATGGTCATTAAGAGACTACCTCTTAATGGAACCATTAAGAATTTTACCAATAAGAATGTAGAAGAATGTGACATGTGATGATTTATCATTCAGAGGTTACCTCTTAACCATTCAGACTTGAGGTTACCTCTTATTCATTCAGAGGTTTTAAACCATTAAGAGGTAGCATCTGAATGGTCATTAAGAGGTTACCAAACAGCCCCTTAATGTAACTATAAGGGTATATTGGTAAACTTACATACATCATTAATTGGTATTTTCATCTTTAATAACTAACTATATTAAATTTGTAACTTATTTTTAAGATATATATTTTTCTCAAAAAATAAAAATAAAAATTCATTTATAGTGTAGGATAAATACGAGGCGTGTAGGATAAATTACGAGTTGTGTAGGATAAATTTCAATATGTGTAGGATAAATTTCGAAATGTGTAGGATAACTTTTGATGTGTGTAGGCAAATTTTTTTAGTGTGAAGGATGATTGTCTTAATGAATAATTAATTAGTCAAACATAATAATAAATGAGATGAGAAAAAACTATTTAGTGTTTTACCATTGTACCCTTTTGTTCTTTTTATTCTTAATAAAATTTTCTTCTCAAATGAACCTTCCCCTACTTCAATATGTCAATAAGTAATAGAAATTGCAATACTATTAATTCTCTACAAAATACCTATTTAATTTCAGATAGATGGATACGGATCCGAATAAACATGGATCGGACCTTTTGATTCGGATCATCCAACTTGTACTAATGGATATGAGTTCTAACTGTCAAACGGTGGAAATTGAAGTTATTTAAATTAAATATTACAAAATAATTTCATAATGGTATTTTAATAAGTATAATTGAAATTATACGGGTAAGTGGTGTATATATTCATCACCAAAAACAATAAAGGAGTAAATTACAAGTTTTGTCCTTTATGTTTACATCAAATTGCAGGCGCTGACCTTTAGCGCAAAAGTTTACGAGTTTTGTCCTTAACGTTTCAAAATCTTGCACGTTATGTCCTTTAGGCCAAACCCAGTTAATTTTTTTTTGGTTAAATCAGGATATTTTTGTAATTTTGGTAGGCAAATAAGGATATTTTTGTAATTTTACCCATTTAATTAAAAAATATGTTAATTAAATTAAAAAACCCATTTAAATAAGGATATTATAAACCCTGCTCTCTTCAGTGTCTCTTTATCTCTCTCAGCCAACATCCACCACAGACACCACCACCACCTCTGGCGACTACCCCCTCTCTCTTCAGTCGCCATCGTCCACCACAGACCACCACCACCTCAAGCGATCCTTTATCTCTATTAGCCCCCATTTCACTCTCTCGTATTCCGACGATGAAGGCAGCAAATAGAGGTGAGATGGTTCACAAAAACAACAATGGTTTGAGTGGAGGTGGTGGAATACGAACCAACATCAGATTCCGACAAGATATTCAAGGTATGGTGATGAAGGATTCATAATTTTACAGATCGATTACAAGGCCTAGGGTTTCAATGGTAAACCGAACGACCAACGACGACCGTCTCTCTGGTAAGAGAACCCTAGCCCCTTTATCATTTCCTCTCTCTTTCCCTCTCTAAAACCAGTCACCGGAGATGATAATGTTGACTGAGATGATGATGACGATGGAGAATGGCAGTGGTCGAGATGGGAAGATGAGGACAGCAGGTGGAGATTTGGTTGAGACGGTGGTGGGAGCCGACAGCAGATGCGGCGCACATGAATGGCAGTGGCGGACCGCCGGAACTCCAGTTCACGGTCATGACAGTGGCAGCAGACATTTAAAAGAAACCCTCGGTCAGTAGTCGACTATTGTTTGCATTTTGTGGTTCCTTACTTTGTTCATGTGTTTAACTGTTTTGGTCAAGTATGTATATCCATCATTAAGCGTCTGCATTTTGTAAGAAAAATGTATGTTTTTATGTGTTTGATGATATTCTTGTAACAAGCTGTTTGATTAGATCTGAACATACGTCTGTTGATTAATTAGAGATGAGATTTTTTATATAAGTCGTGGTGGTGATTTGAGGGTGGTGATTTGGGGGTGGTGTTTATGAATGATGGTTGAAGAGACTAATTGAAGAGATGATCTTGGATTAGTGGGGTTGTTGTGGATGTAAATGGGGAATTTAATGAGTTGAGAGGGAATTACCATTTTACCCCCATGTGCACTGCACATGACCTTTTTTAACTGAGATTTCTAACCAGGTTTGGCCTAAAGGACAAAACGTGCAGGATTTTGAAAGTTAAAGGACAGCGCCTGCAAGATTTTGGCAAAAATGACAGCACCTGAAATTTGATGTAAACATAAAGGAAAAAACTTGTAATTTACTCAACAATAAAGCAATTTTCTCAATTATTGAACTTCTCCTTCACCGTGTCTTCACAATCTTCTCTCATAAGATTCTCAATACTATCCCTCCGAAATCATCTGGATTGGGAACTTCGTTATGTATATCACCAACTGATCTTATTTCTTGATTTTATTTCCGATTTGGTATTTTATCTGTTTGTTAGGATTTCATTTGAATCTTAGTGTCAGCTAACCAACTAATAATGATTTGAACATAATAGTTTACTTCATGTTTTTGTGTTTTTTTGTTGATTTGTTCACCTGTTGTAGGAATTTGATGTTTAATCTTTTTTATTGTGATTTTTTTCGATTTGGTACTTTATCGTTTTGATAAAACATTCATTGGAATGTTAGTGTAACTATAGTTATTATTTTTTGGCAAATCATAATAGTTTACTTCACCTGTTTGTGTTTTATGTTGATTTGTTCACCTGCTTTTCGACCTTACTAATGTTTAGTTTATGTTTCCTTTTACATAAAACCCTAAATCCTTGATAACAATTAAACGCCTTATTGTCACACCCTGGCTTTGCGGAAGCGTGGTTAATTTTTGGTGTGACTTCTTAATACCATAGCTTAACCATAACAAGCTATATGAATTAAAAACCATGCAAGTCATCCATTAAGTTTTGAAAATCAAACACAATACCATTGTTTTAACATACAACCATAACCTTGTTCAGTAGACATTACAACTTATAACATAACATAAACGTGGTTTAAGGACTGTGTCTTGTCCAGGAAAGAGACACATCCCCTAAACCCTGATGACTCCATGACAAGTGCAGCGGAAAACGTTCCATACCGTGCCAGATCCGTTTAATTTCCTGAAATACATGTGAGTTGAAAAATCAACAATAATGTTGAGCGAGTTCATGTGCAAGTGAGTAAGTAAAACACTTGTAAGTATAAAAGTTTCCTGGTATGTAGCAGTGTAAGAGGACTTGTGATCACCAATGGTTTGCAAGGCCATTAGCATGTTGTGAAATGCAAGTAAGTAGACACAACCCTAGCCGATTTTTGCGTTGGGTACCAAGTCACTCCAGGTCCGTTCTGTTGGTCCTCCGAGAGGTCCGTTCTGTTGGGCCTAGAGCTGGGCTCGCTACACCCAGATAGATCTACCGCTCGAGTCCCTCGGTGTTCTAACTACCCATTCACATGATCTAAACCTCCTTACGTAAATCATACCGTGTATAAAGTACTTGTAAACAAAGTAACATGTATTTCACCCCCGCAGTTATGAAAACTGAAAACAGTTAGAGAAAAGGGGGACATGAACTCACAGTGAATGCGCGTCTCTACCAAGTGTCTCCAATACAGTAAGCTGTGCAACGACCTACAAATGCTAATTCTATTAGACGGACGGCCGTGCCTTAGCTTTACAGTTTATGTCTTTGGGAAATAGTTAGACAACTATTTCGTGTTTATGTTCTGTATACACTTGGTAGTTATACTTCTTCCCAAGGATGGGGGATACAATACATGTGCGTAAGTTACGTTTTATTAGTCGTGTGGTAATGTAATTACCGGTGTAACTTATATGTTAATGTGGAAGCGTTCGCAAAGTTTTGGAATCATTAACGCTTGTAAATATTATTTTTACCCTAAAATAATATTTATGTATTCTCACAAAATAATCATAAACAGTGTTGTGACAAAATATATTTATCACGTTAACCCTTGTGAAAATCCCACCTCCGAATGTTTAGTAATTAAAGTCATGGCGAAATTTTATGTTTCGAAAATATGTCCAAAAGTAGTTCTAACACTTGTTGTGTAAATAAGCCTAAGTGTTAGGTTTTTAGAAAATTTCGCCAGAGTTTCCTCTGTAACTGGAGGTGGCCACGCTTTCAAGCGTATCATTTTCTTTTAACAAATCAATTCAACAACTTCTTTAATCAATCAAACAATTTCCGACACATCAAACTAGTCGATAAGTATGTAAATCGCATAATCGCATGAACTTGCAGTTTTTCCGAATCTATAGTGTAAATCCCCTTTATATATGTAGATCTTTATATAAAGTAACTTTGATCTCGTAAAAACCTTGTGACTAGAGAAATCCGTCTTTACAACTTCTAGTCATTTTTCCCAAAAATAGTTATTTGTCGGATCTTTTCATTTCACAAGTGTCTACACACTTGTGGTTTATAAAATCATGTTTGTTAGTGTAAGATCCTTTCTTTAAAATACATGGTTTCTTAAATGTGTGGTTTTTCAAAAATACCACTTGCAGATACGTAGATCTGCTAGTTTTAAACTCCATTGTACAAGTTAAATTACTTTTACACAAGTAAAATATTTCTACACAAGTTCATGTATCTTGTGTGGTAGAGTTTCGCCTTTTCACCCTTGTGGTAACTAAAAACGAGCTTATGTGAAGATCCAAGATCTTACAAAGTCGGGTTAAACGGAGATCCGAGCTACCACATCATAGATCGGGTCTAGATAAACACAAATTCCAAATACTACAACTTTTACACAAGTTGTAAGCTATTAACCACCACTTTTATAGTTTTTACTAGACTTTAATGCTTCGAAATGTATGTTAACGATATTTAACCGACAATATTCCTTTTAACCACCTTAGATAAGCTTAAAAACAAGTTTTAAATGTTATACCTCTAGCTCAAGGCTAGGGAAGATCTTTGATGAAAAACGCGTGGATAAAAGCTAACGGTAGAGGTCCTTCGCGTTCCGAGTGCACCAAGGCTCCTAATATGCGACTTGTGAAGCTTGTATATACTTGGAATGGAGAGATCAAGAGCCGAAGGTGGGTGTATGGGGGGTGGGGTGTTCGGCCGAGAGGTAGAGAGCAAGAGGGAGAGTGAGTGAGTTGGTGATGTTTAGTGATAATGTTCTTGTGATTAGTGATGGTATTTATAGACAAATCTAGTGCTATTAACCAATGGGTATTGTGTAGGTTAGATATTTAACAAAGTTAGATTTAGATAATCACCATTGTACTTGCATGTTCCCTCCTAGTTACAAAGGGACCGAAATCGGCCATGGGGGGGGGGGGGGGGGGGCTCTTGTTCGATTTTAAGTAGTAATTAGGATAATTAGTTTGGTTAAATAGGTTAACTAAGTATTTAACTTAGTTAGTTGTATGTTATGTGTTATGGCGGGTGTTAGGGTAATCAGGGACCCTAACTGGCTCAGAAAAATATAATTAGTGAAAATAGTAATATTTTCATGTTCCGGGTAAAGTCCGGGTGTTCAGTTGGATAGTAATCCGTTAAAGCGTTACAAAAGCTTTAAAGTGTCGTTATTAACATTTTTAGTGACACAATTTGTTTTCCCGACACTTTAGAAAGTGTCTAGTGTTATTCTCTCATGTTCTGGCACTTTACTAGTCAGCTAGAAGCTGGATTAATTATTAAAGTGCTGTGTTTGGTACTTAAAGTACGTTTTTGGCACATCCGAATCAGTGTATCTTATTCCTAGAGACGCGGTACCACAACCCTCATATCCCTACACTCACTATCAGTGTAGCCAAAATATTTGAGGCTCTGAACAGGCCTTAGAGGCAGTGTCTGCCTGATGCTGGTTATATCAGCATGTTTATTGTGTATCCGTTTAGTGCTACTGTGCTTTTTGTGCATCATGTTTGTCACTCGGGTTCAGCATGTAAATAATGTAGTGACAGCAAGCAAGTATGATGCAAGTAAGTTCATGTATCAGTATTCAAGTAGCAGTTTATCAGCTAGTTCAACAAGCACAGTAATTAAGCAGTAATTAATCATTAATTAAGTTGTACGGATACCTGGTTTAGTGCGGGTTGTCACATTCTCCCCCCGTTAAATAAATTTCGTCCCGAAATTTAAGTTCTGCTCGTAGATGCAGAGTTCTTAGGAAATAAGTGGGGGTATTTCTCTTTCATCCGGTCCTCACGTTCCCAGGTAAATTCAGGACCACGTCTGGCATTCCAACGAACTTTGACGAGTTTGACACTGCTCCGGCGGGTCTTGTTAACTTTCCAGTCTGTGACCTCGACAGGTTCTTCCACGAAGTGGAGCGTGTCGTCAATATGAATCTCGTCGATGGGAATGGCAACGTCAACTTGAGTTGGACTTTTCTTTAGATTGGATACATGAAATGTATCGTGAACACCATTCAGTTCAGCAGGTAGGTCCAACTTGTATGCTACTGTTCCAATTCTTTCCAGAATTCTGAAGGGACCAATGTAGCGCGGATTTAACTTCCCACGCTTTCCAAAGCGTGCCACCCCCTTCCAGGGTGAAACTTTCAATAACACCATTTCTCCAACTTGGAAGTCCACATGCTTCCGGTTTGGATCCGCGTAGGCCTTTTGCCTGTGGCGAGCGGCTTCGATGCGTTTAAGTATTTGCGCAATCTTGTCTGTCGTCTCTTGGACGATCTCGGGACCAGCAAGCTGCCTATCACCTGCGTCAGACCAACATAGTGGTGATCGGCACTTGCGTCCGTATAGGGCCTCAAATGGCGCGACACCAATACTGGTGTGGTAGCTGTTGTTGTATGAAAATTCGACCAAAGGTAAGTGTTTATCCCAGCTACCGCCCAAATCCATAACACATGCCCTCAGCATGTCTTCCAAAGTTTGTATTGTTCGCTCGCTCTGGCCATCTGTTTGCGGATGGAACGCAGTGCTCAGATTCAACTGTGAGCCAAAAGATTCCTGGAAGGATTGCCATATCCTTGACACAAACCTTCCGTCTCTATTAGAGATGATCGAGAGAGGTACTCCATGACGTGCTACGATCTCTCTCATGTATATTTCCGCAAGTTTACTAGTACTGTCTTTCTCCTTGATTGGTAGAAAGTGTGCGGACTTTGTTAGGCGGTCAACTATTACCCAAATCATATCATGGCCTCTTGGCGTTCTTGGCAATTTTGTAACAAAATCCATTGAGATTTGTTCCCATTTCCACTTGGGAATCTCAGGTTGTTGCAGAAGTCCCGAAGGCTTCTGGTATTCCGCCTTGACCTTAGCGCACGTTAAACATTTGCTCACGTAAACAGCAACGTCGCCTTTCATCCTAGGCCACCAATAATAATTTTTGAGATCCTGGTACATCTTATCCGATCCAGGGTGGATAGAGTACCGTGACTTGTGCGCTTCATCGAAAATAACTTCCCTTAATCCACCAAACAGAGGAACCCAAATCCTTTTCTCAAAACATAATGTTCCTTCCTCGTTTGGTACCAAAAGCTTTTCCATTCCACGGAGATATTCTTCCTCAAGGTTTCCCTCCTTGAGAGCTTCCTTTTGTGCAGCACGAATGCGCGAGGAAAGATCGGTTCGTATGATCATTTCCAAAGCTCTAACCCTTATGGGCTTGATTCTTTCCTTACGACTTAGGGCATCGGCGACTACATTCGCCTTCCCTGGATGATACTTTATCTCGCAGTCGTAATCGTTCAACAATTCAACCCATCGTCTTTGCCTCATATTCAACTCCTTCTGGTTGAATATATGCTGTAGGCTTTTGTGATCTGTGAAGATTGTGCACTTCGTACCATACAGGTAGTGTCTCCAGATCTTTAAAGCGAAAACCACTGCGCCAAGCTCTAAATCGTGTGTGGTATAGTTCTTTTCGTGCACTTTCAGTTGGCGTGATGCGTAAGCAATGACCTTTTGGCGTTGCATCAACACACAACCCAATCCTTGACGCGATGCGTCGCAGTATACCACAAAATCGTCAGTACCTTCTGGTAGAGCTAAGATTGGCGCGTTACAAAGCTTATCCTTCAATGTCTGAAACGCTTCATCCTGTTTGATTCCCCAATCAAACTTCTTATCTTTCTGGGTCAGGAACGTCAACGGTTGAGCGATTTTCGAAAAATCCTCGATGAACCTTCGATAGTAGCCAGCCAAACCCAAGAATTGTCGAATCTCGGTTGGCGTCGTAGGCGTTTCCCAATTCTTGATCGCCTCGATCTTTGTGGGATCAACATGAATTCCATTTCCATTAACCACATGTCCAAGAAACTGGACTTCGCGTAGCCAAAACTCGCACTTAGAGAACTTGGCATACAACTGTTCCTTCTTTAGCAGCTCCAAAATAGCTCTCAGATGCTGTTCGTGCTCGGCCTTTGTCCTTGAATAAATCAAGATGTCGTCGATGAACACAATCACGAACTTGTCCAAGTATGGCTTGCAAACTCTATTCATCAAGTCCATAAATACTGCAGGTGCGTTTGTCAAACCAAATGGCATAACGAGGAACTCGTAGTGTCCATAACGAGTTCGGAAGTCTGTTTTCGGGATACTTTCCTCCTGTATCCTTAATTGATGGTATCCAGATCGAAGATCGATCTTAGAGTAAAAGCTAGAGCCTTGCAGTTGATCAAACAGATCATCAATTCTCGGCAGAGGATACCTGTTCTTGATTGTCAGCTTGTTCAATTCTCTGTAGTCAATACACATGCGGAAACTTCCGTCCTTTTTCTTGACAAACAGGACCGGAGCTCCCCAAGGCGAGAAGCTTGGTCGGATAAAACCCTTGTCTAACAACTCTTGAAGTTGTGTCGACAATTCCTGCATCTCAGATGGAGCAAGTCTATAAGGTGCCTTAGCCACAGGCGCGGCGCCTGGAACTAAGTCAATGTGAAACTCCACTTGCCTCTGAGGTGGCAGTCCAGGTAAGTCTTCTGGGAAGACTTCTGGATATTCCCTTACGACAGGGATGTCTTCGATCCTTGGCTCGGCAGCCTTCTTATCCACAATGTGTGCCAGAAAAGCAACACATCCTTTCTGTAAACACTTCCTTGCTTTCAAGCAGCTGATAATCCTTAGCGGTGTGTCACGCTTCTCTCCGTGAACCACAATTGTCTCACCATCATCAGTTGGGATACGAACAACTTTCTCGTGACATACTATCTCAGCCTTGTTTCCGGATAGCCAATCCATTCCTACCACCACGTCGAAGCTTCCCAATTGAACTGGTAGTAGATCCAAAGTAAACTCACGTTCTCCCAATTCTATCACACAGCCTCTGATTACTTCGTTGGCTTCAACTAACTTTCCATTAGCTAATTCGATCGAGTAGGGAATATCTAACTTATTAGCGGCTAACCCAAGCATATTCTTAAATTCTAGCGATACGAAGCTATAATCGGCACCAGTATCAAATAAAACGGATGCATAGCGTTGGTTGATAGGGAACGTACCAGTAACAACATTTGGATCCTGGCGTGCTTCCCTAGCTTCGAGTTGGAACACTCTACCACGGGCCTGATTCAACGTTGGGCAATTCTTTTTAAAGTGCCCGATTTCCCCGTAGTTATAGCATCCGAGCCTCTGTCCATTACCACCAGCTTGATCATTCCCCGGATTACGATTCACTGCGCCCGCTTGGTTAGCGTTGTTGCCATGATTTCTGTTACCTCCAAAATTTCCTTGTGGGCGATTCCCATTTCCACCACGGTTATCATTTTTGTTTCCATATCCTCCCTGGCCTCCGCGGCCGGCAGGGACCCAACAAGTATCCTTCGAGTGACCACGTTTCCCACATGCTTCACATGTTTTTAGCCCACATTGACCAGAGTGGTGACGCTGGCAGGCATTACACCTGGGCTGGGTTCCCATATATCCCCTTCCTTTCCTTCCACTGCCAGTCGTACCCTGAGCTGGCGTGTTTGGTGCTCCTCTTTTACCATCACCGCTAACACCTTGTTTGAAGTTCGAAAACTTTCTTTTGTTACTTCCTGACGACTCAACATGAGTCTCTTTCTCCTTTGCCTTAACATCACCAAACTTGTTCAGACGGATGGCCTCTTCTGTGAGAGCCACGCTCAAGTCAATCGCCTCGGTAATCGTCGCAGGCTTTGAAGAGGTTACCATACTTATGATTTGGGGAGCCAAACCCCAAATGAAGCGCTCGATTCGCTTGTATTCAGGTGTAACCATGTAAGGAACCACTTGAGATAAGTCGTGAAACCTCTGGACGTATTCTGCAATCTTTGGTCCATCCATCTTTAAGTGCCAAAATTCAGTCTCCAACCTTTGAATTTCTGCGCGTGAACAGTACTTTTTGCGCATCAGTTCTTTCAATTCGGCCCAAGTCAGTGCGTAGGCGGCAGCTTCGCCTAGAGTTTGTACTTGTAGGTTCCACCAGGATAGGGCTCCATCTAGAAACAGCCCTGAAATGTATGTGACTTGCTGATCCTCTGCGCACTTGCTCATGCGTAAAACAGAATCGGTTTTCTCAGCCCAGCGGGTAAAGGCAACTGCACCTCCTGTGCCATCGAAGTTAACTGGTTTGCAGTCCAAGAACTGCTTGTAGGTGCATCCTGCACGTATGTTAAAACATGTGTTTGGCATTAGCATCATTGCTAAAGATGTCCAGCTAGGACATGGTAGGTCCAAATGGCGTGGTATTACCGTGAGGTGGATTGTTATTGCCTTGGTTAACACTTCCGCTCGCTCCTGGCTGAGATGCTGCGTACTGTGCTATGGCAGCTGCAATGACTTGCTGTAGCTCTGCCTCATTAGTAGGCATTGGCATTGGGCGTTTCGGCGGCATCTTCTAAAAGATGTGTTCACATTGGTCAGGCCATAGCGAAAAGTATGTATATAGTAATAGTAATAGCACGTAATATCTCATGTTATCAATACATCACGTATATCAATCATCCACATCTCATACCATAACAATGCAAATAAGTAATCAAGCGAAACAGATATGATGAGAATACTGCGATTGTCATACATCAAGACCACAGAGTAAGTGTATCAGTACATCATAGTGTCATACAATCATCCATCAACTAGGGGCTACATCACCCCTGTCCAAAAATCATAACAAATCAGTGTCAAATACAACATCAAGTACATGTCAACAAAAGTCAAAGTCATAAAGTGGTCTCCAAAATGCTGTGCAATCCAACAATCGCCGTCTTCTCATCCTCGTCTATCTAATCAGTAACTGGTGAGCTCTATGCAGATGGTGGTGGAGGAGGGGGAAAATGGGTGTAAAACAAGCGGCGTAACTGGAGCCAGTCCTCCTCCTGGGCTCGCTGTGTACGGATAATGGAAGCAATCTGCTGCTCTAACGTAAAGAGACGGGCAGCAATATCTGGAGGTAATGGTCGAAACGGCTGTAGAGGGGAGGGTGCCTGTCCATGGTACTGACAAGGTGACAACCGAGCTCTCTCGAGCTCCTGTATACGCTGTGTGTGGGACTCATGCTGTGCGACAAAGGACATCAAGACGTCCTCGATAGTGTATCCCCTGTGAAAAGCATGATAGGGGTCAGTGGGTGGCATACCAGAGCCAGGTGCCCAAAGAAATGGCTCGCTAGTGGGGTCGAAAGGTGCCACGTGAAATGGTGCAACAGCGGATGGAACAGGTGACGTCTGAGGCATGAAAGGGATAGGCATCGGTACATGCCCATCAGGGTGTGCTGAAGAACCCTCTCCAGGCCCTGCTGGAGGTACAAACATAGGAACCTGAAATGAAAAGTCAATATGTGGTGCAACAGGAATCTGTGGAGGAAAAGGTGGAACATCCTCATCAGCCGGTATCCAACCGTGCTGTGCGGACTCATCCGGTGGATCCATATGTGCCGCGAACAATGCATGTCCGGGCTCTAGGGGAACGGGATCAAGTAAGGGAGCAACAACAGGGTGAACGGGTGCAAAGTGCTCTATAGGGTGGTCAGCAGGTATATCACCAACGGGTAAAGGAACAATGGGATCAACAGCAACATGATCGCCCTCAATCACAGGAACATCTACAGGGAGATCAGCAACAACAGGCTCAAAAGGGATATCAGCATGTACTAAGTCATGCTCTGGTATAGGGTCTAGAGCGGCTGCCTGCTCAGGAGCAACGGCAGGCTCGAAGTCATCAAAAGCCATCTCAAACTCAAAATCTGGGTCAATAGGATCAAATAGGTCAACAGCGTCTACTGGGTCCTCCATAAACTGATCCATCGGAACATACTCTATGTCACGATCAGGGTCGAATCCTGGGGGAAACATAGGATCGGAATCCCCCTCATCAACATGGTCAAAAGCGAAACTGGGGATAGGGGCAACCGAAGATGCCTGATCAGGCTCTGACTCATGAGAGAAGTGCTGTGCACTCTGGACATGTGAGGGTACAGAAGCCACTGACTCAAAGGAGTCCGCGACTGGGGAGTGAACAGGTGACTCCGCGACAGGAGCATCTGCGATCAATAAGGGATCGGCAGCAGGAAGGGCCTCGCCCTGAGCATCCTCCTCGAAAGGCTCCTCATCAAGCATATCGACATCATCCTCCTCATCGTCGATGGGTAAATCGTAAGCTGGGTACGCAGCAAGCGGTATAGGAGCAGGGATCAGTGCCAATGGTAGATCCCCGGCGATAGGACCATCTGCGAGCTCGCCAGCACCGTCAGGTAGTGCAAAAGGCTGGAAATCGTCCTCATCTGTGCTAGTGAAGTCGGACGTATAAACCTCGTGCTCCGATGACTCAATGTCGTCTGAAACGATAGGCCTCGGGCCTGTGGTGCCTGAACCACCAGTGCCTGTAGAATCCATGTGTCTGTAACATATACACAAACATGCACAAATAGTCAATCATAAATCAAGTAATCACATAAGTCACCAAGTAAGGTATCACATAATTCTCCTAGTCTTACTAGCCAATTTCATCCAGTCTACAAGACTGCTCTATCCTTTACTTAAACCAAACCTCGATCCTCCAGACTGATCCTCAGCCCTCCGAGCTGAGCCTTTTCTTCCTAGCCTTGCTAGCCCACTACCTCGGTCACCTAGACCGAGCCTCGATCCTCCAGATCGAACCTATAACAAACCAACGTGCTTAACTACCCCGATCACCTCGGTCCTCCAGACCGATCCTCAGCCCTCCAAGCTGAGCCTATAATTAATAAAATGTGCTCAACATTTGTTTGTAAAAAGTTTTGGATCTGGACTTAAGTGGTATGCAGAAAAATGTTTTCGTGAGAGCCCTAGTGATCATAGTCTAGACTCGAGAAAGAATCCTAGTTCGCTATGATCAGAGCTCTGATACCAAGCTGTCACACCCTGGCTTTGCGGAAGCGTGGTTAATTTTTGGTGTGACTTCTTAATACCATAGCTTAACCATAACAAGCTATATGAATTAAAAACCATGCAAGTCATCCATTAAGTTTTGAAAATCAAACACAATACCATTGTTTTAACATACAACCATAACCTTGTTCAGTAGACATTACAACTTATAACATAACATAAACGTGGTTTAAGGACTGTGTCTTGTCCAGGAAAGAGACACATCCCCTAAACCCTGATGACTCCATGACAAGTGCAGCGGAAAACGTTCCATACCGTGCCAGATCCGTTTAATTTCCTGAAATACATGTGAGTTGAAAAATCAACAATAATGTTGAGCGAGTTCATGTGCAAGTGAGTAAGTAAAACACTTGTAAGTATAAAAGTTTCCTGGTATGTAGCAGTGTAAGAGGACTTGTGATCACCAATGGTTTGCAAGGCCATTAGCATGTTGTGAAATGCAAGTAAGTAGACACAACCCTAGCCGATTTTTGCGTTGGGTACCAAGTCACTCCAGGTCCGTTCTGTTGGTCCTCCGAGAGGTCCGTTCTGTTGGGCCTAGAGCTGGGCTCGCTACACCCAGATAGATCTACCGCTCGAGTCCCTCGGTGTTCTAACTACCCATTCACATGATCTAAACCTCCTTACATAAATCATACCGTGTATAAAGTACTTGTAAACAAAGTAACATGTATTTCACCCCCGCAGTTATGAAAACTGAAAACAGTTAGAGAAAAGGGGGACATGAACTCACAGTGAATGCGCGTCTCTACCAAGTGTCTCCAATACAGTAAGCTGTGCAACGACCTACAAATGCTAATTCTATTAGACGGACGGCCGTGCCTTAGCTTTACAGTTTATGTCTTTGGGAAATAGTTAGACAACTATTTCGTGTTTATGTTCTGTATACACTTGGTAGTTATACTTCTTCCCAAGGATGGGGGATACAATACATGTGCGTAAGTTACGTTTTATTAGTCGTGTGGTAATGTAATTACCGGTGTAACTTATATGTTAATGTGGAAGCGTTCGCAAAGTTTTGGAATCATTAACGCTTGTAAATATTATTTTTACCCTAAAATAATATTTATGTATTCTCACAAAATAATCATAAACAGTGTTGTGACAAAATATATTTATCACGTTAACCCTTGTGAAAATCCCACCTCCGAATGTTTAGTAATTAAAGTCATGGCGAAATTTTATGTTTCGAAAATATGTCCAAAAGTAGTTCTAACACTTGTTGTGTAAATAAGCCTAAGTGTTAGGTTTTTAGAAAATTTCGCCAGAGTTTCCTCTGTAACTGGAGGTGGCCACGCTTTCAAGCGTATCATTTTCTTTTAACAAATCAATTCAACAACTTCTTTAATCAATCAAACAATTTCCGACACATCAAACTAGTCGATAAGTATGTAAATCGCATAATCGCATGAACTTGCAGTTTTTCCGAATCTATAGTGTAAATCCCCTTTATATATGTAGATCTTTATATAAAGTAACTTTGATCTCGTAAAAACCTTGTGACTAGAGAAATCCGTCTTTACAACTTCTAGTCATTTTTCCCAAAAATAGTTATTTGTCGGATCTTTTCATTTCACAAGTGTCTACACACTTGTGGTTTATAAAATCATGTTTGTTAGTGTAAGATCCTTTCTTTAAAATACATGGTTTCTTAAATGTGTGGTTTTTCAAAAATACCACTTGCAGATACGTAGATCTGCTAGTTTTAAACTCCATTGTACAAGTTAAATTACTTTTACACAAGTAAAATATTTCTACACAAGTTCATGTATCTTGTGTGGTAGAGTTTCGCCTTTTCACCCTTGTGGTAACTAAAAACGAGCTTATGTGAAGATCCAAGATCTTACAAAGTCGGGTTAAACGGAGATCCGAGCTACCACATCATAGATCGGGTCTAGATAAACACAAATTCCAAATACTACAACTTTTACACAAGTTGTAAGCTATTAACCACCACTTTTATAGTTTTTACTAGACTTTAATGCTTCGAAATGTATGTTAACGATATTTAACCGACAATATTCCTTTTAACCACCTTAGATAAGCTTAAAAACAAGTTTTAAATGTTATACCTCTAGCTCAAGGCTAGGGAAGATCTTTGATGAAAAACGCGTGGATAAAAGCTAACGGTAGAGGTCCTTCGCGTTCCGAGTGCACCAAGGCTCCTAATATGCGACTTGTGAAGCTTGTATATACTTGGAATGGAGAGATCAAGAGCCGAAGGTGGGTGTATGGGGGGTGGGGTGTTCGGCCGAGAGGTAGAGAGCAAGAGGGAGAGTGAGTGAGTTGGTGATGTTTAGTGATAATGTTCTTGTGATTAGTGATGGTATTTATAGACAAATCTAGTGCTATTAACCAATGGGTATTGTGTAGGTTAGATATTTAACAAAGTTAGATTTAGATAATCACCATTGTACTTGCATGTTCCCTCCTAGTTACAAAGGGACCGAAATCGGCCATGGGGGGGGGGCCTCTTGTTCGATTTTAAGTAGTAATTATGATAATTAGTTTGGTTAAATAGGTTAACTAAGTATTTAACTTAGTTAGTTGTATGTTATGTGTTATGGCGGGTGTTAGGGTAATCAGGGACCCTAACTGGCTCAGAAAAATATAATTAGTGAAAATAGTAATATTTTCATGTTCCGGGTAAAGTCCGGGTGTTCAGTTGGATAGTAATCCGTTAAAGCGTTACAAAAGCTTTAAAGTGTCGTTATTAACATTTTTAGTGACACAATTTGTTTTCCCGACACTTTAGAAAGTGTCTAGTGTTATTCTCTCATGTTCTGGCACTTTACTAGTCAGCTAGAAGCTGGATTAATTATTAAAGTGCTGTGTTTGGTACTTAAAGTACGTTTTTGGCACATCCGAATAAGTGTATCTTATTCCTAGAAACGCGGTACCACAACCCTCATATCCCTACACTCACTATCAGTGTAGCCAAAATATTTGAGGCTCTGAACAGGCCTTAGAGGCAGTGTCTGCCTGATGCTGGTTATATCAGCATGTTTATTGTGTATCCGTTTAGTGCTACTGTGCTTTTTGTGCATCATGTTTGTCACTCGGGTTCAGCATGTAAATAATGTAGTGACAGCAAGCAAGTATGATGCAAGTAAGTTCATGTATCAGTATTCAAGTAGCAGTTTATCAGCTAGTTCAACAAGCACAGTAATTAAGCAGTAATTAATCATTAATTAAGTTGTACGGATACCTGGTTTAGTGCGGGTTGTCACACTTATCTTCCATTGACATAGCAGATTAGTAAATGTTTTGTTACAGGTTGTTGATTTTGATCACTTGAAAACCCTAAATCTTAGATTACGATTGTTTGCACTTCATTAGTGCCCTGTTTTAGTTTATTTGTTTTTGTACAATCTTCGGATCACTATTAGTTGTGCGAATGTGTCACACCCCAACCGATGGCGGAATCATCGGGGCACGGCACTAGTCGAATCAGATTGCTCAAGAGAATCCATAACAACTATTATGTGACAATATTTTTAATACGTTTAATATCCCATACTATCAAACAAAATAATCCACAAATAGTCATATAGATATCAAAATCTCTCAAACAAAGACAGATCCGACAACCTAGATTTTTATTAGATGAGTTTCTAGACTTCCTATCCTTTTTGTAGCATACCAATCATCAACCTGTCACGTACGTTAAAATAAAGTCAATAAAAAATGTAAAGGTGAGTACACAAGTTTGCATAAATATAGTAAAAAAAGCGTTTACGCATAACTAGCATGTAACACGTAACGGGTGAATCAAGTAAGCTATCAACAATGATACATCCTAACCACATGACTGCGAGTAGAGTATGCGCGACACATGCTCACCGGAGCGAACACGTGAAGTAAAGTAGGTAATCCTTAGCAACCCCTGACAAATTAGGTGCTGAGTCCAAACTATAGTACTATCATTGCTAAAGGCGGTCAGGCAAGTAATTACTTTATAAGCATGGCAACAGGCATTCAACTAATCACGTATAGCATGCGGGAGCGGTTAGCGTTTATAAAAGTGTTAAGCGTTGTGTGTTGTGTTTTTGATAGAGAACGTATGTAACACCCAAAAGTGCGTTAAGAGAAAAAGGGTTCGAGTATACTCACAGTGTGTGTATAATAAGTAAACACAGTCTGAGAATGGATTGAAGGGAGCGCCAACCTGCGTACGGGAACAGAAGCGTAAGTCCTCCAAAGTGCTGAAACGGCCGGAAATCAAAGTGTCGGTGGGAAACAGAAGGCTCGTACGAAGCTGAGCCTTCGTATGATGGCGTGCTTTCGTACGAAGGTGATGATCTTCGTACATGTGTTGCTTCCGTTGGCCAAAATCGAGTGTCTTCGCGTCTGTCTTCGGAAAATCGAGCGTTCATCCCTCCAACCTTAAGCTACTGATTAAACTTAGAGTCGGAGAGGTCTTTATCTGAGTCACAGATGAGAGTCGGGTTGTGATGTGTAAATTATTAAACAGGTCTTTGTGTTAAACTGGTAATCGGGATTCCGGGTGGGGGTTACTTCTTCTTATTCTGATAACATTTTTCTTAGCAAGTGGTGTATTTCTCATTCAATCAAACAAACCCCCAATTTAGATAACACTAGTTAATTGATTAATTCACTAAACACTAACCATAAATTCCTTGTGGATACGACCTTGCTGACCCGTACTAGTATTGGTATTTAAGCAAAATACTTTTTTTTATTAGCCCACGACAGCTACATTAAAATGGCGCAATTACTGGGGAATTCATGCGCTTAGTGTTAGTTTAGAGTAGTTGTTTTTGCTTTCTAAAAAAACCATAAAAGCATATATATATATATATATATATATATATATAGGGTGAGGCTCCTCTACAAAGTGTGTTTTTTCTAAAAAGTGTAGGAAGTATTTTGTGCCATTAGATGTGTTTGATTAATGGTTTAGATTAGTTGGGTGACATTTTTGTAATATTTGTGTTTTAATTATTGATTCATTTAATAGGCGAGGGGCATTGTAGTAATTAATTTTGTTTTAAATAAAGAAACTACCATCAGTTCCTTTATTCTAGTCATTTCTTCATTAATTAACCACTAATCTCTAAAATCATGGATCTAGACAACAACATGATTCAAGAACATTTAAACAATAGATAACACTAACACTATAATCTATTAAAAAAATGTTCATATTTTTTTGCGATCTAATTTGTTTATACTAATGTGTTATACGGAATGCAAGCTTTTATAATGGTGTGTTATACATAATCTAAGTTGTTTATATTGGTGTGTTATACTGGAGATCGAAGTTGTTTATACTGGTGTGTTATACGAAATCTAAGTTGTTTATACTAGTGTGTTATACTAGCGATCAAAGTTGTTTATACTGGTGTGTTATACGGAATCTAAGTTGTTTATACTAGTGTGTTATACTGGCGATCAAAGTTGTTTATATTGCTGTGTTATACGAAATTAAGCTGTTTATACTTGTGTGTTATATGGAATGTAAGTTGTTTATACTGGTGTGTTATACAAAATGTAAGTTATTTATATATGTGTATTATATAGAATATAAACTATTTATACAGTGTGTTATACGGAAATGTAAGTTGTTTACACTTGTAACTGATAAAACACAACGTGAATAAACTAATAACTGCTAAAACATAACGTCAAGAATTTGTTCATGAGTGATCGCATGTCATGTTAATTTGTTCTTTATACGTTCTTTGTATTATAAGTAACTGACAATTTTGAATTCTTAAAAGATATGTTATTTCCTTAAAAAACTCCTTATTTTGTTTTAAGAAATAAATCTTCCATAAATAAGTTAATTATTCAATTACCTTTATACCCTTTAATATAAAATCTCTAAATGTCACATGTCACCATTAGAACACTTCCTACAATTTGTAGGAAAAATAGACTTTGTATCCAACTCCCTCCCTATATGTATGTATATATATTCTTGTTTCGTTTAGTGTTACATGTGGTTTCTTGTTTGCTTGTGTGTAGGTGATCTCTTCACTGCATGCATACCAGGTTTTCAAAAAGGTTATCACCGTTGATCTTTGATCCAGAAATTGAAAGGGCTGTTAAACACACGTGTGTTGTTCTCCGCTCAGCACTCAAAGGAAAGTCACAGTCTACCAACATGAATCCACCAAAGAATCAGCAAAATTTGAACCAACCGCCACCACAGCCATTGTAGTAAAATTCACTTCCTTACATGCCAGCTTCTCCCTTCCAGAATCAAAATCAACTGAACTGACTACAATACCCAAATCAATAGAATCAACCACCACCTCAAAATTTGAATGCCCGACAAGCACAACCACCATAAGGTGATTTGCACATTATTAGTGAGGCACTTGAATACCCACTAGAGAAGCAACAACACCGACAACCCAATCTGTTACAGGGTGTTCATATAGCCAACTAAGAGCCGCACTCGCACCGTGCAGGTGATTTGTTCGATCAAGGAGACAACCAGGCTAGAGTTGAGAACTGGGATGATGGTATGGTGATGGATAAGAAGATGAAGAAGATTGGGGTGGTGATGATGGATACATGGGGTATCGAGGTGGTAAGTTGAATCCGCAGCAAACTAGAACCAACAAGGATTTCAGCAGAGACCGCATCGTCAGGGAGATGGATACCAAACTCCACCACGAGCAAACATGGCACCAGTTATGCCTCTTCATAGGCAAAAGGATCCTCTATTTCCGGATCCAAATATCGGGGGGGGGGGGGAGGGAGCCACTTTCGATCGCGGATCGAAACATACTCTTCCCCAATAGTGATGCCGGTAGTGAATCGGGATAGGTCATTCGAAGCAGATCCGCATATTCTAAACATGGTACCTATTTTTCTCGGGAAAGGTAGTGAGGAACCCTATGCTTATATTACAGATTTCGAGGCAGTGCGTAGGATGATTGGCGGACACGGGTTTACACCAAATCATGTAAAGTTGGTATTATTCCAGTTCTCATTGAAGGATGCTTCGAAAGATTGGTTTACATCCTTTCCCTATGCTAGTATAGATACATGGGAGGAGTTGCAACAACAGTTCTGAGAAGAATATTACACTCCTCAGCGAACAACTATAGCTAGGGCAGCCATCAAAAAGTTTCATCAGTTACCAGGTGAGTTGTTTCACGAGTCTTGGAATACAAAACTGTCCCCATCATGGTATTCAACGATGGTAATTGATAACTTCATTCCATAATGGGATTTCTAATGACGATAAATGAGATACAAAGGTTACAACTGAGGGTACTATTCTCCATAATGTTGATGTGGATTGGGACTATTTGGAAATAGTAGCTACGGATTCAAAGAGACAAGCACAATCAGATAGAAATAAGACACATTCAACGATGACAACGATGAGTACTAGTACTTTAATGTTAGGGTAGCTCAGTTGGAGCGCGAGAAGGAGGCATTGGAGTGTCAACTGGAAAAGTTTAAAGGCCTAGAAGGACGGGCCACATTCCATGCCGCTCAAAATTTCTCGGTATGTGATTCATGTGGTGATTTGGGTCATATGATGGAAGATTGTCCGGACCAATTGGTGGAGCTGAAGAAGAGGTCAACATGGTGTATGGTGACCACAAGAAATATGATATGAATTTGAATACATATCATCTGGGTTTGCGTAATCACCCCAATTTTCGATACAGTAGCACTACTAACCAATCTAATCCTAATTTTCAGGTACCAAATCAGGGAGGTCAGCAATACCAGAATAAAAAATCTGGTTATAATAACGAGAACTATAGACAATGTGGTTACAACTAGGGAAGTTAGAGAAGTTATCAGAAGAGCCCAGTGTAAAACCCCAGTGTTTCGAAAGTCAAAGTCAAAGTCAAGATTGAAGTCAAAGGAAGAAAAGATTTCTAATTGTAGTCTGTCTCTCCTCGCACAATCCCTGTTTTGACTTCTTTGACTGTATATGGTCTATTTTATGTATTACGTTAGTTGTATTATGTGCAGTAACAAATTAAAATCGCAGTAATCGAGCATTTAACGATACTAATCGCTTTATGATTGTGAATAATAGGATGTAACAATGCGATAAAGTCAAATAAACACTAATCGAACTAATCTAATCAACATCGCGCTCGCAACTCGAATTACGCATTTTGGTGACTACTATACGTGTGTGTGTGCCTTATGTGTTACTTGTGTGTGTTTATATTATATAATGTGTGGTGATCAATCGAACTCAATCGAACACAATCGCAATCGAATCACAATCGAACTCAATCGCAATCGAATCGCAATCACAAAACGAATACGAATTAAGATGATTGTATGACGATATAGTACGATAATTAGTGGAGAAAGGATAGTGCAAGATATGGGTAGTTGGGATTAAAAGTAATTTGAATAGGGAAAACTCTATCGCATTCGCATCGCTCACAATCGAAATTCAAATATCAAAAATTGTCGTGCCGCGCACTCGAACTAGATACCAGCCGGCCGGATTGCCATCTGACCGAGCTGTCATCCGGTCGGTGTGCCACCCGACCGACCTGTCATCCGGGTGTGGTGTCACCCGACCGGCCCACCCTTTCCTCTTTTGGAATCCTATAAATACCCATGCCACTTACAAACTTTCTACTATTGGAAATCCTCTGTCCGAACAGCACGCTTTCTTCACCTTTTCTTTGATTTCTCTCAAACCAGGTAAGATCTCGTCCTAAATCTTGTACTTTCTTGATCTACATGCACTCCTACACCTTTCTATCTTTGGAGTCTTAACTTTTAACCGTGAAATCACCCGATTTGAGGTGTTCGAGGATGATGTCATCATGAGTTCTTGAAGAACTTCATGTTTTGGCTTCAATCCTTCAAGAACAACTTAGATCTAACCGATTTCCACATAAACTAACAAAGATCTCTAGTAGATCTAAACATTCTCACCAAAGAAAGGATTGAAAAATGGGTTCCAACTTTCTTTCAAATCTTTTACACTCAATGCACTCAAAACCGGTAGGAACGGAGCTTGTGTCGACATACTACTCATTCTTGTGGTTGTGAAAGCTCAAGATCCGATCCTATCCGTGAGGCTCACCGATTTCGGGTTAAACGTGAACCACTGTCTCGAATAGTTCACTGATCGGGTTTGGGTGATTCCTGTTCGGTCAGGAAAACCAAGTAATGACGAAATTCCCGTTGTTTGACGCGATATCAAGATTCCTCGATAAAAACTACAAATAATCAAAACAACCAAGTGAAAGACGAACGGTACGACCAGCACGGAGAGCCACCCGACCGGACTACTGTCCGACCGGACAGCCATCCGAGCGACTGGCGGATCGAACGGCTGACACTATGGGATCCACACTTAATCAACTTCACTAAAGATTGAGTATTGAATGAATTGCTACCCGATCAGACTACCATCCGACCGGATTACTCTTCGGATCATGAGATACTTGACTTTAACACTTAATCGATTTTCAACATGTTCAGTGCACTAGTGATGCCACCCGACCGGACTGCTGTCCGATCGAGTGACAACCTGCTGAGAACTTATTCTCACTTGAAGTGTCAACCAGTCAGATCGCTGTCCGATCGGACGACCGTCCGATCGACCGACTTGAAGGGTAGAGATACTTCAATGTTTTCAAATGCTACAACAAAAACTTCAAAAGACAAACCATCATACACAAACACATCCTTCTCATAGGAAGAAACAATCCACTCGAATAGTTATCCGACCGGACAACCGTCCGACCGGATAACCATCCGAACGGATTATCATCCGCACGAATTGGCTGTCCGATCGGATTACTGTCCGACCGTACTGCCATTCGACCCATCAACGCTTACCCTCGTTTTACACGTCACTTACCGTTATTCTATCGAACTATTCAGGCTAACCTTACTCTCAAGCGCTCCCTTCAATCCATCCAACCGCTGTGAGTATACTCGATCCCTTTTTGCTTTATGCACTTTTGGGTGTTACATACGTTACTTATTCTAAATCACATCGAACACACTACGCAATATTTTAAACGCTAACCGTTACCGCATGTATTACGTGACTTAATGAATGCTTGTTTATTATGTTTACACATGGAATGCTGTCTACCTGCCTTAACGACGATAGTACTATAGTTTAGACTCAGCACCCGTTCACATGGGGGTTGTTAAGGACAATTACTTGCATGGACTACAGTGGTGGTCATGTATTGCGAACTGCCTTGTGCAGTCAGCCCGCAGTCATTGGTATCGATAGATCCATGTCGATAATTAAAATGCTTCGTTTTTCTCTGTGTACGTGCTGGTTATGCGTAAACTATTTCGAACTCTATATGCTATTACTAAACTTGTATGCTCACCTTTACACTATGTGTATTGACTTTTATTTTAACGTATGTGACAGGTAATTAGGATGCTTATCTGCTAGGAAAGCGAGGCTAGTATAATCTTCTAGAGTCCAACAAATAGTTGTCTGTAGATCTAAAATCAAGGGTCTCTAGAAGCAGATAAACAATTGGACAATTTTTGTAAAATCTGAATTGTCGGAACATAATTATTTGCCTAGATTTGTTTGTAATAATTTGCTTACCTTTTGAGACATGGTATGGGACATGTTACTTTAAATTGATTGGTAATGATAATTGTTATGGAAACTTCTGGACAATCTGTCTCGCTCAGTGCCGCGCCCCGATGATTCCGCCATCGGTTGGGGTGTGACACCCAGATCAAGGAAGGCTAGGAAATCAGAATGAAGAATCTAATAATGAGATGATGGAAATTTTGAAGCAGATACGGAAAGACCAAGATTTGCAGTCTAAGGCTCATCAAGCCTTAGAAAAACAGGTTGTTTAGTTGGCAGCCGAGATGGCTTAAGGAAGTAAGGATTCAGGTAGATTACCAAGTGACACTACAAGAATCCTCAGCATCAGAGCGGCAGTTCATCTAATTCCAAAGTTAATCAGGTTAGTATTATTTGTTTTAGCAAAGTCTATGGTAACAAGGTCAGTCATCCCCCACCAGTTGCAGAGGGTATAGTGGAGGAGGTAGATGAAGAAAATGAGTTAGATGATTAGCCGAAATCTGTCAGCCTTAAAAAGACTAAAAAGTGAGTTTTCAATAATCAAATAATAGGGTGATAGAAACCGAAGCAGTCGAAGCTAAGGAAAGGGCATAGAGGGTAATACCGTCCCGTTTCCTAAAGCCTTGTTAAATCTGAACACAAAAGTTTCAACAAATGGGGCCCAAAACAAGATGAGATGTGGGAATTTTTCAAACAAGTCAAAATAAACCTTCCGTTACTTGATTCCATCAAACAGGTTCTGGCTTATGCAAAATATTTGAAAGAATTGTGTGCCCGAAAACGACATAACAATTTTTCAAAGAAAATTGCTTTAACCGAAAATGTAAGTGTTATTTCTCGGGTGTCCTCCATCCAAAGCTCTGAGATCCAGGTGCTGCTCTAATCCATTCAAGTGGGTGACTTTAAAATAAGTCGAGCTTTGTTGGATTTGGGTGCTAGTGTCAATATTCTCCCGGGGAGTCTGTATGACTAGTATGACTTTGGACCTTTGAAACAGGGCGACACCACAGTGGTGTTGGCTTATTTAACGTTAAAACTGCGCAGGGGAATTTTGTGTAATGTCATTATCATAGTGGAAGATTTCTACTACCCGATCGACTTTTTGGTTTTGCATTATATACAAACTGAAAAATCTAAGCAACCTAATGTCATACTTGGTAGAACTTTTTAAGAAATTGTTGATGCTTTGATAGATTATAGTAATGGTACAGTTGACATCACGTTTTGTAATCAGAAGGTTAGTTTGAATGATTTTTCTCATGCATCTAACTCTCTGGTTGGTGATGAATGCTTTATGGCTGTCGCAACCCCCGACCCCTGCCTACTTAGAGATGGTGGTATCGGTGTTTATTATTATTTGGCAGCGGAAATTTCATCAGGACCGTAGTTAGGAAATATTTTATCAGAGTAAAACACCACATTTTATAATAATTATATTGGGACAAAACCCAAGGTTTCGTTACAAACAGGTTTTTAGGGATAAACCCTATTTTATTGAAATAAAACATCTTCTTTATTTAGGTAACTTTTATAGCCACTTTTCCAAGCCTTCCGTGCTGTCCAACTGGCTTCTATTTGGCTTTCACATTTTGTTACCTGAAACGCGTTTAAAAACATTTTGTCAGTGGGAAATACTGGTGAGTGAATCCCAATTTAATCAAGAAAAGTTTTATCATTTTTAAATATTGAGAGCGATTACAATGTTTATATCTACACAATTACTCATTCAGTACTGTCAATCCTGACTGATAGGTCATATTACACATTGGCTATCTCGTTGTCCAATGGTAATGTGTTCCACATTTTGTATACAAAACCCCAACATACCGGCAGTAATTGAAGAATTACAAAGACTCAATCACTGCTAATTATAATTTAAAATAAATAAAGGTTTTTAAAAACAGTTTACAAAAAGGAGATTACTCACATTGCTATCTTAAGTATTTTTCCTGTGGCTTCCTGGTTATAATCTATAAATTTTAAATAGTGCACACGCGTTAGTATAATAACCCAAATTTACATTAGTTATACCCTCCCCGAGACAGAACTCCAACGACTACGTCGGGCAGAGCCTCAACAGCCGTTACGGAGCGCTAGATCAATCGGGCATGGTATCTAATACGTAACCGGGGGTTAAAATACTTACAACGAGGCAGAGCTTCGCTATTTTAGTGGGTTTAATGCCCGGGTATAATTCTATTACTTCATATTTTGAGAGAGATCGAAAAGAATTGAGCGAATTGGACTGAAGGCCGATGGCCTCCTTATATAGGGTTGATCGTCGAGTCCGTCACGCCCCACGAAAGATGAGGTGAGGGTTTACGCGGGCCGCGAGCTAGGGGATCTATGGTGTAGCCTTGTCCGGTCAACAACTTAGCTTCGACAAGTGGTGACACGTGGCGGCTCCGAGTGAGGCCTCGTAACTAGGCTATCGCGCCCCGCGTAAGCCTTATGTGGCTCTATCGCGGGCCGCCAAGGACCATTAAAAATTGTTTTTATTTAATATATACGGGGTATATTTTAGGACATGTAGGGATGTTTTAAATATTTTAGGAGTGTCAAAATTATTTTAGGAGGGTTGTTATACCCTCCCCACCTTGTTTCAGAACTCTTCCTCGGGGTCTACTGGAATAGGTGTGGGTATTTCCTTTGCATCTCTGATTCAAGCTCCCATGTGTATTCTGGTCCTCTTTTGAAATCCCATTTTACTTTGACTAGAACTAAACTCTTTTGTTTGAGATTCTTGACTTTTCTGTCTTTAATCTGTAGAGGCTTTTCTATGAATTTAAGCTTTTCATTTACCTCCATGTCCTTAAGAGGTACTACTAATAATTCATCGGCTAAACACTTTTTGAGATTGCATACATGAAATACATCATGTATTCCTGGCATTTCTTCTGGCAGTTGTAGCTGATAAGCTACTGGTCCTATCCTTCTGATAATCTCAAAGGGTCCAACATACTTGGGGCTTAGCTTTCCTCTTTTGATGAATCTCACCACTCCTTTCCAAGGAGAAACCTTAAATAAGACCTTATCTCCTACCTAAAATTCCAACAGTTTTCGCCTGTTGTCAGCATAACTCTTTTGTCGATCACGTGCTGCCTTTAGTCATTCATTGACTTGAATAATTTTGTCTGTTGTTTCTTGTACTATCTCGGGTCCAGATAGTTGCTTTTCCCCAACTTCTGCCTAACAGACTGGAGTTCGGCACTTTCATCCATAAAGTGCTTGGAATGGTGCAACATTAATACTGGTATGGTAGCTGTTATTGTAAGAAAATTCTATTAATGGTAGATGATCGTCCCAACTTCCTCCGAAATCAATCACACAAGCTCTAAGCATATCTTCCATTGTCTGAATTGTCCTTTCGCTTTGTCCATCCGTTTGAGGATGATAAGCGGTGCTTAGATTTAGCTTGGATCCCATTGCTTTTTGGAAACTAGTCCAAAAATGAGAGGTAAAATGGCTATCTCTATCAGAAACAATTGATAAAGGAATTCCATGTAATGAAACTATTTCATTTACATATAACTTGGCTAACTGTTCCATACTGAAAGTTTCCTTTATTGGTAAGAAATGAGCTGACTTGGTTAACCTGTCTACAATCACCCAGATTGTATCATTACCTTTTCTTGTCTTGGTTAATTTGGTAACAAAATCCATTGTTATCAATTCCCACTTCCATACTGATATTTCTAACT
Source organism: Helianthus tuberosus (assembly GCA_030545235.1). Taxonomy (NCBI): domain Eukaryota; kingdom Viridiplantae; phylum Streptophyta; class Magnoliopsida; order Asterales; family Asteraceae; genus Helianthus; species Helianthus tuberosus. The sequence continues at coordinate 78,592,396 of CM060407.1, forward strand.
GTTGCAATAAACCAGAGGGTTTCTGATGTTCAGCTTTAACTTGTGAACAAGTTAGATACTTAGAAACATAAGCTGCTATATCCTTTTTCATTCCTATCCACCAGAAATTCTTTCTTAAATCTTGATACATCTTGTCATTCCCAGGGTGTATTGTATACTTAGACTTATGGGCTTCTTCTAATATACGGTGGCATAGACTTCCTAGTTTAGGTATCCAAATCCTTTTCTTATGGAATCGCCAAATTCCATCTGTTCCTTGTTCTAATTCCTTAATCATTCCTTTCAATTTTTCAGTATAATCCTTGATTACTGATTCCTGTGCTTCTCTAATCTGTTCATTTAAATCTATCTGCAGATTTAAATTAAGATAACATACTCTTTTTGGCTTTTCATGATACTTTTGACTTAAAGCATCAGCAATTACATTAGCCTTTCCTGCATGATACTGGATATTACAATCATAATCACTAAGGATTTCCATCCATCGTCTTTGTCTCATATTTAATTCCTTTTGCCCAAAAACATATCTTAAACTCTTATGATCAGTGAAAATGGTGAACTTACTACCATAAAGGTAATGTCTCTAAATCTTAAGGGCAAAAATTATGGCTCCTAATTCTAGATCATGTGTTGTATAATTCTCTTCATGATTCTTAAGTTGTCTAGAAGCATAGGCTATAACCTTTTGAGGTTGCATTAACACACATCCATAACCTAACTTAGAAGCGTCACAAAAGACTACAAAGTGTTCAGTTCCTTCTGGTAATGCGAGTATGGGTGCGTTGGTTAATCTTTGCTTAAGAATTCTAAATGCTTCTTCCTGTTTTGGTCCCCATTCAAATTTAACAAATTTACAGGTTAGCTTAGTTAAGAGAATGGCTATTCTAGAAAAATCTCTAATAAACCGTCTATAATAACCGGCCAGTCCTAGAAAACTTCTAACCTCTGTTGGTGATTCAGGGGTTTTCCATTTAGTAATTGCCTCAATCTTTGTGGGATCCAAATGCTTCATGATTAACTAAATGTCCAAGAAATTGTACTTCTTCTAACCAAAACTCACACTTTGAAAATTTAGCATAAAACTTTTCTTTTCTCAATAAACTTAGGAGTGCATGCAGATGCGTTGCATGTTCCTCTTTACTCTTAAAGTAAATGAGAATATCATTTATAGAGACAATTATGAATTTATCCAAATATGGCTTACATATTCGGTTCATCATGTCTATAAATGCGGCTAGGGCATTGGTTAAACCAAATGGCATGACAATAAATTCATAATGACCATACCTTGTTCTAAAAGCGGTCTTAGGAATGTCCTCTTCCTGTACCTTCAATTGATGATATCCTGAGCGTAAATCGATCTTAGAAAAAAATCGAGCTCCTTGTAACTGATCAAACAAATCATCGATTCTCAGTAATGGGTACCGATTTTTAATCGTGACTTTATTCAATTCACGGTAATCAATGCACATTCGCATTGACCCGTCTTTCTTTTTGATGAATAAGATCGGTGCTCCCGATGGCGATGAGCTTGGCTGTATGAATCCTTTCTCCAACAATTCGTCTAATTGCTTCTTTAACTCTTGCATTTCTGCGGGTGCCAAACGGTAAGGTGCTTTGGCAATTGGTGTTGTTTCTGGTAGCAGATGAATTCTGAATTTGACTTCTCTGTCTGGTGGTAGTCCTGGTAATTCTTCTGGAAATACGTCTTAAAATTGAGATACTACGGGGATATCTTTCAATTCTTTTCCTCTAGTGTTGATGATTATGGAAATCAGATACACTAGTGTAACACCCCGAAAACGGGTTTGGTAGTCAAACCACGTGAGTACTAAAAGACGGATAAAATACCGTTAACGGTAAAACTAACCCGACGAGTATTAGGACTTAAACAAATAATCCTAATATTAATTAAAAAGGAAAATAAATGCTAGAGGAAATAAAGTTACGAAAGGCCCGAGTTAACGGGACATAAAAATATAACGGGTTATAACTTCCCGAACCCGCTAAAGTAACAAGGAATAATTAACCTAGTTAGTAGCATGTGATTAAGTGACTAATGGTGAGTTATAGCTTCATTTGATCAAAAGGAAACATGAGGGACTAATAATGTCAAGTGGGAAACTTGTTTTATTAAAAAAAAAGTTAAACACCAAAACACACACTTAAAGTGTGTGTTCTGGTCGAGATATCCACAGGAGCCAAGAACATCTTGAGCTCAAAACCCTAACAAGCACAAATCAAGAAAATTGAAAGGGCAAATCAAACCCAAATCGAAATTCAAGCACATATTCGTGATCACCAAGTCAAGGGGATCTTAAGGTATGTCGAATTTCTAACATTCATGAAGTTGTAAAAAGTTGATAATCATCCTAATCGTGAATTGGGCATGGATTAGAGAAGATAGGGCTAGATTAGTGATGTATACTTGCTTAGGAACGAAACCATAAATGAAAATCATACATAACATGCTATGAATTGAAGGATTTGATGAATTAACACACTTAGATAAGTGGGTTTTAATGTTATGATGATTTTGATGATATAACTATGCTTAGAATCAACATGCATGATAACAAATAGAAGGTGTTTGATTTAACCATGAATTTGGGTACTTGTTCATACATGATTGAAATGGGTTTTGAATGTTATGATGAAATTTGGTAGCCATATTCATGTAACTAAGTGTATGAGATCATGTTATCTACTTATTGATAGATAGAACTTGATTTTATTAAATGTTTGGATGAATGCTAGTAATAGGATGAAATGGGGTTTTCGCTCATATACGAGAGACCCTTAGTTCTTGCGAAATGAATGAACAAACTAGCCTTGATAATCGCTTGAGCTAGTTGAAGTGTTGAAAAGACAATGGACTTAGTTAGATCTTTAGTTAAAACGGGGGCCTAAAAATAATGCCTACCGGGTAATTTATTGGAATGTTTAAACTAGTTGTCGAACTTGAATGTGCATCTTATATGCTAAGGGGCGTTTGACTTTTAGTAGTCAAACCGACCATTAATAAGATCGAATGATAATATTGATAGAAAAATACGTAAGATGGAATAGTTATGATTAACAATGACTAAATTAACCATCTTATGAAATATGATGATAGTTTGACGCCTAACAAGCTAGGTGGAAGCTTGTGGATGAAGCGAGTCAAACGGAGCGAGTACGGAAAGAAAAACGTGGCATGGATGCAAGGTAAGTATATCTTACACTAGTCATATATCTTATAATATTCTTTCGTCGTATTAGTTACGAAAAAGAAAAACACCTAATTGAGATATGGTGTTCCGGCGTGTAGTCGTACGGAACAAGATAATCAAATATAATAAGAAAACATAGTGATAGCTAAAAATGAGTTAAATCGGTAATTCGATCATATTATGACGAATGAAACATGTACTTTTAATGGTTATCATATAAGTTAAATCATAATAACCATTAAGGGCAAAATGGTAATTTGACAAGTTGACAATGGTAATTGGTCATTTAGACCAAACGGGTCAAAAGGTGAAATTATCACCCTTTGACAATATCGACTAATGGGTTGTCAAGTTGTATGATTTTAGGAAATAAATAGCACATGGATGCTTACATCGCTATCACTTAGCAGCCACTAAGGAAAGGTATTGAAACGGGTCAATATATTGATCCGAGCCAGGTATGTATAATGATACAACTCATCATGTAGAAATTGGAGTTCTATAAGAGTTAGACAAGGTTAAAATATGGATATTTGGTTATCTTTTAGGTAAACCGAATAAATTTAGTTATGATTATGACGTTTTAGAAACATAATGGTTTCTAAACAAGACTATAGTTAGAAAGTTGGATTTTTGGGTTAAACATGTACTAAAAGTCCTTCGTCGTAAAAGAAGGACTAAAATTGACTAAAACGCCCTTATAAGTGAAATTGAGCAAACGCACCATAAATGTTGTTTGGAAATAAGTGATAGGATGAAATAAATACTTTGAATAAGTATGAAAAGCGAAAGATGTAAAATATTGGTTTAATGACTCTATAAAGAGTCTTTGTCGTAAAATAATGATTTGAAGGGTAAAATTTGGAATATATAAATCACCACTTTGAATCCACCACAAATATAGTTGTGGTGGGAGATCATTTGATAAGAAATGTGGACATATGTATTTAGAAACGAATGAAAGTGATTTGTGCTTAAATTATGCTTAAATACCCTTAACGGGTCAAAATAAGCATATGAGTGAAAATGGGTTTAAGAAGGTATATGAACCTGTAATTGGACCCTAAAATGTTAAACATAATTGAATTTAATAGGTTTAAGAGAAATAAGGGTCAAACAAACTTGTTTGCTTGATAAGTCACGAACGGGTCAAAATTTGGTAAAAAGGGTAATAAGCCGAAGATTTAAAATTCTTAAATTTTGTTAATCCGGATGTTGGATTTTAACTCCATATGATGGAGGTTTAAATTACAATCACATAGGAAGAAATGGTAGGTCAAACGGACAAGCGGATTGAAAGATACGGAAGTTTCCTTGTCAAAAACGGCAAAATGGAAGGGGCTGATACAGGGGCCACCGTAACTTACGGTGCCCACCGTAAGTTACGGTGGGTGGCTGAAGTCTTTACGCCAATTTATTCCTGTTTTACGGTGGGGTACTTTTAAACAGGGGCCACCGTAACTTACGGTGTGCACCGTAAGTTACGGTGGAGGCAAGTTTCAAGTTTTTTTTTTTTTTTTGAATCAATCGTTTCTTGGACTCGTTTAGACACGTGTTAAATCCCGTATGACTAAAGCATTTCATGTTTATGAAGTGTAGGTACATTTTGGATGCCGGAAGACGATCAAGCTCATCGAAGAACCGAACACGATAAAGATACATGCTTCCGCACAGTGTCCCGTCGTAAATTTTAAACGACGAATTCAATCACGTTATGTTGAATAACTTATGATTTGTAAAAGTTTTAATAAATCCATATTTATATAGTATGTGTAGTCTTAACTACACATCTAATTGTTGGTAATTACATGTGTTGGGATTGAACTCTACCAGAGGAACAGATAATGTAAAGCCAAAACCAGGTCACAACAGTGGATTCATAATAAGCAGCAGTTTACGTTAAGCTTCTCCCTTGAAAGTGATTTATAACAACTGATGGTCTTTATCCGCTGTGCATTTACAATTACTGCTGGTCGTTCAACTGCTGATCAAATCCATGAAGTATTCAACAACTGCTGGTCATATCCACTGATGATAAAGCACTGCCCAATCAAGGACTGATCAACCTTGAGGAAAGCACTGACATAAAGGGAGAGCAGCTGTTTAGTGAATTATCTGTTTTATGTATAGTCAGTGGTTAGGTTTAGCAGTGTTTGTATGAGGACAGTAGATACAGGTTGTTAGTTTGTTAGACGTCGCTTTCATGGTGATGTCAGCTGAGATACCTTAGTGGTTTGGTTTGCCTATAAATGTAACAGTACCCTGTACTGTTACATTTGATTGACTGAGCGAGTTCTTCTCCTCTAGTCCAATCCTTTCATCTTGTGTGCAACCATCCTTGGGGCATGAGGCTGAGGGGGAGTTTAGTTTGTAAGTATGTCTGTAATATTTTGCTTTGATTTGTAATCTTTTGACTCTATGAGAAGCAAATGTTTATCAAACTATTTTCTCCTTTTGATTGTGTTTACAAAGTTTGTTTTCATTTCCGCTGCACTTTACATGTTTTCATATTCACAAATCGTTCAAATCATACAAACAAACATAATCATAAGAGCCTCCGATCCTAACAATTGGTATCAGAGCCTGGACAGTCAAATTCGATCTAACAATCAATTTGACATAACAGTTCGGCTCAAAATTCATTGATACTAAGGTTGGTTGTATTTTGTTGAAAAACAGAGTATCGAGTAAATCATGTTCAAAGTGGATATTCAAAAACTCTGTAAATCAACCAAGGTGTCATATGACACACAAATTTCACACAACAAGTGATTTCATGCACCAGACACTCATAGTTTTCAGATCTGAAAACATATCTGTTAAACTGTGGGATTATTTCATGTTTTCAAAATTGATTTCAATTGCTGTTATGAAATTTGTGATGTCACCTTATTAAAATGCTAAAGTATGAACCTCAGATTAACAAAAACCTATGTTCATAAAGCATTAGTGTTTTTGTTAACATAAAAAAAAGGGGAAATTAAAACTTTAGTCATTCAGATCTTATGTGTTGAAAACAGGTTGAGTTCCTCAAAAGGACAAAATCAACTATGTTAAAATATACTAAGAAAAATCACAAAAACTCAGAAGTGTGTTTATCTCAAAACTTTTGAAGACAAAAGAAAAGAGTATAAACATAAAACACTGAAGAGTCAAAATTTAGGGTAATAATGGTCATTAAGCAACTGTGTGCATTCATCTGTTCAGGAAAAGGTTTTGATTCCGGTGAATGAACTTCAAAGAGGACCATGTTTGCAATCAACTGACTATAAAATGGTTCCTAACAGTGGTCAAAATGTATTCAAAATTTCCTACCACTGACCATTTCTATAAACTTGAGAATGTTATGATTACGTTTTCTTCTGAAAATATACCAGATTCCTTTTGATGCTGTTCTTATAAAATTCTTTTAACCATTTTTTTCAAAAGGATTTTCTCGAATAACCAGGATATATTGTTCATTTTTTTTGAATAATATATTTGGAACTTTTGCTTGTTTTTGTTGGCAATAGTTTCAGTTCCTATCAGGATGTAGTACCTTATTTTTGGTGGTATTATTGTCCTTAAAAATGGGTCAAAAGGAAATGGTACATATGTTAAGATCATGTCATACTCAGGTTTGTTCTTAAACATTTAAAGGTTGATTGCCAAACATTGTTTAAATTACTGGGGCACTCATGTTTTAATTGGATATTTAACGAAAATGAGTTGCCTTAGCAAAATGTGCTCATCATCTGGGGTACTAAACCACTGTCCTTCAAAGTTGACATGTGGCAAAAACCTTGAATGAAAATTCTCAAAACTGTTGCTGGAATACCTGTCCTTCAAATCTGTGCCATTTATCCTAACCACTGTTTTGTTCCAACGTCTGATCTCTAAATACTGTCCACTGTTGAAAGTCAACCACTGATCCTACCATTCTCTTGACAAGAACTGATGCTCAAAATCAGTGACTTATCCAGTGATAGTAAAAATCTTCCACTGTCCACATTATTACCGTTGTAACCTCTGATGTTTGATACATCAACGGCCCTTAAAACAACTGTTCTCCACCTTTCATCCATTTCATCAGTGCTTGACACGTGGTCAGTTTTCGGCCTTCAGATCATAATAACCGCTGCCACATCAGCGATCACTTTTTCCCTAAATAAAACCCTGCCCTTAACATCAAACAGGGTTTTACCCTGTCGAATTGAATTCCAAAATTCTCTTCTCAAAGCAGTTTCCAATCCTTCTTCTCAAAATCTTCAAAAATCATTCTTCGCTCTTCTCCGCAAAAATGACAAAATCAAAATCAAAATCAAAATCGAAATCAAAAACAAAATCACCATCACCTTCCAAAGAAGCCGCTCAAACGGCCGAAGAACCCATCGAAATACCATACAAACAATCTCACAACTATTTGGGTTTACTCACAAAACTCAAAGACAACCACACTTTCGACTCCATCATTGATACAATATCTGCATCAAAGTACAAAACTTTGTTGACAGTAAATGCTCCCATCTATCTGCAAACCCAGAGAGAGTTTTGGAAAAAGGCGACGCTTGAAAAACAAGACGATAAAGTCATAGCCATTAACTCCTCGATACAGGGTAAAGTGATTCAAATCACACCACAATCAATCTCCGAAGTCTTTAAACTCGACGACCAGGAAGGTAAAATCTCTTTTGATAAGGCCGAGATGAAAACTGATTTCGTAAAAAGGGGATATGCAGAACAATCAAAGGTAGATACCTTACAAAAAGGTTATTTTCCTTCTGCACCTAGGTTTCTATTTCACACACTTCTGATGTGTGTTTCGAATAAAACAACATCGTTCAACGAAATACCATTAAAGATTCAATGCCTGGGATATGCTATTCTAAACAACAAAAACTACAACTACTCCCAGGAGATCTTTAATGACTTGATAAAAAATGTTGATAGCAAAGCATTTTTACTTTTTCTAAGATTTTTGAGTTATTATTTTGAACAAAAATTTGAAAAGGAAAATGTAAATTTGCTCAAACAAGGTGTTTATTGTCAAATAAAAAGCTTAACAAATGAAACATTTTCAAGAATGATGGCGCCTATAAAAACAAAAGCAGAGGTGTCTGAGCAGAATTTAGCAGTGACAACTGCTCCTCAGACATCTGCTGCTGAGCCCACTGCTCCAGGTTATCATAGCAGCACAACCACTGCTTTGAAACCCACACCTGACATTACCAAAAAGACCAAAAGAAAAACATCCAGAAAACCCACCAAACCCAAAACAAAGGCAACTCTGGAAGATGAGATCCCAGAGCAACTGTCAGTGACAACATAAAAGTCACCACAAACCACTGCTGCTACTTCCTCACCGCAGTTGGATGAAAGATCTCAACCTATGCCTAAAACTCCTCCTGCATCCTCACAAAAGGATCAGGTTGTAATCACAGGGACACCAAATTATGAAGCTCTGGATCCACTCGGATCTATCTTCCACAGTCCTGATCCCAAGGACATGTCTCTTTCAACTCCCATACCCTCACCAATCATACTACCACAATCTATGCTACCTTTGTTGCATGCAGCTGCTATAGCTCAGACACAAACCAGTTCCTCTCTATCACCTATCACTGAGAGTATACCCCCACAAGTGACTGGGTCTGATGTTACTACTTCTGCTATCCCAGCAACAATTGAGGAGGTTACACCCCCTGAGTTACAAGTAACTCTTGGTGGTAGTTCAAGTGGAGCAGCAACTACAACTGATGGATCAACAGATCTTCAGTTGGACAGTTGTTTCATTAATAAGACTCCCTTGAAGGCAATTTCTTCCATGGCAACATCGGTAACCACCAGTGAGTTGATTTTAACCACCGGTACCATCAAAGGTTTATCGAGTGCTGAAGAAAGAAGTCCCCAGTACCAAGAACAAGGGGCATCAATGGGTGATTTTTGGGACTCAGTTCCTAAGTCACACATTGATACAACCACTGCTGGTGGGGATTCAGATGATCCTACTAAAGTAGGTGATGATTCAAAATATCAGAAATTGACGGAAAGAGTTGAAAAACTTGAAGATTCAGTTGCTGAAATTAAAGATATGGTGCAAGAGATTTTAAAAGCTCAAAAAGCACAAGCCACTGCTGTTCCACCTCAAGCACCTGCTCCACCACAAGCACTTGCTACAAATGAGCTCTGGAATATCTTTCAACCTTTATTTGAACACCAAAAGCAGATGGCTGATCAGCAGCATGAAACACATGTAAAAATGCTGACAAATATGGTGGAGTCAAGATTCAAAGATACTCAAGCAGATATCAAGGCTATAAAGGCCAGCATTCAAAAGACTGCCCATGGTGAAAAAGTTCCCTCCACTATCATGTTTATGGATAACCCCCTGGCAGATAATGCCAAAAAGGGGGAGAATGTCAAAAAGATGAAGAAAAAGGGAATTGAAGATGGTCTGTATGTTGAACCAGAACAAGCAAAACAGCCATCCAAACCACCTCAAACAGCTGATACAGCAGTGGTTACAAAAACTGCTGTCAGTAGCCAAACAGCTGCCATTTCATCAACACACACACCTTCAACACACACCACTCTATCACACACCATTACAATCACTGTTCCACCACCATCATCATCTACAATCATATCACCACCACTGCCTCCTGCCGTAAAGCAGAAGACAGCAGATGTTACAACATCTGCTGTAATGACAACAGTGATTGAAACACCAGTTGTTACAACCACTGTTAGTCAATCACAAATACAGACCACTGCCATTTCATCTCAAATCACTGATCCACCAATGACATCATCAGCCTCTCCTATAATAAAAAGGAGAAGGGTTTTCATTCCTGATGATGAGTCACCACCACCATCACCACCATCAAAAATGACCTCACCACTTCCATCCCCTGCTCAAAAGCAGAAGACATCTGCTGACATATCAGCAGTTGTAATGACAACAGATGTTGAGACACCAGTTGTTTCAACAACTGTTAGTCAATTATCCACCACTGCTCTCACCATTTCTACATCACAACCTCCAAAGCTTCACAAAAGAAAAAGAGAAACAACTCAGGATACTGATGAAAAGTATGATCCTGTTGCTGCTAAACATCCACTGGAATTAGAAGCTGTGAAAAATGAGATAAAACAATTTTACACTGAGGATGATCCTTCAAAAAGGAGATTTCCTTCTCTCATAGGCTTCTTAATTCCAGAAGACATGGATGAATATCTCGAAATGAAAGTAAGACAAGCAAGGATAAGAGCCAAAGTTGAATGCAAGAATCAAGGTGATGAAGCTATTTTGGAAAGAAGAGAATTCCTGCTCAACAAAGTTAAGCAAATAAAAGAATATGCAAGTGATCTAAACAAAGAAATGTCAAGCCTATCTCCTGAAGCAGATCAACGAAATGAATTGAGAAAAGAATACCATGCATACATAATGAAAGAAAAGTTTTATCCTGCTGAAGAAACAGAATTCAAAGATTGGCCAATAGTTGCACTAAAGCATGAGGCAAAAAGAATTGAAAAAGTTAAAAATGATCAAAGAAAGAAGAAGACAGCTCCAAATTGGAACAAATACAGGAAGCTCATTGCTGATCTTACTTCCGAATATAAGAGAAAGAAGCAGGAGTTAGTGGATGCAAGGGTGGATTCTGCAAATGCCATAGCAAAATGGACTAAGCAGCAAACAGATGAAGCTTATGAAAGGCTTAAGAAAAGGAGGGACAATCCTAAAAAGTCTGACTACAAAAAGCTAAAGGAGCAGGTCAAAACTTTTGAAACACAGATCAGTACAGCAGAAGACTTTGTTACAAAGTTGAGAAAAGAAAGGAAGGAAATGCTGACTGTTGGTGAAGAAACGCATAAAGAAGATGATCTGATTGAAGAAGCTACCAAGAAATTAGCTTCAGAAAAAGAAAAATTAGCAAAACTACAAGACCTTGCCAAAAGGGTCAAAGTAGTAAGCCAACCATCATCAGCAGATATCACAGACAGTGAGCTTAATCAACAACAGAAACAAGAGCTGCTTGACAAAGAAGTTGCAGAAGATATAGCTGCAGCAAACAAAGTCATAGAAGAAGCTTTTAAAAGAATGTCTGATGTTCAAGATACTGCTTTACAGTTTTTCTCAAGGCCAAAAAACTTAAGTTCATCAGACAATAAACCTCTCCCAAGAAACCCATTTGGTTTAAAAATACTAAAGTGGCTCTCTGATCAAAAGACCCACGTATTGGCTCTGATCAGAACCAATGGAGAAGTGAGGCATATATCAAGGAATCAAGCACTAGGCCTGAGTGTTGAAGATCTACAAGATCTCCTTGAGCTTACACTGTGCAGGGATGAGGCTGATTCAAGTTCCAAAGAGTTTGAGGAAGAATTTAAAGGAAAAGCAAAGGAACTTCTGATGAAGAATAAAAATCCAGAATAATGACAGGTTTTGGCATTATCTGTTCCAGGGGGAGATTGTTGGGATTGAACCCTACCAGAGGAACAGATAATGTAAAGCCAAAACCAGGTCACAACAGTGGATTCATAATAAGCAGCAGTTTACGTTAAGCTTCTCCCTTGAAATTGATTTATAACAACTGATGGTCTTTATCCGCTGTTCATTTACAACTATTGCTGGTCCTTCAACTGCTGATCAAATCCATGAAGTATTCAACAACTGCTGGTCATATCCACTGATGATAAAGCACTGCCCAATCAAGGACTGATCAACCTTGAGGAAAGCACTGACATAAAGGGAGAGCAGCTGTTTAGTGAATTATATGTTTTATGTATAGTCAGTGGTTAGGTTTAGCAGTGTTTGTATGAGGACAGTAGATACAGGTTGTTAGTTTGTTAGACGTCGCTTTCATGGTGATGCCAGCTGAGATACCTCAGTGGTTTGGTTTGCCTATAAATGTAACAGTACCCTGTACTGTTACATTTGATTGACTGAGCGAGTTCTTCTCCTCTAGTCCAATCCTTTCATCTTGTGTGCAACCATCCTTGGGGCATGAGGCTGAGGGGGAGTTTAGTTTGTAAGCATGTCAGTAATATTTTGCTTTGATTTGTAATCTTTTGACTCTATGAGAAGCAAATGTTTATCAAACTATTTTCTCCTTTTGATTGTGTTTACAAAGTTTGTTTTCATTTCCGCTGCACTTTACATGTTTTCATATTCACAAATCGTTCAAATCATACAAACAAACATAATTATAAGAGCCTCCGATCCTAACAACATGTAAGACCGTTAAATAGTAACTAGGGTGTTACAAGTTGGTATCAGAGCCTTGGTTTAAGAGATTCAAGTATGGTGGGGAAAACCATGCTTGGACTTAAACCTTATGCTCTTGACAAAGATTGGTGTTCGGTTCGAGGCTTGATCGCAAATCTGGTAAGTGCATGTATGTTAATGGTTTAGCGTATTAAAGTGTTGTAAACAACACATAGGGTTATCGTGTAATACACATTACCCCAATTAAATGATAGATATAGCTAACAAAATTATGTGCGTTGACACATATAGTAGAAAAGCCTTGTATTATGATGCGGGCGTTTAGTAAAGTTGACATTACTAACCTTTGTGAATGTCTTAATTGAAGGACACTTGCATTTAAAGATGACAAGGGTTAAACAAATTACGGATATGATAGAAGAACAGTCCGAAGTATGACAAGAGGAGCATGCTCACCAAGGACTAAATTGCGTAACGACCGCGATCAAGGTTAACGGCAAGAAACGCCCGTCGGGGCAAGCATTACCAGGTGCGTGCTTTTAAATATAATCGCACAAATAACAATATGCAACAAACATGTAGAGAATGATTGTTGCATATGTAAATTAGAAACTTGGGGAAACCTGAATAGAATACCTATCCAGGATACTATTTCCAAGAAAACTAAATAGAGGTGTTACTTACATAGGGCGTGATGTGAAAATTATAAAAAGATCATGTGTGTCATGTGTTTATCGCTTACTCTGGCCAAGTAAGTAGTGGCACATGATACCATGAACTTTTTATGACGGACACATTTACATCCGATGTAGTAAGGACATGATGAATGGGACGAATCGAAAAGGTGCCCAAAACAGATCAAATAAGTAAAATATTTGATAATAAACGTAAACGCAAGCCTGAAGATGGAAGCATATTACGTTAGTACAATGGACCCAAGGGAAGGGACAATAACTAAGTAAATGAAAATACAAACCGACTACTAAGAATACTAAGGCATAGAGGCTGAGGTTGACTATCAAAAGTGGTGAAACTCACACGAACAAGTTAAAACGGGTTAGATAAAACGTAACATTGGAAAGGATAACGAGCCCGGTAATGGGACAAGATTGAATACAAATATGAGCGCAAACCGAATAAAGGAAAGCGCGAGATATTAATGAACCCATGTTGTAACAACTCTCATTAAAAGTCCTATTTATTTTATTATTTTATCCAATAGGAAACCCTAATTGAGACACCCAAGTGATTCTGGGTAAACCCTAAAATTTTCAGAACAATCAGAATCAGGATCAGGGCCCCTAAAACTCAGGGGGGGGGGGGGGGTAAAACCCTAGTTACGATTATCCATATAAAACGTTGTCAAAAATGAATTTATGAAATCTGTCAACTCAGCTAGGCTAGTCCAGGACGTGGCTAACCTATGGTAAATAGGTGTCCCTTACGGACCGTAAGGGATGAGGCTTACGGTCCGTAAGCGAGGTAAATTTTGGGTATAAATAGTGGACTTTGGGACTGGAATTTGGGCACTTGAACGACGTAAAATCTCGTTACGTACACTGAGTTATATCAGAAATAGTCTAACAACACACACGAATCACAAATCGCCGCCGCAATACCGGGTAATAACTCGATCGCTGATACGATTCAATGTCCGATCGATTAAACTATCCAATGGATGTTTAAGTGCCGCCCACATTAGGGTTTATGCTTTGTCATTCGTCGTTAATTCGATGGATGTTTAAGTATCGCACTTTGTCATTTGATGTGAGGGTTTAATCTCGTGAGTTATCGTAAATGCTGTATTAAGTTACTAATCGAATTGTGCGCCTGTTATTAATTTAGGTTAAAAGGCTAATCAGTAGGCTAGGCTCTGCTCAATTAAATCTGCAATGTGAGTCATTCTCTTTTTATCAAATTTGTTTACAAAAGTATGTTTATTTTCAAAGTTATAATTACAGGGATTAAGTCGTGTAATCTTAATCAATGGCTAGTGGGGTATTGTGCACATTACTAATTTCTCACGGGGTTAGGCTAATAAGCCCTAACACAGGTTAGGCAAATAAGCCCTAATAGTGATATATCATCACTAGTTGAGTGACAGGACTCAATAGTGGTATGACCATCGTCACCAGGAGGTGACACGGTGCCATATAACAATAAGATAGAAACCATCGTAATCGCTCTTATGCTGTAATTAATAACTATGAGTCGTTTTAGCAAAATGAATGATTCACTCAGTATTTCCCGCTGACAAAACCTTTTTCAAACATGTTTCAGGTGATCAATTGTGATCCAGGAAAAGTGCCGTGAAGCACTACCAGCTTAAGAAAGTGGCTCAGTATAAAAATAAAGAAACATGTTTTGTAAAAATAAAGATTTCTCCGTGAAATCTTATGATTGTAAATTATCGGGGTTTTATCCCGAGTTGTGAAATAAAATAATCGGGAAATATTTCAGTTTTAAAAAGATCCTGAAGAAACTTCCGCTGTTAATTAAATACCACGGGTTTTCTGTCCCGCGGTTCCTGAACCGGGTCAAACCGGGTCGGGGGCCGTGACAGAAAAAGGTGGTATCAGAGCCACTGATTTAAGCCAATTAAGTATTTAGAAGATACTTAATTTTACTAATTGCTATTTCATGATTATGTGTTTTTAATTGTGTACAGTATGGGCAGATCTTTATATGCTAGCCACTGTAGCAGTAAATACAAATCTTTAAATAGTTTGATTCAAGTTTTAGCACCCTTATTAAATATAAGCCAGAAACTTGGACCAGTAAATAAATAAAATTACAAATAAAACCTAGTATGTTTTAATTTTCGGTTGTTTTGTAGTTACCCAATATGAAATAATATTTAAGGGTTTTCTATGAAATTTTGTTAGTAATTGTGTGTATTTTGCATAACAGCATGAGTGACCTGTCTGACGCCCTTCTGAATTTAAATCTCTATCCAGTAAGAATAGAGGTTTCCAGAGATTTCAATAGGTATATACCAGACATAGAAGAACCTATAGAATTCAATGCTTTACCTCTCGAGAAACCCAAGCATAAGAAAATGGAAATTGGTGAAAGCTCTAGGCAAATTGAGGGGTTACCATCTCAGGAAGAGCTAGATTTTATATTGGCAAGCTATAATACTATTAAGCCTGTTAATGAAAATGTTTTTATTCATTCTATTGAAACACAACTACCAATAAACTTAGAACCAGCAATCCCAGAACCTATAATTCACACCCAACCTCTAGGAATGGACGAATGGTGGACAAATGATTGGCAATTCCAAAACCTGCTCAATAGTCCTTATTCCTTTCTTCCTCAATTCGACCCTGAACCAATACCTAATCCACCTTTGAGCAATGAGAATTTAGCTGAACTCCGCCACTTTGGCGAGGAGTTAATGGATGCAGGAAATAGGATCAGGGAAATAGGAGAACAGATCTCCTGGAAGTATGATGAGAGGGAGCGCCGTTATTAAAATATTAGCTGACGAAGGATAAGGGGGTTATGAGACTATGGTTGTATAATAGCAATAAATAACCTAAAATAAAACTTTATAAGATAAATGGTGTGTATTGATGCATACTATTAAATATAAAAATGGAAAATCAAGAAATCGATAGTTTTGACTATATGTGTGTAATTGAAATTATATGATTATTTTATGTATAATTGTTATTTATTTGATACTAATAAAATTAATTATCAGATGGAAAATGCTAATAATGAACCAGTTAATGAGGTTAATCAATCTGAGCAACACCCGGAGGATCAATTTCTAAATAGACAAGATATAGAAAATATCGTTGCTCAAGGGATATCCAACGCTATTCCAACAATAGTTGCTGCTGTTAGAAATCAAATCGAACCTCAACAAATCGTTCCTAGCAAACGTATTTCTGAAGATAACTTCAGTAATAGCATAAACGGAGGCAGTAATCATAATCACGATAATGAACCACGGCAAGCTCTGCTCCCTAAGAAAATGAAAGCTGCAACACCTGGTTGCACTTACAAAGAATTTCTTGCTTGTAAACCATCTGAGTTTGCAGGCAATGAAGGAGCGACTGCGGCACTGCGTTGGATAGAGAAAACCGAGGCAGTAATTGCCATAAGTAAATGTGACAAGGATGACAAGGTCATGTACGCGTCAAATCTTTTCAAAGAAGGGGCGCTAGAATGGTGGAACACTGTGTTACAAGCTAAAGGAAGGATGATGGCGTATGCCATGAAATGGGAAGAATTTAAGAATCTTGTAGAAATAAAATTCTGTCCCGAATATGAAAAAGATCAAATGGAAAATAAATTCTTAAATCATCGAATGATGGGTGTAGATTGTCGAGGGTATACTTCGACATTCTTTGAGTATGCTAGAGTGGTACCAACACTGGCTTCGCCAGAACCGGTACTCATTTCTCGATATATTTGGGGATTAATTAGCGAAATCCGTAACATCGTTAAAGCTGCGAGACCTCGTACTATTGACGATGCAGTCGAATTAGCTAATACCCTAACTGATGAACTGGTACGCACGAGAGATGAAAACAGGAAAAAAGAATTGGCTCAGAAAATTACCCAAGGAGTTCGTATGGGTAATAGTAGCAGCTTCAAAAGAAGAGGAACATGGCAATCTTCAACTTCGCCATTCTGCAAGAATTGCAAAAAGAAACATTATGGAAGATGTAATGTAACCTGCAATTTTTGCAAAACCATAGGACATCGTGAAGAAAACTGCAGAAGGAAAACCATAGTCTGCTTTAACTGTGGTGAAGCAGGACATTTCAAAACAGAATGTCCTAAATTGGTCAAACCAGCAGACAACAAAGCCAAGATAGCCAATGGAGCTACTAAGAAGAATGTTCGAGCTTTTCAGTTAACTACTCAGGAAGCCGAGATGATTCCTGACGTGATAGCTGGTACGTTCTTAGTTCACAACATTTACACAAAAGTATTATTTGACTCTGGTGCAAACCAAAGTTTTATAAATACTTCATTTTGCTAAGCTCTTAATTTACCCTTAACCAACCTTAGGCAGATTTTTACAGTCGAAACGGCAGATGGAAATTCTGTCAAAATAGATAAGATTTTGCAAAAAGAAAATATAGAACTTTCAGGTCATAAATTCTTTGCAAACCTATTACCTATGAAATTAGCCGAATTCGATGTTGTGTTAGGAATGGATTGGTTAGTAGCCAACCATGCTCGAATTCTTTGTGATCAGAATTCCATAGAAATTCAAGCACCCACCGGAGAAGTAATTATGATTACAGGAGATAAACCACCTAAGCCCATGAAGTTTATATCAGTAATGAAAGTTGCTAGTTATGAACGAAAGCAAGGAATAGTGTATATGATTTCTGTAATCATTAGCACTAAGGGTAAAGAAATTAAGGAAATACCAGTAGTATCATAATACCCAGATGTATTTCTAGAAGAATTACCAGGGATACCACCAGATAGGGAGGTAGAATTTAGAATTCATCTAATTCCAGGAACTATACCGATAGCCAAGGCACCTTATCGGTTAGCACCCACAGAAATGTTAGAACTGAAAAAGCAATTAGATGAATTACTAAGTAAATGTTTCATACAACCTAGTTCATCCCCGTGGGGAGCACCAGTGTTGTTTGTTAAGAAGAAGGATGGTTCGATGAGAATGTGTATTGATTATAGAGAATTGAATAAGGTTACAATTAAGAATCGATACCCATTACCTAGGATTGATGATCTTTTCGATCAACTTCAAGGAGCTAGATATTTTTCTAAGATAGATTTACGATCCGGATATCATCAATTGAAGGTACAAGAAGAAGACATACCTAAAACTGCTTTCAGAACTAGGTATGGTCATTACGAGTTTACAGTTATGCCCTTCGGACTAACGAATGCACCTGCAGCATTCATGGACATGATGAATAGCATCTGTAAACCGTATTTGGATAAATTTGTAATTGTTTTCATTGACGATATACTTATTTATTACAAAAGTCAAGAAGAACATTGTCAGCACTTGCATGCACTCTTAACTTTGTTAAGAAAAGAAAAGTTGTATGCCAAATTCTCAAAGTGTGAATTTTGGTTGCAAGAAATGCAATTTCTAGGTCATATGGTGAATCATGAAGGTATTCATGTAGATCCTGCTAAGATAGAAGCAATTACTAAATGGAAGGTTCCACAATCCGCAATAGAAATTAGAAGTTTTATAGGATTAGCTGGATATTATAGATGGTTTATTAAGGATTTTTCCAAAATAGCTGTACCATTAACTAAGCTAACCTGTAAAGCAGTTAAGTTTGAATGGGGACCTAAACAAGAAGAAGCCTTTAGAATCTTGAAACAGAAATTAACCAATGCTCCAATCTTAGCCTTACCAGAAGGAACTGAAGATTTTGAAGTATATTGTGATGCTTCAAAACTAGGATTTGGATGTGTGCTAATGCAACGCAAGAAGGTAATTGCGTATGCTTCAAGACAATTGAAAAAGCACGAGGAAAACTATACGACTCATGATTTAGAATTAGGAGCCGTAATTTTTGCCCTAAAAATCTGGAGACATTATCTGTACGGAAGTAAGTTTACTATCTATACAGATCATAAAAGTCTAAGATATATATTTGGGCAAAAAGAGTTAAATATGAGGCAAAGAAGATGGATGGAAATCCTAAGCGACTACGACTGTGATATTCAATATCATGAAGGAAAGGCAAATGTAGTTGCAGATGCCTTAAGTCGTAAGTATCATGAGAAGCAACGACGAGTTCGTGCTCTTAGATTAAATCTACAGATAGATTTAATGGAACAAATAAAGATTGTTCAGGAAACAACAATCAAGGATGATGCTGAAGGAATGAAGGGACGAATAAAAGAATTAGAGCAAGGAGCTGATGGAATTTGGAGATTCCACAAAAGAAGAATATGGGTACCTAAACAAGGAGAATTAAGAAATAAGATTTTAGAAGAAGCCCATAAGTCTGGTGGATAGGCATGAAGAAGGATATAGCTAAATATGTTTCTAAGTGTCTTACTTGTTC
Organism: Helianthus tuberosus; assembly: GCA_030545235.1. NCBI lineage: Eukaryota > Viridiplantae > Streptophyta > Magnoliopsida > Asterales > Asteraceae > Helianthus > Helianthus tuberosus. The sequence goes on from CM060407.1 coordinate 78,611,847, forward strand.
ACAAGTTAAAGCAGAACATCAGAAACCTTCAGGTCTACTACAACAATTAGAAATGCCTGTACGGAAATGGGAAATTATAACAATGGATTTTGTTACCAAGTTACCCAAAACCAGAAAAGGTAATGATGCGATTTGGGTAATTGTGGATCGATTAACCAAATCTGCTCACTTTCTACCAATGAAAGAAACCTTTAGCATGGAAAGATTGGCAAAGTTGTATGTAGATGAAGTTGTATCCTTACATGGAGTTCCACTCTCCATTGTATCAGATAGGGATAGTCGTTTCACTTCTCATTTCTGGAAAAGTTTCCAAGAAGGAATGGGAACTCGACTAAACCTAAGCACGGCATATCATCCACAAACAGACGGGCAAAGTGAAAGGACGATCCAAACTCTAGAAGATATGCTTAGAGCATGTGTGATAGATTTTGGTGGGAATTGGGATGATCACTTACCATTAATTGAATTCTCCTATAACAATAGTTATCATTCAAGTATTGAAACTGTCCCATTCGAGGCACTGTATGGAAGAAAGTGCAGAACTCCAGTTTGTTGGGCATAAATAGGAGAAAGTCAATTGTCAGGTCCCGAGATAGTATAAGAAACTACTGATAAGATTACTCAAATCAAGGAAAGGCTGAAGACTGCTCGAGATCGTCAAAAGAGTTATGCAGACAATAGATGCAAGCCGTTAGAATTTCAAGTTGGAGACAGGGTTCTGTTGAAAGTTTCCCCTTGGAAAGGAGTTGTTCGATTCGGTAAAAAGGGAAAGCTAAGTCCAAGATACGTAGGACCATTTCCAGTGATCCAACGTATAGGACCAGTTGCTTATCGTTTACAACTACCAGAAGAGTTAGCTGGAGTACATGATGTATTTCATGTATCCAACCTCAAGAAATGTTTATTAGACGAATCTTTGGTAGTACCTCTCCAAGATATAGAGGTAAACGAAAAATTAAAATTTGTAGAGAAACCTCTTCAGATAGAAGACAGAAAAGTGAAGTTTCTCAAGCACAAGCGACTAGTACTAGTTAAAGTCAAGTGGGATTCGAAACGAGGACCCGAATACACTTGGGAATTAGAGTCAGAAATGAAGCGAAAGTATCCTCAATTATTCCAGTAAATCTCGAGGACGAGATTTTTATTAAGGTGGGGAGAATGTAACAACTCTCATTAAAAGTCCTATTTATTTTATTATTTTATCCAATAGGAAACCCTAATTGAGCCACCCAAGTGATTCTGGGTAAACCCTAAAATTTTCAGAACAATCAGAATCAGGATCAGGGCCCCTAAAACTCAGGGGGGGGGGGGGTAAAACCCTAGTTACGATTATCCATATAAAACGTTGTCAAAAATGAATTTATGAAATCTGTCAACTCAGCTAGGCTAGTCCAGGACGTGGCTAACCTATGGTAAATAGGTGTCCCTTACGGACCGTAAGGGATGAGGCTTACGGTCCGTAAGCGAGGTAAATTTTGGGTATAAATAGTGGACTTTGGGACTGGAATTTGGGCACTTGAACGACGTAAAATCTCGTTACGTACACTGAGTTATATCAGAAATAGTCTAAAAACACACACGAATCACAAATCGCCGCCGCAATACAGGGTAATAACTCGATCGTTGATACGATTCAATGTCCGATCGATTAAACTATCCAATGGATGTTTAAGTGTTGCCCACATTAGGGTTTATGCTTTGTCATTCGTCGTTAATTCGATGGATGTTTAAGTATCGCACTTTGTCATTTGATGTGAGGGTTTAATCTCGTGAGTTATCGTAAATGCTGTATTAAGTTACTAACCGAATTGTGCGCCTATTATTAATTTAGGTTAAAAGGCTAATCAGTAGGCTAGGCTCTGCTCAATTAAATCTACAATGTGAGTCATTCTCTTTTTATCAAATTTGTTTACAAAAGTATGTTTATTTTCAAAGTTATAATTACAGGGATTAAGTCGTGGTAATCTTAATCAATGGCTAGTGGGGTATTGTGCACATTACTAATTTCTCACGGGGTTAGGCTAATAAGCCCTAACACAGGTTAGGCAAATAAGCCCTAACAGTGATATATCATCACTAGTTGAGTGACATGACTCAATAGTGGTATGACCATCGTCACCAGGAGGTGACACGGTGCCATATAACAATAAGATAGAAACCATCGTAATCGCTCTTATGCTGTAATTAATAACTATGAGTCGTTTTAGCAAAATGAATGATTCACTCAGTATTTCCCGCTGACAAAACCTTTTTCAAACATGTTTCAGGTGATCAATTGTGATCCAGGAAAAGTGCCGTGAAGCACTACCAGCTTAAGAAAGTGGCTCAGTATAAAAATAAAGAAACATGTTTTGTAAAAATAAAGATTTCTCCGTGAAATCTTATGATTGTAAATTATCGGGGTTTTATCCCGAGTTGTGAAATAAAATAATTCGGAAATATTTCAGTTTTAAAAAGATCCTGAAGAAACTTCCGCTGTTAATTAAATACCACGGGTTTTCTGTCCCGCGGCTCCTGAACCGGGTCAAACCAGGTCAGGGGCCGTGACACATGTAATGGGTCGGAATTGAATATCAAATGATTGTGGACACGAATCACAGTCGGAAGGAACGAAATTTTGATGCAAAAACAAATGATTTTCAAATATAAAAAGGACGATCTACAGGATCATTATAACCTTCGGGTTATAAACAGTGTAATGGTCTACGGGACTAAACTGACCCATGGGTCATGAATAAAAAGGAAAAGAATCATAAAGGCAACGCCCTAAAGAGGTGAAAGCCTAAAGAAATAGCCTACGAGGCTAAGTGAAAGAATCTACGGGTTACTTAGACGAGCGAGGGAACCAGTAGAGAATTCCCACATAAAACTAAGAATGTAAAAGAATAAATTACAGACTGTCAATGTGCTGGTACGGATAATTGAGAAAGGATAAAGAGAAGATCCTAAACTAAAACTTTGGTTTTAGTAAGAGATAACGTTTTTACAAATATGAATCCTGATAGGAAATTGAATATTAAGCATGAAAGGTTCAAGTCTTGACACTGATAGGCGCAAGACGTTATATTCGAAAAGTGATATTTTCGAAAATGAAATTTTGATATAAATTAAACATGATGTGACACGATCACAGTCAAGAAATGCAATGTGAAGTAGAATCACATTATAACCAAGCAAGCGGTAAAAAGTAACGGGACTAATAAGTCTAATTAGTGAGACCGGTTAAGGTCATTTAAATAAATTTGGTTTACTTGTAAGCGGTGGATTCTGTATAATTGAACCGAATAAATAAAATTGAAAACAAAAGAAATCGTTGCGAGAAGTGACAGATTTCATTAAAGACCTTTAAACGGGCCAAAGTAACGGATTCATAAAGAATTCGAGAGTATACGAAAGCGATGGAAATCGCTAATTTAAGTAAACTAGTGGAAATAACGAGATTACGTTATTTTGAGTTGCACTATGTTGTATGAGATACGTAGACAATTAGTAACCAGAAAGATGTTACCATACTTTTCTGGTAATACTAACAATTGGTTAAAAGTATAAGTAATGTTTAAAAGATTTCTCGGATCAAATACATTGAGTTTAAACTCAATGAATTATGTAAGAAAATGTTTCGAGGACGAAACCTCTTTAAGGGGGTAGACTTGTAACACCCCGAAAACGGGTTTGGTAGTCAAACCACGTGAGTACTAAAAGACGGATAAAATACCGTTAATGGTAAAACTAACCCGGAGAGTATTAGGACTTAAACAAATAATCCTAGTATTAATTAAAAAGGAAAATAAATGCTAGAGGAAATAAAGTTACGAAAGGCCCGAGTTAACGGGACTTAAAAACATAACGGGTTATAACTTCCCGAACCCGCTAAAGTAACAAGGAATAATTAACCTAGTTAGTAGCATGTGATTAAGTGACTAATGGTGAGTTATAGCTTCATTTGATCAAAAGGAAACATGAGGGACTAATAATGTCAAGTGGGAAACTTGTTTTATTAAAACAAAAGTTAAACACCAAAACACACACTTAAAGTGTGTGTTCTGGTCGAGATATCCATAGGAGCCAAGAACATCTTGAGCTCAAAACCCTAACAAGCATAAATCAAGAAAATTGGAAGGGCAAATCAAACCCAAATCGAAATTCAAGCACATATTCGTGATCACCAAGTCAAGGGGATCTTAAGGTATGTCGAATTTCTAACATTCATGAAGTTGTAAAAAGTTGATAATCATCCTAATCGTGAATTGGGCATGGATTAGAGAAGATAGGGCTAGATTAGTGATGTATACTTGCTTAGGAACGAAACCATAAATGAAAATCATACATAACATGCTATGAATTGAAGGATTTGATGAATTAACACACTTAGATAAGTGGGTTTTAATGTTATGATGATTTTGATGATATAACTATGCTTAGAATCAACATGCATGATAACAAATAGAAGGTGTTTGATTTAACCATGAATTTGGGTACTTGTTCATACATGATTGAAATGGGTTTTGAATGTTATGATGAAATTTGGTAGCCATATTCATGTAACTAAGTGTATGAGATCATGTTATCTACTTATTGATAGATAGAACTTGATTTTATTAAATGTTTGGATGAATGCTAGTAATAGGATGAAATGGGGTTTTCGCTCATATATGAGAGACCCTTAGTTCTTGCGAAATGAATGAACAAACTAGCCTTGATAATCGCTTGAGCTAGTTGAAGTGTTGAAAAGACAATGGACTTAGTTAGATCTTTAGTTAAAACGGGGGCCTAAAAATAATGCCTACCGGGTAATTTATTGGAATGTTTAAACTAGTTGTCGAACTTGAATGTGCATCTTATATGCTAAGGGGCGTTTGACTTTTAGTAGTCAAACCGACCATTAATAAGATCGAATGATAATATTGATAGAAAAATACGTAAGATGGAATAGTTATGATTAACAATGACTAAATTAACCATCTTATGAAATATGATGATAGTTTGACGCCTAACAAGCTAGGTGAAAGCTTGTGGATGAAGCGGGTCAAACGGAGCGAGTACGGAAAGAAAAACGTGGCATGGATGCAAGGTAAGTATATCTTACACTAGTCATATATCTTATAATATTCTTTTGTCGTATTAGTTACGAAAAAGAAAAACACCTAATTGAGATATGGTGTTCCGGCGTGTAGTCGTACGGAACAAGATAATCAAATATGATAAGAAAACATAGTGATAGCTAAAAATGAGTTAAATCGGTAATTCGATCATATTATGACGAATGAAACATGTACTTTTAATGGTTATCATATAAGTTAAATCATAATAACCATTAAGGGCAAAATGGTAATTTGACAAGTTGACAATGGTAATTGGTCATTTAGACCAAACGGGTTAAAAGGTGAAATTATCACCCTTTGACAATATCGACTAATGAGTTGTCAAGTTGTATGATTTTAGGAAATAAATAGCACATGGATGCTTACATCGCTATCACTTAGCAGCCACTAAGGAAAGGTATTGAAACGGGTCAATATATTGATCCGAGCCAGGTATGTATAATGATACAACTCATCATGTAGAAATTGGAGTTCTATAAGAGTTAGACAAGGTTAAAATATAGATATTTGGTTATCTTTTAGGTAAACCGAATAAATTTAGTTATGATTATGACGTTTTAGAAACATAATGGTTTCTAAACAAGACTATAGTTAGAAAGTCGGATTTTTGGGTTAAACATGTACTAAAAGTCCTTCGTCGTAAAAGAAGGACTAAAATTGACTAAAACGCCCTTGTAAGCGAAATTGAGCAAACGCACCATAAAGGTTGTTTGGAAATAAGTGATAGGATGAAATAAATACTTTGAATAAGTATGAAAAGCGAAAGATGTAAAATATTGGTTCAATGGCTCTATAAAGAGTCTTTGCCGTAAAATAATGATTTGAAGGGTAAAATTTGGAATATATAAATCACCACATTGAATCCACCACAAATATAGTTGTGGTGGGAGATCATTTGATAAGAAATGTGGACATATGTATTTAGAAACGAATGAAAGTGATTTGTGCTTAAATTATGCTTAAATACCCTTAACGGGTCAAAATAAGCATATGAGTGAAAATGGGTTTAAGAAGGTATATGAACCTGTAATTGGACCCTAAAATGTTAAACATAATTGAATTTAATAGGTTTAAGAGAAATAAGGGTCAAACAAACTTGTTTGCTTGATAAGTCACGAACGGGTCAAAATTTGGTAAAAAGGGTAATAAGCCGAAGACTTAAAAGTCTTAAATTTTGTTAATCCGGATGTTGGATTTTAACTCCATATGATGGAGGTTTAAATTACAATCACATAGGAAGAAACGGTAGGTCAAACGGACAAGCGGATTGAAAGATACGGAAGTTTCCTTGTCAAAAACGGCAAAATGGAAGGGGCTGATACAGGGGCCACCGTAACTTACGGTGCCCACCGTAAGTTACGGTGGGGGGCTGAAGTCTTTACGCCAATTTATTCCTGTTTTACGGTGGGGTACTTTTAAACAGGGGCCACCGTAACTTACGGTGTGCGGTGGAGGCAAGTTTCAAGTTTTTTTTTTTTTTTGAATCAATCGTTTCTTGGACTCGTTTAGACACGTGTTAAATCCCGTATGACTAAAGCATTTCATGTTTATGAAGTGTAGGTACATTTTGGATGCCGGAAGACGATCAAGCTCATCGAAGAACCGAACACGATAAAGATACATGCTTCCGCACAGTGTCCCGTCGTAAATTTTAAACGACGAATTCAATCACGTTATGTTGAATAACTTATGATTTGTAAAAGTTTTAATAAATCCATATTTATATAGTATGTGTAGTCTTAACTACACATCTAATTGTTGGTAATTACATGTAAGACTGTTAAATAGTAACTAGGGTGTTACAACTAGTGATCCTTTTCTTACATAACTTGCTGTTTTCATTACAGAGATGAATTTTGTGGATCTAGATGGCTTATCTCCTTTAATTGTGATCTTTTCACCCTTTGGTGAGTTTACTTGGATTGACTTTTGATCACATAGAATACTGGCTTTATTGGCTATTAACCAATCCATTCCTAAAACAACATCAAATCCTGCCAGATTCATTGGGTAAAGATTTGCAATAAACTTTTGATTTAAAAATTCTATTCTTGCTCCCTGCAAGATCTCAGTAATCTTAATAGATTCTCCATTTGTTGTTTCTACCAGGCATTCTTGTTAAAGTTTAGTTAATGGTTGATTGAGAAGTTTGCAAAATGAAGTATTAATAAAACTTTGGTTCGCACCAGAGTCAAATAATACTTTGGCAAAAACATCATTAACTAAAAACGTACCGGCAATCACGTCCGGAATCATCTTGGCTTCTTCTACAGTCAGAACAAATGCTCTAGCATTCTTAGTAGTCTTGTTGTCCACGGCTGGAGCTAGTTTCGGACAGTTCGGCTTAATATGACCTTGTTCCCCACAATTGTAGCATATCCTATTGTTAGGTTTCTTCCTACAGTCTTCTTCCTTGTGTCCAGATATTTTGCAGAAATTACAGTATATAGAGCATCTTCCAGAATGCTTCCTTTTGCAATACTTACAGTAAGGTGCAGAAGTAGAACCTACATTTTTCCCACGATTGGAATTTCCATAGCGAAATTCTTGGGTAAGTTTTTGAGCTAGGTTCTTCCTCTGGTTTTCTTCTTGTGTACGTACCAGTTCATCAGTCAAGGTATTTGGTAGTTCTACAGCTTCTTCTATAGTTTGTGGTCTAGCTGCCTTGACTGCATGTCTAATCTCACTGTTTAATCCCCAGATGTAACGGGAGATTAATACGGGTTCTGTTGATGCTAGGGTTGGCACTATTCTAGCATATTCAAAGAATGTAGTAGTGTAACCCTTACTATCTACTCCGGTCGTTCTAAGGTTTAAGAATTTATTAGCTATATGTTCCTTTTCATTAGCATGACAGAATTTCCTTTCCACCATATTCTTAAATTCATTCCGTTCCATATTATAGGTTCTGTCACTTCCCCTGGACTGGAGGATAGTGTTCCACCATTCTAAAGCTGAGTTTTTAAACAGATTGGAAGCAAACATTATCTTATCTTCTTCCACGCACTTGCTTATTTTTAAGACTGCCTCAGTCTTTTCTATCCAGCGTAGAGCTGCAATGGCTCCTTCATTGCCAGAGAATTCTATTGGTTTACAGGACCAGAATTCTTTGTAAGAACAACCATAAGACATAGTCCTTCTTCTTTTTGGAATTGGCAATTGAAGTAAGGGTCCATTGTTTACGCTGTATTCAGGTTCAGTAGGTGGTCGCTTACTTTCGTTATTACTTTTATTATTTTCCGTTTCCTTAACCATTTTGATAATATATGGCATTGCGTCTATAATTCCTTATGCCACTATGTGTTGGATGGCACTGTTATCTACTTGGTGGAGTTATTATCGTTATTCGGATTTTCTTGATTCACTTCGTTGTCCATCTGGATTATAAACATTTACCACGTATTAATATCACAAGACAATATCCAATGCAAACAATCACACAACAAGCATATTGATCAAAATCGTCGAACATTGCGACAGTTACTCTATTTTATATATATGCGTCTAGTACAAATTGTAACTGAAATCTAAAGTACAATACTAGTATGCATCCGTAGCTATTATCTATTTTAGGGGATATACCTATATATTATATTTTTTTTTCAACATACAAACATATTATGCATACATATATATATATATATATATATATATATATATATATATAGGGTACGATAATTGTAAAAAAGGTTAAAAGTGTGAGAAAGGTGAGAAATATTGTGCAGATGACATGTGTCCTAAATCTAAATTAATTCAAAAGGGTAAACAAGTAATTTTATCATTAATTCAATTAATTAAAAACTTCCCATAACCGCCACCTTAATTATAGGAACTGGATTTTTTTAAAAGACCTCTATAAACACCATTCAGTAAGTATATAACACCATTCAGCAAGTATATAACACCATTCAGTAACTATATAACACCATTTAGTAAGTATATAACACCATTCATGGACTAAATATCTGATCGAAACATATTTTTTTCTCTATATAAGTATAGCAATATGGTACTCATATTAAAGATAAAAAACGCTCGTTATTATGCTGTAATTTTAAAAAAAAAATTACGTATAAAAAGTTATTGACGTTTAAAAAAGACGGGGGAAGTTACATTTGCATTAATGTTAGTTTCTTAATTTAAAAATGTTAAATTTACCTATGTACCCTTAATTTAGAAAATTAATATGTTTAATAGTAAACATTATTTACAATTTTGCCATTATGATCTCAACCATTAGATCTTTGATCTAATGGTGTAGATTCTTTCTTACCTTTCTCACAAAAAAAACCTTTTTTTTACAGGAACATTTACCTATATATATATATATATATATATGTATTATTATTACTATTACTGATAAGGATTAATCCATAATTGCATGTTACGCTCGTCATATTTCCAGACAAGTCTCTCCCCTATCTGTCTCATTTTTTCACTTCCTTCTAATATCTCCTCACCAAATGTTCGGAGTTCTTGCACATTCTCAGTACTCATGGGTGGGGCTGGTGCTGGTATCGGGTCAGGAAACTGCGGCATCGGTTCTTCGTGTGGGTATGGGTTCTCTAGGATTTCCCTGATATACTGGTCCTTATCCCAATATGGATCTAGAGGGTCCAGGTTGGGATAGGGTGCTACTGGGTTTTGCATGGGTTCCTCTATTGGGTAAAGTTCCTGGTAATCTTTGTGGTCATCAAACCATGGGTCATAATCTGGGGGATGGGGTGCTGGGACTCTAGGGATTTCAGCTGGGTCGAAAGTAGGCACTGGAATTTGGTCTACTGGGTTTTGGCTCAATTTCCATAGGTTGTGTGGAAAATAGTGGTAACGGCTGGGGTGCAATGAGTTGTTCTAGATTCGGGTCTGCAGCTGTGGTAGCTAAGATATGAAAATTTGCTAATCTCCTATTGAGCATATCCTGGGTGTGAGCATTCATTTCTCTATTGGCCGCTTCTAAAGCTCGCTGTTGCTGTAACTTTCTCATTCTTTTTCTAAGCTCATGAGCTCCTCTGCTGAACCATCCTCTCTTATTGGGAGGGAATGACTCTTCAGATTGTGCTTTGAATACGAAAATCCCTTCTTCGGTGTCAGCCGAATACCCCGAGGGGATAGGCTGGGAAGAAGTTCCTTCGTCCCTAGGAGAGCTGGACAATTGACGGTAAGCGTCCGAAGGTCCTTGATCACTCATACTGTAAACTAACAAATTTTCAAATAACATAAAACAATAAAATATGCACGCGGTTCCGTAGATAATTTCCTAACATAAGAAATAAAATTTTGGTGTCAGCAGAACACTTTTGTGGCTGAAATTAGTGGCTATAGCTCTGATACCACCTTCTGTCGCAACCCCCGACCCCTGCCTTGGGAGGTGGGCGGCCGCGGCCTACTCAGATATGGTGGTATCGGTGTTTATTATTATTTGGCAGCGGAAATTTTATCAGGACCGTAGTTAGAAAATATTTTATCAGAGTAAAACACCACATTTTATAATAATTATATTGGGACAAAACCCAAGTTTTCGTTACAAACAGGTTTATAGGGATAAACCCTATTTTATTGAAATAAAACATCTTCTTTATTTAGGTAACTTTTATAGCCACTTTCCAAGCCTTCTGTGCTGTCCAACTGGCTTTTATTTGGCTTTCACATTTTGTTACCTGAAACGCGTTTAAAAACATTTTGTCAGTGGGAAATACTGGTGAGTGAATCCCAATTTAATCAAGAAAAGTTTTATCATTTTTCAGTATTGAGATCGATTACAATGTTTATATCTACACAATTACTCATTCAGTACTGTCAATCCTGTCTGGTGGGTCATATTACACATTGGCTATCTCGTTGTCCAATGGTAACGTGTTCCACATTTTGTATAAAAAACCCCAACATACCGGCAGTAATTGAATAATTAGAAAGACTCAATCACAGCTAATTTATAATTTAAAATAAATAAAGGTTTTTTAAAAAAAGTTTACGAAAAGGTTTACAAAAAGGAGATTACTCACATTGCTATCTTAAGTATTTTTCATGTGGCTTCCTGGTTATAATCTATAAATTTTAAATAATGCACACGCGTTAGTATAATAACCCAAATTTACATTAGTTATACCCTCCCCGAGACAGAACTCCAACGACTACGTCGGGCAGAGCCTCAACAGCCGTTACGGAGCGCTAGATCAATCGGGCAGCGTATCTAATACGTAACCGGGGGTTAAAATACTTACAACGAGGCAGAGCTTCGCTATTTTAGCGGGTTTAATGCCCGGGTATAATTCTATTACTTCAGATTTTGAGAGAGATCGAAAAGAATTGAGCGAATTGGACTGAAGGCCGATGGCCTCCTTATATAGGGTTGATCGTCGAGTCCATCGCGCCCCGCGAAAGATGAGGCGAGGGTTTATGCGGGCCGCGAGCTAGGGGATCTAGGGTGTAGCCTTGTCCGGTCAATAACTTAGCTTCGACAAGTGGTGACACGTGGCGGCTCCAGGTGAGGCCTCGTAGCTAGGGTGTCGCGCCTCGTGTAAGCCTTAGGTTGCTCTACCGCGGGCCGCCAGGGACCATTAAAAATTGTTTTTATTTATTTTTTTATAAAAATAAAGGTATTTAAGGCCAATTTACGTATACATGGTGTATTTTAGGACATGTAGGGATGTTTTAAATATTTTAGCAGTGTCGGAATTATTTTAGGATGGTTGTTATAATGGCGGACATCATTGACGGGTGTCAACCTCACCAAAGTGGGGAAGTCACTATAGATACGTGTTTTATTTGTGATAGGGATCTTGTAGAAGTTGACGAGGATTTAGACAATGCAGAGAATGTAACAATTGAGAAAATTTTGCGCCTTTAAATTCCGTACTAAATATTCCTTAACCGACATTCAAACATAATAAATTTTAACTTAACAACATTACCTGAGCTAAATCTAAGTTCAGGAGTGCATTTATGTCTATCGCCTCCGTCAATCTAGTCCGTAACAGAAACTGAAGTATACTTGAGCTTATAGTGTTAGATTTAGTAAAATGGCAAGGTGGCATTTATGTAATTAATGAGAAATCTCATTAAGCCCCTTGGCCTATAAATAGGAGGCTTATGCCTTACTTTTAACACTTTTGTCATTTGGGAGCTTTGGAGAGCTAGACCTAGAGAGAGAAAGTATAGAGAGAGAAAGCTCGGTGTACGTGATTCAGGTGCTGTACGATTTCGAATCTGTTTATAGAATCATGGTTATAATTACGTCTCGTGTGTTCGGTCACGTTCGTGTACGGATTCCGCACGTCACACGTTCGGTTCGCAATCGTTTCGGAGTCAAAACCGGTCCTAACAACTGGTATCAGAGCAGGAGCTCGATTGCACGGATCAAACGCACGATTTCGCAAGGAAAATCATCAGAATCAGATTCAAATTTCACTCAGATTTGATCTATTTCTTCATCTTTTTCATATTCTTCACGTTTTTATCTGAAAATCATCAAATTAAACAGGATTTTACGGTTAAAAATTGCTAATTTTTTGATATGTTGTGCAAAATTAGCTGATCTATAACCCTACAAATTTTCAGATCTTAATTCCTAGCCGTTTGAGAGAAATTAAAGATTTTTGGTTCGAAAAGTTTTGCAAAATGATAACTGTTGCTGTTGATGTTCAATTGAATGTCGTCCGATCGGACAAAAGTCCGATCAGCTAGCTGTTCGAACCAAAATTTCCATTGCTTTACACTTCTAAATTCATTAAAGTTGTTGACTTGTTGACTGCTAACCGATCGATCAGCAGTCCGATCGAACACCTGTCCGATCCAAAGCACATCTTTGCAATTCATTTAATTGTTTGACTTGTTGACTCCTGACCGATCGAACATCTGTCCGATCCACGGCACCATACTTTATCTTTCATTAAAGTTTTTGAATTTGTTGACCTGACCGATCGGACACCTGTCCGATCCATAGCATCCCTGACCGATCGACCGGCAACTTGTTTCACACATCGTTTGTTTGTCAACATTTGTCCGTCTTAATTGTTCAACAGATTGCATGTGTAGGTCAGATATCATGTGCTGATTATTCTAAGGTCCAATTAGTTTGTTACATGAAATTGTTTGTCAGTCTAAAAAAATTCAATTGATCAGATATTGCATGTGAAGGTTATCGGCTCATGTGATCTCACAATTAAAAGGTCCAATTGAATAACAGTTTGTAATATTGTTGCATGAGATACTGATAGATGTCGGCCATTACCTGAAATCTCACATGATCATTAATTGAATAATACACATCTTGGTGTGGCCCAATCATAATCTTTTAGCACTTAAAGTTGTCGGTTTAGTGGGTTTCTCGGCCCAATCAAGTTCAAATATTATCATCAGTTCATTAATAGGTTTAAATCATTTTGCATGTGATAAGTTTGCACCTTTACATAAAGCATAGCAGTCTACGTAATCATTTCTCAGCCCAAGGTTTGCATGTGATGTTTAATTGCAAGATTAGTTTTCATGTGAAATATTAAAGACATTGTCGGCCATTATTGATTATTGTGTACACGTGATTCAGTTTGCATAATAGTTGGTACCATTTTGTGGTCAAAGAAGTCAATAGGCTAACCGATCGACCAGCATATTGTCTTGTCGTATAGTGTGCTTAAAATGAACAGGCTAGCCGATCGGACAACAAGTTGACTTAGGTTGACTCACCCGATCGGACAACATATCAGCTTGTCTTTTGTGCCATCAAACGAACAGGCCGTCCGATTAACCAGCACCCTGTCCGATCGATCACGTTCGTGTACGGATTCCGCACGTCACATGTCACGGCCCCCGACCTGGTTTGACCCGTTTCAGGAGCCGCGGGACAGAAAATCCCGTGGTATTCATTTAACAGCGGAAGTTTTCTTCAGGATCTTTTTAAAACTGAAATATTTCCCGATTATTTTATTACATAACTCGGAATAAAACCCGGTAATTTACATTCATATGATTTCACGGAGAAATCTTTTATTTTACAAAACATGTTTCCTTATTTTATATTGAGCCACTTCCTTAAGCTTGTAGTGCTTCGCAACACTTTTCCTGGATCACAACAGATCACCTGAAACATGTTTGGAAAAAAGTTTTGTCAGCGGGAAATACTGAGTGAATCATTCATTTTACTAAAATGACACATTTGTTATAATTTACAGTATTAAGAGTGATTACAATGTTTTTATATCAACCAACTACCCTCGGTATTTGTCACTCGACTCGTTTCTGTGACTATGGTCATATCACCCATTGGCTAACTCGTTGTCCAATGGTGAAGATTATCAAGTAATGTATACAAAACCCCACATACCGGCTGTAATATGGAGATTACATAGACTTAATCCCTGTAATTATAACCTTGAAAATAAACATGATTTTGAAAGTAGTTTGATAAAAAGAGAATGACTCACATTGCAGATTTAATTGAGCAGAGCCTAGCCTACTGATTAGCCTTTTAACCTAAATTAATAACATCCACACAACTCGGTTAGTAACTTAATACAGCATTTACGATAACTCACGAGATTAAACCCTCACATCGAATGACAAAGTGCGATACTTAAACATCCATTGAATTAACAACGAATGACAAAGCATAAACCCTAATGTGGGCAGCACTTAAACATCCATTGGATAGTTTAACCGATCGGACATTGAATCGTAGCAGCGATCGAGTTATTACCCTGTATTGCGGCAGCACTTCGTGAATCGTGTGTGTTTTTAGACTATTTCTGCTATAACTCAGTGTACGTAACGAGATTTTACGTCGTTTCAACTCCAAAATTCATGTCCCAAACCCCACTATTTATAGTCAAAATTTGACCCCCTCGCGTGACGCGAGGGGTACCACTATGGGCTTCGCGTGACGCGAAGGGTCCCTATCTACCATAGGGTAGCCACGTCCCTAACTAGCTTAGCTGACTTGACGAAATCTTAAAATTCGATACTGACAACAAGTTATTTAGATAATCGTAACTAGGGTTTACCCCCCCTGAGTTTTAGGGGCCCTGATCCTGATTCTGATTATTCTGAAAATTTTAGGGTTTGTACAGAATTACTTGGGTGTCTCAATTAGGGTTTCCTATTGGACAAATTAAGTTAATAAATAGAACTTTGGATGAGAGTTGTTACATCCTCCCCACCTTAATAAAAATCTCGTCCTCGAGATTTACTGGAATAAGTAGGGATACTTTTTCTTCATCTCAGATTCTAGCTCCCAAGTATATTCAGCTCCTCTCTTTGAATCCCACTTGACTTTAACTAGCACTAGTCGTTTGTGCTTGAGAAATTTCACCTTTCTGTCTTCTATTTGAAGAGGCTTCTCAACAAATTTTAACTTTTTGTTTACCTCTATGTCTTGAAGAGGTACTACCAAAGATTCGTCTGATAGACATTTCTTGAGATTGGATACATGAAATACATCATGTACTCCAGCTAATTCTTCTGGTAGTTGTAAACGATAAGCAACTTGTCCTATACGTTGGATTACTGAAAATGGTCCTACGTATCTTGGACTTAACTTTCCTTTCTTACCGAATCGAACTACTCCTTTCCAAGGTGAAACTTTTAATAATACTTTGTCTCCTACTTGGAATTCCAACGGCTTTCGTCTATTGTCTGCATAACTCTTTTGATGATCCCGAGCAGTCTTCAGTCTTTCTTTGATCTGTGAAATCTTGTCGGTAGTTTCTTGTACTATTTCAGGACCAGACAATTGACTTTCTCCTATTTTTGCCCAACAAACTGGAGTTCTGCACTTTCTTCCATATAGTGCCTTGAATGGGGCAATTTTAATGCTTGAATGATAACTATTGTTATAGGAGAATTCAATTAAAGGTAAATGATCATCCCAGTTTCCACCAAAATCTATTACACATGCTCTGAGCATGTCTTCTAGAGTTTGGATTGTCCTTTCACTTTGTCCGTCTGTCTGAGGATGATATGCTGTACTTAAATGTAGTCGAGTTCCCATTGCTTCTTGGAAACTTGTCCAAAAACGAGAAGTAAAACGACTATCCCTATCCGAAACAATGGAGAGTGGAACTCCATGTAAGGATACTACTTCATCTACATACAACTTTGCCAACCTTTCCATGCTAAAGGTTTCTTTCATGGGTAGAAAATGAGCTGATTTGGTTAATCGATCCACAATTACCCAAATCGCATCATTATGAGTTCCCATTTCCACACAGGCATTTCTAATTGTTGTAGTAGACCTGAAGGTTTCTGATGTTCTGCCTTAACTTGTGAACAAGTAAGACACTTAGAAACATATCTAGCTATATCCTTTTTCATTCCTATCCACCAAAAATTATTTCTTAAATCTTGGTACATCTTATTGTTTCCAGGGTGCATAGTATACCTAGATTTATGGGATTCTTCTAAAATTTTATTTCTTAATTCTCCCTGCTTAGGTACCCAAATTCTGCTTTTGTGGAATCTCCAAATTCCATCAGCTCCTTGTTCTAATTCTTTTATCTGTCCCTCCATTCCTTCAGTATCATCTTTGATTGTTGTTTCCTGAATATTCCTTAATTGTTCCATTAAATCTATTTGTAGATTTAATCTAAGAGCACGAATTCGTTGTTGTTTCTCATGGTACTTATGACTTAAGGCATCTGCTACTACATTTGCCTTTCCTTCGTGATACTGAATATCACAGTCGTAGTCACTTAGGATTTCCATCCATCTCCTTTGTCTCATATTTAACTCTTTTTGCCCAAATATATATCTTAAACTTTTGTGATCCGTATAGACAGTAAATTTACTTCCATATAAATAATGTATCCAAATCTTAAGGGCAAAAATTATGGCTCCTAATTCTAAGTCATGAGTCGTATAATTTTCTTCGGGCTTCTTCAATTGTCTTGAAGCATATGCAATTACCTTCTTGCGTTGCATTAACACACATCCTAATCCTAATTTTGAAGCATCACAGTAAACTTCAAAATCTTCAGTTCCTTCTAGCAAAGCTAGGATTGGGGCGTTCGTTAACTTTTGCTTTAAAATCCTAAAAGCTTCTTCTTGCTTAGGTCCCCATTCAAACTTAACTGCTTTACAGGTTAGCTTAGTTAGTGGTACAGCTATCTTGGAAAAATCCTTAATAAACCGTCTATAATATCCAGCTAAACCTATAAAACTTCTAATTTCCATTGCAGATTGTGGAACCTTCCATTTGGTAATCGCCTCTATCTTAGCAGGATCTACATGAATACCTTCTTGATTCACCATGTGTCATAAGAATTGCACTTCTTGTAACCAAAATTCACACTTTGAGAATTTGGCATAAAGCTTTTCTTTTCTTAACAAAGTTAAGAGTGCATGCAAATGTTGACAGTGTTCATCCTGACTTTTTGAATAAATAAGTATATCGTCGATAAAGACAATTACAAATTTATCCAAATACGGTTTACAGATTCTATTCATCATGTCCATGAATGCGGCAGGTGCATTCGTTAACCCGAAGGGCATGACTGTAAACTCGTAATGAGCATACCTAGTTCTGAAAGCAGTTTTAGGTATGTCCTCTTCTTGTACCTTCAATTGATGATATCCGGAGCGTAAGTCGATCTTAGAAAATATCTAGCTCCTTGAAGTTGATCGAAAAGATCATCAATCCTAGGTAATGGGTATCGATTCTTAATTGTAACCTTATTCAGTTCTCTATAATCAATACACATTCTCATTGAACCATCCTTCTTTTTCACAAACAACACTGGTGCTCCCCATGGGGATGAACTAGGTTGTATGAAACCTTTACTTAGTAATTCATCTAATTGCTTTTTCAATTCTAACATTTCCGTGGGTGCTAACCGATAAGGTGCCTTGGCTATCGGTGTAGTTCCTGGAATTAGATGAATTCTAAATTCTACCTCCCTATCTGGTGGTAATCTTGGTAATTCTTCTGGGAATATATCTGAATATTCTGAGACTACAGGAATTTCCTTAAGTTCTTTACCCTTAGTGCTAATGATAACCGAAATCATATACACTATTCCTTGTTTTCGTTCATAACTAGCAACTTTCATTACTGATATGAACTTCATGAGTTTACGTGGTTTATCTCCTGTAATCGTAATTACTTCTCTGGTGGGTGCCTGAATTTCTATGGAATTCTTATCACAAAGAATTCGAGCATGGTTGGCTACTAACCAATCCATTCCTAACACAACATCGAATTCAGCTAATTTCATAGGTAACAAGTTTGCATAAAATTTATGACCTAAAAGTTCTATATTTTCTTTTTGCAAAACCTTATCTATACTAACTGAATTCCCATCCGCCGTTTCGACTGTAAAAATCTGCTTAAGGTTGGTCAAAGGTAAATTAAGAGCTTGGCAGAATGAAGTATTGATAAAACTTTGGTTTGCACCAGAGTCAAATAGTACTTCGGCATAAACGTTGTGAACTAAGAACGTACCAGCTATCACATCTGGAATGAGTTCTGCTTCTTGAGTAGTCAGCTGGAATGCTCTGACATTCTTTTTAGTAGCTCCGTCAGCTGTCTTGGCTTTGTTATCTGCTGGTTTGACTAATTTAGGACATTCTGGTTTAAAATGTCCTTTTTCTCCACAGTTATAGTAGATCGTTGTTTTCTTTCTGCAGTCTTCTTCACGATGTCCTACCATTTTACAAAAATTGCAGGTTATACTACATCTTCCATAATGTTTTTTTTTTGCAATTCTTGCAGAATGGCAGAGTTGAGGATTGTCCCGTTCCTTTTCTCTTGAAATTGTTGTTATTACCCATACGAAATCCTTGGGTAATTTTCTGAGCCAATTCCTTCTTCCTGTTTTCATCTCGTGTGCGTACCAGTTCGTCAGTTAGGGTATTAGCTAATTCCACGACATCGTCAATAGTACGAGGTCTCGTAGCTTTAACGATGTTACGGATTTCGCTAATCAATCCCCAAATATATCGAGAAATTAGTACCGGCTCTGGCGAAGCCAACGTTGGTACCACTCTAGCATATTCAAAGAATGTCGAAGTATATCCTCGACAGTCTACACCCACCATCCTATGATTTAGGAATGTATTCGCCATTTGATCTTTTTCATATTCGGGACAAAATTTTCTTTCTACAAGACTCTTAAATTCTTCCCAGTTCATTGCATACGCCATCATCCTTCCTTTTGATTGTAACACCGTGTTCCACCATTCTAGCACCCCTTCTTTAAAAAGATTAGACGCGTACATGACATGATCGTCCTTGGCACATTTACTTATTGTAATCACTGCCTCGGTCTTTTCTAACCAACGCAGTACTGCAGTCGCTCCTTCATTGCCTGCAAACTCAGCGGGTTTACAAGCAAGAAATTCTTTGTAAGTGCAACCAGGTGTTGCAGCTTTCATTTTCTTAGGGAGCGGAGCTTTTCGTGGTTCATTATCATGATTAATATGATCATTGCCTCCGTTTACGCTATTACAGAAGTTATCTTCAGAAATACGTTTACTCGGAATGATTTGTTGAGGTTCAGCAGGTTTCTGAACAACAACGACTATTGCCGGAATAGCATTGGCTATCCCTTGAGCAACGATATTTACTATATCTTGCCTAGTCATATATTGATCCCCCGGGTGTTGTTCAGATTGATTAACCTCATTTACTGGTTCATTATTAGCGTTTTCCATCTGATAATTAATTTATAATTAATTAGTATAAAATAAGAAATAATCCATTATAACAATTAATCGCACATAATTACGTAAACAAATATACAACCAAAATTGTAAATTTTTCTTTTATTTTATAGATTATATTATGCTTCTATATACATTTTTATCTTACAAT
Organism: Helianthus tuberosus; assembly: GCA_030545235.1. NCBI lineage: Eukaryota > Viridiplantae > Streptophyta > Magnoliopsida > Asterales > Asteraceae > Helianthus > Helianthus tuberosus. The sequence goes on from CM060407.1 coordinate 78,631,749, forward strand.
CGTTTTATTGTTTATTTTACACATACTGATTTTTATTAATATTATTGTTATTATACAAACATAGCTTCACCACCTACTTCTCCCTCGTCAACTTGCATCTTTAATAACGAAGTTCCCTTTCATCATATTTCCATGAAATTTGTCCTCCTATCTCTCGGATTCTATTCCCAACATCCATCAGTTCTTCGCCAAAATGGCGGAGTTCAGCCATATTCTCAGTACTCATCGGTGGATTTGGTAAAGGTTCTGGATCGAACTGATGAAGAAAGGAATAAGGACTATTGAGCAGGTTTTGGAACTGCCAATCATTTGTCCACCATTTATCCATTCCTAAAGGCTGGGTGTGGAATATAGGTTCTGGGATTACTGGGTCCAAGTTCATTGGTAGTTGTGTTTCAAGAGTAGGGTATAAATTATTATTAATTGGCCTAACGACATCACAGCTCGCCAATGCCTGATCTAATTCTTCCTAAAAAGGTAGCTCCTCAACTTGTCTAGAACTTTCCCCAACTTCCCTCTGGGTTTGCCTAGAACCTTCTCCATACTCCATTCCCGGTGGCCTAAAATCTCCTCCCAATTCCATTTCCAGTGGCCTAGAACCTTCACTGATTTCAACCCCCTTTCCTTTATCTAAAGGATTTTCTATTTTAGGGATCTTCCTAGTTGTAGGCTTCCTCCTACGCACACGTCTCCATCCCACAAATCTCCTTTTTTTCTTGGGTTTAGGTTTCTCTGGAGGTGGAGCATTGAATTCCACAGGTTCTTCTATGTCTGGTATATACCTATTGAAATCTCTGGAAACCTCTATTTTTACCGGATAGAGATTTAGGTTTTGAAGGGCGTCAGACAAGTCGTTCATCTGTTTAGCACATAGGTAAAATACACAAAATTACTAAGTTTAAAATTGTAAAACAAATTTTATAAATAACCTTTAAATATTATTGCACACCGAGTGGCTTTATTTAATACAAAAGATAACTGATAATTTAAATATATGAGGGTTTTCTTGTAACCTTATTTATTTACTGGATACGGTTTCTAGCTTATAGATGATATGGTTACTAAACTAAGACAAGTTATTTAAAGATTAGCGTTTACTGCTACTGTAGCTAACATATAAAGATCTGCCCATTTTTTATCTAACTTGTCTTCCCAAGGTGATTTACTGGTTAATTCCTGGGTTTCCTGTTTAACTTTCTTTTCTCGTGATTTCTTTATTTTCTCCTGACTTTTCCAAATAATCAGACTTCTTTTATTAGGAGAAAGTGGTTCTTCATATTGTGCCTTTCGCACAAATATTCCTTCTTCAGGAATTGCAAAGTGATTTGAGGGTTTGGTTTGGGATGTACTTCCCTTCTCATTGGATGACCTATCTAATTTAAGATAGATATTTGAAAGCTTTTGCTTACCCATACTGTATACAAATAATCAAATAATAAAACACATTACCACAAAATAGCAATTAATGAAATTAAGTATTTTCTAAATACTTAATTGGCTTAATTCAGTGGCTCTGATACCACATTTTTCTGTCACGGCCCCCGACCCGGTTTGACCCGTTTCAGGAGCCGCGGGACAGAAAATCCCGTGGTATTTATTTAACAGCGGAAGTTTTCTTCAGGATCTTTTTAAAACTGAAATATTTCCCGATTATTTTATTTCATAACTCGGAATAAAACCCGGTAATTTACATTCATATGATTTCACGGAGAAATCTTTTATTTTACAAAACATGTTTCCTTATTTTATATTGAGCCACTTCCTTAAGCTTGTAGTGCTTCGCAGCACCTTTCCTGGATCACAACAGATCACCTGAAACATGTTTGAAAAAAAGTTTTGTCAGCGGGAAATACTGAGTGAATCATTCATTTTACTAAAATGACACATTTGTTATAATTTACAGTATTAAGAGCGATTACAATGTTTTTATATCAACCAACTACCCTCGGTATTTGTCACTCGACTCGTTTCTGTGACTATGGTCATATCACCCATTGGCTAACTCGTTGTCCAATGGTGAAGATTATCAAGTAATGTATACAAAACCCCACATACCGGCTGTAATATGGATATTACATAGACTTAATCCCTGTAATTATAACCTTGAAAATAAACATGATTTTGAAAGTAGTTTGATAAAAAGAGAATGACTCACATTGCAGATTTAATTGAGCAGAGCCTAGCCTACTGATTAGCCTTTTAACCTAAATTAATAACATGCACACAACTCGGTTAGTAACTTAATACAGCATTTACGATAACTCACGAGATTAAACCCTCACATCGAATGACAAAGTGCGATACTTAAACATCCATTGAATTAACAGCGAATGACAAAGCATAAACCCTAATGTGGGCAGCACTTAAACATCCATTGGATAGTTTAACCGATCGGACATTGAATCCTAGCAGCGATCGAGTTATTACCCTGTATTGCGGCAGCACTTCGTGAATCGTGTGTGTTTTTAGACTGTTTCTGCTATAACTCAGTGTACGTAACGAGATTTTATGTCGTTTCAACTCCAGAATTCATGTCCCAAACCCCACTATTTATAGTCAAAATTTGACCCCCTCGCGTGACGCGAGGGGTACCCCTATGGGCTTCGCGTGACGCGAAGGCTCCCTATCTACCATAGGGTAGCCACGTCCCTAACTAGCTTAGCTGACTTGACGAAATCTTAAAATTCGATACTGATAACAAGTTATTTAGATAATCATAACTCGGGTTTACCCCCCCTGAGTTTTAGGGGCCCTGATCCTGATTCTGATTATTCTGAAAATTTTAGGGTTTGTGCAGAATTACTTGGGTGTCTCAATTAGGGTTTCCTATTGGACAAATTAAGTTAATAAATAGAACTTTGGATGAGAGTTGTTACATCACACGTTCGGTTCGCAATCGTTTCGGAGTCAAAACCGGTCCTAACAAAAAAAAACAAAACTTTGCGTGTTAGAGGGCCTTACGGACCGTAATGCTTTATGTTTTACGGTCCGTAAGGGGTCACTGATAGAAGTTTTGCTGCTGGACAACAACATTTTGCTACATACTATGCCATCTAGCTCCCTCCTTGCCACCTTCTTCAGTGGCGGATCCAGGATTTTTTTCCTATGGGTTCACTTTTTTTGGTACGGTTTGGTCCAACATTTCATGGTCGAACAGTTGTTGCTATGAACTGATTCATAGTCATGAGGGGTGACTCAACCATTTTGAGGCTCCAAGCGAAGTAAAAAGTTCAAGGCCTTTTTTCTAAAAAGAAAAATATCTTATAGTCCTTTGTGGGACGTTGTTTTAGCTATTGTAGAGCACTTCAAAATAATTAGACTATATAAGTATTGGTATAAGTAATACTTGCCAACATCTTTTAATAAAAATCTAAAATATTTTATGGAAACACATACCACAAATCTTGGCTTTTAGACGAAAATAACCACAACACTTAAGTTATTCGATCATGATTTCCAGTGTCCTCCATCGATGCATCACAGCTTTACAGACTTGCTAACATTCTCCCAGAACTTCATATAATCCGATAACTACTTTATTAAACTTGAGTCATATATACACACACCTTAATGAATAAAGAAAATAAGAAAGAAATATGTCAACAATCTTTTTTTTTGAAAGGTGTGAATTATTCGCGAATGTCGGGAGGGTTAGCATACGTTGTCTTAACCGGGTCCGCACTAGAGAGCCCCATCGCACAATAGATCCCCAATTTAAACCCCTCAATGAGAAACCCCTATCACCAAGACTCGAACTTGAGACCTTGAGGGGAAAACTCACCCGGGCCCACCATAAGTGGAACTTAAATACCCGTGGCCACCACTAGAGCACTAGTGATGGTTAATATGTCAACAATCTTTACTAACCTTATTGTTCTCATTCTGATTGTATTATGTCAAAAGTTATCCTAACAAGCCTCTTTCACAATGTATAATTACCTGTGTTTCTAAATCTATAATTACCTAATATAACTCACATATAGATTAGGATCAAAGATGTGCAGATAACAAATTCACTTGTTGCATTCAAACCACCATTGAACTCAAGATTACTTAATCATTGAACAAGCACCGATCACTGATGTAGTTTTGAAATAAGCAACTTTAATCTTATATTTTTAAAAAACACACTCATATGGTTAGATAAGCAGTCTGAAAAAACAATTTTAGTCAGTCATTCTCAAAACGGCTTAATCCTTATATGGGTGTTACAATTACATTGAAAGAAGAACAAAAAGTAAAAAAAACGCAGGAAGAGGGAATCAATCTCGGGAACTGACTGTTGGGAAAAGTACATTATACCATTGGAACACTGGACATCTTTTGTTATGGGTTCACCCATAATTTATTCATGGGTTCCTACCATATTTTTTATATACGTTTCCGCTAAAAATTACAACCCGAATGGGTTCCTGGGAACCTGTTCTTTTAAAGTAGATCCGCCCCTGACCTTCTTACCTAGTGTTTACACATACCTAGACACTAATCCTTCTCTTAGAGCCTCTAAGACACTTTTCTCATCCTCCGTGATCCTTCTTGACTATAAATACCCCTCTAAATTTCATAATTTTCACACCACTTCAAAACAAACACAAAGTCTTGTGTGAGCTCCTTGGTCTTTGCTTTGTGCGCTCCTCTTCTAGTCTTTTTGAAGAAGTCCCCTAAAGCAAGTAAGTATTCTTTCTTTAGTTCCTTTCTTTAGCTTTCAATTTCGTAGTCTGATTTTGTCCAAAAGTCCAGAATTTTCAACCATTTAACTTTTTCTGTTGACCTTCGAATTCGACCACTTTGGTCAAACCAATTTTAAAGTCTTTTCACCTAGATAATCATCATAATGTAGGGTATAAATCCATGCAAATACATGACATGAACATCAAACTTCAGGGTTAGGAATACCCTTTTTACGAATAATTTTAAATTCCTTTCACCTAGATGATCATCATAAGCCTATTCTTGACCTTTTAAATTCTTTTCACCTATTGCATTACCAAACTTTGTATTTAGTAGAATTGGTTTTTCTATTCAAAAGGGGGTGGAGGCGCAACTTGTTGCCCGACTACCTGTCATTGCTTTGTAATTGCCCTTTTTCGTGTGGAATGGTTACAGTTTATATTTGGTTTAGATGAAACTTTAGGTTAGAGACATTTACATTCTTGCATTCTTGTCTGAAATAAGAACCTTAGAAATATAGCTAAGAATCAAGATGAAAGTTATGACTTAGTCAAGGGTCACTAAGAACTTTTACTTGGTCAGCAAAACAACTTTGTTAGTCAAAACACGTGTTAGACCACCCGTAGTGGGATGGGGTGAATTGGGTGCTTTTTAAGCCCAAAACGCCCCTAAATGCTGGAATCACTGCCCCTTTGGGCATTTTCTTTGAAAAGAATTGTTGAGGAGTTTTGTTAGACATGCTGGATCGAAATAAATTTGACCAATCAAAAGAGATGAACATTGGCAACGGTAGGGAGGTAACGGTCCTTTGAAAAAAAAAAATAATAATCAAGTTCATTAAACACTTTTTTTATCTATATAATGGTCCCTTTTAAAAAAAAATAATCAATTTCATTAAACACTTTTTTATCTATATACATACTAGCTGGCTCAACCATTTTGGTGGCCTAAGGCGAAATAAAATCTTGTGGCCTTTTTCCCAAAAAAATGTATGTGATTGAAAGTTAAACTTGAAGGGCCCAAGTGTAATTATTTGAAAGATTGTGTTAAAATTTAAAAACAAGAAAAAAAATGGTGAACCAAGGATTCGAACCCGGGTCTCACGAACATCCATACATACACAAAACCACTACACTACCAACCATCAATCTGTTGATAACCCATACCCTAAATCTTTTATAAATGGACTGTGGTTTCATCAAATTATGGAGACCCTATAATTTTGGTGGCCCAAGGCCCAAGCCTCATTTGGCTTACCCTTGGGCCAGCCCTGATACATACACACACTTACAACTCACAACTCACAAAACTCTAGGTAAATACGTTCTCACAAGTAACAAAAACTCTACAAAAATATACACTCACACAAAACTCTACAAAAATGGATTCCCTGCCTCATCCTCATCCGTTGCAAGAAATTTTTACAAAGAGTTTTTAGCTATGTGTGCTTGTATAATCCTGCATAATATAATATTAGAAATTAGAAGATGAAAGAAAACAAATATGTCAGAATTATATATACCAGATGTTCACGAATATCCGCAAGCAACAATGGCTCAAAGACTGAACAATGCGAATCAAATGCGTTCCGAAACAGCACATTGCGCGTTAGCGTTGGATTTAGTCCAACATGCATGGTCGATTCAGTATATTCCAAATGAGGGTGAAGCAGAAGAGGAAGATAAAGACGAACACGATCATGAAGAAGAAGGCCAAGATGAAAACAAGTATGGCGAAAGCGAAAATGAAAAATTAAGATGAATAGTATTATTTGTGTGTTTTTTTTTAATATTAACCACTTAGAGAATATTTATTATGAATCTTACTTTGTAACCACTTAGCATATAATTAACCACTTGTAATTGTGAAGCTATAATGGACCACCTACAAATATATTAACCACTTAGCATATATTTATTATGAATCTTACTTTGTAACCATGAGAACTCATTCTCGGAAAACTCAACGCACTGGCCTAGCTAGCATGGGATCATATATTACATAGAAAAGTTTTTTGTTCATGAGAACCCTTAAAAGGAAATTCATATGAGCGTCAATAACCTTCTAACCAACGGGATCAATAAAGAAAGTATATGATTAAATTAAAGTATATTACCGGCTACCGATATTGAGATAGAGGGTGGAAATGATATGATCTTCTCCTTCCGAGAAAGATCCATGCTTGATATTCGGACGAAGATAGTTTAACCATCGAAGGCGACAACTCTTGCCACATCTCCCGAGTCTTAATCGATTCATCGAATATAGAATATAGAATATAGAATATTCATTATCAATAAGTTGTTCTTAATGAACTATGACATAAAAGTTTCATTAGATCAGCATAGGTGTGATTTTATGTACTATAGGATTAAAGAAGGATGGAGATTGAGAGAATATAGTACCTATTTTATGCGGTAGCGCGATCCAGTTGCCGCAGGTGCCATATTCATCGATATATGACTTGAGTTTGGCATCTTCTTCAGGTGACCATGGTCCTCTTTTGACATTAGCTTTGTCACAACAAGGTGCTCTTCCCATTGTAATTATTAGGGTTCTTGATATCCTTCTGCTTCTATCAAAGTGGAGTTGTTGGTGTTTGGTATTATCTATTTAAGTGGTTACAAAGTAAGATTCACCTACAAATATATTAACCACTTAGCATATATTTATTATAGCATATAGTAGTGGTTAATATATTTGTAGGCCGCATGTAGTGGCTATGTCATTTCAGCCGGGTGGACCGGTACTAAATTCACTAGGTTTGAGCCTTCCTACGCCATTGCACACATATTAATGTCCTTGTAAAACATTAATTGATCTGTTCATAGACGCTTTACATACCGGTTATCAAAAGAATTCTCTCAAATGTTTACAAGTTTATTTGGAACTCATACAAAAATACATGAACTCGCTCAACTTTTGTTGATGTTTTCAAATTACATGTATTTCAGGAAACTAGATGGATCTTCGGCGTTGGGATTGTTTTCAAGAAGTGAATTACAAGATTACATGTCATCCATTTTTGAAGGGTTTGATTTGTATATATTATTCTGGATAAGATATATGAAGCAAAGCCTTGGTTAAACTAGCTTTTGTCAAAAGTACATGAATGGAACTTAATCTCTTTTGATGGGTTGTAATTTAATTTGAAGATTATGTTGGTTCAAACTTAACAACTTATGTTTGTAATATTTTTAAAATTATGAATGGATGAACATCATTCAACATCATTTTAGTCATATAGTCATTTATTATAATCGTATGCAATGAAAACTGATCAAGTCAAACATACACGCTTCTGCAAAAGTCAGGGTGTGACACGAGTCTAGATTCGTACGAATCTACTCACAAGACCCTTGATTCGTACGAATCAAGGTTGAATCGTTCAAACACATCAGCGCATAAAACAACCATTTTCGTCAAGTTTTTCATCGGTTTGACCAAGAATTAGTTTGAATTTGATTATGAAACATTGTAGGGTTAATTAACAATAGTTTTTGCACATTATATAAAAAATCTAGCCGATTTTATCCAAGAAATCTCCGTAAATCTGAGTTTAAAGTTCAAAAAAAATGAAGAAAGTGAGTAGAAGAAGAAATATGACGATTTTGATCAAATTCAGCTCCGATTTGATGAAATTACTTGAATTCTTATATCTTCAATCCATGCAATCGATCTCCCGCTCTGATACCACTTGTATGTTCGTTTCCGGATCAAACTCGTAACACCGATGACTGCGTAGATCACGTATCACGTGCGGAATCTGTGTACCTGAGTGGATCAGACACAAGAAAGTAATTAAACGTTGATTCTATTTCAGATTTGAAAGTTACAAGCACCTTGAATCAATCTCCCACAAGTTCTCTCCCAAGTGGGCAAAAGTTCTAAAATGTCAAGACTAGCTCCCTATTTATAGCCCTTGTCCATCCTCTCCAACTAGCATGTCCATTTCGTGAGGATGGACTTTAGAGAGAATGGACTCTAAACTAAACATGTACATTATGTTTAACACAAAAACACTTCTAAATCTAGTCTTGATCATTTCTCAGCTACGATAAGTGATTGACGGAAGCGATAAACATACTGCACTCACACAGCAAAACAACTTTGTTAGTCAGAACACGTGTTAGACCACTCGTAGTGTGTGAGGAGGGGGGGTTAATTGGGTATTTTTTAAGCCTAAAATGCCCCTAAATGCTGGAATCACCGCCCCCTTGGGCGTTTTCTTTGAAAAAAATGTGAGGAATTTTGTTAAACACGCTGGATCGAAATAAATTTGGCCAATAAAAAGAGATGAACGTTGGCAACAGTCGGGAGGCAACGGTCCTTTTAAAAAATAATAATCAACTTCATTAAACACTTTTTATCTATATATATATACACACACTCACAACTCACAGAAACTCTACAAAAATATACACTCACAAGTAACAAAAACTCTACAAAAATATACACTCACAAAAACACTACTAAAATGGATTCCCCTACATCATCCTCATCCGTTGCAAGACATTTTTACTAAGAGTTTTTAGCTATGTATGCTTGTATAATCATGCATAATACGATATTATAAATTAGAAGATGAAGGAAAAGCAATATGTCAGAATTATATACCGGATGTTGTTCACGAATATCCGCAAGCAACAATGGCTGAAAGACTAAACAATGCAAATCAAATGCGTTTCGAAACAGCTCATTGCGCCTTAGCGTTGGATTTGGTCCAACATGCATGGTCGGTTCGGTATATTCTAAATGAGGGTGAAGCAGAAGAGGAAGACGAACACGATGATGACGAAGAAGGCCAAGATGAAGACAAGTATGGCGAAAGCGAAGAAGAAAAATTAAGATGAATAGCATTGTTTGTTTTTTTTTAATATTAATGTAATTTTTATATTTAATGTAATATTATTTAAAGTATTTTCCTTAAAAAAGAAAAGAATTAAAAATAAATAATAGGGTAATGATTGAATGGGGCATTAGGCTACATGGTATGGTGATGGTCCTCCTTTGCAGGATGGTCTGCCACGTAAGCGACACGTAGGATGGGCATGAGGATGGGGCAAAGAGGATGGAGGTGTGAAAATGGAAGGATGGACCTAAAATGTGTATGTATATATTATATGTATAGGGGTGTGTGAGAGGGGATGGCTGCCTTTTAGTCTTGTTGTGGACCGTCGGACACGTCCACCAAAGGACGGTGAGGACGCGACGAGGGGGGGGGGGGGGCAGCATGGATGGAGGACCGGCGCCGGTAGGGGACGGTCCAAAGCCGATCCCCATACCGAGCAGCCTTATACTACCATACCCCTTTTTAGGCCATGTGTAGTGGGAGGGGAAGATAATGCTCCAACCCTTGGGCGTTTTGCGCCATGTGACGGTTTAGTCAGCATGTGGGCATTATCTTAAAATGGTCATAGTGGCATAATGCCCCAACCAATGATTATGCAATTATTTTTTTTTTCAAGCTAAAACTAATAATATTTCATTAAATAAAAAAAATTACATTGTTAAAAATAAAATAAAAAACCGAAAAATGCAAGAAAAAAACATAAAAACCAAAGTCCGTATTTGTCACAGATTTGTTGTCGACGCATTTCCGCTAGGATCAACGCATCTCCGCTAGGATCAACGCATCTCCTACGAGATGAAATTGGTTGCGGTTGGGTGGTGTTCGGGCTATAAGTAGTTTGGTTATCGGGTCTAGACGGAACACCGAACGGGGGTTGGAAGGGATTCATGATGTGATTTTTTATAAAATGAGTTGAAATCACCCCGCGCGTTACGGTGGGATGTTGATTATAAAAAAAATTTAGTATTACAATATGAGATGCGAAAATTATTTAATTTATGCGAAACATATTTTTATTTTGCTTTATCCCTAACCTAGATCAATCTATGTATTTTAATAGAAGGATTGATTATAAAAAAATAGTATTACAATATGAGATGTGAAAATTATTTAGTTTATGAGAAACATTCATTTCATTGTGCTTTATCCCTATCCTAGATCAATACATGTATGTTTAAATGTCCAATTGAACTTCAAATATATGTAATAGAAAGACCGATAAGGAGATAAAAACACCCCACAACTATGAACCAAATAATGTCGTTTGTCTAATTTTCCGGTGTCACAACTATTTTAAAGATAACTAATTTTTATTTGAATAAATCATTATTTATAATGTGTTTTGTGAAAATATAAAGTTTAACCTTTATGTTTATAAAACCAATTAATGACATTCCAAACATATGCATAATTTTAACATTCTAAACTTGATATATATATATTTTTTATATACCGTTAGAAGTTAGAGATCAAAGATGTATAAATAAGAAAACGCTTAAAACGAAGCATCGGAAATACGATAAATGTCCAAATATGCGATAAATGTCTAAATGTGAAGTTTTGGGCCTTTGACGTATTACTAAATAACCCTTTCTACTCTACAAATGAGAGCCAAGATTCCTGTATGGCAAAACACCCTAAAAATTCCGAAACACTTGAATGGTCCCTAGATTTAAATCTCAAAATTGGAGTTTGATCTTCAAAGAATAACAGCCCAACCAATCCATGGGATTCTTGTTTGCAAAGGGTTGAAGGGTGCTCCTTTGACGGCAATCGAGATGGTGGAACGGGCGGCGGCGGCGGTGGTTGTTTAAGCCGGAATTGCGTTGGCGGTGAGGTTTCATCGGCACTACATAGCACCACATGCGGACCAACCCATACGGTGTCGGGTGACTATGACAACAACGACGGTGTTCCAATTCTATGCGGGCGACAGTTTAACGGACTGTGAGTAGTGAGAACGGCGACGTTTGTTGAAACAAAACCCATATAAATCGCCGGAGATGAAGAGGCGGTGGTTACGAATCACCGGGGATGAAGAGGCGGCGGATATGAATTGCCGGAGACGAAGAGGCGGCGGCTTCGAATCGCTAGAGACGAAGGGACGGCGGTTAAGAATCGCCGGAGAGGAAGGATTGAAGTTACAAATCGTTGGAAGGGGTTTTTTATTTTTCTTTTGCAAATGATAATGGGTAAGCATGGTTGTTATTTATGTATATATGGTTTTTTGCTGAAATGGTGCGTTGGAACAATGCATTTTTCAGATGGTGCGTCGGTTTAGTGTTCATGTATAGTATGTTGGTAACGGTGCGTCTGTTATATTGCAATATGTTGGAAAGGTGGTAACCTTTTAATGAACCATTGTGTCTTAAAAGTTGTAAGAGCATCACCAATAGAGAGGTGTTTTTTGGTGCTAATGTGTCACCTTCCCAACCAATGAGAGCATTTCTCTCTCTTGACTCACTCACATACACAAAAAAACACTATTTCTGTCTTCTCTCTCCTACATCACACTCATATAACTCTATTCTCTCCAATTTTTTCTCACAAACATAACTACACTCTCTCTCCTCTACCTCACACCCTCTCTCATCCACCTCACTTTCTCTCTCTTTAAAAACATAAAAAAAACATGTCTATTGTGGATGCTCTAACCCTTTAAGTTACTTTTTCTATGTTTAGATAATAAAATGAAAGGGTGTGAGTAAAATTAATTAAAAGGTGTGATTTTTAAACAAAGGAGACATAACCCAAGTTGATAATTGTATAAGGGTATAATTTGAAGTAGTACAAAAGAGAGTAGGGTAAAGTTTATAAAAAATGAGTGAAAAGTAAGGTATTTTATAGGTATACAAGTGGAATTGAAAAAATAATTTTTTTTGTTTGTTACCGTTGAAAGCAACGGTATAATTCTGAAAGATGTGCTGGTATTTTAAATACAACCATTTGCCGTTCAAAAAAAAAAAAAAAAAATATACAACCATTGAAATTTGATATCCATATATAATTCAGAAAAGACTATTCGCTGAAATTCCCTATCATGCATACATATTCAATTGAAATTGATATATACCTAACTTGGATAAGAATGGGGCTTATGGATATGATTTCATACATATGGTAGATCTTTTAAGTCCACAAAACAAACATCTATCACTTCCTCATTGAACCATGGAGATTAAGATTCAATCCATTCAGTTCATAAAACCATCAAAACCAACCCCGGAAAATCTACGCCCCTTGAAGCTATCGTTGCTGGATCAACTAGCTCCATGTGCATACATAAATCCGATCTTCTACTATAACACCAGTGGTGAAGTTGAAAATTCAGCTAGATGTGGTCAGTTGGCCAACTCTTTATCAGAGGTCCTAAATTTGTACTACCCACTAGCTGGCAGAGTCACAGAAGATGGTCTGGAAGTAGATTGTAATGATCAAGGGGTCAAGTATTTGGTGACTCATGTGAGCACAAGCCTGGATGATTTTCTCAAACAAGGTCCCAGGATCGACCACATGAGTCAACTCATAGCTGCAAAGGATCAAGACACAACTTGGTTGGTTACGGTACAAGTCAACGTCTTTGTTTGTGGTGCACTTGCTATTGGTGTGATTGCTTCACATAAACTCACTGACGGATGCAATCTAGTCAGGTTTATTAACCAGTGGGCGAGAATGAACCGCACATGTGGTGGCGATGGTGCCTTTGCACCTACTTATGATAAACTGGATCATCTGTTCCCACCGGAGACAAATTCATCACCTGGGCACTCATCCGATCCGGTTGACCAAGAAGCTATTGTCTTCACAAAGAGGTTTCTGTTTAATGGGACTTCGATATCAAAGCTAAGAGCAAAAGCTGGTTCAGCAAAAGGAGAACACACTCGGGTGACATTGGTGGCTTCGTTATTATGGAAGGCTCTGATAGCCGTTGATCGAGTCAAAAGTGGGAGCTTCAGGGATTGTTTGTTGACGGTTGCAATGAATTTGAGAGGTAAGGCAAGCTCGCCAGTATCGAAAAGCTCGTTTGGGAACGTATGGGCTCCTTATCCAATTCGGTTTTTGCAAAACGAAACTGAACCTGAGTTTGGTGATCTTGTGGCTCTGATAGAAGACACAACAAGAAATTGGGTTCAAAAAGCAAGTGGTGAGGAGATATGCAGACATGCAAAGGCAGGTTATGCTTTGGTTGATGAAGAACTGAAGCAAAACAAGTTTTGCATTTTTACAAGTTGGTGTCGGTTTCCGATTTACGAGGTTGATTTTGGTTGGGGTAAGCCTTGCTGGGTAACTGAAGCTGGAAGTGCACTTGAGATGGTGAGTTTAATGGATGACAAAGATGGTGATGGAATTGAAGCATGGGTTAGTTTGAACCAGAAAGAAATGTATGTGTTCGAACGCGATCATGACATCTTAGATTTCACCTCCTAAATAAGTGCTTTAAGAACATTCACATCTCTTCCCTCATATTATGTGGAGGGAGATTTTTATTTTATAAAAAGTTGTTGTAGGTGGTTGTAAGTAGAGGGGAAAAACAATGTTATTGTCCATCTATAAATTTGAGAAGACACTATTAACCCTTTATAATTTTTTAATGAGTAAACTGCAATTTTACCTCCTGGGGTTAGAGCCAATTGGCACTCTGACCCTCTCCCAGTGAAATTTCGCACTCTGATCCCCCAACTAATGAGAAACCATGCAATATTACCCCTTGCCGTCAAAGAACTTAACAGTTCTGTTAAATGGTATGTTAAATGACTATATTACCCTTTCTTATTACCCCCTATGCTTTGTTCTAACCTGCAATATTACCCCTTGGTGTCAAATGACCATATTACCCTTTCTTATTACCCCATATGGTTTGTTGTACTTTGCAATATTACCCTCCGGTGTTAAATATTTCTTGCAAACCTTACCCCCTTGCAGAAAAAAAACCATTTCCGTCTGTCAGGTATAATCGAACAACTGAACCAAATAAAACCATGAAAATAATGTAAACCATCACTTCAAAATAATGTAAACCATCACTGAGCTTCGTTAGATCTACAACCACACTGGTAGGAACAAAAAATTAAAACAAAATACATAGAGGGTCATCCATCATGAATGAGATAGAGAAACAGCAGCTGATTTACTTAAAGCTGCGGCCATTGTAAGTGAGAAGCTGATAATCTGGAGCTTTTCACGACTTCCTTTCCACTAGAACGTAATTCAATACATACTTCAAACGAGACTAGATGTCCTAAATTACTTGCACCTTCATGAGATTGTGGATCAACTTGCACTGTCCACTGTTTCGATAGAAGAAATGTGTGAACAATGGCTCATTTTAAACTACATGATGATGATGATGTAAAGTGTTTCTAATAGTCACCTCAGTAGATTGATTGTAATAGCTAGCCTCTCTGAGGTATATGCCTCACAATGTTGATGATGCTTGTCGCAACCCCCGATCCCTTATCTGTCCCGGGAACGGGCGGGCGCGAGCTCAGAGTTTCGGTGGTATCAGCTTGTTAATTTGGCAGCGGAAATTACATCAGGACCGTAGTTAGGAAATGTTTATCAGAGTAAAACCACCTCATTTAATATTAATAATCACATGATCAAAACCCAAGTTTCTTATTACAATACGTTTATAGGGATAAACCCTATTTTATTGAATTTAAAACATCGTCTTTTTAGGTAACTTTTATAGCCACATTTTTTCCAAACCTTCAGTGCTCTCCAGCTGGCTTTTTACTAATTGGCTGTCACATTGTGTTACCTGAAACGCTTTTTAAAAACATTTGTCAGCGGGAAATACTGGTGAGTGAATTCCAGTTTAATCAAGAAACATTTTATCAATTAAAACAGTATTGAGAGCGATCACATTGTTTATTTCTACACAATTACTCATTCAGTACTGTCAATCCTGACTTGTGGGTCATATTACACATTGGCTAACTCGTTATCCAATGGTAACGTACTGTCATCCCCGACTTACTACTCACAGTGTAGTAAATGTTGTATACAAAACCCCAACATACCGGCAGTAACTGAAGAACTACAAAGACTCAATCACCGCTTAATCACATTGTAAAACATTTAAGGTTTTGTAAAGTATTACAAAAAGGTTAACAAAAAGAGGATAAACTCACTTTGCTATCTTAGAGTTCGCGTAAGGGTTTCCTTGATATAATCTATAATTTTCACAAATGTACATAGGTTAGTATCATAACCCTTTGAAAATATTAATGATACCCTCCCCGAGACGGTATTCCAACAACTACGTCGGGCAGAACCACGACAGTTGTTATGGAACCCTAAATCAATCGGGCAACATATCTATTACGAAACCGGAGTTATAATACTTACAACGGAGCAGAACCTTGCTAATTAGGGGGATATAATACCCGCGTATTACTTCTACTACTTCAGAATTTGTTTAGAAAGAAAAGAAATGAACGACTTGAATTGAAATCTGATGCGTTCTATTTATAGTTGCTGAACCTGGGTCTCTCGCGGCCCGCGTAAGAGTAGACGGAGGTCTACGCGGCTCGCGTTGACTCCGGGTCAATGTGTAGCTGGGCTGATTCGACAACTAGATATGCCGGGTGTTGGGCCACGTGGCGGCCTAGGGCCGTGCCAGGCATTAAGTTGATGCGGCCCGCGTCACGGTTGGGGTGGGGCTTACGCGGCCCGCCTCAGCCCAAAAAATCAATTTTTATTTATTTTTAATACTATTTAACATATTTGAGGCCCGTTTTCGCGTATGGGGTGTATTTTGGGACATATTGTGATATTTTAAAATATAATAGGGTGTCGGAAATATTCGAGAGTGTCGATTTATTGAAGGTTGTTACATTCTCCCCACCTTGTTTTAGAGCTCGTCCTCGAGATCTACTGAAAGAAGTGCGGATATTTCATTTGCATTTCAGATTCAAGCTCCCATGTATACTCAGGTCCTCTCTTGGAGTCCTATTTCACTTTGACCAGAACTAATCTTTTATGCTAGAGGTTCTTGACTTTCCTGTCTTCAATTTATAGAGGCCTCTCTACAAACTTGAGTTGTTCATTTACCTCTATATCCTTAAGAGGTACTATTAGTGATTCATCGGCTAAGCATTTCTTGAGATTAGATACATGAAACACATCATGTATTCCTGCCATTTCCTCTGGCAGTTGTAGCTGATAGGCTACAGGTCCTATTTTTCTAATAATCTCAAAAGGTCCAATATACCTGGGACTTAGCTTTCCCCGTTTGATGAATCTTACTACTCCTTTCCAAGGAGAGACTTTCAACAATACTTTATCTCCTACTTGAAATTCCAATGGCTTGCGTCGGTTATCAGCATAACTCTTCTGTCGATCACGTGCTGCTTTCAGTTGTTCTTTGACTTGAATAATCTTATCAGTTGTTTCTTGCACTATCTCAGGTCCAGACAGTTGCTTTTCCCCAATTTCTGCCCAACAGACTGGGTTCGGCACTTTCGTCCATAAAGTGCTTCGAATAGTGCAGCATTAATACTTGTGTGATAACTATTATTATAAGAAAAATATATTAAAGGTAAGTGATCGTCCCAATTACCTCCGAAATCAATTACACAAGCTCTAAGCATGTCTTCCATCGTTTGAATTGTCCTTTCGCTTTGTCCGTCTGTCTGGGGATGATAAGCTGTGCTTGGATTTAACTTGGTTCCCATAGCTTTTTGGAAACTTGACCAAAAATGAGAGGTAAATCGGCTATCTCTATCAGAAACAATTGATAAAGGTATTCCATGCAAAGAAACGATTTCATTTACATATAACTTAGCTAGCTGTTCCATACTGAAAGTTTCCTTCATTGGTAAGAAATGAGCTGACTTGGTTAGTCTATCTATAATCACCCAGATTGTATCATTGTCTTTCTTTGTTTTGGGTAATTTAGTAACAAAATCCATTGTTATTAATTCCCATTTCCATACTCGCATTTCTAATTGTTGTAATAAGCCTGATGGTTTCTGGTGTTCAGCTTTAACCTGTGAGCAAGTTAAACATTTAGAAACATAGGTTGCTATGTCCTTTTTCATTCCTATCCACCAGAAATTCTTTCTTAAATCTTGATACATCTTGTCATTTCCTGGATGCATCGTATACTTAGACTTATGGGCTTCTTCTAATATACGATGACGTAGGTCTCCTAATTTAGGTATCCACATTCTCTTTTCATGGAATCTCCAAATTCCATCTATTCCTTGTTCTAATTCTTTTAGCATACCTTTTAATTTTTCAATATCATCCTTGATTGCTGATTCTTGTGCTTCTCTTATCTGATTATTTAAATCTACTTGCAGATTTAATTTAAGAGAACGTACCCTTTTTGGCTTTTCATGATACTTTCGACTTAAAGCATCTGCTACTACATTTGCTTTTCCTTCATGATACTGGATATCACAATCATAGTCACTAAGCATCTGCATCCAGCGTCTTTGTCTCATATTCAAATCCTTTTGCTTGAAAACATACCTTGAACTTTTATGATCAGTGAATATGGTAAACTTACTACCATAAAGGTAATGTCTCCAAATCTTAAGAGCAAAAATTATAGCTCCTAACTCTAAATCATGGGTTGAATAATTCTCTTCATGATTCTTAAGTTGTCTAGATGCGTAAGCTATAACCTTTTGTCGTTGCATCAATACACATCCATAACCTAATTTAGAAGCGTTACAATAGACTACCAAATCTTCAGTTCCTTCTGGTAATGCTAATATGGGTGTATGGGTTAATCTTTGCTTAAGAATTCTAAATGCTTCTTCTTGTTTTAATCCCCATTCAAACTTAACAGATTTACAAGTTAGCTTAGTTAAAGGAATGGCTATTTTAGAAAAATCTTGAATAAATCTTCTATAATAACCGGCCAATCCTAAGAAACTTCTAACCTCGGTTGGTGACTCAGGGGTTTTCCATTTAGTAATTGCCTCGATCTTTGTTGGATCTACATGAATTCCTTCATGATTGACTAGGTGTCCAAGAAACTGTACCTGTTCTAACCAAAACCCGCACTTGGAAAATTTAGCGTAAAGCTTTTCCTTTCTTAATAAACTTAAAAGTGTGTGCAAATGCTTTGCATGATCCTCTTTACTCTTAGAGTAAATTAGAATATCATCTATGAAAACAATTATAAAATTATCCAAATATGGCTTACATATTCGGTTCATCATGTCCATAAATGCAGCTGGGGCATTGGTTAAACCGAATGGCATGACAGTAAATTCATAATGGTCATACCTTGTTCTAAATGCGGTTTTAGGAATGTCCTCTTCCTGTACCTTTAATTGATGATATCCTGACCTTAAATCGATTTTAGAGAAAAATCGAGCTCCTTGCAGTTGATCGAACAAATCATCGATTCTCGGTAATGGGTACCGATTCTTAATCGTGACTTTGTTCAATTCACGGTAGTCAATGCACATATGCATTGATCCGTCCTTCTTTTTAACAAACAGTATCGGCACTCCCCATGGCGACGAACTTGGTTGTATAAATCCTTTCTCTAACAATTCGTCTAATTGTTTCTTTAATTCTTGCATTTCTGCAGGTGCCAAACGGTAAGGTGCTTTGGCAATCGGTGTTGTTCCTGGTATTAAATGGATTCTGAATTCAATTTCCCTATCTGGAGGTTTTCCTGGCAATTCTTCTGGAAATATATCTGGAAACTGAGATACTACTGGAATATCCTTTAAATCCTTTCCTTTAGTGTTAGTGATTATAGAAATCAAATACACTAATGATCCTTTTCTTATGTAATTTGCAGTTTTCATCACAGAGATGAATTTTGTGGATCTAGATGGTTTGTCTCCTTTAATTGTGATTGTTTTACCTGTTGGTGATTTTATTTGAATTGACTTTTGATCACATAAAATACTGGCTTTATTGGCTATTAACCAATCCATTCCTAAAACAACATCAAATCCTGCCAGATTCATGGGATACAGGTTTGCAATAAATTTCTGATTTAAAATTTCTATGCTTGCTCCCTGCAAGATTTCAGAAATCCTAACGGTTTCTCCATTAGCTGTCTCTACTAGACATTCTTGTGGTAGTTTAGTTAATGACGGATTTAGAAATTTGCAAAATGATGTATTAATAAAACTTTGGTTTGCACCAGAGTCAAATAATACTTTAGCAAAAACATCATTAACTAAAAACGTACCAGCTATGACATCTGGAATCATCTTAGCTTCATCTGCAGTCAGAACAAATGCTCTAGCATTTTGGGTATTCTTGTTGTTTGTAGCTGGAGCTAATTTTGGGCAATTAAGCTTGATATGACCTTGTTCTCCGCAGTTGTAACATATCCTGTTATTAGCTTTCTTCCTGCAATTTTCCTCCTTGTGTCCCAATATTTTGCAAAAGTTACAGTATATGGAGCATTTTCCTGAATGCTTTCTTTTGCAATTCTTACACTAAGGTGCAGGGGTAGAACCTATATTTTTCCCACGGTTAGAATTTCCAGAACGAAATTCTTGTGTGAGCTTCTGGGTTAGGTTCCTCCTTTGATCCTCTTCTCGGGTACGGACTAACTCATCTGTCAAGGTATTTGCTAGTTCTACAGCTTCTTCTATGGTTTGAGGTCTAGCTGCCTTGACTACGTGTCTTATCTCCCCAATTAATCCCCAGATATAACGGGAGATTAACACTGGTTCTGGTGAAGTAAGAGTTGGCACTATTCTAGCATATTCGAAGAATAATTTAGTGTATCCCTTACTATCTACACCAGTTATCATAAGGTTTAGGAATTTGTTTGCTATCTGTTCCTTTTCATTGGGTGGGCAGAATTTCCTTTCTACCTTGTTCTTAAATTCTTCCCATTCCATATTGTAGGTTCCATCACTTCCTCTTGATTGGAGGATAGTGTTCCACTATTCTAGTGATGAATTCTTAAATAGATTAGAAGCAAACAGTATCTTATCTTCTTCAGCACACTTGCTTATTCTTAAGACTGCCTCAGTTTTCTCTATCCAGCGTAGGGTTGCAATGGCTCCTTCGTTGCCCGAGAATTCCATTGGTTTACAAGACCAGAATTCTTTATAAGAACAACCGTAAGACACGGTTCTTCTCCTTTTGGGAATGGGCAATTGAAGTACAGGTCCATTGTTTACATTGTTTTCGGGTTCGATGGGTCGCTTACTGCTATGCTTACTTTTATTATTCGCTTCTTGAATCGTTTGAATAATAAATGGCATTGCATCTATGATTCCTTGTGCCACTATGTGTTGAACAACACTATTATCCATTTGGTTTCCATTGTTATTGATGCTTGGATTCTCATTAACCACGTTAATGTTACTCTGGTTATCATTATTCAGATTTCCTTGATTTCCTTCGTCGGCCATCAGAATTTTAAACATTTATCCCATATTAATATCACAAGATAATATTTAATATAGTTAATCACATGACACGTAATCTAGCAAAAAACGTCGATCATTACGACTTTTACTCTATTTCCATATACTATTATGCATCTATTACACACCAGTACTGAAATAAAAATTACAATACCAACAGAAATTGAATCACACTAATAGTAATAGGCATCCGTACACACATATTTTATTTCATTTATATTATATTATATTATATTATTATTACTATTACCATCTCCTCTATCACATCACGGATATGGATTTATCCAAAAATCCATATTGCGCTCATCGTATTTCCATACGAGACGCTCTCCCACCTGTCTCATTCTCTTACTGCTTTCTAAAATTTCCTCCCCAAAAGTCCTAAGTTCTTGCACGTTTTCTGCACTCATTGGGGGTGCAGGTTCTAGGACAGGGTTCGGAACCTGGGGTGCGGGTTCCTGATATGGGGGTGAACGTGCCTGAAATCGGTAAGGATCTTCTAAGATTTCCCTAATGTAGTTATCATGGTAATAGGGATCTAAAGGGTCCATACCTGGATAGGCTCCTATGTTGTGTATAGGTGTGTCTTCATGGATCGGGTAACGTTGCACATAGTCCCTAACGTTATCCCACCAGGGATCATAATTTGGGTCTAAGGGATTTGGTGCTGGTACCCTAGGGATTTCCTCTGGGTTGAAGTCATGCATCTCCACTTGGTTTTCAGGGTTTTCTATCTCCATGGGTTGGTCAGGGATTTGCAATTATGGTTGGGGTGCTATTGTTTGCTCCAGATTAGGGTCAGCAGCAGTTGCGGCTAGGATATGGAAATTGGCTAGGCTTCTATTAAGCATATCCTGTGTATGGGCATCTGTCTTTCGCTTAACGGCTGCTAGAACTCTTTGCTGTTGCAACTTTCGCATTCTTTTCCTACGTGCAAAGGCTTCCTTACTGAACCATGTTCTTTTCTTATGAGGGAATGGCTCTTCTGACTGAGCTTTAAAAGCAAACATCCCTTCTTCCTGATCAGCAGAATACCCAGAAAGGGCAGGCTGTGATGAGGTACCTTCACTCCTAGGTGAATCAGACAACTGACGACACATGTCTGAGGGTCCTTGATCACTCATACTGTAAACTAACAAATAGTCAAATAACACATAACAAATAAATATAGTTACGCACGTATTTCCATAATTTATTTCCTAACACAAAATTTAGAATTTAAGTGTCAGCAGAACACTTCTTTGGCTTAGACCAGTGGCTAGGCTCTGATACCACCTTCTGTCGCAACCCCCGATCCCTTATCTGTCCCGGGAACGGGCGGACGCGAGCTCAGAGTTTCGGTGGTATCAGCTTGTTAATTTGGCAGCGGAAATTACATCAGGACCGTAGTTAGGAAATGTTTATCAGAGTAAAACCACCTCATTGAATATTAATAATCACATGAGCAAAACCCAAGTTTCTTATTACGATATGTTTATAGGGATAAACCCTATTTTATTGAATTTAAAACATCGTCTTTTTAGGTAACTTTTATAGCCACATTTTTTCCAAGCCTTCAGTGCTCTCCAGCTGGCTTTTTACTAATTGGCTGTCACATTGTGTCACCTGAAACACATTTTAAAAACATTTGTCAGCGGGAAATACTGGTGAGTGAATCCCAGTTTAATCAAGAAACATTTTATCAATGAAAACAGTATTGAGAGCGATCACATTGTTTATTTCTACACAATTACTCATTCAGTACTGTCAATCCTGACTTGTGGGTCATATTACACATTGGCTAACTCGTTGTCCAATGGTAACGTACCGTCATCCCCGACTTACTACTCACAGTGTAGTAAATTTTGTATACAAAACCCCAACATACCGGCAGTAATTGAAGAACTACAAAGACTCAATCACCGCTTAATCACATTGTAAAACGTTTAAGGTTTTGTAAAGTATTACAAAAAGGTTAACAAAAAGAGGATAAACTCACATTGCTATCTTAGACTTCGCGTAAGGGTTTCCTGGATATAATCTATAATTTTCACAAATGTACATAGGTTAGTATCATAACCCTTTGAAAATATTAATGATACCCTCCCCGAGACGGTATTCCAACAACTACGTCGGGCAGAACCACGACAGTTGTTACGGAACCCTAAATCAATCGGGCAACATATCTATTACGAAACCGGGGTTATAATACTTACAACGGAGCAGAACCTCGCTAATTAGGGGGATATAATACCCGCGTATTACTTCTACTACTTCAGAATTCGTTTAGAAAGAAAAGAAATGAACGACTTGAATTGAAATCTGATGTGATCTATTTATAGTTGCTAAACCTGGGTCTCTCGCGGCCCGCGTAAGAGTAGACGGAGGTCTACGCGGCCCGCGTTCACTCCGGGTCAACGTGTAGCTGGGCTGATTCGACAACTAGCTATGCCGGGTGTTGGGCCACGTGGCGGCCTAGGGCCGTGCCAGGCATTAAGTTGACGCGGCCCGCGTCACGGTTGGGGTGGGGCTTACGCGGCCCGCCTCAGCCCAAAAATTCAATTTTTATTTATTTTTAATACTATTTAATATATTTGAGGCCCGTTTTCGCGTATGGGGTGTATTTTGGGACATATTGTGATATTTTAAAATATAATAGGGTGTCGGAAATATTCGAGAGTGTCGATTTATTGAAGGTTGTTACAATGCTGCAAGTAGTGAATCATCAAGATTGATTGAAAGAGATGATATACAATTATTTTAACAGAGAAACTGAACCTACTTGTTTTTCCTGACTGATGCTTATCTTATACCAAATGCATGGCAAATCAGCTACCCGTCACTCCGCCACACACCACCACCACCACCCCGTCACCCCGTCACTCCGCCACACACCACCAACCACGCCACCCAACTCCACCTCCTATTGGCTTTGATACTTGTAGATCAGTGAAACATAGGTGGCTAGGGTTATCCGGCAACGATGTCGACGACACGAGGTCTATGGCCAACGACGGTGGTATACGTTTGCAATAGATCCAGCGATTGGAATGGCGGTGGTGGTCAGAGATGGTGGTGAATCACGTTGATTGCCTAACAAACCCTCCAATCTGATGTTGTAGGTGTATATTTGTGTTGGTTGTGGTGGGGGTGTTGGTTGTTACAATCGAACATATCCAGATTGGAGTCCTTCATGTGATCTGAAAGTTTGAAGAAAATAAAAACCCTAATTTGGTCAGCTGAAGAAGAAGATGAACAAAGTTGAAATGGTTTTGGGGATGGTGATGCAGGTGTTTTATAAATAATATAATAATAATAATAATAATAATAATAATAAATATGGAGTAAGATTACCAAAATACCCTTACTTATAACAGTCAAACAACCATTGACCATTACCAGGGGGTAAGAGTGCAACATTTTCCATTAGTTGGGGGGTCAGAGTACGAAATTTCCCTGGGAGGGGGTCAGAGTGCCAATTGGCTCTAACCCCAGGGGTAAAATTGCAAGTTACTCTTTTATAATATATTTTGAAAGTGGTTATGAGTGAAAGAGAAATAAAATGTAATGATAAATGTATTAAAAAATATTATTTAATTGAAAAGAAGAAAGAAAAGATAGTGATTTTTAGTGTAATATAGTGTAAAAAATGTGGTGTTGGATGTGAATGCTATAACCAACCGTTGTATGTATATTTCATCTCTATTCGAGTAAAGTTTCAAACCATCAAGAGATTACTCACACCCAAGTACCTTTTCATGTCAAAGACATCAACCCTAGCCCACACAATACCGTGTAGCCTGAAGTCCAGAAGATGGTCAAATGGGTTAGCAAGTCAAAACGGGTTAATGGGTTATAAACTTAAAGGGATTGACATGTTGTAAACACTAAACAGGTTAACAAGCTAGCAGAACTTATAAACTAATATTTTTTTCTAAGGTGTATGGTGGGTTGATTAAGTCAAGTCAAATAGTAGGTAAATTAGAGGATCAGATCACTAAAAGCTGGTACTATAACTTTCTCTCATAACTCCAAAGTAGAGTTAATAGCCAAAATGGTCCCTGAGGTTTGCTCACTTTTGCCACTTTAGTCCAAAATCCAATTTTTTTACATCTGGGTCCCTGAGGTTTGCATTTTGTTGCCATTTTGGTCCAAATCTTGTAACACCCTAACACGTTTAACCTTAAAAAGACGCAGCGGAATTTCGAGCTTTAAAATTTCTTTCATGATATACATCTTAACATTCTAAAAATTCATTTTATGATATAAGAACATAACTTATCAGCACTAATTTACATATTTAAACATTTCCGTACAATCTGTCTTGTGACTCGGTCCTCGATCTCTATACCTTGATGCACCTCATGGCTTGTACTACCTGCGCTCACCACATAAAATTCATAACATTAGTACGTATAAAAAACATATGAGATTTATTCACATTTATTCTTCATTCCATTAACTCTTTACATCCCGGCTTTCCTCTGATCATACAATCCGTAGTGAGACTTCATTGGTATTCCTGTGTCACACTTCATTCACCAGGTACGATATTATTATCGTTAGTTCTCAATTTCATTGATAACATGTGTACATACTTTCATACAAACCGATATATACGCTTACGACCACAAATAGAAAATCACCTACATACGTACCTACATACAGGCGTAGGTACCTACATACGTGCATACCTAACTACATCCATTCCTACCTACATACTTACATTACATACATACATACATACATACATACATACATACATACATACATACATACATACATACATACATACATACATACAAACATACCTACATACATACATACTTATTACATGCCTTCACACGAACCTACACACGTGCATACCTTCGTACATACTCACTTGCGTACATAAACGTACTACCTACATACCCACCTGCATACATACACTTAGACTTAAAAGACATACATACGCATATACCCACACACATACCTACGTTTATATTTACAATCACCTATTGCAATACACCCGACTCATACTTGTCTACTCATATACGTGTTTATATATTCTCATGTACTTGCTCACGCACTTATAATCTTACATACGATCGCACATTCATGCTTACATACACTTCACATACATGTATAGATACATACAAACATACATACATACCTATCTACAGGTACGCTTGCCCTACTGGTCATTAATCATAAGTTAAATTAGTCATACGCAACTTGAAACGCGTTTAAACGAGTTCCCGAGCCAAAACGGAGCAAACGAACAACTTTCGCCCACCAGGGGGGGCTAGCGTGACGCCAAGGGCCCTAGCGTCACGCTAGGCCCCTGTTTTCACAGAAACCCTGCAGCAAATTGCTGCATATTCCCAGCACGTCCGCGTTTCACGGAAACGGTCATAACTCCTTCGTTATTGGTCCGTTTTACCCGATTCTTTTTCCTACGCGTCCGTAATTTAATTCTCCATCTTATGGAGTTAAGATCCAACATTTGGATTACCGAAATTTATAACTTTTAAGCCTTCGGCTTATTACCCTTTTCCATGATTTCCGCCCGTTCATGCATTTACCCACATAACTTGTTTGTTTGACCTTAACTTCATATGAATTGATAGTTTCAAGGTCATTTGTCATAAAAGATTCATTCTCGGATTCCCTACATCTCATTCCACCCGTTTTTGCTCAAAAGCTCATTTTGACCCGTTAAGGGTAATTGCGCATTAAAACGTTTATGACTTACAAACCCTACTTCTCACTTTCATACTTAACCAAAACATTACACTAATCGAGTAACTTGCTTCTAAACTACTCTTTAAGATCCTTTGCCCAAAATACCCATCAAGGGCATTTTGGTCAACTTTAATCTCATCAATTATGACAAAAGTCTACAACATATATCTGACCTCAAACATCGTGTTTAGCTAGTTAAAACATCATATAACTTAATCGAACTAAGAAGTGATTACGGAAATCACTTACCTTATGCGTCCGTGCTCGCATCCGATTCCTTGCCTTCTATTGACCCGTTAACCTCTCATGCTTGAGCCCGCCTCGACGTGATTCCTATACTTTCATTTCATCGAAATCACGCTCTTATTA
This sequence comes from Helianthus tuberosus, assembly GCA_030545235.1. Lineage (NCBI taxonomy): Eukaryota > Viridiplantae > Streptophyta > Magnoliopsida > Asterales > Asteraceae > Helianthus > Helianthus tuberosus. The sequence continues at coordinate 78,658,713 of CM060407.1, forward strand.
ACATACTCATTTGTACATATTAACAATCATATCAATCGCATAATTCACACTTAACTTTCATTGGCCCTTTCTAATAAGCATAAAACATATAGTCGACTTCACATCCTTTCCAACACATGTAATTCATCGTGTAATCAAAATTAACGCATATTAACATAACATGTATCAAACGACTTCCTATAATCCTACCTTTACAACAACGAGTCAAACCATGTTTCATATACTTGTTGACTTCCAAAAGTCAACTATTAACCATATGTAACCATCTACTTATCGACATATGCCCGTAACATCATAATCGACTATACGGACGACATTATACACATTTTATCATACACTTGATGTACGTACTACCTTTTAAGCATAACGTAAAACTTATTCGTGCATAAATCTTCTAAACTCATACATAACCCCTCAAAACCTACTTCTAATCATCATGTATCATTCCAAATGAACATCAAACATAACATCATCATATTCCTCCTAATTCATCTACAAGAATTTATCATACACACATAATACATCAATCTTTCAACAAGACTTAAACATAGGTGGTGCTTCTAGTAATTATTCTTACCATAACTAACGGGTTTCACCTCTAATCATCAAATTGACACAAACCATACATAACCCATGTTCTATACGAGGATTCTAACCCTTGTACATGATTAATTTCATATTAACTCACGATTTTGAACATAACCCACTTCACACATGACCACAAATCTTAGATTTAAGACATACCTTATGATCCCCTCATGAGGGTGATCATTAATCCGTGTTCCTTCTTGAATTTGAGCTTCGATTCACCCTTTAATTTGGTGATTTAGTGGAACTAGGGTTTGGAGCTCTTGAGAGCTCCTGAAGATTCAAGAACACGCACGTATGTGTGTGTTTGTGTGTGTATAGACCTTTTAATTAGTAATCAACTTTCATCTATTCCACTCTAGCCCCTCGGGTTTGCCTTTTAAACATAACTGACACTACCTTTATCATTTAATACTTTTGACCATACCCTTAACTAGGTTAAATAACCTAGTTATTTATTTCATGACGTGTCACATAAGAACATACTACAAATATTAACATTCAGATTTTGGGGCGTTACAAATCTCAAATCAAGTGAGATTTTTGTCCTTTTCCTCAGGGGTATTTTAGTCATTTTAAGTATTAATATACCCAAACACCCCTAAAATCACTCTGCACACACACACACTCTCTCTCTCTCCAAACACCCTTCTTTCTCTTCTCTCTCTCTCTCATCTCTGTCGAACACCACCACCACCACCACCGCACCGCCACCACCACTATCGCCACAACACCTCCACCACCACCATCGCCACAACACCTCCACCACCGCAACCATCTCTGTCTCTCTCTCTCTCTCTTCTCCCTCTCTCTCTCTTCCGCAACCACCACAACCAACCACCACAAATCAAAAGAAACCCTAAAATTCTCTAATCAGCCGCCACTAATCTAATCGACTATTGATGATTCTCTGATTTTGGTGACTCTTGGTGGTGTTGTACAGGAGAGAGAGGGGGATGGCAGCGGGTTGGTGTGGTGTTCTTGAGAGAGAGAGAGAGAGGGGTCTGGTGGGTTGGTGGGGGGTGGTGGAACATGTGGTGACGGCGGTGTTTGGTGGAGGTGGAGCAAATAACAAAAGGGCAGCCATAGTTCGATGGCCGATGTCCTTTGTAAGGCGCTAATTCCATGGTTGACACTTCGATTTAGGGTTTGAAGAAGAGGTATGAACCGCCATCAGATCAGAACACAGAGGCACTTCAATGTAAAAGGTTTTAAAGAGAGAGGGAGAGATGATGGCAGTGGGATGGTGGTGTTGGCGGCAGTAGGATGGTGGTGGTGGGGATGACGCGGTGGTGGGGTTGGTGGTGGGGATGATGCGGTGGTGGGGATGGCTGTGTTTTAGTGAGAGAGAGAGAACTAAGAGAGAGAGAGACTTGAACAGGTGGTTTGTTGCAAAGAAGAAGAAGGATTTTTATTCAAGAGAGAGAGGTAAAATGACTAAAATACCCCTGAGCATAAAGACAAAATAGCAGGGGTTTTTTTTTGAAAATCTGACCTGATTTGATTTTTGGACCAAAATGGCAACAAAATGCAAACTTCAGGGACCCAGATGTAAAAAAATTGAATTTTGGACTAAAGTTGCAAAAGTGAGCAAACCTCAGGGACCATTTTGGCTATTAACTCTCCAAAGTATTATAACCACCTTACTTACATCATGGAGATTAAGATTCAATCCACTCAGTTCATACAACCATTAAAGTATAGATAAATGTGACGTTTGGTCATTTGTTTAATTTAATAAACAATCCAAGTAATTTGTCAATACAAACAGAGGCTTTAGGGTTGATGTAATGTGTGTGTGTGTGTGTTTTTTTTTTTTAATTTCCTAGTTGTATGATGGAAGCGTAGGTGGGTTGAGATTTGAGAAGTGAAGTCAAATAAGTTAAGGTAAGCTGGCTGAGTCATGAGGGTTGACCCTGCTGGTTTCTACATATATATAGTTAAGTTTAATGAGGGATGACCCAGCCAGGTGCTATAAATATTTCTCAACTATCACTTCTTTATTACATGTTAATTCTTTTCTTGCGCGAGATTCCTCTTCCCTTGTGCGGGCTTCTTTTATATAGAACTCGATAGTTTTAAGGTGTTCTATTATCTTTTCGGCTACGGGTGAGATAGTTGGTGGTTCGTCAAAGTGAGTTGTATAAGTATCCTCAAAGCTTGAATTCGGAAGTTCGATCCTTGGTTCCTCATAATACTCATATGAGGTAGATGGTTCATACCATTGTTCCTCATTGTAAGTATATGATGGATAAGGGTCGTAACTTGGTTCTTCATAATACTCATACGAGGTGAGTTGTTCACAACATGGTTCCTCATAGTAAGTATATGAGGATGAAGGCTCATATCTTGGTTCCTCAAAGTATGAGTATGAAGGCTCATACCTTGGTTCATCAAAATATGAGTATGAGGGAGAAGGTTCATACCTTGGCTCTTCATAGGATGTGTATGAAGTGGATGACTCGTACCTGGGCTCCTTATAGTAGGTTTATGAAGGGGATGGTTCAAAGAGGTCACAATATTGTACCGAATGAGGATTACCACAAATGGTACAATACTCTTCCCTATAATCATCCTTCTCATAGTGGTAGTTGTAACCTCCAGAATATTGATCCATAATAATCACTCAGCAGACCACAACAGAGTCTCGGGACCAGAAAACAAAAATAAAAACAGAAACAGAGGCTGAGCACGACCCCGTGTTCAGTGAGAACGGCCCCGTGGTCAGGTTTTGTATCTGGGCATTTTAAGAAATGTGACTGGTTTGGTTCAGCAAGGGGGCGTGTTCAGTGAGCACGACCCCGTGTTGAGACTCTGTATCTGGGAGTTTTGTAAAAATTATGCAGCACGGGGGCGTGTTCAGTGAGCACGACCCCATGTTCAGACTACTGTAATGCAAAAACTACCTAAAAATGTAAAAATGCGCACGCGATTTTAATAAGGTTTTGAAAAACTGATTAGGCCATCGATTTTAAGCTTTCTTAAAATCCTTGTGTCCCCGGCAACGGGGCCAAAAAAACTTGATGCGTGTGTAGTGTTATATATTTTTATTAGTATTTTAAGCCCATTTTACACATTAGTCAAGTTTTAAATTTATAAAACACGATATTTTACTAACCCTAAACACACATATGGGCAAGTGCACCCATCGTGAACGTAGTATAACGTTGGTAAGATACCGAGGTCGTCCAAGGATTCAAGAGCTTTTAGTACCGGTTTATCCTCAACGTTTAATCAAATCAAAATTTTTAGAAAAAAGGTTTTAAACATGAAAATAAAAACTAAAATGCTGGAAAAAAAACAGATAGACAAGATGAATCACTTGGATCCGACTCGCCTTTAATGTAACTTTTTATGATTTCCGCACTTTTGCACTTTTTAAGAGATTATCTTAGTTATAGTAGTAGGCCCCTCTTTTGAAGGTGACGTTACCCTCAACCCAGTGGTTTGAGTCAGCAATGATTCAATCCTAAAGGGTCGGAGTATTGAAAGATAATTAATTAAGTTATTAATGCATAAAGTAGTAGGCCCCTCTTTTGAAGGCGACATTAGCCTCGGCTAAGTGGTTTGAGTCAGCAGGGATACAATCCCAAGTAGCCGGTTTAGTGTATTAATAGTAGTTTACATATGAGGGGATCAAGCCATTCGCACTCCCGCCATCCAATACCAGTGGGTATTGAAGGAGGTCCTAGTAAGCTTGACTCAGGTCCTTGCAGGATCTATACACTGAATAAGGCAAGAACCTTACCAAACCATTCCCTTAACCCCCGACCAGGTAGCCAACATATCTCTATATAGACCGTAGAGATATGAATGGTGAAAATCTTTTACTTTATATAGACAGTAAAGTAATGCCAAGACACCACGGACAAATGATAAAGAAGTTTCACCTTCAACATAAGAAACTTGTTATTAAAGTCATTAATACAAAACCAAATAAAAAGTGCAAAAAGATTAAGAATCAAAAGTAATACATTAAATGCTTGTCTTCACCAAGTGATGTAAGAGACTTAGCCAAACATGACCTTTGATTGACAAGAACTCTTATGATCAATCTTGGATCCCGAGACTACTACACACACTCTAAGGTGGATGATGGATGATGGTGGTGGATGTGGGTGTTGTAGTGGTGGTGAAGTGGGAGAGAGGTGGTTTGCCAAGGGATGCCTTTGAAGTGAACCAAGCACCCCTATTTATAGCCTGTAAAGAAGCCCGGACACGGCCCCGTGGCTATCATCTTTCTCTTTCTTCATTAATTGCAATTGTCTGCATTAGGCTCCACACGCCCCCATGTTCGCTGGGCACAGCCCCGTGTGTAGAAGCGTATCTGTACTATCAATATTTGCAAGATTCTGTGAATCTTAGCGTTGACCACGCCCCGTGCTGAGCTGGGCACGCCCCGTGCTGAGCTGGGCACGCCCCGTGCTGAGCTGGGCACGCCCCCGTGCTGGGAATAGAAGCTTCTACAACTTTATCATTTTCTGCAGAGACCTGGCCACGCCCCCGTGTCCGCTGGGCACGGGGTCGTGGTCAACCTTCTGTTTCTTGTTTTTGCTTGGGAAGATGTTGTCGAGGGGTCGGACATGTCACGTTTATTCCTTTTCTTTGTATTTATGTTAGTTTTTTATGCATATTTGTTCCTTTTGTTCATTTGAGCTCATTTGGTCCTGAAAATACAAAAGGAAGACAAAAGCACACTTTTTTCCAACATTAGTACTAAAAAAGGGTTAGTTTTATGCCTCATTTGATGTCATTTATATGTTGCATTTTACACACATCACTACACCAACACCTTTAAGCACAAATGTATCTTTTGTTTCTACAGGTACTTCATTTTTGGATGCTACACATTATCTCTCTATTGTAGGCGCTCTCCAATATTTGACGATCACGAGACCTAATATTTCGTATGCTGTGAATCAAGTTAGTCAGTTTTTGCATGCTCCTACTACTTCTCATTTTCAGGAAGTTAAGAGAATTATATTCTACATCAAGGGTATTGTTTCTTTCGGACTTCACTACAGCCGTCCTACTCAAACAGCTCTTCTAGGTTATTCTGATGCAGATTGGGCTCGTTGTTTGGAAACCAGGCGATCCACCTATGGATACTCTATCTTCCTAGGTGGTAATTTGATTTCATGTAGCGCTAAGAAGCAACCGACTGTTGCTCGTTCTAGCTGTGAATCTGAATATCGCGCCATGGAAAATACTGCCGGAGAAATTGTTTGGTTAACTCATCTTCTACAAGAACTTCATGCCTTACCTCACACACGTCCAACCATTCTCTGTGACAATTAATGTGCAATTTTTCTCGCTCAGAATCCAGTATCGCATAAACGGGCGAAGCATATAGATCTTGACTATCATTTCTTACGAGAGTTGGTTACTGCTGGGAAACTCATTACCAAGTTCGTTCCTACCAAGTTTTGCATTTTTACAAGTTGCTTGATGAAGAACTGAAGCAAAACAAAATTTTGCATTTTTACAAGTTGGTGTCGGTTTCTGATTTACGAGGTTGATTTTGGTTAGGTTAAGCCTTGCTGGGTAACGGAAGCTGGAAGTGCACTTGAGATGGTGAGTTTAATGGATGACAAAGATGGTGATAGAATTGAAGCATGGGTTAGTTTGAACCAGAAAGAAATGTATGTTTTCGAATGCGATCATGACATCTTAGATTTCACCTCCTAAAGAAGTGCTTTAACAACATTACCATCCCTTCCCTTGTATTACGTGGAGGGAGGTTTTTATTTTATGAAAAGTTGTTATAGGTGGTTGTGAGTAGAGGGGAAAGACAATGTTATTGTCCATCTGTAAATTTGAGGGGACATTGTTCACCGTTTATAATTTTTAATATATTTTAAAAATGGTTATGAGTGGAAGAGAAAGAAAATGTAATGATAAATGTATTAAAAAGTTGTTACTTTTTTAGTACCTGTGTTTTAGTGGTTTTAACCAGTTGAGTCCAAAATAAAAAAGTTTAACGCTCCGAGTCCCTAACCGTTCATTTTATAATGTTTTGAGTCCCTCTATTTTATTTGTTTTAACTATTTTGAGTACAAAATCAAAGTACAAGTGTTAAAAAACTTGACTCAAAACGTTATAAAATGAGTGGTTATGGACTCATGGCGTTAAACTTTTTGATTTTGAATTCAAGTAGTTAAAACCACTAAAACACAGAGACTCAAAAAGTAATTTAATCTAACAAATATTATTTAATTGAAAAGAAGAAAGAAAATATAGTAATTTTTAGTGTAATATAGTGTAAAAAATGTGGTGTTGGAGGTGAATGCTATAACCAACCGTGGTATGCATATTTCATCTCTATTCGAGTAAAGTTTCAAACCATCAAGAGATTACTCACACCCAAGTACCTTTTCATGTCAAAGACATCAACCCTAGCCCACACACTTAATACCGTGTAGCCTGAAGTCTAGAACACGGTCAAATGGGTTGGCAAGTCAAAACGGGTTGATGGGTTATAAACTTCAAGGGATTGACATGTTGTAAACACTAAACAGGTTAACAAGCTAGCAGAACCATAAATTAAGTCAAGTCAAATAGTAGGTAACTTGGAGCTGGTACTATAACTTTCTCTCAGAACTCCTTCAAAGTATTATAACCACCTTACTTACATCATGGAGATTAAGATTCAATCCACTCAGTTCATACAACCATTAAAGTATAGATAAATGTGACGTTTGTTCATTAGTTTAATTTAATAAATAATCAAAGTAATTTGTCAATACAAATAGAGGCTTTAGGGTTGATGTAATTATCAGATCACGTAATTGCTTGCCTTTCTCATATTACAATGTTGGTATAAATACAGAGAGATGAGATCAATTAGGATCTCGTAAATATGGACATGACTAATTACAATCAATACAATAAATGTGATGAATTGTCTATTACTCCCCCGCAGTTGAAGCGGGAGGAGAGCGAATGCTGAGACTGGTACGAAAATCCTCAAATAGAACCCGAGGAAGGCCTTTGGTGAAGATGTCAGCTATCTGATAGCGAGTTGGAACGTGTAGAATGCGGACCTGTCCACGTTGCACCTGTTCGCGAACAAAATGAATATCAAGCTCGATGTGTTTGGTCTGCTGATGTTGAACCGGGTTGCCTGAGAGGTATATGGCGCTAATGTTATCACAGTAAACTAGAGTTGCTTTTGTAAGAGGCCGATGGAGTTCCAAGAGGAGATTTCGAAGCCAGCATACTTCGGCAACCACATTTGCAACAGCGCGGTATTCAGCCTCAGCACTGGAGCGAGAGATAGTTGGCTGGCGCTTGGAGGACCAGGAGATGAGACAGTCCCCATAATAAACACAATAACCACTGGTGGAGCATCTGGTGTCAGGGCAACCTGCCCAGTCGGCATCAGTGTAGGCAAGAAGCTGAGGATCCTTGTGAGCACCCAAAGTGAGGCCAAGATCGAGACTCCCTTGTATGTATCGAATAATACGTTTGAGGGCATTCCAATGGTCAGTTTTAGGGGCATGCATGTGCATACAAACCTGTTGAACCGCATAACTGATGTCGGGCCGAGTGAAAGTTAAATATTGTAGTGCTCCCGCAAGACTTCTGTATAATGTAGGGTTCTCGAAAGCAGTTCCAGATGAGGCACTAAGTTTGGAGTTAGTGTCGACTGGTGTGGCCGCGGGTTTGCAGGAAGTCATACCTGCCCTCTCAATGATGTCGGAGGCATAGCTCTGCTGAGATAAGAACATTGAATCACCCGAGCGTTTGACATGAATGCCAAGAAATAGACTGAGTGTGCCGAGGTCTTTCATGGCGAACTCCTTGAAGAGGAGAGAGAGAAGATGTTCCCGCAGACCGGTAGTCGAGGTGACAAGAAGAATATCATCAACGTAGAGTAGAAGGTAAGCCGTGTGACCCGCACTGTTGAGAATGAAAAGAGAAGCATCACAGCGACTCTGAACAAAACCAAGAGTTAATACATAATCAGTAAATCGCTGGTACCAGGCCCTAGGAGCCTGTTTGAGCCCGTAGAGAGACTTCTTAAGTAAGCTAACATGGTCTGGAAACTCTTTGCTGCGGAAACCTAGAGGTTGGTGCATGTAGACTGTCTCATGTAAATGACTGTGCAAGAAAGCGTTGGTAACATCTAGTTGATGAACATGCCATGATTTGGACAATGCAAGAGATAATATTGTCCAGATTGTTGCTGGTTTGACGACAGGACTGAAAGTGTCTCCACAATCAATACCAACTTGTTGAGACCGACCATCACAAACCAATCGCACCTTGTATCGTTCAAGCGACGCGTCTGACCTGTACTTGTGTTTAAAGAGCCACATACTTCTAATGATATTCATATGCGGGTCTCGTGGAACCAACTCCCACGTATTATTATTCATAAGCGCATGAAACTCGTTGGTCATGGCGGAACGCCATTCCGGTATAGATAAAGCCAAGGTGGGGGATTTTGGAATTGGAGCGATAGTGTCGGTATGGAGGTTAAAAAGTTGTTTCGGCTTGTGGATTCCGTCCATGGCCCGCGTACGCATGGTACGGGTGTGGGCAGGTGGGGTAGGCGTTGGTTGGTTGACAGTAGGCGGGGTAGGAGGTGATGTTGGGATTGTTGAGGATGGTGAGGAATGGGTCGATGATTGTGAGTGGGTACCGTGGGAGGTGTGTGGGCTGGGTGGGGTGTTTAAGGGGCTTGGGCCGTGGGTTGGTGAGGAGTGGGTAGTGGATGAGGTAGGAGGGTGGGTGTGTGCTGATGTAAGTGGGCCGATTGGGCTGTGAGAATAGGGTGGCGGAGTTGGGGGTGTATGTAGGGGTGAGGGCAGTTGGGATGATGTAGTAGGGATGGGATGGGCAACATGTTGCCAAAGCTGTGGGTGAAAGGGTTCGGTTAGGAAGTGGTAGGTGGTGTTATTTTCGGGTGTTTTAATTTGTGCATAGGGAAATGAGGATTCGTCAAACAATACATGACGAGATATGGTGAGGCGATTGGTTTTGATGTTAAGACATTTGTAACTTCGGTGGGATGTTGGGTATCCGATAAAGACACATGGGTATGAGCGATACTCAAGCTTGTGTCTGTTGGTGGAAGGTATGAGCGGGTAGCAGAGGCAGCCAAACACTTGGAGGTGATCGTAAGTGGGTAGGTGATGGTACAAGCGTTGTGTTGGGGTTTGAAATTGATGTGTTTTGCTAGGGAAAATATTTAAGAGATACGTGGCAGTTTCTAATGCGTGGTTCCAAAGGTTAGTAGGTAGGGATGATTGGGCAAGAAGTGTGCGGGTAATGTTGTTGATGGAGCGAATTTTGCGCTCTGCTTTCCCATTTTGGGAAGAGGTGTAGGGGCAAGATAAACGGAAAAGAATGTCGTGTTGGTTAAAAAAAATTTAAACGATGAATTTACGTATTCTTTTCCGTTGTCGCATTGAAAGGTTTTTATGGTGTGTTGAAATTGTGTGTGTATCATTTTAGCAAAAGTTGTAAATACGGTAAAGGCTTGGGATTTGTTTGAAAGCGGATATGTCCACACAAAATTAGTATAATCGTCAAGAAACACAACATAATAGCGATGGCCTCCCAAGCTTAAAACCGGAGAGGTCCAAATATCACTATGAATAATATCAAAAGGTTGTGAAGTAATATTAGGGGATGGGTAAAATGGTAATCTTGTACTTTTGCCAAAGACACACGGTTCACAAATGTTTTTATTCAAAGACTTAAAATTAATAGAAGCAGAATTCTTTAAAGATTGAAGCAAAGCTGGGCCAGGGTGACCAAGGCGTTGGTGCCAGAGAGTGGAGGATTGAGCAGCAACGGTGGAGGTGGAGAAACACTTGGCCTTGGTTGAGAATGTGTAAAGATCACCGCTGCTGTCGCACCGGATAATAGGCATCCGGCTCTTGTAATCCTTCACAATAAAACCAAATTGGTCAAATTCAACTGAAACAGAATTATCTCTAGTGAATTGACGAACCGAAATAAGCTTTTTAATAAGGTGTGGGACATAGAGAACACGATTAAGAACAAAGGGTGGGTAGGGTGGTTTAAAGGTTTGGGGTCCATATCCAACAACCGGTATGGTGTTACCATTTCCAACGATAATATTTTCATTCATGTTATTATTAATAATAGTACGAAAATTACCTGAGTTGGGATCCATGGAGATGGTGGCACCGCTGTCCATAATGCCATCAGAGTAGTCAGGCGGATGGAGCGTCATGGTGTGAAGTGCTTGCTGAATATCGGTAGGAGAGTAGGCAGTGTGGTGTGCCTGAGAAGGCCTCGGACCCAAGATACCTTGTCCCTGCTTCATGTTCGGCTGAGGAGTAGACGGGTAGGGACAAGGAGGCGCTTGCCAAGGTGACCATGGGCTATACTGAGACGCATGAGGCTGCCATGGTTGCTGAGTCGACCAGGGGAACGGAGGCTGCATGGGCCAGCCAGCAGAATATTGTTGGCGGCGGCTAGAGGAGTTGTGGCCGGAGCGGCCACGTCCTCGACCACGGGTGCGTCCGCGACCACGAGACCTGTCAGACGAAGAGGAGGTATCGGTATTGTTACCGGGTCTGGTGGAGGAGGCGGCCAGAGCTTGGGCTGCAGACTGAGACGCCTGCAGAGACCGCTCGGCCTTCTGATCTTCAATCATGCATAACTGGGACCGGGCTTCATAAAAAGAAGGCAGGGGTTCCTTTGATTGTAAGATAGTGGAGATTCCTTCGTATGCATCTGTCAATCCTGCAAGTAACTGTAGCACAAGTCGATGGTTGTCAAGTGGGCAGTCAACGTTAGCAAGTTGATCAGCGATGGTCTTGATGGCTTGGCAGTATGCCGACATGTTCGGGAAATTCTCTAGTCGAGTGGTGGTGAGTTTGTGGGTGAGATGGAGTGCTCGAGCAGCCTTATTGTCGTTGAAGAGACCAGCAAGGGTTTTCCAGGCGTCATGGGCGGTCATGCCAGGGGTGATGACAGTGTTGAGGAGATCGGTCGAGACTGTGCTATATATCCATTGCAGGACAACAGCGTCCAGCCTGTCCCAAGAGGCATCGGTTGGGGGTGGGGTGGTGGTTTTGTCGGAATCACCAGGTGGTTTTGGTGTGGCGACTTTTGCGGCATCGGTTTCGGTGGTGGGTTTAGGGGATAAATGGTCTAGGACCTGAAAAACACGACATTGGATGCGAAAAAGTTCAGACCAGGTGGAATATTGGGTTGATTCGGCTTCGAGGGTTACGGGAATCAAGTTCTTGATGTTGGAAACGGTGAGAGCAGGGTGAAGCTTGGGTTCCATGATGGAGAAATAGGGGTTGAAAGAAGTAACAGGGGTGGATTTTAGGAGAACCGGAGGTGGTGGGAGAGAAGTAATCGGCGGCAGTGGGGAGGAGGAAAGGGGCAGAGAGGAATTAGGCTCGTGATACCATATCAGATCACGTAATTGCTTGCCTTTCTCATATTACAATGTTGGTATAAATACAGAGAGATGAGATCAATTAGGATCTCGTAAATGTAGGAAATGGGTCACAATTTTGTTAATAAAAATAAAAAAAAAAATAAAGATACTCTCTTTAAAAATTTGGGAAATTGTAGTACATGAACCATGTACAAATTCAAACGAAAATAAATATGAACTACAACATATTTAATAAAAAAAATGATTCAAACCGATATCTTCAAAAGATAAAGTCTTCAACTTGATCTTTAACTTTTTCTACTTGTATGGTTCGTTGTGTTTTCAGTCCGTTGTGTAGGCTTCAACGAGGTCTTGAACCACGTCTTCTTGTACAATAATTTCCTACAAAAAGAACAAACAAATGTTGACGATTATGGCTGAGGCACGTGTTCAATACGCTTCCCTTAAAACAGATTATGCGCCTCTACTAAAGACGACGCGTCTGTCTCCCAGGGTACAACAGCCGAAGCAGTCTGTACTGCCGGAAATGGCCATGGGCCCGAGGTTACACCGAATAAAATTATAGTGTTTGAACTTGTGGAAAACTAATGATACGAAGGTGATGGAATCGAGTAGAGAAAACTCATCTCTCTATAATTCCCCACATATGGATGTTCAAGTCTTCACCACTTCTCCAAGAATTCTTCATACATATTATCTTTCTCTTGTACTTTTCTCATCATTCCAATGACTCACATAGCCTACTATCTTTTTCCTTTACAAGAGTTGTATATTATAAAGAGTTTCTCTTAAGTGGTAATTTTATTAGAGATATAAAACTCTAATAAAAGTTTCACGAATTAGTGATTTAATTAGAGCCATAAAAACTCTAATAAAAGGTAATCAAGTGATATAAAACTCTACTCAAGAGTTTCACCATATGAAGGAGTTTAATATGTAATTATAATTTCACTAAATTATAAATTAACTAAATATCCATTCACTAATTTTCCCAACAATCCCCCACATGAATGGAGATTGTTCAAAACACATAAAATTTCCAATGGAACCTCGACAGTTGAGTTTTGCATACGATAGGTAGGTGTTACCCTTTGAACCTTCGCTTATGAAATGCACTTAGCCCACTAGCTCTGAGTAGATCTCGATGTCTTTGAACTCGTCTGCCGTTTGTGTAGACGACAATACACTTCACACAAGACTCTCCCTAGCCGGGTCATCTCCTCATAGTCGTGTCCAATAATGGTCGTGGAACACTTTCCTGGTTCTGTGAGAGCTCTAGGAATTGTGCCCTCAATTCCATTCGAAGCGACCCCACTTCTCTCTAACATAGGTGATTCTCCTTAGATCATTAAAAGCATTGTGGTTATTGTGATATATCCAAATCATTTACCACATATTATGCTTAGCCTCACACTTGTCACTTTTAGGAATGGACTAGGAAGTTTATTAATCTTTATAATAAACTACCTTATTAAATGCGTAGGGTTATTCCCCCACAGTGACCTCGCTTATTCATACAATTAGGTTTTCCTATTGAACTCAATTCTTGGGATCTCCAGTCTACTGAGTTAGGTTTCCATCATATGAACTTCATTTTTCAAGGGCTTCAGTCCCATTCCACAACTTGATCTCTAATAAACCCTCAGGTTGTTGGATCCATAACATTAGCAAATAACTTTGCGTATTTGAGATCAGTTGTCATGATGTGTTCTTAACTCGTAAGTTAATTTTGCCTATTGTCAACTTCTAAGACTATAACCTCAGTGGCCATCTGAATCTGGTTATAACATATGTCTTCGTAAGATACGTGTATCATTTAAGGCAAACACATCTCCATTATGCACTACGACCTTTGTGTCCTCCACTTAGTCGTCTATTTGCAATGTTAGATTGGATTACAAAATCCTTATTGCTAAAAACAAATGCAAGACACCCCCCACATTTAAGTGTTATCGGATAACATTTAGATGTGTTAATGAGAACCATTTCTACATACCCTTATAGGGCTGTTTCTTAAATGGTTCCTCCCCCACATTTCTTGCCATTTGATCAACATTTCCATAACACCACTTATGGCGACATTTATACACATATGATTGAACAAGACCAACCTTATTGTATCAGTGAATTCAACTCATATTGCATTAGCTTACACAAGCTTCCGTGCTGACCAAAGCAACACATGCCATTGTCATAAGTTTGTCACCAACTTAGAATAATTCTAATTTAATATCTAGAATAAGCTTAGACAATGAGTTCTCCTCATTAGCTTTTCGAACAAACTTTTAAAAGTTACATGTCATTTCCTTATAATGAATGAAAATTCTCTCTCAACTTTGTCCATACACAAATTCTTTTTGTGTTCATACACATTTGAATGTTTAGAGTTAATTAGTCTCCATCAAGACCCATAATTAACCAAGTACTAGTCTAGCATGCTTTAGACTACAATACTTTAGCATGTGAACAGAAGATGCATCATTCTGATTCTTCACAGCCCTAGGGATATCATAATATCACTTTGCAACATTCATCCATTGTTAAGACAAAATAATGAGACTTATTCATAATCCTAAAACATCAATATTTAGGAAGGTCTCACAAATTATTGTATATAGCACAAAGCTAAATTTCATCATTCATTTAAGGAACATAACTTGTTTACCTTTGATTTCCAACGATCTACCATTGACTCATAAGTACTTAAACATAAGTCTTAATCCAAGTCACTTGGTGAACACATTCATCACCAACAAGATGAATGTTTCTCGTCTACAATCACTATTATATGTGAGATAGAGTCAACTAGATCGACACTCAACAACATGGCATTCATAATTTTGCCATAAGTGATTTGCACACATCTATTGTTATTCATTAGGAGATATGTATATTTAGGATGCTCTCCCAAATGAAGGTAAAATCTCCATATAGATCTAACAATAATAAAGTGGTAGACGCATCTACTTATAAATCTCGCAAGATTTATTAAAGGTATACAATAACATATAGTACTTTTACTTTCATATGTTAGAATTCACAGTTGTGAATTTTCAATGACTTCTAATGAAGTATGTCGACATGAATGTCGTTAGTGTATTTCATCTCAATACACTCACTACGTTCTTTCATTACTCACTCATGATGTGGTTATACATTTGATGTTTCGTCTTTGACTTTTAGTCAATGTAACAACTCTCAAGTTGTTTGTATCCAAGTATTTTCATGTATCATCCGTTTAAAACCATATTCTTTTAAGCAATGTATAACCGACGTTATAATTATTTTACACAAAATAATTTATACGTCACAACCATTAGTGATTTATTTCTTTGTAAAAAAAAATTGAATGTGTTATCCGAAGATATTGAACACCAAACAATAAAATACATTGGAAACTAAATCATAAGTGTCAATCACTTTTGAAATTTAAACGGAAGCATAGACAATATGTAGACATCAAATAGCAAAGTGCTTTTATCTTCAACACTTTATAATCTGATCGACATCTTCTCAACAATATTGTTCCATGGCATGTCTTGAGGTACTCCCTCAATAAGACTCCATGCACTTGTAAGTACAAGTTCCCCATTTCATCTTGAAACTTTAAACTTTGACAATTTTGCTCAAAACAACACCAAGTTGTTACAAATACTACATTTAAGTAGTAAACTTGAACAATTAAATTTGTTCACAACAACACCAAGTTGTTTTTCACCAAATAACAACCACCAGGCTGTTACTTTGTTCACCATATGCTACTTCTAGTAAGAGTAGCGAATCATTTGAATTATTAATGTTATGCAAAACTTTGTTTTAAAAATAATTCAAAACAGTTTCTTAGTTTTGCAATATACAATACTAATAATATCAATTAGGGTTATGAAAACATAGATCAAACCCAAATTATCAAATGGTTTTATATTGTTTAGTCTTACTACACATGTACTAAACATTTTCTAACACGCATGTTAAAAAAAATGTTATAACAAGCACATTATAGAATTGAACGTTTACATAAAACGTTTTCCAAATATATAGTTTATAAAATAAACCATTTCTCATCATTTTTAATGCACTTATAGGCAATTAAATGTTTACATAAAACATTTCTGTTCATTATGAACAATCTCTAACATCGTATTCGTGATACACATTTTCTAACATACGTGTTAGAAAATTTAAGTCATTTTATATAAAACATGACAAATCACAAATTAAAGTTGGTGATAAAATCACACACAACTACACCATCAATTTATGGTGATTTAATTCTTGTATTCTTACTCTTGTATTTGTTTTTTCACTCTCATCAAGTTAGGCACATAGCCTACTTTTAATACAAGAGACATGTGGTGGAGATAAGTCTCACTTAATTAAAGATTTTATTAGAGACATAAACTCTAATAAAAACTAATAAATTGACATGAAACTCTCCTTAAGAGTCACTTAATTAAAGATTTTATTAGAGACATAAACTCTAATAAAACTAATAAATTGACATGAAACTCTCCTTAAGAGTCACTTAATTAAAGATTTTATTATAGACATAAACTCTAATAAAAACTAATAAATTGACATGAAACTCTCCTTAAGAGTGTATCTTCCATATGAAGAGTCTAGTAAATGATTTTAATTTCATTAAATTCATATAAATACCACACCATCTCTTTATGGTGATTTAATTCCTTGAAGCCAATCAAACATCAACTTCAATGTATGACATTTTATTTCTAAACCATACAAAGCATTAAAACAATGCTACAACAAATTGCTTATATAAAATGTTTACACAAAACATTTCAAAGCATTTGTATTTTAACCATTTTTAACAATCATGTTAAAATGAAAGAAATTCTAACGCGCACATTAGAAATATTAACATTTCCACAAAATGTTAATTCGACTTGCTAAAAACACATATATGGTTCGAATAAATAAGTCATTTCTAATACACACGTTAGAAACTAAACAATTAAAAAATTGCTTCCAAACTAATCCTTTTCATGAACGTTTCTAACACACATGTTAGAAGACAGATGATTACAAAAATCATTATAAGACTTATTTGTTTATATCAATCAATGGGTGGATGAAGAGTCTACTTTAAATAGAGACTTAATTAGAGACATAAAACTCTAATAAAGTAACATAAAACTCTTATTTAAAGACATAAAAAACTCTACTTAAGAGACTTTAACGTTTACCAAAAAACGTATGGTTTACACCAATAATTCCGGTCTAACACATATGTTAGAGAATTTAACGTTAACAAAAAAACGTATGGTTTACACTAATAAACCCGATCTAACACAAAAGTTAGAAAAATTAACGATTCCCAAAATCGTTTCACAACCAAACGTTGGAACCAAAACTATTCGTTTTGTACCACGGTATAGGATATAAGATTGTATCTCAATCTCAAAAAAATCCAAACGCAACAAGTTATACTACATACATATTTCCCAAAATAAATATTTATAAGATCATAATCTTTAAAAAAAAATTTTTTATTATAAATCCTTTTGTGAACCCAAAATCCTTGTAAATAAGGTTTTAAGATTGTAGGAACAATCTCATGTAATCTGTTTTAAGTTTATAGGAAATGGGTCACAATTTTGTTAATAAAAAAAAAAAATAAAGATACTCTCTTTAAAGATTTGGGAAATTGTAGTACATGAACCATGTACAAATTCAAACGAAAATAAATATGAACTACAACATATTTAATAAAACAAACGATTCAAACCGATATCTTCAAAAGATAAAGTCTTCAACTTGATCTTTAACTTTTTCTACTTTTATGGTTCGTTGTGTTTTCAGTCCGTTGTGTAGGCTTCAACGAGGTCTTGAACCACGTCTTCTTGTACAATAATTTCCTACAAAAAGAACAAACAAATGTTGACGATTATGGCTGAGGCACGTGTTCAACACGCTTCCCTTAAAACAGATTATGCGCCTCTACTAAAGACGACGCGTCTGTCTCCCAGGGTACAACAGCCGAAGCAGTCTGTACTGCCGGAAATGGCCACGGGCCCGAGGTTACACCGAATAGAATTATAGTGTTTGAACTTGTGGAAAACTAATGATACGAATGTGATGGAATCGAGTAGAGAAAACTCATCTCTCTATAATTCCCAACATATGGATGTTCAAGTCTTCACCACTTCTCCAAGAATTCTTCATACATATTATCTTTCTCTTGTACTTTTCTCATCATTCCAATGACTCACATAGCCTACTATCTTTCTCCTTTACAAGAGTTGTATATTATAAAGAGTTTCTCTTAAGTGGTAATTTTATTAGAGACATAAAACTCTAATAAAAGTTTCACTTAATTAGTGATTTAATTAGAGCCATAAAAACTCTAATAAAAGGTAATCAAGTGATATAAAACTCTACTCAAGAGTTTCACCATATGAAGGAGTTTAATATGTAATTATAATTTCACTAAATTATAAATTAATTAAATATCCATTCACTAATTTTCCCAACAGTAAATATGGACATGACTAATTACAATCAATTACAATCAATACAATAAATGTGATGAATTGTCTATTAGTAATGTGTGTTTTTTTATTTCCTAGTTGTATGATGGAAGCGTAGGTGGGTTGAGAAGTGAAGTCAAATAACTAAGTTAGGTAAGCTGGTTGTGTCGTGAGGATTGACCCTGCTAGTTTATACATGTATATAGTAAAATACGGTGAAGGGTGACCCTGCTAGTGAAGTCAAATAACTAAGTTAGTTTAATGAAGGGTGACCCTGCCAGATGCTATAAATATTTCTTAATAAAACTTACAAAAATACGGTGGAATGCCATTTGCAATAACTCTCTCAACACTTCTTTAAAAAATCAGCATACATCATGGAGATTAAGATTCAATCCACTCAGTTCATAAAACCATCAAACCCAACCCCAGAGAATCGACGCCACTTCAAGCTGTCAGCGCTAGATCAACTTGCTCCACCTTCATCATACATGTTTAATGTGATCTTGTACTACAAGACCAGTGGCGAGGTCGATGTTTCCGATAAAAGCGGTCAACTGGTCAACTCGTTGTCCGATGTGCTAAATTTGTATTACCCACTAGCTGGCAGAATCACACAAGATGGGTTCGAAGTTGATTGTAGCGATCAAGGGGTGAAGTATTTGAAGACTCGAGTGAGTGTAAGACTGGATGATTTTCTCGGCCATGGTCCCAAGATTGACCACGTTGGACAACTAATCGGTGCACCAGATCTAGCCACAAACGCATTGCTTATCGTCCAGGCCAACGTGTTTGACTGCGGTTCGCTTGTTATTGGTGTTAGTGCGTCACACAAAGTCACTGATGCATATAACCTAGTCAGGTTCATTAATGCATGGGCCAGCGTGAA
The DNA here is from genome assembly GCA_030545235.1 of Helianthus tuberosus. NCBI lineage: Eukaryota > Viridiplantae > Streptophyta > Magnoliopsida > Asterales > Asteraceae > Helianthus > Helianthus tuberosus. The sequence goes on from CM060407.1 coordinate 78,678,076, forward strand.
CCGCACAAGGCGCAGCAATGCTGCATATTGCCCTTCTTTTGATAGCCTGCATTCAATTTTCAAACCAATGTAAGTTCCATCATTTGAGCCATCACCCGTTACGGTTGACCAACCACCCGTGATTATAACAAAAAGATACGTCTTTAACAAGACTGCAATATCAAATCTGAGAGCAAAAGCCAGTTCTGAAAATAGTAAACATAGTCGAGTAACATTGGTGAGTTCGTTAATATGGAAGGCTCTTATCACCGTTGACCAGGTGAAATGCGGTAGATTAAGGGAAAATTTGTTGGCTCCTACAATAAATCTAAGGGGAAAGACAGGGTCTCCGGTGACAGAAAGCTCTTTCGGGAACGTATGGATTCCATATCCAATCCGCTTTTCACAAACCATAACAGAACCCGAGTGTACTGATCTCATGGCTCTGATAGAGGACACAACAAGAAACATAATTAATTGGCTTCGGAAAGCAAGTGGTGAAGAGATACGCATACATGCAAAGTCATGTTACAATGAGGTTTTCGAAGAGTTAACACAGAACAAGTTTTGCTTAATAGGAGCCCGATTTCGGTTGGGGGAAGCCCTGCTGGACTAGTACGGCGGGTTATTCACATGATCTGGTAACTTTAATGGATGACAAACATGGTGATGGAATTGAAGCATGGGTGAGTCTGAATGCGAAAGACATGCATCTGTTTGAACAAGATCAGGATGTTATAGCCTTCACATGTTAAATTGTAGGAATCCCTTCACTATGTAAGGGGGCGTTTGGTTCGTGGAATGTGTAGGAATTGGAATTGGAATCTCTATGGAAATTGGAATTTGAATTGGAATTTAATGGATTCCTTTGAAATCCATAGATGTGTTTGGTTGAAAAATGTAATAATGGAATAAGAATTTAAAAATACCTAAAAAGACAAAATTACCCGTAGTTATAAACAATTGCCAAAAGTTTTAAAAACAACTATCATAGATAAAAATTCAAAAACATTATAAAAATTATAAAAATTCAAAAAAATTCAAAAGATAATAAAAAATTATAAAAATTCAAAAAAATTTCTAAAAAATCCAAAAAATTCAAAAGTATCAAAAAAATTAAAAAATAAAAAAAAATCTAAAAAAAAATAAAAAGTTCAAAAATTATAAAAAATAAAAAAAATTCTAAAAAATCAAAAAAAATTCTAAAAAATAATAAAAAAATCCAAAAAAATCTAAAAAATAAAAAAAAAACTAAAAAATAAAAAAAAATCTAAAAAATAATAAAAAATCCAAAATATCCTAAAAATTCAAAAAAAAAATTCTAAAAAATAATAAAAAATCCAAAAAATTCTAAAAAATCAAAAAAATTCCAAAAAATAATAAAAACTTCAAAAAATTATAAAAAATCAAAAAAATTTCTAAAAAATCAAAAAAATTATAAAAAATAATAAAAAATCTAAAAAATTATAAAAAATCCAAAAAATCCTAAAAAATAATAAAAAGTTCAGAAAATTCTAAAAAATCAAAAAAATTTCTAAAAAATAAAAAAAATCCAAAAAATCCAAAAAATTCAAAAAAAATCTAAAAAATAATAAAAAATCTAAAAAATCAAAAAAAAGTTCAAAAAAATCTAAAAATAAAAAAATTCTAAAAAATAAAAAAAATTAAAAATAATAAAAAATCCTAAAAGTTCAAAAAAATCTAAAAAATAATAAAAAAAATTCAAAAATTATTTTTTTGAATTTTTTTGCTTTTTAGAATTTATTGGATTTTTATATTTTTTTAGAGTTTTTTTTTTGGTTTTTTAGATTTTTTTATTAATTTTTTGATTTTTAATAATTTTTTTATTTTTTAGAATTTTTGGTTTTTTTAGATTTTTTGTTTATTTATAATTTTTCAGATTTTTTTAGAAATTTTTGTAATTTTTTGATTTTTTAGAATTTTTATAATTTTTTTGATTTTTTTGATTTTTTGGATTTTTTAGAATATTTTGTGTTTTTTTATAATTTTTTGGATTTTTTTATTATTTTGATTTTTTAGAATTTTTCGGATTTTTTTTATTTTTTTGATTTTTTAGAATTTTTTTGATTTTTTAGAATATTTTGCATTTTTTATTATTTTTTTCGATTTTTTTATTTTTTTATAATTTTTTGGATTTTTTATTATTTTTTTGATTTTTTGAATTTTTTGGATTTTTTAGAATTTCTTTATTTTTTAATTATTTTTTTGGGTTTTTTTAGATTTTTTATTATTTTTTTGATTTTTTAGATTTTTTTAATTTTTTTAATTTTTTTGATTTTTAGAATTTTTTGATTTTTTCAGAATTTTTTAGATTTTTTATTATTTTTTATTAATTTTTTTTATTTTTTAGAATTTTTATTATTTTTTAGAATTTTTTTAGAATATTTTGGATTTTTTATTATTTTTTTGATCTTTTAGAATTTTTTTGATTTTTTTATTATTTTTTGATTTTTTATTATTTTTTTGATTTTTTTTATTATTTTTTGGTTTTTAGACAAAAGTGAAAGAGGCAAGGGGTTATTTTCGTAACTTTGGAAACATTCCCTTGGTTTTTTAAACTTTCCTTTAAAATTTAGAAGGAATTTGAATTACATTAGATAAGCGATTTAGTTGGAATTGAAAACCAATTCCCTTCAACTAATTTGTCCAACCAAACATACAAAGGAATGGATTTCAAATTCCAATTCCCTTGAAATCCTATGGCTCCCTACCTACCACGCCCTAAATATATGTCTCATCTTGATTCCAAAAAAAGTTGTAATTCCCATTAGACATTTTTCAATAAAACTAAATAATTTAGCATTGAATCATTCAAAATTTGCATATAATTCTTAACCGAGGCATTTCATGGAACACCTAAGCTGCATGTCAAATTATTAGGGAGCGTTTGGTTCGTGGAATGTGTAGGAATTGGAATTGGAATCCCTATGGGAATTGGAATTTGAATTGTAATTTGATGGATTCCTTTGAAATCCATATATGTGTTTGGTTGATAAATGTATTAATGGAATTAGAATTTAAAAATACCTAAAAATACAAAATTACCCCTAGTTATAAACAATTGGCAAAAGTTTTAAAAACAACCATCTTAGATAAAAATTCCAAAAAATTATAAAAAATCCAAAAAATTATAAAAAAATGATAAAAATTCAAAAAAATAATAAAAAATACAAAAAATCCTAAAAATTCAAAAAAAATCTAAAAAATAATAAAAAACCCAAAAAATTATAAAAAATAAAAAAAATTATAAAAAAATCCAAAAAATCCTAAAATTTCAAAAAAAATCTAAAAAATAATAAAAATCCAAAAAAAATCTAAAAAAAAAAAATCTAAAAAGTAATAAAAAAATAAAAAAATCCTAAAAATTCAAAAAAAATCTAAAAATAATAAAAAATCTAAAAAATCAAAAAAATTATAAAAAATTCTAAAAAATACAAAAAATTATAAAAAAAATTATAAAAAATTATAAAAATTCAAAAAAATAATAAAAAATCCATAAAATCCTAAAATTACAAAAAAAATCTAAAAAATAATAAAAAAATCTAAAAAACAATAAAAAAATCCAAAAATTTTTAAAAAGTAATAAAAAATCCAAAAATACTAAAAAATCCAAAAATCCAAAAAGTCCAAAAAATTAATTTTTTTTGAATTCTTTTGATTTTTTGATTTTTTTAGAATTCTTTGGATTTTTTTATTATTTTTTTTGATTTTTTAGTTCTTTATTTTTTAATTTTTTTTTGGTTTTTTAGATTTTTTTTGGGTTTTTTAGATTTTTTTTTTATTTTTTATATTTTTTAGATTATTTATTATTTTGTTGATTTTTTACAGTTTTTTTATTTTTTAGAATTTTTTGGATTTTTTATTATTTCTTGGATATTTAGAGTTTTTTTGGATTTTTTTGATTTTTTAATATTTTTTTTTTGATTTTTTTGGATTTTTTTTTATTTTTTGGATTTTTAGATTTTTTTGGATTTAGTAGATTTTTTTAGATTTTTTAGTGTTTTTTTTTTATTTTTTTTTTAATTTTTTGAATTTTTTATTATTTTTTTTTATTTTTTAGAGTTTTTTTGATTTTTTAGAATTTTTTCGATTTTTAAGATTTTTTTTAGATTTTTTATTATTTTTTAGAGTTTTTGGATTTTTTATTATTTTTTTGATTTTTTAGAGTTTTTTTGATTTTTTAGAATTTTTTGGATTTTTGATTATTTTTTGTATTTTTTAGAATTTTTTGGATTTTTTAGCTTTTTTTAGATTTTTTATTATTTTTTAGATTTTTATTGTTTTTTTGAATTTTTTATTATTTTTTTGATTTTTTAGAGTTTTTTTTATTTTTTAGAATTATTTGGATTTTTTAGATTTTTTTGGATTTTTTAGATTTTTTTGGATTTTTTATTATTTTTTTGATTTTTTAGAATATTTTGGATTTTTTATTATTTTTTTTGATTTTTTAATTTTTTAGAATTTTTTGGATTTTTTATTATTTTTTTGATTTTTTTGGATTTATTAGAATTTTTTGATTTTTTTATTATTTTTTGGTTTTTAGACAAAAATGAAAGGAATCTGATTTTTTGATTTTTTTATTATTTTTTGGTTTTTTGGGTTATTTCCGTAACTTTGGAAACATTCCCGTGGTTTTTTAAACTTTCCTTTGAAATTGAGAAGGAATCTGAATTCCATTATATGAGGGATTTTGTTGGAATTGAAATCCAATTCCTTCAACTAATTTGTCCAACCAAACACACAAAGGAATGAAATTCAAATTACAATTCCCCTTGAAATCCTATGAATTCCTGTCAACCAAACAGGCCCTAAAGTTATAAATACAATGTTAAAATTTATGAAAGTTTGTAGAGTATGAGTGTGTTTAGGAATTAGGATTGTAAGTAGCTGGGTTAAATATTTTACTTTGCCTTCCAAAAAAAATATATATATATATTTTACTTGATAGTTGGTTCAAAATGATGCGTCGAGAGATTGAGCAACTTTTTAAAATAATGTTGTTCCAATAATAGGAAATCTATAGTTAAGAGTGAACACGGATACATGAAAATCATTGGACGTATTAACAAAACAAAGTAATAATAAGAGTAAATTGCCATTTTAGTCCCTGAGTTTTGTCCAAATTTGCCATTTTGATCCAAATAGTTTTTTTTTGCATCTGGGTCCCTGACTTTTCACTTTATTGCCATTTTAGTCCCTGAGTTTTGTCTAAATTGCCATTTTAGTCCCTGAGTTTTGTCCAAATTTGCCATTTTGATCCAAACATTTTTAGTGGTTTGGATCAAAATGGCAATAAAAGTGAAAAGTCAGGGACCCAGATGCAAAAAAAAAACTATTTGGATCAAAATGGCAAATTTGGACAAAACTCAGGGACTAAAATGGCAATTTACTCTAATAATAATAATAAACCTTTCATATAGCAAAGAAAAGTGTGGGCATTACAATTTCTAAATAATAATCATGATAGTAATCATACGTGATCCAAAAATTTTGAGTAGAATCGAAAACAGAAACCCAAATACATAACTTTTAATAAATACTTGGTCTAAATTTAAAAAAAAAAAAAAAAAAATAGAACCTAAACTTAAAAACATAAAATTCTAAGAAAGATGGAAAGTCCAATTTATGATTGCAGAAAAGCTAAGATTGTCATATAGTTGGTTTCCTAGTAATGTTTAATTCTAAGAAAATCGTTTCCCTCCAAAATCTAAATAAAATAAGGGGTCCACGTGGCATACAATCGCAGAAGGAGGAGCCAAGTGTACATTTATTTTTATTTATTAGTATAGAGATGTTATATTGTTCCCGGAACTTTGATCTTCGATCATCCCGACATCATTGTGAGTTTAGCATTTTTGTATATGAGGTTTCAGATTGTGTGTTAATTTGTTGTTTTAGATTTGGATTGACTTGGGTTTAGTTAACCTTATTATATGAGTTTTGGTGGTTGGATTAGTTGTTTCTATGGTTCATTTGGGATCTTTATCGTCCCTCCATTCCACTGTTGTCATGGTTGAAGATCTATTTTCAAGTTTCCTTAAAAAAATTGAGTTAAATGCTTGGTTGGTCCATGTGGTTTTCAAAAATTGCAGACTTGGTCCTAATGGTTTACTAATTACACGCGTGGTCCCAAAACTTGTCAAAAATGCACTCGGTTGGTCCCCAGCCCTAACATCAGTTAAATTTCTCAGTTAACTATGTGTGAAATGACTATATTACCCCACAAAGCCTAATCATCTTCTTCAACCTCTTACCCCTGAATGTCCTAATCATCTCCTTCAACCCTGAAACATCTGCATCATCTTCATCACTATCATCATCTTCATCACCGTCATCTTCAGCATCCATCCACCGATACACACCCACAATTACACATAACAACAACCCATACATACATACATACACCATATGTATACACACCTGTGTCAGAGAAAACGAACTAAGAACAACAATAGATCCAGTGGGTAACCGTCTCATTAGATAAGCACAATTCTCTCTGTATTCAATCTCCATAATCCCTACAAACATTTTCCCCAATTTCACTAAGACCCAATTCAATTTCAGCTTCAGTTCTATAATCATGTGCTCTATATCACCATACAAGACCCACTTCGATCTCTCCTTCTTTTGCCGACAGAACATCATCAGCAGTTGCAAACCATCAATACCGGTGAAATTCGTCGGAGAATAAACCACCACCGTCATCATTTATCTTCACCATTCACGTCACCATCACCGGACAAACGAGAGGGGAAGGGGCGCCGTTTAAATCCACCACACGGCGGCGCTGCCGTCGTCGATCTGCACATCATCTTCATCATCGGCACCTCACCGTCATCTTCATCCATCATTCTCGTCCCCACCGTCGTTCTGTGTCATCATCAGAAAGGAGGGTTTGTCGGAGCACGTCGACCGGAGTGGTCGTCGGAGAGGCTCGCCGGCTCCTCCATGTGGTCCACCAGACTTGAAAATGAGAGGATAAGAGAGGGTGTCGGCTGTGGTGGTTGTGTGTAACTATGATCTTGTGAGTACGGATTGTGAAGGAGGGTGTCGGATTGTGTTATCTGTGTTGTGTATATAGTTTAGAGAGTTAGGGTTTCAAGAGAATGAAGATAGAAAGTGAGTAGATGATGGTGATGAAGATGATGCAGTGAGTTTTGTTAATAAGTAAGGGTATTTTGGTCATTTAACATGGACTTAACTGAGAAATTTAACTGATGTTAGGGCTGGGGACCAACCGAGTGCATTTTTGACAAGTTTTGGGACCACGCGTGTAATTAGTAAACCACTAGGACCAAGTCTGCAATTTTTGGAAACCACAGGGACCAACCAAGCATTTAACTCAAAAAATTTGGGTTGTAATAAAATTTTAGGCTGTTTGTGATGCATATGATGCGATGCGTAATTTTGTCTATTGGGCGTGCTTAGGTTTATCATTTGCCTATTACTATGTAAATCCCTATTTTATATATATATATATATATAGGGTAAGGTTCATGCGAGAACCACCCTTATTGCGTGAACCGCGATAACAAATGTGAACACAACCTAAAATAGCTAAAAAAACCTAACCCCCACCCCCCCCAAGCTAAATGCTAAAAACTAAAACCCCCAAAAAACCTTAAAAAAACCTAACCCCCCTCCCAAAAAACCTAAACCCCTCTCCCCCACCCCCCAAAAACCTAAACCCCCCCCCCCCCCCCCCCCCCCCCACCAAAGCTAAAATGCTAAAAACTAAATCCCCAAAAAACCTAAAAAAATAAAAAAAAAATCTACATTTTTTTTAATATTTTTATGTTAAAATCGCTTCTTTTAGTAGCCAAAAAAAATTTTTTTTTTTAATTTTTTTTTTTAATTTTTTTTTTTGCTTCGAAAAGTAGCGATTTTTTTATAAAAAATATTAAAAAAAAAATTTGTGTGATTTTTAGCTATTTTTAGGCATTTTTTGTTGTGTTCACATTGGTTCTCGCGGTTCTCGCAATAAGAGATGGTTCCTAACGGATCTTTGTCCTATATATATATGGTTTTGGAGCTTTATGTTCAACTTTGATCAATTGTTTTGCTGACTTTTGTCATTGAACTGTGATGAGTTCATGTTTGGGAGCCTTACGTTAGATTGTTTTCAATCGGAATGGTTGGGGTTTATCATTGGGCTGTAATGAGTTGATACGCTTGACTACAAACTAAGTGGTTGATTTTTTTGTCGCCTTGGCGTGCCAGGATTGGTAAATGGTCAATTAACAACTATACCCCCTATAGCATAGTGGTTTGGCCTTTAAGTTTAAACCGTTATGATTTGTGTAACACTCCAAAAACGGGCTTGATAACTAAACCAAATTAATTGGGGATGAGCGGGTAAAATACCGTTAGTGGTAAAAGTTAACCCGTAAACATTGGGATTTAAATAAATAAACCTAATGTTGTATAAAACCGAGTAAATGGTTTTAGATACAATCTTCTACAAACAATAAAAAGACATCCAAATTAATCAATTATAGAGTATAGACTGGTGGCTGATCTAAAAGAACCCGAGCTAGTATCAAGTTTATTTTTGGGTTAAAATGTAAATAAAATCATAAGTAACTTTTTTATAATCGTCAAAACCAAGTTTTACAAATTTTAACATATCTTACTATACATAGTATTACATATCATTAATTATTACAACCATAGAAACTTTATGATTTACATCAGAAATTTGTATTTACGTTTTCTTAGTTGAATCATGTAAATTTTTTTGAATGATCAACTTTATTCACAACAATTTTATTTAGACTGCAGTTTGTCATTGTATTGATCTGCAGTTTATGTTCAAGATTATGATGCTTATTCTAAAAAAATTAATTTGGATTTACCAAATATTATTCTTTCAAATATAACAGGGTCTACATATTCACACACCCTAGTCCCTATTTACACACCCTCGTATAGGTCTATTGCGTATAACCTTTTTCAAATTCCAAGAGAATCTTTGATTATGTAATATTTTGTCTTATATGCCCCGTATATGCCTCGTATAGGCCTATATGGGGCGTCTAGACGAAAAAGACCATTTTACCCCTAAGTTAGGCCTAGACTGGGGGTAAATTGGTATTTTTTGCCTCTCTTATATGCCTAGTATAGACCTGTATCAGGCGTATGTATATAATGCAAATTACCATTTTAGCCTTGAGTTAGGCCTAGACTGGAGGCAAAACAGGGCTATAATGGTCTTTTAGACCGCACTATACGCCCAGTCTAGCCCTATATGAGGCATATATTTTCTATTTTTTTTTGTTTTCTCTTTTTAATATCCATAACACTAATATTAATTATAAATACTCATATTAATATCAATAACACTAATATTAATTATAAAAAATTCATATTAATTATAATAACTCTAATATTAATTATAAAAAAACTCATATTAATTATAATAACTCGTATAGGCCTATAGGTGTAATATAGATCTCGCATAGGACTATAGATGTGGTTTAGGTCTCGTATAGGCCTATACAGGTGTTGTATCATATCTTGTACTTGTTATTTTTATTTATTTAAAATAGAAAACTTATTTTTGTATAAAAGTTTACTAAAACGATTGATATTGTATAAAATGTTTGTTAAAAGAAAACCTTATATACGCCCCATATAGGCCTATACGTGGCATATATGGGGCCTGAGTCATATACGAGACCTATACAAGGGGGTCCTTATGCCTCGTATAGGCCTATACGGGGCATATACGAGGCAAATGGTGTCCAAATAGGCAAATAGGATGTGTGGATTGTTTGAGCCATATAATATTGTATTTTATACTTTACTAAAGTTATGTTGTAATCTATAGACACGTCTCTACAATATTTAGAATTCAAGATATAATAAACAAATTAATACACTATCTCAAGATCTCGGATCACCCTAATCAAATCATAACCCAAAACATTAATAAATGAAACTCATTGAGGTCATAAACATCACTACCAATGTCATAAAAGTAATTATTTATTTAGTTAAGTTAATTACACCAAAAGAAAACATTATACTAATAAAGCCACTGTTAAAACACCAACAGCTAAAAATCCAACAGTTGCTTTGTTCAAAACACCACTGCTCGGCGCCGGCGCAGGCGCAACGCTGTCCGACGGAGGCGATGCATCCAATGTCATAGCCGGAGAAGGAGACGCTGCGTCACGTTCATATGGAGGAGAATCACCTACTGACAACCATGGAGATGGAGACATAGATGACGGAGCGGGTGTTATATCGTCAACAGAAGTTTGTGGTGCCGTTGTCGGGGACATGGATGACATTGTTGACACAACAAGCAGTGCAAGTGACAACATGGTGATTGTGAAGGAAGACATTGTAGAGTAGGGATGAAGGTGGCTGATGAGAATAAATATAAGGGTGTGTGAGTTTTTATAGGGGATGTTGGAGGGTGGTGTATGAGGGGACGCCAGTTTTCATCGAACTGAGACCGTTAGATTTTACAGGCAACAAGTTCAACGGTGTTGATGTGGTGTACCAAAGAGTCTTGCTTCATTAAAGAGAGATTACCATAAAGGCCTAAACTTAAACCAATTACGCAAAAGAAAGGTCACTAAAATATATTGAGGTTATAACTTATTATAAACAACCTCATATAGTTATATTATGTTTCGTATGATATTATGTTTTACCCCTAATCGGTTATTCTGATCTTAATAATATGTATAACATGTCAGTATATTGTTATATTATCACACACAATATATTTACATTCATCTCTTCGAGAACAAATTTATATTTTTTCCAGTACTATTTTAAATCTCATTTCAAAATACCACCCAATTTAAATACATATATATATACACACACACATTAGTATAGGGATGAGCTCGGTCCGGTTCGGTACCGAACCGGTACCGGTACCGAAAGAACCGGTACCGAAAATCCTCAAAAGTTGGTACCGGTACCGGTACCGAATATACCCGGTTCGGTACGGTTCGGTACCGGTACCGGTTCGGTACCGGTATTTGAGGGTAAAAACGAGCAAAATACCGGTACCGAACCGGTACCGTACCGGACCGGTACCGAACCGGTACCGAAAATGTCAAAAGTGGGTACCGAATCGGTACCGAAAAGGTACCCGGTTCGGTAAATTCGGTACCGGTACCGGTTCGGTACCGGTTCGGTACCGGTACCGGGTCCATTTTGCTCATCCCTACATTAGTAGGCATTAAAATTTTAATTTTCTTTTATTTTATGTTATGTTTAACTAACAAAAAAAAAAAAAAAAACATTTTTAAACATTCGTAAGTGATTTGCAAATCACCTGAATATTTAAAATTCAACTTTTCATTTTCTTTGTTGGGCAAGTTGCATCCTCAATCCATGATCACCAAAGTATCACCAACAACAATTTGAAAAACTAATAATTTTTTATATTTTTGAGTTTTTGTTTGATGTGTCAGTGAAAATCAGTTATGACAAACGTATTTTCCATTGATGATCATCCCGGTGAACTTTTCATTGTGTAGATGCATCTATTGTGTATAGCAGGTAGGATAATAGTCGGTTAGGAGTTTTGGTGTCGATTGTAATAGCATAAGGGTTTGTTATGTCGGGTTTAGAAGTTACGGGTAAACAAATGTGCTTGTAAACAATTAGGCTAAATTTTTAAGGTGTGCAGCTTGCATGTTCAAAGCCACCTATATAAACCCACTTGTTTACACGTTCTCACAACTTCTTCCTTCTACCTTTCTTAGAGCTCAGAGCAGTTTTGTGTGTTTTTAGTGTAGGTCCAAAACGCTTAAACATGGATCGAGTTTATTTAGTTGTTTCTTGTTGATTAATTGCTTATCAATTTAGATTCCGCACTTGTTAATGTGTTGGATTACATGCATTAGTAGTAGTTCTCGATTTAGATCTAGAACGTGGACCTACACATTGTAAAAGTCTATTCCTAGTAGTGAATTAACTCTGTTGTATACCTTATGTGAGTATGAAAAAGATGTCCAAAAACGTTCAAATAACCTATAAACAATGTTTATAACCTAATAATCGGAACACGATCCAATACAAAAAATAATAGATCTACTAAAAGTAATGATGTCTTTTCGAAATAGGTAGTACTGAAATTAGAACATATGCCACTTAATTTAATACACGACATCATGAGTGAGTCCCTAAGCCATAAACATGCCCCATCTTAGCTTATTAGGTTTCGAGATATCGTTTGTTTGTTGTCCTTGGTAACATGAGTAAGAATGGGAACTCTCTAAAACTTCTAAGCCATTTCTTTTAAGTTTAATGCACTTAATTGGGTTGTTTGTCATCAATTTCATTGTTTTAACTCTCAAATCCTTTAAAATCTAAACATGATTACAGAAAAAATATAAATAAAAATAATTAAATGAATCATAACAAGGAAAACACATAATGTTTCTTACCATTGAAATATATTAACCTATATGTAACATAAGTAAAACGACTACTTTCGTATTTGATGTTTAGGTGACACCAATCAATATTTGCATAAAGAAAATAATCTTAATGTTAACAGGTTGCATATATGCACATAAATTAAAAGTTCCTAAAAAAGAACTTGTCATATTTTTTTATTTTTTATGTTAAACTACAGACATATTCATATATAGATAATAGTAGGTTTAGCTTGCGCGTTGCAGTAGGGATGCAATGAGCCTTCTACGATATATGTTCGGTTTTCTATATATAGTACAAGTGATAATCAAAACAAAAGGTTATTTACAAATCTCATCTTTGTCTTTTTCTAATTTAATTGCATCATTATTTTACATTTAGAATGTAGTTGTGATATAATATCATTTTATATTAAAATGTTTAGAATACATTAATATTTATTATTACAATAAATGACAAAAACATAACTAGTTCTTGGCTTCTCAACGGATGCAATTAACTTGAGTTGAGCTATCAATGATCTCGTAACTAAATTAAGATGATTTCAATAAAAATACTCTCTCTCTCTCTCTCTCTATATATATATATATGAGGGTATGGTACAAAGTGAAAAAACGTTAGAAAGGTAGGAAAACCAACATAGAATAACATGTGTCTAAGTGGCGACCAAAGAAAAAGGTAAAATGCGTTCAAAGGGGAAAGGAAGTTGCATATGCTTGTCACATGTCAATGACCTTGCACATGCAAATGTCTCCATCATTTTTAAAGGTCTATAACTTTTTATTATATGTCATTTAAAAAATTATATCATGAATCAAGTATCATTTTATTTTTAGTATGAGTATACTAGTGCTATATTTTTGAAAAAAAAATCAAAAACCGAATTGTGTAAAACATAATGAACAATACACTAAAGACGCAATGAACAACACATTAAAAACACGGTGTACAAGAAACTAAAAAAATCAAGGTTAGCAGAACAAAAACACAATGGATGTCAAACTAAAACACAATGGACAACAGAACTAAAAACAGCATCGACAACTGACTAAATTACATTGAAAAGGAAACTAAAAATACCATTAACAACTAGTAAAAAGATAGTGAACAACAGACTAAAACCACCATGGACAACAGTCAAAATACTATGAACAATAAACAAGAAACACAATGAACATCAGGCTAAAACACACTGGATAGTAGAAAAAACAATGAACAACTTACTAAGACACAATGGATCATACAGACAACATACTAAAAAAGCAGAGTTAACAAGTAACTTTGTTTAATTTTTGTATAACCATATCATACACATATTAAAGATAAAAAATGTTTGTTATAAGGTCTAAGGCATCATATTGTGAGTGTGGGGTTTTTAAAATGTAAATAGTATAAAAAGTGGTTGTGAGTGGAGGAGAGAGAAAATATTACTGTTCATCTGTATATTTGGGGGGACACTGTTCACCCACTATAATTTTTTAATATATATTGAAAGTAGTTGTGAGTGAAGGAGAGAGAAAAATGTAATATATATTGAAAAGGAGAGAGAAAAAGTATTTATTTTTAGTGAAAATATATTGATATATGAGTTGTTTTTTAGTGGAATGTATGTATATTTTTAGTGGATTGGATGTGAATGCTCTAAGGATGTAACTTTTTATGAAGAAATAATATCATATAAAAAGGTTTCTAATGTTTAAAGATCATGGGAGAATATGCATATGTTTTGCATGTGGAGCGAGAAAGTCAACAAAAACAAATGTAAGATATTCCTTTTCTACTATTCTCCTCATTTTCAATGTCACTTGCAAGTGGCTACTTTACCAACCTAATATCAATCCTCCATATTCAAAATCAATGAATCATATCCCTTCTTACCATCCTCACGATTTTTAGACTTTGTATCCTAACTCATACATACACATACACATACACATACACACACAAACATATATATATATACACACACACATCATATAACTATATTAATTGATAACATAACCGATGAATAGTGAGTTAACGTTAACGTCGTTAGTATATTGATATCTAGAAAGTAGATCGAGAAACGGATACGGAAGAGAGAGAGTGGGAAATCTCTAGAGAGCGAGGGAGTGACGGAAGAGCTCCGGCCGGCCTCCACTTTTCCGGTGATGATGATGATGATGGTAGTGGTGTCGTGTGTGGGTACGAAGACGTGGATGTAGGTCCTCCAGTCGGCTGCTCTGTTGTGAAAGGGTGGAGCCGCCTGCGATGAATGGCTAAGCCATTGCAGTGCTCCGACGACACCCCTCTTCCAGCGCGTGCACCATTATTTCTTACAAATCGACAATCAACGGACGAGACTAATGGTTGGATTAGTTTTTGTCGGCCAAGTGACGACGATCAGAGGAAACAAGTCGCTAGGGTTTTACAACCGCTGCTCCGGCTACCCTACCAATGACGGTGACCAGTGGTGTTCTAACATAAGACGAATTAGAGCTCCGCCGTGAACATCGGCGGCAACGATGGTGTTTCAAGGCACATTCGTTTCACTAATTTCTCTGTTCTTGAAGGTAATGTTTCTCTGTTATAACGTATAAGTATCTTGGCATGGTGGCTTAAACACAACTGAAAAGTTGAACGCTAAGCCATGTTATTCAATTTTCTAATTATCATTGACAAGGACTACTAATGGTTCTCTAGATCTGCAGTTTAATTATCTATTTTTTTTTACATTGCAATCATGACTCAAATGAGGCATGTTTATTTCTATTTTTATTCGTCTTTCTTTTGTCAGGTAGGGAACAATGATTTGATGAAGTGTGTTTTGCATATCTTGGGGGAACAAAGATTTTTGATTAACTTTAGGTTGAACTTCATGCTTTTATTTCAAACTGATTTGGAGAGCAAAATACAATAAAGCAAAAAAATCAGAGCAAGGCTGGAGCGGTGCCAAATTTTTAGGTATGACGTCTTTGTTCTTTGCTATGTGTTTTGATAGTCGTTTTGCTTTCCGAAACACTTAATTAGTTAATTTTATTAAAGAAGAAAAAAACTGAAAGGAAGCAGGTGTAACTTTTATTGATTATTGTTTACATCTTCAAAAACATTACTAGGAGAATTGTTATGGACCTTATGGTTTAGAGTTATGAATATATGATTATTCACAATTTCATTCTCATGATTCCTGGTACTGTGTATTAGTATCAATTTTTAGGTTTTACGCATCGCCGATTTGACCATTTTCTTCTTATCGAGTCCTTAAAATACGTGGACGTTATTGTTTTATCTAAGTGTGCAAAGATTCATTATATAAAACAAATATTTGCTAAACAACCATCAATGTTGATTTGCTTACCTTTGCAACTGATGTATTTGAAACACAATCTCCATTTCATCAACACAAAAATTGCATATGCACGCTTAATTATTTTTGCTTTTGAAATTTAGTAGGTTGTTTGACTTGTGTTTAGCAGACTACTATCAAATCACATACATTTGTTAAACATTCATCAATAATGATTTAACATTTGCAAACTAAATTGTTACTAACATCACATGTTTCCCAATTTTTGCCGAATCAGAGAACTAAGCAAGAAAATAATGCAAAGCTATATGGATGAAAAAATGAGGTAATGATGCCAACTTTATTAATTATATATGCTCAACAAAGAATTGTGTGTCTAATGTAGCATAAATTTCTAGGTGAAAGCGATCATGTATGAGTTATACAAAACCACCAAGAGAAGTTTAGAGCATTTCACAGATCCATAAGAACGCTTCTCAGCTTTGGCAACAACATTATCTCAAGGTAAAGAAGACAAGGCCACAAATCACAATGCGATATACACATAAATAACCCGTCATTTATATTAATCTTTATTGTTGATTTACTATGAAATATAAATTCTTTTTATTGATATGTTCAGTGTTAGGAACATAACTTCAAAGGAGTTGAACAACTGAACTACAATGATGCTTCATGCATACCAACTTCACAAAGAAATCATACTAAATGCATACCAAGTTCATAAAGAAGAGCAAAGAAATTACGCTTGATACATACCAAGTTCATAAAGAAAAAAGCTGGTATTTAAGAAGCCATTTTTTATTCTCTACATGTATAAGTTTTCCGCGCAACGCGCGAAGTCAATTACTAGTTACCTAATAAATGAATACAAAATTGCATATATGTAACCACCATTTTTTCACCTAATAAATATTTTTTTCCGTCCATACCCTAAATAAAAAAAATTGTTTTATAAAGTAGGAAGAGCTATCTTAATCCTATTTTTATATAATTAATTTCTTTTATGTACCTACTTGGTTATTCCCCGTGAACTTCACGGGGTTAAAGCATTTAAATTATTTATACAACAAATGTACAATAAAAAGACTACCTTAATTTCTCGGGCAACAAACACTAATTTATATTAATTTAGATATGTCGTTAAATAAAATAAAAAGGAATGTTTACAAACGTTATATTGTTTTATAATTGTTTTGTATTAACAGTTGTAGTTGAGATAAATTTTAACTTAATTTACAAAATTTGTAAAAAAAAAAGTATTAAACAATGTTTATAGACATAGTAAAGGACTCCATAAAAAAATACTTAAAATAAAGTGATAACTATTTACTATAAACTAGTTATTTTCGTCCGCGCCTTGCGGCGGGGATCCAGTGTCTGCAAAACATGTGCCGGGAACGGCAACCAGATACCGAATATCCAAACATAGATAAAAATGACGTGGTAACGATAGTCACTTCGTCCTAAAAAAAAGATTTTAAACAATCTTATTTATAATAGTAGGACCCACACGTCTTACACGTTGGAAATTCGTTTGTTTTCAGTTCAGTTATTACGGTACTAACACGTTAAAATATGGATGAGCTCGTTACCGGTAATGGCACCGAAAGTACCGATCCCGAAAATCATCGAAATTAGGTACCGACACCGAAAATGCTCGGTACGATACGGTAGGGATGAGCACGGTACCTGTTCGGTACCGAACCGGTACCGGTACTTAAAAAGGGGAAAAGTGGTATCGGTACCAGTACCGAATACACCGGTACTTACCGGTGTTTTACCCATAAATACCGGTACCAGCACCGAAAAATGGGGAAAATGGGAACCGGTACTGGTACCGAATATATCCGGTACGGTACCGGTTTGGTACCTGTACGGTACCGGTATTTGAGGGTAAAAACCGGTCCTGTACCGATACCCAAAATGTTAAAAGGCGGTACCGAATCTGTACCAAAAATGTACCCCGTTTGGTAAATTCGGAATCGATACCGGTTCAGTACTGGTACCCGATACCATTTGCTCATCTCTAAGTGATTAATTGTTATAATATTAAAATAATAAAAACCAACCAAAGAAAAAAAACACTAAAGTTAAAAATTATAAAAGGAAAAAGGAAAAGAAAAAAAGAAAAAAAAAAGAAACAAAAAGGAAAAGGAAAAAAGAAAAGAAAAGAAAAAAAAGAAAAGAGTACTATTCATCAAGCTTCAACAATAATATGTATATAATACGGCACATTAAAAATGTTAGGTTTGACTATTAACATAAATCTATTTACATATTTGTATAAATAATGTTAAAAACAGATATCACCAATAAACACATAACCCAAATTTTGACAAACATTTTAATGTGTTAAAAAAACATAATAAATCAACGAAAACATTCAAATGCACCACAATGTGAAACAAATACACCAACATGTCTTAAAAGACACTTCGTCAAAAATGAAATATAATGAAACACACCACTTCTTCATTTTTGAAATCAAAAGTTTGCTAAGTCCATCAGCATCGGCTTCGTCTTTTTCATCTTCGATCCGGCGTTTTGTTGAAGAACAATTTAGTGAGTCGTCTACCTTATAGACTTCACGAAGGTTACGCTTAACTTCACCAGAGGATGATGATTTCTAATTACTTCCAATAGCATTAGATACAGGCGTTCAATTGTCTCTAATATAATACACTGCATCCTACAAATAAATACATAAAAATAGTTTTACAAAATGGTAATCAAAACTATATAAAAAATTGAAAAAAAAATTGAGATAACCATAGAAAATCCAGGAGGATGAGATTGAAGTTCTGACATAGGAACACCAAATGATTCTGATATGGTTTGAGAATCCCTCCAGAACTAAACACATATAATATATGAGTAAAATATGAATACGTAAGATATTGAAATAGTTTTAATGACAAAGTTGTAAATAAAATTTACCTCACCTTGTGCTGCTGAGAGTTCTTTTGCGAATTTATTGAGAATCTTATAGGCTTCTTAATCAAACAGGGTCAAAGTCACAGTACCAGTACAATCTTTCACGCAAACGGGTATCTTGTATTTGTTTACGTTACAAAGAAATAAAACGTGAATGATTAAATATTGTTCGTTTATCTAATAATAAAGTATAAAATGAGTAAAATTATAACCGAGGAATTGACAAAATATCAACGCCTCCACAATCACCATATCTTATCATTGCAAATGATAGAAATTGTCCCAATAACCAAGATCTTCTTCTTCTAATAAAACCTAACAAATCAAATACTAACTAAAACGCATCATAAATCAAAAAGTATATACAAAAAAGTAGACCACTATTATTGTACCGAGAAAAGCTATAAGAGTAAAATCAATGTTGTTAAGGAATTCATCCTCGACGCTTAAAATAACAAACGACCCAACTTGGTCACTGGATGCTTGCTGAAGATCGTTTCTCAATATACCTTATATTTATTAATGTGTTTTATCTTATACAAAATAAAATTGTATACATGTTTATAATGATTGATAATGTCATTTGTTAATCTGAAACAATTTTAGTATACTTTGTCTTAAATAAATTAATTTATTCAATATCATAGTTGATGAACAATCTACTAACATTAGATGTGTTAG